>JAUDYJ010000004.1:23136808-24496808 GCA_030761175.1 Masticophis lateralis | reverse complement strand
AAGCCCTCGACTTGTTCAATTTAGCTTCCAAATTAACATACTCACTGTACTTTACTGGGACGGTTCTTGAAGACCATCTAAGAGCTGCAGTTGATACAAAACTAACAAAGATGAGTTGCCACAGCTATGTAATATTTGTACTTCAGGATCTGGATTGGTTGTGTACATTTCCAAGTCAAGACATTCAAATTCCCCATTATTTCTTTCCCATTTTCAGTGTAATAGATATTCTAGTTCTGGCTGTAAATAACACTGCACTTCTCGGCCTGATGTTCTTCAGATATGTTAGATTACAGATGGATCATCCCTCACTTGTGTTTTACTGGGCACATGCAAGTTAACACTGAATTATTTCTATTTCATTTTGTTTTACAGTGGCCCTGAACTATGGGATTTATAAGCAGGATCTTCCAGTTGCAGAAGAGAAGCCACGAATAGTAGTGTTCATAGATATGGGCCATTCAGCATTTCAAGTATCAGCCTGCGCTTTTAACAAGGGAAAACTTAAGGTAAACAGAGTTTAGAAAACGGGGCAAGGTTGCCTTTATATGAAGTCCAGTTTTATGGATGGTCCAATGAAGGGCCAATTGTGAATGTGTTGGATTAGATCTGTAGAAATGTAGGCTGAAGTTACCATTCAGCCACAGGCATCATTCGGTGACTTTTGGCCAGTTATTCCTTTTCAGCCTCATCTTTTTTTTATTAGGATATAATGAGAGAATATTCCAATATATCCTGTCTTCATCTCTTAGGAGAAAAGGCAGAACATAGATATAATAGATAAATATCAAAATAAAAGCAAATGGAGTGCTATATATTCTCCTAGATTATTTCTTGCACGTAGAAGAGACAGTAAATAGCGGACAGCAAACAGATAAATGAAGAAAAACATCTCTGATGAAATAAAAATGACTTTAAAAGGTAAAATTTGTCTAGGCTTTCTAAGAAAATGGAAGTGGAAAAAAAAGGAGAAAAATCTATGCATGCTTGCAAAATGTTACATTGGAATTAATATCTGTCAGGTTTCTTTATAGTCTCTGTTGGAGAAATACAAAACTTGATTGGATGGGTGGAAACTTTTGATTCCTGGCAGTTCTATTTGCCATTCCTTGAAAACACTAATAAATTCATACTTAAGCATTGACATTATTCTTAAAGAATGTTAAGTTGTAGGATTATCTCTTTGGCTTAACATCTGTATTGAAAATGTTTCATATGTGGATGGTAACAGAAGATAACAGTATGGATTACAACAGTAATTCACATTCTATTTTTTTCTTCAAATCAGGTTCTTGGCACAGCTTTTGATCCCTTTTTGGGAGGAAAAAACTTTGATGAAAAACTGGTGGATTACTTCTGTGCGGAAATAAAATCAAAGTACAAACTAGACCCCAAATCAAAAATACGAGCCCTCCTTCGTTTATATCAAGAATGTGAGAAGCTGAAAAAGTTAATGAGCTCTAACAGCACAGATATTCCACTTAATATTGAATGTTTTATGAATGATACAGATATCTCTTCAAAGATGAATAGGTAAGAGATGAATGTGGCTAGAATATTTTTTTTAAATCATTTTGCTGGTTCAGGCTGCAATCTAGCTGTTCTGTCTTTTCCCCCACAGTGGCCAACCAGAAGAACACTGAATGCAACTTCACTCTTGCTCATAAATTTCTGTTCATTTCATAAATATGGAGGCTGCCTCATATATAAATTACAGTTGGGAAGATGTTGCTGTCATACTGAATCCATAGAGACTGTTACTTAGGATTTTCCTTTGTACTGTAGAAGCTCATCAAATTTATAAAAAACTAATGTTGATGTAGATAAACTTTGTTTAGAGAACAGTACCTTGGTTATGGGCATTTTATTTTTTGTCATTGCTGCAACGGCTTTTATTATTCTCCATTACTTTTCAGGTTTTGCTTTGATCCAACCATTCAGAAACTTACTACTCATTCCTTTGTTCACACGTGTTGTTGTCTATAGCATACAGTGGGGCAAAAAAGTATTTAGTCAGCCACTAATTGTGCAAGTTCTCCCACTTAAAAAGATGAGAGAGGCCTGTAATTGTCATCATAGGTAGACCTCAACTATGAGAGACAAAATGAGAAAACAAATCCAGACAATCACATTGTCTGATTTGGAAAGAATTTATTTGCAAATTGTGGAAAATAAGTATTTGGTCACCTACAAACAAGCAAGATTTCTGGCTCTCACGGACTTGTAACTTCTTCTTTAAGAGGCTCCTCTGTCCTCCAGTCATTACGTGTATTAATGGCACCTGTTTGAACTTGTTATCAGTATAAAAGACACCTGTCCACAACCTCAAACAGTCACACTCCAAACTCCACTATGGTGAACACCAAAGAGCTGTCGAAGGACACAGAAACAAAATTGTAGACGTATACCAGGCTGGGAAGACTGAATCTGCAATAGGCAAGCAGCTTGGTGTGAAGAAATCAACTGTAGGAGCAATAATTAGAAAATGGAAGACATACAAGACCACTGATAATCTCCCTCAGTCTGGGGCTCCATGCAAGATCTCACCCCGTGGGGTCAAAATGATCACAAGAACAGTGAGCAAAAATCCCAGAACCACACGGGGAGACCTAGTGAATGACCTGCAGAGAGCTGGGACCAAAGTAACAAAGGTTACCATCAGTAACACACTACGCCACCAGGGACTCAGATCCTGCAGTGCCAGACGTGTCCCCCTGCTTAAGCCAGTACATGTCCGGGTCCATCTGAAGTTTGCTAGAGAGCATTTGGATGATCCAGAAGAGGATTGGGAGAATGTCATATGGTCAGATGAAACCAAAGTAGAACTGTTTGGTAGAAACACACCTCAGAGTGCTGAGTTGCATCCAAAGAACACTATACCTACTGTGAAGCATGGGGGTGGCAACATCATGCTTTGGGGCTGTTTCTCTGCAAAGGGACCAGGACAACTGATCCGTGTACAGGAAAGAAAGAATTGGGCCATGTATCGTGAGATTTTGAGTGCAAACCTCCTTCCATCAGCAAGGGCATTGAAGATGAAACGTGGCTGGGTCTTTCAGCATGACAATGATCCCAAACACACCGCCCGGGCAACAAAGGAGTGGCTTCGTAAGAAGCATTTCAAGGTCCTGGAGTGGCCTAGCCAGTCTCCAGATCTCAACTCCATAGAAAACCTTTGGAGGGAGTTGAAAGTCCGTGTTGCCCAGCGACAGCCCCAAAACATAACTGCTCTAGACGAGATCTGCATGGAGGAATGGGCCAACATACCAGCAACAGTGTGTGCCAACCTTGTGAAGATTTACAGAAAACGTTTGACCTCTGTCATTGCCAACAAAGGATATATAACGAAGTATTGAGATGAACTTTTGATATTGACCAAATATTTATTTTCCACCATAATTTGCAAATAAATTCTTTCCAAATCAGACAATGTGATTGTCTGGATTTGTTTTCTCATTTTGTCTCTCATAGTTGAGGTCTACCTATGATTTCAATTACAGGCCTCTCTCATCTTTTTAAGTGGGAGAACTTGCACAATTGGTGGCTGACTAAATACTTTTTTGTCCCACTGTACATAAACATGCCAGGTAATCTACATTCAAAACACAAATGAGAAAGCTAGCAATTTTCTTAGACTTCCCAACAGGCATTTTAGAATACCGTATTTTTCAGAGTATAAGACGCACTGGAGTATAAGACTCAGCTTAGTTTATGGAGAGGAAAATATGGAAAAAATCTGCTTACCAGGTATTCATCTGGCTAGCATCCTTAGTCTGGTCAGCTTCAGCACATTAATTTGCTGGTTTTTTATTCCCTGCTTGGGGATAAAAAACAGCTTCGAAGGCAAAGCTGAGAGGAAGCAGCAATGAAAAAAGCAGGCAAAGCAAGGGGAGATTGCTTCACTTGGCTAGTGCCTCGTTAGGGCTGAATAAAAGCTTCGAAAAAGCTACATTCGGAGTATAAGACGCACCCAAATTTTCAGCCTCTTTTAGGGGGGAAAAAGGTGGGTCTTATACTCCGAAAAATATGGTATATTATGCTTAGTACTTCCTCACTATTTTCATAGAGCTGTAGGTTCAAGTAAACAACCTTTCAAGGCTAACTGGGATATTTGGAATGTTGACCATTTGTTGTGACATTTTGTTGTGACATTTAGCAAATGGGCATTGTTACTCATTTTTCAGAAATGGTTTAGTCTCATTTTAGAACATGGTTCAGGTTCAGGCTGGACTAGTTCTGGAGTAGTTGTGGCTGTTTTTGAAGTTGGAATGGCCCATTTTTGAGTCAGTTGAGAATTTAGCACATTTTTCATACCTATTTACATGTTTTTATTTTAGATCCCAATTTGAAGAATTATGTGGTGATCTTCTGCAAAGAATAGAGATTCCCCTTCGTTCCTTGATGGAGCAAATCCAACTCAAAGTAGAAGATGTGAATGCTGTTGAAATTGTGGGTGGAGCCACACGTATGCCAGCTGTTAAAGAGAAGATAGGGAAGTTTTTTGGCAAAGATGTCAGTACAACCCTGAATGCAGATGAAGCTGTTGCAAGAGGCTGTGCTTTGCAGGTATTTCAGGAAAGCAATTTTAAAATCAGAAGTAGGGCTGGATGAAGAAATATGTTTATTTCTTTTCCCAAACTCATCCAAATCTTTTTATGCCTTTTTTGCATGTAAATTAAGCAGAAAGCAGATGATAGGAATAAGGATTACGTTAACCTTGTTACCATTGTTTATTTGAAGTGAGTACTTAAATATCACTAGGTATTTATGGACCTTGTTTGGATACTGAACAATTGCTTATTGTGGAAAAAGTCTCCATGGAAAAAGAGTTTGTTTAAAGTCAGGCTGAGGCAATAAGAAAGCTTAATCAGTACTGATTTATTTTCATGAAGTAGACAGTTTTTAAAAGAACAGATTTTGGAAGGAACTTTAATTAGGCATGACTAACAGTGGTGGTGCTTAAATAATGGTGCCCCATAAATTCTGTAATCTTTTCTCTCAAGTTAAAAATAGGGATTTGATAAAGATATACCTGGAATCCAGTAGGAAAAAGTCCCCTTTCTATAGGGATTGTTGGTGTAAAAACATGTTCTCCTGAACCATGTCTGTGTTTTTCTTTCCTAAAATAGCTTTAATTCAAAAATAAGCAGAAAAACAAAAACAAGCAAGAATCCTTTGACACACAAAATTCTATTAAGGCTATTAGTTCCTCTCTTAAGCTGGATTTCAGATGCCAATTTAACAGTTTGTGGATCCATATCATCTTACTCAATTTTAAACCATTCTTTAAGATTTGCAAAAACTTTTCATAATTGCAGTTTTAGGCTAATGAGATTATCTGGAAAATTTTGCTCTGTTGATAATAGTAAGCTTAAATAAAGAAAAATGAGGTAATAGTATTTATTGGAGAAAATATAACGATTACTCTGCTGAAACTGTTGAAATTAAAAATACTCTCTTTTATAAATCTCCTTTGTGAGATTAGGTTTTGTAATAAAAAGTTAGCCAGAACACTTTTTTTCAAATCAATAAAATTATCAGTTCTCCCTTTTTTTATAAACTATTTTAATCTGACTTCTTGGAAAGGCAATAACAAAATGCCTTGTGCTGCATTTTCATTTTGCAGTGCGCAATTCTGTCTCCAGCTTTTAAAGTTAGAGAAATCTCCATCACAGATGTAGTTATGTTCCCAATATCATTGATGTGGAGTACAGAGACGGAAGATGGGGATGGGTGAGTCATAATATTAAATTTCATGTTTCTCTGCAATAGCCCTGTAATGTCAATACTGCCTCTTAAATTGAAGCTGTCACATTTGACTGAATTCTTACAGAAGAGTCAGCCAAAGAAACTAAATCATAAATAACAGTATATTATCAAGTAGTTAGTGATCCCAGTTCAGTGGTAGCCACTTGAGGTGAAGGCAAATTCAGAAATCTCTTGATCTCCTGTCAGTTTTTGTAATAATTTCATTCATTCATTCATTCAATTTATAGAGCCACCTATATCACCAAGACTTGTAATAATACAACTAAATAGCAGTTGCAATAGTGATATGTGAACTAGACCAGATTTTTTCTTGCTTGTTCACTTACCTTTCAAAATGTATTCAAACTCATTTGTCACCATCATCTGTGACATTGATTTTAACATTCAACCTTTTAGGCAATATAAATTTGTCAGTTGTATGTTGCAATTATACTAAATCTTTCATATGACAATAAATTGGCAGGTGTGACATTGCCAGGTTCAGATCTTAATTATCTTATTGCCTGAGGCTTCAGCTCATTTGCATTAGATTTTCTGGAATATATATTTACAAAAGGGATTTCTCATTGCAAGAGCTCTTGAAATGAGTGGGAACTATGCGAATGTGCTTTATTAGCTTCCTATTTGGTTCTTGCTTGATAGTAGAACCTCCTAATAGTAAATTCCTTTTGTTCTCAAAATTATTAAGAATTAATAAGAGTTATACTGAAATATTGTACTTATGCACAAGAATTGAAATCTTAGATTATTCTCTCACTATATCCAGTCAGTGTACAAGGTAGAGACTAATACAGGCTGTTGGAAGGAGTTAAAAAAAACAATTTGAAGGTGCCCCTCCCACACTCACCCACACAACCACACCTTTAAAGCCCTGGGCACAATACAGCTCAATGCCATCCCAGAGCCTAAAGTGAGTCTGAGATTGAGGATAAAATATTGTATGTATTAGCTTCTGTATTTTTATTTAGTATGCATGCTATTTGATTAAAATGGGCAGTCATATAGGGCTCATGAATAAATAGATGATTAAACAGTTAGGATCTGGAGAGCAACAATAATACAATAAGATTATTTTCACATAGCTACCTCCAAATCCTTTTTCTCCTTAATCTAACTAGGATTCATGAAGTTTTCAGCAGGCATCATGCAGCTCCTTTTTCCAAAGTCTTGACATTTTACAGAAAAGGACCATTTGAACTCCAGGCATTTTATTCTGACCTCAGTAATGTCCCCTACCCTGAAAAAAAGATAGGTAAGTGGTTGTGTATGTAAGAATCTCTAAACATTTTTAATATTATTGGATATAGGAGGGATATTTGCAATATTTGGCAATTCAGGAATAGAACATTGTGTCGCCACTCTGGCCCATGCCACACCAGGGGTGATTTGTTTATGGGAGAAAATATCCTGCTCTGAAAGTAGTTTGACGTGTTCCAATTGATTTACTTCCAGAATCTGCAAATTGTCTTAAAATGGCACAGGCCAGAGAATGAAGCAGAACATTCTGGAGTTTCCAGGAATCCTCAATCATGAAATTTTCATATCCTTGGTATAATAGCTGAATAAATTAACAGCAACAAAAATAACTTCTGTAGGAAAGGACTTTAACTAAGTTCATAGACAATACAGGTACTCCTCGACGTATGACTAAAATTGAGCCCCAGATTTCTGCTGCTAAGTGAGACAATTCTTAAGAGAAGTTTGCCCCATTTTATGAACTTTATTGCCACCGTTGTTAAGTGAATCACTGCAGTTGTTAAGTTAGTAACATGGTTGTTAAGTGAATCTGGCTTGTCAGAAGGTAACAAAAGGAGATCACATGACTGCAACCATCATAAATATGAACCATTTCTGAAGTTTCTGAAATTTGATCATGTGACCATGGAAATGCTCAACGGTCATAAGTGTGAAAAAGAGTCATAAATCACTTTTTTCAGTGCCATTGTAACTTTGAACGATTATTAAATGAATAGTTGTAAGTCAAGGATTACCTGTATACCTAGTCTATAGGTGTTTATTGTACTGTTTTGTTTATATAACTGAGTTCTGAATAATGAATAATTTTTATTTGTAACACGCGTATTTATAAAAGGTCCCCAAAACATGCAATAATATAAGTGAAAGCCATTGTGCCGTATACTGTTGCTGTAGTCACTGATGCTGCTTACAGATCTATGAGAAATGGAGATCTATGTAGAAATGGAGTATTTAAAAGAAATAAGACAAGACAAGTGCTGGCTGATAAACTTTTGAAGCCACAGGCCTTTTTTATAAAATGAAAATAGTTTTCCTTTTATTGAACTATATGCCAGTATGTTTGGGAGAAAATTGATTTGCTGCTAATAAACATAGTAACAGTATTATAAATTTCCATTTGTTGTGAATTCTGTTATTGTTACTTAGCATATTTATGTATTTAATGTATCTTAGCATTCATGATCAGAACAAAAAATCATTTGGAACATTCCCTCTACGAGTACAAAATATGTGTTGGTAATCTGCCACTTTGCAACACACAGCACTAAATTAATAACAAGATTATATAACAAATCATGGGTGGGTAGATTTTCTATCTCCTAAAAAAACAACTTGCTGTAGGAAACGCTAAAAACTTCATGCTTTTGGAAATCTAACCTTTTCTTCCATATTTGTGATTGTTTTCTTGTATTCAGGCAAATACATTATCCAGAACATTGCAGCTCAGAATGATGGAGAAAAAACTAAAGTTAAAGTTAAAGTTCGCATTAATAGCCATGGCATTTTTAGTGTGTCTACTGCATCAATGGTGGAGCAGATGAAAATGGAAGAAAATGAAAGTCCCAATATTGAGGCTGAAATAGAACCTCAGAGTCAAAAACCTGAAAACTGTAATGTAAGTTGGTGTCCTCATATAGAAAGTTTAGAACCTTCTTTATTAAAACTAGCAATTTCAACTA
This sequence comes from Masticophis lateralis, assembly GCA_030761175.1. NCBI lineage: Eukaryota > Metazoa > Chordata > Lepidosauria > Squamata > Colubridae > Masticophis > Masticophis lateralis. Next base: position 24,488,103 of record JAUDYJ010000004.1, on the reverse strand, counting down.
GCATTTCAAAACACAGTAATCAAAATGCGTTAAGGTTGGGTCAGTAAGAACATTTTTTGCTTCTTGAACTCTTCCAAATTCTAAGCCAGGGATGCAAGAAACTGTTTAAAACTGAGTTTAACCTGAATGGGCTTTGTTTTAGTTAAGTAAACAAATGTCTGTAAACAAATGTTTACAAACTATCCATAGTGAACAACTATCGGAGCAGTACAGTTATTACAGACTGTAATTTATTTTTATTTTCCTCGGTAAGGGATTTTGAAATTTTAATCCACAATATCTGAGAGCAAGTAGAGAGTCTCCGTTAACAGGTAATGGGGGGAAATGACATTTTGTAGAGTTGCTACCAATCAGAATAGCTGATTGATACTGAGTGACAATTTTTTCTGCACCTGTCTTGGAATAATTCAAAAGTGCCTGGGTATGAAATATCTTATTTATTAAAAGAAGGCATTTCCAACTCAAATCTGGGAAGAGAGGTAATTCTGCAACATCAAGAGGAGAGTTGGAGATTGTGATACATTATATAATTTGCTTGGTATTACCATGTTTCCCCAAAAATACAACCTACCCCAAAAGTACATCCTGGCTTGATTTTTACGTGTATGCCCAATATAAGCCCTACCTGCAAAATAAGCCCAAATTAAGACCCCGACCCACTCCAGGGTGCACGGGTAAAAATTAAGCTAGGGCGGGGTTGGGGGGGTTGGAGCTGCACTACTACTTACCTTCGAACAGTTGCAGCCAGGCCTTGCACACCTCAACACCTGCCTTGCCGGCCCATTTCTTCTGCAGCTGGCAAAGGTGTTCCTGAAGGTCTCTGCACCCAATAACAGAATTCCCGATCAATCCAGAGCTCTGTTACAGGCAGCAGAGGCCTTCAGGAAAGCCTTGCCGGCTGCAGAAGAAGTTCCTGAAGGTCGTTGACAGTGAAAAGGAGGCTGGGGGCGATGCACAAGTCAGGTGAGTCAGTGGATGACATCACCCCCCTGAAAATAAGACCTGGTGCCTTTTTTGGTGGCCAGAAAAAAAAAAGACAGGGAAACATGGTAATGATATCTGGAAACATTGAGATGTTTAATGGTGTTTTACTCGAGAGAGATAAATTTTCATTCATTTTATGATGCTTATATGTGCAGAAATCCTCTATCTTATATTTCAAAGGTATCACATGTTAAGTGTATTTTGGATCCTTAATGGCTTTTTATTGTTACATTTTCACATTTTGTGTGCCTGGGCTTCCATTTCAGAAAAATACCCAGCAAGACAACACTGAGGCTGGACCTCAGTCCCAGGTACAAACAGATGGTCAGCAAACATCACAGTCTCCCCCTTCTCCTGAGGTTCCCTCTGAAGAAAATAAAATCCCCAGTGTTGAAAAAGTTAGTGTCTTTTAAATGTGTTCTGGGGGGGCGGGGCGGGATGTAACCGTATGTTGAAGTAATTCATATAAATGAAAATCTACTGGTGCTCTGGCAAATCCACATTAGCTAGATCTCATGGAGGTGCAATGTTGAAACTGCACCCAAGAGAAAAGTACAGTAGTGGGACAAACTGGATTCTGTTATACAGGGATTTTTTTTCCTGTTAGGCCCTGATGTAATTGTGATATTATATTGTTCACTCTAGGGAAATGAAAAGAAAAGTGATCAACCTCCAGATGCTAAGAAACCCAAAATAAAGGTGAAAAATGTTGAGTTGCCTATTGAAGCTAATTTAGTATGGCAGCTTGGAAAGGATCTGCTGAATATGTACATTGAAACAGAGGTATGTTAAATTATCTTCAGCATCTACATTCTGTTTTTTTCCTTTTAGTTGCAACTTTGGTTCTAGGGAATGTATTGAGGTTAATTATTAGCTGAAAAAATAATTGAAAATGGACATTTCACTGATTAGTTAAACTTGAAGATGAGAGTATGTTGATTTTTATATCAATGATGGGGTCATTTCCATATTTATTAGATCTAATTGTTGGTACGATTTTACTCACACTTAGGGTTGTTGACCCTGACACCATGGGAAATTACTATGCAATCTAGAAACCTGGCTGATTAGGTATTGTAGACTTAAGTGTAGTTTAATTTCTCGCCCCTTCATGAGTGGCAGTTGACTTGAATCAGTTCCATGAATAGGAAGGGCATGGAGTGCAATGGATGTTCAGCCTTTAGAGCTTACATTTAGTTAGTTGCCAAATTTTATCTCTCAGTGTATATTGTACAAAAATATTTTATAAATGCTCAGCTGCAACCCACAAGTGCAGTTGACCCTTGATGCTGTAAGCCTGGTCAATATTTCTGTGCATATTTTTAGATACTTTCATTATTGTCATAAATTCCTTATGTGTGATAGAATGCTGTTTACCTAGAATGCATTATTATCTATCAAAGTTAGTGTTTAAAAAAACCCCACAGTTTTACAACACAAAATGCATTTTGTGAATCATTCACTGATTTGTAAATAAAGCCTTTGAAGAGGCAATTATGCTGTACTACTTAAGACTGTTCTGATTACTATTTTTTTGTAAACAGGGGAAGATGATCATGCAAGACAAATTGGAGAAGGAAAGAAATGATGCAAAGAATGCAGTTGAAGAATATGTTTATGATTTTAGAGACAAGCTGTCTGGACCCTATGAAAAATTTGTGTGTGAGCAGGTAGTTGTTTTATTTATTTAAAATATTTCATCCAGAATGCTAGTTTAGGATATTTACAGTGCACTAATTAAATATAATCACTCATTGCATGTGCTGCCTAGGGATTCTTTGGGTAAGGTGCAACATACTATAAGGTATCAGATTTAAAAAGGGTAGTTCACTTAATTCTCATTTAAAGCCATTTAAATTGGCTTTAATTTTTATCGTCACAGCTTTCAGTGGCAAATTCTTAAGTTTGCATAGCATTTCAGATTCCATTGTTCAATTCTATTTAGCATGTGTACTTTCCTTCTGCTTGTGTACTCATTTTCTTCATAAAAATGTATTAATTGTGATTATTATTTTATATACGATTAAGAGAAATTTTGTACTATGAATGCAACTAATCTAGCTAGTGGGTGGTGCTGTTAAAAAATAAACTTGTTATTAACTCTTGCTTAGGATCGCCAGAATTTTTCTATGCTGCTGTCAGAAATAGAAGATTGGCTATATGAAGAAGGAGAAGACCAAGCTAAACATGTCTACATGGACAAATTGACTGAGTTAAAGGTATAGCTAACTTTCATTTTATATGCTGGATTTTAAAAGTGTTATTGATTGCTGAAATAGCCTGTTCCTATTCTGATCTCTTTTAGAAATTTGGGACTCCCATTGAAATCAGATATCAAGAAGCAGAGGAGCGACCAAAGCTGCTAGAGGAACTGGGGCATAAGCTTCGCATATATGCTGGGATTACAGGGGAATATAAGAACAAAGTATGTAATTGTAGTTATAATACACACTTGAACTGTGAAGTGCTCTGAATTCTCTTTGTAAAATGTATTCTGTATTGGTGGTACGTGACATTACTTAACCATTGATAATTTTTTTTATAGCTTACAGTTATATAGACTCCACTGCTACCAAAACAATAAGATGTAAGAAATCCCAGATTTTAGAGGATTATCCTGAAATACCATGATTATCATTTTGGTGGAAGACAATGGGACTTTTCCAGTAGGTGGACACAAAATAGAAGATCGAGTTTTAATAATTAGGCTGAACTGTTCTAATTAGTTCACCATTCGGCTAAACTGAAACCTGGAACTTTTGGTTGTTGCAGGTTTGTCCAAGACAAATTTCAGAAGGATGTTGTGAGTCAAGTAGGATTGTTGTTCATTTCTTGCCTGTTATTTGGCAATGGGTTGATCTGGTATCTACTTGTGATTATGTGAGAACCTACTCTCACATCGCTCATCCATTTTCTTAAATCAAATTCAGCAGAACCAGCCAGTCCATCTACCCATTCTGTCCAAACCTCCTAATGTGTTTTTCCCCTTAGCATCCCTTAGTTGTGTCCTCCCAATGGTATTTTTTTCATAATCTTCTGCTAAGAAACATTTGTCTCCAGATCAAACCTGCCCGTTTTGATCTGTGTACAGATAGCTTAACCTGGCTATTTCATCCTTTTAAGGATATTCAAAATAGTTTTTTGCCTCCAGAGCCTCTAGGAGTCTGTGGAGGCTGGGGACAGCAAAAAAGTCACTTCCTGTCCCACCGGAAGTTGGGAAATGGGCCCTTTCAGGCCTCCGGAGGGCCTCCTAGGGAGTTGGAAAGACTGTTTTCGTCCTCTGCAGAGAGGATCTGGAGCCAGGTAAGAAAGAAAAAGAGGCTTTCCCCAACCCAAGCCCTCTGGAGGCAGGAAACAGCCTGTTTCCCTACTTCTGGTGGGCCCAGAAGGCCCAAAAATCAGCTGGCCGGCGTACACATGCGCACCAGAGCTGAGCTGCCGTGCCCACTGATATGGCTATGCATGTCACAGGTTCGCCATCATGGCTATAGCGTGTGATGGGGGATATCTAAGTTGGGGAGCTATATAAATTTTTTAATAAATAAACATTATTGGCAGATAAAATAGCCCTTAATTGGTGAACAAGAATATTAGTGCTGAAACTAATTGTAACCAGGCAACACGCTGTTTATATGGACATTGAAACTGTTGCTCTTCCTATATATAGCAAAAATTTAAAAAAGAATTTAAAAAAAAGAATATTAGTGCTGATACTTAAAGTTTGAGATAGCCTGGGAAAAAATGTTTATAGGAATAACTAACATACTGCATTTTTATTTCAGGATGAGAAATATATTCATATTGACGAAAGTGAAATGAATAAAGTTGAGAAGTGTGTCAGTGACACAACAGAATGGCTAAACAACATTATAAACATCCAAGCTAAACAAAATCTTGATCAGGATCCTGTTGTACGTGTAAATGAAATCAGAAGAAAGCTGAGGGTAAGTTTTAATTATGGTGAAGATCTTCATGTCAAAGAAAAAGCTAAATTCCTTGTAATCACATATGTTTCTTATGATTCATTTTTTTGGTCACGTCTAATTTAAACCTGGTCTGAATAAAAGGACAGAGCATAGCAAATATAATAGTATTAGCATAAAATTAAAAAGTTCCACTGTCTCTCCTCATTTCTTACATGACTATTGCATGCCAAAATGAGGGGAGTGGAGAACTGAGTAAGATAAAAATGAGTGATGTCTGGTATTATTATTTATTTATTTATTTTCTACATGTATGTATTGTGATTTCTTCAGTTATTGAGAATCAATAGGGCTCCTGCATTTCTTAGTAAATATACTTGTACTGCAAAATAATTTTAGCCTCACTTTCAGAGTCATCACATCTAACTCAAGCCTAAATAAAAGCAAAATGTTTGCTTTTTGGACTCTCAATGGGAGTTGCATTGTGTCACTCTTGTGATGTTTCTCTGTTGTAGGAAATACACAGTTTATGTGACCCCATTGTTAACCAACCAAAGCCACAAATAGATTCTCCTAAACAGGAAGAACCACCAGATACATCTTTCATCAACAAAACTGAAGAATTAGAAGAAGAAATCAAAAACATTGAGACCACGCAACAGAATGGCGATTGCCACATGAATGAAAGCCCAGTTAACATGGACTTGGACTAGCCTATTGCATTTCAGTGAGGAATTTCATTGTGGTAAAATGTATTATGTGAAATTAGGGAAGATATGTTTGGGGAGTTATTTATATTTTGGAATTATGTTGTATTATGTGGGGAATGAATATATTGACAAGCTAGAAGTTGAAATCATGATAATTTTAAAAGGAAAATTGCCTTGGTAACTTTCAGATTCCTGTGGAATTGTGAACACTGACTAAAATCTTCTGTGCAGGAATTTAATCCCTTGTATCAATTAAGGCTAAAGTGTCTTGAAATTGTTGCAAAAGGCACTGCTCCTTTGAAATGAGTGCACTTAGACCTTTGTAGATGCCAAGGTAGTTTTTCTTTTTGTCTCCAATTTTGTTATGTTTCTTCCATTGAAAAGGCATTCAAGTAAAAAACAAAATGAAAGCCAAGCTTTAAAAAATTATTTCTATCATTGTCGGAAACATTTGCTAAAAGATGAGAACAAGTATGTGAAGCAGCATGCACAATTGCTTACATTTCACTTTTGTGTGCGGATAACCAGATGAAGGTATAATACATGGGTTTTGTTGTTGGTTCCTGTGATGCCTTTAGTGAGCTTTAATAAAGTTCATGAAAATGGTTACAATTCTTAAAACATTGGCTTTGTTTGTTTGTCCTATTCAGTTTCCTACTTTTGTCTTGGAAACCAACAGTTAGTACGACATAATATTTTTAAAAGTCTCACTTAAAATTCAACCAAAATTGAGACTTCTTTGCTGAATTGATTTTCATCAATAGGCATGCAACAATCTCCAGCTCGAGTTTTGGTCTCAATTTCTGGACTCTCCAGCACTCCAGCAAGATTGTCCTTATCCTTCACATTGAGAGTTTGCTATATAGTGAGAGGGGAAGCATATAACCAGAACCCATTCTGTTCTTATGACCCAATTCTCAAATGTGATCCTTAGATTCTCCTATCAGGGCAGAAAACATTCCTGATAAGATTGATATGAATCCCTATGGATCACAGGTAGTCTTCATTCTATTTTCCCACTCTACGTACACACTGTGCTGAAACAGGCATATAGCCAGGCCAAACTAACAGTACTGCCAAATTTGAGGGCAGTGAGAAAAGAAAACTCTATTCTTATGAATTGACCAAAACAAAAAGATACTCTTCAAGACTGTGAACTGTCATCTCAAACAACTGTTCTTAAATAAATTTGCTAATCTTCAAATTTCAACCAAAAAAAAAAAAAGAATTGGATTAAAAATTATGGTGATAGTGACAAAAAACAAGACCTTTGCTTGCTTTATTTATTGATTTATTTATTCATTTATTCATTCATTCATTCTTATATACCGCCCTTCTTCCCAGGGGGACTCAGGCGGTGAACAGCCAAATTTAAAACACATATAATACAAATGTTAAGAAAAACTAAAATAGATTAAATAATGGCCTTGACAATTTAAAATCCAAAACTGCACAATCAAAAGATCCCAATTTAAAAACCCAACATCGATTAAATTTAAAAATTTTAAAACCCTATTAAAACTGTTCACGCTAGGCTGGCTTGCTGGAAAAGATAGGTCTTCAGGGCTTTTCGTAAAGCGCAGAGGTCCAGAATCAATCGTATCCCAGGAGGTAGCTCATTCCACAGGTTGGGTGCTCCCACAGAGAGGGCTCTCCCCCTGGGGGCCGCTTGGCAGATGGCACCCTGCTTGGCAGATGGCACCCTGCTTGGCAGATGGCACCCTGAGGAGGCCCTCTCTGTGCGAGCGTATTGACCGGTGGGAGGTTATCGGTGGCAGCAGGCGGTCTCGCAAATATCACGGGCCTCTGCCATGGAGCGCTTTAAAGGTGAGAACCAACACCTTGAAGCACACCCGGAAGACAACTGGGAGCCAGTGCAGCTCGCTTAGGAGAGATGTTACGTGGGAGAGCCCTGTTGCTCCCATAATGAACTGTTGGGGAAAAGGTGTCCATTAAAGCAGCAATCTTAAATTTGGGATTTTACATGTGACCTTTTATGCATTTTATACATGATAAATTAGGATTGTATCTATGTGCAGTAGCACATAAATTTTGTCTACTAAATCCAAAATAGTTAAAGGTCCATTAAATATTTTACTGTGGTAGTTTGAAGAAAAAATAATTAAGAATAAGAAGCTGAGTAGATAGGCAAGGACTGTAGTTTGAGGCAAGGGAATAGAATAGAGGTGAATGGGTTTTGAGTACTGCACAGTAAGCAACAATGCAAAAAAGGTGAAAATGGAAAGTGAAGTAAAGCAATAAACCAAAACTAAGGTTGAGTTCCACATTTTGTGTATAATTCAGATGATAGTTTCAACTGTTTGAGTCAGAATATTTCCATGTAACATTTCATTGATAAAAGCTAATGGAAGAAAAATGCAACAAGAGGCCAATGCCACATTAGGCGTTGTGAAGGGTAATCTTCAAACATCCAGATAACCACAACATTTTTTATTTCTTTATTTGTCTCACACTTGGGTAATGTTTATTTTAAAAAGCTTTACCCTGTCACAATCAAAGTGTCTCTTGGTAGCTTACAGTATATAGAAAACAAGGATTAAAGCTTCCAAGGTCAGGTTAAAACCAATCTCAATAACCACAATAAATTTCTGACACAAGATCATTAAAAAAGGATACAAAAATCAAGAACCAGATAACATTCAGTGTAAATTTAATAAACTGACCTCCAAAATATGGTTTTTAACATTTTGTGGAAAGCCAGCAAGGAGAGGCTTAACCTGATCTCCCTCAAGACGCTGTTCTGCTGGTGCTATAACAGAAAAGCATCACTTTCTAGATTCTGCACACATACATGTGATGTCTTTTCAGAAGCGTGGCATGCCATTTCTCCCTGGATGTTCTAATACATTAGTCTGATGCTGATTGAAGTAGGTAGTGCTGGAGGTATTTAAATGCCAAGACAGTAGCTTTATCAGCACTATAAATTCCATCTAGAAACCAACTGATAGCCAATGCAGGGCCAGCAGAACTTGTGTTACCTGCTCCCAGCCGTGAGAGCAAGGAAACATGCAGCCTGCTGCTTTATGGACATTTGCTGTTTCCAGGTAACTTCTAAAGTCCACGTGAAGCACATTGTGGCAGTCTTTTGAGGTGGTCATGAGAGCATGAGTTACTTTAGCCAAGTCCTCCTACTCCAGTTAGTGTAGCTGGGCATAAATCCTCTGGTCATGGTTTCTATCTCGTTCAAGCAGAAGATGCGTATCCAGAATGACTCACATATTGCAGACAGGCTCTTTCGTGAGTAGTGCCTACCTATCAAAAAATGGTGGCAATGGAGGATCCTGATATACAAACTGCTACTGTAATTTTACTAGGCTTCCAACTTCTCCCATGCAGATGCTTAGAGACTCCAGGTATTGGGAAAGGACATTGATAGTATCTCCCTTATAGCCTGAGATAGTGATGTACAGATTGGGTATCATCGGCCTACAAGGTATAAGATATCCTGAGTTGTCACATGGTCTCTGCTAGCTACTACTTATGTTTAACAAATGGAGGAAGGAACGGACCCCTTGCATCCCATGTGTTGGGCCACTGAGCTGATTTTTGCTCCCCACATCAAAATTTGAAATGACTTACGGAGGAAGGAATAGAAACATTACAAAACAATGCCCCCAATTCCCAAACAAAAAGATATTATGATCAATGGTATAAAAAACCACCAAAAGGTCCAACAGGGTCAAAAGAGATGCACTCTTAAGTCCTGACACAGGTTATCTTAGAGATGACCAATGCTATCTCTGTTCTGTCTCCAGGCCTGAACTGTGTTTGAAAAGGGTCCAGATAATTTTCTTTGTGCAGGATGCTGTGAAACTGTCAGCCACTACCATATCAACAATCTCCTACCACCACTACACACAGCAAGGGGTATGTACACATGATGGTAGTTCTTGAAAATCCCTGAATTGAAAGATAGATTCTTTAGAAAGGAGTATACCATGGTTGCTGCAAGCTCAGACTCCCAGGAAGAAACATGTGCAATCTCCTGAATCCAAGTATTTTAAAGAAACAGCTGAATTGGACTACAACTTCCACCATTCCTAACAATTACCATCCTGCTGAAGGTGACAAGAACTTTGGACTCCAAATCTGGAAAGTCTTAGTTCTTCACTCCTGCAGTTTGAAATATTTTGACAAGAGAATGGGCACCTATGGGTTCACACTGCCATCTAAACCTTAATATGATTTGTCTTGCTTTGATTTCTGATAATCTAGTCAGAATTGTTTGTACGCCATGATTTATAGTCAGTGGATAGCTTGGTCTCTTCATCATATGTAGCCTCCTAAAACCTTATTTTGCTTTCCCCACTACTGAATTTCAGTTTACATCATTTTTGAGATGAGCAACCCAAACTCCAATTTATTTGTGGAGTAGGTTTAAAACAACTTTTAAAAATGTACCCACAAAGAAACACAGTTTGGCACATTGTGTTGTCCTTCTACCCCTTGCAGCCAAATACTGTCACATAAAAGTTGCTAAAATTTGTTTTAGTCTCTACACTTTAGCCTAGTACTGTATGTTACAACCTGTGTCAGTGGTTTAGAAAACCATGGTTATCTTTTATTAAATGTGAATCCAACCAACTGTGCCTAATCAGCAAAACACAGTTAAACAAACCATGGCTTAGCATGTGTGAAACAAGTCTGCAAAACAGAACCAATTATTACGTTTAACAGGGAGAAAATTCTCTATGAATTGTGTAAATGTCAGTTAGGAGATTAACAAGTTACTGAAGTGTTTTAATATATTACACCTCTGTTGCTCCTTGATAATTAGCACTGAATATGTCTACTCCAAGGACAGACAAGTCAGGTTTCTCACAGTTTCCTGGTAAATTGTCAATTTCATAATAGTCGATGGCATGATAAATGCTTGGTCCCCTGTGTTTAATCCATCTATTTGAAAGCTTGGATCTCTCATACTTCAACCTAAAAAAGAAAAGAAAAGTAAATTGCAGGTAGAAAAACAACACTCTGAAAATGCATCCATTCATTTGTTAACCTCAACTTCTTACCGCCTGCTTGAAGCTTGTGAGTAAAGCCTCTTGTTAATTTCTTCTTCAATATCCTCATCAGTAACAGTAATTTGTGACGAGTGTGGGTTACAAGTAGCCTTCTGATGAAAGTATAAAGACAGCTAATGTTAGCATTGTCACCACAATCAGAATTGCTACTGTCATAATATGCATTACAGAACTCTTGAAACACTGTTCAACAAATTATGTCAGATGACAAAAGACCAAAACAAGGATAGAAAACATTCTAATTTTCTAATCGCTATATAGTTATACTGATCCCTAGGTTCTACTTCTATGCATAGTTGTTACAAAAATATGCACAGGTAGTTGTGTCATCAGGATACACATGGTATTTTATTATCAGGATTACTTTCTTGCCTTCACAGGAGAATTTGTGTACTATTATTCATATGCTGCTGAAAGGTTACATTTAACACCTGTTGACTGTATAGATAATCCTCAAATTACAACCACAATTAAGCCCAACATTTCTGTTGCTAAGTGAAACAGTTAAGTGAATTCTGCCTCATTTCTTGCCACAGTTGTTAAGTGAATCACTGCAATTGTTTAGTAACACAATTGTTAAGTGAATCTGGCTTCCCCATTGATTTTGCTTGCCAGGTTACAAAAGTTGATCACATGATCCTGGGACACTGCAACCGTCATAAATATGAACCAGTTGCCAAGCATCTTGCAATTTTGATCATGTGACCATGTGGATGCTGTAACGGCCATGTGAAAAATGGTCATAAGTCATTTTTTTCAATGATAATGCAATTTTAAATTGTCACCTAATGAATTGTTGTAAGTCAAGGACTATATGTAGATGATTCAGGGTCTGTATGATAGTGAGTGCTATCATTGGTTTCAAGCATGATTTACAACCTATAACTTTGCTAATCATTTATTTTATTAAGAAGTAGAAGAAACATTGCTATTATTCCCAAAGTGGCTTCTTTCAATATACACTATAAAGATTTACTAGAAATTGAAATTTGAAGTTGAAACTCAGCCTTATAATAAAATCCTATAGGTCTACCTAAAAAGGTAGGCTTCATATTGAGGGAGAAACACTGGTATCCCAGCTCTATAAAAGTGAAGTAGACACTAGAGCCATGATAGTGAACCGATGGCACCATGCCAGAAGTGGCACGCAGCGCCCTCTCTGATGGCATGCGAGCCATCGCCTCAGTTCAGCTCCTCCGTGCATATGCACATGCCTTCTGCCAGCCAGCTGGTCTTCGGGTCTCTGCTGCGCATGTGCGGGGGTGGGGTGTGTGGGGGGGACATGCATGCATGGGAGGTAAAGGCATGCGGGGGGCATGCACACATATGCAGGGGGCTGGGCACATGTGGGAGCTCACATGTACATGTACAGGGGATGGGGCACATGCGGGGGGCCATGTGTGCATGCACCAGGGATGGAATGTATGCGGGGGGCGGGGTACATGCAGGGGCTATGCATACATGCATGGGGGCATATGTGAGGGTGCACACACATGCACAGGGGCAGGCACATGCACAGGGCCGCATGCACATTGTATTTTGGAGGTTCGGGGAGGCGCTTTGGGCACACGGTCCGGAAAAGGTTAGCCATCACTGCACTAGAGTAAGAGGCATAGTGGTAGGAAGGATACAAAGGACTGAATTTAAGAACCAAATAAATCACAAATTGATCTGGTTATTCTGTGACAGGAAGTCTGCCCACACTGACCCTACTACATCCCAGTATAGTTTAAATTTTTCCTGCAAGCTACACCAAAGCATAGTCTGAGTAAGCTTATAGTTAACATAATTAAACCTTGGAAGGATTTTTATTCTCATCTTGACTGATGATCTGCATATCAGAGGAAGTGTCTTCCAGCATAGGATGTATGGGCATACTCTGTGGATCTATCAAAATCTCATAAGGGACCATGGGATGTTTCCAGGAGGATGTGTTAAAAATTTCCCAAGGTTCTTCCTGGCCAAAGGTTCCTATGAAGGGAAGAAGAAAATAAAGTGTAATGCTGAAACTACAAATATGAAGAATCTGAGGACAGACAAGAATTAGTAAAACAGGCGGTAGGTGCCTTCAAAATTCAATGCTGAGAAAGGAACCCCACCCCCCAAAAGTTAATTATCCATTAGTGGGAGAAAGAGATGCAGGACCCAAAAAAATGTGGGAGCTAATATACAAATACAGTTAGATTCACAGATACTTTGCCATTATAAGAATTTCTTTACCATTATAAGAGATTTCACATCTGCAAAACAATGTTAGCTTCATTTCTAATAGTTAACTCAAGAATCTACTTTTGCATTCCTAGAGAATAATGTATTGCTATGCCGAGGGCAAAGCAGTAACAGAAACTCCCAAACAGACTTATTAAAGGAATAATAAAGGAATATTTTCCATTCTGTGAAAATAGTTTTGAAGAAAAACAAACAAATTATTATATAATAGTGGCCAAAATTGTGGAAATCTCCTGGGAAAAGTATTTTTGAGGTTTGATTGCTAATAACACTTTTTTTTTGTTTTTTTTGAGTTTCAAGATAATCATATTCCACTGCTGGAAATGCCTGGGAATAGCCCAAACCCAACTGGAAATCTATGGAACCGACTAAAGAAACTTGTTAGTCAGAAGTGACCCAACAATAAAACCCAGTTAATAGAGGCAATCATTCAATCTTGGTTTCACATTATTACAGCTGCAGAACTAAAAAACATGGTTCCCTCCATGGGAAGACATTGTAAGGCTGTAATTCATGCTAAAGGTTACCCAACTATTAACTGACATGGTGATAATTTTTATATATCTCATTTTTTCTATGGTGCTAATATATTATTCATATCTGATAGTCCACTCTTTCATTACAGACCAAGGGAACAAAGCTTATATTACAAGACCATTTTTAACAACAAGCAGAATATGAACTCAATTATGCTCAGAATAGATGCATTAAAAGCAATAGCATTATTTCCCATAATTTGGTCTACGCATGGCAAAGATTAGCAAAGCTAATATATGGTTGCATGATTTTGGCTTAATGTGTTTTGTGAACTTAACTATTGTTTGTAATATACAAATCCAGCTATTTGTTTAGTCAATAAGCCACATTAAACAATGAAACAAATTGTGTGAGCCCAATCAAACTTAGGTGTAGATTGGATGCTGCTAATTATATTCAGTATATGTGCATAACTATTATTGCCATGAGGCCACTGAATTCCTACTTTTGTTAACGTGCAAACTTGATAGGAACATATAATTCAATAGAAGAGAACATATGAAGCTCAGGGTTTAATTATGGAGAGTCTGAGCTTGGTTGCTTACTTGCAGATGTCTCTCTACCCGACTAAGCAACATCATCAGTGCATATAGAAATACATTGTGCCTAGATATTTCTTTCAAACTGGAGTCTATTATAGTTGAAGTAATAGTGCTTCAGGGATTCATGTAAGGCTACTCACATGGTAGCACACTTTAAATCAATAGAATTTAGGGTTGACAAGGCAAAGAGGATTACAGTGAAAATATGCACTGGTATTATATGGAAGATATTATAAAAGTTGTAACATTAAACTGAATAATGTTAGGGCTGTCATTGCTAGATTGCTAAAATCCAAATAACCATTAGATACAGTGGTGGGTTGCTCCCAGTTCGCATTAGATCGCAAGAATCGGTAGTAAACATTTGTAATAGTTCAGAGAACCGGTAATAACATTGGCTGGCCATGCCCCTGAACCGGTCCCTGGCCCGTGGCCCCTCATTTACCTCACCCACCTCATCAGAGGCTTTTTTTTAACTTTTAAAAGCATTTTTTCTACAACCCCTTCAGCCAAAAAAATGCTTTTAAAAGTAAAAAAAAGCCACTGATAATTGTGCAGCTCAGCTGGGATTGTCAGAGGCTTTAAAAAGCATTTTTTTCTACAACCTCTTCAGCTGAAGAAGTTGTAGGGAAAATAAGGCCTTTAAAAGCCTCTGGAGATCCCACCTGAGTTGCCTGATCGTCAGAGGCTTCTAAAAGCATTTTTTTCTACAACCTCTTCAGCTGAAGAAGTTGTAGGGAAAATAAGGCCTTTAAAAGCCTCTGGAGATCCCACCTGAGTTGCCTGATCGTCAGAGGCTTCTAAAAGCATTTTTTTCTGCAACGTCTTAAGGTTGTAGAAAAAATGCTTTTAAAAATAATTTTTTAAAAAAGTTGGCCATGCATACCCAGTCACATTACGCCCCATGAAGTCACGCCCACAAATTAAGCCATGCCCACAGAACCAGTAGTAAAAAAATTTAGAACCCACCTTTGATTAGATAGCAGCAAAGATATAGAGTATACTGTAACTCTTTGCTATCCTTAATGGGCAGAGTTTTGTAGCCCAAATCTCTAAACAAGATGTGTCTTCCATAGAAAGAAATTCTCCTCCCCACTAAGTGGAGCTAAGGAACTGCCTGCCTCAGAGTCTTACTTAGTTGGGTGTACTACTTGGAACCCTGACAGAAACTTTTTCTTGCAGAAGGATTTTCTTTTTCAAATAGCAAAAATTCAAGGCTAATTGCATGTAGTTCTCATTGATACTAATAGGACTGAGACCAACTGATTAAGCTGCTTTATTATGAGCAATCATGTATGAGTACAATTAAATCTGCATCAAGTCCATTATATTATGCCCACTGATAAAAATAAATAAAAAACAGCAGACAGTTCACTGGGTTCAAAAATCAAATAATTCATCACACTAACAAAATAGCTGCAACAAAATAATATCTAATTTTTTTTATTTTTGTATGCTTTTGACTTTTCTCTTTCTTCCCTTCCTCTTCCCTTCTCCAAAAGGATTACACAAAGGAAGAAAGGGAGGATGATTAAAAAGTGCAGACTGTGTGCATATGAAAAAAAAAAAAGAAAGAAGCAGCAGCAGTGTTATTCTGCTACTGCAAACAACAACAACTCTCCTCTGTCAACTCTGGAGCCATCTTTGAGCATCTTCAGAGTTGCCACTGCGAGCCTGGATGAAGCTGTGGGAAAGGAAGCGGGGAGTAGAGATAGCTGGGGGAATATGTAGCCAAAATAACATTCTTCCGTCTAGGAACCAAGGACACTCTCACCAGCACTTAGAGGGGCATCCGGGATGGAGAGAGAGACCTGATTGGGGCATGTGATGATTGTGTGTGATAGGAGGAAGAACTTTGGATTTTGAACTGGGTGGGAAAAACCCGGGGGACTTCAGATTTGGGTTTTCACCAACTGTGCCAATATGACATGCCTAATAAATCTATACTTTGAGGAAGTATAGATTGAAGAATCTTGGCGTTTTGATTTTGTATGGGCTGTTATTGGAACCCTAACATCCACTATATCTTCAATTATACTAAATTATATCTTATCTTATATTGTAATGTAAATCATTCTCATTTATCTGATAAAACTCTTATTTGATGATTTATTTTAAGTGCCACAAAGTCAGGCAATAAAATTGTGCCATGGTTTTTCATTGCATTATAAAGATTAATAGAAAGATATATATTTAAGTCAACTCTGTTACTACAACTATCCAATTTCCCTTCTTCTAAATGTTTATTAACATTTAGGGTATTGCATTATGCTCATGCTTTACAAACATATTGATTTACCAATGTACTCTCCATTCAGACTCCACAAACGAATTGTACAATCAATAGAACAGGATAAAAGGATATTATCTTCATCTATAACTTCTAACCTGTGGATTGAAAGAAAAGAATCAGACCTACTATATAAGCACAAATTATTCTTTTGTAATGGTTAAGATCATACTTACGTTAGAACCAGACCTAAATGAGCTCGCCAATGATTCACGTCTGAAGCAACGAAAAAGAAAAATATCAGTTTATTCATGGACTGTTCACAATTATTTGAATAGAGAAAAACTTAGTACTGTAGTCTCTGAAAATATCTGAGTCCAGGATTGGAGATTATAGGGGGAATGTAATTTTGGAGCACCTCGCTCTGCTCCTCTTAAAACATCCATAGTATATACGCACTAGCATTCAGAACAGGAAAAAAAAAATCAATGGAAATTTTGTGGGCTCCAATATTCTTCCAGTCTATATAACACCCACTTTCCCTTGCCCCAGTGGTGGGTCACTACCAGTTCGCCCCGATTCGGGCAAACCAGTAGTAGCAGCAGCAGGAGGCTCTGTCCACCCACCCGGATGTCATCAAATATGTGCATGTGCGAGCAAACTGATAGCAGAGGTAAGTGAAATCCACCACTGCTTGCCCCCATAAACACTCACCATTCAAAGTTTACTTGAGGTGAGATAAAAATAATTCCATAACAAGGACTAAAAGAAAATAAACAGACTAGTTTTTCCTGTGTTTTAGCTTTCCGGAAGATTCCAAATTCATGTCCCTCAAAATACAGTAGGGGAGTCTTTATCTGCTAGAATAAAGAAGACTAGGTCTCTTTTCTATGTCCATCATTTACACAAAGCATGATTTGAGCAACATATATGCCTTGTTAAGAAACAACTGACTTGAGTAATGATTTTAAGAGGGTGGCATGCAGAGCGAGACTAATACATCATTAAAAGAAAGATTACAGAATGGTCACTTAAATACTCCATCCAAATTTGCCTCTTACAGCTTTTATAAATATAATATTTTCTCTGTTGTTTCTTTGTTTATTGCAATCATTAAATAGGAGTACTACATATAGAAATATAATCAAATTTCTTGATTATACATGTTGAGTGATTATTTCACCAGCTGTATTGAAGAATATTGCCTGTTTACAAAATTAAACCATACAGTTTAGGAATACCACTCTGTGAGTGATATCTGGATCAATTCAACTTTTTAAAATAATGCACTCTAGATTAATTTTTTAAAATTTGTTCTTCCAGTTCTAGATACAAAGCTGTAATATACATATACACATACATTTTGGTGTTTCTTCTTTTGTATCCTGAAGGGCATAATTTTGGATGTCATGGACATACACATAACCATCTTCATCAGCTGCATACATATACGAATCATCTGCAGTCATAGCAATGCTGCTGATCAGGGATTTCCCCCTAGACTGGAGTATACAGTGGTACATTGTAAAATTATGCACTATTTTGAAAACTGCATGACTGCATGACTATACAATATAAGGAGAGGTATAAATTCCAAAGAATGAGATTCTGATTTGCATGTTAGTCCAGGAATTTCTCATCAGCTATCTGCTCACATTAAATTTCAGGGAGACTGAATTCCTTAAGCAACTCCAATAACATCCATATTGTAGTGGCCATCTCTGCATTATACCACAAGACAATGTAAAATCTTGCATTCATAAAGATTTAACAGAATGAGTACTTCATGCGATGATGATCTTAAACTTCAATCAGTGAAACAAAGGACTGCAAATTTACCAGTATTCATGCTGAAGATCTGCTTATAATTCATCACACAATCAGCCAGATATTTAAACTAGATTTAGTATATTATTATGATTATGATGATTGCCTTCAAGTCAATCATGACTCCTGGCAGCTGTCTGAATAAATCCCAGCAGTTTTCTGAAGAGGTTTTTGGAAAGGGGTTGGCATTGCCTTCTTCCTAGGTCTAAGAGAAAGTGACTGGCCCAAGGTCAGCTAATCTAGAACTCAGAGTCTCCCAATTTCTAGCTTTAATCTCTACAGCAAACTGGTTTTCTTTCTAACTTTTACAGCCATTAATTTTATCAATTAAACTTACTGGTTGAAAACTTGCTATGAGTGGATCCTCTGAAAACAGGCTCCAAAAATGCAGAAAACCTGGGGGGTGGGGCGGGAGGTGGGATGGAGGAATCATAAAGACCAAAGATGAAATATTTGGTAACATTTAAACAAGCATACTTTTGTACTAACTGTAACTGAATGACCTCAAGGCAAATTTATAAAACTACAGTAAGTGTAGACTTGACTATATAAAGTTTAAGATTGCTAGGATTCTCTCTACGATTTCTAATCTCATTGCTTTATCTTTCCACGTTTTTAGCATGATTGATGATGCTGTGACAACTAGAAACAAGGTTCCTGACACCTAAGTATCATTTCCTTATCTAGTCTGTAAAAACATAAGCAAAATTAATTGAAATAGAATTTACCTCCAAATTGGGCTCATCAATTAATTAAGTTATCACTATGGTTGTTTTGTTAATTATTTATATCATCCATTAATCCTACCTTGTGGCCCATTGGAAACCAGAGATGCAGTAGTTGAATCAAATTTCACAGCACGAGTCTTTAGAAAAATTATCCGTGTCACATCAACTGGTGGGGAAGGAAAAACATATCATCACTGTAAGAAAATATGAGTTTTTCAGTACACTGTACAAAAGGCATAGCCCAACTGCATTCATCCTAATATATTATTATGAAATTTGTTTGGCTTGGCTTTGCATCCAGATGTTTATAATTTGCCAATTAAGTCATAATTAAATTAACCAAGACTTGACTTCAATATGTGAATGCAGTCTAATATCCATATTATTAAAGTTAAAAATTTAATTTCTATGATTAAATTTTAGCATAAGTAAATAAGAGGCCCTCTGCTCTGGGAATGTTATATACTTTTTAAGACTGCAACTGTAAGTGTATATATCTGCTACAAATACACTTAATTTAATTTTATCTGAATTGTATATTTGGAGGAGACTTTTTTGGGATTGAACTTTTTAGAAAGGTTTGTAGCTTTAATCTGCTAAATTTTTGCCTCCCCCGTCCTGATCTATTGCCTGCTATTTTATTTTTGTCTTTTGCTTGTGAATGTGACCTACCCTTCTTCATTGCGTAAGCCATGCCCTAAGCTCTTACTACAAGAGATAAAACCACATCTGAATGAAATAAATGCATAGAGATCTTATTTTAATGTTCTTATTTCAAAGGTCTGAGCTGTAGACTAAGTTCCATCAGAAATCTGTTTCTAATGTTAATCAAAAGAGCTGTGTTGAACACATGACTGAGATACATTGATTAAATAGTTTAAGGACTTATGCCAAATAAAGATCATTTCCTGCCCACCCATTTGGAAATCAGGAGGTGACATATATATTAAAATAACATCAACAAAATTAATGGACTGACTTAACTATTCCTAGTGTGGTAAAACATTGAGTTGTTTTAACTAGCCCAAACATGGGCTAGGCTTCAAGTGTCAATTTCCCCCGTATTTTCCATTTCTATGCAATTCCATATGCAATGATTCATAAAGAATTATTCATGGCAATGTGAGAATTATATTCTACAATCTTTTTTTGATTAGTAAACTTACTCTGTGAATGAACAGAGGCAGCTGTGGTCATTGGAATGTAGAATCTATGGTCTATGTGACCTGAGACCATATTCCAAACAATAATTTCACCATCATAACTGGATGTTGCAAGAAGATTAGGGGGACACTGAGCAACACAGAGAATGTCTTCTTTGTGTCCCCAGTTCTGGATAAGGGGGGAAAAAAGGTAAGAAAAAAAGTAAGAAAAAAGTGAACTAAATTGATTAGAGTTGTTTGTGTTTTTGTTTCAATTGTATTTTACACAGTGGTGAAATCCAATTTTTTTTTTACTACCGGTTCTGTGGGCGTTGTTGGTGGTGTGGCTTGGTGGGCGTGGCAGGGAAAGATACTGCAAAATATTCATTCCCACCATACTCCAGGGAAAGGATACTGCAAAATCCCCATTCCCTCCCCACTCCTGGGGCCAGCCAGAGGTGGTATTTGCTGGTTCTCCAAATTTCCCCAAAATTTCCACTACCGGTTCTCCAAAACCTGTCAGAACCTGCTGGATTTCACCCCTGATTTTACACAATATGCAAACCAACAGGTAGATGAAATTACATAATTTCTCATGAGCTCTCATGAGTTGCAAAGTCTACAACTTTCAGCATGGCCACTACATATACCCTGGAAAGAAATCTATTTTATAAAATAAAGTTAATAGGCTGACTTTTATAAAAAAAATAAGCCTATATTTTTGGATACTGCCATGTTCATTTACTTCTGGATTGCCTCAGTCACACTGGCCACAAGAAAGCACCATGTGACTAATTTTATCTTATTGGAAGTCATCAGAAAAAGAGAGTTTGAACCCCATGGAGTAACATCTGATCATCCACATCTGATAAGTCAAGAAGACAAATTGGTCATGTGTTGTTTCCAGGATTTACAGATCATCTATTTGGAGGTGGAAAGCTTCAACTTGTAGGCCTCATCTGATTCACCAGTATAATGCTTCCAGTTCACAAGATATAGATGAGGGTCCCTCTCTCCCTATCTCTGATTTATTTATGCTTTGTTCTTCTTTTAGGCAAAAGGGTGGTTTGTGAATTTATCTGGAGCTAGCTCATGTGATGTATTCCTAGGGAAAGTACAAAGTAGGTCTTTCAAGTTTATCCAGCAGTGCCAATCCACAAAGATGGATCGGATCAGAGATTTATCTCCACTCTTACATTATCCAACTCCCCAAATGTAACCAAACTGCTGATCCCAAACTGCTTATATAGCACTTTATATGCCAAACATTTCTTACTATGTCATCCTGCCAATGGGGCTGAGGTTTCTTAATATGATAGAAATCATCTGTGGAATCCTATAACAGAAAATATCCAAATAAAATTATATCTAAGATAATCATTTATAATCTCCAACATGAACTTTGCACTTCCAGACATACAAAAATAAAATTTAGCTCTAATTCTATTATTCCATTAAAGCTAGCCAAATCCGATTTGCCTATTTCTCATCTGAGTTGTGCATTCAATAAGTTACCAGCATTTGTTCCTATGAGTACAGTAGATTGTGGCTTCCCTTGACGCTTGTATTGCAATCCATCCTCCCACTGAAGCCTTACAATGCTGCCATTTTATTTTACATTTTTCCTAAACAGTTATCCAATTCTGACATTAAACTGAATTTAAAGTGTGTCGGTCATTCAAAGCACAATTACAAATTAGCTACAAAGCCCCAGAGAGTTAGACAAGCACAGCTCCAAATAAACCTTTACTGCAGTTTTAGAAGAGTAGCAATAACAAAACAGTCTATGCGTGTAAGAAACCAATCTAGAATTTATACTCAGTCCTATTGCAATTCTTGTTTCTTGCTCCTCCACATACAGGGAGAAGTCTTGACTTTCATCTTCTCATGCTTCACAGTTCCATCTGTTGAATGTAACTCCAGCCTTACATCCTCTGTATTCATACTCTTCTGTCCACTTAAGCTGTGATTCTCTTGCCATTAACAGGGCCCTGATAACAGCTAACAGCCTTTAAAAGAATTCGAAATCTGTTTGCATGGAATTTTTAGGCTGTTTGGCAACTGCCTTTTTTAAAGTGAGTTTTTTTCAATTTAGAGACAACATATATTTAGATGCATTATAATGGAAACTTTCTGATTGTCTTTCTCATAGGTTTCCTTTATCCCCCTGCTGATAAAGGGGAAGTTTGCAACTGATTATTAATAGACTTGTGAATCTTTACTGGCCTGGAAGCCATATTTCACACAATATACCACTGTGATTGTTAATAGAGAAATAATCCAAAAGAAAGCATAACATACTGCTGTCAAGAAAACCTCACTGATGTGCCTATATAATTACTAGGAATCAAATTCAAATTTTGGGAAATGTGTATACACACACATCAATCCATCCATCCATCTGGTTACATCTTGTGTACAAAGTGGAACAACAGCTTTTGGGGACCATAATTAACTAAGTAATGCAATTTTGGCCACTTATAATCATGAGCCAATAGAGCCAGTTCCTACACTAAAACGGAAAGTGTTCTCACTACAAGGCCATTATTTATGTACGAGGGTACTTTGGCACAACAATTTCAACAATCAATTAAGAATGATATCATTTTTTGTATAGAAATGTGCTACTTACATAAAACAAATTTATTCTTCTGTCCCATCCCACACCTATGATATACCTGCAAAAGCAATTAATGTTTACCAAAATTTGAATTATTATAGTCTTCATGCCATGTAGCAGCAGTTAATAGTCTAACTGCTAGGGCCAGCTATATTCCACTATCCCTCTTATATAAATTATGCTATTAAACTGTCAGTGAGTTGAATGATCTATTATTCATTTTAAATATAGGTGTAATCTTCAGTTGTCATTAGTTTTTCAAGGAGTTCATTGACTTTCAGCTGAGCTGAGCTAAAAAGATCTTTTTCTGCAGTTCAGACTATTTTTTTTTAAAAAAATTGATTTATATGCCGCCCTTCTCTGGAGACTCAGGGCGGCTTACAATGCGTTAAGCAATAGCCTTCATACTTTTGTATATTTATACAAAATCAGCTTATTTCCCCCACAATCTGGATCCTCATTTGACCTACCTTAGAAAGGATGGAAGGCTGAGTCAACCTTGAGCGTGGTGAGATTCGAATTTACAGTAATTGCAGGCAGCTGAATGTTAATAATAGGCTTTAATCTGCTGCACCACCGGGCTCTTACTATATGACAACTATAGTCTATAGTATAGTATAGACTATAGTTGTCACACTGCAGAATGGAGTTTATATTTTAAGGAATACACTCTCAAAGGTTTCATTCATCCTTCATTATTGTAAGAGGTTTCATTTATTAGATTTTCCCTCACGTTTTAACAATCAGGCATTCATCTTAATTCTGTAACTCTGTCTTCAATATATATCAGCTTCTGAATGACCACTGAATTCTTTTAACAGGATTTTGTATGTATGAAACTGTACCTTCATGCCATTAAGTTTTACATGCTTATTTCTGCATATTTAACTGCTAAAGACAATAGCAAGCCAAGGTATTTATTCCTCTCTTCAGCACTACTTTATATCCTTGAATGTAATAAAATACCTCAGCAATCAAAATACCTATTTTTCTGAACCTGAAGACTCAGATAGATCCCTAACGTGAGGGAAATGTATGAGATCTTTCCAATGTCATCTGCCAAAACAATGTGATGGATTGAAGCTTATTTTTTCAAGAAAAGGCCTGTTTCTATGAACCTGCCCCACAAAAAACAAAAACAAAAAACCACATTGTTTTCATTAGCCTTTCCTACACTAAAATGTCACACATTATGACAAATGTGGATAACACTTACTCATTTTTGTTGATCTCCGCATAAGCACAGTCACGAACTTCATCATATCTGTCTTCTGTACAGAAGAAAAACATAATGCTGGGCTCGTAATTTTCCCCTTCTTGAAATGAATGTTTAGATAATTCAATCAACGTTCTGTTTACCCTTTTTCAAAGTGTGAAGACACTGTCCATTATTATAATTCCATATTTTCAAGCAGCCATCTTTTCCTCCAGTAATGAGTCTGAAACACGATTGCAATGCCTAATTATTTCTTTAGCAATGTGTAAAAAAATATCACAGCTCTTCTCACACACTGAAACTCTCCAAATGTACCTTCTTCCACTAAAATCAAATGTGAGGCATGTAATTGCAGAATCACCATGAGCATTGCCAAATTCAAATACAGGCTTTCCACTTTCGAAATCCCATACCTTGACCACCTTAAAAGAAGAAAAAAAGGGACATATATCGAAACACTACTGATCCTAAAACAAGTATCTCACAGAAAAAATCTATTCTACAAGCTGCTCTGACAGTAGATTTTTGGATGCAATTCAAAATGCTGGTTGTCACCTATAAAACCCCTCATGGCCAGGTCTGGTCATCTAAGAACAGCCTAGCCTTCATTTTTTCTTTCCTCCCCACACAATCTGACAGAGTTGGCATGCTCCAAGTCCCATTGATTAAATTGTCATCTTGTAGGACCCAGGAAATGGAATTTCTTTAATGAAAAGCAGAGGGACAGAATATTTCTTCTTACACATGATTTTCTTCTGAATTATGTTTGAAGCCCACACAGCTCCAGCAAACAGATCCTTTTTCTTTGGTGACAACCAAGATCAAATGTATGTAAAAACATGTATAGTTGCCTTATATAAATCACACTATTGATGATCTATTAGGCCAATATGGTTAACATCACTCTCCAGGGTTCCAGAGAAGTCTTATTTCCTAGCCAGGAGGTGGTGGATATTGGAATTGAGACCTTCTGCACATAAAGCAGCCATACTTCCCTAGAGTAATATTACTTGTGTTTATAAGCATTACAACTCATGGCCATGTGATTTCTATATGATCCCTTGGTTTTATCAGGCATTCCTCTCCCTCATTTACAACACAACTTATTTGTTTTCTTTCTGTTTTAGAATGTAGCCAAAGAGATGTAGCAGACAGTATAGAAACTTTGTTCAGAAATTAAAGTGCACCGAGCAGTTTTTAAAATATACTGGGAACAAGAGTCGCCTTGCAGCAAGATGAGAGGCAAACAAATTTAATAAACAAGTTTGTTGAAACAAACTTGTCACCTGTGATTTGAAGCTAATTTATTGATGATTAAGTTTTATTGACTTCAATAAGAGTAGATAGGCAGAAATTTGCATTGTAAAACATAGAAAGAATAGGAATAAGGAATAAGGAATAAGGAATAAGGAATGGGTTTGGGAATAGGAATAGGAATAGGAATAGGAATAGAAGG
Organism: Masticophis lateralis; assembly: GCA_030761175.1. Taxonomy (NCBI): domain Eukaryota; kingdom Metazoa; phylum Chordata; class Lepidosauria; order Squamata; family Colubridae; genus Masticophis; species Masticophis lateralis. Next base: position 24,462,914 of record JAUDYJ010000004.1, on the reverse strand, counting down.
AAGGGACCTTGGTAGTCCAACCCCCTGCTTAGGCAGGAGACCTTATACCATTTCAGACAAATGGCTTGCCAGTCTTGTCTTAAAAGCACCCACAACTTCTGAAGGCAAGTCATTCTATTGGTTAATTGTTCTTACTGTTAGGAAATTCCTCCTTAGTTTTAGATTATTTTTAAATTGCTTGGTTTTAAGCAGCAGCCTAATGTATCTAGCTTATCTGAGAGTAAGCCTTATTGATGACAAAGGAGGAGAAGGAAGAAGAGGAGGAGGAAGAAGAAAATGAAGAAATATATATGATTGGCTATAAAACTGCAATCTAAACGAAATACACAGGAAGTCTTGTTTTGTGGGAGGCTATTTATAATAACATAGAGTGTATTTAAAACAGGGTTTCTCAACCTCTGCATCTTTAATAGAAATGGCCTTCTATTAAATAGCCTTCAACATGCTGGCTATTCCACACTATTTATTTCTCATAGTTATACAACTGCACATCTCTCACAAAGTGACTTTTAAAGTTGATGAAGTTGAGAAACACTGATATATAGCACACAATAAGTGAATGCTTTTGGAAGCACATGTATGACAGCTTGTCTTTTTAGGTACTTATTTGATCCTGAAAGGCATATAAACAAACTAAGAGTAACTAGAAATAAATGCATTTTTCTTTCTTTCTTTTTATTTATTTATTTATTGTCAAGCATGAATAAGATAACAGATGTAAGTATAAACATGATTATGAATACATGAAATGGATAGGAATAAATGGGGACAGTAGGACAGGGACGGAAGGCATGTTGGTGCACTTATGCACGCCCCTTACAGAGCTCTTAGGAATGGGGTGAGGTCAACAGTAGATAGTCTAAGGCAGTGATGGCTAACCTTTTTACCGTCCTGTGCCAAAAGCAGGGGGAGCATGGTGGGGTTGCCCGCGCATGTGCCCACGTCCATAATTCAATGTGCCCCAGCCCCCTGCGTGCGATCCTGCCCGCTCCCCCTGCTTTTGGCACGGAGTGGTGCAGTGGGCTTGGTAGGCCCATTTTTCACCCTCCCCAGGTTTCAAAGGCTTTCTTGGAGCCTGGGGAGGGCAAAAAACGTGCTTCCCCACCCCACTGGAGGCCCTTCAGAGGCCGGAAACAGCCTGTTTCCTGACTTCTGGTGAGCCCAGAAGGCCCGAAAATCAGCTGACCGGTATGTGCATGCGCGCCGGAGGTGTGCTAGGGCAATGCTTGCATGCCCATCGATATGGCTCCGTATGCCATCTGTGGCACATGTGCCATAGGTTCGCTTCACGAGTCTAAGGTTAAAGTTATGGGTCCATTAATATGTAAAATATTTTTTAAAAGCCATTTTTACCATGCCTTTTGGCAAGGAATTTTGAGAAGGCTCAATCTCGAATCACAACTCACTTCATATCTAAAACAAAGAAACTCAGAATTCTGAAGACCGTAAATAGATTGATTATATAACTATGTGCAAAACTGAAGAGAATTTTATAATTATCATTTCACTTACAGAATCTTCAGAGCAGCTCACAACGTGCCTGAACACTTTATTGAATTTGCAGCACAAAACTGGTTTTTTATGGGAAGTTACTATATAAAGATCTGGAGCTGATCTACTTTAGAGACAACAACAAAATCAAATTATCAATAAATTCAAATGCTATTTGTCTTGCCATTAATGCTTAATTAGCAAAATATACATAAATGCACTATTCTATAATTAAAAGGAAAAGCTGCCATTACAGTACATCAAACAGTACAAATCAATAGCAGTCCAACTATTCAAATATGAATCTATCCTCCAAAGCCGAATTTTGATCATCCTTTTCCTGAATAGCTGTCCAAACAAATTTATTAATATACTAATCTTAATAAGTATGTTTTGTTGAATTTAGTATCTCTAAATAAAGTTGTTGTATGTGTGTACACTGGGAGCTTATGCACCAAAGACAAAATCCTTGTGTATCTAATCACACTTGGCCAATAAAGAATTCTATTCTATTCTATTCTATTCTATTCTATTCTATTCTATTCTATTCTATTCTATTCTATTCTATTCTATTCTTCAGACTTAGTGGCAAGATAAACTTTATGTCTCTATAAAAATTAACAAAATAGTAGGATGTGACATCTGCATTTCTCTATATTCACCAGAATAGATACATGTCCCTGTCTTGCCTTCTATATCAATCTTTTAAAACTGCAGATGAAAATAGGACACGTTAAAACTTTCCTATATTTAAGAATTAATAAATCACATAGTTAAGTTTTTTTTAAAAAATTCAGGAACCAAACATAAATATAACATCTAGCCATTGTAATAAAATGTTTATAATCAATATGTAAAAAGGTTTTCCCTGTCCAGTTATGTCTGACTCTATGAAGTGGTGCTCATCTCCGTTTCTTAGCCAAGGGAGCCAGCATTGTCCAAAGACAATTTCCATCATCATGTGGCCAGCATGATTATACATCAATGCACATGGAATGCTATTATTTTCCCACTGAAATGGTACCTATTAATCTACTCGCATTTGCATGCTTTCAAACTACTAAGTGGGGCAGGATCTGGAGCAAGGAACGGGAGTTGCACAGCACTTAGGTCTCAAAGCCAAACTTTCTAGCTGACAAGCTCAGCGTCTTTAACCACTAAGCCATTGTGCCTCCTTTTGTTTCAATCTGTAGTATTCTTTATATAATATCTTTAGATAACACACTATTCTCTTTCTTTGGCTAAGGCTTCTTTCATTAGTCACTTTTGATACATACAGATGTACTAGATAGGGAAAATATCACAAGAAAGTGCTACCCTGTGATTTTTTTTCCAGAATTGTTATTATTTTCTGGCTTTTAAAAAGTGTAGGTGTTATAAGAGTAGTGAATTGAACACATAGAAATTTAATTTGATTTCTTTCAAACAATTACTGCAGATTATCTAAACTAACTCATTCCAGATATCACTGGGCATCCACCACTATCCTTTTCAATTCATTCCCACTGGCAATTTTACAGAGTAAATTAAATCCAGCTCCCCAAATTTATCCTTGTGTGAAACAAAGGAAAGCAAGTTGACTGACCATATTTTCTTAGATCATAAATTTTATTCTAACATAAACTGACAAACAGAACACTAAAACAAACATTTATATAGCTTGTTGGCTATTCTTTGGCCATCAAGCATTCATCAAACCTGAATGAACTATATCATATTGCTGAAGTCTTAATTCTGACTTGCTTTATTCATTTCTACTGATTGCATTTTTAGTTATATTTTGATTTAAGACTATAATAACACATATTTGAATGTGTAATCTTTTAGACTTATTGTAGTTTATTTTCGTTAATTGAAGCTAATTCTTCACTCAGTATAATTAAATTGAAATTACGTTTTTCTCTGAATGAATCTGAAATTATAAAGGAAATAAAATCTTTAAACAAAGTCCTTCAAAATAAAAATTAACTAAAAGCTGTATTTCAGGTTTAATTAATATCACTCTTGTATCTAAACATAAAACTGGTATTAGATAAACAATTTGGTACTCCCAAAAGTGCCTACATATATTTGGGCATCACTTTTCCTCTATGGTTCCTAACCCTCCTGATATGTATTAGTTTAATATGGGCAGATATGTTAATAAAAGCTTATGAATGTCAATTCCTGTAAGCCTGATTCAGTATTGTAATACAATACTGGAAATTTGGATATTACTTATCCTGAAACAGAAAGTAACAGTATAATGACATGCTCTAGTAATGAAAATGCCTTGAGTTACAGGTTTTAATAGATTCCAACAAGCTAATCCAAAAATCACATTAGTAATTATTTGAAATTACTGTAAATGTTCATCTGGATTTTACAAAATGTTATTTCCTTGTAATATTTTTGCTTAAGGGTGCAATCCTAATAAATACCACAACATTTCAAGTATTCTCTTGAAGTGTCCCAACATAATAATCACACTATTTCAATAAATCCTAGAATTTTTTTAGCAATTTCTTACATTTTGGGTTTTCCATAAATGAAATTCTTGGATCTGTCTAAACATCAGGAGCTCTGATTATGTTGCTTTGTACTTTACCGTAATCTTAGGTGAAGAATGGCCAGTGTATCCGTGGCAACACAGAGTGATCGAGTCCCTGATATATAATGGCAAGTAGTAATCTCTCCTTTAATTCCATTGTTTTTTGAACAAGCTGTGAATAAGCAAGTCTGATCCTCCATATCCCATATCTGCAAGGAAAGAATTGTATTATATTAAAGAGAAAGAATTAGAATAAAATATATATATATATAATTTAAGATATGAAAAAGACAGACCTTAACTGTGTTGTCTGTTGATATGGAAAATATTTTATCCTCCTCAGATACGTACACATAGAAAATGGGGGCCATATGACTTTTGAGCATGCCTGTGGGTCTTCTGAAATTCAGTGAGAACATTAAATCTTGACCAATTAGAAACACATAATGAAGTATATACTACAATGAGCCAGTAATAATGGTAGCTTATTTATTTGATTATTTTCCTGGGCTCCAAGATCACTGCAGATGGGGACTGCAGCCAAGAAATTAAAAGACGCTTGCTCCTGGGAAGGAAAGCTATGGCAAATATAGATAGCTTACTAAAAAACAGAGACATCTCCCTGCCAACAAAAGTGTGTATAGCCAAGGCTATGGTTTCCCAGTTGCAATGTATGGCTATGATAGTTGGACCATAAGAAAGGCCGAGCACCAAAGAATTGAGGCCTTTGAACTATGATGCTAGAGAAGATTCCTGCAAGTCCCTTGGACTGCAAGGCGATCAAACCGGTCAGTCCTAGAGGAGATCAACCCTGACTGCTTTTTAGAAGGCCAGATACTGAAGATGAAACTCAAATACTTTGGCCACCTAATGAGAAGGAAGGACTCACTGGAGAAGAGCCTAATGCTGGGAAAGATTGAGGGCAAAAGAAGAAGGGGACGATAGAGAACAAGGTGGCTGTTTGGAGTCACTGAAGCAGTTGGCATGAGCTTAAATGGACTCCAGAGGATGGTAAAGGACAGGAAGGCCTGGAGGAACATTGTCCATGGGGTTGCAATGGGTCAGACATGACTTTGCAACTAACAACAACAACAAATTTATTTGATGTTTCAAGTCATTCTCGACTCCTGGCAACTAGCTGGATATCATGGCTATAAATATACTCATGTTTTCCCAAAAATAAGACCCGGTCTAATATTTTTTTGCCACAAAAAAGGCACCAGGTCTTATTTTGGGGAATGTATAATTAATGACTCAGCTCACGGTGGCGATACCAACAGCCCCACCCAGCAGGAGCCTGCTGTTGGCCTAGTTTTTTGGCTGCTTGCCACCAGTTGTGTGCATTGTCCCCAGTCTCCATTTTGCCATCAGCTGAGAAACAGACTTCCCCCTGGCTTCCGTTTTGCAATCAGATGCCTTCCGGAAAGCACTTTGCAGCCAATAACAGAGCTCTGGATCACATGCGTCAATCCGGAACTCATTTATCAGCTGCAGAGGCATTTCCAGAAGGCCTCTGATGGCAAAATGGAACCAGAGAGCAACACACATGAGTGGCGGCAAGCAGCCACAGAAGAAGTGGGCCTGGAAGGCAACACAGGTGTCGGGGTGTGCGAGGCTTGGTAAGTAGGGCAGTTCCACAACCCCTATCCCCATCCTAGTTTAATTTTTACCTATGTGCTTTGCCCCACCCCATGCAACCCAGAATGGGTGGGATCTTAACTAGGGCTTATGGGGGGGAGGGGTTAAGGCTTATATTGGGTGCACATGAAAAAAATCAAGCTTACTTTCGGAGTAGGTTGTATTTTCGGGGAAATACGGAGATTTACAAATATATACAACAAAAATAATTTCACCTGACTCAGTTTTGAATTGTATCTTCAAAAATATTATTAATTTGTGGGAAGGTTGGAAAAATGCAAAACAATCACTCTTCAAAGACCAAGAGGTCTCTGAAATGTATTGCTAGGAAACCTACCTTAAGGTAATATTTTTAAAGATTTCATGAAGGGGCAGCTATATTTCAGTGGTCCCAAAAAACAAGCCAGTATTGGACGATAATGGCATATCTTTCTATTTTTCACAGTCAAGGGAGGGGAAAATGAAGCTAATAAATTCTTAGTAGGAGAGTGTTATGAGTGAGAATGGAAAACGTAACGGAGAGCTGAATTTGTTCCCTATAACAAATCCTATTTTGCCACAGACTCCTATTGAAATCTAATGAAAATCTAAAAAATAATGAATAAATAATTTAAAAAACCCTTAGATTTATTTATATCATTGATAATGACAAGAAAAATATTATCCCCTCCTTCCATAACTATAGTAACTATCTCTTAAAGGGTTTTTAAGCTAACTGTGAATTAGGAATTCATCTGTTCTACATTTTTCTTTACAAATCATACTAATTCATGCCTATATATCCTAAATAGAAATGGCACCTTATGCATTTAAAATAACTAATAGTTGGCTAAAGACTATAATAGAGCAATAGAAGAATAGCTGCAATATCTTACCCAGGCATGTATGGATTCCATATTCGAATAATTCGATCCATTCCGCCGGTTACTATGGCATTATTCTTTTTACTAACTGCAAATGTTTTGACTCCTTTATGAACCCGAAAAGTAATCTGATCCCCTTCAGCTCTCTGGGAGGGAGCTCCTAGCATTTCCTGTGATTTCTTCGTCTTTGAATCTTTCTTATTTTCTTTTATTTCTCTCATTTGTTGCTCAACATTGGTAGCACCCATAATGCAACCTGTAAAACAATATGAGAGTTCAGTAAAAGATTCCTATGCAGAATTTAGACTACAACGTTCTTATACAGAGTGAATATTCATTGTTGTTTTTTTTAATTATGAGAGTTAGTTTGATCTAGTAGTTAAGGCACCAAGCTAGGAAACTAGGAAACCATGAGTTTTAGTCCTGCCTTAGACATGAAAACCAGCTGAGTGACCTCAGGTCAGCCACACTTTCTTAGTCCAACTCATCTTACAGGGTTGTTGGGGGGATGAAGGCGTGTTGGATATGTTTGTTGTGTTATTTGTAAAAACAAAGGCGGGATACAAACTAATTAATTAAACAAAGAAAATTTGAAGTATGTCTCAATATACTAGCTAAGACTGAAAGCTTAATCTACACCTTTTCCATCTTACACCTGTTGTAGAAAGGCCTTGATTCAGTGGTGGGTTGCCCACGGTTTGCACCGGTTCTATAGAACCAGTAGTAAAACCGGCAGGAGGCCCCACCCATTGACCCTGATATCATGAAAATGCTTCTGTGCGAGTGAAGCGAGCACATGCACGTGGCCCCGTTGTGAGCCGGTAGTAAAGGTAAGTAGAAACCACCCCTGCCTTGATTGACCAAGGACAAGCTCAAATTATCCTATTTTGGACCCATTACTCACAGATCTTTCTTTCTAGAGAAGGTTCTAATGCTGGGAAAGTGAAAGGAAAGAGAAGAGAAGAAGAGGCTGAACAGCAGGGAGATGTACTGACTTAGTAACAGTAATGATGGATGCACTGGTGGAAGACTTGAAGGATCAGATGTTTATGAAGAAATCTTTTGGCTAGATAGATCTTTACGGAGAAAATCTATTTACATGGTTACTAAGAGACAACACCAACTTGATGGTGTATAATCAATAATGAAGTAACTTTAAGGGGAGACTTTACAAACAACATATAAGGAATTATATAATTACCGATTACTAAGGCTGTAGGCTCATGGCTTGATGCAGAAATTATTGCCTTAATGGAATCATAATAATTCAGCTAAAGAGACAGAGAAAATAATTTAAGTCAATCAAATACTGATGAGAATGTTATTATTATTTTAATTGTTTTCTTAATGAAACAGATTAAGTTACACAGAAAAAGAACATAGCTGTCTAATTATTACAAAATCCTGGAAAAATATACCCATCAATTCTCCAAAAGGATCATGAGACACAGAGTCAAAGTTTAACTGTCTCTCAACAATGAACTCTTCCTGCCTTTCTGGAAAAAAATATGAGTGTTTTTGGATTGCTGTAAGAAGCTTAAACATGACTTGAAAGTATAAAAAAAAAAACCCGAATAGAACCCCATGTTCTCTCTAGATCAGAAGGTAAAAGACCCTTCTCTTTTTACCTGAGTCACCCAATCTCCATGAACTTTCCAACGGATGTATGTGACATTTGGAGAAAGTATAGCACCCTCAAGCCTTATATTAGGGAGATTTTCCATTTTGGGCAGCTTCTTCCATGTCCTGAAAGACATCAAGATAAGGTAATTATATCATTTCATCTGAAAGAATTGATGCCATATCTCTACCAAGCAGGAATTACAAATCGCCAGCTGAATGCTTCCTATTACCTCAATTGATATTTGGAATTTTGTAAGCTCTTACCTCAGGGTCTCACCCACAGAATATAACTGCAAGATATTGACACATCCCTACAACAAAGCAAGAAGGGGGGAAGGAAAATACAAAGATATATTCATGTTATTTTATAGATTACAAAACTATACATTATTTCAGGTGCTGAAAGCAAATTGAAAGGCCACAATTATGCATCTTTAGGTCATGAGGCACTTTGTAATTCAAAGTTTTGAAAGCGATTTTAAAACTCTAATGACTCGAGACCAGAACATTAGAAGGAGGGATGCTTCTTTCCATATACAGGTTGTACTCAACTTATGACCAGTCGCTTAGAGACCATCTGAAGTTCCAGTGGACCTATCTGGGGAATACTTTCAAATTAGGATTCAACGTTATCTAAATACACCTAGATACACCCACATTACACCAATTCTCCGTGAGCTGCACTGGCTCCCTATTGGTCTCTGTGCACAATTCAATGTGTTGGTTATTACCTTTAAAGCCCTACATGACTCAGGTCCAGGTTATCTTCAAGACCGCCTTCTACCACATAGCTCCCAGCGACCGGTAAGATCCCACAGAGCTGGTCTCCTCCGGGTCCCATCAGCTAAACAATGCCGGCTGGCGGGCCCGCAGGGGAGGGCCTTCTCTGTGGCTGCCCCAGCTCTCTGGAACCAATTACCTCTTGAGGTCCGGATCACCCCCACCCTACTAGTCTTCCGAAAAGCGGTGAAGACCTGGCTTTTCCGGCAGGCCTGGGGCCGTTGATCTCTCTGTTGTGATCTTGTGAGATCCAGCCATGAATGGTATGAATGGGTTTTAATGTTTTAATTTTTAAATGTTTTTATAATGATTTTTTAAATGCATTGTAAGCCGCCCTGAGTCTTTGGAGAAAGGCGGCATATAAATTGAACTAATAATAATAATAATAAAAAAGTTCTATCAGTCACCTCCCCCATGGTCACATGACTGTACTTCTGGCGCTCAGCCACTGAGCCACATTTATGGCTGTTTGGAGCATCCCACAGTCACACAACCATGTTTTATAAGAATTTTGCTGCAAACCAGCATTAACTACTGTTTTTTTGCAAAACTGCATCTGTAGCAAACCATTAGTTCACTTAATGGCTTCAGTACTCACTTAATGACATTGTAAAAAGGATTGTCAAATTGGGTTGGCTACATGACTGACCCACTTTACAACCACGTTATGACCATGTTGAGTAGGCTTCATTTTGGTCATAACTCAAGTACTACTTGTATAACTTGTGGGTTATTCAGTTAATGGTTGCATTTACTGAAGTATATTTCCAAATCACAAGAAGTAATCAGTTCACTATATTCTGCTTCATTATTCCCCACCTTGAATACTGTATTCAGTTCTGGGCATCACATTACAGGGAACTTGGAGCAGAGTTCAAAGAAGGGTAATAAAAATGGAAATACAAACTAAGCTTTATGAAAAGAGATTGAGGATGTTGGGTGTATTTAACTGTAAGAAAAAAGGAAAACCAACTCAGCAGAGATATTGTATGATACTCTTTTTCAAATGGCTGAAGAAAGTAAAAACCTGTTCTTTTTTTAGAATGCAGAATAATGTATTTAAATTACAGGAAGAGGAAGAATCTCTTGAAAGTTAGAAAAAGCTTCCTATCAAAGGTGGACTACCATTTGTTCAGGATTCTTTCATTTATATTCATGCAATAACCAGCACTTTGGACCTAATCTAACTTCTCTCTTCACACTCTACATAATTCTGTGATTATACCTTTAGAAATAAATATCACACTTCTGTTTGTTTTCTTTTCTCTGAGCAAGTGTTTTTAGAATACATACCTGGTCATCGCCATAAAGAATCATACATTCATCATGATCTGTATAGCTGAAAATGAAGTATAGAAGAAAATGAAGAATTTCCTGTCCCTCATAAATAAATTTCATACAAGTTTTCAAGGAAATCTGAATCCTGCAACTGTATATATGAAATCTAAACAGGATGGCATTCTTCAAACCCTTATAAACATCTAGGCATAGAGAGGAGCCTAGAATACAAATATGGGTTCTGATGCTTATGACATCCGTACATCAGAAGATCTGTAAACAAATTGTAATCAGTTTCATCTGAATATGCTTTGCACAGAAGGTAGCAAAGCGCAATCAAGACTTTCAGTTCTGAGCTGAACAAAATTCCTTGGCTGCATATCTTCCTGCTAACGGAGAAAATCAGAGATGAATGAGAATAAGCCAAGATTGTACAGTTTTCCTCAGAACAGAGTAAGGCTAACGTGCTTTGAAAATGATTCAGAAGGGGTGCTTTGAATGCCATGAAAGGCTGGCTACTTATTAAAGTGACCTACTTTTCTTCAGGCTTCTATATAAGCTTAAAAATGCTTTAAGAACTGCCTCATTAAAACAATTCTTAAAGTAACCACTATCTTTTTCCCCCCCAATTTGAGCAAGAAATATAAGAAAGGATAGGTTGATTTTATAACCAGCAGGGAGCTGTTAGGCTCATGAAAAATTCACAGAATATCCTTGAATCATTTTCTAAATGTGCATAATCATGCACGGAAATTTTGAACAGGACTTTTGGAATATTGACATTTTAACCCTCTAAGGTCCTGACCTGTTATAAAGGTTCTCAGACTTAACAGGTTCCCATAATTTTCTGAAGCCTAATTATCAAATATCAGATAAGCCTAACTTATCTCATAGATCCAGGACCAGTGGCTCTCTGGATACTACTGAACTATCATTTCCACCAATAGGTAGCTAGGTGGTGTGGCCCGAATGCCAGCACAGCCACAGGAAATCTATTTCTCCAATCTTCATGACTCTTGGACACTCCTATGCACCCAAACGATTAATGCAGCAACATTTTGGACATTATGGGGAAATTAAAAGAATGTCTTATGATGGTTGCTGACCAACTCAAGGAGAGCAAAAGAAAGAATCACCACTGACGTATTGCACCACTGACCTTCTACAACTATGTAAGATAGAGGTGGTATTCAGCCGGTTTGCATCAGTTAACACAAACCATTGGCAGAAATTTGGCCAAAGTTGCCAAACCAGTAGCAATGATTGGTTCCCTAGTCGCCACTCACTCGCCCCGCCTGCCATGTTCATTGCTGCCATGTTCTTCGTGCATGCGCATCCTATTGCCTTGCAAGTCCAATGGGATGGGCATGTGTGAAGAACATGACAGCAACGGCAGCAGCTTTTTCCGTGACCTCCAGTACTTTTTGGCGGCCTACAGTCAGCCGCCACCGTCACCACCGCCACAAAGCTGGGGCTGCCAAAAACTCCAGTCAACTTGTCTTCAGCTTGCCTTCCGGACTCTGGACTAGCCACTATGGAAGGTAAGCAGCCCGAACAAGGACGCAGTGGTGGTGGAGGAAATGGGGCTAGGGCTGGGGCCGCTAAAGGAGGGGAAATGGGGACGACTGGCAAAGGGAGGGCGGGGGTAGATAGGTGGAAATTCCCAAAATTTTCCTACTTTTTCCTGTGGGCGTGGCTAGGTGGGGGGTCATGTGACTGAGTGGGCATCGGCATGAGTGACATCAAGTTGGCCACGCCCACTCAATCACATGCCCCCTCACCTAGTCACCCCCACCAAACCGGTAGCAAAAAATTTTGAAACCCACCACTGATATAAAAGTGCCAAATGCCAAAACAGAGCATAGTAATAGATCTAATGTCATACATAATAATACAGAATCATTATGTGGTAATAAATGGTAGATGATAGGGATTTGTATTGGCTTACCAGTAATCTAGATTCAAAGGTATAGCTTCCAAACCACTAATCTGAAGGTATGGTTCAAAGTTGGAGCTTTCATAAAACTGAAGTTCACGATCCCTATCACAAGTTAAAATATGATCAGATGTTAACATCACAGACTTTATAAACATACTTTTCCCACAAGTAAGACAAACAGTGATAAACAATAGCTGTAGACAAGGATTAGTTAGGGTTAATTTTAAAATGGATCGAAAATAAAACCAATTTTGTAATGTCATTAGATATTTGTGACAGCGTAATTGAACATACTGTATGATTCTATTTATGTTCAGATGGATGGTATTCTGACATTTGTGTCATCTTATAATCATGCAAATGATGCAATTTATGTATTTGCATCAGAGGCCACGATTTTAATAATACATTATTAATCATTCATGTAATGAAGTTAGGAAGCACATATTGTAATTTTGTTGGTGCTGTGGCTCTTTCCACATGCTCCTCATAGCAGAACTGCTATGAGAAAAATGTAAATTGTTTTAGTGTAAGAGATGAGATGAGTTTTGTAAAATTATGGCTGTTGTGGATTTTTTTTTTAATTTGATTTATATGCCGCCCTTCTCCGGAGACTCAGGGCGGCTTACAATGCATTAAGCAATAGCCTTCATACTTTTGTATATTTTACAAAGTCAGCTTATTGCTCCCACAAACTGGGTCCTCAATTTACCTACCTTAGAAAGGATGGAAGGCTAAGTCAACCTTGAGCCTGGTGACATTTGAACTTGCTAATTGCAGACAGCTGGAGTTAAATTACAATGCATTAGTCTGCTGAGCTATCCAGGCTCCTATTTGAATATTTGATTCCACCTTCTTCCAAAGTTGCAGAATTCAGCTTTAAAGGGGGATTAAATAGACACGAACCTAAGGCATTGTATGGTTTGTTTCATTTTGATTTATTTATTTATTATTTATTTATTTATTATTTCAATTTATAAACCGCCCTTCTCCTTGCGGACTCAGGGCGGTGAACAGCCAGAATAAAACATGGTACACAAAAGTTAAAAACAATTAAAAATTATTAAATATTATTCGGCCAAGAATTAAAACAACCCAATTTAAAATCAATTTCAAATTTAAAAACGGAGGATGGGATCAGGCTAGCCCAGCTAGATGGAATAAATGGGTTTTAAGGGCCCGACGAAAGGTCCGGAGATCTGGAATCCTGCGTATCTCCGGGGGTAGGTCATTCCAGAGGGCGGGCGCCGCCACAGAGAAGGCTTTCCCCCTGGGGGTCGCCAGCCGACACTGTCTGGCCGACGGCACCTGGAGGAGGCCCTCTCTGTGCGAGCGTACTGGCCAGTGGGAGGCTATTGGCGGCAGAAGGCGGTCCCGCAAGTACCCAGGTCCTAAGCCATGGAGCGCTTTAAAGGTGGTCACCAACACCTTGAGGCGCACCCGGAAGACCACCCGGAGCCAGTGCAGCTCGCGCAGGAGAGGTGTCACGTGGGAGCGCCATGTCGCTCCCATAATTCCACGCGCAGCCACATTCTGGACCAGTTGGAGCCTCCGGGTGCACCTCAAGGGGAGCCCCATGTAGAGAGCGTTGCAGTAGTCCAGGCGGGAAGTCACGAGAGCATGGGTGACTGTGCATAGGGAGTATCCACTTATTCTGGATTGTACACTAGCTGATATTTCCTTACATGGAAATAGAAGACTCCTATTATAATTATAATTATAAATAATTATAAAAGTTGTTTCATTTAGTTAAACTATTAATTGTAATTTAGTGTCCCCACACCACCACTTCTATTCTCTGCATTCAGGAGAAGTTGGAAAATGATGCATAATTGTTTGGGCTTCTGCTAACTCTAAGAATACAAGGGGGTGAGTGGGTGGAAAGAGAAAAAATCTCTGCAGCCACAAGAATCCCTCACCTCCACCCCATTTGCAAAAAAAAGAAGGAAAAGATACCCTGTCCCATTCTAAGAGAAAGAGGAACTGACGAAATTCTTGTCAATTTCAACTCTTCTCTTATATGGGTTATTGAGGGGGAACTGTAAAGCCTAGATGGCAGCATTTCCTTTACAGCAGCAAGAGTTGCATCCATTTATGAAATGGACCACAGGTCACATCCACATAGTTGTTTTGCCTGCTTTGTCCTTGTCTCAAAGAGGCAAGAAATCATGCCATCTGTTGTGGCTCAACAGTGGAGCTGGCAGCAGATTTGAACAGCGAAGAGGTTGGGGAGGAACATAGGCCAGTCCTGGAGTCTGGGGAAGGCTCTGATGAGGGCTCTGCCTCGGAGGCAGAGAAGGGGTCAGGGCCTTATGCCAGTTATCAGCTGCCTTTGAAGTCAGACATCTGTGGGGCAGATGAACAGCTGGAGCCTGTTCCCAGCGTGCGCATGCGCAGAGTTACAAGGCGAAGGGAACAGCTAAAGAACAAGGGTCAACTTGGGAGTAAGGCCACAGGTGGACAATGAATGGCCCCTCCCAGAGGGAATAAAAGAGGAGCGAAAGGAGAGGGGAGTTTGCAGGGGACAATTAGTTCGCTTAATTGGTTTGTGACTCCTTGCCAAGTTTTGAAGATATCAACTTGGCAGCTCTCCAAGCCAGATAAGGTCTATGACTATAAATTCTCCCTTGAAAGACTTTGCTGGATGTGAATGAGAAGAATTCACAGTAACTTAATAAAAAGGGTTTTTTGTCAGGACAAGAAGTCTGCTTCATATGCTTGAGAAGCCTAGGTCAGAACATCATCCAAATGTTGTTGCCTTCACAAATAGGTTGTCCTGCATACCCAGAATGAGTCTATGCTGTGTTGCTGTCTATATGGCTTTTATGTTCTATACTCAAGGAGTTGTGGATGTTTCCTTGGCTGAAATTTTTTACCATATCCTGTAGCCATTGCTATGTTTCAGTAAATGTTTCTCTCAATGTTCTGCAGTAAAAATAAATGATTGATCAGGTTAGTGGGTGTATATATGTGAGATACTTACCCAGTTCCCAGAATTAGTTTATTGTAGGGTGTCATGACAGTAAAATCCATCAGCCACTTAGATTTTCTGTGAATTTTCTCCTACAAAGGGGAGAAACAGTTAAAATTTAGCTGGCATTTCTGAATCGTTAATTAGGCAACTCTTCTTTCAAAATCAAAATAAATTTTAAAAATCAGTTGGATACAGGAAAAAGCAGAGTGGACATGGCTGTACAGAGAGAATAACAAAGAAGAAATTAGTTTTAAGAAGAAATTCTTGCCAGTACACTAATATAGGAAAAGAGATTTCTTTGGATTGTCTACAGAATGCTATTGGAGTGAAATGGGAAACACACAATTCTCCAAATACTGCTAAACTACAATTCCCAGCTGTCCAGTTACCATAGGCACTTTTGATGGACCTTGAGAATAGTTGTTCAGTACCATCTGTAGGGCACCTTTCTCTCCCCCATGTTAAGACTTAGGTCTGATCCATACTCCCTGATTCTTGAAGTATGTGGCATTTTTCTGGGTGTTTTGAAACACTGGCATATTTTCTTTAAAACACACATAATATAATCTTGATGAAAACAGAAAGAGTTCTTCCCTTTTTCCTTAGAAACCAAAGATATAAGAAAAGTGCCAAGATTGGTGTTTTTAATTTTTTTTCTTGCAGTCCATAAAAAAAAATATCCAAGGAAAAGAAAGCAATTAGTGGAAGAAGTAAGGAACAAAACGATCCATTGGTGGTGGTAGAGGCAACTGATATTCTCTTGGGATACGTGGCTATCACTGAGTCTAAAGTGAAGAATCTAGAATCCATAAAGGTATTTCATAAGCCAGCTTCATTTCCAGCCATAGGTATGAAGAGATTTTCTTGAAATTCAAATGGGGAAAGGCTGTGGTGCAAAAAGTCATGTAAAAACCATTCCAAAGAGATGAGACAATAGTCCTCCCTAATCCAGTGAGTATCAGATGTAATGCAATGCTATTTCCTTCAGTACCAGCAAACATCTGGAAGGTCATATTGGAAAAGGCTGTATGAAGGGCCAAGAAAGGTGAATTTGAACAATTGGGGATTCTGCTTAAGCAGAAAGATCTTTTAAAATGCCACCTCATCAAGATAGAACACAATACAAATGCAAACAAATAGAACTACATTCCTAAATACTGCAAAATAAAAACACAACATACAAACACCATCTTGCTTCGTTTGAGCTTGAACTCTGGTGACCAGAAAGAAATTTGCCCATCTTCCTGTGCTGTTATTAATGTGCTGTCCACCAGGGAGCAAATGCGCAGCACAGGCTCTCCGTGCGGGATCTCTTGCGTTGTAGCAGGAAGTGAAAAGGCAACCTCTTTCAAGCACGTAGATGAGCTGTCCAGTTCAGCATATTCTATCTGCAAGTATGTGCAGAAATCATGCTGCATCGAGAAAAAGAGACCGTTACTATCCTGGTGCCTATTCATGCAAGTGGCATGCATGGTTATTCAAAACTGAATCCTTCAGTATCCAATAGGCTTATTCCTAAGCATACATAGAGCCAAATTTATTTATTCCATCCTACAAACATGCCAAGTAAATATGTATATGTAACATTTGACAAGTAACTAATTTATGGAGTATGGTGCTATACATACTTACAGAAGGAACAAAACCTTTGTACTAATTTCAGTACCTCCACATACACTGTAGCGTCATTTATTTCCAATACTTTCGATCAAGCGTTTAAGCTACTTGTTTCAAATCTGAAACATCTGCCATTTTGTGATTATTTATTTAACACTTTTCTAATGCTGCCACAAAGATATTTCTGTTAATTCACATTAAAAAAAATTTTTTTTCTTATTTTTTTGTGGCCAAATGCTTGACTATACCTCAGCTGCTTTTCCATTAAGCAAAATATGTATGTACCCACTGAATGTTGCCAGTTGCCAAATAGTCTATTTTCATGAACAGTTTTTCCACTTCTTCATCAGTCTGTAAAGAGAAAAAAATGTGCAAAAGATCTTTACATTAACAAAGCATTGAAATTTCACGAGACACATTTTGTTGGAGCTCACTCCACAATTTGATGCGGCACCAAAAAACAGGGTAGGAAGGAAGGCATTTTCCATCCCCATCCCCCTTTTACTTATAACTTTTGCTACATGTTAAAATATCCCAAGTAATTTCACTTGCTTACTGCATTATGTGATCCAACACATGTCTTTAATATGTGCTTGAAGCTTTCGACATCCACAGATTTATGTCCACTTGTTTCCAACCCCTGGAGGCAAATAAAACAGCAAAACACTATTAAGCATTAGTATAGAATAGTAGACATGGCAAAATATTAGCTTTTAGGTTTTAAAATCATAGTTTCATTCTTCTGTCACTTTCTTTCCAAATAATTCAAACATGAGAGCAATGTTAAATATTAAACTAAAGTACCATAATGTCAATATTATCCATCAGAAATCAGATATTGTGAAAAAATGTACAGCTGAAGAAGGAGTAGGGAATGTTGGCAGTAGCACTGAGACTTTCCATGGAGAAGGCAGCGCATTCCAAACAAGGGATCAAGACAAGGGTCTGTGTCGGGGTGAAATCCAGCAGGTTCTGACAGGTTCTGGAGAACCAGTAGTGGAAATTTTGAGTAGTTCAGAGAACTGGCAAATATTACCTCTGGCTGTGCCCAGAGTGGGGTGGAAATGAAGATTTTGCAATATCCTTCTCCTGCCATGCCCACCAAGCCACGCCCACAGAACCGGTAGTAAAAAAAATTGGATTTCACTACTGGTCTGTGTAGTTCTGAATTAGATGGGGGAGGAAGGAAAAGATTAAGGGTAGCCACACCCTAGAATCTCCCAGGGTATATCAATTAGGTTAGAAGTTTATAGCTTTAGCCTGGCAAGATTCCGTCTATTAGATATAAGCAAATAAAGAACTGGATTCACTACATCGTCTCTGGGCTGAGGCTTGACAGATACAGCAGTCCCCAGGAATTCAAGAGGGATTCTGATCCACTTTTACTATAGTAAGATGACTCTGTTTCTCTACCAATTACAAATTTTGGTTTCTATCTCTATTGATACTTTGATCTGCCTGAACAGCACACTCAATAAATCATGCCACCTGATGAGAACAGCCCTTGTGATCTGTATTGTTTCTGGTCCTGGGTAAAAAGACATCCACTCACCTGGACCTTCTTTCCACCTGGCTGTAGAGGCCTTCAGTAAGTAGGTGGAACATTTTCCCCAGTCCTGTGGCAGATAATAGGCTGCCCCCTTTACAGCCAATGCCAAAGCAGAGAGGAAGACTCCAGTGATGGATTAATGGTTATATTATATTTTGCTCTGGTTTTTGTAATATTACATATTTTAATAACAGAATAACAGTTTGGAAGGGACCATGGAGTCTTCTAGTCCAAACCATGCTAAAGTAGGAGACTCTATACCACTTCAACAACGTCTTAAAAACTTCCAGTGTTGGAGCACTCACAACTTCTAGAGGCAGGTTGTTCCACTGATTAATTGTTCTCACTGTCAGGAAATTTCTCCTTAATGTTAGGTTCTTTCTTTCTTTGATTAGTTTCCATTCACTGTTTCCTGCCCTGCCGTCAAGTGCTTTGGAAAATAGATTGAACTCCTCTTCTTTGTGGCAGCCTCTTAGATATTGGAACACGGCTATCATATCACCCCTAGTCCTTCTTTTCATTGAAGTAGACATACCCCAATCCCTGCAACTTTTCTTTGTATGTTTTAGCCTCCATTCCCCTAATCATCTTTGCTGCTCCCAAATGTGCTTTTCCAAGAGGCAACTGGACTTTCTGGTTTTTCTTTTGAAGACCTATTGCTTCTCATCCAAGAATCATTTTCAGCTCTGACTGGATGGTGGGGAATGGAAGGATTTATATTCCTTGCAGATAGCAGATCATTTCCATTTTTTTAGCGAGTCGTTAAGGCCACCTGGAGGTTTATCTGTGTTATCAGGGTCACCTGAATGGTGCAAATCGGGGTGGAGATGTCACATCCCTCCCCCTCTGTTGAGAAAGGGCTGTTCAATTTTGACATAGATGGCCTCTTCGATCCTCTTCAAAGAAAATCCAGAAAGCCCAGTTGCCTCTTGAAAAAGCATCTTTGGGAGAACTATGACCTAGATTAGTGGTCACCAACTGGTGGCAGCTCCCCTGCAGGCCGGTGTATCCGGGTGGAGGACCTGCTTCAGGATGACCAAAGGGCCAGTCCTGTGACTACTAGCTCTGGAATATCAGACCGATTTTCCCACCAACGTCAGCAAGCCACTGTCAGTCTGCCCGTCTTCATTTTCCTTCACTCAGATTGACCAAGCTTCTTGAGAGAAGGAACACAAAAGAGATTTACAGGCCGTGTACCTGGACCAGGCACTTTCTCTTGAGCCTACCACCCAGAGGCATCGCAGAAGCAGACAGGTAGGTCCTAAAGGCGGCTGAGCCTCTCCTCCCAGTGGTCTACAGGATTTAAAATTATGAATTTGGTGGTGCCTGAGGTCCAAAATGTTGGAGACCCCTGATCTAGATGAATGAAAATCTCCATAGACATATTTGGTGCTCATCTCTGCATTCTTTCTACAGTTTCAATATTAATTGGCATATTAACTCCTGAACATTTTTCATGAAGAGGACTCATTCAGTCATGTTATACTGAGTCACTGTTATAAGATGGGCAGCAATAAATCTCAGCTGAGAGCAGTGGAAAATGTTGGGAGGTGACTGAAAGACAAGGTGTCCTAAATTTGTTTGAACATTTTCAGCCTATTTTGTGGTAAAGGAGGGTGAAAAGCTATTTTTCTCCTCTTTCATTTTATTTTCTCTGTGTTACCCAATTGGGCTTTCTTGAGTAGCTCAAGCCCCTTTGAGATTTCATCCAGCTATAGATCAAAGAGTTATCGCAAATGCACTCTGTGATATTTGAGCAAGACTGAAAGCAAAATTTATTAAATTAGTCATGGCTTAGACTCCACAGTTTGTGCAGTTCAATTTTGAATAATATTTTCTATTTATTTATTAAATTTATATGCCATCCAAAGTGAATAAGGTAGTCCTCAACTTACAACAGTTCATTTAGTGACCACTCAAAATTACAATGGCACTGAAAAAAGGGACTTATGACTGTTTTTCACACTTATGATCTTTGCAGCATCCTCATGATCAACATGATTAAAAATTCAGATCCTTGGCAATTTACAAACT
This sequence comes from Masticophis lateralis, assembly GCA_030761175.1. Classification (NCBI taxonomy): domain Eukaryota; kingdom Metazoa; phylum Chordata; class Lepidosauria; order Squamata; family Colubridae; genus Masticophis; species Masticophis lateralis. Next base: position 24,442,598 of record JAUDYJ010000004.1, on the reverse strand, counting down.
TAGAAACACTTCAATCCCAATTAATCTAAGTAATGTATGCACCTTTAAAACAATAAAATAGCAATTCTTAATCAACATTCATCGTATTATGCCAAGATAGGCAATCACATACTGCAAGGATTATGTTTCTTGCTTGTCATCTCTTAACAATGACCTTTTCAAGAAAGAATACTTTCTTTCATGATCATTTTATGTTAAAATCAAACCAATCCCAAAACATAGGATAACATCTACAAACCTTCTCAACTTAGATCCTCCCAGATATGTTGCAACTGCAACACCAAAAATTTCCACGCAAAGATCATTATATACTTTGACACCAATCATTTAATAGGATGACTGTACCTGAAAGGCTGTGTATAGTTTCTGCAGCTGATCAAGTGTAATCTGCTGTTCAATCTTGCCAAGACAAAGAGCAGGATGGATTAATGCAAGCAAACAACTAAATTTCAGAGAAAAGTTTCTAGTTTGATGTCTTGAGTCAATATCTAATATCTGCCACAAATGTTTTTAGTCCCCTCTCACAGCATCAGGAAGAATATAGGCTCTTAGAAGGCAAGTAACAAAATAGAAGTAATACACGAAAACAGTATATAAATGTAAAATCTTAATAAATAAACTCCCAAATGTTCAACTCTGATCCTCTGAGCTAAGGTTTCAGATGTTTTAGAGAAACAAAAAGCACCATTAATGTTAAATATATCCAAAAAGAAGGTAGAATATGAGAAAATGTTTTAGCGGAGAGTGAATTAAGTTTCCCTTCATTATAACAGTTTTATTTACGTGCCTTCGGCTGGATATTTACAGATTAGCATTTACCAGAGCAACATAGGCAACAAAACATATTTCATACCCTTGAATGGTAGGTCCAGTGTCTCTGTCCAACCCCAAACTCATAATATTTTAAAGTAGAAAAATAGATATGGGTCCCCATATCTTTGCTTCGTATTTCAGTGGCTGGTTTTGAACAGACTGCAGTGCCAATTCTGTGGCATCTCCATGGAGACTGAGACGTGTGTTACAGTCCTAAATAACCTGATAAAAATGTATAGCATGACCTAAAATATGTGTCCCAGTTTTCACCTGACTTCTAAGCAACTTCTAAGCAGATGCTTTCTGTACAAAGGACATTTGCATAAGCTTTTAACTTCGTAGCCTTTTACTCTGGAAAATCCTTACTAAAGCCAACAAAGAGAGTGTGTTATACTTTGCCTTTCCAGTGGCTTCTGGAGGAATCGGCACGGTGATGAATACTTTCGCTCTCTGAGATGTTTTCCATGAGTCCAATGGAGTGACTCCTTTGCTGCCGTTTCAGCAATTCCCTCACCAGCCATTCTGGAGGTCTGGGAATATTCTTTTGGTCTTCTGAGAAGCTGCCAATAGAAACTGGAGAGGCAGTTTGCAATCTGGGGCCTGCAAATGAAGTCTGCGCCCTTCCAAACAGAGAGTCTTTTGTCAATGTCGGCTTTGTTAGCTCATTCAGAATGCTGTCCAAGCACAAAAACAGAAGGTGACCATGTGGGAAATGGTTTTATTGTTCATTCATTATTAACTAGTTTTGGGAACAATAGTAACAAAAGAAGTAAAATTCCAGACTGCAGTTAGAGTTCATTATCTTTGACACAATGAGACAGGTTTTTTTTTTCATCCATAAATTATAATTATTCTACTAACAAATAAAGATGCCTGAGGTATTAAAAGGTGAAGTGACTTTCTCAAATTTGGACTAAAGCTGCAGATTACAAAGCAAGAAAGAAGGACAGAGGCAGAAGGAAGGAAGGTACTTCATTATGGACACTTTCTGTGTCAACAACATCTAAGAGTTTCTGTCTATCTATTTATGTGCTTTACAGTTTTGGAAATCACTTATCTGTATGGATTCTCAGTGGTTTACAAGAATACTCACAAAAATAAAATTAAATCCATAACATAAAAACCAACACAGCATCCCAAAACAATTTTATTATGCACTAACAGCTCTACAAAAGAGCTTCAGTTTGGCTGACTACCTGAGTTTCAACAGGGGGAATGAGGTGAATGCTCACTCATGGACAATACCATCTATGGAGTATCATATGTTCCTATATAATCCATGTTCCTGATGTTGCAGAGTACAGCATGATGATTAGGTGTGTGTACTCTTAACAACCTAACCTGAGATTGATTCAAGTGATCCAATTCCATCTGACCAATATACCTGCAAAGCCATCAGTATTTATTTCCTTTTCCTGAAATGGCTCACCCAATTTCTTCTGCTGTGTTCCCCAACCCATCCCAACTGAAGTGCATCTGCCCACAAACTCTCCAACCACTTAAACCTACTTGATAGGGTTTGGACTTGATAACCTAAACTCTCTTTTTCAACTCTATCATTCTTTCATTCTAAGTTAAAATAACAAAGCAGTTATATGTTTCTTAGTTTTTATGATACTTCAAAGCTCTTGCTCTCTTTTGTTGCAGGATTAACATGAAATCTCCCCCAGAAACTTGTGCATTTAGATCAGAGACAAGGGATTTATCCATTCTGTAATGCTTTTGCCTGACACTGGAGTCTTCTGCTGATATGCTAAAAAATCTTCATCTTGCAAGGGCACAATGCAGGGTATATGCAGCATAGTGTGGTAAACAGAAATGTTTTTATGGGTCATGCTTGATCTTTAAGTGACATTCTGACAGTTATGTTTCCAGACATGATTACAACTAGGAATGGAATGATGGTGATTTAAGTAAAATAAAATTGAATTAATCATATATTTCTTTTAATGAAAAGAATGACTAGGGGTGACATGATAACAGTTTTCTGATATGTCAAGGGTTGCCACAAAGAAGCGGGAGTCAAGTTATTCTCCAAAGCATCTGAGGGCAGGACAAGAGGCAATGGGTGGAAACTAATTGAAGAGAGAAACAATTTAGAACTAAAGAGAAATTTTCTGACAGTTAGAACAATTAACTAGTGGAACAACTTACCTCCAGAAGTAATGAATTCTACAACACTGGAAGTTTTTAAGAAGAGATTGGACAACCATTTCTCTGAAATGGTATAGGGTTTCCTGCCTAAGCAGGGGGTTGGACTAGAAGACCTCCAAAGTGCCTTCCAACTCTTCTATTCTATTCTATTCTATTCTATTCTATTCTATTCTATTCTATTCTATTCTATTCTATTCTATTCTATTCTATTCTATCCTATTCTATTCTATTCTATTCTAATTTTGTATATGTTTAGAATTTAGAATAAGATACTATTTTATTATATAGAGTTAATTAGGCTATAGTTTAATAATTAAGTTATATTTTAAATAAGTTAATAATAATAGTAATTTTCATGCAAATGAAATGGTGAGGAGACCATTTCTTCTGCCATGATCCACTTTTCTCCTGGTTTATATAAATTCCATATTATTCTTTATCAACCAGTATTATACCACTTGTTTGCTTCTGCACTCTTATTTTTTCTTTATAAAAATATATATTTACTGTACTGATCTCGATGCGTGTGCACCTTCTGTCTTAAACTTATGCTATTTATCTCAACCTTATCACTCTACTGAATAGAGGAGTAACTTTCCAAAAGAAAAGTTGAGTTGTTGAATTTTAGGAAGAGACATCCCTGAGCAGGCATCTTCAGGAGCTAAAACAGATCATCCTACTACATTTATGTAAAAGTACTTAAGCCAAGAGAAGTCAGAATAGGATGGGCACTTGGTGTAGACATGACTGGGAAGGTTCTATATTCCAGCTGGCCCAAGAAGAGGTTCCCCTAAAATGTTTTTCAGTTTAACTGCAGAAAGGATATTTAAGTATACATTTTCCTGTAATTTATATTATGTAAATAAACTACTGGCCTCTTTGCTTTATGAATATTTTTATTGCTTTGAATCCTAAATAAATCTACTGGTATCCAACTGGCCCCTGGATGTCAGAACTCCTACTTCTTGGGAATGTAATACTTTCCCCCTTCTATTACAATTTAAAATTATAATTTGCCAGTAATTGGGGTTCTTAGGATTTCTCCAAAGTCTTTGGGGAGCTACAGATTGCATCCCAAATGTTGTGGCAAACTTACAACTCCAGAACATCCACCTCCACCAGAAAACAATGGAGCACAATGGATGGAATATATGTTTCCTGGCTTTCCAGGAAGAAATGTGCATTTCTTAATGGCTAAACATATGACAACAAATAAAATGATGTATAGAGAAATGGGCTGAATTCTCTTTAGCTTTGATTATGGTTTCGTTAGATCAGGGGTGTCAAACTTGATTTCACTGAGGGCTGCATCAGGGTTGTGTTTGACCTCGGGGGGCCGGGCTGATTGTGGCTAGGGTGGGTGTGGCCAGCTTAATGTTATTTACGTTGGGGAAACTCATGGTGGCCTCCAAGGCTCCCAAGCTCTGTTTTCAGCTGCAACAGCCTCCTGTAACCCTCTGTCAGGGAAAACGGAGCTTGGGTGGGCCACCCACAGCCCTCCTGAGCTCTGTTTTCACTGGAAGAGGAACCGCGGGCTGGTCCTTTGCTGTTCCCAGGGCAACCCTGCAGGCCAGTTCTAAGCATCCCCCAGGCCGGATTCGGGCCCCCGAGCCTTGAGTTTGACACCTTTGCCTTAGATCAGGGGTGTCAACTTGCATCCTCATGGCGGCATCATGTGACGTATCAGGACTTTTCCCCCTTTCATTAAACTAGGGGGAACCGGGCCAGCACGTGACGCATCTGGCCTGTGGGCCGCGAGTTTGACACCCCTGCCTTAGATGAACTTTTTTAAATGCACAAGCCAGTTACCTGGCTGAGAGCCAAACTAAAAATAAACATACACCAGAGCTTTGTGGTGAGTGATAGTTTTAAACACTGTTCTCATGTTTTGTTTACTCTTCAATGTTGCTTGGTTACACTTAAGCTAATTGGAAAGCTCAAGACATGATCTTTGCTAAAAAATCTCTGTGGTATTTCCTTACTGGAGATTAATTATTCAAATATTCTGGAAAATACAATAAACCAGACTATACAGAAATAATTTTTAAAATTATTTCAATTTTTCATGGCATTCAACTCAAAATCTCCTTCGAGTTGAATGCCATGTACGGATCTGTATATTTTTCGTATTAATCCTATCAAAGGGTTTGTCTTTTTTTTTAAGGCCCATATAGTAAAAGTTCTCATTCACTGTGATTAACTAAAGCACATTTGGTCACGGCACTAGCAAGAATATGAAATCCTAAAGTGTGGTTCACATTATTCTATATAATAACAGGAACAGAGTTGGAAGGTACCTTGGAAGTCATTGAGTCCAATCCCCTGCTCACATAGGAGACCTTTACTAGGGATTCGAACCGCCAAACTGCCAACCTTTCTGATCAACAAGCTCAGTGTCTTAGCTACTGAGCCACCTAGTCAGGATATAGTTTTGTTTATTCTTGCAGATACTTAACTGGGATGGGATGGGGATGGGAAGGTCTCATTTTATCCATATCAAAGCAACTTTGTCAGGCCTGGCTCAAAGCCATCCAATGACCTCCACTGGATATTTGGACATAACATAGTTGAGCATGATATAGACTTGAGCATGATATAAGCTACATATATTGTTTTCTATTGGTTGTTGAGCATCTCTGGCTGAGAATAGCTTATTCAACAAACCACGGGGTGTGCAATTCTGTGAAAAGAGGAATGTGTAATTTATTTATATACAAAAGAGCAGAGGAAACCTAATGTAACCTTGGGACTAAGCATATTGTATGGGCCCAACTCTTAAGATGTATACATCAAAATGGATTATTTAGCCAAATTCTACAAAATATTGTTATTGGTAACATCACACTTCATATCAAGGTGGTTTTTGAAGGAGAAATGCTTATCCTTTTTGAGAGGATAATTCAAATATCAGGAGATGTTCACTTAGCCCTCGTGTTAATTAAAAGAGTTTTAGAAAATTAATCAATGAAATGATGAAGTTCAGTTTTTTAAAGATAACCATTAAATATGCCCATTTTCTGAATAATTTTGGGAGAACCTGAGACTTTTCAAGAAAAGAATGAATGACTAAACAAAATTAGACAGCATATTCTAGCGGCAGCACAATGGCTAGAATGCAGTATTGTAGGCTAACTCACTACTCACTGTCCGGAGTTTGAACTAGTGGTGGGTTGTCCCCGGTTCGGACTGGTTCGCAAGAACCGGTAGTAAAACTGGCAGGAGGCTCCACCCACCAACCCGGACGTCGTCAGGAAGCTTCTGCGCATGCGCACGGTCCTGATGCAAACCGGTAGTAAAGGTAAGTAGAACCCACCCTGGTTTGAACCTCACCAGCTCAAGGTTGATTCAGCCTTCCATCATTCTGAGGTCAGTAAAATGAGGACCCAGAAGTTGGGGGCAATATGCTAACTCTGTAAACCACTTAGAGTGCGCTGTAAAGCACTATGAAGTGGTATATAAATCTAAGTACTATTGCTATAGTAGTATGTTGCACGTATTGCAAGATGTCAGTGGATGAGATCAGAGGTGGGTTTCAGCAGATTCTGACCAGTTCTGGAGAACCGATAGCGGAAATTTTGAATAGTTCGGAGAACCGGTAGTAAAAATTCTGACTGGCCCCACCCCCATCTATTCTCTGCCTTCTGAGTCCCAGCTGATTGGGAGGAAATGGGGATTTTGCAGGGAATGAGATTTTATAGTATCCCTCCTGTGCCATGCCCACTAAACCACACCCACTAAGCCATGCCATGACCACCAAGCCATACTCACAGAACTGATAGTAAAAAAATTTGAAACCCACCACTGGATCAGATTATGTGACTGAATAACTGGCTTTTTTTTTTCTTGTCCTAGAAAATTGTGATAGATCAATGGTGAGTGACAGCTCACCTCTTTAAAGGATTCAGCTTATTCCTGAGTCAGAATGCCACACTTGATTGAGATAAAATATGCAAGGGGACAAGATTTTCCCTCCTTACAAAAAGTGCTTTTGCTGAGATGTGCAGTCTTAGCAGGAATCCTGAAAAAGCTATGTTAAATGTTATTAAAAATATTCCCTCTGCTCTGTGAATTTAATCACCAGCATGCCAGAAATCTAACATGCTTTTTTTTTTTTTTTTGCAGGAACAGAGTGGCTTTACTGTTAAGTTTCTCCTGTGAGAGTAAACCTTAGGTTATGCCATTAGAAAGACTTCAGGGGACTGAAGGTGATTATAATGTACTGCATCTTCTAAAAAAAAAAGAAGAACTAGCAGACCATCCTATCTAAGAAATATTCACACTTTGTTCACTGAACAAAGTTCAGTGATCATGTTCACTGAAGCTAAATCTGCAGATCAACTGTGCATACTGAACTCCTGATGAGATAGAATTGAGGAAGAATCATTGCTAAGAAGCCATAGTGCCAAGCATAGACAATTATAATTCCTACACAAGCCGAAAAACAAACGCTAAACTCCAACAGCTTGGGTTCCTTGACAACCAAAAAGCTTTCCAAACATGACTGCCTTTGGCAGCTGCAACTAAATCTTGTTTCATGTTGAAAGAAAAAAAAAATAAAGGCAGCAATGTGTTTCTGTTTAATGTATAGAAAAAAGTACATGAAAATCTTCCTTTCTGTTATTGCCCCTCACCTGGTCAGCGTGGAGGTCTCTAACTTCCCAGAAGCAGAACTTGGTCGCACTTTTTTCCTCAGAGGCATTATGGAATCTGAATTGTTGTCTTCCTAATTCCAGTGGCTGAAATCTTGGATTTGTTTTTCGTTCATAAGGCAACAGCTTGTGCTTACTTTTATTCAGGCGACTGGAACCTGCTGTTAGGTCTGTCTGCAATGCTCAGGTTCCTGCAGTCTTTGCACCTCCCTTAAGTCCCCAAACATCAAAGGAGGAGAAGTCTGGGAATAGTTCTAGCTACTGGTGGAGTTGTCAGATGTATTTCAGAACACACGTTTCTCAAAATTATGACAAGTTTCAAAAAGAACTACAGCAAATAGTCAGGTACAATATATTCATACCATTTTTGGCATCTTTCCTCAGATCTCCCATTGCATTCAGTATGGATCAAATGATCTATTGACCCAGATGTGCAAGAGTTTATTGCATCATGCTGCACATCTCTGTGTTGGCTAAAGTTGGCAGGGGTTGAACTTTAGACTTGGTCTGCACAAGTGATCCAGAATTCAACAGTGAACCAATGGACATGTCTCAGTACCCTGGTGTAATGATGCTTGTTCACAAACTGAAAAGATTACCAGTATGTTTCGGGTGCAATTAAAAGTGTCGATGGTCATTTATAAACTCCTTCACAATCTGAGGACTGGATACTCGTGGGACCACCTGTCTCCAATTCTTTCTGCCTTTCTGGTTAGATCTGACAGGTTTGCATCACAGTGTCACCAAAAAAGATGAAAAAAGGGGTGTCCACATGAGAGGTCAAAAACATTGTTTTATAGGCATTGTGACCTATGTAAAAAGTGGCAGGGCTTCAGTCAATATCTGTGGCTTCCATCGTGACTTTTTGGACATCTCTCCCTCCAATGAAGGGGAAATATAATTCTTATGAAAAAAATATTTTTGAGAAAAAAGCTACGAATCAGATGGTCATTTATACAAAACACATGTACAAAAATTGTCTGGTGAGCTCAGAATCTTTTAACTGGAACACAAATATGAAAATAGCTCTAAATGATTCCAGAACGTCCTTTTCTCTTTTGGGTTACACAAGACATAGGAATGTGGCTTTGAAGCCTTCCCCAGTTTTCTCAAGTATTGTTTGCTGTATTTCTGATTAAACAAAGATATGTGGAGAAGTTCCAAAATGATTCATAAAAACTTCTAGACAGAATATTTCAGAGATGAAGAGAACAGACACAAACGGGCCGCCTGGGTTATAGTATGCTAAGGTAAAGGTAAAGGTTCCCTTGCATATATGTGCTAGTCATTCCTGACTCTAGGGGGCGGTGCTCATCTCCGTTTCAAACTGAAGAGGCAGAGCTGTCCAAAGACGTCTCTGTGGTCATGTGGCCGGCATGACTAAATACCAAAGGTGCACAGAATGCTGTTACCTTCCCACCAAAGGTGGTCCCTATTTTTCTACTTGCATTTTTTACGTGCTTTCAAACTGCTAGGTTGGCAGAAGCTGGGACAAGTAATGGAAGCTCACCCCGTTATGTGGCACTAGGGATTCGAACTGCTGAACTGCCAACCTTTCGATTGACAAGCTCAGTGTCTTAGCCACTGAGCCACCATGTCCATCTAGTATGCTAGGATTGCACTAATTCTAGAGCTATGTAAAACATTTGAAGGGAGCATGTTGCACTAAACCAGCTTTCCTAGAAATATTAAAACACTTGGGTATTGTCCCGATTGCATTGCAGCAAAGCAGCTGTATTAGCTTTGTCCTGGTATTTAATTCCTTGCACTTCTATCTGATTTCACTAAAGAGCAGAGCATTTTATTTTTATCCTTCCCTATCCTCATACACATACTCAGCTGAATCTGAAAAGAAGTGTTTTCATAAACATTCTAATTTGCATATGTTTTGATTAGGCAGTTATGAAGCACAGCAGGAATATTATATATTCTATCATGTCAAGGGTCTTAGATTTCTAATAGCAAGCTTATTTCCAAATAAGTGTGCAAGTGATTGTAAGCCTTAACTTCCCCCTCTAACTTTGTTCCATGGCCTTGGATGTATTTATGGTTTTCAATGTAGCTGAGTACTGAATTGACTGAAAATAATATAAAATAAACATATACAACAGAAATATTTTCTAATGAGGTTGTCTTGTTTTGTTTCTGGCCAGATTAATTTATAAAGCAATGAACATAATTAATATGTAAAAATAGTTCTTTATCTAGCAATATCTAAAAATATGGCTTCAAAGAAATAAAGAAGTTCATTGAAGAATGAAAATTTTGCAAGTATAGTTGAAATGGAGTGTTTAGTTGACCAAAAGTTAATGTTTAACCAGAGAAATGTTCACAGAAAATATGTAAATACCTAATGCCAGATAAAAATAGTTTTGCAATGACAAAAACGCTTATGGCATTCAGTTTTTTCGTACTCTGTGATGGTTCTTTTAAGATGATACTTCCTACTTTTACTTGTGCAAATGCAATTATTTAATTGTGCCTATATATTTTACCTATGCAAATGCAATTGTTTAATTTTGTCTTTTGAGGATCTTTCAACTGTTTTGGCATCAGTATTTTGGCTGGGTGTTGTAGGGGGTGCAACCCTAACAAAGTTGAAAAGCATCAGGTTGCAAAGAAAAAAAGAAGCAGCAATTTGTCAACTAAAACTCATCCATTTATTAAATTTGTAAGGTTAGAGCCCCAATTAAAATGTCTGATCATTATGTCAGTACATTTAAGCAAAAATAAGTGTGTGTGTATGTGTATAAAACCTTTATTTAAAAATTTCTCAAAATTGCAACAAGTCAAGCAAAGGTGTGTAATTAATGTAATTAATTAATATAATTAATGTAATCTCACAGCAGGATGAAAATCAGCCTCCAGTGCAACTGGAATGGATTAAGAGTTTTGATCTGCAATATATCAAGCATACCACACCTTAGGTAATAATAACTGAAAACTGCTTCAATTCACATTATATTGTCAGTGCTAGGGAACTAGTAGTGCCACTGCAGTCTTTTAAGATTTCTAAAGAAACTCTCAAGTATAAGAAAAGTAAATGTAGTCTTCAAATGGTTTACTATTAAGACAGATCATAAGGATATTGCATTTTGAAACAGCCATCCTTCCATTTTGATGAATTTCCTTCCGAAAAGTATCAGACGCATCTGATTGGATTTTCTTTTGACTTCTTTGATGAGGAAGGTCTTTGTAACATTTTGTCTCCACTGACTCTGTCAAGGAAATTCTGAAGGATTATTTTTTCTGGAGAAAAATGGAAAGAAGGTTATTGCTTACATCTGAAGAGGCAGACAAAATATATGCCATTAATTATTTCTAATTCAGAGTATGGATTGGTTGCCAACAAGATTTGCCTAGATGTCATACTAAAATAACTCTCTGTATTTAACACATACTAATCTTTTTTTTAATGCAAATTACTGAGGAAGCTTTGACAAGAATTAATGATTAGGAAGAGAGTAACATATTTTTCTTGTTGCGGTATATATACAAATTATTCCTCAAATCATGGTATTTGTCACAATGTGAGGTTTCTATTAAGAGCAAATTATTTCAGTTGAATAGTTTTCATTTAAACCGAAGTAGGAAAAGGCTAAAATTATAAAATTGTATTCCGACATTCACTACATTGCCCATTATTCCCTGCCCTTCCCTGACATACACTAGCTACCCAAATTTCTGCAATAATCTAAAAGCTTTGAGCCTCAATGAGGTCTAGTGGAAAGCTATAATACAGTAATATTTCTCATATTAATACATTTTGTTTTCATATACACCAAAGGGCTTCTGATTGTCAGGCATGCAGACATCCATATTTCCAAACAGAATCTGCTTTCTGCTTCTGCTTCTCTATCTGTTCAGTTGGTTATCAAGGTCTCCTTTAAGGTCAGATGACTTATGTGTATCAAGTGCTCCAGATGCTAATATGGTTTTTCATTTCCCCAAAAGATCTCTAAGATCTTAAAAGCTAAAAGGTAAAGGTTCCCCTTGCATATATGTGCTAGTCATTCCCAACTCTAGGGGGCAGTGCTCATCTCAGTTAGAAAGCTGAAGAGCCAACGCTGTCCGAAGACGTCTCCATGGTCATGTGGCCGGCATGACTGAACACCAAAGGCGCACGGAATGCTGTTACCTTCCCACCAAAGGTGGTCCCTATTTTTCTACTTGTATTTTTTACGTGCTTCTGCTAGGTTTGGCAGAAGCTGGGACAAGTAACAGGAGCTCACACCGTTACGCGGCACTAGGGATTCAAACCGCTGAACTGCCAACCTTTCAATCGACAAGCGTCTTAGTCACTAAGCCACCGTGTCCCTTATTCTAAGATCTTAGAGATATATTAATATGAATGATTAGTTGTTGCTCAAGTATACTAGGAGTTCATAATTCTGTGCCTGAAGATTCTCAAGCAACCCATGTGACATCCGTGAAACCCAAATGCATATATATATATTTAAAATCAATAGCTTTCAAAATCTTAATTCTGATGTCTCATGTCACTTTATATGAAAATGGTGAACAGCTTTTCATATAAATACATTGCCTTTTATAACATGCTTAATATTCATTTGTTGGGTCATGGTGCCTGCCATATTAAAAGACCGTTGACTCCTACCTTGTATGTTTTAGGTTTATTTAGGTAGGCAACAAATCCAGGTCTTGAAAGAAACTTTGGAAATGGAACAATTTAAAAAACTTACCATGTAGATAGAAAAGACAATTACAAAGTCTTATCATATTCAACACATCAAGTCCTCTACAAAATCCTCCCTCTCCCCACAATCATCCACCTGGCTTAGGAGCTCTTTCCACATATTCTTTAATTTCTTCTGGATCTACAGAATTCAGAACTGATAGGATATCAAGGTAATCATTTCCGAAATCCTTCTGATAGGTGGACAGATGTTTACTATGTTCATGATTCCAGATCTGAGCAATTGTCATTGAAGGCACTGTGAAGGCAAAGCAGTAACAAATCATGCCAAACTAGAATTCAATAAAACTGAGTATTGTCCACATTTTTAAATCTTTCTGTTTTTCCATGTCACATAATCTTATGCCCCTCCTTCATAAGAAGTAGCATGTTGTTGCCCATACATTCTATGTTCTCTTACAATTATAGGCCTTGAATCTGTGGAAATCTAAAACTGTACTCGTCCATTGAGTAACTGAGCAGAGTGCTACTTTATATCCCTTAAGATTGATACTCTTGGAGTATTCCAAGGAGAAGATGCCTGGGATTATGAGGAGCAACATGGTGGACTGGTGATCTTCTGCCAGGAGAGTAGGAATACTTGCACCATGATGTTGACTAGCATTCTTTAACTCAGAGCTGGAGCACATATGTCTCTCCCCCCAGCACTTATTCTTCTGAAATTTGGTGACAAATCTGTCTACAACCTCATTTCTCTCTCTCTTTTTATTACAATAAGAGACAAAATGGTTCATCCAGAGTCCATGAACTTTAATGCAAAACTATTTCACACCCTAGGTTATAGATGCTGAACATTGGCCTAAAAATCTGGCCCTAGTCCATTCTGGTGAAGATCATTGTCCACTGCATTTGTGATCATTGGAAGCTGGAAAGAAAAATCTAACCATGGAAGAAAACACACCTACCTAGTTAATTTATGGCTTATGTATTTGAGCTGTAAAAACACACTGCTTACCAGCACCTTTGACCGGAATTTTACGTTTTGCATTACACCCATACTTCCACGTGAAATCCATTAATTCCGGTGCACGGACTTGTGGCTGATAATGGCGCCTGACTTCAGTATCTGATGGCTTTGGGAGTAATGTTTTCCAATCTGGAGGCGCAGCAACATCGTCCCTTGGAGCACCTGAAAAGATTTAATAACAGAATTATTGTGAAAGGAATGGGGAAGGGGTATTAAGTAAAAAGCAAATAGCAGAAAATTATTTCAATTGCAGTTTTAAACACACTTGAGAGTAAATCCTATTAATCTCACCAGGGCTCAATAGCAATAGCACTTAGACATATATACCGCTTCCCAGTGCTTTACAGCCCTCTCTAAGCAGTTTACAGAGTCAGCATATTGCCCCCAACAATCTGGGTCCTCATTTTACCGATTTCGGAAGGATTGTAGGCTGAATCAACCTTGAGCCTGGTGAGATTTGAACTGCCAAATTGCAGGCAGCTAGCAGACAGAAGTAGTAGCCTGCAGTACTGCATTCTAACCATTGCGCCATCATGGCTCTATCCTCAAATTGAAGGATGACACCTTACCAAATATCCTACATGTAATTCACAACAAATTCACCATATAAATGTTCAATGCATGACTTCATCCAAAGAACTCTATTTTACATGTTCTCCAAGGATGGGGTTCTCTTGTGGTTACTTTTTATAATCTCCGACTTAATCAGAAGGTTTTCTGGGGATGTTTTCTGCTTTGAGTCAAAACTTTTAATGCGCACTTCATCACATATTTCAAGAGAAGGAAGGAAAGGCACAATGTTCACCTGGTTGCATTCCTAAATAATCTCTCGTGTATACTGTTTTGTACTGCTTCTTTAGTACCTCCTCCAAATCTTGTTTACTAAAAGGTTTTGTCCAGGGTGAAAAACTATCTGTAGGTAATGGTGCTTCTTCTCGAGGCAGTTGCCATATTAGGAAACGCTAAAAAAAATGGAAAGAAAAAAATGATAAAGAACAAAAACTTTTTTTAAAAAAAAAGAATCCATCCAAATGTGCTTTCAATTATCTTTTTAAAGCAATTTAATTTTTTGTTAGCTTTGTAAAAGATGTCTGTGATCATAAATATTATTTATATCTTCCATAGCTCTGAACTGCTTGTTTTAAATTTTTATCAGTAAAAGAAAAAAAAGCTGCCAAAGAAGAACATGGCGGCTGGACATCATCAAGGCTTACACCAGTAGGACAGTGGTGGGTTGCCCCCGGTTTGCACCGGTTATATAGAACCGGTAGTAAAACTGATGGGAGGCCCCGCCTGACATCATGAAAATGCTTCTGCGCATGCACAGAAGAGTGCATGCATGTGCGAGCAAAGTGAGCATGTACAGCCCCGTTGCAAACCGGTAGTAAAGGTAAGTAGAACCCACCCCTGCAGCAGGAGCATAGAGCAACTCAAAGAAGTAGTGCATGATTAGAAGTCGTGAAGAGACCTGACCCCAGGAGTCAGAAACAACTGAATGGATAACATCATCATCATCATCATCAATTGAGCACATATGTATTAGAATAGCAATTTCAGGCCACTGAAATCTTTTTTAGGCAGAGAATTTTGTTTCTAAAAAGCTTTCCTAGTTTCTTTCCTGCCCTTCTTAAAATCCACAACCGCCCCTATCTCCTTTGGGAAATTTTCATACACCATGTAAACCTATATATCGTGAAGCCACAAATACAATTTTGTACTCCAGTAAAATAATTGGTGAACGATTGCCTAGGTATATATTCGGCATTGCAGACAGTTCTTGGGTTACACCAGCAATTGGAACCGGAATTGCCCTTGCTAAGCAATGTAGCTGTGAAGTATGATGCCACGTGACTACATCGCTCAGCAGTGGCAATCCAGGCTGTCCCAGTTGATGTCATAATCCAAGACATTAACTGGAAAGTGGAGGAATTGCCCAAGAAGGACTCTGGGGAGCGGTGGGGCGGGGAGGCCTAGAACAGGACACACACAAGTCAGGGAAAGGATGCCTGGTGTGATGTGAGCTCAGAAACATCAGGAAATGAGGGATCAGGTTGCATGCAATTACAGGGAGGATGTGGAAAGAAGATGTGGGTTATATTTGTGCATGTGTGCAATTGCAGGGAGGCCAAGAAAAGCGGGCACAGTATGTATGTGATCTCAGGGAAAGCGCATGTAGGGTGTGTGCAATCACAGGGAGACCATGAAAAAAGGATACAAGGTATGTGAATGTTTGTAATCATAGGAAAGCCATGGAAAGAGGCTGTGGGGTGAGACAGGCCAGGATATGGAGTGTGTGCATGTATGAGATCACAGGAAGTCCATGGAAAGGATGTGGGGTCCATTCATGCATGTGTGCAATTGTGTTGTGGCCCCGTCCTCTGAGCCTATCCCATTGGAGGAAGGAAGCTCTGAGCAGGAGGAAGAGGAGCCAGCCAGATCTCCCAGCCCCCCCCCCTCTGGCACCGTCTCAGGTGCCAGCTGAAAGAGAGCCAAGTAGTGGGGAAACAGGTGTCTCAGATGAGAGTGAGGGAGAGACGTCATTCCTGGACGCACGTCAAAGAAGGCGAGAGAAAAGATTACTGCAGCTGCGGCGTATGAGGAAATAGACCTGAGTCACTGGATTGGAGTCACAGGATCAATGAGTCACTGGACCACACCCAGAGCCTATCTATATAAGACAGGACAGTGGGTCAAGAAGTTTGTGACGAACAAAGCAAAACAAACATAGCAACCTCGTAGTCTTGGAAGCTAGATGAACGGCAAAGCTACGTACGTGATTTTCTTGTTTGTGTAACCTAATAAAGTCCTTGGCAGACGGTGTGCATATCGCTGCCAAGGTTGAGATAAGAACTGTGGAGTGTGCCAAGTGATTCTTAACCCTCGGCTGGCTGTGTTTTTGTGGGTCTCTGAAGGGGGAGGACAGATCAAATTGAGGGAGACAGTGCAGGATGTAGAATTACAGTGAGGCCATGGAAAGAGGATGTGGAGTGCAGGCATACCGTATTTTCCGGAGTATAAAATGCACCGGAGTATAAGACGCAGCTTAGATGAAAATTGGGGGGAAAAATTCTGCCTACCAGGTATTCATCTGGCTAGCGTCCTTAGTCTGGTCAGCTTCAGCACATTAGTTTGCTGGGGTTTTTTATTCCCTGCTTGGGGATAAAAAACAGCTTCTAAGGCACAGCTGAGAGGAAGCAGCAATGAGAAAAGCAGGCAAAAGGTGGGGGGAGAGATTGCTTCACTCGGCTAGCACCTCGTTAGGGTTGAAGAAAAGCTTTGAAGAAGCTACATTCGGAGTATAAGATGCACCCAAATTTTCAGCCTCTTGGGGGGGGAGGGAAGGTGCGTCTTATACTCCAAAATACGTTATGTGTTTGGCAGTACAGGGAGACTGTGGAAAGAGGGCAGGGGTGTGTGCAAGTGAAGGGGTATGCAGTGGGTGCAAGTAAAGAAAGGCTCGGGAGGGATGTTTAACCCAGTGACTTTTCCTGTCAGCTTCCCCATTGATTTTCTAGGGAAATTGGTAGGGAAGATTGCAAATGGGGATCAAAGATTGCAATCATGTGACTGTGGGGATGTTGCAATAGCCATCACTTCAGGGAAGTGATGATAAATCCCTTAGTTCAGCATCATCAAAATTTCAAGTGGTTTCTGAACGAATGGTTGTCAACAGACTTGCCATAAATGATGCTATGCACTTAGCTGGCTCTATGTATAGAATAGAATAGAATAGAATTCTTTATTGTCCAAGTGTGACTGAACACACTTGGAATTTGTCTTGGTGCATACACTCTCGGAGTACATAAAAGAAAAGATACATTTGTCAAGAATCAAAAGGTACAACACTTAATGAGAAACAGTCAATATAAATCTTAAGGATACAATTTTTTGTTAAAAAGCAGTAAAGTTTGAATGGAGAAAGGTTTTTAATTTTTTTGCCCTGATTGTAATTCTAATGGGAGTGAAGGCTTCCTACTTGGTGGAAATATCATTAGACTCCATAAAACTCAGTGATAAATAAATACATATTAATTTGGATACAAAATTCAGGCAATGCAAAGCAATAGAAATACATTCTATGCAAAACGTAATAGCAAGAGTGGAGCACGCTATTAAAATAGCTGCATCCTTTGCAAGGCTCACATCACTGTTTTGCATATTGTTCACATCTCTAGGTGTGGATGGATGTGTGTATACAGCCCCTTCACTCTACTGGCACTTTTCTGTTCAGTAGAAATGTTGTTTACAGGTGCAAATTTAAGTGCAGAAAACAAGAAAGCATATAAGCCTGCCCTGCAAGCAGATACAGCTGTTTTAACACTTCAAAGAAGAATAATTTGACATTTCAAATGCTTTTCACAACTCTATAAAGTATTTCTTATAACTAAGCCTTTCCTTTCCCATGATATCAACTTTGAACAATAATTTCAAAACCAAGTTATCATATATCCAAAATCATCAAAAATTAAAATATGAAGTAGGCATGTCCTTGAAATAACAATAACTTGAACCCTACTTCTCCAGGTTGAGGATTGTTCCTGTCCTTTACTGTCACAAAGCCATTCGTTATAGGTTCTGCCTTGGAATATGGCTTCCAGCAGAATTCATCTCTGTAGATGCTTTTTGCAGTTGGTTCATCTACTTGAAAGGGAATGACATGTCCCGTCCCGGCTCTGGCACTGCAAGAAACAAGACAGTGGCAACGACAATGCAATCACGTACCTATTTTTTCTGAACTAGCTGAACCTGCAGCTATCTCTAATTCTACTCAACCTCCCTTTTCAATAAAGTGTGTGTGTGTGTGTGTGTGTGTGTGTGTGTGTGTGTGTATCCATAAGAAAATGGCTTGATACCAGTGGTGGGTTGCTCCTGGTTCGGGTAAATCAGTTGTGGCGGCAGCAGGAGGCTCCACCCATCCACCCAGACGTTATCAAAACCGCTCTGCACATGCTACCGATAGCGAATTGGTAGTGCCAGGATTTGAAACCCACTACTGCTTGATACCATAAGTTTATCTAGGTTGTTATTGTCTTCATTAGCATACTCCCACCAAACTTTCCTGGTGTGTTGGGATTTCCCACTCAATATGGCCATGGGCAACTGGACTAAAGGATGAAATATTGGCAAACCAGATGAATATAACACCATGACAACTACCCTAATATTAATTGGGAATTAAATTCTGTGGGAATTATTGAATACAGATTATGAAAGGATGGCAATAACTGGAGCTTGTTAATTTGAGGTAAAGGCAAGGAAGAAAACTAGTCTATAAAATTATATGCTGTAAAAAGGAGGGGTTGTTAGAATATGGACAGACCCATGAAACTAAATGCAATAATATTCAAGACTGATAAAAGGAACTATTTATACAATACAAAGGGTGGAATTGAGTGGAACAGAGTGCTAAATGAACTTCTGGCCTATTCAAAGGTCTCTATTACATTCTTTAGGAAAAAAAGTGATTGGCAAGATAGGCCTACTGGTGAACCATTCTTTCGTTCTCTTCTATAGCAGATCCATATCATGTATAGATCATAAGATCTGCAATCAAAGGATACATAATAGTTGGACTGTATATAATGCTAAGTCACTATACAGGCTGTTTCCATCTAGCTCAGCATTGTATTGAACTGATCTTGTTTAGGAAACCCTAAATTAGAACATCTTGGTTTAGTAATCTATATATAAATACAGCTATGACTTTAATTTTTTTCTAGCCAGCCTTGAAATTAAAAAAAAAAGTAATTTTGTTGACACAGAGTTTTAATAGGAAACAAGTATTACAACAATGGATTTTGTCTTGTGAATTTCTTAAAGGTGGCAAATGGTCACTTCACTAGTAGATTTATTCTATGGTTTCCAGTTGGTAACAGATAATTTATTGAAACAGCAGTTCTCTGGGGTGTGAATAGCCATTAGGATACAAGGATACCTTATCTATGAGGCCAAAAGGTTGGCAATAAAATAGCCTTCTGTCTGTCTTTCTGGCTTCCTATCAATAACACCTGATATATATTATAGCAACAGAATCTTCAAACAGGCAGAGAATTAGTTGAAGGCTAAAAGCATATTTTTGTGGAATATATATCTTCTAGAAAACTAATTTAGGAGTGGTTATCCTACTTGATTTATTTATGCTCTATTTATAATGTATAAATATCTCTCTTTTCCAAAAGAAATAAATTCAGGTAGCCCATATTTTGAACTTTTGACCATTTGGGAAATTGGTAAATCTGTGAATATACTGTAAAATTTGTATGACCAATTACAATGTTTCTTATACCTGTATATATTTGCAATAAATATGAAAATACTATAGATTAATGCCAATTCATGGTAATCAAAAGGTATTTGGGCTGAATGTTAAAAATCTAGCTAATGCTATTTGCAATGGCATATTACATGAAAATAAGATGGTCCAGACTCTGGAAATGTGTATCATGGAAAAATTCATAAACTGAGGATGTTTCTGCCTCAAGAGGAAGTATAGAATCAACATCCCTGACTAAAAAATTGTCAACCCTAAACAAAATATGTTCCACTAAGAAGTAAGGACTTCATGTCCAATCATATCTGAGTTATAAAGATCTAAAAGAACATTATGAGTTTTTCATATTCCCTCCATACTGTAATTTATATGCTTAAACTAGCTGCTTCTATTCCAGAAAAATAATTCTGACTGAAAATATGCTTCAGATTTGAAAAAAAAAAATACTCTGAATTTATAGATGGAGGTGGGATTACATTTTATGTGGACTTTTGGTTGGAATAAACCATATCTATCATGACAAACAGCAGATCTGAGAGGGTAATCTTTGGCAAGAAATGAGCATGGCAAACTGATATTGCTCAGAACCGGTTCTAGACGAGGAACTTATGTGGCATATTTTTCTTCAGCAGTGATGTGGCTTAAACCCACTTTAAAAAATCATGAGGGATGTATCAGTTGGATCCTGAAAATATTAATTTAAAAGCTTTAAAAGCTTAACATGGGGGAAAATTGCAATTGCACACTAGTTTGGTGGGAAAATATAGATAAAATAGAAGGAAGCAGAATTATTCTCAATCTAAATAGTCTCCAGCACATATAAAGCATAACCAATTTTAAAGCTATTCTTTTTTTCCGTATATACGTCATATGCCATCAGAAAAACAAAACACAAAAGTTTTAAGAAACAGATTAATAAAAGAACATGAGAATGTTTCAAAAGAAGTCAATAAACCAAATATGATTAAAAAGTTTAAATTAGTTACAGTATATTCTTACCAATCTGCTTCAGGGTCTGTTGTAGATTTAAAGACAAAATCATGTTTCATTGTCGATTCATAAGGATCCCACTTTAGTCTACCTACTAAAAACAGTATGTGTTAAGTGCTAGACATTTTACATACTCCCTAAGGTTTCTTGTCTTACTAACCAAGAATGAACAAAATGATGGTTAGGCAACAGATCTTTCAAAAGAGTTTTGGCAATAATTTGGAATTACTTATAAAAGTAAATGGCAAATTGCGTGGGGAATCTGGATCAGGTCTCTGATAGACAAAGATAACACTATCTGTCTCCATATTATCATTTTCATCCAGTTCATTTCTCTCCCACTCAAAGGTACTATTTACTTTCATCATACTTCTAATAATAATTCAACAACTTCTTGTAACGGTAAGAACTTATCTATCACCTCTATATAAAAAAAGGAAAACACTTACAGTTTAGCGAATTGAAGAAAATCTCTTTTCTGCATTTCTGTTTCTGTTTCTCATAGTCAACTGGCAATTATAGAACCTTTATCACACAACATTCAGGCTTCTCGTCTGACTTGTTTTAAAGTAACGGTATCACAGAGGCTGTCTTCTCCTCATCAAAGTGATAAAAACTCATTCATTCATTCGTTCATTCATATATATTTCTTTCTAGCATTTTTTCACAAATGCAGGGTTCAATTTTGGGGAGGATCAACTGAATATTGACTGTTTGGTTGCATCAGAAATTGACTGACTGGCTTGTTGCCCGAGCTTGATATTATGGGCTGAGAGAGAATGACTAGCCCAAAGTCACCAGCTGATTTTCATGCTTAACTGTATCTCCTAACTGTACCCAGAAATGGAGGGGAAGGGTTAGGAAAAACCTATGAAAATGGTTCACAAGATGCCACAATAAATGTGTTCCTCTTTAAAGTGCCACACATATCATGGTTGCTTTTGTAAGAGTAATCTAAAACAGGTAGACCTCCATGTTTTCCTTCTCTAACTGGGATCTTGCACTGGGAATTGCAGTGACCGAACTCCCTTAAACTAGTAACAGCTCCAATTTCAGAACACTCTTATGATCCCCATTCGGAATATGCTCTTTTTGTTCTGTTTGGCTTATTCTCTTTCCCTCCACTCATCTGGCACTTCGGGCCAAAGGCAAACACAAAGCAAATTCAGATTTTGCACCTTTTCTCCATTGTAAGCATTGCTCGGGCCCAGAGGTTCTTGTTAAAATTGACTGTCTCAACTCCACTGTGAGAAAATATGTTTTGGGTCAAATATTGCACTATGCCATTGTTTGTGGAGCCACACTTGGTTAGAATATAACTATATTCTAAACCATCAACAAGATTTGGACGCTCCCAATGCCTATGTGAATTCCCCCAATAATTTAAGTTCAACTCAACAAATCCACATTGTAACTTTATATAAAGGTACACAAACTGAATTCATACAGCTTACATCGGAATCCTCAAAACCTTGAAAATAGTGCCCAAAGACCCTTAACAATTCTTATAAAATTGTAAGTGTTCATGTGACACAAGGAGAAAATTATTAAATTTTTCACAAAGGAGCAATCATATTACTGTAATAATTCTTAATTTTAATAAAATTAAATGAAATTATCTTTTTCTTGGCTCCACCCACTACTCAACATGCTTCTGAAGCACAAATGTCTGGAAAAAGTTAAACACTATTAACTTAGTTCAATGTATGAATCTAGACAGTGCAACAGAGCAAAACGCTTTTCCTGTCTTAGTAAGCCTGAGTTATAAGACAAAAACAAACGTGGATTCTGCATCTAGCTTACTCAGGAATAAAAAAGCACGAATGATCAACTGCTGAAGGAGCTGTCCAGACTCATAGTCATTTGCAACAGGAGGAATTGAGGAAGCCCTACATAGCTGCTCCTTCAAAATGTAATGCAATAAATACAACCACTGTACTGTACTCAACAGTAGTCCGTACTATACTGAACTCAAAAAGCCCATTTCCTGAGCTTTTTATTTTTAAAAAGATCTTCTGCTAAAAGACTTCTGAGTTTCTCCCTCAATCATGGAAAGCAAAATGCAGCTTTTTCTTGCTGTTTTGAATAACACCTAAAATATCTGTTCTAAATAACTGAAGAATCTGTTCCATCTTTCCTTTCAAAAGAGCATAAAGAGGCATTCCCTATCAGGCATCTCTGAGGAACAATAGCCCCAAAATCACCTGGTGAGCTTTACTGGTGAGCTGGGTAATACTGAACTAGTTCTTGCCTGTTACAATACAGCAGGGGTGTCAAACTCGTGACGCCACATCGTCACGTGACATATCGCAACTATTTTTCCCTTCGCTAAACTGGGGGTGGGCTTGGCCAGCGTGTGGCGCATCTGGCCCGTGGGCTGCGAGTTTGACACCTCTGCCCTACAGATAGTCCTCAACTTACAATCATTTGTTTAGTGACTGTTCAAAGTTACAACAGCACTGAAAAAAATTACTTATGATCATTTTTCATATTTAGGATCATTGCAACATCATGCAATCAAAATTCGGATGCTTGGCAACTGGTTCATATTTATGAGAGTTGCAATGTCCTGGGGTCATGTAATCCCCTTCTTACCTTCTGACAAGCAAAGTCAATGGGAAAGCCAGATTCACTTTACAACCACATCACTAATTTAACAACTGCAATGATTTAATTAACAACTGTGACAAGAAATGTAAAAGGGGACAGCATTCACTTAACAACTGTCTTGCTTAGCAACAGAAAGGTTGGGCTCAATTGTGATCGCAAATCGAGGACTACTGTATAACCACACTGAGAGGTGTAACACATTGTTCTGGGCCTTGCTTTAACCATGATTTATTGAACGAAATCCCAATTAGCTTGATGGAAGCAGCATAACAACCCCGAATACCCCAGCCTTATTGTGACACATGCTGTGAAACAAGCAGGTGAGTGGCATCATTTTGCTTTCCCTGGGACAGCGGTTTCTCTAACAATTTTAAGATGGGTGGACCATCTTCCAGAATTTGGGGAATTGGTCCTCCCATCTTGAAATTGCCAAGCTGGAGAAATGCTGCCCCGAGAGATAGGACAGGGCTCTTTCTGCCTCCAAATATTTGAACATTGGAAGATTGTGGATTTAGTTTTGTCGTCGTTGTTTTAAAATCCAAGTACTCTAACTATGTTACAAAAGGCAGGCCATAAACAAAAACTGTGGAGTTTTTTGGGGGGAGGGGGGGCTTGGCCTCATTTCAGTCCGTTCCATTCCGACCCTCGCCTCCAGCCTTCGTTGTATTCGCAATGTTTCCTCGCCTCGAGAGTTTAAGGGCGCGCCTTCCAGCTCTCCAAGGCGCAGACCCGCTCCAGGTAGCGGCGCTCGGATCTCCGCAGGCCCCGTTTGTTTCTTCCCTCCCTCCACACCGGCCACGAGTGGGATTCTCACCAGCAGGCGGCGGCGGCGGCGCCGTTCGCGCAGACCTGGGTCTCCATGGTGGTGCGCCGGGGAGGGACGCGGGAGGCGCTGGGGCAGCCCCATTAATCGGGGGAAGAAGCGCGCTCTTGTCGCGCTCCGGCAACTGCATGCGGGTGGGCTAATCCAACTCAGCCTCTTCTTCCTGGCTCTCCGACCGCAAAGCGATATCTCTGGAGCAGAGAAGAATTGGAAATGGAGACGGAGGGTGCGGGGGAGCCTGTCCTGTCACCAAGCCGCTGGCAAAGCGGGAGACGCAATAAACGCCTGTCTGCCTGCGCCCAGACCTGCCTGTTGCCCGGGCACCAGTTTTGCGATTGTGACCCAGGGAGCGAGCAGGCTGCACCTTTCTCTCGCCGGCTTGGCCAAGGCCCTGGGGACTGACCGCGATGGGGATGGTTGAGGCAAAGCAAAACTGGGTTGTGCATTTTAGGCCAGCGTGTTATTTAAACCAAGGCGACTGGGTTCCGGGATTCCATCCAAGGACCAACGATATGGAGGCACCTTCTTTCCCAGTCGTGTGCGCTCCCTGCCCGACGTTTGGGTAGTTCCAGACTGACTCCAGAGAGAATGGGGGGAAATAAAAACAAAGGAATGGGATGTATGCTGACAGAAATGTAATAGACATCTCTATTCAATAGAAATGTAATGCATGGATCCCTGAAGGATTGGCAACCTATTAGTGACAAAGCATCTCCTTTAAAATGGGTGGGGGGGGGCAGAGAGCAGTAAAGGGGGCACCCCTCAAACGTGGCTGGTCGTTCCCCCCTCCCCCTTATCTGTGATGAACAGCTGCTATTTATAAGCTGCAATATCAGGTTAATCATTCCATAGCTTCAAGCTTTCTGCATTTCTTTCCTTCTAGCGAGTTTGTATTTTTTTGCAGCTCAGGTGTGTGCTGGTGTTTTTCCAATTTCAGTGTTATGCTCTAGCTTTCACTGTCTGTCTAGTGAAAGCGGCACAAAACTCTGCTTCCAGATTTTCAGCCACTTATACTCAGAAATAGTATAATGTATAGCCAGAGGCCTGACCCCAAGGACCACAACAAAGGATGAGTAGTACTTAACAATTGTCCTTTTCTTATGATCAGATAAACTCTCTTTGGAGCTTATCTTTATATAGACCCTACAGCAAAAGTAGCCAAACATAATCTTGCCTAGTCTGAGCAATGTGATAAAAGTACAAAGACTCCTGTGGCACCTTAAAATAGAATGGAGTGTTGTCTGGGAAAGGGGGATTGTTTAACTGTGGATGGAGGCAAGGAGGGGTACTTTATATGGAGAATGTTTTAAGTTTGCAATGCCTTAGTTATGTTGAGATTCCACTGGGTTCTTTTTTTCTTTCTTTTGTAATTGTTCAATGATACTTTAAAAGAAGAACGTGCTGACTTTTCTGGAATTTGAGCCTTTAGGTGGTGAGTGAAGTCAAGGAATTTAGAATAGAAGCCAGTGGGTCACATGGAAGGCTCTGCCAAAATTCCTCCTTCTCTAAGAAAACAATAATTATAAGGAGTTTAGCCCTTCATTGAATCTAATACAGTAATAATATGGTTAGCAAGCTAAGGTTGTCACCTTTTTAAAAGTAAGGTCCTTATTCTTTAATAACTGCATGTTAGGGGGAAAAATAGGTAATGCAGATTTTCTTGGCATGCAAACACAGTAATAGAAAAGTTCATTTACAAACGCTGATGTTTCTGATTAAAAGTTTTGGGGAAGTATGGAAACAGCAATGAACTAGCTTGAATTTACAAAGGCATCTCTTTAATTTAATTAATTCAATTTATATGCCGCCTTTCTCCGAAGACTCAGGGCGGCTTACAATGCATTAAAAAAAAAGCCATTATAAAAACATTTAAACATTAAAACATTAAAACCCATTCACACCATTCATGGCCAGATCTCACACGATCGCAATAGTGAGATCAACAGCCCCAGGCCTGCCAGAATAGCCAGGTCTTCACTGCTTTTCGGAAGGCCAATAGGGTGGGGGTGATCCAGACCTCAGGAGGTAACTGGTTCCAGAGAGCTGGGGCAACCACAGAGAAGGCCCTCCCCTGCAGGCCCGCCAGCCAGCATTGTTTAGCTGACGGGACCTGGAGGAGACCAATTCTGTGGGATCTTACCAGTTGCTGGGAGCTATGTAGTAGAAGGCGGTCTCGAAGATAACCTGGCCCTGAGCCATGTATGGCTTTAAAGGTGATAAACCAACACCTTGAATTGTGCCCGGAGACCAATAGGGAGCCAGTGAAGCTTGCAGAGAATTGGTGTAATGTGGGTGTATCTAGCTCACACGGCTGCATTCTGGACCAACTGTAGTCTCTGAATAGTTTTCAAGGGTAGCCCCATGTGGAGCGCGTTGGAATAATCTAACTGTGAGATAACAAGGGCATGAGTGACTGTGAGGAGAGCCTCCTGATCCAAGTAGGGTCGCAATTGGTGCACCAGGCGAACCTGTGCAAAGGTCCCCCTAGCCACAGCTGTCAGATGTTGCTCTAATCTTAGCTGTGAGTCTAGGAGTACACCCAAATTGCGAGCCCGTTCTGAGGAAGACAATTTCTCCCCCACCCCCAGAACCAAGGATGGACAATCAACATAGGCAATCAACATTGCCTTCTTTAGGAGGCAATACCCAGGGCCACTCGGTCTTGTCTGGGTTAAGTCTGAGCCTGTTGACTCCCATTCAGACCCTCACAGCCTCCAAGCACTGGCACATCACATCCACTGCATCACTGAATGGTTTGTGCAAGCCTTTATGGCAATGAATTTAATATATGTGCTTTTGACTTGTGAAAGGTTGAAGATAAAGATGTAGGAGATGGTATTGGTCTGTGGTGCAAAAAAAAATAATCAGGAATCTGATGTTTTTTTTTCAAAGTAACAAATTTTATTAAAAGGTATAAGCTTTCATGTGCTGCCCCTTATTTCATCAGATGTATCAGAAGATACAAATGGATCACTTTCTGGGGGTGCTTAATAGACAGTTTCAAATCTTCACATTAGATGAAATATATGGTAAAAATGTTTATTCTGCACTTTCAGTCATTATATGTATCATTTGAAATTCCCTTTCAAGTATAATATATGAAATTTAGTAGTGGAATTGCATTAGGGAGTAAGAAAGATAAAGGTTTCCCCTCTGGTGTCCTACATATAAGTTATTTATATTTCATATTTTTAAACCATCTATCTCTCTCAAAGAGAGGAAGACTGACTTAATCAACCCATCAAGCTCCTAATTGTGAATGCTGTTTAAAACAAGTCCCCAAATGTGTAAGCTCTCTTTAAAGCTATGATCATCAGCTTTACAATGGACTGTTTTATTTGTGCAGGCTTTTTTAGGATTCTGCTATATCAAAGCAAAGTTTTCAGCGAGCGGGCAATGCAGCCCTTTTTATAAGAGGGCTATATAGTCACTAGCTTCTCTAGCTATGGCAGCCACCAGCATTTACATAATCATTCTAGGTTTTAGAGAAACATGCATAGGATAATGGAGCATGTTCCTTTTTCTGTTTCCTGTCTGCGTCCAATCTAGACTGCCACCTTGTGGTAGTCATAGGCAGGCCACCTGAAGGGTCTGGAAAGTTCCTGAATCTCAAAGTTCAAAAGCCAACTGCATTTTTTTTTTCTTTGAGGAAGATGTTTTGGTCTCATCCAAGAAGCTTCATTGGTTCTGGCAGAATGGTAGGGGTGGGGTGAGTGACCCATGAAGTTTCTTGGATAAGAAGCAAAATTTCTTCTTCAAGGAAAAAAAGGGTCCAGTTGCCTTCTGAAAAAGCACCGAGACAACTATGACTTGGATGAATGAGAATCTCCAGACTTCTCTTCTTAGAATTTTGACATTTGTAGATACCCACATTAACGTAAACATTCCAGCCTCTATGTGTTGGATGATATTTTTTTTATCCCCATCTTTTATTTTACATATGTTGATTTTTTTAAAGTTATGATTTTATTGTCCAGCTTATTTGTAAACTGCTTTGAGATATTTTTGTATAGATAGTGCTATGTGAGGATGTACACACACCTGGCCTACCTTGACAGAGGTGACAGATATTAAGAAGCACATAGAAATTCTCTGCTGCAGATTATCTCTAGTGTGATATGGCAAATCTAGACAGCATACTAAAAAGCAGGGACATCACCCTGCCATCACAAGTGCGTATAGTCAAAGCTATGGTTTTCCCAGTTGCAATGTATGGCTGTGAAAGTTGGACCATAAGAAAGGCTGAGCACCAAAGAATTGAGGCCTTTGAACTGTGGTGCTGGAGAAGACTCCTGCGAGTCCCTTGGACTGCAAGGCGATCAAACCGGTCAGTCCTAGAGGAGATAACCCTGACTGTTTTTTAGAAGGCCAGATCCTGAAGACGAAACTCAAATACTTTAGCCACCTAATGAGAAGGAAGGACTCATGGAGAAGAGCCTAATGCTGGGAAAGATTGAGGGCAAAAGAAGAAGGGGACGACAGAATTAGTTGGCTAAATGGAGTCATTGAAGCAGTAGGCGTGAGCTTAAATGGACTCCAGAGGATGGTAGAGGACAGGAAGGCCTGGAGGAACATTGTCCATGGGGTCAGACACGACTTCACAACTAACAACAACAAAAATTATCAGTCACAAATTTGTTCTGTTTTATTTCAAGGCCTCTTAAGTGGAGGTCCTTTGTGTCCATCTCTGTCTGGAACCCTTAAAATGGCATATGCTGTAGTTAGGTTTTAACAAAAAATTGATTTAAAAAAAACTAAGAACACAAGCTCTATTAGAAAATGAAGTTATAATTAAAATCTTTTTTTCAGTTATTCATATGCTAGAAAGGTCATGCAGCATAGCTGTCTAGTTGCAAAATCTGTTGAACTGAATTCAAAACTATTAACATTCATACAAACCTTTTATCCTGCCAAATTGTTTTCAGTTTTACTATACGAGTTCACTCTTTCAAGATTTTACTTGTGGAAATTACCAGATGTTGGCTGGTTGCCCAGTCTTAGACTTTTCTTAGTCGGAACACTTTTAAATAGAGGAGCAGGACTTGCTAGAAATCCACAATGGAAAATTGATATAATGTGGCATGGGGGAAAGATGCATCAATCAGAACTCTTCCTAATAAAAAATTTAGAAATTTTTATTAGCCCCAATAAGGACACTGAGAAATAAAGGGTTAACTGTATTTTTAAAGAAACCTCAAAACTAGCTGAAATTAAAGGATTTTTAAAAAATTACATAGAAAAACCAAAGAAAGACAGCATACTTAATAGCCAAACATGCTTGTGTTTAGAAGAAAAAAACATAGCACACCAACATGGAGTACCATTGAAACAATGTCACTGGGCAGAAACAGTCAACAGGAATATGCAGGGGTGCCATGCAGAATTATCTGTGTGGCACCCTTGCATTTTATAATGCATTTGTTAAAAATACCAAGGGATTCCATTACTAGCTTTGCCCATAGGACTGTTAATTCCGCCTGTGAATTTGGCAAATTGTTGGGGACAGTAGATGATATTCAAAACAAAGGAAGAACTGAGGTGCAAGCAGCAATAGACTTGTGCTACAAAGCTTGAATTTTGAAGGTTGGTTTGGATATTAAGTGTTCTTGCTTTTTGTGAGGGACTTTTGTGTTTGATGAATTTTGTCCTTTTGAAAGCATCTTTTAATTTGCTTTCCTTTCCTTTTCAGTTATTCTCATTTCTGTCCGGTTTTCTATTTTCTTTGCTTTCCAGTGCAGTTACTCTTTGCTGTCATCTTCATCCTAGTTTTTCCTTCTTTTTTGTCATTTCTGCTGGAAGGAGGGGTGGGAGAATGTATACGTATCTACGTAGGGTGTGAGAATGATTTTTTGAATAGTTGGTTTTTGCATATGAGAGACAAAATAGTTTCTAAATGGAGTACCTTGTAGACAACATTATTACTGTCATTATTACTACTATTATCATTACTATGGTTCTAGCCCTGTTCTTTTTTCTAATTTGACCTCTATCAGACTCTCCTCCTCTGTCAACAAGTGTATTATTGGAGAGAAATATCCAGAATTGGTTTTTGCTATAGTTAGGGAAAATATTTGTGTGTTTATAATTCTTTGTTATTTCCATTTCTGGAAGGGTTCTCTTAAATTTGCTTTTTTAATTTATTACTGAATTTGCCCGATTTTTGTTTGTAAAAACAATCAAATAGAGTTATCAAAAATGCCCCAATCTGGGATGAGAACATTCTGGAGAATCTGGGAGATTCCATTCCCTCATCAGATCATGGTCTTCTGTGGTGGTGTATCATTTCCAGAAATAAACCCTCCAACCTGGAATTCGTTTGAAATATCTTAGATACAGAATTTGTTTTGTTCAGAATTATACTGTATGTCATTGAACTTCTTCCGGTTTGCAGGATTTACTTCTGGGAACTCCCAAACTGCCTCCAGAACTGTGTGACTGGAGAGAGGTTTGATGTCATCTGCTGGAAGAGTGGGAAGTTCCAAAGATGTATGGAACGCTCCATGCCCAATCAAGTGAATTGTGCACAGCCCTGTAACAATGGTAGTCTACAGCTATTAATTTCCTTTTAAATAAATGTATTGTAATACATGTAATTCTTGACTTAGCACCATAATGGAGCTCCAACCAGATGATCAGATCCAATTTAATTATTTTGGCTTGCGGTGGTTGTTAAGCAAACCAATGTATTACACGGACTGGAAAGGTTGGAAACAGGGAAAAACATAATAAATCAGTCATGTGACCACAGAATCCTGCAATCACCTATATGGTGGTGGTGGTGGTGGTGGGGTTTGTAACTTTGAACAGTGACCAGTCTTTAAATGAGGACTACTTATATTTATAAATTACAGGAGCTCTCAGCTTTCTCTTAGTGGCCTTTCTTACAGCCAGATTTAATGCCATTAAGTTTCCCTGGATTTCACATAAATAGAGGGTTGCAATTCCAATCATGTTTATAAACCTTCCTCTCCTTTAATCTTTTAATTATAATTTTTAAACTCAATGTTATTCTCCATTTTCAAATTAGATAGCTCTTAGCATTTATTTGTTATGCCTCCTCTAGTTTTAGGGCTAATTTCAGCTATTTTATACCTCAGGATTTTACATAAAATATACATATTTTTAGTGCTGTGTTTTTTCCCCTACTTACTTCCAACCCTTATTCAAATTCCTGCTGTGTAATCTGGTTTAATATTTATAGCGGTTTTGACATTGTGCAACATGGAAAGCTAACTTGAGAAAAGAAAAAGAGATCCATATAACCTCTGTTTATTGTAAAACAATGATATACAGAAGGCACTGATTAGGCAATTGTTTATACATGAGGTCTCTTCAATATAAAGAGACTGAATTTTGCATTCCTTAAGATGTAGACATTTAACTTGATAATAAAAAAAGCAAACTAAGAAAAAAAGAGATACTTTTATGGCATATTCATTCCAGTCATTCTTTAAACCTGCTGGCACTCTCCACATTGGATGGGCCTACAGCCAGAAGGCCATTTAGTGGGAAGTTTAGAAGCTGCAACTCTAGAAGACTTCAGTGAGAAAGGCTGCTATAAGCCCAAAATATACCATGCAATTCAAATTTAACAAGGTCAGTTTTTTATGATGCAAAAATTATACTTTATAAAAATTATACTCTATCAAAACAGTGTTTTAATGTTATGTCATAAAGAAAAAGTAAAATATTCATCAGGTAGTCCCAAGGTGACTCCTCGAATTACAACCATTAAGCCCTTGCGCCTCCCATTTACATAACACTGACATTTTCTATAACCTTCCAAGATAGTAAGCTCTGATTCAAAGCACCTCTATGTGTTATGTTTACATATCCCAGTACTATCTGAAAAGAATGTTTATTCTGTATTTGAGATGCACACTTCTTTGGATTCACCTCTTTGGATTCAATTACAACGAAATATGGAGTGCACAATGTAGCACCTGTCTGCTGCTATTTAAAGCAGTCTGTCTTTTCCTAGGAGAGCACAACAGCTTGCAGCCACATAATCCTGGAAAAGATGTAGCTGCTTTAAATAACTGGACAGATGCGCTGTTGAGTATCCTGAATTTTCTTTTTGGATTAAATCTGAAACACTGCACAAGCCTTGTGAAAATAATGCCCAATGAATGACAGTTAGGCCACGCAGCAAAATTTTCCAAATTAGAATACAGCCAAACTCTGATAGCAGCTGGCTTCTGGATCAAAAGACATGCATTTGAGTATTCCTTCTGCCAGTTCTTTACCACCATCCATTTTAACCAAAACCAAAACCTAAACTGTCATAGCTACTAACAATTCAAAGCTGTTTTTGGAATTATCAATTTGCCAGGGTATGATAAATGTTTGAACAATCACAAAAATAATATATTTTTCCATGATTCTGAAAACCTGGCAGTTATTTAGAAACTGCTGAAATAATCCAGGATTTAAAATCATTCTAGCTATACGGATAACTCTACACTTCAACAGCCGTTAATGGTGAATGCAGAACCAGATCTGTAAATAACACTTTAGTAACCAGGAGTCTTGCCCTGAAATCAATGAAAGCAACATAGAATGCAGATACATCCTATTACTTGCAACAAAAGGCAGAATTCCTTGCATTCTGCAATAAGACAATCCCAATGTGGTTATCTTCCTTCTTTTTTTCAATATACTTTCTCGATGTTAAGAAAATCAGACTTCGATACTTGACCTGTCTCCAGACTTCTGAAACCCTGTAACTGTCCAGAGAGCTGAAGGAGATTCCATCCAAGTTGATTGTGATGTGAAGTTGCCATTAAACACATCATCTATTGAAACTGCAAGATAATACAAATACATATGTAATGTCTAAAGAAATAGTAAACTTCTTCATCCTGACAAAAACACTCATAATGATCCAAAACTCTCAGAATTTCCAGACATTCCAGTTCATTGGCTGAATTGAATACATTTAATTTTTAAACACTGAAAAAGTGTGTAAACCTAGTGGTTTGTAATCTCCAGTTTATGTTTTACCATGTTGCAGAAACACAGTCCGTTGTGTCAACAAACTATGCCTTACAGAAATGTGTGCTGAACTTAATCACAGAATAAAGCTGTTCTACCTATGAAGAATGTAATATTTAAAATGTCGTAATATATTACCAACTCACCTCTAGAGATAATGCTGAACTTCCTGTCTGAAAAGCTGTTTGAACGCAAATTTGGTTCACTCATTTTATCCAGAAATTTAGTTATAATTTCTTTCTTCTCTGGATTGGTACTTGATAAATTAAGAACCTTCCCATTCATTGAAACAGTTCTCTTGCTGATCCCAAACCAATAAAAGAAATCGAATAAGGCATCAGTTTTGAATTCATAGGAGAAACTTAAACTTTCTTCATGAACCAGATAGGCTTCTGAAGGAAAAAACTTCTTTACAACATCTTGGAAGTTAAACTGTACAGAGAAAAGGAAAATGATTATTACTGATTGATTGAGCTAATGCTCCATGAATGGATGCAGCCCTTAAAGCCTGTTCCTCTGCTCCCCGTTGGAGCTCCTTACAGCTACCTTTTCTGAAAATTAACTTCATGGTTTCCTCCCATCTTGAAATAGGAAATGCCTTAAAATTGCAACTTCTACATTTAAGGTAACTTCTAAAAAACAACTATGTTTCTGAAACTTAGAGAAGAGTTTGCAAAATTCCAGCCATATCTATCCATGACATAATATCTCTCATTCTCCAAAAACTTAAATGACACCCCCACCTCCAAAATTGTTCAGGTATATAAACAAACAGGTATTTAGCATGGATTACTATAGTAATATTAAATCCCAGTACCTTAAACGTTTGAGATTCAACTAGCCTTTCCATCTTTAGAACTAAAGATTGGTTTTTATATTTTTGTTCTAGAATGGTAGATAATATCTGATACCAGTAATATTAACATGTGACTAATGCAATTCGTCTGCATTTTTCAGCTTGAAATCTGATTCTAAACAACAGGTCTCATGGCTATTATAATGCCTGAACTCATTCTTGGACAGTTTTGCTTTTTCTCCTTTTTCTCTATACATGGTATTGTCAAATATTATATAGTCTTCCAGAATTTTGGGAGGGCTTAGCGGTATAGAAGTGACAGTAGAATTAAGGGCAAGACCCCAGCTGCTGGAAACATTGTAGACATGCAATTTGTCTGTTATCATTATTTAAAATGGTCACCAGAAAGTACCATAGAATTACACCTTTTTTGGTATACTGTATTTTACAAAATGGGGGAGAAGGGAAGTAAAGCATGGTATCTCTACACAGATCATCAGAAATGTTGCCATCCACTAGGAATTTTATGCATATAGCAACATACATGTGGACATATTCTATCCCAAAGAATCCTACAGCTTAATTAAAAGCTGCTTTTGGAGCAAGTTTGAGCCCCAGCTCCAGGAACAAGATGGTTTTAGTAACTGTTGGATACCAGGCTTGAGTTGCAACATAGCAAAACATTAGAAAACTTGAATTCACATTCACTTTTCACTGTCTTTGGGTGGATTTATGGCTGTCCCTCCAGGAGAAAGGCTTTGCCTTTCTAATTTATTCAAAGAGCAATGTCCTTTGTTCCTTAAAACTCCTCCAAAATGCCAACTTGAAGATAGCAATTCTATGTTAAACAAAAAATCTGCTCAACTTACCTGAAGCTTATAGCTTTCCCCAAACACGGATGATATTATATTGTTCATGCTGTTCTCGATTTGCCTTCTCATCTTTGGGTGTCGAGTATTCACAAGCAAAGCATACGTTTTTTCTAATGGGATTTGACATCGGTAATGTAGACAATAATAATAAACATTTGCAGATCTCAAATATTTTATAATTTATACATTATACACTTTTGCCCCTGGGTGGTTCTATTCATTACAAAACAAGTATTTTGTTTTATATCTTTTCTGAACCTGTACATTCCTAAGAAGGCATTCTTATCGAGAAGAACTAAGTTTTCTTCAGACTTCCTTATCGCTTTCTAAAATATTTTCTTATCTTGGTGTTGTTTAGAAACAATTTCATACAGTACAGGGAAGTATGATGTTTGAACTCCCTCCTGTACAATTATGCTGGCCCCAAGTCAGTTTAAGACATGTCAGTTCTCCAAAGCTTTTAACTGGACAGCTGTGCATTTGACCAGGATAACCTTCATTTTACAATTTTTCAAGAAATTTGTGGTTTTATCTGTTTCATGTTAAGTTTATACTGAATTACAGTGAAACCATTTTTAACAGATTCCTAGGGGGACGGGAGGTTCATTACTCTTAACTATATAATACATATCAAAGTCATTGTGATTTGTGTAATTATGCCATAAGGTAAATGAGGCAAATCACATCATATATCTCAATTTATGACATTGCCTCTGGCCTGTTTAGGATTAAACAATCTGCCTGTTGTTTGGGGTGCATCCTGATGAAAATAGGGACTGTTGCATTGGAAATACATTAAATAAAGCTTTCTATAACACTACAATTATTAATGTTTAATTATAATTATTCTAAAGGGTTATTAATTGTAAATATCTTTAGAATTAATATTAGTATAGTTATTAAAACAAGAATGTGGAAAAATAAGTAAAAATAAATCCGCTAGGTTTTTTTTCTGTTTTAATTATTAACAGGTCTATTAGCGATGTTTCAAAGTCAGCTGAATTGTTTTATTACCTTCTACTATAAATGGTTTTAATCTTAGGAGAGTCAAAATAATAAAATTTCAAAACAAATAAGCCATATCAGAGAATTTTTATTTAAAGTCTATTTTATATTTTATTGCTTTGATGCTAAATATTGTCAGATCTGGAGTTAAATACTCTAGAAAGTCAGAGGACAGAATTCTTGTCCTCTGACTTTCTAAGATGCAATGATTATCATCCTGTTTCACTTTAATAAATCTTATGAATAGCACCTTTGTTGATATAACAAGCTCAATTGCTGAAAGTTATACAGACTACTCCATTTTCTTGCAGCTGGCTGGAGAAAGGCTTGGATTCAGTTGAAAGTGCTATTGTTCTACTTAGAATCTCTTACAGAAAAGCAATCTACTTAACCATATGTAAGAACATAAGGTATGTTAAAGCACTTTCATAAGCAACATGCTCCTTGGGAAGTTAGCATTTTTAAACATAATTCTATTACAGCAAGAGTTATGTTGTTATAAAATTAAATATTTCATACCTTTGCAATCTAATATTACCAGTTTCACAGAGACATCACAACTTGCTCTTTTATCCAAATTCAATCATGCCATTTTAAAGTAAGGATCCAATTATCTTTTTATAAACAAGGCAGTCAATCTGAACATTTTACAATAGCCTAATGGTACATACCTTTTGAAGAATTATATTTTGTTCTGACGTTAATGATAAACACCAATGGCCGACCCAATATAGTCTCTCTGTAGTTTTTATAATCATGATGGCTATTCAACTCTACGTGCCTGTTCAAGAAAATAAAGTGTAAATATTCAGCCATTGGTGAAATGTAGAATATAAAAATGCAATGTTGTGTAAACTCAAGATAAGTTCTTGAAGGAACTCTAAAAGCAGTTAGAGCATTTATTTAGTTTCTTTCAAATCTCGGTGTCTGTCTCACCATAGATTGGCCCACCCTATGTCGGAAAAGGAGTTAATAAATGTGTTAAAATTACAGGAGGAGCAAAAAAATGGAAAAGATAATTTTTGGAGGATGGCAGGACAACTAGGAAAAGTAGTATTTTGGTCATAACTGAGATGACATTAGTCCTGACCACAAGTCTTCCTCTTTCTCCAGAAAAATAACTGGAAAAAGAGGAAATGGTAGCAATGCAGATTTACTATTATACAAATAGAAGATCTATGCAAAGCTTCACTCCAAGAAGTGCTTTGAAACACATTGGGATGCAAATTTAGCACCTATCTGCAATTACTTAAAGCAACTACCCTTTTCCTAGGATCTTAATGACAACTGCATGATCCCAGAAAAATATACAGCAGCTTTAAGGACTTGTCTGCATTTTGATGTGCTTCAAAGCACTTTTTTTGGAATAAAACTCTTAAAACACTGAATAGTTCTAATGAATATTGTAAATCAATCTTGACTTAAGGTGAAACATGCCCTAGGAAATCACAGTCTCTGCTGCACTCCAACCAGGGTGGCTTGGAAATGCCAATTTGAATAGTGTATACCTTAATATATCAAAAACAGGATGTACATTGATTTTGTTTGCACCTATCTGGAGAATGCAGGCCTAAAGGTTTAACAGCTGAAGATCATTTATCATTTGATTAGTCAAAGACAGGATGCATACACTAGCCTCAAAACAAGTGAGAGAATATGGTTAACTTACAATTTTATCAATCCTGGATTGTCCGCAAGGATGCAACAACTATTTCCAAGATTCTCCAATTTGGAGGCAGAGATAAGGGCATATTAGCAGAAAAACAACAGAGCTGTTAGCCTAATTCTGTATACAGGTAATCCTTGACTTATAAATGCTTGTTTAATGACTGTTTGAAGTTACGACAGCTTAGAAAGGATGCTTTGTGGTCTGTCATACACTTCTGGCTCTTGTAAAATGTCGTTTGCACCCATCCCCTGCAGTCACGTGATTATGAGCTGGGTGTTTGGCTCATGTGATTATCATTTGCAATCTTCTCCGCTGGCTTCCTCAGAATGATTTCCCCTCCCCTCCATGGGGGGATGGGGAGGAATCAAGCTCAGATCTTTAGAATCCAAGCTGAATGTCTGCAGTCGGCCATAGGAGTTTCCTTCCATGCACACAGGGAACAGTAACTCCTGCACTGGGCTGGAGAAATGAAGCTTGCAATCTAAAGATAAGAGGTTCATTTCTCCATCCCAGTGTAGGTGTTCCCTTCCATGCATGGAGAGGAGCTATCTGACTTCCTTTTGGCAGGCAGCTGTTTTGCTCTGTCCACTTAATGACCCCTGCAGTTGCTTAATTTTCTGAGCATTTTACATACTGTAATTAAGCAGTACAGTTATTAAGCTAACCTGTTTGGTTGAATAGTATTTGTGAACTGGATAGAAGTACCTGAGTGAAATAAAAATACTTCATCTTAAAAGAAAAACTTTAGTCCTGTGTAAGACATCTAGACTAGTGTAAAATTAAAAACCTTCGGTTCAACTTTAATAGACTGATGCAGTTCCTTTTCATATAAACTGTGGCTCAGATCCATGGATACTCTAAAAAGCTGTAGTCAAGATAATGCAGAAAAATCAGCATTCCTTAACTCGGCTTAGTTTTCAGTTTAAACAGATTCAAATAATCAGTACAGCATGCCATGTGTAGGCTAAAGCAGCAGAAAAATTGAATGTGAATAGCTTACAATACATAACTTCCTAATTAACCAAGAGATCCTGATCTTACTTAGGTACCAATTGTGGATAGTTCTGTGGACTAGCCAAATAGTTTTGTTTGCTGAAACAAACAAATGGACTGTATTTATTAATTGCATACAACAGTATGTGTTCATCTAGCTTGACTAACATTTCCCCTGTAATGGCTGACAACACTAAGGTATATATTTTCTCCTGTCCAGAAACAGTTTAGTTATAGAAGATTCTATTGTTTAGAAATAGAACTAGTTATTTTATAAGCATATTGCAGCAAAACTGAGTGTTTCGTTTTCCTACCAGGGCTAATGGGTTTGATGGAATAAAATATTGCCAGCTAGATCTAAGAAAAGTTGGAAATGAGTTGGAAGCAATAACAGGCATCCATGAGTCAGCTAACCCAGACACGCTGGTTATCCATTGAAAATGATTCATTTGCAGTGCATAAAATGTGAGGAACAAGTTAAGATGGTACAGCTTTCTAAAAGGAAAAAGTAATGGAAAATTGAGATCACCATTTGCAAGCTCCAATTTCTCAGAACTAAGAAAAACCATTAGTGACAAAGGCTGAGAGTTGTTTTTATCATTGTTTTATGTTTATGACTGCCCTTCCTTCAGTTTGCTTTTATGTAAGCATATGCTTATAGACTGTTACCTAGTTTACTTCTTCTACATAAACTGCACATCGATTCAGTTTATTATTATGGTCAGGCTATCAAGCCAAAAACACTTATTGTATCTTTTTTAACTTTTGGAATACCTAAGCCTGTATAACAGCCTACAATGTTAGATTCCAACAAAGTGCTCTCATAACAGGCCCTTGTTCATAATGACTTCATCTCATGGGTCTCTGCGTGGAAGCAAATGACAACACGTGTGTGATATATCACACAAGATTGCAACTTACATAGTGTACTTGCATAAGATCACCAAAAAGTAAGTTGATTTCAGTCAAAAAACAAATATCAAATTAACTTTAGGGTTTATGTTATAGCTGTTCTGTCTTTCTCACTTACAAAAGATTAAGCCCTTCAACCATTTTGCAATACAAACTCTCTCTAGGCAATATTTCAGACACATTCAGTGCTTTTTCTTCCTGTATAGAGCCAAACTATCTTATTCAACTTCCTATTAAAAAATTACATTCCATGATTTTGTTCAGATAGAGGTTGAATCCTTATCTCATGTCCTATTCAAGTGTCTACTTGTATTCAGTGGCACTCTACCAATGGTGAAATTTCTGATTTAACTGATAGAAAATAAGTGTCTCCTTTACAATTTTGCCTGTTTGGTTTTCACATAATTTTAAAATGCATTTTAAATTTTAAACATTACGTTTAATATCTGTTGGTTTTGGATTGTTAATAACAGTATTAAATTACATTGCGTTGTGAAGAAGAACTCTTCCAGCTAACTGGTAGGTGTTATGCCAAGAATAAGCTGAAGGGTGTCACCAGTTGATACTGTTGGACAAGAACCAATGACTCATTTGCTTTAATAAAAAGGTACTTTTCAAATGCTTCCTCTCCTACAGCAAGTTTCCAAAGGCTAGATAAGATACGTGCCATAATAATGTACTTTACAGAGATACCTTCATAAGGTAGAGGAAAAGTCACACCTGTTTACTTATCTTTGAAAGGCCAAGTTTTTATATTATGAGCCTTATCAGACAACAAAGAAAACAAGTATGCAAGAATAACTTGTTACACAATTCTGTCAAACACATCAGGATTAATTAACAAAGAAGCCATAGACTACTTGTTTTACACACCAACCCCTATGCAGAAATTTTTAGAATGTCCTAGCCCTAGAGCCCTATAGTATTATTATACTATAATAATAAAGCCTCATTGCTTTGGTGACTACACACTTGTTACTGGTGGGAGAGGAGTTAAGTTTATTAATAAACACAGTTTAATTAGTACAGTTCATTTCATACTAACAAATAGAATCCACAACCGTTCCATTGAAATCTAACCAACCTTGGAGAACCACACTGAGCAAATATTAACCAACAACCTGGTGGTATATAGCACCATCTCTGGTAACCTCTGGTATTGCAGTTTTTCTCTCTCAGCAACTGGAATTCCCATCTATCACTCATCCAGTCTGTCCCATTCAACCCACCACATTTTGTGTGTTCTGTTGGTAGCCATGTCTCTTGGCTATGCTATCTAGATGAGACAAGAGTTTATCAAGGCTTCCTCCTGTTCAGTTAGGTCTACTCTTCAATTCCTCCCTTCAAAGTAGGGCCTGGAGCAATCGTTCTATTAAGTTGTGAATGAGTGGTATGCATAACACAGATAAGACTAAGAACTAGTTCAGGTGGGACTAATAGTCTTTAAGCACACTCACAAATGTCCTTCTTTGGAAAAATCAATATCTCAGTGGCAGTCTGGATTGATTCAAAGGGAAACACAAAAAGTGGAGAATTACTGTATTGTATTAGAAGATTATTACTATATTCACAGCTGATATTCAATATTTCCTCTATCTACTGGGTCCTTGTTCTTTTGCTCTCAGGTCTTTTAAACAGCAATCACATGGTGAAATGCAAACCTGATACAAGGCATGGTAAACAAGTACTCCCGTCAGAGAAGGCTGGCTGAAGGTCCCTCAGAATGGACGTTGTCTTACCTGAACGTCCCTTTTCTGGGCGCTGCGTACACTATCCAGGAATGGGTTAACCTTCAGCCCTTGGCAGTGAACTGAGTGCTTATTTAAATAGTTTTCCCCTCCCGGCTCCCTAGCCACACCCCCGTTCCCATGATCCCCAGTCGAACGAAGATGCGGCAAACAGAAATTCTATGCAGAATAACACAACTTTATTGATTACAACATTTAACTGATGAAGATAACAAGACCCACAGGTCAACGGCAGGCAGCAGGTAACAGGGTGGGTCTGGATAGTGTACGCAGCGCCCAGAAAAGGGACGTTCAGGTAAGACAACGTCCATTTTCCTGTGCGCTGCTCCCACTATCCAGGAATGGGATATACCCAAGCTTAATCCCCCCGGGTGGGCTGCTGACTGCTCCCGGGAGACCCCTCAGCCACCACCTGCTGCAGAACCCTACGTCCAAAGGAGGCTTCTGCCGAAGAGAACTCGTCAATTTTGTAGTGGCGAATGAAGGGGGTGAGAGAGGACCAAGTTGCCGCCCTGCAGATGTCAGCTATGGACGCCTGGGTGGCCCAGGCTGCTGAGGTGGCGGCACTGCGAGTGGAATGAGGAAATATCTTTGCAGGCGTTGGACTGGACTCCCGTTCGTACGCCAGGGAAATGCACGCCTTGATCCACCGGCTGACAGAGGCGGCTGAAATCTTCTGCCCCATGGTGGATGGGTTACAGGACACCAGGAGCGCTTCTGTACGCCGAAAGGATGCCGTCCGTCGAATGTAAATGCGTAGCGCCCGCCGAACATCTAGGGTGTGCCAGCGTTCCTCCTGGGGGTTGCGGGGTGAAGGGCAGAAATCCGGGAGGATGAGCTCCTGAGCCCGATGGAACCAGGAGTTTACCTTCGGGATGAAGGCCGGATCCAAGCGAAGGATTACGGTGGAATCTCGGAATATGCAGAGGTCTTTGCGGACTGACAAAGCTGCCAGCTCGGATACTCGCCTGGCGGAGGTGATGGCCAGGAGAAAGGTCACTTTAAGGGATAAGAGTTTAAGCGGCGTAGATCCCAGTGGCTCAAAGGGCGGGCCCGTCAGGGCCCTGAGGACCAGAGGTAAATCCCAAGACGGATAGCGATGTACCGTGGGAGGGCGCACATTAGTGGCACCCTGCAGGAAGGTCCTTATATGTGGGTGTTGGGAGAGCGTTCGGTATGGAGGACAAGAGAGTACTGAAGACAAGGCCGCCGTCTGACGTCTTAGCGTAGCT
Organism: Masticophis lateralis; assembly: GCA_030761175.1. Lineage (NCBI taxonomy): Eukaryota > Metazoa > Chordata > Lepidosauria > Squamata > Colubridae > Masticophis > Masticophis lateralis. Next base: position 24,400,383 of record JAUDYJ010000004.1, on the reverse strand, counting down.
GGGGCTAGGCCTTTAGATAAGCCTGCGTGCAAAAACAACAGGATGTCCCGGATTGTGGCCGATGTGGGATCCGTGTGCTGTCGCGAGCACTCGCGGCAGAACGCCTGCCAGGTCGCTTCATAGATGCGGGCTGTTGAGGGGCGCCTGGCCGCTTGCATAATGTCTACGACACCGTCCGGTAAATTGTCCTTTTTCAGGATGACCCTTTCAAGTGCCAGACGGCTAATTGCAGCCACTGGGGGTCTGGATGAGTGACTGCCCCCTGGCAGAGGATTAGACGATGCGGGGGGATCACCCATGGCTGGGCCACTGACAGAGCCACGAGGTCGGCATACCACGGCCTCCGGGGCCAGTTGGGAGCCACCAGAAGGAGGTCGGCCTTTTCCGCCAATAGTTTCCTGATGAGGCGTGGTAACAGGGGAATTGGTGGAAAGGCATACAACAGGCCCCTGGGCCACCTGCAGCTGAGAGCGTCGTGGTCCTCCGCCCGTGGTGATGGGTATCGAGACACGAAGCGAGGTAACTGGGCGTTGGCCGCTGTCGCGAAGAGGTCCACCGCTGGGGTTCCGAAGCGTGCAGAGAGCTCCTGGAACAGGCGTGGATGGAGCTGCCATTCTGACTGGTCTATTGTCTCGCGACTGAGCCAGTCCGCCCTGATGTTGGTCGCCCCCGATATGTGATCTGCTCTGATCGATGCCAGATGTCTCTCCGCCCAGCTGAGTAACGTCTCGGCCTCCAGCATCAGGGGCCGGGACCTTGTGCCCCCCTCTCTGTTGACATGGGCCTTGGCCGAGATGTTGTCTGTCCGTATCAGGACATGTCTCCCCTGCACAGCGGACTGGAGTTGCTGCAGAGCCAGGCGGATCGCACGGAGCTCCAGCAAGTTGATGCTGCTGTGTTGTTCCCTGCGGGACCACTGACCTTGTGCCACTAGCTGGCCGAGATGGGCTCCCCAGCCCCTCAGGCTCGCATCGGTGGTAAGGATTACTCTGTCTGGCTCCAGGAAGGTGGAACCTTTGTGAAGGGATGACAGCGTCCACCACTTGAGGGACTGACGGACCTGAGGAGTTAGGCGTACCTTGCGGTTGGAGTTGGACGACCCTGACCTCTGGAACGGAAGGAGGAACCATTGAAGGGGCCTCGAATGTCTGCGTGCCCACGGTACGATACCGAAGCAGGAGACCATCTTCCCCAGGAGGCTCGAGAGGTGGAGTAGGGGGATCCTCTTTGTCCCCTGGATCTGTTGGGACAGGGTATGGATGCTTTGTGCTCTGTCCGGAGAGAGGAAGACATACCCGCTGATGGAGTCTATGACGGCTCCCAGATGTTGAAGTCTGGTGGTTGGATGGAGCTGACTCTTTTCGAAATTTATGGTGAAGCCGTGGGCCTGGAAGGCTTTCACCACCCGGTTCATGTCTGAGATGGCTTGGTCCTGTGAGGAGGACAGGACCAGAATATCGTCCAGGTAGCAGAGAACTCTGATCGGGACAGCTCGGAGCCTGGCTGCTACTACGGCTACCAGTTTGGTGAAGGTCCTTGGGGCCGATGAGAGACCGAACGGCATTGCCTTGTACTGGTAGTGGTGACCCGCATATTCGAATCTTAGGAATTTGCGGTGGTCTGGGTGAATGGGCACGTGGAGATAGGCTTCCCGGAGGTCTACGGATTGCAAGAAGTCGCCCTGCCTCACTCCCGCCAAAATGGACTTGAGGGAGTGCATCTTGAACCTGTGGTATTTGACTGATAGGTTCAAACGCTTCAGGTTCAGAATGGCTCTCCAACCCCCGGAGTTCTTGGGAACCAGGAAGAGGGTTGAGTAGAACCCTGACCGCTGCTGAGTTGTTGGTACGGGTTCTATCGCATTGACCTCCAGGAGGTGCGAGATCTCCTGTGACATGAGGAGCTGTAATTCCCTGGAGCTTGGGATGGGGCAACGGACAAAGCGCTGGGGCGGCCGCCCTATAAATTCTATGGATAAGCCCGAGGAAATCGTGCGGTTCACCCAGGTATCCGAAGTTGAGAGGGCCCACTGGAGCTGAAAGAGGAGGAGTCTTCCACCGATGGAGCCCCGGGGAGGTGAGTCACTTGCCCCTTCTGGTGTTTTTATATCCGGTTCCACGGGAGCCCCTCTTAGGATGGTGGTTTCTTCCTCTATCTCTAAACTGGTGCCTCTCCTGAAATCTGTCCCCTCCCTGGTAGGACGAGCGTTGAAATGAGGACCCCCTGGATCCTGCGCTGGCCCGAAAGGGCTGCTGGGGATAAGGTGTATACCTCCGCTCCTGGCGCCGGTGGAGGGATGGGAGGATTTTCCTTTTATCTTTTCCCTCCACCAACAGGGGGTCCAGCGCCTGGCCAAAGAGGTCGGGAGCCTTGTATGGAGAAGCCACCAGCTTCCATTTGGCTTTAAGGTCAGCCTTCCAGGGGCGGATCCAGAATAGCCTCCTGGCAGTGGTGTTGGCTGCCAAGGCCCTGGAGGCAAACTTGGCGGAATTCAGGGACCCATCTGCTATATATTCTGTGGCTGCTATAATTTTATTGATATCGTGCTGCAGTCTAGCATCCTCAGCCGGGAGCTTCTCCTGCAGTTGTCGCAGCCAGATGAGGGACGCCCTACTAAAAAAGGACGTAGCCGTTGCTGATTTCACTGCCCAGGCGGCTGCCTGGTGGGTCTTGCGGAAGGTCCCCTCCATCCTTTTCTCCTCTGCCTTGAGGGCGTCCAACGGGTCGGTGGAAATCATTGAGGAGGAAAGGAGCGCTTGCACCGGTTGGTCCACGGAAGGGAGGGCTAACATGTCCTCCAGTTCCTGCTCAGCGCAATAGAGTTTTTTATCTAGGCTGCTGGGTGTTGCCTGGGAGGCAGGCTGGGACCAGGGGTTCTGGATCACGTCTACAAAGAGCTGGGGACAGGGGACACAGTCCTTCTGGGGCTTGGATGACTTAAAGAGGACATCGTGTGGTCCTGCTGAGGAGGAGGACGGGACTGCCACATCCCCTGGTAAGCCCAGGTTAGTTGTTAGCCTAGCCTTATGCAGCAGGGACTTGAATAGGGCCGGCCTGAAGAGACCTGTGAAGGCCGGGGTGTCTGGCGATAGTCCCTCGTCCTCTGATAGCTCCATGTCCTCCTGCCCTTCCTCCCCTTGGTCGGAGTCCTCTGATGAGGACGCCTGATCTCGGTGTAGCGGCTGGTGAGGTAGAGGATGGTGGTGCGAGGCTTGGGTATGGAATGCCTGCGGGGGGACCTGGGCGGATTGCTGTAAGCTGGCCGCTAAGAAGGAAGAGAAGGCCGACGAAAGCATGGCCTGAAAGTCCATGGGTGATGGAGTGCTTGCCCCCCCCCTTGGATGGGGTGAGGCGACATATTCGGCGGCCCTAAGATGCGAAGAACGAGTGAAGGCTGCTGGTGAAGCTGACCTGGTTCTCGAGTTGGCCTCCACCCGGGGTGAATGGTGAGCCGGTCTGCCCCTTTCCGGTGTCATGGGGGTTCGGGTGATATCTGCTGGGCTCGATATACCCCTTTCCAGGTCCCTTGAGGGTGCTGGTGATAGCTCTGGGCGCGCAGCTTCCCTAGTTGTAGCCGCTGAAGCTGCCTTCTGGGCCTTCTCGCACTGGCGCTCCGGTGCTTTGTGCCTCCTGGGCTCATCTTTGTCCTGTGCAGACAGGATTCTGTCTGCGGGGGCTTTGCGATCTGAGCCGTGGCGCGAGCTTGATGACTTCCTCCCTTCCTTGGCCTCCCTGCGAGGGGGGCTCAATTCGGGCTCCAAATCTGAGGACCACGGAGAGTGGGACATGGCGGTCTGCAAACTGAAGGAGCTGCGATGGAGGGGAGGGAGAGGGGAATTACCCTCTAGCGCCGGGATCTGAGCGGCCTGGTGGTGGGCCGCAGTAGCCCTGTTACTCTAGGAGGAAGGAGGAAGGCTTCCTTGCTGGCCCCCCCCTTTTCCTGTGCTGCGCCCTTGTTGTAGCTGACTCCCTGGTGGCCTAGGGAGGCGCTGTTGCAAGGTTTCAGCCAAAATGGCGGCCCGAGGGTCCGACCAAAATGGCGCTGGCACGTGGGCGTGTGCCTGAGCGACGGACTCACAATGGCGGCCCGGAGGTCCGTCCAAATGCCGCGCTTGCCCCCCCTTTTCTCGATGCGATGTTTTCTGTAGCGTAGTGGGGGGGGGGCTATGGGGCTGCCGCGTGCTAGCCCTTGCTGCTCCACGTGTCCTCCGCTCGAGGAAGCGGCTGCCCTGAGAAGGGCGTGGGCGGCCGGAGTCTTCTACTCCGCCGCCCAGCTGAAGCCCACGCGGCGAAGTCGGCGCTAGGCGCGCTGCTGCTTGCTGGATTCAAGCAGCGCGCCAAATAGAGCGTGGGCGCCGAAATTGAAGGCCGCTGCTCAGCTGTGGCCTCAGAGGTTGCTGCCACGTGGCGCGCTGCTGTAGCAGGCTCCGCGCAGCGCGCCGGGAAGCAGCGTGGGCGGCCGAGAGCTGCGAGCCCGCCGCCCAGCTGTAGCCTCTATGCCTGCCCTCCTAAACGGGCGCGCTGCTGCTGCAGGCTTCAAACGCGCCGAGGCAGAAGCGTGGGCGGCCGAAAGCTGTGAGTCCGCCGCCCAGCTGTAGCTGCTCCAAACGCTGTCCCAAAGGGGCGCGCTGCTGTTGCAGGCTCCTAGCAGCGCGCCAGGAGGCAACGTGGGCGGTCGGGGTGCTGAGCCCACCGCCCAGCTGTAGAGCGCTAGCAGAGCGCACAGCGGTAAAGGCAAGCAAAAATAATAAAACAGCAAGAGAAATACACAACCGAGAGAAAAATACTAATCAAAAAGACAAAAATAATAAAGCCTAGGAGCCAGGAAGGGTAGGAAAACAAACTAAGTAAAATTCAAGCAGGGGATAATCAAACCCCCAAGGAACAATACCTGCTCGAAGAGCACTCGAAAACACTTCAGCCTTTGCCAGGAACTGAGTGAGACTGGGGATCATGGGAACGGGGGTGTGGCTAGGGAGCCGGGAGGGGAAAACTATTTAAATAAGCACTCAGTTCACTGCCAAGGGCTGAAGGTTAACCCATTCCTGGATAGTGGGAGCAGCGCACAGGAAAAGGCTCCAACTTACTACTGGATTGCTTTTAGTTTTTAAAATAAACTGCAGAATGTGGGGTGTACAACATTTAATGAGCATCAACTGGCAAGCTTACCCAATTGTATTCATGTTGTTTATTAACCAGGAAATAGCTTTTGATTTTTGCAACAGTGTATATTTGTCTGTCCTGTACATCTATTCAATCTGGCTCCTAGTTTAGGGCTATGGTTAGAGGGGGTGCTCTTCTGCCATTAAGCTTAATGCAGGGCAATTATTTTTGAGTAAGAAAGGCATCAGCTTCTTTCTTCCATGCCTACTTTCTTTCCCTAATAAAATCCCTCTCCATCTTTCCAAGTCAAGCAACAGTAACCTACTCACCCACCCTAGCATTTAATAGCCTGCAAATGAGAGATACCAAAATACCAATTCAGTTTTTAGATAGTGAGTAGTCGTTGTGGCACAGGCCCACAAATAAGGAGCCGCTTTATGGCTTTTACTTCTAATACCATTTGCTAAACACCCGGCAGGTAGCCATGCAACAGGTAGGTTTTGTTTCCAAAAGAAATAAAAAAAAAGATTGTTAAGTGGCAGACCCTCTTTTCCCGCGACCTGTAGGATGCTTGATTCCTATCCCCTCACTAGGTGTTTTTTTAAGAAGGCAACCCCGGCAACAAGACGAGCGCAGGGAAGGAAAATTAGAAAAGCGTCTGCTTACCTCTTGAAGTAGCCGGTGAGCTTGCACTGCTGCCGGCCATCCAGCTGGAAAAACCCGTCGCTTATTACCGTGAAGCCGCCTCCGGGCCGCCGGTCGAGCGGACTCAGCACCGCCAGTGTGTCCCCTTGCAGTAGAAAAGAGTCTGGCTGTAGGCAGAGGAGCTGCCGCAGCGGTAACACCGCCATCTCGCAGTTGCACGTCCGAAGGCTCTGCAGCTCTCCCGAAGACACGGAGGTCAAGCTGGGCCTGACCAAGGTTGCCGGGACGGAACCGGACCCGCTCCAGACAGCCATGGCAATTCCGCTCAGGGAGCAGCAGAGAGAGAGAAAGATGAAGAGGGGTGGCTGGGTGGGTGAGAGAACCAACAGCTTGCGCGCCAAGACCGAAGGCGCTGCTAGAAATTGGCTGCCGGTTCTCGGGGAAGAAATTAAAAAAAAAAAAAACCACGATTATAGCTCCGCCTCTGAACCGCCGGGGAGTAAGGGCGGAGGAACAAACCGCTTTGACTGCTCGCCCTCAATTTGTCACCCTGCGCAGCCTCGCGGAAAAACGCAGCTGCGGGGCAGGAAAGTCCGCCGGACTGGCAAGGGCGGGATGGCGGCGTAGCCTTCAAAGGCTTCTTCTCCCCCACCTCAATACTTGCCCCTGCCTCTCGCACCCTTGGCGGGGAGGCTTGGTAGCCTTACTACGCGTTTTAAGTGTATTCGCGGGGGAGACGGGCTCGTTCACACGTGCAATCACACATATTACACAACCTTTCCTTCTGCTAACCGGAGGAGGATGTTTAAGGACGACGACAGCCCTAGGAAGTTACAAGAACTTGAGAACAGGGTATTTTTAGGCAAAACGGGGAAACGGGCTCAGGCTCAACTCTAATCACGTGTTAAACGGTTACAAGGGAAGCTTTGCGGCGCTGTGAAGTTGCGCTAAAGAATAAGCCTGCTTTGTAGACCCGGCTCTCCCCTTCTCTAAAAGTGCGTTGGGAAACCACCTGAAAGATGTTTTGTTTTTTGGTTTTTTTGCATTTAAGAAAATCTACTTTCCGCCTGGAATTCCCCGTCAGGTAGAGAAGCCCTGCATACCTGTATTGTTATGCACCAAGGATCCTATTACGTGGTTGCGGAATATATAGCTGAGGGCAGAGCTATTAAAAAAAAAAGTCAGTTGGAGGGGGACGGCACTGTTAACGGTACCCCATCATTATCCTCCTGTGCCTGCTGGCAGTATTGAGCAACGAAAATCAAACCTTGTGCTGGCAAATGTAATTATTGCAGGAAAGTAAACAGAATATTTGGAGAGAACAGGAAAAATTATTTATTGATGGCGATTTGTTGGGGACAAGTTATCCTCTTTGAGGGAGATGGGTAGTTCAGAAATGTGAAAAAAAATAAAAAAATAAATTGATGGTTGTCAGTTTGATTTCTGATAGAGTCAAGTCTACCTTGTTGCTCTTGGTTGCTCACTATTTTCTGTACCCATTACATGGTTTTGCAGGCATGCTGTGTAAACTAACCTTATTTAAAAACTTCCTTACTATATTTAGTAAATATAAACCTATTTTCCAAATGATGTTGCCTCGTTTGAGTAATGTAAAGTCTGTAAGAAAATTAGCTCAGAGAGCACCAATAGCTTTTTTTAAATTTGCGATGTACACCCAGTTTTATAAGAAAATAATCCTTTCTTTGTACAATATTGGTTACTGTACTGTCTGATGGAATTATTTCCTTTTGGGTTTTGTGCTTCTTTTAAGTTCAGTGGAATTTTTTACCATTAGCAGCTGGTTTCTACAACTAGGCATTTATTTGACCCATGAGGAATGATTTTGCTTAGGCTGGTTGATGCTGTTCCAAAAAAGTCAGGCGCAAACTCCACCCGTGAAATGATGGATGTGCATGATGAACTTTTAAGAAGTAGCCTGCAGACCTCAACAACTGGGCAACATCATGCAATGGATAACCTAATTTCCATCCTTCTGGCCCTTTCTGACAATCTCTTCAATGCAGAGGGAAAGTGAGAGAATAGAGTAATAGAAAAGATTGATTAGTGGGAAAGGATAAAACTTGATGCCTGTGGAGTCCTTCCACACACACACACCACTTCATCAGAATTGCTGAAACTCCTTGAATGAGAAGCAAAATGTTTTCTTCTTTTTCCTCAAAGAAAAAATAGTCCAGTTGTCTTTTGAAGAAAAAAAATGCACCTTTGAGATAAATCTTGATCATTGCATTTACTAGGAACTTCACTTCTATTGAATGAAGGCAAATATATGTGTCCCCAGAATAATGTTGCAGAATCCAATCTGGGTCAGTCACCAGGACCTTTTGCTTTGTATCTGAGTTTTTGGACTCATGCTGGAGCAGAGATTGTGTGCTGTTCTCTCTGCTGGACAGAAGTTCCCAGAGGATGGGCTCCAGAGGATGGGCTCCAGAGTCCGAAAGCTCGGAAGAAAAAACCTCTGGTCCCAGTGACTGACCCAGATTGGATCCTTCACTTTCATTCTCTGCCAGTACCAGGCTTCTTGGGAATCTATTCCTGATAGTAGGTGATCTTTAAGAGAAGATCAGCCCCCAAACAAAACATATTGTTATGTTTTACAGATCTACCCCGAGTAAGATCAATTGTGTTACAAGCTTCAATCTTGTGCCTACTTAGTTGGCATCAAGGAAAAACTTGGTATTTAAAATGAAGTGTTTTAATCTATGCTGAAATTATTCTTCATTGAGGATTACTAATACATATTAAATCTATAAGGTATGATTGTTGCTTTATTAATTTTTAAAAAACATTTCAATAGAAGATTTGCGACTGCCCTGTGCAATGGTATTAGTTAGAATGTGTTTTTCACACATTCTCATTCAGGGGCTACTTACATAGTATGCTGAAGACTACAGGAAGTCCTTGATTTACAACCATTCATTTAGTGACTATTTGAGGTTACAACAGCACTGAAAAAAACGGCTTATGACTAGTTTTTACACTTATAACCATTACAGCATCCCCATAGTCATGTCAGAATTCAGATACTTGGCAACTGGCAGGTATTTATGACTGTTGCAGTGTCCTGGGGTCATGTGATCACCTTCTGACAAGCGAAGTCAATGAGGAAGCCAGATTCACTTAATAACTGGGCTACGAATTTAACAACTCCACTGATTCACTTAACAACTGTAGCAAGAAATGTGAAATGACCCCAAACTCAACAACTGTCTTGTTTAGCAATGGAAAGTTTGAATTCAGTTGTGGTCATATGTAGAGGACGATCTGCACAAGTACTTTTGATGCTGAGATTTGACTGTGAAATGGGAAGTTATAAAGCAGCAGCAGCTTATATGAGTTCTCGGGAAAGAGTAAGTTCTATCATGGTATCCAGGGAATGCTAAATAGAAACGTATGACTTCATTCAGCTGAGAATAAAATCCCAGGGTACCCAGAGCATATAGTGAAGAACACCACTATAGCCAGTGGTGGGTTTCTCCTGGTTTGGCCCCGTTCCGACAAGCCTGTAGTGGTGACAATATGACACCGGTTCTGCCATCCCCCCCAGCCCCGCCCCATCCGCCCCCGTGTTATTCTTACCTTTTATTTGGCCCCACCCCCAATCTATTGCTGCCTCCTGAGTCCCAGCTGATGGCTAGAGGGAAAAAAAACTGTTTAAACTCTTGCCGCGGGGCTTCAAAGGGTCGCCCTAAAGCTGATCAGTGTTAAAAGAAAACAAAGGAGTACACCGGTGCCTGCAAAAATAAATGGGTAGACCAGTGCCTGCAAAAATACATGAGTAGATCAGTGCCTGCAAAAATACATGAGTAGATCAGTGCCTGCCAAAACAAATGGGTAGACCAGTGCCTGCAAAAATAACTGCTCTGCAAGCAGTTAAAAGCCTGGTAGACCAGTATCGCTGCTAAATCCTAAAGAATTGTCACATGACCATCAAGCCATGCCCACAAAATAAACCATGCCCACAGAACCAGTACTAAAAAATTTTAGGACCCACCCCTGACTAAAGCCCTTTTCATCCATTTCTGATGCATCAAGAATTCTTTAGATTTGTAGGTTGCTGGAGAGGAGAATTTAGAATAGAAGTCCTTGGATATATATATATATATATATAAACAAGGAGATCAAGAAACATGTAAGCCAACTATGCATATTTAGGGTCATTTTCTTCAGAATGCATGGCTTCCATTTGATGTATGGAAGTCAAGAAAGGGATGGATGCCATGAGTAAAGCCATGAGCTATTCGTTGTTTTCTTTAGGATTAGGGGATCTGAATGGAATGCATGGATCACTCTCATTGCACGACTAAGGGATTCCAGTGGCATGTGGTTTGCATTACCAAACAGCTCACTGTCCTGGGTCTGAAATGCACAGCAGAGTCACCCTTGGCTTTTCATATTAACTTGCACACAGCAATGGCCAATAGAGCAACTGTAGGGAACCTCCATATACGTTAATTTACAACTGCCATAGTATCTTGCCATTGGCCCTGTTACATAAGGGCTGGTGCAAACCTTGAGGCAGTACTAACAGGAAATAATGGGACGTGGTGTTAATGTTTATCGAATTGAAAACTTTCTACAAGTTCTAGAAATAACTATGCAACTACGGTAGTTCTGTAGATGTAGGTCACTATTCCAGAGAAAGGTATTGTATTACGAAAAACAAGGTTATTAGAATTATGCGGGGTTATAGGAATGATATAATTATTCATCTTACGGTAAGAGTTGGATGTATTTTATCTGTATCTGTATCAAAGAAAATTGAAAACTGTTCTTTTTCTTTCTTTACTTTTTTTTATTGCACTTTAATTTTGATTTCTGTCTGACATTTTTTTCTCTTCCTACTGTGTTCCTACTGTGTATTTTTATTCTTGAATTTGAAATTTAGTAAAATGGTGTTTTAACAAAAGAGAAAAACAAGGTCATATGATATATCACATTCAGTGTTTTCCCAAGACATCTGTTTACTGTTAAATTTGCCATTTCTAGAAAAAAAAGGTGTTTCTGTAACAACATTGTGGAATCTGCTTATGTAGTTAGAATAAAATAGAATGGAATAGAATTCTTTATTGGCCAAGTGTGATTGGACACACAAGGAACTTGTCTTTGGTGTATATGCTCCAGTGTACATATGGAGAATAAAATACATTAATCAAGAATAAAAAAATACAATACTTAGTGATGGTCAAGGTTACTAATAAACTATCAAATTGTACTAGGAAACAAATAAAAAACAATATAATTGAAAGATACAAGCAACATGGTTATAGTAATAAGTGGGAAGAGATAGATACTAGTAAGGAAGAGTAGAATAATAGTAATACAATCTTAGTAAATTATTTGACAGTGTTGTGGGAATTAGTGTTAAGCAGAGTGATGGCATTCAGGGAAAAACTTACTTTTATTTTATTTTAGTTCATAATCATACAGTCTCTCGTATAAATGAACTTTGTATTTATCTAGATTGATAGAATTTCATCAGAATCATTAATCTGCAGTTCTCATATTCATACCTATGGATAATCATATTTGGTAATTTATTTCTTTCTTTATTTAAAAAAATATGTTTCTTTAGAAATTCATTCCTATCCCATTCAAAAATATGCACATCTCTGCCACTTTATTAGATTCATAGTAAGTATAATCAAGGTACGGTACGTAAGAACAGTGCCTACAGTACAGTAGTCTGATGTTGCCTCTGTTATCTATGCCTCTTCAACCTTTGGCATAATTTTTGGGTTGAAAAATTAACTAAGCATTACTGATACCAATGTGTCTCATTTATTTAAAAAATCCATTCATTGCTTCCTGATCAGCATTGGCCACTATCATTAATGTTTATACCTCTGCCTTCCCATATATCACTTTATACTTCAACTTCCTAGTGTGTATTCAAGGTGGTAAATTTCTAAAGAATTGTTCAATAACTAGTTCGTCCTGTTCACCTTATGAGAGAATGTTTGTGCTTTCTTTTCTTAATCTATTTTTTTAATGAGAAAACAATTTCATTATAACAAGACATGCAGTCTATATCTGAGTTGATTGAAAACATGTGAAAAAGATACTTCAGGGACACAAAGCGGTCCAGACATAGCATTTGTCTGCGTTGCGTTAAAGCGGGATTTTCTTCCCTAGAATGCCACAGTTGAAACTTTTGTGCAATCCTGGGAAAAGGTGGGTTTAATTTATATTGCAGAGAGGTGCTAATTTTTCACTTTTGGATCCCATAGCCCTTTTCAGCCCAGTGGACAGAGGTGGTATACAGCCGGGTTGGGCAAACCTGTAGTGGAAATTTTGAGTAGTTCGGAGAACTGGCAAATGCCACCTCTGGTTGGCCCCGCTCCTGCCCACCCGCTCACTGCTTGCCCTGCCTGCCTGCTAATCCCCAACCCCCCACCCCACCCCACCCCTCCCTATATATCTTGCCTTCATATCTCAGCCACTCTGCTTACCAAAGGTAAGCATGCCACCCGCTCGCCCTTCACCTCAGGTTGGGGCACAGGGACACACCATTCCCTGGCTCTGGCCTTGCTCCGGAGCCTCTGCCTGCTTGCCATTCGCCTTGGCTAGGTGGGGGCGTGCCACTCCCTAGTGCAGACCTTGCCCTGGAGCCTCTGCCTGCTCGCCGCTCGCCTTGGATGGGTTGGGGAGCACACTATTCTCCTGCTCTGGCCTTGCTTCCGGCCTCCACCCACCTGATGCCAACCCCCTCTGGACTCAAACTATGGCCCCCTGGGCTGAAGCAATTTATTCGGCCTGCGGCCTGCCACACTAGGCCAAAGAGCCGTGGGGGGAGGGACGTGGGCGCAGGAGGGCCAAAGAATTTGAGAAAGAGTTTGGGAATGGACCGAAGTCCGGATGGTTCTTCTTACCTGTAAGAAGTCCCATCCAGAAAGCGCTGCAGCAGATATCTTGCAGCCGCTTCTTCCTTCCCTTGCCAAGCCTTGGTCGCTCGCGGAGATGCTCCATGTGGTCTCTGATTCGGCAGTTGCTTCTCTCTGCTGCTGCTCTTTCTGGGAGAGCGTCTTGTGCAATTTAGCAGCTGTGAGGCGCCGCTCCTCGAAGTCTCATGATGGGACTTAGAGGAAAGTGGCGCCTCACAGCTGCTAAATTGCACAAGACGCTCTCCCAGCAGTGTGGAGAGAAGCAGCCGCCAGAGCAGAGATTGATGGGATCAGTCCCTGAAAGGCTGCTCAGTCGAGCCTCGCTGTGTGGCTGAAGCCACGCATGTGCAGAAGCCATGCACACGGTCGCATTTTCAGTGAACCAGTGGTGGAATTATTTGAATCCCACCACTGCCAGTGGAGTGTTGGAAGGAGACTCGGATTCTGTTCCTTTATTAGCCACAATGGTGTAGTCTGATTTAAAGATTATTAAAGATTTCTTTTGAGAATAAGAGGGAGAACCATGTGTTCTGTCTTGAACTTCTTAGACTAAGGGAGGAATAAAAATAGAATAAACATAAATAAACTTTTACGAGAAATTTGATTTGTCAACATGTATGCTTATTACAGAGCTAGCAGCTTTGCTTTAAACAATTCATGTAAATTCTATTGCAAAATTATTTGCAGGAAAAACAGGAAATGATTTTGGGTGATCTCAGCTAAATTTCAGTCATAATAGACTGGAAAATGAAACAAATGTTTATTTAAATGGTAATAAAGCATTTGGTGCCTTTTTTAAAAGAAACACATGCCTCAGTTTTTAGCTTATGATTTTACAGTTGAACGGTTCCCCTTTTGAATGTGTTCTATTGACGGATAAAACATGCTCAAATATGAACAAATTCTGCAAATCAAGTGTGTGTGATGGGATAGAATATGACATGCAGACAAATAAACATTTTCACTTGAGATAAAGTATTTCAGAGCTACAGTTTGTAATTACCATGAAATCCTAGATCAGTGGTGTTTTTTAATAAGATACATCTATGACATCTTTTAAAATACAATTGTGCTATTTTAATTAGGAAAGCCCTGAACTAAAATAGTGTTCTTCTGAATGGTCTAATTCAGCTGGAATCGGTATGTGCTACAGTTCGACATTTTAGTATGGGGAAGAGAAGGGTTGGATAGAAAATGGTGCTGTTAAGGGATAATGGTATGTCATCTTTTTTTCCCCTTTCATTCCATTGTGTGTGATTCTCTTGCCTGGACAAGTTATTGCAGTTTTCTTAGCAAGTTTTTTCACAAGTAGTTTGCCATTGCCTCTTTCTTAGGACTGAGAGAAAGTGACAGACCCATCCAGCTGGTTTTGTGTCAAAAGTGGGACTAGAACTCCTGGTCTTCAAGTTTCTAGTCTGGTGCCTTAACCCCCATATCAAACTGATTCTTAAGCATCATGGATCTGTCTTGTTTATCTATAATCCAGCTTCGTTACGAGCAAACCATAATTGTGATCATTTATGAGGCTGAGCCATGATTCTTTTAAACTCTGGTTTGTTGAATAAGCCACAATGGCTAAGTTGTCTGTCCAAATATAGTTGTTCTGTTTGGGCTGCAAAACTTGAATGAAAAGACGATTCAGTCATATAAGTAGAGTAAAGAAAGTCAGAAATTGTAAAGCTGATCTCAGGAAAATAAAAATAAAGTTTTACAAAGGATGCTAAGAATAATCAAAGGGGCATCAGATATCTTCAAAATAAAAGGGGCAAATCCATATGCCAGATGCTGAATGAAAATAGCAAGATGTTAATACAATGCTTTTCAGCCTCAACCACATTGGTCTTTAATGGTGATCTTCAACTCTCAGAAGCCATATTAAATTGGCTGCCTTTGAGAAACATTGTACCCAAAAGTCTATGGAGATTCTCAACCATCCAGGTCATGGTTGACCAAAAGGTGTTCTTTCAGAAGGCAACTGGACTTCCTTGTTTTTTCTTTTAAAAACATTTTGTTTCTCATCAAAGAAGCTTCTTCAGCTCTGACTAGATGGTGGAGAATCTTGGGACAACCATGACCTCGATGACTGAGAATCTCCATAGACATTTAGCTATGCACTTTGGGATGAACACCCTTCAAATGATATGGGAGTATGAATGGATCTCCAGAAAAATTGCAGACTACAGGAACCCTTCGCATTTCAGTTAGGGATGCAGACAGCACTCATCACCAACAGCCTGTGCCTGTGCTCAGCAGTCCAGCAACACAGGGCAGAAGACATCCTGCAGCCAAGAAGCCTCCGCACCCATTTGCACTAGTTAGGTGACCTTGAGGACACAGATAACCTCCAAGTGGCCTCAACCACTCTTTAAAGAATGCAAAAGACCAGTTGTCTGCAAGAATATAAATCCTTCCATTTCTCACCATCTAGTCAATGCTGAAGAAGCTTCAGCTTGGATGAGAAGCAAAACATCTTCAAAAGAAACAAGAAAACCGAGTTGCCTCCTGAAAAAAATCACCTTTGGGATTGTACCAATGAATTACACAGAAAAGACAATAATCTATTTGGAGGATTTTCAAAAGGCTAACTGTTCTTTGAAGTTTCTGTTTGAAAGTCTATGTACTTCTAAATATTTATATCCATTGACTTGTACTTCATTAAAAGAACCCCAAAAGCAGGATCTAATTCTGGTTTTCCCTATTGTAATCAGATATATTGAATTGCATTTTAAATAGAGACTGGATTACTTATTCACCAAGTCATATTTAGTATAAGCATGCCTTTAAAGCAACAACTGGCATTACACATTACATTCTAAGCCATAAACCTTGGTTTAAAAACCAGAACAACTTTCCTAAGGAAATGTGGTCAAACAAATCACTTTATGGTCTAGTGTGCAATGTGTTTGAAACCAGCCATGTCATTTCTTTAGAGCACATCATCTGGTATACAGTATATTATACTTGAGCATATCCATATCATTCCATGCATTTTCTCTCTTTTTTTGGCAATGTATGAGCAGTAGCTCACCATTTTGCTTGCCTATTCCTAACGGTATTCTAAATTGGAAGTGTGAATGATCAGTTTGACCTTTTACGAGAGTCTAAATCAGCTAAACTGATATGCTAAGCAAATTCAGCATCACACCAAATACTATTATGCTTATTCTATACAGCTTTTCTCTAATTCAACATAAAGTCTGGCTTTATGTTGAAATACTTCAACCTATTTGATTCCATCTGCTTTAGTTTGTCAGTTTCATGAAAGAGTTTCAGAACATTTTTTTTATGGAGAAGAGTTAAAGACAACAATAAAGACAGTTTCCACCACGGAAATTCTTCAGAAGGGTGAGTCTGTTGGAGTGCATGTTGGTTTAACCTATTTGGGAATCTTTTATTAAAGAGAGACATACCAAGCAAATCCTTGCTTGTGGCTTTTGACCAAATGGGAGTCGGAGGATATATTGGCGTAGGAAGTTAGTTTATCTGCAACTGAATAGTTAACCACAGGGATTGAGAAATTGCTCACAAGTTCCCTAAATCAGCTTTGTCAAACCAGGAGGTGAGGCTACTTGGAAAGAAGAATAGCTTGATTTTTCTCAATCCCTTCTCTACTGCACAGGAATTAGTCATCAGGGTAATATTTTTTTTCCTTCAGGAATGACTCACAGTCTTGCAACATCACAAAGAAAATAGAAAAAAAGCTCTTCTGTGTTCTAGAACGTCTTGTTTATTATTCTGCTGCCTCTTATTTCTGTTATTTTCTTTTTCTGAATATTCTTCAGCCATCTTTCATGAAATCCTTTCAGATAGGAAGCCAACATTTACAAAACTGATGTTAGGTTTGTCACACTTAGTTGGACCATAAACTCTAGTTTACTAACCACAAAACAGACAAAATAAACCAAACAAACCACATTAGAAAAATTGCAATTATGAAGGTGGACAATGATCTCCCTTCATTTTTTGACATGTTTGTTGAATAGTCAATAGTCAACGAGGACAGGGCTGCAGGTGAAACTAAGTTGTAAAATCAATTTAGCCTTTAAAACAAATACTCCTAGCTCCATTGCTTGGCAGAATGTGTCAATCCAGTCTAGAATCCAGTCTAGAATCATAGAACTTGAAGTAGAAAAGATAAGATCCAGGTCAGTGTTCTCAATCTCAGCAACTTTAAAAATAGGTTGGCTGGGGAATTCTGGGAGTTGAAGTCCCTACATCTTAAAGCAGCTAAGATTGAGTAACAGATTCTTCCTTCTAATAAAAGGAAATGCTCTGCTGCAGCATTTTTAAAAGTTGGCAATCCAATTCTTGCTTAAAAATTTCTACAAAAAAATGCCCACCATGGCAGCAAAGACTAAACTGTCATTTGTACCTCATACTCAAGAAACACCCATAGATACCTGAGTGCTTAACTTAGAGCCAGATGGCCGCTGCTGCTACTACTTCCTTCTTTCAAGACAATGCAACGCACGATGAGGAAACCCATAATTAAGTCAACCATCTTAAGGTATGCTGCTGTATATGAAAAACAAATTCCACATTTAGTCAGAGCACAGCAGGGCCACTTTGATTGCTCACCCTCCTCTTTACCTTACTGGACATGTAAAGGCTGTGTTCAGGTATGACCTTCCACTTGTATGGGAAGAGGGATAAATTCTCTCCAAGCAACAGTAAGGCACTGAATGAATCTGGTCCTAGGGTTGACCCTTTATGAGCGGGATCGCAGGGTGGAACTGTATAGAAGAAAGCCATTAGGTTTCTTCCTTGCAGGAAGAGGCAGCAAAAAAATTGGGCGTTTCCAATTTGCCACTTCGTGATTCCCTCGGGGTTGATGCCAGAGCATAGCATAACCTACCTTGGCAACTAATCTAATTAACAAACATTTTGACTGCTGTGCAAACAGAATACCTGTAAATGCAGATTTGCAACAGGGAGACAAGTTTGGGGGAGGATGGTCAAGAACTCCATCACCTGGTCTCTTAGTGTTAGATCAATTTAGGCTGGAAACAATTAATCCAAAGAAGTGTGGAGGAGCTCTGCTTACTGGTATTTATTTAAAAAAAAGTTAAGATTACAGCTCCCTATTTTCAGATGAGGCAGCTTTATGTAGGCAATCCAGAACTGCAAAACTTTGTTTTGTTCCACTTGTTCAGCACAGAGGAGGGAATATTTGCCTCTTTTGCAAAGACATGGACTTGCATGGCTCTTGTTTTGGTAACCCTTTTAGCAATATGAGAAATTTCTCTCTCAGCCCTGAGCTTCTCCGTATGGTTAGGTCACCAGTTTTTCTAATGAGCAGGGATGGTTTAGAAACTTCCCTTGCAACAATAATCACATTTTTACAAAGTCAGAGTGGCAATAAGTGGATCATAAAGTACAGATGGACATGAGAGACAAGGTTCTGACTAGATACCAATATAGGGGCCCACCATTCAGAAAATTCTCTATGTGACATACAGAAAGACCAACCATGATCTTATGGTGGTCTTATCTGTACACGAGCTATAGAATCTGCATTAAGATAGTAAAGCAGTTATGTTCCGTCAATTACATTAGGAAGCAATGCATATAGAGAATCCACAAGAATAGTAGGTGGATGACTTCAGTTGTCTTTAATTTAAGCCGTGTGACTCAAGGAATACTGCCATGTTAGCATTATGTAAGTTTTGCTTCGTTTTCAAACAAGTTGTTTCTAGAGCAGGCCAAGAAATAGCTTTGCTTTGCTGAGTCCAGCCAAAATGTTTTGCTGCAGTGGGGAATGGCAGACAGCCAAATTGGCATGTGGTTCCTAATTCAACTCTGGAGAAGAAACAGAAGAAAAGAAGGGTTGGGTGGACCTGCTAATAGGAGATGATAGAATAACAAGAGAGGACAAGAAGAGGACAGGCAACTCAACACTCTCTCACTGCTTTGCTTTTCCCAAAAGGGGACCTCTGGTCCAGTATTTCTAAGCAGAACTGTTGTCACAAGGCACACAGGTAGAGATATTTACGGAGTAGTTGATTACCAGACTTATAACAAATATAAGTCTTCAGAATCAGATGGATTACATTTATGAGTTTTGAAGGAGATTGTGAAGGACATCACAAATCCCTTTCTAAGATCTTTGAGATATAGTGTAGGATTGGGAAAGGGAAAATGTTTTGTGTCCTTAAATAAATAAACAAAGAAGATCCAAATATCTACAGAGATCAATCAGCTTGATGTCAATACTGGAAAAACAAAGCTATGAGTTTTTGAGCATTTAGAAAAGATTAAATGGTTTGACAGAAATCAGGAGCTTTGAAAAAAAAATGTTTACCTAACAGAGATTATTGAAGTTTGAAAGCATAGAAGGCAACAAAATTGAGATTGCTAAAATGGGAACATAAAAGACAAATCAAGAAAAGGGTCTCAGCAAAAATGATGCCTCTTTATGGGAAAAAAGAGGATCTGCACATGGAACAGCTGTGACATAAAATGCTGGATTATGCCTGTTTATGAGATTTAAAAATAGGCTGGTAAAAGTTTGAAGGGGCTCTTTTTAAATTCAAAGTTTTCTTTCTGTTTGGTGTTCTGTGAGTGTTTTCTATATAAGACTAGTTGGGAATGGCAATGAGGAAGTTCATATGACTAGGAATGCTTAGTAGGCCTTGCTTGTCCAGTTTTTGACTCTGACTTAGCCACGTTTAAGATAACATTAAATATAATGGAGTACAAAAGAGTACTACAAAAGAGTAAAACTTAGTGTAACCTGTTTAGCGCACAAATCTTAGCTGATCTTAGGAACAAATCTTACTAAAAGATTCTTTGCTTCCTGCCTTCTTTTGTATGAATGGTGATGTCATGATATAAAACTGCTACTTTTTTTACACTATTGTAGCCTAGAAATAGTTCTAATAATCTAGTTCTCTTAGACTATTTGCCAAATGTCCTCAGTTTCTTTATCAGAATGTGAATCAAATATTTGAGAAATAAGAGAGAAGATTGCAGGTGGTTCTGAAAACAGCTATTATAGTTTGCATAAGGTTTAATAGGCTACAAGTTTATTTCTCTTTTGTGGAATATTCTTGGCTCTTTAGATTTCTTTAAGAAATTACAAGATCATGCATTTCTGAAAAGAAAAACTGGAGACATGGAAAAGCATGTATGTTTTTATTTGGGTAAAAACCAAAATTGATTATAAGTGACCAGGTTAATGTTAATCTCCCAATCTAAAGAATTGGGGATCCCTGCTGAATTCAAAAAACAGTGCTAGATGAAATAGTCTCATGGCTACATACAAAGTTATTTAGAAATAAGCAATGTCTCTATTTTGCTAGCTCAAACCAACGATCTTTCTATCCTATGCTATTTTTACCAATATCCTAATGGAAGGGCATGAAGTCAACAGTCTGTCTTCCCAGTTCTTAGTAGCTCTCCATACCTGATACTTAGCAGTGTACCTTCCAAAGTAGTACTTTTAGCTGATGCCATAATGAACAACTTTCTTATAATGTAGCTAGCATGAAATTCAGCGTTCAACGTATCAGGGCCAGCCCTACCATTAGATAAAATGAGGTGACTGCCATGATGTTACTATGCTTGGCCCTGGTAGTGAGCAGATATGAGTTGTTCATGAGAAAAGTCAGTTGAGAAAGGTCAGGAATGTCATAATAGGGAAGAATGTGAATGGAAATGGATGTTCTGAATAAAAGTGATAAGGAGAAACCCAAGGGATGGGTTAAGAAAGGCTTGATGAATATGCTATAGCTTATGCAATCAGGGTTTCTTAGGAAGTTAAAAGTATGAAGTCAGCATCAGCAATGTGGTAACTTTTTAATGGTTACTTTTCTTCACTGTACTACATCTGCACCAGGGTGGATTCTACTTAACTTTACTACTGATTCGCAACAGGGTCACATGTGCTTGCTTTGCTCGCACACGGGCCTTACTTCTGCGCATGCACAGATCACTTCTAATGACGTCAGGGTCAGTGAACGGAGCCTCCCACCAGTTTTACTACCAGTTCTATAGAACCGGTCTGAACCGGGGGCAACCCACCACTGATCTGCACATCTTTTGTCCTCTCTCTTGGAGTACTATTTTCTTTGTGCTAGGAAAATACATTTTACTTTCCCTCTTTTGGTCTGGTTCTTTGACTTTTCAGAACAAACAGATCCAACTGGCAGATCCAGGGTAGAAGCAAGAGATCTGGAAATCTATTTCAGTCTGGATCTGTCCTTAATGTAAGCAGCAGATGCAAATCCCTTCATTGGATGGATATGATTTGCTAGAAATCAGAAAAAAAACATCACAAATCATGGTTACATGACTGGGAAATGCCACAATTGGTTGTAAAAGTGTTCAATTGCCAGATGTCCGATATACAGTCATGTGACCACAGATGAGACAGCACAACCTTTTACAATGGCCAGGAGATGTTAAATGAATATAGCTTCCCATTCACTTTGCTTGTCAGAAAGCCACAAAAGGTGATCACATGACTCTGGGACACTGCAACCATCATAAATACATCAACCATCATAAATACATACTAGTTGCTAAGTGTCCGAATTTTGGTCATGTGACCATGGGGATGTTGAAACAATGGTAAATGTGAAAAACAGTCATAAGTCATTTTTTTCACTGCCGTTGTGACTTCAAATGGCCATAAATGGTTGTAATCTGAGGACTACCTGTATCAGTAATAGTTTATTTTTATTTATTAAATTGGTTTGCCATCCATCTCACCACAAGGCAACTCTGGGCATCTTACAGCATTAAATACAGCATTTATATTTGGTTTGCATTTATACCTAAATGTAAGATCTATCTTTCTCACCACAACAGCGGTTGTTTGAGGTAAGTTGCTGACAAGGACTGTCCTATAGTCACTCACTGAACTTCCTGGTGCAACACTTCAGTCACTAAACCACCACAAGTTTCAGAATCGATCTGTTGATGCTTCCTGGTTTCAGATGGAAGCTTAAGATACATTTTCATAATCATAATCATAAGTTTATTTGCCAAGCATATGTAAGATAACAGATAAAAGTATAAACATGATTATGAATACATGAAATGGATATGAATAAAAAGGGATATTAGGACAGGTATGGTAGGTACGCTGGTGCATTTATGCACGCCCCTTACAGACCTCTTAGGAATGGGGTGAGGTCAACAGTAGACAGTTTAAGGTTAACATTTTGGGGGTTTGGGGAAGAAATCCTTTAGGCTTAGTAATTGCACAATATTAGTCTAGAACTAATAGAACCTGGCATTCACACAAAATCTTTCTGCATTTTGTAGCTGCATAGTATTCTGTGTGAACATTTCCCGCCTCTTGTACTATTTACTGTGATTTGCTTCTTGTTACCCTTGTGTATCTTTTGAAAATAAATCACCCAGCCTGAATGTTTCACATTTTAAATGAAGAGAAATTTTGTTAGTACTACCATCTGCTGGTTAAAGCTACTGCTGACAATTAAATGAAAAAGCAGAAAAAGGAACATTATTTTAGAGATTTTATGAAAGTCTCTGTATTTGTGACAGAAATGAGCAAACTGGAAATAGCATTGGAGGGAAAGAATATGAAGGATGCTTAACTGGATCAAACTAAATTCTATCTCATCTTTGGCTGATCGTGTCTAAGCTCAGAAGCAAAATGGAGTTAAGCTTAGTTAATACTTGGCTCAAATCAAGTCCAAATCAAAACCACACTAACTTATTCCAAGGCTTGAAACTGAACTGGGAAATTTAAAAAATATCCATGGGACACTAGTAGAACTACATCTTTGGTACTTCTACAAAACCACGCACAGACATTCCAACAGACTTACCTAGAGTTGAGCTCAATTTGAAAGGACATTATTTTTGTATGTCCATTTGATCCAGCTTTGAGGGGATCAAATTGGGGAGTCAGTTGTGAGGACTGACAGAAACCTAATCCCTTCTCAATACCTTCATTTTCCACCTGTCTTTTGATTAAGGAGCTGGCCAATCAGTGTAGACCCCTGACTTCTCAGAGCTGGTCAGCCTGATTGATTGATAGGTGGAAAAAATAGATGGAACAATTGACTCCTACATATACTCTTCAAGTTGCCTACTAATAGATAATATTTTATGATGTTCTGGTAGACATATGACTGTTTCTCCTGTGATATATGTTTGCATTAATCAAAATGCAGAATACCTTAGGAAAATGCACAGTAGACATATACTGTATTTTCTCCTGGCCACTGTATTGGCTGATTAAAAGGGGGAATTTGCAAGGATATGGGCTGCATATAAGTAACAAATATACAATCTCCATCAGATCACATATTGCTTACCTGTGTAGAGCAATCATTATTAAAGACCTCAAGAGGCTAAAGTTAAGGAATGCCTTATTTTTCATTGGAACTCAGAAGCTAGTAGAACCTGGTTTCCATATATCCATGTTGATACAATATCATTATTAGGCCAGCTCAAGATTACAAAACTGAGTACACGCTGTTAAATAACATTTCATTGGATAAGATGGTTAAAAGAAGAAATCCCAGTCGGAGGGAAGGCTCGGTTCATGAGTTCATAAGTGATAACTCTTTTTACATAATTTTTATTAAATAAGGAGTATAAACGATTCCCCACCATCCAGTCAGAGCTCAAGAAGTTTCTTGGATGAGAAGCAAAACGTCTTTAAAAGAAAACCAGAAAGTCCAGTTACCTCTTGAAAAGCACCTTTGCAACAACCATGACCTGGATGACTGAGATCCTCCATAGACATTTTTATTAAATATTTTTTAAAAAGGAACATAAAACTAATACAAATTAATATAAAATAATTAAAAAATAAAATAAAAAAAGAAGCTTAGCTGCAAGGGAAAAAACAAAAACAAAAAATAGAAAAAAAGGAAAAAAATATATTAAGAGGTAACTTCTGATCTTCTTTACAACCATTATAAATACAAGAATAAATTTACCTCTTTTTCTGTATTTACAAGATTGACAAGATAACTCTATTCTTTCTGTAATTTATCCTGTCTATACAACCATTAAAACTGTACATCCTAAGTTCATTGTTTTGCGTTTTATGCAAAAAGTCCATAAGGGTTTTCTAATCAGCAATAAACATGTTGCCTTTTCTCTAATCAAAGAAATCAAATTTGCCATTTGACATCAATGATACACTCAACTGGAATACGTACTAAATTGCAAAGGGGGTTTTATCAGATGCAAATTGATAAAATCAAACATTATTCTAACTTTTAAAAAATCTCAGACTTTTTTGGCAGATGAACAAGTTTCTGGAGGTAAGAGGGCTCTGACTGAGCCCTCTGTTGAGGGTGGTGTGATATCTACGCTATGTGGGAGGGGCAGATATGGCGAGAGCAGGGGACCATATCGTGTGGTGGGGGCACGCACTCGCTGTCTTCGAGCGATTGCTTGCCCCGGTCCCCTGAGCTATTCCCGTTCCCCGAGTTGTCTAGAGTCTCAGGACCTGAGGCTCCGGCTGCTGTTGTGCAATGCAAGGTCCGTTGTAAATAAGGCCCCCCTCATATGTGATCTTCTTCAAGAGGGGGGTGCGGACCTGGCTGGTATTACCGAGACCTGGCTGGGCCACGAGGGGGGGTTCCCCTCGTGGAGATGTGCCCACCGGGTTTCCTTGCATTCCACCAGCCGAGAGCCCAGGGCAGGGGTGGGGGAGTAGCGGTCATTATTAAGGAAGGTCTGGGTCCGAGGGAGGCCACTGTACCTCAGATAGCCGGGTGTGAGTCCATCTATGTGAGGTGGGGTCCTGGTGGGCAGATGGGTCTGTTAGTCACGTACCTGGCTCCCTGCCACGTGACAACAACCCTGCCCGAGCTTCTCAATGTTATAGCCGAGGTGGCGGTTGATACTCCCAGGCTTATAGTCATGGGGGATTTCAACCTGCCATCTATCGGTGAAACATCTGAGATGGCTCGGGAGTTCATGGCTTCCATGACGGCCATGGACCTGACCCAGGTAATTCAGGGCCCGACTCATGTTGGTGGACACACCCTGGACCTAGTTTTTGTCTCTGGTCAGTGGTTGAGTGGTCTTGATACTGGGGATATAGGCGTGGAACCCTTGTCATGGACTGACCACTCGCTCCTCCGACTCGACTTTCTGACCGCTGCACCCCACCGCAGGGAGGCGGAACCAATTAGGTGGTTCTGCCCCAGGCACCTGATGGATCCTGATAGGTTCCAGACGGAGCTTGGGCCATTTCCTGAGACACTGACACGCGACTCGGTTGAGGACCTGGTGGCTGCCTGGGATAGGGCGGCCGGTTGGGCCTTGGACCGTGTCGTGCCTTTGCGGCCTCTGACCCGGCGCCGAACTCACTTATCTCCTTGGTTTACCGAGGAGCTGAGGGAGATGAAGCGCCGGAAAAGACGCCTAGAGAGCGGTTGGAGGGCCAGTCGCTCTGAATCTGACTTGACACTAGTAAGAGCTCATATTAAGACTTATTTAGTGGCAATAAAAGTGGCGAAATCTAATTATTTCGCCGCTCTTATCGCGTCATCAGATAATCGCCCAGCCGCCCTGTTTAGGGTGACCCGCTCCCTCCTTCATCTGGGAGCGCGGGAGGATCCCTTGCAGGGACGTGCTGAGGATTTTGTTCAATATCTGGATGATAAAATAACTCAGATTCGGGATGATTTGGCCGCCGACTGGGTTAGTTTGGGCGAGGTGACTGAGCCCGGCCTTGAGAGTGTTATCTGGGCTGAGTTCGATCCTGTGGCTCCCGAGGACGTGGACAGGATCCTGGGAAGACTGAACGCTACCACATGTTTATTGAACCCGTGTCCCTCCTGGTTGGTGCTGGCCTCCCGGGAGGTTACACGAGGCTGGCTCCAGGAGATCATAAACGCTTCTTTGAGTGAGGGTGCCCTACCGACCGCTTTGAAGGAGGCGGTGGTGAGGCCCCTCCTCAAGAGGCCCTCCCTGGACCCAGCTGTTTTGGCAAATTACTGTCCAGTCTCCAACCTTCCCTTTCTAGCGAAGGTTGTTGAGAGTGTGGTGGCGTGGCAGCTCCCCCGGTACCTGGATGAAGCTGTCTATTTGGACCCGCTCCAGTCCGGCTTCAGGTCTGGTTACAGCACTGAAACGGCATTGGTCGCGTTGGTGGATGATCTCTGGAGGGCCCGGGGTAGGGGGTACTCCTCTATCCTGGTGCTGTTAGACCTCTCAGCGGCTTTTGATACCATCGACCATGGTATCATGTTGCGCCGGTTGGAGGGATTGGGGGTGGGGGGCACCGTTCTACGGTGGTTCTCCTCCTACCTCTCCGACCGGTCGCAATCTGTGTTGACGGGGGCAGCGGTCGACCCTGAGGCGCCTAGTGTGTGGGGTGCCACAAGGGTCGGTCCTCTCGCCCCTTCTGTTCAACATTTATGTAAAGCCGCTGGGTGAGATCATCCGTGGTTTTGGGGTGGAATTCCATCAGTACGCTGATGACACTCAGCTGTACATTTCCACCCCAGACCACCCCAACGATGCCGTGGAAGTGATGTCCCAGTGCCTTGAAGCTGTGCGGGTCTGGATGGGGAGAAACAGGCTTCGACTCAACCCCTCCAAGACCGAGTGGCTGTGGCTGCCGGCGTCCCGATATAGCCAACTGACTCCATCGTTGGTTATTGGGGGCGAATCATTGGCCCCCACGGAAAGGGTGCGCAACTTGGGCGTCCTCCTGGACCCACGGCTGTCTTTAGAGGATCATACGACAGCCGTGGCCAGGGGGGCTTTCTATCAGGTTCGCCTGATACGCCGGTTGCGGCCCTTTCTAGATCGGGACTCCCTACGCACAGTCACTCAGGCGCTCGTCATGTCTCGCTTGGACTACTGTAATGCTCTCTACTGTAATGCCCTTGGGATGCACCCGGAGGCTTCAGCTGGTGCAGAATGCGGCCGCGCGGGGGATTATGGGAGCGACGGGGCGCTCCCACGTGACACCTCTCCTGCGTGAGCTGCATTGGTTGCCGGTTGACTTCCGGGTGCGTTTCAAGGTGTTGGTAATCACCTTTAAAGCGCTCCATGGCTTAGGACCAGGGTACTTACGGGACCGCCTTCTGCCACCAATTGCCTCCCACCGGCCGGTTCGCTCCCACAGAGAGGGCCTCCTCAGGGTGCCGTCAGCCAGACAATGCCGGCTGGCGACCCCCAGGGGGAGAGCGTTCTCTGTGGTAGCCCCCACCCTCTGGAACGATCTTCCTCCAGAACTGAGAACAATTGCTGACCTCCGGACTTTTCGTCGGGCTCTGAAGACTCATCTCTTTCAACTTGCCGGACTTGCCTGATCCCTTCTATTTTTAAATATTTTTAAATTTTAACTTTTTAGAGTTTTTATTCGGTTTTATACTTTCAGCCTAATTTATATTGGTTTTAGTATGTTTTTAACGTTTGTGTACTGGTTTTTTAATTGGCTGTTCACTGCCCTGAGTCCGCTAGGAGAAGGGCGGTATAGAAATCTAATAAATAAATAAATAAATAAATAAACAAGAAACCCAGAAGACCTAGTTTATATAAGAATCTAGGTTATATGTGATTGGGGTGAGTTTTGTTGTGCCTCTTGCATACTGATTTTTTTTTTTTGGTCTTATTTAGTACGCACAATGAATTGAACTAGAGGGGAGCAGGATCAGTGGTGAAATGAAAAATTTGTTACTACTGGTTCTGTGGGCGTGGCTTGGGGGGGTAATGTGACTGGGTGGGCATGGCCAATTTTTTTTTTAACTTTTAAAAGCATTTTTTCGGCCGAAGATGTTGTAGAAAAAATGCTTTCAAAATTTAAAAAAACAGCTTCTGATGATCGCGTGGCTCAGCTGGGCATGGGGGGGGGGAACGCAGGGATTTTTGCTACCTGTTCTCTGAACCACCCACCGCCATCGCTACCAATCGGGTGATCCAGTCCAAACCGGGAGCATTTCATCGCTGAGTAGGATGTATAGATTTAATAGAAAAATGGGAGAGGACGGACAAATATTTTTATAATTGATGACCATGTAAAAGAGTGCTGATCACTGAGTATATTCTGTGTGAATATAGTAAACAAGTTCCTTTCTGAAGTTGGAAACAATCATTCAGACTATTAAAAAAAACCCTACTACTAGATTTGCTGCTGCTTATTTTCCCTCTAGTGACAAAATGTAACTCTTGCTATTGAAATATTTGGGGGTTTTCTTCTGTGAACTAGACGTAGGTGAGACCCATTTGGTAAATTAACGAATCTGAATGTGGCATAATTTCAGATGAACATTCAGATTAAATTCCTGTCTGGAAATTACTATGTCAAAGATGTCCCCTAGATGGCACTTTCTAACTCTGGTAAAATATTTTGGGGTCTGAGTTATTACTCTTTTAAAAGGCATTATCTGTAAAGGTTTCTTTACATAGTAGAAGAAGCGAACTAAAATTCAGACCTGAGCATACATGTGTCCAGGATATCTTGGGCTTTTCAAACCAAAAATAAAAGAAGTTTAACTAGAATGTATCTTGCAGATCAGGTGTATCCAACCTTGGTTAACTTTAAGGCCTATGGAGTTCAACTACAAAATATCCACAGCTGGTGGGGTGGGGGATAGGGATGAGGGAGGGATGGAAAGAGGAGGGGAGGGGGGTGGGGGGGTAGGGAAGGGAGGATATACATGTAAACTTTTTGTTAAACTTTTCAATAAAAAAAAATATCCACAGCCGGCCATGTGGCTGACGAATTTTGAGAGTTGAAGTCCGCAAGTCTGAAAGTTGCCTAGGTTGGACACCCTTGCTGTAGCTAGAGAAAGATAGCATAACCATTTCCACACTGAAAGGAACCCAATGTGATTTATGGACCCACTCAGAGAAGCTTTTAGGTGCAAAGAATTTTCTATCACAGAACAGAAAGCTTGCTGAAAGAAAGAATGAAAAGACACACAATTAATCAAGAGCAATCAGGGCAGAAAGCTAAGAATCTGAGGAGCACACTGCTGGAATTCACCACCAATATGTGCACACCTACACATAATGTATCTTCACATTATCAACTGTAAAGTGCTTGAATTATTTGAACTAATAGAGGGGCTAAGGAATATTACATGATTGCAGATTTACTGGGAAAATGGCAGGCAAATCCTATATCTGAACTGATATTTACAAGAAGGGAATCTGAAGAGTTGACGACTCCAATGAGAAGAATGCTAAAGGATGATAAATATTTAAAATATTCAAATATAAAGTTGCTGGCTTTCCAACAAAAACATAAATGCTTGAGAAAAGTGGCCAATCAGAAAACTGTAGGGTTTGGAGGGAGCTTAATTTTGCTCACTCTTCCCTCAGTGAAGGATTGACCAGAGCAGTATTTCTTAATTTTGGCAACTTTAAATATGTGGACTTCAATTTCCAGAATTCCCCAGCCAGCCCTTCTAGAAGTTGAAGTTGCCAAGGTTGAGAAACACTGAATGAGAGCATCAACAGTATCACTATCAATCTGTTTTGAAGACCTCCTATGAAGGAGAACTAATCACTTCATGTTGCAGCCTCTTCCTCTGGCTGATTACTCATCTAGTCAGGTAGTTCCTCCCCTTTGGTTTGCTTTTGGCCCCATCCCTGGGGCAACAGAGAACGACAATCACTCCATCTTCTATTTGGCAACTTCAAAGTTAGTTGAAGATTGTTACCATAATTACTCCCAACTTTAAGCTGTCTGGACTTCGTCCCAGAATTTCCCAGCTGGCATGTTCACTAGGGAATTCTGGGAGTTGAAGTCCACTCAACTTAAAGTTGGCGCAGTTGCAAAACATTGACTTAGCAGGGGTGTCAAACTGGTGACCCGCGGGCCGGATGTGTCACGCCCACCCCAGCTCCGTGAATGGGAAAAACATTGCGAAATGTCACGTGATGGCAACTTGATGTGGTGAATTTGATACCTGTGATTTAGAGTAACAGGATATGAGGAGTCACATTTGATCTCCAAGTAGCACATCAGAGATTGTGTTCTAAAATAGGGAGATCTGGACAAAGAAGTTGGAAAAGCAAAATTAAAAGCCAAATTCGATTTAATTTATATCTAATTAAAATTGACTCAAATTATTCATTAATATAATACCTCCCTATTCCAGATTGTATTTGCTTGTTACACAAAATAAATCTTGTCGGGAGAAATTGATATGACTACAGTCATATCAATTTCTCCCAACAAGATTTATTTTGTGTACAGCTGGGTTAAAGTTTGAATTGTTAAAGATACTGTATTTAAAACATTTCTTAAAACAGCAACTAAATAAATACACTGTATGTGCTGGAAAAAAAAAAGTAGTTTTCATTGGATTAATCCAGATTGTAACAATTTTGAATAACTCAGAATTGCACCAGTCCTGAAATGTATTTGAGATTTTGGCCTTATTGTGGTGCTGCATAATCTTCACATTAATAGAGGCTTTCAGATCGCCACAATGACCTTTAAAGGCCATCTGACATGAGGCAGAATTAATTGTGTTATAGCCACTGATGTATTGTGCTGATGTTTGTGCATCTTTCAGCACAGGGGATGTCATAAGTTGCTTTGCTCATTCATGCCAGTGTCTCATTAGCACAACAATTAGATTTTGTTTTTATCTGCAATTCCAATGTATTCTGTCTTGCCTGGCTTTTAGGATGAAATGAAATCTGCCTGCAGCTGTGACTCTTACTAGAGAAGGCAGCAACTATCTTTCACTTAAATCAAAGGTCATGAAGAGTAACTGCTCAACAGAAGACGGCATTCACTCTCCTGCAAAATGGCATCACTGTTGCTCATTACAACTTCCTACTTTCTTGCCAGTTCTATTATGGTAAACAAAAATTTTTAAAATCTCCACTTCTCAAAAGAAGCATGATTGCTCATTTAACTTCATCCCTGGGGAAAAGTATTCTCCACTGCAAATTGATGCAGATCTTGCTTGCTTCAAATTTTAAAAAAACAAACAAACAAACCAAAATCACAAAATCTTGGGGAAAATATAATTTATTTTGCAGCTGGCATTTTCTGGATTCCTTCTGCAACTCTCATTGTTTTACACATGGACCACATTTGAAAAGGCAAATACAAAGACATATTCTGCAAGGCATGCAAATGTGAGCATAGCTTGTATAGTGGAAAACATAATGGCATCAGTTTATCCAAAGTATACAGTAGGGCATTTGAAAAACCAATGTCAATGTCAGTGATTTCCCTGTTTTGTGTGTATGTGTACAATATTACATCTGGTACTATGTTTATGTTTTGAGAAATACAGAGGAACATGCTTACATACTAAAGAACTGGTTTCATCACTCTGAACAACTTTATTTTAAATGCCAATATGATACGAAACAATCCATCTAAAGAGATATTTTCTGTTTTATTATTAAATTAAACTCTCTGGGCTGAGAATAACTACCATGTGATTGAACCTATACTCTGAAGAACAACTTGAATTTGATTGACAGTGATAGATATATAAAATTAGTGGACATTTTGATATAAAATCAGACACTTATTATGTTTTACCTTATATTAAAAGCAAAGAAAATAAACCAAAAATAATAGAAAACTACAGGGACTAAACCCATGGTGAGTTCTATAACTTGCAGGAAATTATTCTTCTCCTACCACAAATTTGTTGGTTGGGTACAATAAATCACTTTCTTGTAGGATGAAAAAAAGCTGTGTTAAATCAAAACCACAAGAGTCTAGGAACATTAGATTTATGGCAATCTAAGAGGAGATTTATGCATCCATTTCAACCTTTTTTCTCCAAATATTGATTGGCTAAGTACAGACATCTCTTCTGTGCTATCTCACCTTCAATTCTACAAGGATTTAAGGGATGAGCAATAGTGGAGAGATAGTATTGGTTATAGCTTTTATATACATTTGAAAGTCACTTCCAAAAAGGATACCCAGGTAATAATTGAGGATTCCGGCAACAGACATCAGGAACAGAAAAAATATGATGCGTTTTCCAAAGATGTAACCTGGAGTGCTTAAACGAGAATGAAAGAATGTTATTAGTTCATTAGGAAATGCCAAAATCTCTCCATCTGTTATCAAAGCAAGATTCATTTGAATACAGTATAGCTTAGACATTTTGGAAGTAAAATTTGCATGAATCCACACTTCTACAAAAGAGTTGTAAAAGTAGCACATAAATTTCATGCAATACATTTTAAAATATATGGGGATCAATTTAACATGCCTTTTAATTTATGTCTACTTAAGATGATATTGATGATTTTGGCAGTGTGATATTTTTCCCCATTTTTAAAAAAATCATCACTAGGATACAGTAAACTTGTGAAAACAGTTTTATTAAAATGCCTGTTTTAGGAATCCAAATAACAGTACCCACCCAATAGGAGAATGAAAATTCCAACACCACCCCTCCTGCTAATATCATAGCCTCTCGTTAAAGATTGTACTTGTTAAGGATTTTTTTTAAAAAAAACTTTTGTTGCAAAAATATTGCTTGCGTCTGCTTTAGCTGACTATCCCACAATCCCAGCGCTTACTATTATAAGTTGATGTGGCCTGTGTACAAAAACACTGCAGTGGCTATGAAACCTATGGTGCTTGACATTGGGAAAGGCAAACTGGATGAAAGAGATGTTCTAGTCCCAAGGGAGGTTGATGAACTTTTTGGGGTCTTCTAGGTTATGTTTCGAATCCAACTTCCTTGTAATCTAACATTATATTCTTCATATGCACTCTGCAAAAGTGCACACTCATGATCTTAAATACGTAAGACACAACTGTTCTGTGTTAAGCGATTTTGATTTTAGACTTGGTTTCAGGATATAATCATCCCTTCTGTTTCCACCATTCTGCCTTTGTTAGAAATCCAATAACCATCCTTGCACGTTTCTAACACCATTAGAAATAAGTGACTGATCTCAGCATAGTTCCAATTTATTTTTAGCATCCTGATCTCAGAAAGGGTGTGGAATTGTCTGAATAGTGAGGAACGATGTTGGAGAGTTTGTGAAGGAGAAAGATGTTCACCTGGATGTGCTATAAATTGTCAGTTTATATATGCAGTAACTCATGCATATACTGTATAACTATATGTGACATAAAGATCCATATATGTAACTCATGCACATAAGATGCTCGGAGTTGCCAAGAACTGCAAGATGGGCGGCAAATAAACTTAATAAAATAAATGAATATATATATTCATATATATACACAAATGTTTGCATATGGATTTAAAGCACAAGGAACTGCAGAGAACAAAAGAAGGTAGATCTATTTCCTTTATTCTGTTCATTTCCTCCTCTGCCTGGCAATCCCCCAATCCTATTTAGAATTGCAGTCTTTTCACCTTTTATTTGTCAGGCAGAATTAGTTTGAGAGGACAAATCTGAAACATTCTTTCCTGGCTTAGTTTTTTTTCCAAATGTTTTGCACTACAACTCTCGCAATTCCAGCTGATTATGAGAGATGTAATTTAAAACATCTGGAGAGGGACAAGTTAGAATTACAGAATATGCTATTAGTAATTGTAGTACTGCCAGAAGGGAGAAATAACTCATAAATGCTCATCTGACAGTTCTGGAAAAAAAGATAAACGATGGATTTACCTCTGGTACCTTTCTCCCATGTATCCAACAAAGTATTTTTGTCTCACAAACAAATACATCAACCCAGCAAAGGCAGCTGGAACTGAAATAAACAAAGGAGAAACCTGTTTTTAGCTGGCTTCACACATCGTTATAAGTCACGTATGCTATGGTTTACATAAGCATCTGTTAAAAGCCACAATGATGTCATAATGCACATGATATCACACGTCCTTCTGCAGATGCCGATGATGGTTTATTGCTTAGGCCACATCTGGTTGGTTTCATGTACTCTGCTAAACCATGAACCATGGTTAACAGAAGATTGCTGTTTACTGAAAACATTTTAGTAAATATTTGAAGTATCAAACTGCAATTTCAAAGGCAAATCACACCAAGCTGGGGGAAACTGCTAGCACTTTGGAATATAGACTCAAGAGTCAGAAGGATCTTGAGAGACTTGAACATTGGACCCTAGGCAACAAGATGCAGTTCAATGGTTAGAGAAATAAGATCCTGCACTTAGGCAGGAAAAATCAAATGCATAGATACAGAATAGGCAGAACCTGGCTCAATAATCCGAAGGATCTAGGTCACACTCACTTCGTCATGTTGCTGTCACATGACATTTTGCGATGTTTTCCCCGTTCATGGAGCTGGGGCGGGCATGGCCTGCATGTGATGCATCTGGCCCACGGGCCTTCAGTTTGACACCCGTGATCTAGGTGTTCTAACTGACCACCATTTATACTTAGGTGTGCTTCCAATTGCCAAAAAAAGCCAATGCAGTCCTAGGCTGCATCAACAGAGGGATAATACCAAGATAATGGGAAATTATAGTACCACTTTATACTGCACTAGTGAGGCCACACTTCACTTCCCTGCTCACTTGCAATACTGCATCCAATTCTAGTCACCATGATACAAAAAAGATACTGAGGAATAGTACAGAGAACATAACAAAGATGATAAGGGCTCTGGAGGTTAAGTAATATGATAAATGGCTAAGGAAACTAGGTATGTCTAGCTTCACAAAAATAAGGTGTAGTGGTGACATGATAGCTGTCTTCCGGTAACGGAGGGGCCGTCATAGAGAAGAGGGAGTTGACTTATTCTCCAAAGCATTATATATTTGCATCATCATATATTTGAACCTAGTCATAATTTTAGTCAGAATTAACTATCATTTGAATCAAAGTTTCCAGGTTTTATCTGCCAAAATTTCCTTGCTATAGAATAATTAAAGGCATAAAAAATCTGCCAAGAAAAAGGTTGTTGGCCTACATTCATGCCAATATCATGCTATAAAATATATCTCTATGTGTATGCCTTAGGATGATAGGTATATTATTAGATCTCTTCCCATAGCTTTTAAATGAAGCTACCTCACTTACTTTTCTTAATCTCTCTAGCAGGAATCTTTCAAAAGGAAAATTTAGCAGCATTGTTTTGTTCTTAATCAATGGAACGACTTGCCTTCAGAAGCTGTGGGGTGCTTCAACACTGGACGTTTTAAAGAAGAGATTGGACAACCATTTGTCTGAAATGGTATAGAGCAGGGCAGAGGTGGGCTCTACTTACTTTTACTACCCGTTCGCAATGGGAGTGTGTGTGCTCGCTTTGCTCATGCTTCTGTGCATGTGCAGAAGCTTCTGTGCATGTGCAGATCATCAATTATGACATCCGGACGAGTGGGTGGAGCCTCCCACCACTTTTACTACCGGTTCTAAAAAACTGGACAGAACCGGAGCAACCCACCACTGGAGCAAGAGGTGCTCTAGACGCAACTCAAGGCCCGGGGCTGAATCTGGCACACAGGGTGTTTAGATCTGGCTGCCCTGAAAACAGTAAAGAACCGACCATGGTGCCTCGGCTTGGCCCTCCCAAGCTCCATTTTCACTGGCAACATGCTGGAGCAGGTCGTTGCAGCTGAAAATGGAGCTTGGGAGGGCCGCAGCCCGTTTTTGGCCAGCAGAGTGCTACTGGAGGCTGGAGGAGTGGGGGGGGGGCAAAAACGGCTGCGCGAAGGCAGCAGATTAGACTAGAAGACTTCCAAACTCCCTTCCAACTCTGTTATTCTCAACAACAATAAAAGGGATCGGGGGAATAAATTTTAATATAAGGTCCATGTGATGATAAGAATTAGCATCTATTATTTCCCTTTCCCTTCTCCACCCATTTTTCCCTTTGTTATGTTTTATTACATAAACAAACAGTTGGGGTCCGTCTCTGGGAGCTTTTCAGACTGAAGAGCAGGATCTGAAGAGTGGATTGATTACCTACCTTGGTTGCACAGCAGGCCAGCACACCAAAGGACAGCAAGAAAGGTAGGATACGCATCTCTGCAATTTTGGCTAGAGAAAAATTAGGAAGAGGAAAAGTGAGGGCACATTCTACTGAGATTAAGAGACTGTATCCAGAGCAGGGGTACTTACCTTTACTACTGGTTTGCAATGGGATCGTGCGCACACTCGCTTTGCTCGTGCACATGCCTTGCTTCTGTGCATGCGCAGATCGCTGATCCAGGGCAGTGAGCGGGGCCTCCCACCAGTTTTACTACCGGTTCTTGAGAACCGGTCCGAACTAGGGGCAACCCACTACTGAGCCATAGCCGCGAAATTTTAAAAAGTAGTTAACAAGTAGTGTATAAACAAAAATTAACTCCTGTCTTACCTATTAATCTGTTAAGTATCTTAAATAAAATTGTTCACCATAAATAATATTTACACAAAGTTTTGTTTAATGTAGGTCTTACTCAGTGCTCTGCTTCATATACCAGACTCTGTGACTAAGCATGCATAAGACATTTGTTTATTTTGCATTTATCCAATTTCTTGTTCTCATGATTTACATTTGTCTGTATTTTGCAATGAAACAGCCGGTAGTTACATTAATTTAAAAACTGGAAGTATCAAATGTGGATATATTAAGGAAATAATGTATAAAATGCAATATGTTAGGGAAAACATACTAAAACTATGCTTTTGAAGAAATGTGTGCACGTGGTATATGTGTGTACATACTGTAACTACATATTTCAAAGTGAAATTTCAACTGAAATATTTGAAAGTAAAATTAGTACGCACACAGTACAGACCACTGGGTGCTGAGGCTACCAGATTTGGGTTGCAAAAGTCTGCATGACCACTAAAGGACAGCAAAGAGAAATAGAAAACATTAACCCTTTACTATCCACCACAGATGTTCTGGAGCCGTGATGGCGAAGATGTTGTGATGGCGAAGGTGTCTATGGCACGGGTGTCACAGGTGGCACGTGGAGCCATATTGGTGGACACGCGAGCTCAGCTCCGACATGCATGCGTGCGCCAGCCAGCTGATTTTCGGGCCTTCTGGGCCCACCAGAAGTCAGGAAACACACTGTTTCTGGCCTCCGGAGGGCCTCGGGGGGGGGGGTGGAGAAGGCCGTTTTTGCCCTCCCCAGGCACCTAAAAAGGCCCTGGAGCCTGGGGAGAGCAAAACACAGGCCTACCAGGCCCACCGTGCCATCACGTGCCAAAAACAGGGGGAGCACGGGGGGATGGGGAGTATAGAATTATGGATGTGGGCACGTGGTTGTGTGACCCCACCGCGCTCCCCCCCCTTTTGGCACATGATGGCAAAAAGGTTAGCCATCACTGGTCTGGAGTCTTGCAGCCAAAATATATAAGTGAAATACCCTGTTATCTCCATTGACTCAATCAAGAAATAGCTTCATAATTGAAGGCCAGCCTTCTAGGGCTGATGAGGTTGATAGCAATTTTGTTTAAAAATCAAAATCCTGTATAGCTTGGCTGCAAGTAATTCTTAAGGAACAGGTACATTTAGCAGCCTTAGCAGATTTGAGTTCCAGAATACCTCTTTAGATTTTGCCATTCTTGCAGCCATACCTGCAATACCTAGAGTAAATAAGGTATATGGAAATTTTTCTCTCTTTGAACATTAATGTGAAAAGGAATACTCACTTGGCAATAAAGACACGGTCAAAAGCAGATGGACAGCACTGGTTTGTTTTGCCTTTGTTGTTTTTGCTTTCTTGTTCGACTTTGCTTGCAAAAAAGGCTGAGGGTTTTTTGAAAAAAAAATGCACAATGAATTTTTATTGTAGGTTTTGCTTTTTCTTGATGTAGAATACCAAAGTTACTAAGATACATGAATATAATTATAATATCAAAAACAGCAATGTGAAACATTTGTATTAAGCCCACAGTTAAAATTACTAGTTTTTCTATTAAAACAGCAATCTGTTAAAATACGTGAAAATATTTCTATGACAATATAATAGCTAGCTAGGAAAATGTCAGTATGAAACAGAAATATTGCATTGCAACAGATAAAATTCAGAATAGTATGGTTAGATATAATAAATCTACCCAACTTATTAAAAGCCTTCTTCCCATCCCCTCAAAGTCCTGCTGTGCCACCTCATTGTGGTAGTGGTGGGGTGTTTATTGGAGGAGTATATTGCAAGAGTATATAATATCAGCAAGGCCATCCAAGGTGTGAAGGTTATCTCAGCTGCCCAGCAAAAGCAAGCAAGCATTATAATGGGCAACAGCGAAATAGAAAGGTGCTAGAAGCAGATTATAATTTTAGGGACAATGGCAAAGGCATAATTTCATACTGTGCAGGAGAAGGTAATGGTAAATCACTCCTGTACTTTATCAAGAAAATCACATGGATAAAAATATAAAATGATTGGTAATATAGTGCTGGATAATAGACCTATTGACTTGGATAGCATTTAACATGGAGCAAGGAAGATCTGAAGATCATTTAGAAACAAATGGTGTTTATGGGGTAGCTAGAGTAAAGCCCTTGAAATATCTAGTTGTCCAGGTTACCATGCAGAAAAATAAAATCCAAGGTTGAAAGACAGAATTACAATGTGAATGTGGAATATAAGAAGCTTGAATATGGGAAAGTTCAATGAAACAATGAAAGATGAAATGAACCGACTTGCTCAATTCATTTGCTTAATACCTAAAATGGGACAAAACAACTGTCTTGCTTAGCAACTGAAATTTTGGGCTCAACTGTGGTCGTAAGTCAAGGACTACCTATATCTAGAAGTTTCCAGGCTGACATTTCTGCAGATAGGGAAGTTTGAAAACCACTACTGTCAAGTTGCTAGCTCACAATTATATAGCCATCTCTATGCAAAGAACAATACTGAACAGAAGAAGGAAGGAAGAGAGATACTAATTTGCTCTATTGAGAAAAAGCAATGATTACTAAGGAATTTTGTCACTTCCCCTTAACTGATGCATGACAATCCCCCAGGGGCCACTTTCTTCATGTCCACATCAAATAGTCTTTGTGTCATCCCCAGCACAAAGAGCTGAGGCAGCTTAAAATCACCCTTAGCTGTGCTCCTGTTAACGTAACATTTTCCCTCTTCACTTGCCATGCCATGTTTTGCATGCTTTACTGATGATATGGTTGCTGGTGCAGCCATGGGATGGGATCTATCCAGCTCAGAATGGCATACCTGTTCCCTTCCAATGGCTAGAATCTGTCTTTCAGGGCCATTTTAGCTGTGACTATAGGAATAGTTTGCACCAGTGGTGGGTTGACCCCGGTTCAGACCGGGTCTATAGAACCGGTAGTAAAACGGGTGGGAAGCTCCACCCACTGACCCTGACATCATGAGAAGCGATAGTAAAGGTAAGTAGAATCTAGCCCTGGATTGCACCCTTGGCTTCTCCAGAACCATCTGCCCTTGTAATGCCTCACTGGTATTGTCCGTCTAATTGGGGCTCCATATAAAGATGGACTTAGAAAACACTACTCCTAGTATTTAAAGAGAGGGTACTAATCCTGTGCCACCCAGAAATTGAATTTAAACTAGGAAAGAGAGCCAGGTTTGCCAGAGGTATGTTCTTATTTCTGCCATCATTAAGTGCTTTTCTACTGCTTCTGCCAACATTGAGTTTGGCATGGCTGTTCTTTAATTTTTTGCTTCCTTACTTGATTGATTATGTGCCATTAAATCATTTTTTTATTCCTAGTGACCACATTTTCTCCCTGACAATCTATTGCTGACCTAGTCTTTCAGGTCTGCAGTGATGCACCCATGCCCACTCTGTCCATTCATCTTGCCTGCTGGTCATCTTCTCTTCCTTTCCATCTTTCTCAGCATTACAGTCTTTTCCAGAGATCTGGGTCTTCAAGGCCTCCATCAAGGATGAATTCTAAAATGATCACTGTGATCAATATCAAAGCACTGATGTGTGTGTGTGGTGGTGGTGGTGGGTGTTGTATGTTCAACGCTGTTCTGATTTTGACATACTAAGATGCCATTTGTCATTACTGTTGTTATTACGTTTTGATGAATCACAATGACTATTACTATCTCAATGGATGTTTCTCAGATACTTCCAGAACATTGCTGGTCATGAGGTCAAAAGAAGACTGCTCTTTTCTTGCACTTTTTGCTTTTTCTTTGATCTCTTGCTTTTTTTTTGTCTTTACTTAATAGTAGTTTGTGTTAGTTTTTAACATCTTATTTTGCTTCACACATTCTAGTCTGCATGTGTGTAACTTGTAATCCAGGCTATTTTTGAACATAGGCTTCTATTGTGCTAAAATGATAAATCCATATTCAGAAACACCCCAATTGCCTGATCCTAGGTATGGAGGAAAAGTCGTCCTGAGCATGAATTTGGAAAAAGCTCCCTTCTGCTTCATCCCCTCCTTAAGCAAGTGGCTTAACACATCCAAACCAGGATCATCATATTATAAATGGGATGGGTGGGTAAATGGAACCAGTTGCTTTCTATGACTTGGCCCCAGGAAAAGGAAAGCTGGCCTGATTTTTGTCACGCAAGAAGGATAACTATGGGGGCAGCATAGTTGATGTTGGACATGCTTTTAAGGCCTGGTGGAAGCACTTGAATGCAATTATCTGAAAGACCAATCTTCTTTTTTATTTTATTTTTTAAAAATTCCCTCTAAACAACCAAGGTCCATCTACACAGTTGCATCACAACTTCCTGAAAAGAAACCTCAACTTGGTTTCCAAATACTGTACTTCCTTTGTCTATGCTTTGCACTCATATCTCTGCATCCAGTTCAGATTGATTCACAAAACCAGAGTAGTGGTGGAATTATGTGTCACTCTCCCTGTGCATTG
Organism: Masticophis lateralis; assembly: GCA_030761175.1. Taxonomy (NCBI): domain Eukaryota; kingdom Metazoa; phylum Chordata; class Lepidosauria; order Squamata; family Colubridae; genus Masticophis; species Masticophis lateralis. The sequence goes on along the minus strand of JAUDYJ010000004.1, from coordinate 24,360,081 downwards.
ACATGCCTTTAAGGTAACAGAAAATTAAGCTACTCCTGCCTGTACCTCTGAGGTCATCTGGACTTTATTTGCACATATCTATGACACCTGGATTCCATCTTTAAAAAAATTAAAGACAGTTTTGGGGAACATTTCAGGGGAGAAGCACTATCACGATGGAACTGAATTCTTTCAACACACAAACTCTCTTTCAATGATAGAAATAATTTTCCATATTTCATCCATTTAGTTTAAAATGTGGGTTATTTTTGAACATTGCAGGAAAGAGGTATATGAAAAAGTGGGAGAATAATGAGAGAAAACATTAGAAAAAAGAAGAGTGCAATTCAAATTTCTATGGGCTATAACACCCCCGTTTCTAACCCAGTAGTAAGAAGAGAGGCAGATTGTATGAAGTTGAAACAGATGCATGGATTTGTATTATAGCATGCTGGCTGAAATTACTGTTCTTTCCCACAGGTCTCAGCCCTCTTCTTATGGAGGATAATTATATGTCAACATGGATTACGACTATTTCACTGAAAATCCAACATATCACTTCTGCAAGGAAGAGTTCCTATTGATGGGCTATGAGCGTGGCTTTAGACAATGTATTAAAAATCAGGAAATCCAACAGGATCCATCTGCTCTACCCAAGAATGTTTTCTTTAACAGCTAGACCCCCCCCCCCCTTCACAAACCAGCAAGATATTTATATCATATAACCGTCTCTAAATGTTAGGAGGACCCTAACTCTAGCACATTGGTCACCCTTTGATGATTCCGCCATTAATTGCAATACACTATTATGTCTTCTTCTATTCTTTTATTTTATTTTATTGTAATGTTTTACAATAAAACATCTGCAAGAAAACAATTACCCAGACTGGGTAACACTGAAGGTAACATCATCAGTGCTACTAGCACTGATGATATTAACTAGTTTGGATGATGAAACATTTGCAAGAAAACAACCAAGCTCAGAGAGCACCAAGGGCCCCTCACTTTCATTTTCTTTCTGTTCTTATTCAATTATTTGGGAATTTCAAAATATTATACTGGCCTGTAAAAGAGTGGAAATGTGATTCTTCAATAAGTCTTAAGAAAAAAATGTCAGGTAAAGTAAATGGTTGCAATCTAGCACTAGAAAACATTGCCCTAGGAAGACCTTCCTTAGCTGTCTTTCCCCATGTCTGAGCTGACGTTTCCTCCACTGGTTGGAAATTCTTCTAGTATGTAATGTGCTGATCTTATTCTGCTTCTATTGCCTTTGTTTCCTGGCATTTGTTGATAGAGCCTATGAGATTTTATACAACCAAATCTGGCTTTGGATGTATTTGGAATAAGTGGGAAAGAAAGCATTATTTCAAAACTAATACTATAGCTAAGTGCCCATTCATGGGCTGAGGACTTGATGAAAGCAATGCCATGGAATTTAACAGAACAGAAATGTTGCCAGGACACATTTGTATCATGGTTAGGTGCCAATTATTGTGTCCAGTTACTTTTGCACTGCTCTCATGCTACTATGTCAAGGAGTTGAATCTAAAGAGAGAAGATAGAAGACTGCCAGTAAAGTTACTTTTAATCCATTTTAAACGAAATGGAATGTTTTTATGGAATGGTTTTATTCCTGTACATATAAATACACATACATTGTTTCAATACTTCTGCAGTGGGGTTCTTTCTATTCCCCACCGCCACCATTTGAGTTGAATATGAAGCTTGCATGAACAACTGTATACTGAAATTAAAGACTTAAAAAGAGAACATTATTAAGGCTGTTATCCTAGCACGGCAGTATAAACGTCTAATATTCCAGCATAAGACTGGTTGGATGATTCAAAAAGATGCTGTAAATGACTAGTGAGGAAATGGCCTAACCCTTCTTCCTCTTCTCATTCCCCTTACCTTCCCCAGTCATTTTTATCATTTCATCCAGTCCAGCAGAAAGACAAGGAAATGGATTGGAAGACTTGCAACTGAGTAGTAGATTCCATGTTTTATATGCAAAAATTTTAGACTTAATTCCTGGCATTTCCTCTCTATAGACCTATAGAACCTTTCCCATCACTGTAGAGTTTAGCCAATACTTAACTCTATGAACCAACAAGCCTGAATCAGTACAAGGCAGGTAGTTGTTACAATTATAGCTGTTGTTAGAAAGAAATCCTTTTTCACTCTGAACAAAATGTTGCTCAAAATAAGCAGCAAGCTTCAAGAAATGTATGAAAACTATTCTAATTCACAATAAACTAAAATAGCTGTAAAGAGAAAACACACATCGGGGTTGTTGTTAGTTTTAACAACAACAGAGGAATGGGTTTATTGAAAGAAAATGATGGATCAATAAAAAGGAAGGTAATTTAACCTCTGGCAGGAAGGAAGGAAGGAAGGAAGGAAGGAAGGAAGGAAGGAAGGAAGGAAGGAAGGAAGGAAGGAAGGAAGGAAGGAAGGAGGGCCAGAACTGCTGCCATCAAGAAACCTCTCTGATGCTAATCACATATTTCAGAGCTGAGGGATATTAAGGCCAAGTCAATGCTTTAAGTCATGCAAATGTGCTGGATAATAAATTTCTAGTCCCATTTGTAATTTGTCACATCCAATTTTTTCTCTTACAATTTTTGTCAAGTTAATTTTAGTTGAAGGTGCATACTATTAATCCATATTAAATACTTAAAAGCATAATATTAAAACTGCTGAGTTTGACCCAGGAAACACCCAACACTAAAGAAAAAGGAAAGCAAATAGCTGGAAATTTTCAAAAGATATCAACAGGCATGAAGGCATTCAAAAACAAGTCCATGAAAACACATCAATCCACCCACCAAAAGCAAAATATATTTTTCTTTCTTGGGTTTGTATACAATTCTTCGTTTCATATACAATCTTCAGCCTTACCATTTTGGACGACACTTAGGAGGGTGACAATCACCAGAAGAACAATGTATCCGACCATGTCTTGGTCCATGCTGACAGCTTGTCTTGTGAAGGTTTTCTGTGTAGTTCTCTTTGGCAACTCAGCTACACAAACCACACAAAGAGGAAGTTATTGTCTCCCTTATCTTGCATAAGGAAATTTTTTTATGGCTTCACAGTCTGCAATTTGATAGTGTGTAATATATTCAGTTCAACTGTTTTCATTTATGAATACAATAGATTGATCAGCTGCAGGTTAAAGAACTCTCATTCTATTTTTGCATTTTTCATCTGACAGTCCATTGTTACCATTCTTAAGGATATACTAATCATAGTGTAGCCTGATAAGTACAATTGAAATAAATTTGAATCGATCTTGCTCTGTTCAAAACCTGTCATTCTTTGTAGCTTTTTTTTCCATTTGTCCATTTCAGTTTATCTCTGGTTGGTGTATACTAACGTATCTTTTCAAAATATGTGCAATTCTCTGTAATATGGTTTATGTACACTGGTTTAATCTTTTGGTTAAATAGGAATGATATTATACACTATATTGTTTTCCTGAATGCATGAATTTTGTGCAGGTTTTTACTAACACAGTATCAGAGGTGGTATTCAGCAGGTTCTGACCAGTTCTGGAGAACCGGAAGCAGAAATTTTGAGTAGTTTGGAGAACCAGTAAATACCACCTTTGACTGGCCCCATCCCAATCTATTCTCTGCTTCCAGAGTCCCAGCTGATCGGGAGGAAATGGGGATTTTGTAGTAACCTTCCCCTGGAGTGGGGAGGGAATGGAGATTTTACAGTATCCTTCCCCTGCCATGCCCACCAAGCCACACCCACAGAACCAGTAGTAAAAATTTTTTGAATCCCATCACTGTGTAACAGTACGCATTATTACTGCTTGAATGATAAAGTGCTTAGAAAGATTCAGAGGTGCAAAAAAGATAACTGAGTTTTCACTGTGTGATGGTTCAAAAAGGCAAAGCTTTGAATTGTAGCAGATCCCATCTCTAACTTCAATGGAGTTTCAGGGATAGAAGATTGCAATTAACGTAGTCTAGTAGGGAGTTACCTTCTTATGTCATCTCTGAAAACATGTTAATGTAAGCTGGAGCATTGGCTATATTAATTTTTCAAAGCAGCAAATCACAAATAGACATCTGGGATCTTAAATAATTATTTAAAATGATTTATGAGGGTGTAATTAGCAAAAAACTATTGAACAGTAATGCCGTGTTCCCAATTCAGAATGCATGTATACTGTATTTACTTAACATGTTTAAATATCAGGGTAATTCTATTTGAAAACTCTGTACAATTTTGAAAATACATCTGGATTTCTGAAATTCTTTGCTTTCAAATGCATTTGAAAGTTGGACTTATTATTTCTGGTTCAATTGCAACCTTCAGCTGCAAGACTTCACTTGAAATGCTGTAGTTCTTTAGAAACCGTGGTTAGTCCATTGGCATACAGACATCCCACATTGTTTTTTGGAAACTAAATTTAGGAGGCTTTGTTGGAGAAAGAGGGTTTAACACTTTTCAGTTTTCCCTCATAAAACTGTGCATGTCTGTCTGGGTGTCTGTCTCTCTGTCTATGTATCTATCACCTAATCTATCATCATCTATCTATCATCTTTCATCTAATCATTTACTCTATTTACCTACATAGACAGATACCTACCCACGTATCTATCAAGTGACTCAATCTCAAAGTTGCTGTGACTTGCGTTTCCCCCCTTTTGTCCTCATCACTGCCAGCTTAAATGCACATTGATACTGAGGGCAGCAAGGAGCCAGGACAAATGGGAAAGCACCAGTCCTTATATCAGTGTACTTGCTGGCCATACTCTGATTAGAACTCCTCTAATTACCCTCCTAGTGAGAGCAGGTTGAATCTATATCTGCTGTTCAACTGGACTAAAGCAGTGGTGAGTTCCTCCCGGTTCCGCCTGGTTCCGCCGAGCCGGTAGCAGTGATGATATGACATCACCGAGCTGGTTCTGCCCCCCCCACCTTACCCACCCACCCCCGCGTTATTCTTACTTTTTATTTGGCCCCACCCCCAATCTATTGCTGGTTCCTAAGTCCCAGCTGATGGCTAGAAGGAAAAAAACTCGCCATGGGGCTTCAAAGGGCCGCCCTACGGCTGATCAGTGTTAAAAGAAAACAAAGGAGTAGATCAATGCCTGCAAAAATAAATGGGTAGACCAGTGCCTGAAAAACTACATGAGTAGATCAGTGTCTGCAAAAATAAATGGGTAGACCAGTGCCTGCAAAACTACATGAGTAGATCAGTGCCTGCAAAAATAAATGGGTAGACCAGTGTCTGCAAAAATAAATGGGTAGACCAGTGCCTGCAAAAATACATGAGTAGATCAGTGTCTGCAAAAATAAATGGTTAGACCAGTGCCTGCAGAAATAAATGGGTAGATCAATACCCTGCAAGCAGTTAAAAGCCTGGTAGACCAGTACCTCTGCTAAATCCTAAATAATTGTCACATGACCATCAAGCCACGCCCACAAAATAAGCCACACCCACAGAACTGGTAGCAAAAGTTTTTAGAACCCACCCCTGGACTGAAGCCTGGGATGATCCAAGAAGTCATCCAGTTGGAGATGAAAAACTGAAACCCGTGAGAATCCATACTTCATTCTGACTATTTAAATTCGGTACAAATATTCTGCTTCGTTTGTTCTCCTTTTAAAATATTGTGCATGGATGGGTTCTGCTGTCTTGGCCCTATGATCTTTGTCTGATGTTTTGTCTGAAATGGCATCCAGTTTCCTGCCTAAGCAGGGGATTGGACTAGAAGACCTCCAAGGTCCCTTCCAACTCTGTTATTCTGTTCTGTTCTATCTCAGGAAAAGACAAGCTTGAGTTAAGGAGTTGTTAAAGAGGCATTGACCACATGAGCCCAAGGAAAGGCACAGGATTACTGAAAGTATAGTAAGTGTACTCGCTCTCTAAGTGTTGCTATTTTCTTTACATGGAATTTGTCCATAATTGCGAATCAAGGGCAGTCTCTTGTGAAGGGAGTGCACCATTGACCCTTCCAAGGCAATTGCTACTATGTCCTTTTTTCAAAGAGTCATTTGCAGTTTCATGAATCTGGTCCTTCTTCCTCTCTCTGGCCAAACAAATATGCTAGGAGAAGCAAGGATCCAAGTGGTTCTCATCTCACAGACTATCTCATTGAGTTCATTAGAACCAGAGGTGAAATCCAAATTTTTTTACTACCAGTTCAGTGGGCGTGGCTTGGTGGGCGTAGCAGGGGAAGGATACTGCAAAATCCCCATTCCCACCCCACTCCAATTTGCCGGTTCTCCAAACTGCTCAAAATTTCCGCTACCGGTTCTGCAGAACCTGTCAGAACCTGCTGGATTTCACCCCACAGGCTGAAATGAATCTCAGGCACTGAAAGGTACCCATATCATCATTTCCTTGGGCTCTGCTCAGCCAAGGTTGTAAACCTCCCTCCCTCAAAGAGGGTGGAAAAGTTGGTGCATCTTATACACTGAATACAGCCATTTTTGGCTTCCCAAAGCCCCACCCGGAGTGTCTCATTTTTGCAAAAACAGGGTGTGCAGAAACTTGGAGAGGCCTGCAGAGTGTTCCTGGGGGCTGGGGAGGGCAAAAACGCCCTCGTTTTTGTGAAAAATGGGCCAATTTTTGGCCTCTAAAACCCCTCAAGCATCACGTTTTTGCCCTTCCCAGCCCACAGGAGCACTCTGCAGGCCTCCAAAACCCTCTGTAGCAGGGGTGAAATCCAGCAGGTTCTGACAGGTTCTGGAGAACTGGTAGCGGAAATTTTGAGCAGTTGGGAGAACCAGCAAATACCACCTCTGGCTGGCCCTGGAGTGGGGTGGAAATGGAGGTTTTGCAATATCCTTCTCCCAGGAGTGGGGAGGGAATAGGGATTTTTCCCCTGGAGTGGGATGGGAATGGAAATGGAGATTTTGCAGTATCCTTCCTCTGCCACGCCCACAGAACCGGTAGTAAAAAAAATTGGGAGGAGGGGAGTAAAAAAATGGAACCCTGAATCTGTGACTGCACTGTCCTTATTTTGCTGTGTCCAGGACGCCCCGGGGTGGAGAGTTAATTCTAAGACTGCAAAAATCCGGATTATCACTGGATAGCAGAAAATCTACGCAGCCCGGATTTGCGTGGCCGTAACTAATTTGAATTTGTAATCACAAAGGTGGCCTTAGAAATCTTGGCCCGTTTTGTGTTCTCAGTCAATTCTCTTTGTGTGCAACTTGAAAGGCTTTCATGCAGGGAATTTATCAATCTTCCTTTAATTGTTTGGGAAAAAAATATACATACATTGCAATCCTAATGGGGCACTGATTTTGGAAATGGATTGCTCAATCATTTTGAAGAAATGCAAAGTAATGCTAAAGGATTGAAAGCATTAGTACATCTGCGGCAAACGCCAGAAAGCAGCGAGTCTCTGTGGCGCAATCGGTTAGCGCGTTCGGCTGTTAACCGAAAGGTTGGTGGTTCGAGCCCACCCAGGGACGGGTTTCTTTTATCTGCTTTGAGTCTATAAAAATGCATGCAGTTTGGAGAGAAACCTCTGAGGATTATATCCTGGTCTTCGGTTTCTACTTCTTTATGTGAGCTTGACGCTCTGTTGTTGAAGGCTGAACGAAAATGCCCTTTTTTTGCTCCAATAAAAGCGCCCAGCAGAACAAAATATAATTGAAGGATTGTGAACTGGATGGCTAGATATTAGATATATGTATTAGGTATTAGATATAATCTAATATTGTATTTGCGAAAACGAATAGGATATTTTTAAAACGTGAAAGAAAAAAAAAATACTGAAAAATTTTCAGTATGTTTTCCAAATACTGTTTCAAGAGAGATTTGCAACAGCCAGGTTTCCGTAGTGTAGTGGTTATCACGTTCGCCTAACACGCGAAAGGTCCCCGGTTCGAAACCGGGCGGAAACATTTTCTTAATCTCCTCTCATTTTGAAATCTTACATTACAGGAAGCCTGTATATCAGAAGCCAAGTAAATGAAATCCTTCGTTGCTTAATAAAGAGATGGACAAAGATTTATGTCTGTCTGTCTGCCTGTGTTTCCCCATAAACCTTGCTCAGTGAGAGACTGAAAATGGGGTTTCTCGCAACTTTACAGGGTGGAGAGCAAATCCCACCAGCCAAGTACTCCAAAAGAGCAGCTAATCATGTCTTTATAATCAAGTTATATTGATTTTAATCTTAGGTAGATTAACAATACCAGGACTTCACATTTAGTAGTTGCTGAAGCAACAGTACCGAGGCTTCACATTTTATTTGCTAAAAATTATATCCTGTACTCATTTTCTTGTTCTTTACTTAAATTCCACAATAAGATCTGAACTCTCACTTTGTTTAAATAAATCTGAGATTGCTAAAATGCTCTTAGTGACACTACTTCTATTTATTGCCACAAGCATGCTGAATTATTGTTACCATCACCTCTATGGCCCATGTAGGACCCCTAAAATGAAACTTAAAACTAAACTAGGCTGGTTAAAGTCTCTTGTGACTCTTGCATTCTATGACAATTTATACAATTGTCAATACAATTTATACATAGCCAATTTTTATCTGTGGGCTGTCAGACTCCTGAATGCAAAATAACATAACAACTACGTAGTACAGTGATGGCTACCCTTTTTGCCATCACGTGCCAAAAGCGGGGGGAGCATGGTGGGGTCACATACATGCATGCCCACATGCATAATTCTATGCGCCCTGCCCCCCTGTGCTCCCCTCACTTTTGGCATGTGATGGCACAGTGGGCCCATTATTTGCTGTCCCCAAGCTCCAGGGCCTTTCTAGGAGCCTGGGGAGGGCAAAAACGGCCTTCCCCACCCCTCCCAGAGGCCCTCCGGTGGCCGGAAACAGTGTTGTTTCCTGACTTCTGGTGGGCCCAGAAGGCCCAAAAATCAGCTAGCTGGCACATGCATGCATGTCGGAGCTGAGCTCGCGTACCCACCAATATGGCTCCGTGTGCCACCTGTGGCACCCGTGCCATAGGTTCGCCATCACTGACCTAATATGATGGACTTGCAGGGCCAGCGCAATGTATGTTTACACTGGTGTAATAGGACTAGTGTTTGTTAATATGATTTATTGGGTTAGGGATTTTGTTTCAACTGTGAGTTGTATTGTGTTGCGGGGGTGCATTGAGGGAGCTCCACCAATTTTATTGTACACGTTGTGCAGTGATAGTAAAGATGATGATGATTTTCTCCTGGATGTTTCCCCACCAATTCTCATTCAAGTTGGTGAAAAGCAAGTTACTTTGGAAATCACACCTTGGAAGTGAAGTCAGAGACAAGCTGACAGGTATGGGAATAAATAGCATTATTTCGTTGTACGATTTCTTTAATCTTCCTTCCGTCTCACTCTTCAGTTACAGCCCTCTCATATGATGTTTGAAGGATGTCCCACAATCTACCAAAATTAAACAGCGGAAAAGTCTGAGAATGGTGTGCTAAATTTGGACAACATGGTGGAAGAAATCCATGGCTATCTTCAATATTTGAAAGGCTGTTATGTAGGTGGAGCAATTAAAAAAATGAAGCAATTATGTTCCCCTGTGATATAGATTTTATGACATTTTGAACATCACAGGATCATCATATTAGCTTAGAAACATTTCAGGGTTGTTTTGACATTTGATAAATACCAGTTCTTCCTTGCTAGGATTATTATTTTTTGGGAGAGGGGGTTATCCTTTCCCCTATTTGCTAGATTTCTTTTTGTAAAACTTAAATAAATTTAATTCTAAAAATACAGAGGGAGATGGAGAATTGTTCAGGTGTTCCAGAAGACAGGATAAGAAACAGCGGTGTAAATTGTAAGATTTCAGTTGGTCATCCAAAAAAAAATGTCTTAACTGTAAAAACTGATCAAGAAAGAAAAGAATAAGAAGTCGGAAGCTGATGGGACTGCCCTCCTCTGGCAATATTTAAACAGATGGACATCGGTCATCTGTAGTGGATTCCTGCATTGGTCAGTAAGTTAGACTACACAATCTTCAAAGTTTCTTGTGACTCTTACATTCTTTGACAATTCAAAATAAAAGTATTTGCAAGTAGAATTATTACACAATGTAGTGTTTGAAACAGCCCCATTAGCTGTTGGAATTGTGATGGTTTCTCTGCGCCTTAGAATCCAAATTCTTCTTAATCCCTCTTCTCCAATAACAGTGCTTCACTGAAAATCATTATTCTAGGGATACCACTCTTTTAAAGTGCCGCAGTGACTTGTGATTTTAGTGCTGGGTCTTTACTTTTGAACTATGATACCCACCCACCCGAACTTGTAATCTTCATTGTAGTAATTTGAACTCTATAAATGCACTTCTTCTTCAACCCAATTTCAGAACAGCCAGTTTAATACTAGCAGTTTTCAACTTACAACTGTTTGCTTATTGACAATGAAAATGCATAATAGCCTGTGGGAAAAAAAACGTGTTTGTGGATTTTTTTTAACCATTAAATGTTATTGGTTAATCTAAACTCACAATTCTGACCATGGTAACTCAACTCATGACTATGACTTATGATGGAATTTATAGTACCACATACCAATTTATACCACAATTTCCATTATAAGTTGCTGTCTTAAGTACTCCAAGATTCTGTCTTGTCTTAGGTACCCCAAGATTCTATCTTAGCCCAGTACTTTTCAATATCTTCATAAACGATTTAGATGAGGAAATAGAAGGGGAACTCATCAAATTTGCAGATGACACCAAAATGGCAGAAATAGCCAACACCCCAGAAGGTAGTCTCAAGACCCGGAAGGATCTCAATAGATTTGAAAACTGGGCCCTATCTAACAAAAGGAAATTCAGTAATGAGAAATGGTTTTACACCTAAGAAAAACTAAATGTGCAGTAGAGAATAGGTGGACCCTGGCTCAATAGCAGCAACTGTGAGTGCGATCTAGGAGTTCTACAGTAGTAGACAACCACTTAAGTGAGCCAGCAGTGTGCTGCAGCTGCTAAAAAAGCCAATGCAATCCTAGGCTGCATTAACAGAGAGAGGGATAGATTACATGAAGTGTTAACACCACTTTATAAGGCCTTGATTTGACCACACTTGGAATACTGCATCCAGTTTTGGTTGCAACAATATAAAGATGTTGAGACTCTGGAAAGAGTGCAGAGAAGAGTAACAAAGATCAGAGAAGGGGAAGCTAAAACTTATGAAAAACAGTGGCACAAACTGGGTATGTCTAGTCTAGTGAAAAAAAGGACTGGGGTGACATGATTGCAGTGTTCCAATATTTGAGGGGCTGCCAGAAAGAAGAGAGGATCAACCTATTTTCCAAAGCATAAGAAAGCAGGACACAAAGCAATGGATGGAAACTGATCAAGGTGAGAACCAACTGAGAACTAAAGAGAAATTTCTTCACAGTGCGAACAATTAACCAGTGGAACGGCTTGCTTTCAGAAATTGTGGGATTAATACTCCTGGTTTGTAGCCTGCTGCCTTCATCATTAAACCAAATTAAAACACAATTGCCCAAGAGGCCAGTAAAAAGAAATCCAGTAAAATATTTTCACAAGAAAATATTAAAATCAGGTAACAGTACTTTTAAAACATCAAGTTAGACTATAATGAAAGTAAGGCAGTCTTCATTGGGTCACGCTCGATTGCTCATAACTTAGTGTATTTATTTAGCAACAAAATTCCCATCTTTTGGAGAAAATAGATTGGCTAACTCACTTACTTCTAGAGGTATGCTTGTATGTGTATTTGCTTCTTTTCAGAATTAACCAAACTGCTAGATGCTGCCATCTCTTGGGAGTAATCTAAATAATTAAAACTAAAGCATAATTTATATTCCTTATAATTTTTGATATTTATCATCCAAGAAACAAAATTTTAGGATGAGATGATGGAGTAAAAATGGTGTTAACTAAGTTTTGCAAAAGTGTTGATGTTACTAACCTGCAAATAGTAGTGTGGCACATTTAAAAATGGACTTTTCTGACCTGGAGTAACAATGACTACCCTATTGCACACAATCTACTAAGCAATAAGATTTGTAATGATATGTAATTAAACTAAAAAAGAAAGAAAATTAATCTGTATTTATCTATATCAGGTCTGTGTGAACTGAATTGCCATTGTGTATTGCAGATGATGGGGTAGAATATTTAACACACCAGATTAGACTCAAAGAGCTATAGAAGAAAAAGAAATACGGCTGTAACTTCAGAAGTTGCTTTAATACTTCAAAACCACATTTTAAAGGATTAGGGATTTATAGGGTTCACAGATCCCTGGGTTTTAGCAGAAATCTCTCAAAGTTAAATCTTAACCTAATTCATCTGCATTATGGCCTAATGTTTAGCAAAACAACAACAGGCAGGACAGATTATATGTTAACGTTCATTCACTCTGTTACATAGACCGAAATTTTAGATAGGCATTTCACTGGGACAGGAAATGATTTAAATAAAAATGGCTTCTTTAAAATTTTTAGTTTAGCCTGCAGGCCTACTTTTGAAAAGGGAGGTTTATCAGAAATGAAATTACCATACCATGATAATCATGGTATTCTACATTTTTAGAGATGCTTGCAGAGTATTTTTTAGCCCAGCCATAGATGAGAGATCTTAGGTGAATACTACTTTATTACAATGGCTTTTAAAGTGTCAAACGTTTATCACTGTGACTTTGTACAAGAATCAGTCTTAACTCTTCCAGCGAATAGTGGTTTTGAGGCAGAAAAACAAACCCAATTTATTAAGAAAAAAAAATATAAAAAACAATCATTTTAAATAAAGTCCAGTGCAAATTAGGTTGAATTTTAAATTATACTCTTCTTTAAAGACAACCAAAGAAAAATACTGAAATTGTTAAAACACAATTCACCAAACTAACAACGATTCATCAAAGTGATGCAAGTCTTCAGTGTTAGTCACTATTGAATTCAGCGAACATGAAAACAGATCATCCAGAAGATCCTGTTTTGCAGAACTGTCAAAATCGAATTTCTTCAGAGGTGATTTGATTGCTGATGGGTCTCTGTGGTCTTCAAGTCCATTTTCCTTTCGAGGACTGAAGTAATTAAGGTCATTATCTATGGGCTGTAAACTGGTATTTTGGTCAGTAGATATTGGCATGTCTGAATTGTCACCTCCCATTTCTAGGTATCTACATTCCTCTTCCTGTGGAAATTCTAAAGAACCAACAGTTGTAGCTGGAGACAAAAGCAGCTCAGATAAAATGTCATCGTAATTTGAACTGCTGCATTGGGACATGTCAGTGCTTTGAGAATTAACAGATTTACTATCCCAAACATCAGCCTGCATTTGTTGGGTATATGGCAAGCCTGTCTGCAAGGGTCCCATCTGTTTTTGTGCCTGGTCCTTGAGAGTTTTCTTGCAAGAGTTTTTGTGTCTTGTCTTAGCTTTTACCAGTTTATCAAGTGAAGCCAATTTCTCTTTTTTAGCCTTAAGCTGATGTAAAAGTGTTAAGCGTAGTTGATGAGTTTTATCAATAAATGACCCAGTATTTTCAACAGGTATACAATTCTGATTTTCATGGTGGGCATTTTTCAGCAAATCTTGCTTAGTAAAAGCATCCAATGAAGCTGATCTTTTATTTATAGCTTCACCTTTTCTATCCGGGACAAGATTTTTGACACGGATGTTTGCAAGAGAAAAGGCAGTCAGAGGTGATGTTGGAAGAGTTCTACCTGAAGAATGCAATGTTGCCACTTTACTTTTCTGTGAAGATTTAGTTTGGAAACCATCGAAGTGGCCTGCTTGCCTAACAAGTGAACTGGAATTTGTTTCTTTTTGCGTTGAGTTTTTAGAGTTTTTTGATTTGTTCGGAAGCACCACACTTTTAGGCATAAAGGAAGAACATTTTCCAAGTAAGCCATTTACCCAACTGGCTACGGATGGCTTAATTCCATTTGTACTAGATGCATGAAAGGTAGGACGTTGGGGAGATGGAACAGAAATGTGGGAATTTATTTTTATTTCTTGACCGAACTCTACATTAGACATTCCCAAGGCAGTGTTTCCCAATTCTGTTTTGCTGGTTTTTTTCTGAGGATTCTTTGGATGGTAATTGCTGCTCTCTTCTACTGGAACTAAGGTGACTGCAGTTTCTGCCCTTTGTGGTAATAGTATTTTGGATGAGAAATTTATTTTGCCATTACTTAAAGTAACTGATGGTATAGTAACTAGGTTACTTGCATTAGATGGCTGTCCTTCATGCACGGGAGCACTGGTATTTCCTAACACTACATTTCTCTTTTGAGTATCTCCTTCAGGGGTAATTGGGCACATATCTTTCTGATCCAACTCCTGCAACTGCAATAGACTTGTTGCGATTATCTGCTTATTTTCTATATCTCTATTTTCTAACAGCTGTTCACCTGAGTCAAGATTCAGTGTTACATCATCATCAACATCAGACAGGTTGTCCAAGCCATGAAACACATTATTTTTCTGACTGCTTTCTAAGTTTTCTATTTCCTCTATATGTGTGTTCAGCATGTCAACTGCCTCGTGAGAAGTTAAAGGTACGCTCTCTGCAGTTTCATCATTGGAGTGTTTAACTGGAGTTTTTGATTGTGCTGCCATTGTTTCGTCAACTTGTAAATCCAAATAGTTGGTCATTTGTGGCGGCTTTCTTTCCCAAATGACAATATGTATTTCTGCAGAAGGAACCCCAAAGTTATGGTGTCTTCTGGAGAATGAACCTTTTAAGTCATCACACTCAAGCCATATTCCTAAAAATAAAATATGAACAATTCAGAATATTAGGATACATTCATTTCAGATAAACTAATCTTTAATATTCATTGAATATGTCTATGTTCAAATATAATTTATGCATGTTTTGGATAATTTTGAACTATGTGTACTGAAATATATCTGGTTTGTTTTTTCATTCTTCCTCTATACCTATTGATTTGCAGCTCTAGAACTTTGATAGAAAACTAGGAATAGCCAGTCAACCACTAACCATGTTTCCATGTTTTAACTGAAAACCAGTTAGCCAATCATAATGCCCCCAAAATTTCAAAATATTGTTTATTGGATTCTCACAATAAAAGCTTGTGGCTTATTTATTGACATTTATTGCGTAAGATATTTATACCTTACGCAATATATGCGTCTCATATAATCAGAATTATTAATAGGTCTACAAAAGTTTTCAGTCACTTTCAAATGTTTTCCCCCTCCTCAAACATCTACGTAAATCACAAATATTCCATCGAGAGTTTCAATAGAAAAACATCATTATTTGATATTTTGCAAGGCCATCTCTGCTTGACTGCTTGGAGGCTTGTGTCTTCACCAAGGGAGATCAAGAAAATTGTTGCTTATAATTTTTTTAAAGTCTCCTGTAAGTCTCCATTAAGCACAGGTGGTTATCAGGTAATTCACACAAAAAGATGTGCCTTTAACTTTATTACTTTTAATTTTCTTCAAGTAGGGTGAACTTTCTGCTTCTTTGAGATAGGTAACTATTTCTGTGAATGCAAAAATCAGAAAAAGCAAGCTAAAATCTAATTAGATTTGGCTTGCTCTGAAGATTTACCCTGAAGGTCTTATATATTGTATACAATTAAACCAAGAAAGAAATACTAAACTTGTCCCTAGACACCTACAAATTCTTCTTTGGACTTTAAGTTCCAAGAGGTTGGCTCTGACTAGAAACTATGTAAAGACGTGTTGATGCAGGAATTAATTGGAAGGTTATTTTCCATGTACTCTGAAGCATCGTATTATCATATGAAAGGGATAAACAGATACATACAGGTAGTCCTGTTCTACATACAGGTCAGTAGTGAAATCCATTTTTTTTTTACTATCCGTTCTGTGGGCGTGACTTGGTGGCCATGGCAGGGGAAGGATACTGCAAAATCTCCATTCCCACCCCTCTCTGGGGCCAGCCAGAGGTTGTATTTGCCGGTTTTCCGAACTGGTAAAAATTTCCGCTACCGGTTCTATGAATTGGTCAAAATTTCCACTACGGGTTCTCCAGAACATGTCAGAACCTGCTGGATTTCACCAATGATACAGGTTGTATTATTACATGAAAGGGATAAACAGTTACATACAGGTAGTCCTCGACTTATGACCACAATCGTGCCCAAAATGTCAGTAAGGAAATTGTGAACTGACGTTTTAAGAGACATGACACATAGCTCTCAACTTATGATCACAACTGAGTTCATAATTTTCATTGCTAACTAAGCAAGACATTTGTTAAATGAGCTTTGCCCCATTTTATAACCTTTCTTGCCACAGTTGTTAAGTGCATCACTGAAATCGTTAAGTTAGTAACAAGGGATGTTAAATGAATCTGGCTTCCCCATTGACTGCTTGTGAGAAGGTCACAAAAAGTGATCACATGACTCCAGGATGCTGTAACAGTTGTAAATGTGAAGAGTAGTCATAAATCACTTATTTCAGTGTCACTGTAACTTTGAATGGTCACTAAATGAACTGTTGTAAGCCAAGGACTGTGTGTGTGTGTGTAGTGGGGAGGGGGGGGAGCTAGCAGGAGGGACTTATAGAATATTTTCATTTCAAGCCAGCCTCTTTGAAGGATGCTCTTGATCTTTCTTCACCATCACACTCACTATTTTGGGGCTATGTTCTCAGGCTAATTCACCACCCCCTCCTTTATCACTTTTGATCCCCACCCCCGATCTTTATGCTCCTAAAATGTCTTTTATATTTCTGTAACCCTTGGTCTTCTCCAAATGTGCCTCAGATAACATTGTATTATTATTTATATTTTATACTATTTTATATTTATTATATAAATATATAAATATATATGAAGTTTTTTTCTATTGAAGCACCTGGTCTACCCCAATATGGGAGGGAGCACACTGCTTCCCTTTCGCCTTTCAGCTCCAATCCAGGAGCCCTCAAGCAATCGCATTCACGAGAAACCATTTTATATCAAATTTATATTTGCTGATAAAGAAATAAAGAGAGACTGGTATGAATCTATTTCAAGCTATTTAGCTGTCATCGAACTTGGGCTGCCTGCATATTAGGCAGTTGTATTAACCTCTGAGCCACAAGTTCTTCTCCCTCAGAGAGGGCAAAGTCCTTGTGTGTCCAATCACACTTGGTGAATAAACAATTCCATTCCATTCCATTCCATTCCATTCCATTCCATTCCATTGACTGTTGGTATTACTAGCCAATTCAGATAGATGGATATTTAAGAAGGATAACGCTGATACGGAGTATAGTGTCCTTACCATCTGAAGTCAAGATCCAGGTTATGAAGTGCTTTGCCTTCTGATATTGAATCACAGCTGTTACTTGATACGAATATTCTTGAAACTGAAATGAGTAGGCCATCAAATTGTTATGTGGCAAGCCTTCAACAAAATGCACCATCAGAAGTGAGGAGATCCTACCAAATAAACGTAACAATTCGTGATTTTAGAAGTAAAAAATATCCCTGGTGTTAATTACTTCACCAAAACTGAAAACATGCAGTGGGATTAAAACCTAAATATCAGTAATCCTTCTGAGTTTTCACAAAGATCTCAAGGAATGCAAAACATTTGGCAATCACACCCCAAGTGAGATTATATAAATGAATACAATTGATATAATTTTATTTGGGATGTCATTGTAACTCAGAATTGTTAAAGAGCAGACTCGTACGAAAATACGCTTCCTAACTGACTTATTTATATTATGTCATTCAAGAACTGAATTAACACATTATGTCAAGCCACATTAGTTAACCATGATTTACTGAATAAATTACAGTTAAGAGTAATATAGAATGCACTGTGAAAAATATGGTATGGCTTGGCTTGATGGCTGAATAGAAACAATAATGCTCCCAACTATGAAATCAAGAAGACATAAATACAGACCTTAAACATTTACATTAGCTATCACTTATTATTGCTTACCAACTACTAATGTAGTTTTATCTCATTAGGGGATTATAATAAAATCCTCACTTACTTTTCTAAAACCATTTTTCTTCTTTGAGATGTGTGATTACACTTATTACAGGGAGCAACATGAACAGCATTCAGTGGGTGCCACTCTGGGATTATATTTGTAAACGTTGTCATTGCTTGCTGACAGCTAAAAATAAAATGAATATATATTCAAATAAAACAAGTTTAATAATTTATTCCTATATTTACAGGATGTCATTAGTTGGGACAATTAATATTTAAAGGATGGTGCACATTTACTTCAGACACTATTAATATTATAAAAGTTGTATCTTCTGGAATTTTAAGCTCTGGAGGGATAATTTGAGATTGAACTCAATAAATCCAGCTGATTTTTTTTTGTAAAATAAAGCTATTTTATTTCTATTTCAGAAACACATAAAAATTTAACCATCAATATACAGAACTGTATAAATCTCATATCAATTATGACTACTTTAGATTTTAGATGGGTAATAATCAAATTGGTACAAATTATCTCTTTGAAAATTTAAGTTTTTAACAGATGCCTTCATCTATTAAATGATGGGGTTTTCTGCATCAAAATATTGTATATGAGTGTTTTCTGAAAATTACTGTACTTTTATGTATATGTAGTCTCAATGTATTTGTCCTATTTTGTTTTCCCACCTATTTTATACCTTATTTTTTCTTCATCCTTGATATTTTGCTTTAGTTTAAGGAGCAGAATCCAGCAGAGCTAAATATGAATGCTAAGTTAGGATAGTAAGAATCGATTTGACCATCAATAAATAAAATGATTCAACTAAGATGTAAATTTAGGCTAACACTGAAGGGAAGTTCAGGATGAAGTTACCACCTGTAATTGGCTTCCTATTTTATGCTAAGAGAAAACATATACTAAGCCATTTTTAAAAATTATGTTCATGTCTCAATGCATACAACAACAAGAGTTAGGCTAAATCCTGAATGGCAAGAATAAAAATTCAACCTCTCTCAAATATAACAGCAAAGGGTTATGCTATTTCAGAGCTGTGACTCAAGATGCCCAGTAGGCAAATCACATGCTCACAACTGCCCTCTCCTGCCTGTATAATGTATTATTTGCGAAATACTGATTGAAACGCATGGTTATACCAAGGAGGAAGGAAGTGCAGAACTTAAAAGAAACTAACCTATTGTTGATGTGGTAGCCACACTGCAAACATTCAAACTTCCAAGAGAAAGAATGGAGAAAGAGATTCTCTATATGAGGATCTTTCCGCAGAAGTAAAGGAAAAGCAAAAACTGGAGTTTCTTCCTCTCCTTTGAAGAAAAACACAAGACAAAAATGTAGTTGTAATACATGTAATGTTGATTATTTCAAATGAGATGTGAAGAATATAATTCTAAATATACTTATACTCTATTTTCTAAAAATGTGTTTTAAGTGTTAAGAAATTGTAAGAGCCAATTCTTTTCCTAACAAATATTTCTGTACCAGTTTATATTACTGTAACGTGCATAGTATATATTGCCGATAGTTCATATAATGAAAGGATAAGAGATGAAAGGATCAAAGGCATTGTTACATCTATATTTAATATAAATCTCTCTAGTTAGAAAGATCTGCAAGTAGACATTCGGACTAAAGATTACACATTGTGCTTCCTAGTGATAAAAAACTAAAATACATTTTTTTTTCAGAAACTGACAATATAAACTTTACACTGGGGAGTAAATAGGGGAGTAAATAGGGGAGTATATCACTGGGGGGTGGGGGTGGCTCCTGGACTAATTAACTGACCCCACCTCCCTCCTGTGCTTCCTGCTCTCCCTCCACCCATCTTAATTTCATATTATTGTACTTCCATTATTTTTACTGTTCTATTCCTTTGCAATTGTCAAAATGTTTACATTTTGTTATCTCCCCACCACCACCTGTTTTATTGTTGTAAGCCACCCAGAGTAGCCTCATGGCAAGATGGGTGGCAAATAAATTAAATAAATAAAGTTCAAGTTGAAGAAATCCTGCCAAACTCTTATAAAGTTGTAGCTTCACACTGCTTTACAAATATATAGTAATAGTACAGTACAGTAGAGTGTATGCTATGTACGTATGTAAGAGAACAAAAAACCCCAAATACTTAAAAAGATCTAATTCTACTCTTCATACACACCCTTTTGCTGATGCATAATAAAAAGTAGAAAAGTGACTAGCTTACTAAACAGAAAATTACTTGGTAATGTTAGCCAACATTCTGGGAATTCATCAACTATATACTTAATTTTATATTAGAATAGAATAACAGAGTTGGAAGGGACTTTGGAGGTCTTCTAGTCTAACCCTCTGCCCAGACAGGAAACCCTACACCACTTCAGACAAATGGTTATCCAACATCTTCTTAAAAATTTCCAGTGTTGGAGCATTCACAACTTCTGCAGGGCAAGTTGTTCCACTTATTAATATTAATATGATTACAGTGCTGGTACAGCTAATGCCAAAGTTAGGATATGGTGTTACAAGAATTAAATATAAAGAAGTCTTGGGGCTCATGTTTGATAATTTTTCTTTCTTTCTTTGCACTGAACAGTTCCTTCTTCTTTTTCCTTCTTTGTCAGTTTGAACACAGTTGCAAACTAGTCTCTGTGGAGTTAGACACTGTTTTGTAGAAGCAGTAGAAACCATACTTTGCTATCTCAAACAACGCCGCTTAGAGTGGATTTTATGTCTAGGGTCTGGGAAGAATGAAGTGTCTTGAGCTCCTAAAGTGCAAAACTATGTAGCCAGGCAGAACAGCACTATCAGTTCCTGTTAACTATTTCAACATTCAAATGATTTCTCCTCCTTTTCACCAATGCTTAAAACAACAATGCTGCAGAGTCAAAAAACAGTTCTATTCCCTTCAAGAAGCCCAGAAACGTTAGTACTTCTGCACCTTTCTGTTCAGGTTCCCTAGCAACTGATATCCAGAGGAACAGTGCTTCTGAAATTGGAGGTAATATACAGCTATCATAACTAGAACCTTTATTTTTCATCAACTTGTCCACAGTTATCTAATCTAAGAGAGCAGTGTAAGGATTGGTGGCAAATGCCATAGTTCATTGCTTTCTTTTCATTATCCAGAATTTCCCCACATTCAGCCTTGTACAAACACAAGGTTTGCTTTCAAAAATGTTTCAGAATTAATCCCTACCATCTTTATACAGAGCCAGGAAAGACTCATCTGAAAATTCCAGAGTGCTACTGCTAATGGGTGTGTGGATAAGCAAGAAAAATCTACTTTTTGTCTCAATATATGGTTGCTTCCTATGTACTAAACTGAAACTCAGAATTCTTTTCAAAGGAAGTATACCGCTCAATATTCAGATATTAGATACTAGCTACTAAAATATTAGCTTATGTCTTCATGCTGAGTTTGAGTGTTTCCCAGGACCAAATGGTTGAGCCAAAAGCTGGCTGTGTGGACTGATTTAGAGTAGATAAGTAATACACGGCTCAGAAAGTAGCAAGAATATAAACACTAACCATAGAAATTAATGACAAATATAATCAAGTTTCCAGCTAATGAACAGATCAAGTTTAGTATGTTATAGTATATATATATATTAATATATAACTCAGAATGTTTCTTCTGCTGCTCTATCAAAAGAATTGGGGAAGGGGAGACCATATAAGAAAGCAAACTGCAGTGGTTAAAAATGCAGTTCATTGTTTACTTGTTTTTCTCCGCAGTTTGCAAAAACAAACTAAAACCCCTCACAGAAATACACATTTAACAATTACTTACCAAATTTACACCCAAGCAACGGCTGAAGTTGGAGAAATACGGTATTCCTGATTTCATTTAAATGAGATTCAGCTCTTGACAAAACATCCAAAGGAACTTCTGAAGCAAGTTCATCTGTACAAAACAGTTTGCTAATCAATATCCTTTTCCCCCAAAACACCTCATTTCAGTAATGAACTAGGTACAGTTCAGCATTGCAGATATTTATAAGGAAAATAGCTTGCTACATAATTTGGTTCCCGCAGCCATCAGAAAATATGCTGACTGGAAGCTGCATAAGAACTATTAGTTAATATGCTTGCCAAAGACAAATTTGTATTATACTCTTATGAAATGCTTTTTAAAACAGCACTCTGAGGAAATTTAGGATCCTACAAAAATTGATCCGATATTTCCCTAGTCACCCACTAGAACAGTGATGGCTAACCTTTTTGCCGTTGGGTGCCAAAACGGAGGTTGCGGGGGGGGGGGTCGCACGTGTGTGCCCACATCCATAATTCAATGCTCCCTGTGCCCCCGCGCATGCGCGCACAACCTCCCCCTGCTTTTGGCATCCAATACCAATAAGTTTAGCGATGGGGCCAGTAGGCCTGTTTTTCGCCCTCCCCAGGCTCCAGAGGCTTTCTTGGAGCCTGGGGAGGGCGAAAACAGCCTTTCCCACTTCCCCGGAGGCTGGAAACAGCCCGTTTCCCGATTTCCGGTGGGACTAGAAGGCCCGAAAATCAGCTGGTTTGCGCACGGATGTGCACTGGAGCTCAGCTAAGGCAACGTTTGCGTGCCCACAGATATGGCTCCACGTGCCACCTGTGGCACACGTGCCATAGGTTCACCATCACAGCACTAGAAAAACAGGATTACTCATATATTAGCATTATTGAAAAATGTTTGCAAATACTAATAATCACTCTCTATAAGATGAGAACGCCAGAGACGTGCTATGTTTTATCCTCACTCTTGTTCAAAGATACCTGAAACATATCCCAGAATCCATTCTAATGTGCCTGGATTTCCTTATCAAACATTTAGAGGCTCTTTAGCAGATAAATAGATGTAGGAAGGATTTCCAAAAGATCAATCTGAAAATTAATTATATGTCAGGCATATTTGCTA
The DNA here is from genome assembly GCA_030761175.1 of Masticophis lateralis. Taxonomy (NCBI): domain Eukaryota; kingdom Metazoa; phylum Chordata; class Lepidosauria; order Squamata; family Colubridae; genus Masticophis; species Masticophis lateralis. The sequence goes on along the minus strand of JAUDYJ010000004.1, from coordinate 24,337,346 downwards.
CATTGGGACAAATTCAAGGTCATGACAGAATTAAATGAAAATTATGTTCAATATCAAACTACCATTACATCTGTATTTTACTTGATCATATCTTTATCCTAATACTGGATGGCGAAGTAATCAGCAAACATGGAGCTTTAGGAATATATGTTTATTTAGGGACTAGGATAGAGATGGTAAGAATGGCATGTGAAAGTGGAAATGAGACCCACAAAAAAAAAAATGAAAATAAATAAAGCTTAACAGCTTTTTAACTGACCAGCTTTCATTAGAGCTGATTTAATTATTCTAAGGTTTTTAAGAATCCTAAGTTTTCATTTCCCAGTATTAAAGGTTGCTGGACATTCTAGAAACAAATCTGATTCCAGAGGGAAACAAGGATACCATAAGCCCTACTACAACGATTTTTACTTTATATATATACTTTTTACATATACCACAATATATAAGTAACATGTCTCCAAAATAAATAACCCCCTGCTCCCAGATTTGGCTTACCCTTTTGGCAAGTGTTCACAAGTGCAGCAGCTTCGTTATATTTTGTGAGCAGACTCTGGATTACCGACATGTTTTGGGAGAGTCCTGTCAAAATTCTTAATGTTTCCAAATGTACCAGTATTGACAGAATGCAATCTAACCAGCAGAGAGCATGTGCATTTCTCCACTGAAGCGACAAAGGCTCTTGCAGAGATGATTTGCTATGTTGTAGATCCTGAGACACTGATGGAGCCATCTCAGCGGCTGACAATAGCTGTGCTTGCACACTGAGCACTTCTGGTGAGTGTTCTTGAGCTCCCAACCCCATTTTCTGGTTGATGGATTCAGCTTCATCAGAAAAAGTTGGCTGCTTGGCTTCTGAAAAATCAGACGGCCCTGACTGAGTCCTAATTAGATTATTTCCATTGCAGTTGGGAATAAGATCAGATCTGAATGTCTCCTCAGTGTCCACCAAGTCATCAGTCCTAATCAATTTTAAGCATGGTTCAATAGAAGAGGTCAATAGGTTTGTGCCAAATAACTTTCTTTTCCCACTAGTGCCCTGAGATGAATAACCTTTTGCATCATTGGGAATTATAATAGTGCTTAGTGGTGCAGACCCTAGAGGGTAAATGCACTGAAATAAAAACAAAACAAAGACGTTATACTTACATTTAGTCTGAGTAGATTAACAGCATATGATGCACATTTCAGGAATGAAATGGAGAAACAGTCACAGAAATATTAACTAAGTCATAGTCCTCAACTTACAACCACAATTTGGACTAGAATTTTCTTTGATAAGCAAGGCAGTTGTTAAGTGAATCACATCTGATTTTATTACCTTTTCTGCCACACTTTTTAAGCAAATTGCTGAAGTTGTTAAGTGAATCACATGGTCATTAAATGAATCCAGCTGGGAAGGTTACAAATGGCGATCACATGACCCTGGGGTACTGCAACTGTCATGAAGATATGGTTGCCAAGTGCCCAAACTTCGATCATGTGATCGTGGGGATGCTACAATAGTTGTAAGCGTGAGGACCGACCTCATAAGTCACTTTTTTTAGTGCCGTTAACTTGGAAGTGTAACTAAAAGTAGAGGATTTCCTGTACAGAAATTAGGCATCCAATTAAAAACTATTAAAATCCCAATCTATTTTAAACAGTACTGTTCTCTGATACAGTATTTTTGTTTTCTCAAAAGAGCATCCCTGATACAGCACAGCAACAAATCTATAAAAGTATTTCCTTTGCATGGAATGTCTGTTTAAAATTATTTATGAGGTGGGGAGGGTAGCATGTTTTTGAAGGCTATTTTTAAGTGTTACTTTTCTAGACATCTGTGTGCTTAGAAATACAATTCTGCTACTGGTTCCTTCCTGTACTCCACATAAATGGAGGATATTTCTAGTTTCCTTGAATCAAGGTTAAATTTTATTGACTGCAGGCTCTAGCCACTCTCTTTTTTAATTTTTTTCCTTTCTACTGATTAACCTGCCTTCCCTTTCATTGCTGCAATCTTTTTTCATGTCTTTATCCACAACCAGTGGTACCTATTGCCTCTTTCTCACTGAGTGTTCCAGCCTACTCTGACAAGTAAAAGATGGGGATGGGCTTAATATCAGAAAAGCCAGTATGTCCTTCTTTTCGGGTTCTTTCTTCTTCTTCCAGCAATTTATTTTTTGTGCTACCATGTCTCTACAATTCAGAACAACGTGGAGGCTCCATAAAGGATTTTTCTTTCTCTGGTAAACTTTTTTTTATCTATAAAACATTAGGGTGTGAGTAGTAAAAGGCAGGATTCATGTTCACAGATATATCTGAGGTAAGCAGGGACTGAAGCAGACACTTCATATCCATAAATTAAGAGATGCTTAACTACATGAGAGGCATAAGTCTGGGGAGGGAGGGAAGCTAAGGATTCCTTCACTTACAGAAAAGGGTCAACTTTTTTGTATTGGGAATGGTCTAGGAAAATTAAACTCAACATAAGCACATTAAATTTATCTTAGACTTCAAATATCAGTTTTAGTTTTTATTTTATATACTGTACCATCTATGTAAATTGGGTGAAAGTGATTCTGGGACTCACAAAATGGGTTGGGGGAACTACACAAATCCATAGAATTACCAACACTAATTAATATAAAAACGTGTCTAAAAATTAGCTACACTTTTACATTTAAAAATCAATAAAGACGTTATAACTTTAGGTATACTAAGCAGACTGCTCTATAAATTATCTATGAAGTCTAAGAATGCTACAGATAATGGGAGTGGAATGGGTTCTTTGCCTTCAAATCAGTCCTTTCATATTATACATCATACAACTCACTATACATAGATTTTCTTGAAAACCATTTTGCTGAAAGATATCATGCTTGACCTTAATAGAACCTAAATAGTTGATATTCTTGTCTGTGAAATACTCAGTGATGAAGTACAACAATAATTATCTGGTATATCAGAAAAGGTATCTAGATTAAGGAGGACAGAATATAGAAATGTTAGACAAACTTTAAGTCAATAACTTCCCAAACTACTGAAATACCTGTGGATTTTCACACAGAAAAATAGATTCTTCAAAATTGATGTGGTATTTTCTTATGTGTCGTATCAAACCAATCCTTTTACAGGCTGGACAGCATCCATCTAGAATTTCTTCAGCAGAATTACAATTCTGAAAAGATTAATACCAGATAACACATGTATTGAGCTGAAAGATCAAAACGCTGCAAAATAATTTTTATAAAATGCAACGCTGAATTTGACATCAATAAAATAACAGTAAAACAATTAAATGTTAGAACAATTCATATCATTGATCATTTGACTTTTATAGAATGTTCACTTGTATTTATATAGAGCATATTACTATAATTCTGAACTCCTGTATATTTCATCAAGTAGAACAAATATTTTCACATATATTTGTACTAAGATCTGAAAATAGTAAATCTTTCGCCATTTCAGTAAGATTTCCGTGGAAAAAATAATTTTATAAGAAATTAAGAGGTCATATATTAAAATTAGACCTGTAAAATCATTTTTTTAAAAAAAAATCTCAAAATTGAGAAGGAACTTTGCACAATGTGAAAAAGAACTGAACTGACTTTTCCCAAATACCCCACCATGTGGAGTGCAGATGTCCCTACATCAGTCACTTGCAAACCATTTCCAATCTTCTGGGAATCCATCATTTCTCAGGCACTGGCTAAATTACCATGTCACTTGTAACATTTTCAAGTCCTAAGGATTTCTTTCCATATATCCTGAAAAATAAAAAGTGGACAGAAAAAGTTATATAAGCATTTTTCTCATAGCAATCCTTAGAAAGCATAGTCTAGAACAGGGCTGTGAGTCGGGAGATAAATGTTCCGACTCCGACTCCTCAGTTTTTTGTACTTCCGACTCCAGATACCCAAAATTTACTCCGACTCCTCAGTTTTTTGTACTTCCGGCTCCGACTCCTCTACTCCGACTACACAGCACTGGTCTAGAAGAAATGTGTGGGAATGAGATAAGAGGACAGTGCTTAATTACTGTATATATCAAAATAAACAACAAAGAATAGAGTAGGGAAATGTGATATACACTACAATGGATATATAATACCACCTAACTAAACTTTAAAATGTACATCTCTTACAAAACAGGTGAATTAATCACCTCAACGCTCTTTAAAATACTACTTCATTTGATCTGTGTTTACAAACAAGAGAGAATGTTTCAATCACTACCTATGCTCTTTATCAGATTCAAACCCGTGACAGATTATGACTTCACATTTTGTCCTATTAATGCAATGCTGCTAGGTTTAGGCAGAAAGAATCACCTACATTGTATGCTAGACTTCGTGTGGCCCAATAGCCCTGTTCCTCTAACTCACAGGCGCTCGAGTAATACCCTCAGCTCCTTTTTTGAGACCCACTTCTCTTATAATCAATCCTGTTTGCAAGAACCCCAGCAAGATACAAGAGGGAAAACTCCAGCTAAATACAAGTGGGAAGAGCACTCTATTTCAGAAAAAGATGATCAAGAAGGATCTGGGAAGAACCTGCTGTCCTGCACTTCCACCAACTAGAGAAGATGGAGATGGCATACATCTTTCTGTGTAAAGCAGAGAACATCAGGCAGGGCATCACAGGAAGAACTAGCGTCAGTTTGTTCAGTGCAGAGCTCTTGTCTCATCTAGAAGGAGAGTGATGTTTTTCTCTCCATAAGAAACTTAATTACATCAGGAGGCTGATGACAGTTGACATCTTCATTCCTTAAGACTCCTAACTATCAAGTGACAGCTGATCCTGATCCAGTTCTAGCTGCTTATCCCAGGAATATGTGATATAATTATGCATGATGGTATACAATAATACCTGCTTTTTAGGACTATGCCTAGGAAGGTTTGTGGTCACATCTTTAGCTTCATATCCTTTTCTTGTTAGCTTTAATGAATGTTAATTATGGTGTAGCATTACAAGAGCTCTAATATAATGATCGGGATTTCAACATCTGATTTAGAAGGTAACTTTAAAAAGAATTATATAATGCAGTACAACTACAAGAAATGTGAAAGAGAGAGGGACACAAATAATCATAGGGACGCTGTAGAATAATGCAGGACTATAAAATAATCAAGAGAACAGCAAATGTATCTCGAAAATTAAACATAAGAGGAACTAGGAACCTAAGACGTACATTTACATCGAGGTAATATTTTTCTCAGTCCTGTAAAACTGAGAGAACTACTTAAAATATCTAAATTAATTTGGAAGCTTTAAAGCTCATTATTTTATTATTACTACCAAAACTCTATTCTGTAAGTGTTCTTATGAGGTGTTTACTTATATAAATCAATCTGTCTTTGGTAAAATGTACTAATTGCGTGCAGAACTATCATATACTGCAATTAATGGCAGATTAATTAAGAGTGTCTAAATGTCACTGCCACATTTGTTTTATTCAACAATTTTGAATAAAATTTATACTTAGGCTGTGCATATAAACGTGAAAGAATGTACATAGAATCCTTAACCAGGTTTATCTATTGTCTGTTTCACATATAAACTATGTGCTTAAGAATCAAATATGAACTGGAACGTACTAAGAACTATTTAGCTCAGATAGTCTAGAGATAATTAACAGGCTTCCTCCACCTATTTTGGACTCTATTCCAATAAACATGGTCAATGACAAACTACAGCAGTTCTAAAACAAAATATCCTAATAGGCTATCCCTGAAATAGCATGCATTCTTTCAGGAGTTCAAAATGACAAGCACAGCATTCCGTCCTCTAATGTTTCCTCAAAACAGCTCGGCTTTATCAAATGAACTTCCATGGTTAAGGGTAAACTAGTGCCTGTCTTAATATGGTGATATACAAGCATACACACACACACACTTTTCTTGTTTTTATTTCCAAGGAAATCTTATAGATTTCAATATATTATTTAAAAAGAAAATGTTAAATTTAAAAATAATTATATAGGAGAAAAATGCAAATAGGAACATTTGTATGCCTATGAAGGTACAGTGGGGCAAAAAAGTATTTAGTCAGCCACTAATTGTGCAAGTTCTCCCACTTAAAAAGACGAGAGAGGCCTGTAATTGTCATCATAGGTAGACCTCAACTATGAGAGACAAAATGAGAAAACAAATCCAGACAATCACATTGTCTGATTTGGAAAGAATTTCTTTGCAAATTATGGTGGAAAATAAGTATTTGGTCACCTACAAACAAGCAAGATTCCTGGCTCTCACAGACCTCCACTATGGTGAAGACCAAAGAGCTGTCGAAGGACACAAGAAGCAAAATTGTAGTCCTACACCAGGCTGGGAAGACTGAATCTGCAATAGGCAACAGCTTGGTGTGAAGAAATCAACCGTGGGAGCAATAATTAGAAAATGGAAGACATACAAGACCACTGATAATCTCCCTCGATCTGGGGCTCCACACAAGATCTCACCCTGTGGGGTCAAAATGATCACAAGAACGGTGAGCAAAAATCCCAGAACCACACAGGGGGACCTAGTGAATGACATGCAGAGAGCTGGGACCAACGTAACAAAGGCTACCAACAGTAATACACTACGCCACCAGGGACTCAGATCCTGCAGTGCCAGACGTGTCCCCCTGCTTAAGCCAGTACATGTCCGGGCCCATCTGAAGTTTGTTAGAGAGCATTTGGAAGATCCAGAAGAGGATTGGGAGAATGTCATATGGTCAGATGAAACCAAAGTAGAACTGTTTGGTAGAAACACAACTCATTGTGTTTGGAGGAGAGAGAATGCTGAGTTGCATCCAAAGAACACCATACCTACTGTGAAGCATGGGGGTGGAAACATCATGCTTTGGGGCTGTTTCTCTGCAAAGGGACCTGGACGATTGATCTGTGTACAGGAAAGAATGAATGGGGCCATGTATCGTGAGATTTTGAGTGCAAACCTCCTTCCATCAGCAAGGGCATTAAAGCTGAAACGTGGCTGAGTCTTTCAGCATGACAATGATTCCAAACACACCACCCTGGCAATGAAGGAGTGGCTTCGTAAGAAGCATTTCAAGGTCCTGGAGTGGCTTAGCCAGTCTCCAGATCTCAACCCCATAGAAAATCTTTGGAGGGAGTTGAAAATCCGTGTTGCCCAGTGATAGCCCCAAAACATCACTGCTCTAGAGATCTGCATGGAAGAATGGGCCAACATACCAGCAACAGTGTATGCCAACCTTGTGAAGATTTACAGAAAATGTTTGACCTCTGTCATTGCCAACAAAGGATATATAACTAAGTATTGAGATGAACTTTTGATATTGACCAAATACTTATTTTCCACCATAATTTGCAAATAAATTATTTCCAAATCAGATACTGTGATTGTCTGGATTTGTTTTCTCATTTTGCCTCTCTCATCTTTTTAAGTGGGAGAACTTGCACAATTGGTGGCTGACTAAATACTTTTTTGCCCCACCGCAGATGCAATATTGTGCTATTCTGCACCAGGATACCAAATCTATGTGCATTATTTCTTATTTAAGAGCTGACATCTGGAATGTGATTGGTTCCATATTCATTATGATTTTCATCATAAATCAGGAATATGGGCAGGAACAATTGTTCTAAAAAATACATGTATATATTTTGCAAAAAGAAAAACACAGGAAGTGGCATAAATGTATAAATATAAAATCATCATGACCAAAATAAATGACATCACTTGACATAGATGATCAACTGGATAAAAATGGAAGTTATTTGAGAAACTGGGGATTGCTGTTCAATGAAATAGGGAAAAAAACCTGTAAATTGAATAAATATATAAAACTATCAATCTTTCCTATATGGCTATTATAAGTAAATTAATACTTGTGATGTAGTTCTTTCGTCTATTGGTGCATATGCAATATCCTTGCATATGCACCATAGCAAGGTGATTAGTGCAAAAAGTACACACAATGCGCAGCAAATGAAAACTGCAACACTAGGATGCTCTACGCACAGATAATTAATAGCACAGTGTAATGGCAAGCCTGACCTTGTAATTATGTCTGTGTGGGAGAGCAGTGTTTCTTCATTTCTCCTGAGAAATGGTTGCAGCTCCAAGAAATCCAAACTAATGGACAAGATAAGACTCTTTAAACTATAAGTCTACTGAGAAGATTTTGATTCTTCATATAAAGATAGTCCTTTGCCATACTGACTTAATAATTCAAATTAGAGGAGCTATGCTTTTTATATTTATTTATTGGTTCAATTTATATGCCGCCCTTCTCCGGAGACTCAGGGCAGCTTACAATGCGTTAAGCAATAGCCTTCAAACTTTTGTATATACCTGCTTAGTAGGGCTTTGCCCCACCCCCCACCCCCCAAGCGGTGTTCTTTTTTATACAAAGTCAGCTTATTGCCCCCACAATCCGGGTCCTCACTTTACCTACCTCGAAAGGATGGAAGGCTGAGCCAACCTTGAGCCTAGTGAGGTTCGAACTTGCAGTAATTGCAGGCAGCTGGTGTTACTTAATAGTACTTAACAGTACTTTAATCTGCTGCGCCACCAAGGCTCAATATTCCGATGTTACAACTCTACTACTATGTTAAAAAGGGTACTGTCTCTACAGTTTGTTGTTATAGAAACTGGGCAAAGCTGGAAGGTAAAGGAGAATATGTGTAGCTCAGGGTTGAAATGAGGGGTCCTTGGTGCTCTCTGAGCTTGCTTGTTTTCTTGCAGGGGTTTCATTACCCTAACTAGGTAACATCATCAGTGCTAGTTCTGGATGCTGGAAGGTTGAGATACAAAACTACAGTTTGGAGAAAAACATTTTGATTAAAATAAGCATTATTTATCTCCAACTCATAGGCTACAATTCTTTCTTTGCAAACTTCTGACAGAAAATACTACAAATATCATCATCATGACTGTAGATTAAACAAAGTATCTACCTGAAACACACTAACAAATATTTATCTTGTACATATTGAACCACAGTGATTTCTACTATATCCTAGTATAGTGTGTGTGTGTGTGTATGCGCGTGCGTGCGTGCGTGCGTGAAGTTAGACAACATGGCTATACTGGAGCTTCTTAACATAAATTGGCAGCCTATCACAGTGGAACACAATGAACAATTAAAGAAAGTGAAAAACAGTGATGTTGGATATGAAAAGCAAGCATAATTTTTGCACAATAGTTTCATGAAGAATGCTATGAAATATTAAAAGTCCAATCACCTTTAATGCACTTTCTGGCATGGAAAGGATGAGTTAGAATGTCACTGCTCCAATGTAATAATGTTTGGGATGCATGTTAAGAAATGCCATTTTCAGATATGTTTAATCAATTTCATTATTATGGCTGCTATCTGAATTGGTTCCACTCAATTTTATATAATAATGTACTTTATTACCACATAAAGGAAAGCATTTATACAAATAAATATCATGAGAACGTACACAACAGAAAACAGCAAATATGTTTGTTTTTTTAAAATTTGATTTATATGCCGCCCTTCTCCGAAAACTCAGGGTGGCTTACAATGTATTAAGCAATAGCCTTCATACTTTTGTATATTTATACAAAGTCAGCTTATTGCCCCCACAAACTGGGTCCTCAATTTATCTACCTTAGAAAGGATGGAAGGCTGAGTCAACCTTGAGCCTGGTGAGATTCGAACTGGTGTAATTGCAGACAGCTGGATGTTAATTACTGTGCTTAGTCTGCAGAGCTAAACCAGGCTCCTATGTCCCTGATGACAAAGAATCACAACTGTACTATTAATCCTATTCTGTGCTAAACAATATGAAAATATTATGGATTAATGACTATAGCTACATGGTGGTATAAATTTTCATAGATTAAGTACAATTATTCTGTATGTACATTGATATAAAACATACTGAAGGGTATTAATTTCCTTGAAAGTTTTCTGCAGTTCAGATTAAGTAGTAGTACTGTGCAACTGAAAGGGAATATACTCTATAAACACATAAATAGCAATTACAGGTATTCCCGACTTATAACCATTAGTTTAGTTACCATTCAAAGTTACAATGGTATTGAAAAAATAACTTATATGACCTTATTTTATACTTAAGACGGTTGCACAATCAAAATTTGGACACTTGGCAAACTGGTTCATACTTATGACAGCTGCAATATCGCAATGCCATTTTGCAAACTTCTGACAAGCAAGTCAATGGGAAAGCCAGATTCATTTAAAAATCATGTTACTAACTTAACAACTGCAGTGATTCACTTAACAATTGTCTCAAGAAAGGTTGTAAAATGGGACAAACTTAACTCTCTTGCTTAGCAACAGGAATTTTAGGTTCAATTGTGGTTGTAAATTGAGGACTACCTGTATATTGAATAAAGCAGCATTCAAAAAATTCAATTTCATACCATTAAAATCATATAGCACAAAATACTATTTGTACCTGTTTCCGGCTTCCTTTGTGCTACAGCATTTACCACTTAATCACTTAAAAGCATTGTCTAACCGTCACTGAAGCAATACGATGTCTGTCCTCATTACTGTTATATTAGCACAATGATAACCAAGAAACAGGTAGTAAATACGCAGTTGTGAAATTGCCTTTAGAAATTAAGTTATACCCTTAGTAAAGTGCTCCAAACTAAAGGATATAGAATTGAACAAAAATAAGTACTGACATCATGATAAAGTATCATAAAAACAATGCATACCCGTCATATGCTAAAAACCAAGCAAGGGCGAGGGTATTCTTTGACATGTTTATGTGTCATGTAATAGAGGTCCATAATAATCATTTTTTTAATTGAAGTTCCCCAAGTTTCACTTATAACTAGACATTTCTCTGGAAATATCTGATGCAAGGTCAGTATACATAATTACTATATATAATTTAAAAATATTTTAACCAGGATAGTCTCAAAGGTGCTTTTTAAAAAGGCAACTGGACTTTATTTTTCCTTTTAAGATGTTTTGCTTTTCAACCAAGAAGCTTCATCAGCTCTGACTGGATGTGCTGGGAGGAGGAAGGATTAGTTCTGATAGATGCTGTCAGATCTTTTCGACAGAACTAATCTTTCCAATCCCACCATCATCCAGTTAGAACTGATGGAAGCTTCTTGGATGAAAAGTGAAACGTCTTCAAGGAAAAACAAAGGCAGTCTAGCTGCCTTTTGAGACAACCATGACCTGGATGATTGAGAATCTCCATAGCCACTTACCATAACCAAAATAATGTTGCTGTTTAAAAATACACTGCATATCAAGGGTGGAATTGGCAAAACAGTGGAATCCTGTCTTATGTATAAACCAGGTGTGCAGAAGTCAATCCTATGGAGTTCAATTGAGTTTACTTTCGGGGAATTCCAGGCTCTCCCTTAAAAGATTCACGCCCTCTAGCAAACCCAACACCTGGCTTTCATAAGGGGAAGGGAAAAAAAGACAGGTGAGTTTTCACCCACTTGATGAACTCCAGGTGCACGGAATTGCAACTCAGACCCTCTGAGTCTGCAACTCTGAGATTGCAGACTCAGCTAATCTCAGAAACTTCTGGAAGTTGCAGTCGGACAGAGTTGAAGGGCATTATCCTGAATACTGATGCTGGTGAAAACTCCCTCCCCGTCCTAGCTGCTTATGCCCAAAGCTACCTGCACACACGACAGTGCAGGAACACAATGAAACCCGTGTTCCAGCATGCACCAACCCGGTTTCTCTACCCTTGGAGAACCGCAGGCAAGGGAATCCCTTACACCGTATATAGAACACGCTGTTACTCGTGGTGACGCCAGACCACGCAGCAACCTGGTGAACACTGGGAGTAGCAAAACGGGAGCAGGGGCTCCCTCCCCCCCCCCCCCCCCCCAAGGAAACCTGTAACCCGAGCACGATTTAAGGGCTCAGCTCACCTCTTTGGGTCTCCACGCATTTAGCCCTCTAAAGCCACGCCGGGTCAATCTTCCCTCGAAAAACCGCCCGCTGCGCTTTCCTGACGACGTTAGCAGCGCGTTCAAGGCCGGCTCAGGCCTGGTGCAACTTCCGGCGAGTCCTCTTGAAACCGGCCCCCGCGAAAAAAGAGTCCTCGCCCCGAATTGCCCCGCCTCCTCTTCTGAGCCTATGAACCGGGGGGGGGGGTGTGGGGGGTGGGGGGCGGAGGGAAAAAAAGGCCCTCTGGAAAATACGGCGGTTTGAATTTTCTTTTTCCTTGGGAAACGCCCACCGAGGGCCCCGGGAAATTAAGAGGCCGCTAATGCGAAAATTATTCTGTGGGATTTTTTAAAAAAAGAATTTTTTCCCTCCTCTTAGTTTTGGGGCGTGGGAAATTTAAGACTCCCGATTTAAGCCATGGTTCCAGATCCATTCCTTCAGAGGAGGAGTTCCCTTACTGTATGCTTCTTTGAGGCTATAGTCCTACTAGAGATACAATTATTTAATAAATCCTGTTGAGCCTCCGGAGGGGATGATCTACAGCAAAGTAACTCCCGAGGTATTTTCCTCTAAACTTTTGCTTTGGGGTTTCTTTCATTGCCATATTATGGTATCAAAACGGGTTGGTTCCATATGTTTGCCGAGAGGAAACGGAGGTATTCTACATTCCTAAATATAGTTTGATCTTCTCGGCGTTTTATACAATTTTGTTAAGAACTGGACAAGCAAACTAGTTTTAAACAACAAATGAATTTTAAATAACGTGATTTAAAACTGACCCCTTTACTCTCTTTGGGGCTAGGTTTTATGCATTTCTTGTGTTTAAGACCTGTGCATGAATTCTTCATTAAAAAGTTGGATGTTCGGTTAAAGGGCTCTTTGGCAGTCACAGAGTTTGGGAACCTTAAATGTATTAGGTCTCGTTAGTCATTCTTAAGAACAGTAAACTCTTAAAATTAGTTGTTTGGGCAAAGAGGCATGTAGCAAACAAGGCTAACAATGTGTACTCGCCTGTTCTGCATCTGGGAGTCTTTATCCTCCACGAATTTCTCTGTACTTTGTTTAAAGTTTTTTACCCATCTCTCATGCAAATATAAAATTTCACATTGTAATTAAGATCTCCATGAAACGTTTCATATGTATGTATGTATATATCCTTTTTTTTAGATACTCAAAAGTGAAGGCACTAGCACTTAAAATATACACTACAAAACACTCATTATCTAACTGAATTGCAACTGTAAAGCTCTGACTGAAGAAAATGATCCTGATGCTTTTTCTAAAATTAGAAAAACAGACTGAAAAAGAGTTACCAGTATGTTCTACAATTTGGGACCTACATAAAGAAGGCTTTCCTTTATGTATACAAGAAATGGACCTTAGAAAGTGAAGGTATTTTCAAGAGGGCCTCTCCTGCTATGTTAATGTGCAGACAGCTTCATATCAAGATAGACTTGATCTATCTAATAGCATCTAAGCTATTAGAGCTTTCAACTTTAAAATTTAGAGTTTGAGTTGTGAGGAGAAAATATTTACAGGATTGTGAAGATGACTAATTGTCAAATTGTCACAGAGTAGTTGTTCCAGTTTCTTGGACAACTTGCAACTTCTTCAGTTATATGATATCCTTTTTGTGCTACTTCTAGCAAACTTGTAGATGTATTCCAAGTGTGGATGTATTATAGATTTGTAGAAAAGCATTATAATATTGACAGATTCAGTTTTAATTCACAATTACCTCCAAGCACTTGCATTGTGTCTTTTTCACAGGAGGAGCACAAGCGAAGCAACATTTTTTGTTGATTTATCTGCCATAAACTCAAGATCCCTTTCGTGGTCAGTTATTCTTACTTCAGTATGTATGTGAAGTCAGAATTTTGCGCTAATATGCTCACTTTACATTTGTTTATTCTAAACCATGCTTGGCATTTTAATATTTATTCTTTCACAAATTATTTTTGTTTAGTAATTCTTAGTAAGCTGATGTTTGCAAACTTAGTCATCTCATTGCTTATTTCTGTATCCCAATTTATGTGTTGTGCTAAGCCAAAATGTAATTTGTTTGGTTTTTAGCTTTATATATTGAGTAGCTACAGATATTGGTTTATAAACCATAGTCAGTGTCTTAAGAGTATCATGTGAATCCCATTAATTGTGCTTTATTCAATAAATCATTTATTTAAATGTATTGGCTACACAACTCCAGTGTTCATATGGAATTATATGAGCCATGGCTATGTGTGTATTTGCATTTGGCCCTAGTGATTTGGAAACATTGATCCATTAGGATGTATGAAACCAGCAAATTTGTAATTTTTTCAATAAATATATAGTAAAGGAATTTTTAAAGTTGTGAATTGTGAAAGGACTTATATTTGCCCTCAACTCACATCCACTCACATCCACTTTAACAACTTATTTACAATGGTCACAGGGTTCCCATGGTCATGTGATCAAAATTTGGACGCTTGGAAACTCAACGTGCATTTACAACAATTGCATCTTCCAGGAGTCATGTGATTGCCAGTGTAACTTTCCTGGGTGCTTCTGAAGAGCAAAATCAATGGGGGAAACCTGATTAATTTAATAATGACATGATTCACTTAACTACAATGATTTACTTAACAACTGCAGCAAAAAGTTGTAAAATTGGATGTGGCTGACTTAACAACTGCACTTAGCAATAGACATTCTGATCCCAATTTTGGCTGTAAGTCTAGGGCTACCTTTATGTATACAAAAGTCATATTGATACTTTGTTAGGAAAATTTCCTGTTTGTGCTTGATAATTTCTATCTTTATTCATCTAGTTCAGTAGTAATTCACTAGGTCATATAGAAAAGACATTAAGTAATCAGTCTGTAATTTAGTAGATTCTGATGTTCCCAGATTTGCTGACATGACATCTTTTTATTTAGAAATGCCACTGAGTTCAGCATAAATATACAATTATAGTCTTAGTTTGGATCTGTCCAACTAAAATACGACAGAATAGTATTTTTGTTATTTATCTGGAATTGTTTTATTATTACACTTAGTCCTTGATTTACAACCATATTTGGAGCCAGAATTTCCATTTGTAAGGCAGTTGTTAAGTGAGTTAACAACTCACTTAACTTAACAACTCACTTAATTACTGATAGCAATTTTACAATTTTTTTGTCGTTAAGCAAATCACTGTGGCTATTAAGTAAATCATGCAGTTGTTAAGTGTATCCAGTTCCCCAATTGACTTTGCTTGCTGGAAGCTTCTGGGTAGGTTTCAAATAAAGGTCACATGACCTCAGGATGCTGCATATATATATGCCAGTTGCCAAGGGTTCAAATTTTGATCACATAGCCATGGGAATGCTGTGAATGTTGAAAGTGCAAGGACCAGCCATTTTTTCAGTGCTGTTGAATTTTGAATGGTCACTAGATGAATAGTTGTAAATTAAGGACTACCGGTATGTAAGGCCCAGTTTGGTATAGTGGTTGAGATATCAGATTAGAAACCAGGAGACCATAAGATTTTAAAACAGGATTAAATTACAATAAACTAATTCTTGTAAAATATCAATACAATCCCATATGGGATTACTGATAGCTTCTAATAACTTCAGTTGGACTTTTCCAGTGGTGGGATTCTGCCGATTCTAGGGGGTTCGGCCGAACCCTTTGTTAAATTGCTGGCTCGCCCCGCCCCTTGCCCCACCCCTGCGCACCACTATTTATTGCCAATATATAGTGGTGGGCGAGGGGGGGCAAGCCAGCAATTTAACAAACGGTTCGGTGTTTTTTTGTAATTTTATTGGCCTTGCAGCACACCAAACCGTTTGTTAAATTGCTGGCTTGCCCGCCTCTCGCCCCACCCCGCCTCCGACCCACGCGGTGCCAGCCTACCCTAGCCAGGGGTAGGCAATTGTGTAAGGTGACCAGATGTCCTGCTTTTGGCGGGACAGTCCCGATTTTTAACAATTTGTCCCACGTCCCGCAGCATTTTAAAAAAGTCCCGATTTTCGCCGGTCCCTTACCCTGCCCACTCCCAATCTATTGCTGCCTCCTGAGTCCCAGCAGATGGCTAGAGGAAAAAAAAACTGTTTAAACTCTTGCCGCGGGGCTTCAAAGGGCTGCACTACAGCTGATCAGTGTCAAAAGAAAACAAATGAGTAGACTGGTGCCTGCAAAAATAGGAAAAAAGCCCCTTTCAGCTTCAGCATAGGTTAATTACCTATGTTGATTAGATCGGCCTCCGACTCTCAGCTGATTTGCTCTCAGCTGTTTTGCACAGGGGTCTTTTGCTAGCTGCAAAGAGTCCTGGAGGAGATTTTTTTTTCTCCTTGTGCAATTCAAGCTGAAAACGAAAGCGAAAGTAAAGCAGGTTGTTGGCTTTGCTGTTTGTTTGCAACGAAAGGCAGATTTCTTTTCTTTTTCCTCATCAAAAAAGGTAGGTGAAAACAATGGGAAATTTATAGCAAATGGCAAAAGAGGAGAGTTCAAGATTTTAAAACACAAAAGAAAAAAACTCTATTTAACTAGGGAATTGTAATAATTGAGATACTATTAATTGTATATTATATTGAAAGCAGAAATGGTTAAATTGTGGAAGAATATATGGGGGAAATTATTTGGTTTATTATTATTGGTAAATATAATTAATTGATTTATAAGAAATTGGATTGCATGAAAATAATTGAAATATTCATGCTCATATTGATTAATATATAAAAAAGAGTTATATAACTAATTGATTTATATTAAAACGTTGAATTTGTATTAAACAACTGTAATATTACATAATTAACCAATGTGAGGATGGATATAAAAATAGATGACAATGGGAAGGGGTATAATACAGAATAGAAGGGAAAAATTGAATTTGATTAAGATTGGAGATGAGAAAGAAGGGTAATATTGGTTTTTTTAAAAAATAGACGAGGAATAAATATGGCAAAAAGGAAATATAGAAATTGTAAATTTAATTTAAATGACTAAACACTGTTTAAATTTGTCAACCAGGCAAAAAGTCTGTTCAAAGAAAATACATTGTATGTTTGTGTTTCTAATTATTGCTATTTATTCATATTTGTTCTCTTTTATTCTTTAAAGTTTAACAATTCATTCTTAATATCTTTATATTTGTTTGGGGTTGGCTTTCTTCCATTTCATCTTTTTTATTGTACAGCAATCTTTCTCCTCAAACCTACCACCTCTCTCTTTTCTTTCTTTCTTTCTGTGCGAAGATCTGGGATTATTCGTATTCCAGATGGTATTTTGTTCCAAAGCGTAGGTGCCCCCACAGAGAAGGCGCTCTCCCTTGGAACTATTAGACATTGTTTTAATGATGGTACTATGAGTAGGCCTACTCTGTGAGAGCGTATAGGTTAGTGGGAGGTTATCGGTTGCAGCAGGTGGTCTCGTAAATACTCAGGTCCTAAACCATGGAGCACTTTAAAGATAAGAACCAACACCTTGAAGCGCACTCGGAAGGCCACCGGAAACCAATGCAGCTCGCGTAGAAGAGGTGTTACATGCGAGCGCCATGTTGCTCCCATAATTACTTGCGCAGCCGCATTCTGGACCAGTTGGAGCTTCCGAGTGCACTTCAAGGGGAGCCCCATGTAGAGAGCATTGCAGTAGTCAAGTCGGGAAATGACGAGGGCTTGAGTGATTGTGCGTAATGAGTCCCGGTCTAGAAAGGGACGCAATTGGCGAATCAGGCGAACCTGATAGAAAGCTCCTCTGGCCATGGCTGTTATATGATCTTCTAAAGACAGTCGTGCTTCCAGGAGGATGCCTAAATTGCGAGCTTTCTCTGCGGGGGTCAATGACTCATCCCCAATAGTTAGTGATGGGACTAACTGGCTGTACTGGGACGCCGGTAGCCACAGCTACTCAGTCTTGGAAGGGTTGAGTCGAAGCCTATTTCTCCCCATCCAGACCCGTACGGCCTCAAGGCACCGGGACATCACTTCAAGGGCATCATTGGGGTGGTTTGTGGTGGAGATGTACAGTTGAGTGTCATCAGCGTACAGATGACATCGCACCCCAAAACCACGAATGATCCCCCCAACGGCTTCACATAAATGTTGAACAGGAGAGGCGAGAGGACCGACCCCTGTGGCACCCCGCAAGTAAGGGGCCTCGAGGTAGATCTCTGTCCACCTGTCAACACTGACTGCGACCTGTCAGAGAGGTAGGACGAGAACCACCATAATACGGTGCCTCCCACTCCCAGCCCCTCCAACCGGTGCAGCATGATACCATGATCAATGGTATCAAAAGCCGCTGAGAGATCTAATAGGACCAGGATAGAGGAACATCCCTTATCCTGAGCCTTCCAGAGATCATCAACCAATGTGACCAATGCTGTTTCTGTGCTGTATCCAGGCCTGAAGCCAGACTGGAACGAGTCTAGATAGACAGTTTCATCCAGGTACTGTGGGAGCTGTCGTGCCACCACATTTTCGACAACCTTTGCTAAAAAGTGAAGGCTGGAGACTGGACAGTAGTTTGCTAAAACAGCCAGATCCAGAGAGGGCTTCTTATGACTTATGACTGTCCTCACATTTTATGTTTTTGCCCTATCACCATTTTGCCTTGTCACCATGGTGAAGAGAAACATTCTTGTTAAGAATGCTACAATGGGCATAAATGATGACTAGTCATAAGTGCGAAGACTGGTCAAAAGTGCGAGGACCTGTCAAATCACTTTTTTCAGCCCTCTGGGTAGTCCTTTTGTGAATATGGACTACTCAGAGGGCTGAAAAGGTTATTTTTCACTAGTCCTCGCACTTTTTACCAGTCCTCAAACTTACGACTGTCCTCACATTTTACGTTTTTGCGTTTGCCCTATCTTGTCACCATGGTGTAGAGAAGCAGTTGTGAAATGATGACATGGTTGTTAAGAATGCTGCACGGGCATAAATGTGAGGATGGTCATAAGTGTGAGGACCGGTCAAAAATGCGAGGACCAGTCAGAAATAACTTTTTTCAGCCTTCTGAGTAGTCCCTATGTGCTTATGGACTAGTCAGAAGGCTGAAAAAGTTATTTTTGACCGGTCCTTGCACTTTTGACCAGTCCTCAAACTAATGACTGTCCTCACATTTTACGTTTTTTGCCCTATCTTGTCACCATGGTGTAGAGAAGCAGTTGTGAAATGATGACATGGTTGTTAAGAATACTGCACGGGCATAAATGTGAGGATGGTCATAAGTGTGAGGACCGGTCAAAAATGCGAGGACCAGTCAGAAATGACTTTTTTCAGCCCTCTGAGTAGTCCCTATGTGCTTATGGACTAGTCAGAAGGCTGAAAAAGTTATTTTTGACCGGTCCTCACACTTTTGACCAGTCCTTGAACTTACGACTATCCTCACATTTTACATTTTGCGCCCTATCTTGTCACTGTGGTGAAGAGAAGTAGTGGTGAAATGACTGACACGGTTGTTAAGAATGCCTCAATGGGCATAAATGTGAGGATGGTCATAAGTGCGAGGACCGGTCAAAAGTGCGAGGACCAGTCAGAAATGACTTTTTTCCGCCAAGTAGTCCCTATGCACATAGCCACGCCCATCCGGTCACATGACCAACTAGCCATGCCTACACAGTCACATGACCAACTAGCCACGCCCACCCGGTCACATGACCAGCTAGCCACGCCTACCCAGTCACATGATCACCAAGCCACATCCCCAACTAAGCCACGCCCACAGAACCGGTTGTTAAAAAAATTGAATCCCACCACTGGACTTTTCCCCTACTAGGTGAATGTAAACATTTCTCCAAAATGGTCTACTTGCTTCTTGGAGAGAAAATTGGAATTAATGTGACCACTGAATATAAACAATTTATACGGATACAAATTTTGTTGCAACGAAGTGCAGTAAACAAATGTTTTATAAATGGTTAATATCTAAATCAGTTGTTTTATTTTAAAGATTCATATTCCTTTAATAAGTTGATAACTTTATCATAACAAATGTCTCGTGAGGTGGATTGTAATCCATGAAGGTGTGTGCTGTAATACAAGTATCAGTCAATAAGATGTCACAAGACTCTTTACTTGAAAGTAATATCTTGAAATGTCTTCGTTTTCATTGGGATATGTACAAATAAATTGCTCATTCTTTCCTCTATAGATGGAATGGAAAAAGAAAATTAGGCATAAAGCCAGATGAATGGGAGGTAAGAAAAAAGGTAATTATGTTAAGGTAAAGAGGTAATTTTTTAAAGGTAAAGGAAATAAAATAAAATAGAGACAATAACAAAAACAAAAGTATAACAAAAAGATTACATTCACCAGGCAAATGCCTGTTTCAAGGAACAGCTGATCTCTAGTTCACTTTGAAAGGTATCCATGCTTTTCAGCAGATAGCCATTTATACCTTAAGCCAGTCTTTTGTTTTCAACATTGTCCTCTGTTATTCTTTGTAAATTTAAGATGATATTCCCTCCCCTCCAATTTCACAGTTAATTGGTTTTTTGGGGGGGAAATCTAGATAGATAAATAGACAGACAGACATTGTACGTTGGTATATTTGGCCTTCACTTTTATAGTATTTATTTATTAACTCTATTTCTTATTCCAAAATAACGTCTAATAGGTCAATTTGTCCTGAAAAAGTTGGATGACACATTCCATTCCACCTGATGGTTTATGCCGTTCTTACTAAGAAGACAAAAAGGATTGATAAGAAAAATAATTTTATAGTTTTGCAGCTTTATTAATAGGGAATCTAAATTGATCTAGGAAGATAACTTTAAAAGTAATGCTCTATTTATTTATTTACTTACTTGATGATTATTTGATGATGATTGATTATTTATAACTTTCCAATCTACAAATGTTGCTTTAAAAAAACTTGATCTTGCAAACAAAATTGTGCTTTTTTTCCTTTCTTTTGTAATCCTTAACAATTATTTTGAAATCAGTAATGCATCTAATGCATTAAATGAATCTCCAGGGGAGGTTTAGGAGCCATAGGTAGAGCTTGGGTGGTAATACCTTCTAAATTCTCCTGAGTTACTTTTGCTTTCTTCTTCAATAATCCTGCTATGCAAACTGATTATACTATTGTCGTCAATGTTTTTTTTAAAGTAAAACAGAAAACCAAAGCAGGTGGGATATATATCTGTAATGTAGGATGCTTAGAGTCACTTGTTGAGATGCATGGCTACGGAAATTAGTTGGATTATTTTTATGCCAAGGACCAGATATCGATTGTAGGTTGCCGATTTCTATTTTCCATCTTTGGATGGATAGTATTGATTCTTGGATAAGAAATAACAGAAGCTAGTCAGAGGTGTTTTTCTAACTAAAATCACACAATGGCAGGCAAAACGAAAAAGCAGTAGTAAACATATCTAATTAGAATTTTCACATTCTGGAATCTATTCCTTCGTGAGAGGTTAACAGGTGTGTGTTATTTCAGTGTCTAGAAAATATAATTAATATAATTTAAGCTATACAATACAATATCATTGATTCGGGTTTATCTCCCTTACATTTTTTTTATTGTTTTCAATTTGTATTATTTTTTTATTTTCTTCTCAAAAACAGATAGGAAGATTTAAGTTTGCAGTAAAAAATTATGCAATTTTAATTATTTTTACATCAAAAAGAAGATATCACGGTACAAATACATAGTGGTGATAGAATTGTGTATAATAAATAAATAAAATACATCCAGATTAATACCTGACGCTGAGCTTGTCGATCGAAAGGTCAGTAGTTCAACAGTTCGAATCCCTAGTGCCACATAACGGGGTGAGCTCCCGTTACTTGTCCCAGTTTCTGCCAATCTAGCAGTTCAAAAACATGTAAAAAATGCAAGTAGAAAAATAGGGATCACTTTTGGTGGGAAGGTAACAGCGTTCCTTGCACCTTTGGTGTTTAGTCGTACTGGCCACATGAGCATGGAGATGTCTTCAGACAGCACTGGCTCTTCGGCTTTGAAACGGAGATGAGCACCGCCCCCTAGAGTCGGGAACAACTAGCACATATGTGCGAGGGGAACCTTTACCTTTACCTTTTAATAACGGAAAGCAAATAGTAGTAATAATGGAAGGTTCTCCTTAGTTGACAAAAAAGTAACTCCCTCCTGTGTATCTCTCCAAGGAACTGTTTTGGGAGCAGGTCTTTTCAAATTCATGAATGAATGGTTTTTCTGACAATATGACACATTATTTAAAATAGCTAAAAGTGAAAGATAGTTCAAGCAGTCTCAAAAAGATCTTTCAAAATTTAGGGAATGTGTATTTTAAGCACACACACATTTCCTAATTTAAATAAATACAGATAGGATCTGATTTAAATAAATACAGATAGGATCTGATTTTGTCAATGACTGACCAGGAAAGGAGTAATGAGGTTCTGGTACATAGTTTAATTAAAAACTATTAAGCTGCTTGTATTGTAGTGCCTGTATACAAATTTATTGTACAGTTGTTCTTGGAATAGTATATACAGATCAGTTCACTAACCATAAAAATAATATTATAGAACTGGAGAAAATGCCAAAAAGAATGACCAAAATAACTTAGGAGCAGGAACAATTAAGGTCACAGGCTGTAGGAGTATAGCATTACTCACTAAAAATAACATCTAATTAAATTAAGATTTGATTAGGGACAAAAAAAAATCTAAAACTGCTCCCTTTGATGTTTTCATGGTGACACAATATACAATTATTCCTACATGGAAAGATGCTTTTAAGAAATTGTGCGAAAAGAACTATTTAAAATACCAACTTTTCTTACTGTTAACATTGCCGTACAATAATACAATATTACAATAATATAAGCCGCCCAGAGTTACCCTGTGGTAACATGGGTAGACAATAAATTGGATAAATAAATTGGATAAATAAATAAGTATAGTGGTCTGTTGTATTTGTGGAGTTTATGTCATCAGAAAACTGGAAAATTTTAAACATTCGATGGAAAACTTGAAAATTGAACAGAATAAAACTCTAACAGAAGTTTATGTCACCAAAACCAGTTAAGACTTCTCATAATTCGGAGCGTTTTCTCTTCCTAATTTGAGAAACTTTTCTTCAATTGCTACTATTAGTCTTCTTGAGTTTTGTGAGATTTCCAGTACAGGTATTTCATAAAATAAATTATTAAATAGCCACATGAATTACATAAAATTCATGAATATCTAATACATTGTTTCATAATATTATGTAGTTGATGCTAAAAATAGTAAAAACAGTCTTTAGATAAGTAATAATGGACTGGATAAAGCTAATAAGCTAAACAATAACATAAATAAAACAGAATATCTAGGAATAAGCTTATGGGATCATGGATGTAATACTTGATTTGTACTGGACATGAAATTTGATGTGTCCCCATGGTCCAGAGTTTTTGAGAAGTTGTAAATGCCTAACATTTGGGACTTGATATGTTAACTTATTCTTACTCGAAAGGGACATCTATATGTGAAATATTTGTTAACAGTACAGAGATATTTTGGTTTTTTACTATATGTATTGTTTTAATTTGATTGTTCTATGCAGTCAGAGTCTACTACAGCCTAAGAGCCCAAAAAATAAATACTTATAAAAGTAAATAAATCTATTTGAAAGGTGGTTGTACTAAATCCATTTTTGCTTATTGATATACATGTAATATGAAATGTTTTTGTCTCCTTTGTTGTAATACTATTTGCCACAATTTCAACAGTTGTAATACTGATTAGATTCACAAATTGTATTAAATAATAATGTAGCTTGTTTGGATTTGTCCAAGTGCATTGTATGAATCTAGATACTATCATTTATAAAATCTGGTCTGTAGACTTAATGTAATTTATGCATCTAGTGCCTATAGCCTTTTCAATAATCCCATGTAAAAGAAACATAAATTAATGCACAATGTGGACCCATTATACTAATTCCTGTGTTATTTAGAAGGCTGTCTTTGAAAATTTTAACAAATGTCACTACAGGTGGTCTTTGCTTAATGACCACTTCTTCAGTGTGTATTCAAACTTTCAACAGCCCTGAATGAGTTGCAATGTGATTACCATTTGCAACCTCCTTTGCTGATTCCCTACAAACAAAGTCAGTGAGAAAGCTGGCAAGCGGTCACAAATGACTACATCTATTAGCAGTGGAAATTCCAGCCCCAATTCCCATCATTCCATCCTTTCGAGGTCAGTAACCTGAGGACCCAGATTGTTGGGGGCAATATGCTGACTCTGTAAACCGCTTAGTAAGGGCTGAAAGGCACTGTGAAGTGGTATATAAGTCTGAGCGCTGTTGCTATTAACTGAGGGCTATGTTTGTTAGAAAACAGAGAATAGGTTCCTTCAGACATACCAGGGGTGAAATGCTCCCGGTTCGCACCGGTAGCGATGGCAACGGGTGGTTCAGAGAACCAGTAGGAAAACTCCCTGCGCCACCCCCACCCCCCACCATGCGCAGCTGAGCTGCACGATCAACAGAGGCTTTTTAAAAAAACTTTTAAAAGCATTTTTTTTCTACAACCTCTTCCAATGAAAAAATGCTTTTAAAAGTTAAAAAAAAGCCTCTGATGATCCTGTGGCTCAGCTGGAATCAGCAGAGGCTTTTCAAAGCATTTTTTTCTGCAACCTCTTGGCTGAAGAGATGGTTAAAAAAATGCTTTGAAAAGTCTCTGACGTTCCCAGCTGAGTTCCCTGATCGGCAGAGAGGCTTTTCAAAGCATTTAAAAAAATGCTTTGAAAAGTTAAAAAAAAAGTTGGCCACGCCCACCCAGTCACATTACCCCACCACTACCAAGCCACGCCCACAGAACCGGTAGTAACAGATTTTACATTTCACCCCAAGACATACATGTGTGTAGGTCTAAACTATTATTATTTAAATTTGTATTCTATCTTTTTACCTTAGAACCAAAACTCAAGAAACGTAACAACTGTGTTGAACTGCATTTAATTAAATAACACAAATTGATACCATATAAGTAACCCATCAAAAGCCCAAACATTACAAAAATGATAACTATATATAATTGCATTTAATCAAAGTAACAACACAAACATAATACCATACAGTAACACATTTAAATTGTTCAAAAAAGTAAATAAAAAAAGATGCATCTTGATATATTTCTTGAGTGTAAACTAAATGGAGAGTTACAGCAACTCTAAAAGGAATTTATTTCAGTCCAGGAGAAATTCTGCTAGAGATCTCATCCTGTATGTCCAAAAAAATAATCTATAACAGATCTGTGATAAACCCTTCCTAATTTTTGTCCCTCAGATAGCCACTGAAGAATTTAATGATTACAACCAACATCAAACCCACAAAACAATTGGCCAATATAAAGATTTTTCAGCAAACATGTTGACAAAATACATTTCCCTGTTATTATTCTGACATTGATGTTTGCTTTTGCATATGGATTTTAACAAAATCAAATTACCGATAACTGAATGCATACATGCCAGTTTGTGGTGGTAACTAAGGTGCTGGCCCAGAAACTACAAGACTCTTGAGTTGTAGTTCCACCTTAGGCATGAAAAAGCAGCTGGATGATTTTGGGCCAGTCACTCTCTCTCAGACTAGTCCTCCTCACAGGGGTGTTCTTGCTGGAAAAAAGGAGTTGAAGGAGTTTTATGTATGTACACCATTTGACTTCTTTATAAAGTAAAGATGAGATAAAAATCTAATAAAACTAAATATTTTAAAATTAACAAAATTATGATAGCCTGGGTTTTTTCATTTAATGACCAAACACAATTTGAAAAAGAAAGATATGGAAGGTATGGAAACCATATGACAATGTTTCATAATTTATTAATCTACTGTAATAAATCTGTTCAGTTTGACAGACTATTTTTGAAAACTTACCTGTGATTCTCAGAAAGTCCTCCTTTTAAGTATAATTTAAAAGAGCTTGTTTTATAGGTTAAAAGTTACAAAACAAATTACTTTGTCTTGGGTAATAGGTTAAAAGTCATAAACAAATTGCCCAAGCCTTTCAGGATCAATGCAACACAAAATTCTTGTAAATTTTTACAGTATACACTCATCTGTACTGATACGTTGACGTAGTGATATGTGTACCGGTATCACTGGTTACAATGGGACATGTTTTTGAATATGCATGTTTGGAGAAGTAATTTAAGATGAAAACAGCTTTACATCCTCAGGCAACAGATGGCTTCAATGTGGACATCCTGTTTTGAAAAACAATGTATACACAGGATAGGTTTTAGATATTTTTCTAAAACATTATTGAATTTGAGATTTTGATGGGTTATTAAATATTTCACAGTTTAAGTTTTGTGTTCTCTTCTGTTTTTCCTCTGACATTCTAGATGTGTTCATGAAAACCTATTGTTTCATTCAAGCCTTTCTTCTGTGAATGCCAGGAATGGATATTCATTGTATTTCATTTCTTTTCCTGTCCAGTATAATATATTTTATGTTAAATATTTACAGATCTTTAATGTTTGCATTTAAAGAGTTTCTATTAGCATTAAGAATTTCTGCAGACATAAGAGTAGGGCCAGCAACAAGTCCAGAGAGTGAATAATCAATAACATGTATACCTGTTCTGTCAAGCTGACAGGAAGAAGGCAGGTAGATGCCCTGGAAATTATCATTTTTTTTGCAAACTGGGCTGGAAACACTAATTTGAGAGGCCACAAATTAGGCTTTCAGTGGCAGTGACTGCTGTGTCCAAAGATAAGTGTATTTCTGGGTGGAGATTAGTTGGCATCCATGAGGAAAAGAAGTCAGCATGAGCAGTAGTGGAAATAACAAACAGTACAACTTGACAATGAGATGGGCGGCATCATCATTGGCATCCTTCAGTCTCAAGAGACTATGGTATTGTGCTCTGGAAAGAGGTCCTAAAACAGCATCTAGTGTGACTTAAAAGGCCAATTCGAGAGTGGCAATGGGCGGCATATAAATTTAAACAAATAAAGTGCTGCAGGAAGACAAAGAATGATAGAAGGAACAAGAAATGAAAAATTGTGACTGGGAATTAACTGAGTACCGGATGTATAGGTAGATAAATGGACTCCATTCCACCTGATTTTATTCAAGGATTATAGCTTGGTGTGAGTATAAAGGGATTTAGTAAAGGGAACATTGGAGGAGTGGCAAAGAAAGTGATGAAAAGGCAGCTTCATTTCTTTGGTGGGAGATGAGGAATGGAGAAGAAAGGCTCCCGCTCAAAGTGAGAGAATAGAGAGGGCTCCCAACTTTGGAATGAGATGAAAATTCAGTGGAAAGGATGGGTTAGAGGTGTGTGCTATAAAAGAAGTAAAATTGAGGGTGTTTTGTTAGATGAATGTAGGAAAGTGTAAAAAGCAGTAATGGGTTATTACTGAGTAGCTGAGGGAGATATGGGAGGAACTGAGGATGAGCTGTTATAGGAGAAAAGAGATTGGCATGTATGATCATTCCCCAATTCTAGCTTCCTAATCTCAACTCAATATACAGATAATTAGATTATTACTATCACATTAGCTTTACCCTCTTTCTAGCACTGCTTGTACAGCTCTCCATTTTTCTTTATGGAGGTGGAAAGGAAACAATAAACTAAGTATTAATTTTAAAAGAACTTACTTGCTCATCTTTAAGAGGCCATTTTTGCACCTGGCTTTATTAAATGATTGTTGTCCAGTCTCCAAATTTTCTTTTCTAGAGAAAGTTGTTTAAAAGGTGGTATAGTAACTACAAATAATTCTGAAAGAAATGGGTTATATAAAGACTTTTAAGCCAGGAAGCCTAGGCATGTGATAAAAAACATATTGTTTGGTCTCATCAGTGTCCTCTTATAGAATAGGGTGGTGGGAGCATGATTCTCCTCATACTATTGAATCCTTCAGTTTTCAATATTATCAACCTTCCAAATTGCTGTGATTCTGTTTGAGTCACAGCAATTTGGAAGGTTGATAATAACTGATAATATCAGTTATGGTTCCATTACCTTCCTACCTGGGCAATGTCAGTCAGTGATTGTGCAAAGGAGTCTTCCCTGGAATGGGGATTCTAATTACAGTCACTCATGTTTTTGACATTTCTTAATTGGTCTACTGCAGCACATTGTATACGAAACCCACCTAGAAATTTCAGATGGTACAGAATATGATTGCCTGTTACTAATGGATTAAACCATGTACAACCTTTTAATCCCTATTTAATGTAAGCTGTGCTTGTCTACCAGTTTATTTCTGGATGCAATTCAAGGTGCTGGTTAATGCCTATATGGCTTGGAACATGGGTATCTTTGATGCTGTACACTCCAAAAACAGGTAGCCCTTGAATTATGACTATACTTGAGCCCACAATTTTGGCCATTAGTTATGGTCATATAGTGGCTCAGACATTACCGCAACTGATTTTATTACCTTTTTTACAGTGGTCATTAAGCAAACGCTACAGTCATTAAGTGAACACATTCGCTATGTGGTGGGTTTTGCTGGAAACACTGATTTCCAGCAAAACATTGTAAATTGTGGTGATGTGACCCTGGAACATTGCAAATGGCTGTAAATGCAGTCTGGTAGCCAAATGCCCCAAATTTACTTCACTAGAGGGTATCTGTCAGAACTTCAAATTTATGTCATAAATCCCTTTTGGGGTCTGTCATAACTTCAAAGGATCACTAAGTGACCAGCCATATGTCAAAGATTATCTGAATAATCTGCACTAATCAGATATGTTTGGTAATCCCAATCGCTAGGCATTCTGGTGGGAAGGGAGCTCAAAAATAAGCATTCTCTATGAACCCCACTTCCTCCTGTGGAGTAATTCGTCCGATAGTAATTTAGACACCTCCCCTTATAAGACACTTGTAAATAGTTGGCTATTTCAGAGAGCTTTCTGGGAATGATGATATAATAATAGAAAATATCTAGTAAAAATGAAATTATGCAAGATTTGTGTTGGGTCCAAGTAATAAATCCCTAGCAAGCAAGACTCTGAGGCAGGTAGATTCGTCAAAAAATACTTTTATTTGGAATTATCATATTGGCACGTATTTGGCGAAAACCGATTCGGAGGTCTCCTGCGGTTTTCACCTAATTAAAAGTTTCCCTACTTTCCCCCAGAGATTAGAATGGCCCTCACTCTAACACTCTTCTGGAAGGTGCTGAAGACCTGGTTCTGCCAGTGGGCCTAGGGAAACCAGAGCGGAATGGAGCCCATTAAATGGCTTGTGTGATGTGCTGTCACCGGGACGGGGGATAGCGATGATTTTATTATATTAATTTATTTGATTCTTTTTTATTACTTTTATTGTTTTAAATGAGGTTTTATATTCTGTAAGCTGCCTTGAGTTGCCATGTATGAATAGGTGACGATATACATTCAATAAATAAATACTTTCTCAAAACAATCAGTCACATGATCCAAACACAGAATGGGCTGGCAGCCAGGTGGCCTCACTCTGCCTTCTTCTGACCAGGTGTGAAAATGTCCTTGGTTCCCAAGAGAAAATATGTTGTTTTGGCTATATGTTCCCCTCAATTCTCCCCTCCCTATCCCTCAGCTCCAGTGTGGCAACACTGAAGCAGTCAAAATGGTTTCAGTTAGGTCAGCTTCATGGTTGACAATTTGGAAAATTTTGATTATGATTATATACAATATTATTGTTTTGCTGGAATTTCCTCCATCTTGTAACTTGATTTGATTGATGTGTAGTGGAAGTTATAGTAAATAAAATAAATTAATGAACTATACCCAGTAGTAACATAAAAACTCCACAAGTGAAGAGAGCACAACTTCTAGTCATTGCATATTACAGCCTCTGACCCCAATATTGTTATCATTTAGATATAGTTGTCTATGAAATAGAAAAAAAATTGGTGCACTAAAAAGTATGTTTTATCTTGGAATTCTGAAAACAATTCTGGATTGGTTTTGGTCCAGCCAAAACAAAACCTGGATTATTTTGGTTTCAGGTTTTGTCTGAGAAAGAATCTGGAAGAGTAGTGCAAGATGATGAGGACAAGGCTGATGCAAATAGTACTGCTCCTAGTTTCTTTCTCTTTCACATTCCCAGCGTGTCAGCCTGATTTCCCTTGCCTCCCATTTGTTGCTATTGTACCCGAATTCACGTGCAGCATATCACTACTGTTCCTTTCTTTTAGTCGCCATATGCCTGCCCAGTCCATTTGTCCTTCTCCCCATCTTTCTTCCCTGTAGCAGCCTTACATATGTCTGTCTCCCCAGTCTTCCTTTCTCTTAGCTGTGACTGTTGGGCTTGAATTTAGTAGTTCTTAGTAGATTGCCTATCCACAAATAAGGAAGAATTCATCTTGGTAGCCAGGGAAGTTTACCAACAGGCGTATAACAGTTTACTGTATAGGTCTCTATATATTGTACTATACTGTATTTATTGATTTTGGTTAACCATTTTGACTATCCCTGAGCTTTCAGGGCACGGATGCAGATGGAAAGATGTTAATTCAGGCCTCTGAGACTCTTGTTCCCAGGTTAGGTAATTCCAAAATGGTAAAATATACTGTGTTTCCCTGAAGATAAGACCCTGTCTTATATTTTTTGAACCCTGAAATAAGTGCTTGGCCTTGCACTCAAAAGCCCAACTGGGCTTATTATCAGGGGATGTCTTGTTTTGGGGAAAATGGGGTATGGAAGGCTGCAGATTTAGCTTCAGATTCTAACTTCAGGGCCTAGTACTGTTAGGAGCTAAATTAAGCTTATTTTGCATTTCCATATCCAGGATTTCTAGTTTAAGAGGTATTGTAGTTTGATCAGAACTCATGGACAGGAAAATATTTCGTAATAGGGTGTTGGGAGTTTATCCAATAGGGTCTGGTTCCAGATTAATAGGAATTAGCCAGAATTTATTAAGGGAACCAGGGACATTGGATAAAGTTAAACTTTATTTAAAAAAATTAAAATTGCTAGCAATCACAAGGTTCTTGAAGTAAACCAGTCTCCACCCAGAGGATGGCATTTGGGACATACTTGGAGATTTGGAACACTGCCTTCAGGAATTTACATTGACCCTATCCAAGGATAACATTAAGGATATACTATAGATCTAACAATTTTTTATATACTGTAGGATTTAGCTTCAAATAACTAGATGGTCACAAGTACAAAGCTTTCCCTTTTTACCTGGAAGAAATTCAAGATACTTGAAGCAAATTTTTGTGTTATCTTGATTTAAACTTGGACTGTCTTCTTGCTTGGAGCATGAAAACTCCCACATCTCCCATATTTAAAATATTGGATATGTTCAATCATAATGCCGTGGATATGGATGAAGTGAGAATAGAATAAATTGTTAAAATCATATGTAGTGCTTTGAATTACCTATCCAAACTACTACAGAGGTCTTGGATTCTGCATATGGAAACCTATTAGCTATTGGAAGCAAGTGGAAAGTGTGGAAAGCCAAATCGTCAACGATAAGTCATTCTAGAACTACTGCATTTTGCATCTTGAGCACAAATTTTGAAAACTGGAAGTCTTTATATTATAAAATTAGAATATTACTTCATTTTCATTGTGCTTATGAAAAAAAAGCAAGTACCCATATAGCAAGTTTTAATCACTTTAAAATAAGACTTAAAGTGGAATCTCAGTGTACCTTCTGTGAATAAGAGTTCTTTAAATCCACAGCTGAGCTGGAGGTCCACAGTGAGAATTTGAATGACTATAAAATATAAGGATTTCAGAGATTTCCTATTTAGGTCATGTTATGTGCTGTCTACCTAAATAAAGCTTATGTAAAAGCTTGTTTTAATTTTCATAGTTTTCATAGTTAAAACATAGTTTTCAAAAAGTATTAAAACCAGAGTTTTATAGTAACAATATGTATTTAGTGTGTAGATGTGATCCTCCAGAGTTTATAATAGACCTCAGTTTATTCATATAGAAAATGGGATTATTTTTGTAAGATTGGATCAATTATTTTGGATCTAATGAGGTAAACTACCAAATGTATTTAGCTAGCAAGTTATGTATATTTAAGATCCATGAGCCGCTTTGTTAAAGTTAGCACAAGGGCATCGCACTAAATATTCCCTTATTTTTGTTTTCTCTATTTAATAACAAGGACTGGTTGGTGTTAGGAGTGTTTTTAGAACCCTTTACTCAGGCTTCAAAAGGGTTTATTTGACGGTGCGGATGACGGTGCGGCTAAAGCAGTAAGGCTCCTTTTGCCTGCACTGAAAGTTATGCCATTGCCTATGAACCGCTCTCTTCATACACTGTACTAGAGCAGCAGTTTCAGCCTCAGAGCTGTACATCCCGCCTCAGCCATCTCTCTTCCACTCATTTTTACATTTGCGCGCCCTTTCAATCCCAAGTGACGTATCTCCCGCCGCGTCCAATCAGCAGTCTCTTCTGGTCAGGACAATGGAAGGTGTTCCTCCAACCCGCTTAGCTCCTGCCTCGGCGGCAGCCAATGACAAGAAGCCTGTGTTGAGAGTAATGTTACCAGTGCCGAGAAGAGTGAGGAGGCTGCGTATCGATCCAGCTCACAGCCATTGCAGTGCATTGGACTACATACTAGATCCAGGCAGCCGTGGTGGCCAGTGTGAGCGTGTTTGCGACTTGTTTGAACTGCGGTTCTTGAGTGTACGAGAGTGTGGCACAGGGTAAGTATATTGCGGGTCCTCGGCTAAGAAGCCAGCCGGAGTTGAGGAGGCCGACGCTCCCAGCCTGGCAACGGTGAGGCTTTGGGGTGCGAGGGGCAGGATTCGTTCCTCACAGCCACACACACAAAGGGGGGAAATCGGGCTGGGACCGAGCACACACTTTCCCTCGTCACCTCGGAGGCGGAGGAGGGTGGCGGGAAGGCGGTTAAGTCATTAAAAATAAAGCCGCCTGGGGAGTTTCGAGAAGTGGGGAAAAAGGGACCATAAATCCTGGGACTCCCCCCCCTCCCCGTCGTGCCCCAAAATCCCCACAGTCACGATCGGGATCGACACCGTAAATCCGTGTAAATGGAAGAAGAGGACTCGATCCGTTTTAGCCCGGCAAGCGAGGCGGCGGAAAGCGGTCCAAGTGTGAATAAGCTGCTTACATAGCACGGCAATACAGAGCCATCTAGCCATTGCTGCAGCGTCTGTGAAGGGTTGGTTGGTTGAAGGGAGGGGGGGTGGAGAGAGAGAAAGCGGCGGACTCTCCACACGGACGCCGTGGTCGGTCGAACGAGGAGGGAAAAAAAAAAAAGAAAACGGAGGAAAAATGGGGAGTGGGCGCGGTGTGTGTGGCGGTGGGGGTCGCCTCGCCCGCAGGAAGCCCCGCGATGCTGAATTGCAGGAGCGTTTCTGGGCGTTGCTGGCCTCGGGGCGATAAATCACCTCGGGAACTGCGCTTGCTGTAACATGGCTGACGAGAGCCGTGTGTAGAGCAAGAGAAAACAAGGCGAGAGGAGGGCTGGCTTGCGCGCAAGGCAGGGAAGGGGGAGGCGCGGACGGGCGGGCGGGGGCGCAGTTCAGGGGAACTTTTTCAAGGCGCCTTTTCTCCCTGGGCGAGAAAGAGCGCCGGCGACCGTTTAAAAGTCCAGATCGGCCGCAGGTGAATTTTTTTTTTTTTGCCTTTATTTTTTTTTTCACACACCCCTCCCACCGCAACCCCCCCTCTTCCCCCGCCCCGGACTTAATGGGGGCTTTTTTTTAAAAAAAATAAATAAATAAAACTGAACGGAGAGGTTCTGGCGGGCTTCAGGAGAAACGAGACACTTCTCTTCTCCCCCCCCCCCCCCGTTCTCATTGCTTGCAATGGCTGAGTGTGTGCGCCAGAATACAGAGCGCACCGACACACACACGCACACACACGCACAAAGGGAAGGAAGGAGCCATATTCTCTTATGAAGCAGCGGCCATTCCGAGAAGCGGCCTCTCTTCCTGCTGCAAAGGCAATGCGCGGGCAGCGCTTCTCGCTATAGAGGCGCCGCCACGCAGCGGGCAGGGCTCGGGGTCCCGCGCACCCGCTGCCAGCCGAGCCTTTCCGCCGTAGCGAAGCTTCCGCGAAGCGCATTTCAAGGGGACTTTCTCTCATCAACAAGGCGTTTGCACAAAATGGAAGGAGAATCGCTGCTGCCGGTGGTGACCTTCTTAAGCAGAAGCCTGCGCCATTGTAAAAAAAAAAAATCCGCCTCGCTTCTTCATGTAATACTGAAGCACATGGAATTAAAAGGACCCCTCAGTTTTATGGTTTTAGCTATGGTGTCTGCGTCCTTGTAAAAGAATGCCTATTAGTTATTAGGCAATTTTTTCCTCAACCTTTAAAAAGAGAAAAACCCGCACGTGATACTTCACTTACCCATAATGTGGACTTCTCCTTACTTTATTGCCCAGCTTTTTAAAAATTACATACCTGACTACATTACTTAATAAAGTATGTTTAAAATGCTTATTATGGTGTGATTATTTTTCTATGGTACTTTTAAAAATGCTCTGTATTATAAGATGTAAATTAACAAGTAAAAGTTTTCCAAACATACACTTTTCGTAGTGTATGTTTGGAAATAAATTTATTTAAAATAACGTCGTCTTAGGGTAAGGAAAATTAAATATAGTAACCACTATATATTTCTTTTTTTTTCCTTTTTTTTATTATTGAGTCCAATTATTCAGATATCCTTATCTATTCCTGAGAGTTTTTCTGACCTATTTCCATATAGGCATGAGTATTTGTTTGTTTACCTGAGAGAAACTTTAGACTGGACATGTTTAGTTAGGAAAAAAAATATTTTCGTGTCCACAGGCCAAACTGGTAGGAGGTTGTTTTTATAGCAATACTGGCCAGAACTACATTTCCATACTTAAATTATGCAAATTAAGGCAGAAGTGCTTCTTGAATACCTAAGAACACTCAGAAACAGTATTTTTGCTCCTTAATAGAAAAGTTTAATGCAAATAAGAAAAACCATTTAAACACTTGAAAAAAACCAAAATACTTAATTTAAATTATACACATTAATTTAAATATTGCTGGATCAAATTTAAGGCCTATATAGTAGGAAACTACTGTAGTTATATATATTTTAAGTCTTTACTAGTCTAATTCACACTGGGGCAGTTTTTTATTATTTTACCAACATCTTTTTCTAAGTGTTGGTGGCAGCTCAGAACTCAATTGTTTTTAAGAAGTAGAACTTACCTTTTTGGCTCAGTTATAAAAGCCTGCAGAATTACATTTGTCATTGCCTATCATGTAAAAATAATGATAGAACGCTTCACAAACCTTTGTTTTTTTAATCCACAATTTTCCTAACCAGTTTTAATATTCATTATAAGCTTGTTTTGAAGTGGCACATGGAAATTTCTGTCTATGAATATGCTCACTGTGTGCTTATGTGCTCATGTCCATAATACATGCATTCCCCTCTGACACAAAGTTGTAGAACTCAGAAAAATTATATTCACATAATCCAGAGAATAGGTGAAGTATTAGCATGTCAGTCTGGTTTGAAAACATCTCCAGAAATGTTGTGGCTGGTCTTAATCTGCCAAAAATGTTCTGGCATTCTAAAATGTGGCATGCCCCTTCACAGACAGTAACCTGTTTCCATCTGTTGGTGAAATTGGTTGTTGCACATGAAATTGGATAATTTAGTACCAATTTAGTATTTGTGACTAAATACCACACCATAAGAAGATTGAGTAAAGGACAATGTTTCTGCATGAATTTCATGTGGACAGATCTCATATATGAAAGGTTGTAAAGGAACATGGTTAAAAAAAAGTCTTTGATTTAATTGTATACATGGAAGAAGAAAATGAAAAATAGAGTACTTGATATGAAATATAGGAAATAGCTGGGGCAGATTTTTTCAGGTAAATGTTCATACATACCTGTACATGGAGGGTAGTTGGGTTATTATATAATGAATAAGGTATGCTTGGCAATTTAGTTTGAAAGAAACAAAAGATTCAGAAGTTGTAGCTTTTTGACTTCTAATCAAATTAGTAGAAAATATTTTTTTTCTCCTGGATTTAGTATCAATTTATGTTACGTCATAAAATTTATAAAATATGTGTTATGTATACACATTCCTTGCAGTTAAGGAAAAAACATACTGAAAGTAGTGTAACATTTTGTGATAATTTGTATAAGCCCAGGCTGTTTGAATTCTTATCAGTAAAAATTAATATGCATCATGTAACATAATTTTTGTAAATGGAGCATTTGTCACTGATAATATCTTCATTATTCATCTCCAAATTGGTGCTGGCAACTACAACACAATCTAATGTTGTACAGTATATGCAGACTTCTGAGATTTCTCCTTTCCTTACGTCTCCAGAGGATTTCACAATATTTGCTACAGATTTGCATATATTGCTATAACAATATTTAATTTCTTGATCAGAAAACATTTCCTAGGCTAAGGGCTATAGTTGATCTTTGTCATCCAGGGTCACATTTCAAAAGATAGTGGGCAGCAAAGACATAAATTAGATATTTATTCTCTGGTCATGCATTCTAGTATTTTTCCCTTCTGTCAGAAGGGAAGGGATTTGGGGCTTTGCACATACATGAGGAGCTAATGCATTACTAGATTAGATAATATTCAGAGAAGGTTTGATTATAACTTTTAAAATAAATAGTTGTCCCCAAAGCCAGATAAGAGTGCTGCTTTATCTCAGTGTAAATTTGACCATTCTTAATCAAATTGCTTACTATGAAATTCAAAACAGTTTGTCAAGAATTTCAATTTGTCTTTTAGAAATCTTCAAAAATGGGCAAAGGTGATCCTAAAAAGCCAAGAGGTAAAATGTCCTCGTATGCCTATTTTGTGCAAACCTGCCGGGAAGAGCACAAGAAGAAACATCCAGATGCTTCAGTGAATTTCTCAGAGTTCTCAAAGAAATGTTCAGAAAGGTGGAAGGTACTGTTTGCTAAGATGATAATACAAAGCACGCTTATATTAATATAATTTTAAAATTATCATTTTTGATAGTTTGAATGTCATTTTAAAATATTTTATTCATAAAGAATTTCCATTCCAAACTAGAAGGGACGATAAGCTTCCATTAAGGATGCTTTTTGGTCATGTTTTATATGTATAGACTATGTCCGCTAAGGAAAAGGGGAAATTTGAAGATATGGCGCGAGCTGACAAGGTTCGTTATGAAAGAGAAATGAAAACCTATGTACCCCCAAAAGGAGAGTCAAAAAAGAAATTCAAGGATCCAAATGCACCAAAGAGGCCTCCGTAAGTAGATTTTTATAGTTTGTATATATGTAGTAGTATTACACTGAATTGTTTTGAAGCTGCTATGTAAAATTCATTTGTTAAACCTTAATTGTTCTGTAAATTTATTTTCAGTTCGGCATTTTTCTTATTTTGTTCTGAGTATCGTCCAAAAATCAAAGGAGAACATCCTGGTCTTTCCATTGGGGATGTCGCAAAGAAACTTGGAGAGATGTGGAATAATACATCTGCAGAGGATAAACAGCCCTTTGAAAAGAAGGCTGCTAAACTGAAGGAGAAATATGAAAAGGTAAATTACAAATCCATTTTAACCTAATAAATTCCAGGCATTTATTATCAGGAGTATAGCCATGTTTGTGCATTTTTTTCTGGAGTATTGAATACTTTCTCTTTTATTAAAATTCCAATTTGTTGAAAAAACAAATCAGTGCATTTAGTCTTGTTTGCTTTTTAGTGGAATGTGAGTTCAAATCCCACCTTAGTCATGAAAGCCAGATGGGTGACTTTGGGTCAGTTCTTCTCTCAATCTAACTCATTTCACAGGGTTGTTGTGGGGAAAATAGGAGGAAGGAATATTAGGTATGTTTGCCACTTTGAGTTATTTGTAAAAATAATGAAGGCAGAATTTAAATAAAATATATTTTTAAATGAAGCTGGAGTATTAGGAAGACTAGTGGTAACTTTTAAAAGTAATTTGGATTAATAATAATTTCATCTTGTAAGCAACTTTAATAGATTCATAATATGGCTTTACTGCATGTTGATTAAAGTA
Organism: Masticophis lateralis; assembly: GCA_030761175.1. Lineage (NCBI taxonomy): Eukaryota > Metazoa > Chordata > Lepidosauria > Squamata > Colubridae > Masticophis > Masticophis lateralis. The sequence continues at coordinate 24,299,563 of JAUDYJ010000004.1, read as the reverse complement.
AAATATTAGGATCCTATCTTAGAAATCCTATCTTCTGTAAAAGAAGTATTGAATTGTCACAATCAAAATAGGAATTTTATGAATTTGGAACGTAAATTTATGGTACTGCCAAAATATACTATATAAGACCACTTTTAGTTGTGGGATTATAGCACATGGTTTATCCCCTTGTTTCAACTGGGGATAGGGACTAGGGAGGGACTGAATAACATGAATGATGACTTGGTATTAGTATGATGAATTTATGAGTTGAGCATCAACACTTTAGAGTACTCAGAATATTTCTCAATATAAAATGCAATTTAGAATATGAAAACAGACTTGGGGCAATGGAAAAAAGTTTTAAAAAACAGATGAAGCAAAAATGAATTACTTGAGGATTGGCTTATTGAGTTTTACTATGCAGTTCAAAGGAATATAGTTTATACATGCTGAAGGTGGCACCATCTACTCTTTAAGTGAAGTGTGTGAAAAGTTGAATTCTTTCATTTAAACTTTATTAACTGCAACCAGCTTTCTGTGACATCCAAACATGTTTTACGTTCAGTTACTATTTTGACTTATTTGCATTTAAACCGAATAACTATTGATCCTATTATAAACAAGAGTTTATGTTGTGTACACAAAATTGTTTTTGCTTTTCAAACCAAGGATATTGCTGCATACCGAGCTAAGGGAAAGCCTGATGCAACCAAAAAGGTAGCTCCTAAGCCTGAGAAAAGCAAGAAAAAGAAAGAAGAGGAAGATGAGGATGAGGATGATGAAGAGGACGACGAGGAAGAAGAGGAAGAAGAAGAGGAGGACGAGGAGGAAGAAGATGATGAATAAGTCTTTTAGATCAGATTTTCTTGTCTATAAAAGCATTTAACCCCCCTGTACACAACTCACTCCTTTTAAAGAAAGGAAAAAAAAATTAAGCATAAGGCTGTGTAAGATTTGTTTTTAAACTGTACAGTGTCTTTTTTCCTTTTTCTTTTTTTGTATAGTTCAAAACTACCAAATATGTCTTTTGGTAGACTTGTCCTTTAGTGGTATCTCAGTGGCCACTAATGTTGCCTAGTACAGAATGGGGGTTGTAAATTGGCATGGAAGTTTAAAGCAGGTTCTTGTTGGTGCACAGCACAAATTAGTTATACATGCAGATGTAGTTTATTATTCATCTTGAGTTGTCTGCCTCATAAAATAATAGTTGTTCTGTTAACTAAATACCACTCTGTAATTGCAAAAAAAAGAAAAAAAGTTGTAGCTGTTGACATTCTGATTGCTTCTAAGTAAATACATTTTTAAAAAATTTAGTATTGTTGTCCTTTTAATAGGTGCCCTTGTAAAGTCAACATTTCCCTTTTTTTCCTCTGGAAACCTTAACTTTTTATGTTTTTGCCCGTTTGGGATCACGTCAGAATTTTGTCTCTTCATGTAATAAGTTGAAAGAATGATAATAAGAGCTTTGAGCAACATGCCCTATATAATCATGATAGGGTAGAAAATAAATATATACCGGAATATGCAAAACATGTTTTTCCCCATGTAACTGGTCACAATAAAAAATGTTCTTAACCAATTTGTATTTGCTCAGCTTTTGCTATGTACAATATTCTACTGAGTTGTATAAATTTGCCAGTTTTGGAAGGATGAGAATTAAAATACCATTTCTGTGGCATGAAGTACTTCTAGGAGAAAAATAATTTAGGATGCTTCTGCGACCACTAAATATATTCTCACTTTGATCTGCAAGGAATTTACATGTATGACTTCATTGGCTAGTAGTAAGTTGTATTTGCAAATACTTTAATACAGAGGAGAGTACTCTAAGCAGGTAAAGTTAAATACTAAATTACTGTAATCCTTTTAGGATACCATGTCAAGTGATGATTGTGGGCTTTATGCCATGGATACTCCTGGTAGTAAACCACCCACAATAAAATACTTTACTTTGCTAATGTTTTTTATAAGTGATACCATTGATTGATTTGTATAAATTCATGTTTTCAATCCACTACTAGTTTTAGCCCATTTTCAAAATTTTGTATTGTCTCAAATTAAAATGAGATGTATCTTTTTCTGTTATCTTTTATAACATTTTTGATGTCTGCCCATTTTGTAAGTTAAAAAAGCGGTAGGGGGGAAGTACATTTTTTCCATTTAGCTGTGAAATATAACATGGTATTCCAACAACCTCTGATTTGATAAAATATAGATTGCTTTGAAAACCAAAGTTAAATTTTTTGCATTTTCAATAAAAATGCTGGCAGTTATGAACTCGGCGGAATAATCTGGGGATTGATTGAGAATTCTGTAGTTATGAAATAATGGTGCCAGTGTTTAAAAAATAGCATTCTTGTAATTTTACACACTTTTTTGATGGAGTATTGTTTTGTTATACAATTTTGACTTTTAAGATTCTTACTTCAATTTTGCATTTGTTTATGTATAACCTCAGGAGAATATTGAACATCTGATTTCCTGGTTGATACTAATAAAATAATAATTACAGAGGTTTTATATATTTAGTTAAGTTATTTTACTTAAAATAATTTTCACTGATTTAAACCAATATACCTACACTATTGAAATTCCATAAGCGGCAATATTTATCATTAACATGCAATAGCATTATTATAAATTACCTTCAAAAATACAAAAAAATGTTCAAGGAAGAAGGTGTTTCATGATCCCATAAATTGTTTCAGTGGGTCTGCAGTTTATGCTAAGCAGGTATGTCTTGTGGAAGGACAAAAAATATTTTTATGTAATTTCTAGACAATATAAACATGAATATCAGGTAAGAAATAAGACTCAAGTCAACTTTTCTCCAGGTAGCTAAAAGATTCATTCTGGGTTAAGTTTTAAAACAAGTTTGATTCTACGTAATTTCCCTTTGCCCTAGCAGCTTGTTTCTTGCATATTTAGGAGAGCCACCAGCTCTTATAAATACTGACAAGTAATGGTGGTACTTGTTAATCGGGTAATGTAAATAAGTAACCCACTTAAGAATATTGAGAAATCAATCATTTTGATTTCCAAGGTTTTGTAAGGTAATCATCCCAATTATGCAGGCAGTAAAGTATAGAAAATTATTTAATACTGAAGTTGAAAGGATAGATTGTTAAAAGGATTAAGAGGCCTATAACAACTTTTTGTTATAAAATGTTAGAGGTAGGGCACCTTTGTAAAACCAGATGTAGTTGTATAACAGTCTTAACTGAGAATCCAATCTGGATTTTAGTCTTTCCCAAAATGGCGCTGAATAAACTAAGATTAAGCTAAGTGTACTACAAATATCTCTAGGATGAGAATCCAGTCTTTTCAAAGTGCTATTTTCTGACGCTAAAGATGTAGCACTAGGCATTTTTAAAACACCTTTGATCAGATTAGGTTTTTGGAAATGTATCCTCTTAAATGCCTTGAACAAATTTTAGGTCTATAAGGGCCTTTCTGAGAGCAATTGAATACCTGTGACAATAGCACCTGTCTGTATATCCTTGGAAAGAAGTTTTGAGAGACATCTTGTTTTGCCATTATGATATTAGCAGCAGAATACCATTATCTTACATAATTTTGTTTATTCATTTGTGAGGCCATAGTTCAGACTTCTAGTGAGTGCACAATTATTTTTCTGTCCTGAATCTGAATTGCATTACATGATCATAAATTGTAGCATTCATTGGGAAACAACATTTTCTCTTTTTTGTCTGAAAAAGTTCCTTTTCTGTCTGAACACTTGTAAATATTAATTGTCCATATGGGTGAGTTTTAGTGTCTTATCCCTTGGGTTGCCATTTTCTGCCATTTTTCTCAGTTCTACAAAGACTGACCTAATAACTTAAAAATTTCCATATCTTGAAACACACACATACATACACATGCAGACGCAAAATAACCAGGTGGAGCTTTTATCTCCACCATCTTGACTTTTTTCCCAACCATATACTGGACACCTCGTCTGGCTTGAGTTTGTATTCCAGGATATCTCCCTTTGTGCCGATGCTGAACTGCACTTGACTTTTTCATACTTATTTTCACAATGATACTTCTAGAGCTCTTTGCATTATATTTGCAATTTTATAAACCTGAATAGTTTAGTGCTGCTAAAATTAATATATACTTTTAAGGAATAAAAGCTTTAAACTGAGGAAACCAGGGATGGGTTTCAGCTGTTCCATGAGATAATTTTACAAATGAAGATGAGGGAATCTAGTAGATTTTTCAATATTTTGAATCCATTTGCTAGTTTAACAAGAAATAGCTTCTTGTGTTACAGCATTTCTGTTTCATCTCCCAGTTAGACCAGATGTTTCTCAATTGGTTACAAACGGTACACGAGAATCAGTTTATTAGCTCAAGAGACATACCACCTTTGATACATTAATAGGAAAAATCTCTAGGAGCAACTTAATTGTTGGCTCTTCAGAAGACATAGGGGAAATTTGTTAGCAATGCAATACTGCTGAACCTCCAGGCAAACATGTTTGCCCACCCAACCCTTACTGGCCCTGGACAACCACTTTGCACTGGACTCACTGATGCACCCTGGACATATAGATTCCAACATGCAGTATTGCCCTTTACCAGTGGAATTCAAATTTTTTTTACTATGGGTTCTGTGGGTGTGGCTTGGTGGGCGTGGTGTGGCTTGCTAGGCGTTGCTTGGTGGGTGTGGCAGGGGAAGGATACTGCAAAATCCCCATTCCCACCCCACTCGGCCAGCTAGAGGTGGTATTTGCAGTTCTCTGAACTACTCAAAATTTCTGCTACCAGTTCTCCAGAACCTGCTGAATTTCACCCCTGCTGTTTCCCTGAGGTGCCAGGGGCATGAGAGACCATCCCAGAGTGGGCAAGACCTAAGTCATCTTTTCCCTACTTGCAGGCTCCCCGCTTTGCAGGCTCCCCCATAACTGTTAGGGATTTAGACTGAAGAAAATGCAGCTCTGTGGCCAGACCAAGCCAGACCAAGAACTCCTACAGTCTTAACTCAGTGTCTTGATACAGGGCTAACGGCAAACACCTTTCGGCCTGACCCATTTGGGTGCAGGCTTCTGATTTCTCCGCAGCCTAAAGTTAGAGCAAGTAAAACCCATGATGGTGGAAGGAGTAGCAGTCAAGTGGGGAAGATTAGACCCCAGTCTTACTGGTTACACTCATAACAATGGGCAGGAACACTGCTGCTCTCCTTTCGTGGACTGCATACCACCCAAAGATGGTAAGTTAAAAGCTCTTCTCCTATCCCTTGATACTGAGGCAATGGTGTTCTTTTTGTTTTTTAATGCACACATGTGATCTGTAACACATTCTGAGTGCAGGTTCCAATTCAAGTTGAGGCTTAGTTCAGAGAATTCTTAGGAAGCACAAAGCAAGAGAAAGATAGCACATTCATGCAACTAAAGATTTCCACCTTGTATTCATGTGCCATATTTAATAAAGCAATAAAACAAAGCTATGATTTGCTTTTGTTTGCTTCTCATGGAAAAATCGCATTACAACATTATTAAGGCACTCTAAGTAATCTCCATAAAATATGCCCTGCTTTTAACTGGGCCTGCTTACAGGAAGAGCTGGTGGCTAAAGGTATTGATTTCTTTGTAAACTTAACGTGTCCATGTATATATGATAAGTTACTTACAAAAGAGGAACTTGTCATATATTTATATTCACAATATAAAGATTTGTCCCCTAGTTAAATGCTAAATCTAGAATCATTCATTAATTCATCCATCCATCCATCCATTCATTTGTTCACTCACTCACTCACTCACTCACTCACTCACTCACTCACTCACTCATTCCTTGTGATTTGATTTTGCCAAACTTCAAATGACTGAATGATTCTTTGAAAATGTCCATTATAAGAAACATGCACAGGAACTATGCATGCAGGCATTCTGGCCACATGACCACGCCGGACAAAGCTGGCTCCTTCAGCCACGAAATGGAGATGAGCACCATGTAAAATGTTTTCGGACATGACTGGACAGGGAAACCTTAACCTTTACCTATAGCAGGGGTGTCAAACTCAAGATCTGCTGGTCGGATCTGGCCCACGGGGTGCTTAGATTTGGCCAGCAGGGCCGCCCTGAAAACAGTGAATGACTGGCCTGCAGCAAAAATGGGCTCCTGAGCTCCATTTTTGGCTGCAACGGCCTCCTGTAATTTTTTGCCAGTGAATATGGAGCTCAGCAGTGCTGCTCCCGAGCTCCGTTTTCACTGGCAGAGGGTTGGAGGAAGCCATTGCAGCCAAAACCAGAGCTCGGGAGCCCATTTTCACTGGCATACCACTCGTGTCACCACAGGCGGCAACACAAGTAACGTTGAGCTGGCCACGCCCATCCTGGCCCCCAAGGTCAAACATAACCCTGATGTGGCCCTCAATGAAATCGAGTTTGACACACCTGACCTATAGGAACTAGTTGATTTTCAAAAGTTAAAAAGTTTAATAGAAACATTTGGCTGCATATACAGAAAAATGGCTGAAAAATAGCATGCTAAGAGAATAAGATTGCTGCCCAATATATAAGTGGTAGATGCCAGTTTTCTATAAAAACACCATACGTATAGAAAGCAACAAAATCTCAGTAAAAATTCTATCCGCTTTTTTGTTGGCTGCGCTGGTTGTTCACATGCAGAATTAAAAAATGAAACCCCATATCTATATCTGAATTTACACTGTCAGTTTTAACTACTTCACCTTGCTCACATATACTCAGGGGATCACTTTCTGTTGATCAGAAGCAGTGGTGGGTTGCCGTTCAGACCAGTTCTATAGAACCAGTAGTAAAACAGGCAGGAGGCTCTGCCCACTGACCCCAAAGTCATCAGAACGCTTCTGTGCATGAGCAGAAGAGTGTGTGTGCGCGTGAGCAAACCAGTAGTAAAGATAAGTAGAACCCACCCCTGATCAGAAGTATTTATGTCTAGGCTTCGAAAGAAACCTGAAGTAGCTATTTCCCCACAATTAAACATTGAGAAGCAAAGAGAAAGATTCTAACGGTGGCTGTTTTACTTTTCTATTTGTATAAAGTTTCTCATGTATGGAAGAATTTAGAAATGGCTGTCTGAAATGGTCTGGTCTTGTCTAGCTCACATCAAGCCATTTCTTTCTGCTTTGTGTATAAAGCAGGCCAAAGGCCAAGCAATTTAATCTTTCTGAATAAAAACTTTGGGAGGGGCGAAATAAAGCACCCTAAAGAACCTTCTCTGTAGACTTCAGTCATCAAAAGCTTACAAATCCATTTATGATTGTAGAGACAAATTAGCGAGAGTAATACATCCTGTATAAAAAGTAAGAGTTTATGCCATAAGGCTGTGATGGCGAACCTATGGCACACGTGGCACAGGTGGCACGTGGAGCCATATCGGTGGGCATGCAAGCTCAGCTCCAGCGCACATGCATGTGCTGGCCAACTAATTTTCAGGCCTTCTGGGCCCACCAGAAGTTGGGAAACAGCCTGTTTTTGGCCTCCGGAGGGCCCCCAAGGGGTGGGGAAGGCCGTTTTCACCCTCCCCAGGCTCCTAGAAAGCCTCTGGAGCCTGGGGAGGGCGAAAAATGAGCCTACCGGGCCCACCATGCCATCACGTGCCAAAAGAGGGAGAAGCACGGGGTGGTTGTGCATGGGGGATGGGCGCATAGAATTATGGGTGTGGGCACGTGTGCACGCAACCCCCCGCACTCTCCCCACTTTTGGCAAGCAATGGCAAAAAGGTTAGCCATCACTGCCATAAGGAATCAGCAGTATATATTGCAACCCATATTTTGATAATTAGAACCAGAGTCACTGGCATATAACAACAATCTGTGTTTTTTCTAGGTGGCAAAAGTCTTCTCTGCTGTGTTTACTGCTCTGATAAATGTTAAAACACTTTCAGAACAAAAGACAGTAAGTCACGCATTGAACTAACATCTAAGTGAAAATGTTCATCCAGAGTTTTCAAATTACATTATTTCAGATTTAATATCTAAATTTATGACAGGGTCAGCAGTCTTTTTATGTGGGAACTTGGGAAGCATCATATGCAATTTCATGCATTGCTGCAAGCAACCATGTACTATATAAATTACATTTTACAATTAAATGTATTTAATAAACAGACAAACAAACAAACAAATACAATATATTTGTTTTAATTGAAAGGACCTTCATCTTATAACATTTCACGGACGGTTTCAAGATTTAGCTCTCTTGACCTCTCTTGGATTTTATTATTTATTTATTTATTATTTCAATTTATATCCCCCCTTCTCCCCGGGAGGGGGACTCAGGGCGGTGAACAACCAGATTTAAAACACATATAATACAAACATTAAAAGAATTATAAAATTAAATTAAATTCATTGGCGTTCCAAATAAAATTCTAACCCCATTAAAATACCCAATTTAAAACCCCAAAAATCAATTAAAATTTTTGTTAAAACCCCATTAAAAACAATCAAGCAAGGCCGGCTTGTTGGAATAAATAGGTCTTAAGGGCCTTTCGGAAAGTGCGGAGGTCCGGGATCAAACGAACTTCTGGAGGCAGCTCGTTCCATAGGGTGGGTGCCCCCACAGAGAAGGCTCTCCCCCTGGGGGCCACCAGCCGACATTGCTTGGCTGATGGCACCCTGAGAAGGCCCTCTCTGTGTGAGCGTACTGGCCGGTGGGAGGTTATCGGTAGCAGCAGGCGGTCCCGCAAATACCCCGGTCCGATGCCATGGAGCGCTTTAAAGGTCAAAACTAACACCTTGAAGCGCATCCGAAAGACCACCGGAAGCCAGTGCAGCTCGCGCAGGAGGGGTGTCACATGGGAGCGCCCTGACGCTCCCATAATCACCCGCGCGGCCGCATTCTGGACCAGTTGGAGCCTCCGGGTGCACCCCAAGGGGAGCCCCATGTAGAGAGCGTTACAGTAGTCCAGGCGAGACGTGACGAGTGCATGAGTGACTGTGCACATGGAGTCCCGATCCAGAAAGGGGCGCAACTGGCGCATCAGGCGAACCTGATAAAAGGCTCCCCTGGCCACGGCCGCCACATGCCCTTCCAAGGACATCCGTGAGTCCAGGAGGACACCCAAGTTGCGAGCCCCCTCTGTGGGGGCCAATGACTCACCCCCAATAGCCAGCGATGGCACTAGCTGGCTATACCGGGACGCCGGCATCCACAGCCACTCGGTCTTGGAAGGGTTGAGACGAAGCCTGTTCCTCCCCATCCAGACCCGCACGGCCTCAAGGCACTGGGACATCACTTCGAGGGCATCATTGGGGTGGTCAGGGGTGGAGATGTACAGCTGAGTGTCATCAGCGTACAGTTGGCAACTCACCCCAAAACCACGGATGATCTCACCCAGCGGCTTCACATAAATGTTGAACAGGAGCGGCGAGAGGACCGACCCTTGTGGCACACCGCAAACGAGGCGCCTCGAGGTCGACCTCTGCCCCCCTGCCAACACAGACTGCGATCGGTTGGAGAGATAGGAGGAGAACCACCATAACACGGTGCCTCCCACCCCCAGACCCCCCAACCGACGCAGCATGATACCATGGTCGATGGTATCAAAAGCCGCCGAGAGATCTAACAGGACCAGGACAGAGGAGCATCCCCTGTCCCGAGCCCTCCAGAGATCATCCACCAACGCGACCAATGCCGTCTCCGTGCTGTACCCAGGTCTGAAACCGGACTGGCACGGATCTAGATAGACAGTTTCCTCCAGGTACTGTGGGAGCTGGCGCGCAACCACACTCTCAACAACCTTCGCAACAAAGCGAAGGTTGGAGACAGGACGAAAATTTGCCAAAACAGCCGGGTCCAGAGAAGGCTTCTTGAGGAGGGGCCTCACCACTGCCTCTTTCAAGGCGGCAGGCAAGAAACCCTCACTCAAAGAAGGATTATTGTTGTTGTTGCTGTTTTTAATTTTGAAGGTAAGTGAGCTCAGTTAAGGGTGTCATGAGTGCTAAATGACCTTGGAAAACATGTTGCTAACCCTTAATATATGAAAATATTGTCTTAAGTCTCCTGAAACATTTTTTCTGACTATTAGAAGCTGCCTATTAAAAAGATTGACTCATAGAAGATAGAATAGCTTGGTCCAACTTGGAGCAAATATAAATTTGTACTGAATTTGTTTACATAAAGTGCTGAATGTGGAGTTCTATAGAAGTTTTTATGAAAGAATATCAGGGAAAAACAGGATGAATTTTCCAGGGTATCGCAATATATTTTGACTATATTATAGTTTGTTATTTATCTATATCTATGTCTTTCTATTCACTTGCATACTTACCAGCCTCCTTGTTACAGGGCATGTTTTTGTAAATGTATTTTGCATTTAAAATGTGACCAGTATATTATAATAAACAATTCTTTATAGTAAGTTCCAGAACTTTTAACAGCTGGAAATCCATAGTTAATGGATAAAAGACATTTATTTTATAGAGATTATAGAAGGAAGGTTACTGTTTGTTGTATAGTTTACTGTATCCACATATGAAACAGATGTTTTCAAGTTCATAGAAGAACTGCAGGAAGCTTGCAGGAAATGCAGAAGGAAATAGCACGAGAGCAGAATGACCTTGCACTGTTTTAATGCAACTAAAGTACTTAAAAAAAATCTCTTAGTCATGATTGAATTTCCTGTCACATCTTTTGCAAAAAAGGAAAGCTGCTAATTGAGCAGAGAAAATTCACAATGAAAAAAAGAACAGAAAATGAAATATACAATATTTTTTTCTAGATTTCTCATACTGCCTAATCTTTAAGAAGTCATAATTATAGTTTTGGTCAATTTATTCCTAAATATCTATACAGAGCAAGTCTAACTAAATTGTATTTAATTCAGTTAAAACCATTCATAAAACTTTTGTATAATTAAAACCTGGATTTAACTTCCTCAAAGTGCTTCTTTCCAGCATAGGTTTGAGTAAAGGGCCAAATTCAACAGAATGAATAGGTGACAAGTGTAATAATCACCAGGCTTTCATCAGAAAGGAAAATCAAATGATTTACAAAAGTGCATGTGAGATGGAAGTGGGCATTCTAGGGGACTATAAGTGATATGATGTAGCTGCTTAAAAGTGCAATGCAAATTTGGGATAATTTTAACAGAAGAACTGTGTCCAGATTGCAGGAAAGAACAATCATATACTATATTCTTTACAGGGGTGGGTTCTACTTACCGTTACTACCGGTTTGTTGTGGGGCCACGTGCGCACGCCCGCTTTACTTACACACACACATGCTCTTCTGCGCATGCGCAGAAGCATTTTGATGATGTTGGGGTCGGTGGGAGGAGCCTCCTGCTGGTTTTACTACCGGTTCTATAGAACAGGTGTGAACCAGGGACAACCCACCACTGATTCTTTACTAATTGGAGTGCTATAGGCAGTACCTAAATTAAGAACTTAAGAAGTCAAAGGTATTGAATTAAAGAAAAAGGTTAGATATTAGGAGTCGTTTCCTGATGATAACAGCTGTTGAATGGTTGAATAATCTGCACGAGACTGTTATGGAGTCCTGTTTAGTGAAGGTTTTTGAATGTGAGCTGAATGGCCATATGTTAGGAATGTTTTTTTCCATCATTTCTAATGATTTAGTCAATTGTGATGAACAGAAGGTTGGACAAGATGACCTATATTGGTCCTTTTGTAATTTTGAGCAACATATTCAGAGTTCCACAGTTTCTCTATTAAATAACAACAAATAAACCTACAATAATTTGTATAATTGCAACAGTGTAACAATTATATAGTCATAACATGGTTATTGTGAGCCCCTCAGTTGCTTAAGATGGGCATCCCTATTACTCTTTTAAATATTTTTTTTTTTAAATTGTCTATCTCTCTGTCCTAATCTTAACCCCTCCCCCAAAAAATCCAAATAAGGAGACAACCAATGGTAATTGAAACATTACTTGTGGGAGCAATCTTCTTCAAATTCAATTCAAGAAATAGAATATCTAAATATTAAGTGAGAAAAAACTCAAACACATATGTTTTAGAATTCAACAAATTTATTTGAGGTGCTTTAAACTACTATTCAGTGAATAATCGTATACATAATTATAGATGAACTATAAATAAATCAAACTAACTCGAATTTATCCTTCTCTTGATGATTTACCTCACTGTTTATATGAACAAATTTGGAATAGTAATCAGAGAATACCAAAAGAATTGGCAAAATTAGGAGAGCAAAAACGACCCCCCTCCAAAGCTAAACAAATGAACCTTATCTCAAAAAATAAAAAGGAACATGAAAAATTGCTTTGCTGTTTTACATAGGGATTGCAGATATGGATGAGATGATTATAATGGAAATAAAAATATAATGTATCTCACTGTGGTCAGGTGGTTTATTCATTTCACTGCCAAGATTCAGATTGCTGATTGATAAATTCAGAATCTCTTCTTAAGGCAGATTTTGAACATTCCTTCAAACAGAGAGGACACTTTCAAATAAAGGAGCATGGAAGGTAACATTTGGCTCACCTACTTGGAAATCAATAGTAGTGGAAATGCAGGTAGATTGAAAGATCTAATAATGAGGATCCTGGAAGACTAGAGAGACAGAGGAAATATTGTATGTTGAGAAAATCATGGCAAAGAGATGCCGATAGTGGAACTTTGTTAAGCAGACTTGCCTCTCTGGCTTTCCTATTGCTCGTTTTCTTTTGGACTCTAGCCATGCAACCATTAGAGTGACAACATAAGGCAGGAGTATGAAATTTCCTTTACCTCAAAAATTGCACATATTGAAGGCTCCACTTCAAAAGTAGGTGCAGTCACAGGCCCTTGCAGTAGACAGATTCAGGGATGCTAAAAGTGAAATGGATGTTTGAAATTTTTTTTAAAAAGCTCCTCTAATTTTGGGCTCTCTTATTTTGGGAGGACTTTGAGGGTTAGTGTAGACAAAAGGAGAGCGTGTAAACCAGTGGTAAAATCCAAATTTTTTTACTACCGGTTCTGTGAGTGTGGCTTGGTGGGTATAACTTGGTGGGCATGGCAGGGGAAGAATACTGCAAAATCTCCATTCCCATCCCACTCCTGAGGGAAGGATATTGCAAAATCTCCATTCCCACCCCACTCTTGGGCCAGCCAGAGGTGGTCTTTGCCGGTTCTCCGAACTGCTCACAATTTCTGCTACCGGTTCTCCAGAACCTGTTAGAACCTGCTGGATTTCACCCCAGGTATAAACTATAAGGAAGTTTTTACTTTCACTTTCACTGTTCAGTTTCTGAGAGGAGCAGGAAGTTGTAGCAAGGGGGTGGGGAAAGAGTATATAAAAGCATTCCCAGGATAGGAAAAGAGATTTTTGCGGGGTAGTAGATCACAGGAGATGCACAACAGAATCTGCCCAGGACACCCAAACTGTAAGTTGCACACAGTAGAAGGTAACAGTAACAGAGATGGAAGGGACCTTGGAGGTCATCTAGTCTAACCCCCTGCTCATGCAGGAGAGAAACAATACATGGGAGACAGAGGAATATAAACAAAGAACAAAAGGCGATGGGCTGATGAAGGTCAAAAGGCACAAGTCAAAAAAATTCATGAGATTAATGATGTGCCCCCCCAAAGCAATGTACATTACAGCATCAACCTACTTATATATAGATTGCTTCAAATGTAAAATGTACGCATGATGTAAAATGTATGCCTAACACTCTAAAGTGTGAGTCCTAGCAAATTTTTGACAACTTGTGTCCCAGGGGTGGGTTCTAATTACTTTTACTGCCAGTTCACAACGGGGCCACGCGCGCTCTTCTGCGCATGCAGAAGATGACGTTCTGATGATGTCGGGGTCGGTGGGTGGAGCCTCCTGCCAGTTTTACTACCTGTTCTATAGAACCGGTGTGAACCGGCGGCAACCCACCACTGATGTGTCCTGCAAATATACTACTGTAATCAGGGAATTGGTTTTGGCTCAGTTCTCCTTACTGAGGAAACATCAGTAACAAATCAATATTGGTTGCTATCTAGTTTGTAAAATGATGCACAGTGTGTGAACTTTCTGAACGAAAAGCAAGCATGTTTCCTGCTTGTGTGTACTTTAGCTGACATTGACTGCTGCAAATGATTTGAAATTAGCAAAAGTTGTATTTAAGAACATCTCAGTAACGAATTCCATACATCAAAGAAACACGTAAATGTTTGCGGGCTATATGAGGAATGCATTTTTAATTATTTGAAAGAATAAAAATAATCATACAACATTGCAAAGTCAGAACTATTCAAACTTTAAAATCTTGGATTATAGATACATGTTCACTTTCCAGTTACAAACTGTCACCCCATCATTGCAAACATTGATGAAAATTACTTCACTTATTATATGTAAAAATCATTAACGATTTTTAAAAATTGTGACTACCAGATATTTATCAATCTATCTGAACATATATTTTGATGTGTCATTTTTTCTTTTTTCTTCTTCTTCTGTATAATAATGAAAAATAGAAGACATGCATAGTATCCTATAAATGTACTTTTTAATTTTTCGGATTGAATGTTTTAGTCATTAAAAAATATTGTTTTTACCTTCCAGTGAATCGACTTAAAGTCAATGTGAGAGAGGGATATTATTAAACTGGCTTTCCTGCATGCTCTGTAAAAGGAAATTGTTAATACTTTTAGCATATGCTTCAGTTGTTTACTTTAATTACTTGTGAAAAAAACAGCTGCAATCTTAACCAGGCTGTTAAGAAGGCTGAAAATCAGATTGTATTTATTTTTACCACATTATTCTTGTAATGTAAAAGTAAGGTGGCATGTTTATTACTCATGTTGCTCTGAATTAGAACATAAACATATTAATACCTATATCAGTTCATTTCTAACTACAATAATAGATTTAATTAATAATGAAACAATTGCAACCAAATGTTGCTTTGTAGTTTTACATTTTATTTTATTTTTTTTAATAGGAGAGCTTCTGTTCAGTCTTATGGTCCAGTTAAGCCTTCCCTGAGATTATAAAATTCTTTAGATAGTGTGCTGGCCCTAACCATTTAAAATAACTATTTCATTAAACTCTTCTCTATTTGTATTATATTGCTTTTTTGCATTCTTCACCATCATTAGATTGCTTTTTAAGTTTGTGGGAAGAAATATCCTTGGAACTGGTTCAGTTCCAAGCCGGGAAAAAGACACTGGAAATATGGAGACTGTTTGGAAAGATGGTTTAATGATGAAGCAGAACCACATGGACTCTAGGCAGCTGACCACATGGAGTTGAGAGTGAGGCTCTCAATTCCATGTGGGCTTTGCACTTGAACTTCCTGTTCCTGTGCAATAACATTCCTTTAATATTCTATTGGCTGTTGTCAGATTCCTAAGGGGTCATGTAGGGTCATGGCTGGCTCTATAGGCAAAAGAGGAAATGCAAATCCTAGGTGTTTGTCTGAGCTCCAAGGTTTGGATGAAGTCTAGACTCTGAAATGATGCAATGTCTGAAATACCCTTAGGAGATTGTGCAATGTAGTGAGTTCTGGGTCTTCTGCTAAATGGTAGTGGGTTAATCCTATTATGTCCTGAAGGGTATGTCCTGTTCTTAATCCCATCCCCTGAAGCTGAAGGTCTTTTGTTTTGAAGATAGGCTGGCCCAGTGTTTCTTAATGGGCACAAAATATTGGTGGGGGTGGGGGACTATTAAGAGTGAGTCTGCTTCCTGCCTCTAAAAAAACATGTTTCTCCATTTCTCATTTAGGGAAATATAATATTCTGCCTTTTAATATTCCTCAAAATATTTCATTCTTCTGGGGGTGGGGGTGTGCTGACTTTCCACAAGTTTCTACTTTATTTATGACATTTCTGCAAATAAAAACTATCATCCTTCTATTATAAGGTTTAGTGGTTATATATTGGCACCATATCCTTTGTCACTCATGATTTGAGATTATTGTTAAGAGAATGTACAGTACATGTTTGCATGCAATCAAAATATCAATATTGTAAAACTGATCAACAATAACTGAATGGTCAATAATTGCTTTGGAAAGCAATGATCATTTTAAAAATATTTTCAGTATTGGTCTCTGTTACAATACATCAAAGCCAAAGTGGGTTTAAGTGATTAAAACTACAGTATTTATGTGACAACTGAAACTTAAGTAAATCATTTTTACCATGTATATGAACTAACATTAATACTGAAGATAAATGTATGCCAGTGATGGCTAACCTTTTTGCTGTCGCGTGCCAAATGTGGGGGGAGCGCGGGGAGGTCACCCACGTGTGTGCCCACACCCATAATTCAATGCGCCCCATCCCCTGTGCATGTGTGTGCCCCCCCACTTTTAGCACATGAGACTTTCTAGGAGCCTGGGGAGGGTGAAAATGGCCTTCCTCACCTCCCTGGAGGTCTTCTGGAGGCCAGAAACAGCCCATTTCCCAACTTCCGGTGGGACTGAAAGGCCCAAAAATCAGCTGGCTGACACACAGATATGTGCTGGAGCTGAGTAGGTTAACGCTCGTGTGCCCACTGATATGGCTCCGTGTGCCACCTGTGGCACCCGTGCCATAGGTTCGCCATCACGGATGTATGCAATATCTAAATATTTCCTTAACTAAATGAAGAAGGTTTTCTTGGATAAATAAATAAATCTACATCTTTTTCTTTTAAATGTCCTGAGTATTGATTAGCAGCAAAGTAGCCCCTAATGTCATGGAAAACAAGAGAGAGAAAAAAAAGACTATGCCATACAACCGGGGTGAAATCCAGAAGGTTCTGAAGAACTGGCAGCGGAAATTTTGAGCAGTTCGGAGAACTGGCAAATACCACCTCTGGCTAGCCCCAGAGTTGGGTGGGAATGGAGATTTTGCAATATGCTCCCCCCAGGTGTGGGAAGGGAATGGGGATTTTGCAGTATCCTTCCCCTGCCATGCTCACCAAGCCAAACCGGTAGTAAAAAAATTTGGATTTCACCACCGCGTACGTGTGTATAAAAATTACAATGTAGAAATCATTATTTTAATGAAATAGAAATAAAATACATCTGTCTGTAATGAGAAGGAAAAAAGTTACAATGTCGGGAGCTTACCTGACCCGCTATCCAGATGCTAACTGTTGATTGTGAATTTCAAGCCTGATTTGAAAGTCTGAACAGCTCCAGCATGTTTTTGCCTCAACTTATTTTGTTCCGTGTTGCAAAATTAATGAAATATTGCAATTAAAATCAAATCAAAGCATCTGTAAAGCTAGGGAAATATGTGTGTGATTCTAACAGTCTCACATCTGATTGAAAGAAGCAGCTGCTCTTCAAAAGTATTTCCTAGAAAGCTGTAAGCAGGAGTAGCCTGTAAGAAATGGCTCAGCTTTTCAACGATGACTTCACTTTTGTCCTGCTTCCTCCTCCATTTTCTTTGCTGTTCCTATTTTAAAAATTGGGAGAAAGAATTTTATCAAGCCTCAAAGGTCCCCTCAAAAATCCTCATAGGTCTTGCCCTCACAAACCCTGATAAATCCTTACAAACCCTGTAGGAATATGTCTCACTGGCTGATAATTACTCCTGGGCACTGGTCAGGTGCAATATTTAGTGTCCACAATTGTAGGATGAGCTCATCAAACATATTTGGTGCTCTTATATAGTCCAGCAGAAAATGTGCAATTTTTATTAAAAATTACATTGTACAGGTAAAACAAATAGAAACTACAAAAAAGAAAAAAGGAAAAGGGAAAAAAAAGGAAAAAAAAACCCCAAGTACTTGCCCCTCCTTCCTAGCAAGCATAAACATTTAACAACTTATTGTTTAGCGATGGTTTGAAGTTATGACTCTGACCTATGACCATTTTTCACACTTATGATGGTTGCAGTGTCCCAGGGTCACATTAGAAAGTTGTGACTTTCTAACAAGCAAAGTCAATGGGGAAGCCCGATTCACTTAACAGCCATTTTACTAACTTAACAATTTCAGTGGCAAGAAAGGTTGTAAAATGGGGCAAAACTCACTTAACTACAGTCTTGCTTAGCAGCGGAAATTTTGGGCTCAGTTGTGGATTTAAGTTAAGGACTACCTGTAGTTCAATGGTCTAAAGCAGTGTTTCCTGACCTCAGCTCATCCTCACTTTACCAAATGCAGGGGTAAAATCCAGCAGGTTCTGACAGGTTCTGGAGAACCGGTAGCGGAAATTTTCAGTAGTTTGGAGAACCGGCAAATACCACCTCTCGCTCGCCTCAGAGTGCGGTGGGGATGGGGATTTTGCAGTATCCTTCCCCTGCCACGCCCACCAAGCCACACCATACCCACCAAGCCACGCCCACAGAACCGGTAGTAAAAAAATTTGGATTTCACCACTGAGCCAATGTATATTATTTTGGACATTTTCACTGAAAATCAGGATACCATGCCCTTAAGGAGCAGGATTTTGTCTAGCGCAGTGTTTCTCAGCCTTGACAACTTTAAAAAAAGAAGACTTCAACTCCCAGAATTTGGGGAGTTGAAGTCCACCCATGTTAAAGTTGCCATGGCTGACAAACACTGATATAGATTCAGTATTTAATATTTCTGGTTATCTTCAGAGGGTCATATTCTACCAAGAGTTTTCTCCTAACTCAGAAGTTATTTCATCCTTCATCCTTCTTTTTTAAGTGTACTTATTCATTCATTTGCCTTTTCCAAGGAAAAAAATTATGCAAATATTCCCAAACCAATCTCCTGCTGACCATGCAAAAATATTCCTGTGATTTCCTAGGAAAGCACTCAATATATCTTGCCATTGTCATCTACAGCAGTGCTTCTCAACTTTGGCAACCATAACATGTGTGAACTTCAATCAACTCCTTGAATTCCCCAGCCAGTGCTGGCTGGGAAATTGTGGGAGCTGAAGTCCACATATCTTAAAGTTGCTGAGAAACACTGATCTTGGGGGAACAGGAAAAGAGGCTGGTTGGAAGATTCATACTATCTTGCCACCATATTAGACTCCCTTTATTTTTTTGTGGGGAAATATAAATTTAACGCACATAAAGGCAATGTCATGAGGCCATGGGAGGACAGGAAAAAATAGGTTGGTGGGTCATATTTGTGGCACGGTTAAATGCAAAGTGGGGTCCCCCCGGTTTAACAACCGGTTCAGTGATTGCACGTTTTGTGTGCAACTTGCACACGCATATGAATTGTGCGCACACAATTCATTCAAAGTTTGAAGAAATCTTTACTTCCTGGTTTCTTCGGAGGAGTACCACAGCTGATTTGCATGGCAATCTGCTCTACAGCACGAATCATCTGAGAGGATAAAGGTCAGAAAATAGAGTGGGCGGGCGGGTGGGCCCACCTGAACATTGGGGTGACCGTTCGCTCCCAGCTGATTGTTGGAGCTACCAGTTCATCCGAACCTGTCCAAACTGGTAGAATCTCACCCCTGCTTGCCACCAAAGCCACAGTGGCCTTGAGCACATTATCCAATGACCAGAAGGAACCCATAGAAGCTGGGCTAATCTTAACTGAAGGGGCCACTATATTATGCCCAGAGGTCACATGAGGTGAAGCATGTTTGATTATATTCACAGCAGTAAGTAGAATAAGAAGAACAGTTCTTCCACATAAGAACAACTTTGACTGACTTAAGGATGTCACAGAAATGGGCTGAGGAATCTCATGAAGGCAAAGTGTTTTTTATCAGGTTTACCCAAATATGGGACTGAGTATACTGCTTCCGCTTTTGCCTTTCAGCTCCAATCCAGGACCCTTCGCAGGCAGTCGCTTTTGTGACAAACTATTTTTTGTGTTTAATTTATATTTACTGACAAAGAAATAAAGGGAGACTAGTATAGATCTATTTCAAGCTATTTATCTCTCGTCAGCTAGCCATACCCTTCTGGGCTTAGAGTTAATGCATCTACCTAATATGTAAGTAGCCCAGGTTCGAATCCCAGAAGGGTATGACTAGCTGATGAGAGCTAAATAGCTTGAAATGGATCTATATTAGACTCCCTTTATTTCTTTGTGGGGAAATATAAATTTAACGCACATGAAGGCAATGTCATGAGGCCACGGGAGGACAGGAAAAAATAGGTTGGTGGGTCATATTTGTGTCAC
Source organism: Masticophis lateralis (assembly GCA_030761175.1). Taxonomy (NCBI): domain Eukaryota; kingdom Metazoa; phylum Chordata; class Lepidosauria; order Squamata; family Colubridae; genus Masticophis; species Masticophis lateralis. The sequence goes on along the minus strand of JAUDYJ010000004.1, from coordinate 24,279,566 downwards.
GGTTAAATGCAAGTTTGGAAAGGCTCCTGTTCACTTTAGAGGCTTGATTTTTCCCTGTAAAGCTGGAGCCCCAGCCAAAGAGCAAAACAAAAGCAGTGCTCGAAAAACAAGAGTACTAGTAACACCCACTTGTATGCCAATAAGGATATTGCAAAATATGTCATTAGAGGGGATGTTTCTTCCGCAGCAAGCATACAATGAAGCTGTCTCAAAGAAAAAAAAATGTTTATCCTCAGGGCAGGCCTGAACCAAGTTTTTCTGATGTTTCACAGATTCAAAATTGATCTGCCAATGTCAGGTAGGGCAAATTTGTGCCACCCTGATTCAGCAGCTTGAATAAGGAAGGTAACATAGGTTAATTACAAGCATTGCAAGTGGGAGGGGGGGGATTGGGAAGGAAGAGAATATTTTAAAAATCATGCTCCTGTGTCAGTGACGGTGTTGGGTTTTTTGCTTTTATTTTGTTGTGAAAGTTATCCAGCTGTAAGCAGGGTATGGACAAGCAGTTTATACACAAGATGCTGTTGCTTTGAGTTACTAAGTTTTGTTTTGCTTTTGTGGCTTTTAAAAGACATTTCCAAGTAGTTTAATTTGTTTTGAATGGAGGGAGTTCATTTTGCCTTACGTCAGGCTGTGGAGAAAATAAGAATGACTCTTTGAGTTAACAAGCTATAAGTTTGTTAAAGTCAAAAATTTCCTTCACCCTTTTTGAAAATGGTTTAAGAAACAGAACTTTTTGCAACTTCTGTCTCTCTCCTTCACCCCAAATAAATATCTTTTATTAGTGCCTTTCTTCCTTCTTTTAACTTTTGCATGATGTTTGATTACCTTAAGCATCTCAAAGAATATGAACATCTTGTTTTCAAGCAAGTACTTTTCCAAGTCTCCTGTTAAATTATAACATTTTTGCTTAATTATACCTATAAAGACAAATAACATAATAACAATGGTTTTGTAAAATGTGCTTTTAAAAGGCTATACAATATTAATTTGCATTTTGTTTGGAATTTTACTGTACCCTTTATAACCCATCTTTGACTCAAAATGCCATAAAGATGGGATCCAAATTACATAATTAGATTAATGTCACTTCAAAAATAATATGTATTAATCCATGAATACTAACATTGATTGAAAAAAGCATAACATATATTACATTCTCAAATAATGACCTTAAAAATATTGTCTATGAGCATTTATCTTTGAGCATAAATCAACCAGGAGAAGTCTTGTTCATGTTAATGGGAGAAATCTAAGCATATGTTTACTTAGGTACTGGTCCTTATTCTAACACCGTATCATTTTAATTTGACTTGAATTACTATAGAGTCATCTTCAAGACTCAATTTAATGTAGTGGTTAAGGCACAAGCTTGAATCAAGGAGACTGTTGGCAAAAAGCCAACTCAGTGACCATAACCCCTCTCAGTCTTAGGAAGTAGGCAATGGCAAACCACTTCTGAAAAATCTTGCCAAGAAAACGGCAGGGACTTATCCAAGCAACCTCTGAGAGTCAGACACAATTGAATGGAAGAAAAAAAAATCTCATTTGTTACTTAAGCTAATGGAATTTTAATAACTCCAGAGAAACAATGCATAATAATTATACTATAATATTGTCTGTGACCACTTTCTCCAACTTTCAGAGGTCATGATTACAACTCCTAGAATTTCTAGCAGGCATTGTATGATGACTGGGTACTTTTAGAGGATTCCAGATTAGGGAAAGGTAGGTGTATGGCATTCCAAGGGAAAGTAAAGGACAAACAGATTGTATGGTGTAGCTCCAGGAATTGGTGAGGTGTTGATAAAAACTAAATATTAGAAGACTCCTGCTAGATCAACACAAGCAGAGAAGCCAGAAAAATACTTTCAGGAAATCCCTAATCTGAAGACCAGCCTTCCCTAGCAGAATAGCTAAGCAAGTATTAAAATATATATATATGATATATATATATATATGTTTTCTGAGGTTTTCGCGGGTGTCTGTATGCAGGTCTTTGGTTATTCGGGTCTTCTCCCGCGTAGAATTGGAAGTATCTTGGCGACGTTTCGACGAAGTCTCATTCGTCATCTTCAGGCTGGTGTTCTCGGCTTCGTGCTTTCAGGAGCAATGTGAGATTGCAGCCGTCTCTTCCTTTTAACTGCTAGTGGGGGTGTGAGCTGATTGGCTGGGAGCTTGGCTGTGTTCTGATTGGGTGGAGGTGTGTTCTGATTGGTTAGGGGCTTGGCTGTGCTCTGATTGGATGGGGGGTTGGTTGTGCTCTGATTGGCTGGGGGTGTGTTCTGTTTGGGTAGGGGCTTGGTTGTGCTCGGCTTAGTCTGAGTTGCAGGGGGATTTGAGCTGGTGAGCTGCGTTGTTGTTTGGCTTCGTGTTTGTGGCCGTGAGAGCTCTTCATGGTGGGTGTCGGTCTGATTCATGTTTGGATTGGAGGGGTTAAAAGTGGCTAATGATGCAGCTGCGGTCTGGCTTCTGGTCCTTGGTCGTGCCTCATTATCAGTGTGGGTTTGAGCCTGCTTTCTGCATGGATGTGTGGTGGTGACATCCTGTGTGGCTCTTGTGAGTGTGGGTCTGGTGTCATTCATCATGTTAGGGACTCGTTTGTCAATAAGGGCGGGTTTCCAAATGGCTGGTAGGCGGAAGGTATCGTCTCATTTGTTCATGCTGTGTGGGCGTTTTTCTATCTCGATGGCTTCTCTGATTATTCTGTTATTAAAGTGTTCAGTTTTGGCGAAGCCGAGAACACCAGCCTGAAGATGACGAATGAGACTTCGTCGAAACGTTGCCAGGAGAACATTGATGGGAGCAAAACATATTCCTTTCTACCAATTTTTTAAAGGAGGATAGAATCTGCAGCGGGGGACCAGACCACACCTGTGTTTATTGTTGAGTCAGCTGTTCTTAATATGCTCTTAATATAGAAAGATGAATATAATTTTTAGTTCCTCCTTATAACTGTGCTAGTATGTAGTCTTTGAGTCAACAGATAAAGTTATGATAGCATACTTTCTGCTACGGTATTACTAAGGCCAAATTCTAAGCTGTCCCAGTAAGGATGCTTGCAAGAGGCCTTATGCTTACATCTTTATTATGGGAGAACTTCAGGGCAGTGATTGGCAGATCCCATTTACGGTAGTGATACCAGCTATTGTCTTACAATTGGATACAGCATAGGTATTGGTTGGGAAGACAGCTGTGCAGGACAATATTACAAGAAAAAAAAGCACCATACAGATGTACTGCTGGATCCTAAGCTATGAACCAATACTGCAAGTATATCAAATCCTTGATGAGCAGCTATGTAGAAATTAGAGTACTGGTGTTAAATTTTTTCCACACAAGACAAGAAACAATGCAATAATGGAATCCAACATCAGACAGAAGATTGAATTAGTTGATCTCTATCTAGCCTTTCCGAACTCTTACACTTCATGAGTCTATGTCCAGATACTTCTAAATACTTTCTGCATCCATTTCTGATATTTGAATAGATGTAGCGGTTTTTCAGAATTCAAATTTTAATCACAAGATAATTTGTGGAAAGTATGTCTTGGCCAGAAGCAATATTTGAAAATATTATAATCACACCAATCGTATATTAAATAATGCAGTTCTAATTCTAATTAAATGAACTATCCCCATTTGGAGATTAAAAGACAAAGCAGGAAGTCAGCATTTACCTTACGGCTTCTATTAATCATTTAAAAAAGAAATCACTTTAAAAATATTTGTGGTTGTTTTATTTTAGAAAACAAAATCTATGCAGCCTTCAAAACCATCTGTTTTCACAGTATGTCCTGGCTTTATTATTCTCTTATGGAAAAGGAGCCAATATTTTAACACAAATGCTGAATTCACATATAATACTATAGCTTTGTTTCTTCAGCGAGGAATTATATAATAAGCCACAATTGGCTAAGTTCACCCTACAGGCTAAACCAATGCCTGATTACATTTTGTCTTATTTTGATGTGCAAGCCCAGCCCCAAAATATTCTAACTATTCAAAGCCACCTTGGCCAAAATATAGTTTAAGATACTAATTTTTATGGAAGGATTTTCTTACTACCACCATTATTGCATTGAGTTTACAACGGCCACAATTACTTCAAAATTGGTGGAAAAAAAATAATCTCTGCCATTGGAATGTTTGATTGAGAGCACTAGATGGGCAGATCTGAAGCAAAGAGTGGCTGGATTACAATCAAAAGTGTGGGGGACATCGTACTTTTTCTGACATCTCTTTTTGATAGTCTCTTCACTCTAATCCAAGCTGTAGACAGGAATAGATCCCTTTTACCAAACATCTTACTGTTATCTTGAAATTCCTCATGAAATTAACTTAAAGGACATATGTGGCTTGCAAGTTTCCCATCACCTAAAAACAAATATACCATAATACAAATCAGTGCAGGGATCAAAAAAGAAATAGTACTTTTGGGCTACATATTGTTCACTGCACCTTAGAGACTTCATGATTAGCCAGGGGTACATATTTGCTTTTGTTTTGAGGGCTTTAGGGCAGATTTAAGTGGCAAATTACATGCCTCAAGCCCTTCAGAGATTTTAGATATACTTTTTATCCCTACAAACAACGTGTCCCCGTCCCCTAGTGTGGCATCTACACTACTGGGGAAGAAAATCATAAAATGAAAAATTCCTGTAGGCCACATCATTTAATTAAAAGATTTATAGGGCTACCACCTCATGAAACACAATTCTGTTTGTCTCATAACAATAATAAAAAACCAATCATCCACCCACCCACCCACCATGGCCACCTTGAGATGTTTTGCTCCATGTAGCCTAAAATCAAAATTTACTTCTCCTTCTCCACTTTTATTCTTAATTCAAAACGCACACAGAGATCCATATTTTCTTTAGAGCTGGCTTACCATTATTCAAAGTGAATGACGACCTTCAATAGCAGTTATTGAAATAAGCCAGAACACTACGGGAATAAAAATGGTTTGAGTTTCTAGCCTGTCTTGCATTTCATAAGCTAGCCTGTTCTCCTTCAGTGCTTCTTTAGGCCACTGTGCTTCTTGAGTAATGATCATCAAGTACCACTGATGAAGCAGAAGGTAACAGCATCTTTGATCAATTTCTGCATTTGATAGATCTATGCTACCCTGCCCTTCCTGTGCAGTATGGCAGCCAAATATCTTAGCTGAAGACATTTATCCAGGGGTGAAATCTAGCAGGTTCTGACAGGTTCTGGAGAACCAGTAGTGGAAATTTTGAGTAGTTCTGAGAAACTGCAAATACCACCTCTGGCTGATCGCAGAGTGGGGTGGGAATAGAGATTTTGCAATATCCTTCCCCAAGGAGTGGGGTGGGAATGGAGATTTTGCAGTATCCTTCCCCTGGAGTGGGGTGGGAATGGAGATTTTGCAGTATCTTTCCCTTGCCACACTCACCAAGCCATGCCCACAGAACCGGTAGTAAAAAAAAAATTGAATTCCCACCCGACTCCAGGGGAAGGATACTGCAAAATCCCCATTCCCACCCCACTCCTCGGGGAAGGATATTGCAAAATCTCCATTCCCACCCCACTCTGCGATCAGCCAGAGGTGGTATTTGCATTTATCCTTTACTGCTACATGATGTTTGTGAGTTCAGGCACTTGCATTGTTAAGGACAGGGTGTCATTCCTGCCCCACGAAGAGAAGACTGATCTTTTCTTTTCTTGCTTAGTTGTAAAAATGGCAATTGGCCCGTGGCTGAGAGGAGAATCATCTAATCAGCAGTATAGTAGTAAAGTATATGAATTGCATGTCCGTACACAGCTCTGCTGCATATTTGTACTTTGGATCCCTGCCTAAACAGTCAACCTCTCTATATTCTCTCTGGGCGATTTTTACCTAGAATCTACAGGGCAAAATGTTGCCTTAAAGCGTATCTCATATATCTGCTTGTACTTATTGCACAAGTATTTAGCGTAGAGCAACGTATTCTTGCCTGCAGCTTCAAAGCAAAAATGAAGCTGTTGTTTTAAAAAGCCATTTAGCAGTATAGTGAGTTTATAAAACAATACAAAACAGGGAATTATGTTGAAAGCAAAACTTGCTCTGTGTAGTTGCAGCTAAGGTTGGGACTTCAATTTAGGCGATTATCATACTACCACAATTTCTGCTTTCCACTCTCTCAAAAGCAGTTTTAAATATCTTCACGTCTACCACAAAAGAGTCAATCAACTTATCACACTGCAAAGAATCAACCATCTTCCCTCAGCCATTGCTAAAGTAATGAAATCCCTTTGATTTTATTCTTCAAGAAAGGAAAAACACACATCACAATCAGTGGTGGGTTTCAAAAACTTTTACTAGCGGTTCTGTGGGTGTGGCTTGGTGGGAGTGGCATGGCTTGGTGGGTGTGGCTTAGTGGGCGTGGCATGGGAAGGATACTGTAAAATCTCCATTCCCTCCCCAATCCAGGGGAAGGTTACTGCAAAATCCCCATCAGCTGGGACTCGGGAGGCAGAGAATAGATGGGGGCGGGGCCAGTCAAAATTTTACTACCAGTTCTACGAACTACTCTAAATTTCCGCTACCGGTTCTCCAGAACTGCCCAGAACCTACTGAAAGCCACATCTGATCACAATGTTGCTTATTCATGTACTTTTTATGTGTCTGGTCAAACATACCTTAAAAACTTGAATGGTTGCAACGAGAGGGTAAGAGCTGAGCTATCAAGCTGCCTTGATTTATTATTATGTGTAGGTATTATTATTATTATTATTGGTGGTGCTGGTTGTATAATAAGCCATATGTTTAAGACTGAATTTGGCATTTTTACCCTCCTTATTTAGTGCTTCCCAAGAACCTGGAATAGGTAGAAATTGTTGTTTGATGGTGTTAAAATATCATTGCAAAATGTAAGCTGTTCCAAGTAAAGTTTCCCTTTGCAATTGACTGATGGTAATTTTGTCTGTGCTGATAATGTTCAAGTGGTGCTCCAGTAGTTTTGAGATTGCATCTAAGGTGTCTATTACTACTGGTATTATCTTTGCTTTTTGCCACAATAATTCTACTTCTATTTTGTAATTTTCTTTTTTTTTTACTAGCGATTCTGAGGGTGTGGCTTGGTGGGTGTGACAGGGGAAGGATACTACAAAATCTCCATTCCCACCCTACACTGGGGCCAGCTGGAAGTGGTATTGGCCTGTTTTCCGAACTACTCAATATTTCCGCTACCGGTTCTCCGAACTGCTCAAAATTTCTGCTACCGGTTCTCCAGAACCTGTCAGAACCTGCTTCAGTTCCTGCCACCAGCTCACAAAAAACAATTGTCCAGAGTATATGTGGATGATCTCAAGATGTCTTCTTTTTCCAGAGAGATTTCTAAAAGCTAGAAAGTCTGGATCCGACATCCTTTTGCCAATTCCAGTTGTACAGTATCCCTCAACTTGCAACAATTCATTTAGTGACCGGTCAGGATTACAACACCACTGAAAAGAAGTAATTTATGACTGTTTTTCACACTTACAACCATTGCAGCGTCCCCATGGTCATATGATCAAAACTCATGTGCTTGGCAACTGGTATGTATTTATGACAGTTCAGAGTTCTGGGATCATGTGATCAATTTTTGTGACCTTCTGACAAGCCAAGTCAATGGTGAAGCCCGATTCATTTAACAATCAGGTTACTAACTTAACTGCTGTGATTCACTTAATTGTGACAAGAAAAGTTGTACAATGGGGCAAAAGTCATTCAACAATTGTCTTGCTTAGCAATGGAAATTTTGGGCTCAACTGTAAATCAGCTAAGTGTTGGAAATGTCACCAGTTACCAGGATCTTATTACCATATGTGGTGACCAGAAGCTAAAAACTATTGGAATAAAATCAAGACATGGTTGGAAGAAATGACACAACAATGCAGTGATTTAAAACCAGAGGTGTTCCTACTGGGTATCCTTCCAGAGAAAATTTGTAAAGAAAATATATATTTAATTATACATGTAATAACAGCTGCAAGGATTGTTTTGGCACAAACTGGAAAGCAGAGAAAATACCTTTAGAAGGAGAAGTAATTTAAAAAAATCTAGATTGTGCAGAAATGAATAGATTGACTTTGATGATTAGAGAGGATTCAGAATATTTTAAGATATGGGACCAATTTTATCATTGGTTAGAAAAGAGATATAGATAAGTAATAGATATACAAAAAATGGTATGATTAGAATATTGTACTTTTGGAGATATGTTGTAATAGATTGGGTGATAATGAAGACAGAAGAATCTGCAAAAAGATGACATCATGGAGGAAACACCGAGATGTCGCATGGAAAAAATGATTGATGTATGAAATGTTTGTGTATAAAATAAAAAACCTTTTCCAAAAAAAAAAAAAAAAGAAAGAACTACCTGTAATGTCTCCCGGGAGGTCAGTTCACCATTTCCTTACTGGCAGTCCTCCTTAAATACTTTAGTTCCAAGATCCTTAGGCCTTTAATGATCATAACCAGCATCTTGAATTTTAATCAGAAGTAAACTAGTAATTAGCGCTGTTGGAGAAAGAATGATGTGATGTACTAGCTATTTCCTCTCTACTTTTTTTTCCAGAGCCTGACATTTGAAACACAGAATAACAGAACAGGTGCATGCAATTCTTTCACTTTCCTACTTGGACTATGATTTAATGTTACTCATGGATTAAGGAGCTACAACACACACATGCTATTCCAGCAGGCAAAACGGAGTTTATGGTGGTTTGCCATTCTCCATATCCATTTTCTAGCAGCATTATGGTGACTTGTCAATTGACATTTTATTTCTTTTTTAAACACAAAGGCCTTGCAATGGCCTTGATCAGAATCAGTGGCACCATATACAAGAGAGGCAGAGGTGCGTTTCAGGAGGTTCTGACTAGTTCTGGAGAACCGGTAGCTGAAATTTTGAGTAGTTCAGAGAATTGATAGTAAAAGTTCTGACTGGTCCTGCTCCCATCTATTCTCTGCCTCCAGAGTCCCAGGTGATCGGGAGGAAATGGGGGTTTTGCAGTAAACTTCCCCTGGATTGGGGAGGGAATGGAGATTTTACAGTATCCTTCCCTGCCATGCCCACCAAGCCATGCCACACCCACCAAGCCACGCTCACAGAACCAGTAGTAAAAAATTTTGAAACCCACCACTGAAGATTCCACTTCAGCCCCTCTATATGGGGCTCCCCTTGAAAAGCACTCGGAGGCTCCAACTGGTCCAGTGGCTATGGACACGGCTTGTTGCGCCCACATGACACCTCTCCTGCGCGAGCTGCACTGGCTCCCAATGGTCTTCCGGGTGCGATTCAAGGTGGTGGTCACCATCTTTAAAGCGCTCCATGGCTTAGGACCTGGGTACTTTTGAGACTGACTTCTGCCACCAGTAGCCTCCCACAGGCCAGTTCGCTCCCACAGAGAGGGGCTCCTCAGGGTGCCATCGGCCAAATTATGTTGGCTGGCGACACCTGGGGGGGGCCTTCTCTGTGGGCGCTCCTGCCCTGTGGAATGAACTACCCCCGGAAATACATAAGATCTCCGACCTCCGTGTGTTTCGCTGCGCTCTTAAAACCCTACTATTCCGCCAGGCCGGGCTATCTGTGTGAATGATTTTAAATTGGGTGTTTTAAATTTCTGGGTTTTAATTCTGGGCCGAAATTATTTAATACTTTTAATTATTGTTTAAATTTGACGTTTGCACATATTGTGTTTTAATCGGCTGTACACCGCCCCGAGTCCTTTGGGAGAAGGGCAGTATAGAAATTAAATTATAAATAAATAAATAAATAAATGAGGAAAAAGCTAGTTTCCCCCTTCATCTCCTTTGTGTGCCTGATATACATATCCCCATGGGTGAAAAAATCTGGAGAATCATCTCAGGTTTTTTTCCCCCCCTGCATTAAAAATTAACCATATATTGGCCTTTAGTCTGCATTTATGACATCAAAGAGAGCTAGTTTTGTGTAGCAGTTAAGGCACCAAGTCAGAAACTGAGAAAAAAAAATGAGTTCTAGTCCTGCCTTAGGTACAAAGCCAACTGGATGACTTTGGACCAGTCACTCCCTCTCCACCCTAGTTAGCAGGCAATAACAAACCACTTCTGAAAACCTACGCCAATAAAACTGCAGGGACGTGTCCAGGAGTCAAGAGTGACATGAGGACATGCAATGATATAAAAAAACCAACTCACGATTGAAGATAATTAAGCTATCTATAATGTGACCCACAATATGGGTTTGAATGCATGGCTAATCCAACTCGTAATGCAGTATAAATGAGACTTGCCACCAAGGATTTTCCTTGTTGTTTGCTGCTGGGCAAACTGCATGGAACTGGCAGTCAATTGGCGGTGTTGGCCCCTTGCCAGCAGCAACCGTGCTTTGTTTTTTTCATTGGAAGACTGCCTGCCTGCCACAGCCCCCCTGCCCGCCCCCAATCCCGGCTCAGATTTCACATCCATTCATCCAGTGGAGTGAACTCCTGAAAACATCTGTGATCTGATGTTGGCGATGACAAAGCAAACAAAAAGCAGGATGCATTTACAGAGTATTGGGAATGGCTTATCGTATGGCAAGGTTCATAGTTTCCATTCATCTTTCCCTCCCTCTGACTGCATTGCTGCTTTTTATACAGATTGGGAACAGAAGATCACAACCAGAGGTAATTGCTTGTCCTGCACTCCAGGCATGAACCCAGGAATTTATTTGTAAAGGTCCCACCACATCTATAACCAGTAAGTGCTGTAAGTGTCATCTGGTCTCATTTGCAAATTTACTTTTCCTCGGAAGTGGAATTGCTATATAAGGGGGTGGGTTTATTAAGTTAGTGAAGTGAGCATTAATTCTCTCACTACATGCTATATAATTGCATACTGCTCTCTGCTACAGCTCTCCCCTACAGCAATTAAGTTTAAGAAAAGCATTCCATTGGAAAAAAAAAACCGGAAGACTTTTTCTCTAATTTGGGGGGCAATTTTCCCTGAGAGGGCAAATAAATTATTGATTACATTGCACAAGCAAAAATTGCCTCGACCTGGGGATAAAAGAGTTATTAGCAAAGTAGAAAATTGTATGTTTTAGCAGTCTATCTTTATACCACAAATGTGTTTATGATACTGCAGAAATAGGAAGTGGAGGGGGAGGGAATGACTGTCTCCAGGGATTAGGCTGGTTTAAATAGCTTTCCTATCCTGAAGTGCACTGAGAAACTTCACTTTCTCTTGGGAGAGAAATGATCTATTTGAGGCAGTATCAGAAAATATTCCCAGATGCTTGATCATTTGGCAAGCAATGGGGATTTCAGAGAACTTTGTTCTGTTTCCAGAAATTTGAGTTGAATGTAAGCAATGGTTATTCCAATGTTTATTTTTGTGGTTGAATTTGGTCTATGAGTGAGAAATATAGAAAGACAGATAACTGACTCTCTTTTGGACATCAGAATGCAACTGCTTCTCTGTAAAATATTCCTTAATTTTTTGAAACATGATTTTGAGCTGTCTTCTCTAACTGGCCCTCATCAGATATATTAGATCTCCCAGAATTCAGAACTAATGTGGGCAAAGGAATTCCATCAATATAAGAAGACTGATCGGTTTCAAGCTTCAAAGTTATACAGTGTCACCTGTTTATGTAATTCCCCCCTTGTATAATATTTTGCTTTAACCATGGTCTCTCTTGTCCCCCTCCCCCAATTCTTCCCAACCTTATATTTGGAATAAAGTTCCAGAAATCCCAGGTTGCATGTTTGAATTGTTGCTGAATGTTCTGGGAGTCTGGCAAAATATTTGGAGTACTGATTGAAAAATGTTTTAAAGCAGTGTTTTCAACACAGTTGCAAATGTCTGTAATAGATGAAGAACTGACTTTGGAGCTTTTACAGCAGTGTTTTTCAAATTTGGCAACTTTTAAGATGTGTGGATCTCAACTCCCAGAATTCCTCAGCTAGCATGCTAGGGAATTCTGGGAATTGAAGTCCATACATTTTAAAGTTGCCAAAGTCAGTTCTTCATCTATTATGGATATTTGCATCTTTGATGGATATTTCATAGTCTGATTCCTTATATATTTATTACTTTAAATGTATATGTGATTAACGTGTTGCATTTTTTGACATGAAGGAAAGAAACCTCAGGATCCTAATCTTCAGGCTGCTGATTTGGATTCGTCCCTGTACCATTTTCTCCTTTATTGTTTCCCTCCCCTTTTGACCCATAAGTATTGCTTTCGGTGTAACACCCAGTGCCCACTTAATTATCAATGACATAGGAACTGAATAGGAACATCAAATATATACAACAGACATTGGATCTTCTGCCTGTCCACACAGCTAACAACTATTGCTGAAAACATGAGTAAACACTGCTATTTGATTTAGTGATTTCAGTGTGGTAAGTAACCTAGGAGAAAGCATTCCAAACTTTTCAGACCAGGGATGTTTCTTAACCATCAATTATATGGACGTCTTTCAGTTGTATACCTGAACTCAATTGAAATATTTAAACTAGATTTTAACCCCCTATGCTTCAGCCCTCTTCTGCCTCTTTTCAAAGCCTATAAAGATTATAAAAACATTTCTTGTGTGACTTTGTTTATTGACCAAACATGTTTCCTGGAGCATAAATAACTTGGCACTGACACGATCATAAAGGCTTCTATTTCTGAATGTGTTTATACACAAGTGTTGGGAAGAAGTTGAGTTTTATTTTGTAAAGCAAGTTTCTAATTTCTAATTTGCATCAACAGTTGTATATACTACTTCCGGGGGAAATACAGATACCTCTATCTATTAAAGGTACATTCAGGTAATAGAAGAAAGTATTAACTGCCTGGCACACACCAAAGGCCTGTAGTAACGATTGCTTCCTGTGTTAATATCTGCAACTCCAAGTGAAAATCATCATTTCTCTTGGAAAATGCAGATACCTTATAGTGTGAGAAAAAGGGAAATTGCTATTTTGAGCAGCAGGAGAGCCTTTCCATTTGGTGCTGCAGGCATCAGACATACTGTAAAACAGCCTGTATGGTTGTGAAAGTTGGACCATAAGAAAGGTTGAGTGCCAAAGAATTGAGGCATTTGAAATATGGTGCTCCTGCGAGTCCCTTGGACTGGAAGGCAATCAAACCGGTCAGTCCTAGACAAGATCAACCCTGACTGCTCTTTAGAAGGCCAGATCCTGAAGATTAAATTCAAATGCTTTGGCCATTTAATGAGAAGGAAGGACTCACTGGAGAAGAGCCTAATGCTGGGAAAGATTGAGGGCAAAAGAAGAAGGGGACAACAGAGAATGAGGTGGCTGGATGGAGTCACTGAAGCAGTAGGCATGAGCTTAAATGGACTCCAGAGGATGGTAGAGGACAGGAAGGCCTGGAGGAACATTGTCCATGGGTTGGACAAGACTTCGCAACTAATAACAACAAAACAGTCTGTTATTTCTTGTCTTCCTCAATCTTTTACCCCTTTGGAGGTATACCAGGAATTCAGCATCCAGAATTCTCTAGCAATAGATTCAGTGCCTTTTTAAGCATCATACAAAGCTATAACTTCAGTTCTCATTAATGTTTTCCTTACAATACCTGTTTATTTCTTATATATATTTCTTGGTTGGACTATGACATTCCTGAAACAATTCTGCTAAGTGGTTGTACATATAAGTAATATAAGTAATTATATTTACATTTTATTTATTTATCAAACATAGATTGATGCAAGTTATTTATATTTAAATTTATACTGCATAGCTGCGAAGTGGAGTGAAAAAGATAGAAGGTAGAGTTTACTGGTGGATTTTCCAGATCTATTCTCCTGCAGGTCAAAGCCTTTCTAGATGATTTAGACATTGGGAGGTGTCAGTGCCAATACAGGACTTTCAAACTATAGTCCTTGAAGATTCTGTAAGTGTCTGGTTCACATTTAATGCTAAAATGCATATGGCAAATCAAAACCAAGCTGCACCATGGTTTAATGCAGAGCCTCAATGCAGGCCCTGTATGGCTTTCTGACTCATTTTCTTCAGGTTACAATAATATTAAGAGGAAGTAAGTCCTACTGGGTGCCAGTCTCTCAGCTGCTGAGGTTACCTCAAAAAAAGACAGGATTGCTCCCTGCCCATTTTAATTAATGTAACAAATGAGGCAAAGCATATTAGACATAGGCAGAAGAAGAAAGCAAGAGGGACCAGAAAACAGAAAGCACTTTACTCACACCATAGCAGGAGAGCAAATATGCAAATTCTTGTCTTTGGCTAGACACTATAGTACATCTCTTAGACAGATAACAGTGCCCAGAGTGCGACTGACAAAGGGATAGTTGCACTCCTAGGCCTACACAGAGATACCGTTAGACTCAAGCCAGGCCAATTCTCCCTGTCAAAATCATGGCTGCTCCTTGCCATGGCTTTAGATGGAGAAGAAAGGATGATTTTGCACTGGGCAGCGCCGCTGAGAACATCTGCCCTTCTAGCTCTGCATCAAAGTACCATGGAAGGTCCTAGCCTGTTCAAGTCTGAAGCCACACTCAGCCAATCTGGCTGAGATGGCTTTATTCCTTTGCCCTTCCAGGAAAGGACTTGCTGAAGTAGAAACGGGAAAGTATCTTAGTCTGGACCTTCAGTGATACCACATTACCACAGGGTTCCTTGAGTTTCTTGTGGCAAAGCCAATGGGTCTAATACTCCTGGAATTTTTTTTCATTGTATACAATGTCAAGCAGCTCACAGAACTAGTGAGTGGCACACATTGATACATTGAGTATGAGACTTCTTGGGTGGCATGACCTGGAACAAGCCCATTGACTTTCATGGTCTTCTCCTGATAACTTAGTTAACCTCTAGATCAATGTTGGCGAACCTTTTCGGCACCGAATGCCAAAACGGGAGTGTGATGCACATGTGTGTGCCGGAAACTGGAAGAACAGATGCCCGGTGTGCATGCATGTGCCAGGTGGCTGCTTTTCTGGTTTCAAAGACCAGCTGGCTGGTGTGCATGCACGTGCCAGAAACTGGAAGAGCAGCCACCCAATGCTCATGCCAGCTGGTCTTTGCGCACGCATGCACACCAGAAACTGGAAGACCAGGGGCTGCTGTGCATGACGGAAATTGGAAGAGCAGCCATCCCAGTGCGCGTATGCATGCCAGGGGGCTGCTTTTCTGGTTTCTGGCACTCCCACACGTGTGAAGATCAGCTGACTGGTGCGCTGGAACATGGAAGAGTAACGGGCAATAGGCAACGGCTCGCGTGCCCGGAGAGATGGCTCTGTGTGCCACTTCCGGCATGTGTGACGTAAATTCACCATCACAGCTCTAGATTATAAGAATTTTATTTTAACTCTTGATTGGAAGGGTTCTAAAAGATTCTTTGCATGGACAACGGAGAACTAAAATTTCTAAAAAGTTAAGATGGCAGAAAAAAAAACAGCTCTAGTTGGCATTGGATTATTATGAAATCCATGTTAAAATCTATTTTGAGATTATGACACTGTATATCATCACATTCATATACCACTTTTCCCCTTGTGCAATCCATGAAGAACTGGAACTTTCTTCAGTTTTTGCTAGAGCTTTGCAAGCATAATTACTAATTTCCCATAGCAGGAAGAAAATCCAAACGCCTAGTTTCTTGAAACTTTTCTTAGGAAAATTCTTGGGAAGTTGTTGCTAATTATTTGCTTGTAAAATAAATGCTCTTTTTTCTGTCTTCCAAGATACAAGAAGTATTGTGACATATTTGTGTTTTCTATGCCGATTTTGGATTATACTTTGAAACTGCGCATCATGAGGGAAAGCAAACTTTTATTTTAATTTAAAGTAAGAGATTACTTGATTACATATTTGTACCAATACTGAAGAAAAGCAGAAGTCATTGTTTTTGTTTTTCTTTTCTTGTCACTTTTTAATTTCCCCCATTGATCCTCTCATCATTTCTTTTAATCTTTTTTCTTTGGTTAATTTGCATTTTATCTTTCTTTGTAACGATTGTTTGAGGACTTTTGAAGTTGGACTTGATCTAGAAAGTCGTGTTTATAGCTTGCCAATGATTTAGTTTAATTACTAATATAGCTAAACGCATTGCTAGATTTTGTGCCAGATTGCAGAATAGATATAAGTTAAAATCAACCATTGGCAAATATTACCGTAGGAGAAAAAAAAACACATTTAAGACTTTTCCGTTGGAATGTGGCTGAGTCATAATGCACGAGTCTTTGAAGCTATTGTAATCCAAAGTACACTGTTTTCTCTTATATAAGTGTTTCTATCCAGCACAAAACACTAGCACAGAATTAGTTCTAAAGGTATGTTTACCATATTTAAATATAAATGCTGGGGACTTAATTGTTCAAATCGCCTTCAAAGCCACCTCAGGAATTGAATATATTTCTCCTAAAAGATAAGGATTTTGATTTTCCATTTCAAACAGGAAAGCAAAGAGCATATTGAGATTGATTCAAACATGTTTCTAAAGTGACTTTGGACTCTTTAAATATTTTCTAAAGAAAGCAATTCATCAAAAAAAGAAAGAAAGAAAGAAAGAAAGAAAAAAAAAGAAAAGAAATCTGAGACTGAATAAACCAAAAATTGAAGCCATTAAAAAAATTTAGGTTGCCACTGCTCCTCCTTTGGATTTTATCTGGTCTTATATCTGCAGCTCTGTCTCATCAAAGCCATCCCAGGGATAAGCAGCAATTAGTCAACAAACTTTTGTTCTAGTGGAATCTTCTTTTTTTTTCTATGAAACACATTTTTGCGACTACCAAATGCATGCATGATGACCCTGTTCATACACAGTGACTCTGGGTGGCTTACAACATTAAAATATCAGAGTGTAAAACCCACAAACTCGTTACTTCTCCCACTGACCACACACTCACTCCAGCCATTTGGCTCCATGTCAATAAGGGGTTACCAGGCCTCCTGATATAATCATGTCTTCAGGGCCTCCTGGAAAAGTAACAAGGTGGGATCCAATCTTATCTCTTGGGGAATGATATTCCAAATGGAGGGAGTCACCATAGGAAAAGCTCTTTTCTTGATCCTAGAAGATGTATCTTCTTAATAGACAGGATCTATGGGCCAAGTAGACAGTACCTTAAATAATCTAACCCCAAGCCATGTAGGCCTTTAAAGGTGATAACTAGCACATTGAATTGTACTCTGATGCAGATTGGTAACCAATGCAGCTCCAGCAAAAGTGGTGTCACATGCACAAATCTCTACTTGGGCAGAACTATGCAGACCACTGCAGTTTGAACCAACAGAAGCTTAGGGATACTTTTCAAAGGCAGTCCCACGTAGAGCACATTACAGTAGTCCAAATGGCAGGTGGCTAGTGTGTAATTAACTTGACTTGAACAGGAGTTGAGGGTCCAGAAGAACTCCCAGATTATATATTGGGTTGGTCTGGGGCAGTGCAAACTCATCCACAACCAACAATGATAATTCTCCAAGAACCAAGGAGCCCTGAACTCAAAATCACTCTATGTTGCCAGAGTTCAGTTTTAGCCTGTTGCTCCTTATCCAGATATCCACAACCTCCAGGCACTATAAAAGAGCAGCCACAACATTGCTTAACTCAACACAGGCAGAAATGTACACCTGAATGACATCAACATACTGATGATACCTCATGCCATGGTGATAATCATAGTGACGCTAGTGGCTTCATGTAGATGTTAAATAGAAACAAAGACAACCCCAACCACTGTGGAACCCTCCAAAGCAGGGGATGGGGGTCAGACCCATTCCTGATCAATACTGACACTATCCCCATCCCACTCCCTTCAGAGGGAAAGGGACAGCCAGCTCGCTGTGTGACAACTCGCCATGACCAACTCATCAGGGGACAACTCACTGTGGGACGATGTAACAATTCTATTTAATTATGTAAAATAAATAAAAAATATTTAAATTTTAGCCATTCACATTTTATTCTGTCCCTCCTTTTGCATCCTTTCTTTAATGATTCTATTCTACCATTTCTTTGATACTAGTGTAACTCTTGTCCTGCAGCAAATTCAAGAGTGAAATCCTTCAGGTTCTGACAGGTTCTGGAGAACTGGTAGTGGAAATTTTGAGTAGTTCAGAGAGCCAACAAATACCACCTCTGGCTGGCCCCAGGGTGGGATGGGAATGGAGATTTTGCAATATCCTTCCCCTGCCATGACCCCAAGCCACACCACGCCCACCAAGCCACGCCCACAGAACCGGTAGTAAAAAGATTTCGATTTCACCACTGAGCAAGTTGTCCTGTGGTGAGATGGCCATGGCAAGTTGTTCTGCAGCAAGTTGGCTGTGGCAAGTTGGATGTGAGGTGTTAGTCATGGTAAATTGGCTGTGGCAAGTTGGTCATGGCGAATTGACTGTGGCAAATTATCAAAGTTTTAAAATAGGGGGAAAAAATGAAAAGAGAGAAGTTAATTTCTTAACAGCTGCAAAGATCGTTGGAGCTGGGATGTTTTCTAAAGCAATCCTTTCTTAGAATGATTTTGTAAAATGAAACACAGACATGTAAAGCTTCCTGCAGGCAACATTAAGCAGGCTAACATGCCAGGGCAGTGAATTGTGCCTACATGTTACATAGACATGTTCCAGAAGCTATAGATTTCATCATTCTGTCTGAAAGCAAGTAGGTACAGCTTGATCAAACCACAATGGCACAAGCAGCAATGAAAAACGGTAACAGCACAATTCAAGCAAAAGTTGCTTCCTTATTTTATAACTCGTCTGCAGTATGCCACTCACTTGTAATTTGCCTGTGGGTTTGTTTGTGTATGTGTGTGTGTGTGTGTGGGTTTTTTTTTTTTTTTTTGCTGATGATTTTACCACTGCCAAAAGGTTTTTATTTCATATTGGAAGAAAAATATACTCTCTACAATGTGAAATCCTTGACTTCCTTTGTTCAGGTCAGGAATGTAACCCTAATCCCGGGGGTGAAATCCAGCAGGTTCTGACAGGTTCTGGAGATCAGTAGTGGAAATTTTGAGCAGTTCAGAGAACCGGCAAATGCCACCTCTGGCTGGCCCCAGAGTGGGGAGGAAATGGGGATTTTGCAGTATCCTTCCCCCTGGAGTGGGGTGGGAATGGAGATTTTGCAATATCCTTCTGCCACGCCCACCAAGCCATGCCCACCCAGACACACCATGCTCACCAAGCTACACCCACAGAACTGGTAGTAAAAATATTGGATTTCACCACTCCCTAACCCTAAACTTAATTTGTTATCATTTTTCATATTAACTCTGCCATTAATTCACATCACTCTCAATTGTATTTACGAGACCGCCTTCTGCCACCAGTAACCTCTCACCAGTACGCTCCCATAAAGAGGGGCTTCTCGGGGTGCCATCAGTCAAACAATGTTGGCTGGTGGCCCCCAGGGGGAGAGCCTTCTCTGTGGGGGCACCTACCATCTGGAACGAGCTCCCACTGGAATTACGGAGGATCCTGGATCTGCGCACTTTCCGCCGTGCCCTTAAAACATTCTTATTTAAACAGGCGGGCCTGGCTTAATCTTCCCTTTTTAAACTGTTTCAAATCTATCCTAAATTGGGTGTTTTAAATTATTAGACTAAAATATTTATTATATTCTAAATGTTTTTAACATTATATTATATGCACTTCATCTGACTGTTCACCGCCCTGAGTCCTTCAGGAGCAGGGCGGTATATAAACTTAATAAAATAAATAAATAAATAAATAATAAATTGATTGAAACCTAAAAAATATATGATTGTAAACGTATATATTGAATAAGTAATTAATCATTTATTTAATTCAATGTTTGTCAATCTCGGCAACTTTAAGTCAGCTTCAACTTTCAGAATTCTCCAGCCAGCATGAGCTGAAGTCAGCCTAAAAAGCTCCTTCCAGTTACACTATATAGAGTAACTCCACAATTCTGTATCTTTTGTTCACATGATATACAGTATCAGGTGGTTTTGAGAAAAAAAAAATGTGGTTGCTATGAAGGGAGTGTGTGCAAAACTTGATTTAAAAGATGGCATGATGCTTATGCAGGAGGCTGCAGCCGCTGAACCAATACAATTCAGAGGAGGTTAGCAAGAGAACGAAGAAAGCTTCACCCAGCAACTCAGAGATAAATTAAGTTCTAAAAATGAAAGTAACTACTCATCAGGATTTCTGTAATTTAATCCCTTTTCTCTTTTACTAAATCTAATTATAGAGGCCTTTGTAAAAACTGTTTTCTATTATCAAGAGTTTGGCAGGAAAGAGTACTAAGCGTGCTTTTCAAATATAGATTCGGTGCTCTTTGAATGAGCCCTAGTCCTCTGTGCTATACGGAAGGTTGACTTAAACCAGGAAAATGAGTCAGATTCTGCTTGCTATGTATTTGTTATAGCTCTGTCATCGTTGAATGCATTACAGATTTTCCACTGCTTCTGCCAAGAAGGGTGTTTTTTTTTAAAGTGTTTTAATTACTTCTATTATTTCTGAGGTCTCTCAACCAGGTGCTGTAACTGCTTCACAGATCGATCAATGCTGCTTGGACTAGCAGCGTGCAGTCATAGTTCCTAGCTGTGCAATGCACCATGGCAAAACAGCACCATTTGTATACTCCTCTCTGGTTTCAGCTGCACGAAGTTCCATGGTGATGACTTGATGACTATTGTTGTGACACAAAACACAGTCACAATTGCTGCTTATGTGGCTGGAACTAGACATCTTGATCAATGATAACCCACTAATAGAATTGGCATTCTGGTGCATTTTCTTTTCTTGCTGGAGTTTACTCATCAATCATACTCTTGCTTACTCCTGTGCAGGGCAAGGGTTGCACCAAGCAGGATCATCAGGTGAGCTCTTTCTCATCTTAGCCATGCTACTCTTCTGTGCCTGCAACCTGTTAAACAGGTTTCTGTATAACAAGGATTTGGTGCTCTTTCAGAAAGAGTGCTAACCAAAAATAACCCAATAGACAGATAACAGGAACAGAGAAGAATTATGCTGAGCAAAAACATTGGGAGAGCTCTCTCCCACTTTACCCCTATGTTACTCCTTGTATCAGCTAGTTGTTAACCAGACATTTGACAGGTAATTGAATCTGTCGTCCACAGTTTTCCAGCCCTACCCACTAATGAGTGGACAGAGCAAGTGGTACAGTAACAGTGGTGAAATCCAAATTTTTTTACTACCAGTTCTATGGGCATGGCTTGGTGGGCGTGGTGTGGCTTGGTGGGCGTGGCAGGGAAAGGATACTGCAAAATCTCCATTCCCTCCCCACTCCTGGGGGAAGGACATTGCAAAATCTCCATTCCCATCCCACTCTGGGGCCAGCCAGAGGTGGTATTTGCCAGTTCTCTGAACTACTCAAAATTTCCGCTACCGGTTCTCCAGAACCTGCTGGATTTCATCCCTGTACAGTAGTGATGTATTCCTGTCTGTCACTAGCAGATGATGTTTGACGGGTAGGAAAACAAAACCAAGGCAATCCATTACAGGTAGCCCTCAATTTACGACTGCAATTGAGCCCAACATTTCCGTTGCTAAGTGAGACATTTGTTAAGTGAGTTTTGCCCCCTTCTATGACCTTTCTTGCCACAGTTGTTAAATGAATCACTGCAGTTGATAAATTAGTAACCTGGTTGTTAAGTGAATCTGGCTTCCCCATTGACTTTGCTTGTCAGAAAGTTGCAAAAGGGGATCATGTGATATAAATAGGAACCAGTTGCTCAGCATCCCAATTTTGCTCATGTGACCATGGAGATGCTGCAATGGTTGTAAGTATGAAAAATGGACATAAGTCACTTTTTTCAGTGATGTAACTTTGAACAATCACTACCTCAACTGTTGTAAGTCAAGGACTTTCCTGAAAGTGGGTGCATTAAATCTATAGCAATTGGTCTTATTCCTACGAGAAAATAGGGGCAGCAGCACCATTTGTGTTATCCTTCTTTTCTTCTATTTCAAGGAGTGATGACATTGATGTGGCTGGCTGGAAGAGCCCATTGTAACAGCACTTTGCATTCCAATTGATACTTCTTGTAATCCCCCCACCCCTTTTAGGGCTACTAGTTCAGGCTGAAAATGCCCGAATGATCTCAGCATAATGTATTGTTATTAGATTATTATTATTATTAGATTAATCCATACATATGTCTGCAGTCCAGATCTGGGAGCCCTACTCTTCCAAAAGATCCTTTGCTGGGGTCAGAGAATTGTGAAATACATTGAGTCTATTGGAGATGAAAATGAACGCTTCAGGACTCCTGAAGAATTTGCAAAAGCCTCTCAGTTAAATACAGCCCTTGTACTATTGTAATTGTTGTCCAGCTGCTAATTAACACATATTCAAAGTTGAGGCGTTCCTTGTCTGAAATTGAATTAGATTTACCAAATAACCTGGTAATGGATTAACTATTTATTATCAGGACCAAAGTCTTCATTACTGAATTCAAAATCTTGAACCAATAAATGTTCTGATCCAGTAACAGGGATCATCCACATCACCCCTCTGGAAAAGAAGGAAGAAAAAGCAATGTTCCTCCTTCCTGTTCATCACAAGGTGATCTTTGGACAGTAGAATTACTTATATACTCACTGACACACACTTTTCTCTTTTCCTAAATTCTTTCCTGTTATGAAATAAAAACCTCCCAGCAAAATCCTGCTGCTTTTGCAGTTCTCTCCTGCCCCGGAAAACATAGTTGTCTGATTTTTAGTTTTATTTTTTTATTTTGCTCCGAAGAGATTGGATTGTGTGTCTTAAGGGAAATAAACCACCACAAAGCACTTTGCCGTTGCTCAAAACTTCCGCTTCTCATTTGAGACTTTAAAAGGGAGGGAAAGAAAAGACAAAGGAGGAAGGTCCCAGGCTGGTGGTTTGGCAGGTGCAAAGTTTTTTCAAACAAACATCTGGTCTGGTGGTAGTTCTGAAGCCAGGCGTGAAATCAGAAAGCCAGTCTTCCCCCCTCTGCTATTTTTTTTTTAAATGTTATTTTACGACATTGGGCCCTTTGTGGTAGGGAAGCACCCAGGCTCCTGTTCATTGAAGCTCGCCTGCTCAGACTTTGCACTGTTATATTTGTACAGTGAGGTTACCAAGGGTGAAGATTCTTTCCTGTTGGGCTGGTAACTGTTTCATGCAGCTTTTCCACACTGCACAATACACTTCGGCTACTGTTTGTATAGTCAGGAAACTGTTAAAACACACACACACACACACACAACAACAACAACCTAAAGAAGGTTTGTAAAACTTGTTTGTAAAATTTATTTGTAAAACTCTACATTCAAAGGGGTGTGTAGTGTAGTAAACTTACTGTTGAAATCCTGTTTTGTTTTCTTTAGGTTTACAGATCGATGATTATAAAAAATAATCTCTGAACTCTGGAGGTTTCTCTATGCTTATGTAGCCTGTGTAAAAACAAAACCATGTGAATTGGTTTTGAATTGAAACTTAACTTTACTACCGGCTCGCCTGCACACTTGCTTCAATTGTGCACATGTGCGTGCTTTTCTGCGCATGCGCAGAAGCGTTCTGATCAAGGGTGGGTTCTAAATTTTTTTACTACTGGTTCTGTGGGTGTGGCTTATTTTGTGGGTGTGGCTTGATGGTCATGTGACAATTATTTAGGATTTAGCAGAGGTACTGGTCTGCCAGGCTTTTAACTGCTTGCAGAGCTGTACCGATCTACCCATTTATTGTTGCAGGCACTGGTCTACTCATGTATTGTTGCAGGCACTGGTCTATTCATTTGGTTTTTTTTAACACTGATCAGCTGTAGGGCGGCCCTTTGAAGCCCTGTGGCAAGAGTTTAAACAGTTTTTTTCCTCTAGCCATCAGCTGGGACTCAGGAGGCAGCAATAGATTGGGGCTGGGGCCAAATAAAAGGTAAGAATAACATGGGGTGGGGGGGGCGCAGGAGGTGGCGGGGGCAAGGGGGAGGAGAAACGGTTCAGTAGCGTCATATTGTCACCACTACTGGCTCAGGAGAACTGGGCCGAACTGGGAGGAACCCACCACTGGTTCTGATGACATCAGGGTTGGTGGGTGGAGCCTCCCACCGGTTTTACTACCAGTTCTCTAGAACCGGTGCAAACCAGGGGCAAACCACCATTGATGTGAATGTGAAATTTGTCAAAGATTTCTGCTATCCTTTGAAATAACTTCACATTTTCAAAGAGCTAGTATGTCTCTATTTCATGCAAACGGAAAAAAAGTCACAAAGATTGACATGGAAATTAATTATTAATATTTAAATTAATTATTACAATAATAATAATACAACTAAATAATCTTTAAATGATTAATTTTTAATCTATTAATAATAGAAAAAATATTAATTATCTATTAATCTTAGCAGCCTTTTGTATAGCCTCTGAAAAGATGTATGATTTTTGAAGACTATCTAATTGTCATAATCTAGGAGTGCTGCGGTGGCCTAGAAGTGGAGCTCTCGTCTCACAATCATTTATTTTTGCAGGCACCGGTCTACCACCAAATTGTCTTTTACCACCGATCAGCTGTAGGGCGGTCCTTTGAAGCCCCCTGGCAAGAGTTTAAACAGTTTTTCCTTATAGCCCATTAGCTGGGACTCAGCTGTAAGGATGGATGCTGTAAAATCTCCATTCCCTCCCCACTCCAGGGGGAGGTTACTGCAAAATCCTTATTTCCTCCCGATCATCTGGATCTTGGGAGGCAGAGAATAGATGAGGGCGGAGCCAGTCAGAGGTGGTGTTTACCGGTTCTCCGAACTACTCAAAATTTCCACTACCGGTTCTCCAGAACTGGTCAGAACCTGCTGAAACCCACCTTTGAAGTGGAGGGTATATTTGCACTGAATACAATCAAGCACAGCTTAGAGCCCATTCTCAGGTGTATGTGATGGTGATGGCAACAGCTGTGAATTTTTTTTTTCTTTTCCACCTCCATTGCATCTTCTCAGGGTTGTCTAGCTTGGTCAAGTGGGAAAGGGCTTGTTGCAACCTGGCCCAAAGAAAAAGACTGTGTCAGTTTTGGAAGCCATTTTTTTCCTTTTAGCTTCCTGACTGCCACATATTTTAGCCTGGGAGAAGTTTTTTTTGTTGAAGTGGTGGAAGAATAGCCATAACAACATTCCTTGCTCTGGGAGTCAAGGACATTTGCCTGCACCTGGATGGGAGTGATTGGGGATTGTCACTAGTTGAGCCTGAAGGATGGATTGGACCATGTGATGAACTGGTGGGTTTGGAGCAGGGTTGTGAACTTTTAACTGGGTGGGGAAAACCTGGAAGCTTTTCGATTTGGGTTTTCCCAGAAGTGCCCACATGACATCTCTAATAAAGTGGAACTTTGGGGAAGATCTTGCCTTGGAGTTTTATTTCGTTGGGGGTGTTTCTTGGAACCCTGAGATGCTGTTGTCCCTTTGGCAACCCATTATGAGAGATGTGTGCAACACTTTGGAGATAAAGTTGCTCGCATTTTCCATACCTTTCTCTGCAGTTAATAAAACTGTAGAAATGGAACTAATCCAGAGCACTGTCTTCATCCTATTTTGTTGGATGAATTTCAGTAGTTGAGGCCTGAAGAGGTGGACAAGGGACTTGAACGTGCTTGATTTACCACTTGTGTACTCAACCATTGCCAGTCTTGGCTTATTAAATTCAGTTGGGAGAGACTATCCAGGGGTCCAACAACTCATAAAAGCCTCATTGAGAGAGTGGTTGTTCCAGTCTTTTTAAAAGTCAGCGATCAGGCTGCTTCTGGAGAAAATTAACCTGGATAAATACAGCTCTAGGCTGATGACGGATATTCCCTTTCTTGGCAAGAAGCTTGAGCAGATCGAGGATGATCAGTTCCAGGCTCTCTTGGATGAAACTGATTGTCTAGATTTAAATGAATGAAATGAAATAAATATTATCTGAATGTGGGGTGCAGTTCTTTGTTCACTGGAACCCAAAGTGGGGGGGACCAAGGGTTCAGCTTAAGTGCTATCAGAGGTCTGGTCATACTGTGGCTCGTGTTTCTCCAGTAGTCTGTGGCCAAACTTGGTGTTCTGCTCAGCAAGGGGTGCCACATGTTTACAGGACTCTCAAGCAGGGGTGAAATCCAGCAGATTCTGACACGTTCTGGAGAACCGGAAATTTTGAGCAGTTCGGAGAACCGACAAATAGGACCTCTGGCTGGCCCCCGAGTGGGGTGGGAATGGAGATTTTGCAATATCCTTCCCCCAGGAGTGGGGAGGGAATAGGGATTTTGCAAGATCTTTCCCCTGGAGCCGGGTGGGAATGGAGATTTTGCAGTATCTTTATTTACTTATTGGTTCAATTTATATGCCGCCCTTCTCTGGAGACTCAGGGTGGCTTACAATGTGTTAAGCAATAGCCTTCATACTTTTTTATATACCTGCTTAGTAGGGCTTTTGCCCCCCCCCCCAAACTGTGTTCTTTTTTTTAATACAAAGTCAGTTTATTGCTCCCACAATCCGGGTCCTCATTTTACCTACCTTGAAAGGATGGAAGGCTGAGTCAACCTTGAGCCTGGTGACATTTGAACTCATAGTAATTGCAGGCAGCTGGCAGCTAAGTGCTACTTTAACAGCACTTTAGTCCGCTGCGCCACCAAGGCTCTTATTATTCTTCCTCTGCCATGCCAACCAAACCACACCCACCAAGCCATGCCCACAGAATCAGTAGTAAAAAAAATTGGATTTCACCACTGCTCTCAGGTTTTCTTGCCCAAGTAAGTCCCTAAACACAGTTAATTTGACCAATTCTCTCCATTGTGATCATTGGCTTGGGTGGAGATTCAGTTGAAAAAAATAGAAAATATAAAAAGTCCCATGTTTCTGCTGTCCTTGCTGCAGCAAGCTGGCAAAGCTACATATGAGGCAATTATTTAACAAACTTTCCCCCACTCAAATATGCACACCGTATCTCTGTTACATGTGAGAAGATGTTGTCTGATGTCATCCACTGCAGTTCAGGCCCTTTCTTGCTTTTTTAATCATTCTTTTATGTGTATTTGTCTACTGCAAAGATGTAAAGATGGGGTGGGGGGTGGGAGAAGGAGAGAAAACAGTTAACATGAAACAAATCTTAGATATTGTTGACTTTTATTGAAGAAAATAATCAAAGAAAAATGTTAAAAAATAAAAAAGGAAGGTTCAACAACAAGTTTATAAAAATATAAAGGGGGTCTAAATATTTACATAGCAGTTCTAACAAAGGATGAGCATATTTCATCGTAGTTATCCATACATAATCTAAATCTATCAACAATTCATGTATATGTTACGTGCTATATCAGGTCTTTAATCCACTAAATACCTGGGCCATAAATTTATGTTTCCGATATTGAAAGACCAATCTCTTAGCAATCTGAATGGGGCAGATGTTGTTCAGCGTCAATTTTCATGTAAAATAATATGGATATCTGAAAATATTGAATCCTGTCTTAAAGTCAGATAAATATATCTAATTGCTTTTTCATAGAACAGAAATGTTGGACATTGCAAAAGCATAGAATTTAATGAAACGTTTAAGCGAAATACATGGCAATGAAAAATCATCCATACATTGCATATATGAAAGAAATATAGTTAACAGGTTAAACAACAGCAAAGTTAAAGTTCAAGGCATTCTGTTAAATGTTCTGTTATTGTAATTTACTCTTATTGAAAATCTACATGGTTTCTTATTTACCACAAATCGTCGCAATCACTATCTCTGATCTGTCCAGAATTAAATACCCTCCTTTGGCTCTTAATAACAGATCAATTAAGTTACAAATAAATGTAGAAGCTAATAATTTTGGACTTGCTTTGCAAGGAGGGGAGCTATTATTGTTGCAATAAATTTGTCAGTGTTCAATTTGGGGGGGGGGATAATGTTTTTTCTTGTTCTTTTTAATTTATATTTGTAACGTAATTTATATTTGTAGTTTTGTTGTTAATACAAGCTTAATACAAAAGGATTTTTTAAATGAATAAAATTGGAATTGAAAAAAAAAAAGAATCATTCAGAGTGGTTGTCCTGTGTGATTAAATAGATTGGGATCTATACATTTAATAACTTGATAAATAGATAAGCAAATGAACAAGTCAGTTTGGTATAGTGGTTAAGGGATCAGGCAGTAAACCATGAATTCTAATTCTGCCTTAGGCACAAGGCTAGCTGGGAATCTTTAGGCCAGTATCCCCCCCCACCCCCCCACTCAGCCTAGGAAGATGGCAATAGGAAGCCATTTTCTAAAACATTGCAAATAAAACTGCAAAAATCTTTTCCAAGCAGTTGCCAGAAGTCAAGACTGTCTGAAAGGCACTTTTAAAAAAATATATTGTAGGATAAACATTCTTCTCAGACTGCATTTCTTGTTCACACCACTAGGTGGTACATAACTATGAGATGTAGTTGAAAGATGACAGGGATAACCGATCCTATATTCTTTTGTATGGAAGTCAGAGCCAAACAAGTCGTGATTTTGATTGAAAGCCATTCAAGTGCATTATCGAAAGTGCAAATAGCAGTTCTCTCAGCACCACTGGGGGCGGGGGGGGGGGGGGGGGAGGGAGGAAGTGTTGGAAACCAGTGGGAACTTCCTGCAAAATGCATATAGGAGCTTCTGACTGGCTGGAAGATAATTTGTCAAAGAGTTAACATTACTTCTTCCCAACTCTTTTATCTGTTTTTTGAGGCTGCTCACTTTTTCTGTGAAAAATGTACAAATACAGGTGTTGGATAGGCATTCTGCCCTTCTTATTTTGGGGACCTTAGCTTCCTTCAATCCCAGTCAACAGAGTCAAAAGTAGAAAACGTACTTTAAGTTGCCGATCCCTGATGTAGGAAGATGGTCTGCTTATCTTTTATTAAGTTACAGCACGCTTGTATCCCTCTGGCATTTACTGATCAGATCACTTTCTTCTACTGCTTTCTGAAACTACATAAATCTCAGGCTTTTCCTGTATTTTTTCTTAAATCACACTTTAATTTTCTTAATGAAAAAAATATGCCACTTGAGCTTATTAAGGCTTAACTTTGGTTTTTTTCTGCAAATCAGTATAGTCTGCAGTTTACTGACTTGGAATATTAAAAAGACATTATACTATTTTCAGTTCTGAGGAGGTCTGTTAGTAACAAAAATAACACTTTTTCTACTCTAAAAAAAACCCAGAAAAGCATAATCATCCACACTAGAACTGAGCAACAAACAAACATTGAGTCCTAAAAAAACCCACAAAGGTTAGAACCATTTGTCACAGAAAAGCAATGGTCCTAGACTCGCTCCCTCTCTCCCAATCCGTCTGTCTGTCCATCCATCCATCCATCCATCCATCCATCCATCCATCCATCCATCCATCCATCCATCCATCCATTGGCTTTAATATAGTTGTGCCATAAGCACCATGAGTATTGTGGAAGACTTCCTCAGTTATTCTTTAACAGGATAGCAATAGCAATAGCACTTAGACTTATATACCGCTTCACAGTGCTTTATAGCCCACTCTAAGAGTTTTACAGAGTCAGCATATTGTCCCCAACAATCTGGGACCTCATTTAACCAACCTCAGAAGAATGGAAGGCTGAGTCAACCTTGAGCCAGTGAGGATTGAACCTCTGGCAGTCAGCAGAATTAGCCTGAAATACTGCATTCTAACCACTGTGCCACTATGGCTTTTAAGGATGTTAAGGAACAACTGACCTGAGAGGTCCATAATTTGGCATTATATCAGCAACCACTTTATCTTGTCTCTAGTCATGCGGTTTTCTTGGTAAAATACAGGCATGGTTTTCCAGTGTATTTTCTTGCACAATATGAAATGATACTTTGCAGTTGACATTAATGTGATAATCTGCCTCTAGCATCTTCCTCTATTGCTGCTGCCTTATATAAATGCCAGCTTGCTTTAGCTGGCCATATGGAATGACCTTCACACCTTGTCTGACTCTGCTGGGAGAACTCTACTCTCAGCATTCTTTTTGGGTCATTTGTCTTTTCCTTCAGGGAAGCTTTAGCTCTTAAATATTTGCTGGTTGCTAGATTTTCTGTTTTGTCCCTCTAGGAAACCAGTTGTGTGTCTAAACTCTTGAATTTAGTCTGATAGTGTTTTCTATGTATTTTCTGCAGCCTGATAAAATGTTGATGAATAACTGCCTTTGAAGAGAGTTAGTCCCGATAGTATTTATCTCATTGTGTTGTCCCATAAAGACTACAACAGAATATGCAAAGATAAAAACATAATATGAATAATAACACTAATTAATAAACTTTTAGCCAAGGATATATGTCTTTGACATGTTCTAACTAAACTGTCTTTACAGATATCTGCATGAAAATGGGAGTCAATTGCTAATTTAGATTCCTTCCCTTGTGCCAGAAGAACAAGGCACTGGGCATCTTTAGAATGGTTCCTCCTGCAGTTAAGGACAGCCAGATGGATGGATTGGTAACAGGAGAGACTCACTTTTAGATAGTCAGGATCTAAACTGCTAAGGGCTGAAAAATTTAGCACATTAAGTTGTGCCTGGTAGGAACTGGCAACCAATACAGACCTTTAAATAGAGGCATCCTATAACTACTGCTACTTATAAGGGTACATCCTAGCCTTGCATTTTATACAAGATGCTGCTTTCAGATACTTTACATGCAGAACATGTTACAGCAACAGTCCCCAACCTTTGAGTTTGGAGGCCCGGTTGGGGGGGAAGAAGGGAACTGGGTCGCGAGAGTAGCAGATGGCACTTATGTGCATGCACACAGCTCCAATTGCGCGAGCAGCAGGCTGACGTACATACACATGAGCGCCGACCTGCCACTTGTGTGAGTGGAGCTGTGCGTGTGTGCATGTGCACACCGGCCTCCGGCTCATGTGAGTGGAACGGTGTGTGCATATGTGTGCACACTGGCCTGCTGCTTGTGTGAGAGGGCATGGCTCTGGCTCACATCTCGTGTGGCCCAGTTCCAAGTATGTATGTATGTATGTATGTATCTATCAACAAGTACAAGGAAACAAGTAACAATATAGACATAGACATGGACACATGTAAAAAATTTGGCACAAATAAAAGGAAATAAATAAGCAAAACATAGCCATAAACACATAAAATGAGTACATATAAATGGGAACAGTAGGACGGGGACAGTAGGCATGCTGGTGCGCTTATGCGCGCCCCCCTAGGGACCTCTTAAAAAACATGAAAGGTCCATGGTAGACAGTTTAAGGTAAAAGGTATGGGGATTAGAGAGACTAACAACAGGATCAGGTAGAGTGTTCGAGACATTTACTACTCTATTGCAGAAGTCATATTGCCTGCAATCAAGATTAGAGTGAATTACATTGAATTTGAATCTATTGATAGCCCTTGTGTTATTGCGGTTGAAATTAAAGTACTCATTTACAGGTAGGACATTTTTGTAAATAAACTTATAAACTAAGCTTAAGTTGGAATGTAGATGGAGTAGTTCGAGGCTATTGAGGCTCAAAGTAGGCCACGGACTGGCATTGGGCTGCGGCCTGGTGGTTGGGGACCCCTGTGTTACAGTACTTAAGACAGGATATAAGTAATGCGTGAATAATTATTGCCAAATGATTAGCTGCCACAACATATATAATTATGGGGAAAGATGCCTTGTCACATCTGCCGTGTATCAAGGAGATTTCCACTGTGCTCTGTTCCTTAGGACAAATGGAGCTTTATCCAAAACATGAACCTCAGTCTCTGGGCCCAGTTTCTTGTTTATTAACAGAATCTCCACCTTATCTTGATTTAATATCAACTTATTCCTCTTCAACTAGGTCATTATCAAACATCACTAATCTTTGAGGGTACCAACTACATCCTTGGAGATAAGAAGCAGTAGAGCTGATATTGAAGATATCCAATTCCAAAACCCAGCAATTTTATCTAGATGTTGATGGAGTCCTGTCAAACACATTAGAGGTTACAAAGCCAACAGCACTGACTTTTTTCAGCACTTCATGGTCTACTGACCATCAGGTTACGTACTAAAGATGTGGTTAGAGATTAAGGATTTACTCTGTGGTTAGAGATTAAGGATTTACCCCCCTTTGTCTA
The DNA here is from genome assembly GCA_030761175.1 of Masticophis lateralis. Classification (NCBI taxonomy): domain Eukaryota; kingdom Metazoa; phylum Chordata; class Lepidosauria; order Squamata; family Colubridae; genus Masticophis; species Masticophis lateralis. The sequence continues at coordinate 24,247,582 of JAUDYJ010000004.1, read as the reverse complement.
CTCTCTACTTGCTCTTTGTCTAAAAGATGGGTAATTATTTGAGGTCACTTCCTTCTGCCTTTTTATTTAAGCATGCATACACGGAGCACATAGAAACCTTTCTCTTATAGGATGTTGTTAGCTAGACTTTCTCTATGTCTACAATATATTGTCTGTCAATACATCTCCTTTCTCTTAAAACCTGTTTCACTGATTCTTCTTCAGGTTAGATTCATGCTCTAAAGAACATTCACATACGTATATAAAAAGCTTCAGCTTCCAGCAAAACTGAAACGGCATCACTTTCTGAACAAATCTAAACGGGAAGGACTGTAGTCACTGTAGAATTATACCCTTAAGGCACAATTCTGACATAAGTGCAGATGTGGATGGTACTGAAAACTGCCAAGAGAGCAGGAGAACTAGCAGGGCTGAACTCTTCTCATCCACTTTCTGGAATAGGTTATCTACTAAGGCAATCGAATCAGTTTTAGTACCGTAAGAAGGCCTAATTGACGAAGGTCCAGATAATTAATGTAATTCAGATATCCCAGAAACTGTAAGGCCAGTATCTTTCCAATTATATTTTCCCAAAATGCAATATTTGAGACATGTCTGTAACTGTATAGTTCTTGTAAACTAGAGAAATCTTTTTAAAGTAAAAAAAATCTTGTAACTATCTCCTTAGGTCATTAGGGAACAGTTAATATGCCATTTCTCTTCACATGGAGCTAACCCTATCCCAGCTAATTTAAATAAGCAGGAAGAACAAGGCAATAAGCAAGAATGTACATAATTAATTAATTAATTCACTCATTCATTCAAATTTATACACCACCCATCCACGAGTTAAGTGGGTGATTTACACCTAAAAAAACATTAAAATACACACAAAAATCTGTACAAAAATAGAAAATGTTTAAAAAGATGGAGAGAGAATCCTCAAGCTACCAGCCAACCCCTAGGATTGCATCCTACTGTTGGATCCCCATGTTGGTTGACAGCATAGGGTTCCTTCCACACATTTTGCCCACATCCTTCGATCTACAAGTTGAAAATAGTCCTAAATATTAGAACTTAAACAAAACTTCAAACATGCATTTAATTTAAAATTTAAATTTGAATATCTTTTAGAGAAGTATTGACTTTGGCAATGAGAGAATCCGGTACATTCCTCTTATTTTTTAAAAACTTATTTTCCTTGCTGCCTGCCTCAGAAAGACTGCTGTCAGTCTGTCAGTTTTCCAGTATAAGTGATGTCATTTTCAACAGCAATTCCTGGCAGATCAATCACTTTTCTTGACTCATTGTAGATTTCAGGCAACTTTTTATTAGTTTCAGTTTTGAAAAATCTTGATTTGTCACAGCAACTGAAACAGACATGCACAAGAAAATTCTGACTGTAGTGGTTATGGTGTTTGAAATGTAAATGAGCAATTTTATTTAGAGTATAAAAAGACAGTTATTTACTTCTTTGGGCATCATACATGACAATTCTATAATTTCTTCCTCTAATTAATTTACCTCTCCCTCTGATTTTTTATCTTCAGCCTTTTGCTGTCACTCTTCAACTTGTCTATATGTTTTGTTCGTGCTATATTTGGGTTCATTTATATATAACCAACAACTAGATCACTTCTATCTATATACCTACAGGTAGTCCTCATTTACCGACTGCATGGTGTAGCAGCCATTTCAAGTTACCACAGTGCTGAAAAATAACTTTGTGACCAATCCTTGCGTTTACAATTCTTGCGGTATCCCACAGTCACCTGATCACCATTTGTTTGCTTTGCAACTAGCTTGTAACAAGAGAAGTTAATGAAACAGGTGGAAGTAAAATCATAAGTTGCAGTCAAATGAGTTTTTGCTCAGTGAATATGGCCCTTTGCTTAACAACCAGGGGGGAAATAAAGTCATAAGCCTGTTGCAGTCATGTGATTTTCCACTCAGCAACCTTGTTTGGCGACTTGAGTTGCTGGTCCTAACTGTGATTGACAAGTGAGGACTACCAGGTATTTACATTCTCTAATTCTCCTCTCCCTCTTCAGGTATCAGGCGGCAAATGGGAAAGGACAAGGGTCCTGCTTGGCCTGTGATGGCATTTGTTGGCAGCCTAGGATGGCACGATAGCATGTTCTACCCTTCCTACTTGCATTCTTTCTTCAGTCATAACAGGTGGTAAGGAAAGGTTCGGTCTGGAGCAATGTATGATGGTAGTAGAATGAATGGCAGGAGTGGAATGGCTGGGTACTGGCTTGGCACTGGGTTGGCTGGGGCAGCTACACAGTTCTGAGTTGCAATGAGCCTTGAAAAGGAGGGTCAGCTCTGGTCACACACTTTGGCAGCCAGGCAGAACAATACGCTTCCACAGATTCACAGCAATTGCTTCCAGAGTGGAGTACTTTTCTTTAGTTGTCCTATCTTTATAGTAACAGCTGCCATCAAAGCTCACAGCGTCCTGCTAGCCTGACCTTGTGCATCCAGACTATGCAGGGAATGGAATGGAATGGAAATGACTGTCAGCTTATCCAGGAAAGGCAAGCAAATTTGGATCCAGGGATAGTAGTGATAGCAGGCAGAGAACTATTATGGTCCAGAGACTGCATGGAGAGAAAGATCCTTGCATCAGATTCCCCCTTTTGGGGGGGGGTGTTTGATGAATGAACACCACAAGGATTAGAAATAGGAAATCCAAGTCTCTCATCTGTGGGATGCTGCTACAAGAGGACGAGGAGGATTTGAGACCTGACCAACTTCTGAACTACCATTCTGTTCATACTGAAATTGCTGACCTTCTTTCTTGTTTTCTGGAATATACTGTAATAAAGAAAATGTCTTTAGCTGTGATCTTCCTTGTTTTAGTGAGAACCCAATACATTATGGAAACTGCTCAGATGCCTCTGTATTTAAAGTTCAGTCAGGGTGCTGACAGCATCGCTAACAGGCAATGTGAGAAATTCCTCAAGTGCAGTAAGGAAACTCAGAAAACCAGTATGATTTAGTGGTTAAGGCAACAGCCTAGACACCAGAAAACGATGAGTTCTAACCCTGCTTTAACCACAAAACCAGCTAGGTGACCTTGAGTCAGACAATTTCTCACAGCCCTAGGAAATAAGTAATGGCAAGCCACTTCTGAAACCTTGCCAATAAAACTGCAGGGATTTATCCAATCTCCAGGAGTGAGCACTGACTTAAAGGCACATACAGTAAACACACACTAAGGATTTAGGCCACATACACACAGCTGCTTTCCCCTAGGTTTTTTTTTCCCATCCTAGACCACAAAAGAAAATGACACCCTAGATTTTGCTGCCCCCTCAGTGTGCCTTTACACATAGCCAGAGCATATGTGTCTACAGCTTTAGCATGGAACATCTGCTTTGGAGTGCTCTTTGCGGAAATTCCAACTGCAGCCAACATTATTCAGCATATAAAAACCCTCTTCCAATGGAATGATCAATTTCTCTGATTACTGTAACTTTTCCTCTGTTCTTCTTTCCCATTGTATCATCAGCTGATGGAATTTTTAAAAAATATTTCTTGAAATTACAGGTAGTCCTCAACTTTATGACTGTTTCTTAGCAATCGTTAAGTTACTTATGACCTGATTTTGAAGTTACAACAGCTGCACAAACACCCTTGCAGTCACATGATTGCATTTTGGCACTTTTACAGGTGATTGCAGTGACCGTACATAACCATGATTTTTGATGTTTATTGCCAGTTTCTCTCATTTATTTCTGATTTTGGGCAAAAAATGGCCATTAATATAATGGATTTATTTAAAGACCAATGCATTCACTTAACAACCATAGTGTTTGCTCAAGGATCACTGCAAAAAATGTTATAAAATTGGGTCAGACACAGGATGATCCACTTAAGAAATGCAAGAAGTTATCACTATAATTCTGGGCTTAATTACAGTATAAATCAAGGACTATCTGTTCACATAATCTGGTCCATTATTCACTCTATTTATCTCTATGAAACTGCAAAGAATTTTGACTTTTTGTTTGCCATTGTAAACCACTTAGAGAAGGCTTTAAAACCCTATGAAGCATTATATAAGTCTAAGTGCTATTGTTATCTAGAGATTGTTGGGATTTATATATCCAAGTTACAATTCAGTGCATAACTGCTTCGATAAGAAATATCTGTGGGGATTGGTGTAACAGCTATAGGTTCCTCTAGAAACACAATGTGAAGAGACAAAATGAGGATCCAGGCTTCTCTGGGAGCAGTAGTCACTGGAAATAGAATTGCCTATAGGCAGACAAGCCTCAGAAATATAAAAACTGATTTTTTTCAATCACACTTTCAATTACGTGCATTAAGTCAGGCTGAGATTGCTCAATTTCAAGGCTTCACAAATCATCATCATCATCATCATCATCATCATCATCATCATCATCCTGGTTGTTATAAAAGTGGCTGTGGAAGCTTGTTCCACAGTGGTAAATGAATTTGTGGGGGACAAGACTGAAGTAAATTAGCAGAACCACCTAGAACAGAGGTCCTCAAACTTGGCAGCTTTAAGACTTGTGGATTTCAACTCCCAGAATTCTCCAGCTAGCATAGCATGAGGACCCCTGACCTAGAATCTCAACATTTCAGGCACAAACAATTGGTATGGCCTGATTGCTTCCCTGATACGCATTCATCAATTGCTATCATATAGTGTTTAAAAGTGAGTTATTAGGGAAAATACCACTTCAGAGTATGGTATTTTAATTTGTCTCAGATGTGGGATGTCACTGATTTGAATAGAGACAGAGGGACATGTGTCAGGAACCAATTAATGGGTTGATATCACTTTAATGGGACATCTCCTTTTGCAAAGGTGTCTAACAGTTGTAGGGGTAAAAATGACTAGGGATTAACATGTCCATTGCCTGGGCCCTGCTACAGGGGGTGGGAAAGGGATCAGCAACTAATTAGGATAAATTTGTGGTCTTCACAGAGTGCAAAAAGTCTTTGGCCCTTCCTTTCAAAGCATAAACATTGAAATCCCTCAGACAAGAATTGTCTAATAATGCCAAAGCTCAAGCAATTCAGGAACAGCGACGGGCCATTAGGCAACAGAGCAGATAGCACTGTAACAGCTTAAATTGTCTTGGCAACCTAAACATAGCTCTATTTACTCAAAACTGGCTGACTCTCAAATGGCACACCTCTCTCTCCTCCAGTCGTAACTTGCTAAACCAGGTAGAAACTTAAAGGACAGATCTGCAAAAAGTTAAATTCTTCCTCTTCTGCCAGCCAGATCTACGATATGCATTACAACACAAGTGTCTAGGATTAAGTCCCAGATAGCAGATGTTTTATGAATTACTTTGCCCTAAATTGGAATGATTTTCTACTTTGGAGGGATTTTAAAGAGCAAACGGAGAAGCAATTTCGCTCTTTTCATTTCTCCCAGTCTGGAAAACATTTAATATTTCTGTTCAGTTTGATAATATGATAACATTACCAGTCATATTCCCTGAGGTTCCCAGATAAGGAAGAAAAGAGGAAGCAGAGCCCCAAGCTGAAAAAAATGCCTGCATCTGATCTATAGTTTGGCACTGTATTTCAATCCAGGCAATTGTATTTTATTGAAAACCTTAGGGTAAATACAAACCATGGCTTGCATGATATGTGAATGTGGGCTGTGTACACTTTTCTAAAATCAGTGGGATTTATTTCTGGGTAAACTTGTCTAGAATTTTATTATTTTATTTTCAATTAGTGGTATATTTGTAATTATTAAGTGCATGATTATACTTTTATTATTTAAAAAGCAATTAAAATTATATTAAAAAGTGCATGATTATAATTTGTAAAGACATTTAAAATTATTAAATGCAGGAATCCATTCTCTACTTCAGGGAACATTTAAGTAATAATGGTTAACAAATTAATTATTCAAGTACAGAATTGACATAGTCCTATAAAGAAACAATGTTTTTACTATGTTTATGCAGTAATCTCGTTATTATGCAGTAAATTTCGTTGTATGGGTATACTGTGAATACACGTACAATGACAATAAAGTTATTTATTTATTTAATCACATGGAAAGTTTAACACAATTCAGAGGATCCTATTAGGAGGCAGATTGGATGCTGAAGTTAAATGGCTATACATACACTAATCATCATGTGGTTTGTTTGAATTTGTTTGGATTTTGCTTTGTGTCCTGTGTGACCCCAGCCTCATGGGTTTATTAATATCTGATGCAAAGTGTGAAACCTCCATTACATACTGGGCATTTTGTGACCATCTGTTGAAAGGTTGGTGTGGCTACTAGCCAAAAGGAGGAAATCCTACTTTTGGTTTAACATATTTACTTGTATTTATTTTATTAGTGTCACCACTGTTCCAGTAAACAGGTAGTAGAAACAGTGAACAGGTACGGAAAATTAAAGAGATTGGGTCTTGTTGTATTTCAGGGTTTAGTGATCTTGCTTTTAAAAATATATTTCTTGATGTTTCACCAACTGTGGCTAGCATCATCCTCTGAAGATGCGAGTCACGGTTGTCAGCAAAACATCAGGAAATCTGTTCACTAAAACCTGAAGCCCAATACTGCTGAACAGAACCAGCAGTGAATGGCTGACTCAGTGTATTAAGAGGATTTATGTGTACGGTCATTTTCAAATGCTGAAAGAATGGGCGTACTGTAACAGATTGTAGGAAGTTAGCACCCACCCCTCTCCTAGAAGAACAAAACATTCTAGGGAGTGTTAAAAAGGCAGAATATTGTATTTTCCCTAAAGGAGAAACATGTTTCTAAAGACAAACTCAGAACCCAGCTCCCTGTCCCTCCCCCCTTATCTACAAGACAAAGCTGGACCAGCTTATCCACTACACAAAAGACATGGCCCACAGGACATGAGAGGATAAGCCCTCACTCAAGATCCAAACCAGAACAAAGCCATTAAGCCATAATAGGAATTGGCCAAAGCCCCTTCATTACATCATCACCCAGCAAGATTCAACCAGACCTGGGTCAACCTACAAAGTTACTCCTGCATGGCCCCATGGGAGTCTGACAACCAATCATTTCTTACACAGGAACAGGAAGCTCCAAGGCGGGACCCAAGAGGGTATAAATCCCTCTCTCACCCATCTGCTCTTTTTGCCCAGGACCTCAAACCATGTGGTCATGTCCACCATTAAGCATCTTTCAAAGCAGTCTCCATGGTTCGAGTGTCTTTCTTCCCACTTGGAACTGAACCCAGATGGACATTACTTCCAACAAGATTTAACAAATTAAGAGTTGGAAGGGACCTTGCAGGTCATCTAGTCCAACCTCCTGCCCAAGCAGGAGAGCCTACATTTCTAACAAATGGCAGTCCAGTCTCTTCTTGAAAGCTTTCAGTGATGAAGCTCCCACAACTTCCGAAGGCAAGCTGTTTCATTGGTTGATTGTTTTCAGACAGAAAATTTCTCCTTATTTCTAGGCTGAATCTCTCCTTGATCAGCATCCATTATTCCTTGCATAGCCTTCAGGTGCCTTGGAAAATAGTTTGACCTCTTTCTCTCTGTAGCAGCCCCTCAAATGTTGGAAGACTGCTATCACGTCTCCCCTGGTCCTTCTCTTCACTAGACTAGCCATGCCCAGTTCCTGTAACCAGTCTTCATATCTTTTAGCCTCCAGTCCCCTAATCATCTTGATTGCTCTACTCTGCACTCTTTTTAGAGTCTCAACATCTTTTTTATAGTGTGGTGACCAAAATTGAATGTAGTATTCCAAGTCTTTCTTACTTAGTCTTACTAAGGATTTATAGAGTGGCATTAGTACCTTACTTGATCTTGATTGTATCCCAGTGTTAATGCAATTTAGGATTGCATTGCCTTTTAGCTCAAATTTATTTGGTTATCCATTAAGACTTCAAGACTTGTGTTAGGTGTCAAGACCGTTGCAGGGTTTACGCATTTGCTCATTCTGATTTGCTGCAGATGCCACCCCATGGATGGACTGAGAAGGCTTTTATGCTATCCAAGCCATTGGTCTAAATGGGGCTCAGGTTCACATTTCTTTTACATTCCTAGTTTAAGGTACCCTATGAACTCAGTTAACCCTGAATTCTTCAAGAAACCACGAGGCAAAACTTGGCTTCACTGGTGTCATCCCCATATTGCGCTTATAGTTTATTTTCATATGAAGGAGTTCCAACTGACCAGGTCCACAAAACCCCATAAATGGTTTTAAGGCAGTGTGTCTTCACACACCAATAAAAAAAAGCAGCAATTTTCTCTATACACGCGGAAAATTTTTATTTGTGGAGTTCACTTCAGGCTGAAGGAAGAAAACACTGACGAGAGAAAAAGAAAAAAAACCACCCAGGAACGACGAATCTTGGACTGTGCCAAGAAGCGGCTCCACAGCAAAGATTCGGGTCTCCCTCCCGCCAATAGGGGGAGGAGCGTCAGGAGGTTTCAACCCGCCTTCCCTCTGCCTCCATGGTAACCAATCGCCACCGCTACTGTCCCGCACGCGCGCCAACGGGCCGAGGGACCCAGAAGGCGGTGCCGCCCCTCTCCTCTCTTTTCGCGCCCCGCGCGCACGAGCACGCGAAGGCGGCGGCCCCTCCCTGCCGTAGGCCCAGCAGCTCCATCCTTTTTTTTTTGCTTTTTAGACCCAAGGATTAAGCTTCGAAGAAAGACGGAGGATGCGATACCCGCCCTCCCCACTCGGAATCGCGAGCCCCCGGAATTCGTAACAGACGTTTTCCTCCTCCCCAGGTGAGCAAGTCCCCTTGGAAAAAAAAAAATAAGATTTTCTTTTCGAGAAGCATGATGGGAGTTGTAGTCTCGCTGGGGGTCGGTTGATCTGGCTGCTCGGAGACAGCGGGCTTCAAAAGATTTACAGATGCCGGCGATTCCCATGTGCCTTTTGGAAACGGGGCGTGGGTGGGAATCAGGTGTGGGGTGCTCAGTTGCTTATTCTAAAGGGAGGGTGAGCAAAGACATGTTTTTACCTGTGCAATGGGTGGAGTTCAGCGCGGAGCAATTGCAACTAGGACTGGGTCCCAATTATAACGGTGCAGAAACGCCCCGTCTTTAATGATGGGGTCGGGGGAGGGTCAGTTTTAAGGCCTGATCATTTGGGATTTCCTCCTCCAGTCTGAGGTCCTATAGATTTATGGAACTCAGTTCCCTCCATTCAAAGCTAATGGCACAGAGTATACACAGGGTGATGGGGGCTGCCCATGCAGGGTGGCTCCTGTGCTGCAGGATCAGAGGTATCAGCGTAAATCTGATACAGCGATAGTGAGGAGACAGAAAGTTTATGAGTATTGCAATGGACAAGAGGAGTTACATACCAATCATGATGCTCACTTTCATGATAAAACAAGGGTACATGAAGCAGTAAATAAAGGAGTAAAAATAAGGAGCAAAAGAAATTATAGGCCTGGGATAAGAAAGGAAATCCTGGTTTTCACTTTTATTAATTTATGTATCATATTTATATGACGACTCATATCACAAAAACATAGGCTCCATGTTTTTCCGTCTTTGCAACCATCCTTTATTTCAGCCCATGGATCGCAAGGTGTCTGAAATAATTCAGCAGCAGGTAATCCAACAATCAATTGATTTCACTATACAACTTTAACTTTGATACAGCTTTAAACATTGCCTTTTGTTCTGTAAAAGTCTCATCTTTTTGAGGTTATGAACTCCATCTATTATTTTCTGTCTTCTTTTCCTTGACGTGTTCACTCCTTAAGACCAGTTTACTATTTGGACTTTTCTTTAGTACATTTCTTTCATGCTTGCTCACTATTGTGAGCAAGCCATTCATCACCCATTCATTATTGAGCCTATGTTTTATTGTTTTACTTAAATACTCTATTCTCACTGCACTCACTTTTCTTTTATGTTTCTCTTGATATACCCAACTCTCACTTCCATGGAACAGAGTGGGCAGAAGTTCTATGTAGCACAGTGGACAGAAGCACTTTCTTGCACACAAGAACTTGTCTCTTTCAACAACACACAACAGATCAACAGCATCATACTTGTTCTAGTTTTTTGCCTCATTTCTATAACATGTAATCATTGACTCCCTTTTCCATCAGTCACATTACTATATGTTGGTCTTTAGTACATTAATTTTCAAATCCATACTTTCCCATTTGTTGCAGCTGATAACATGATAATGTTTGCACACACAAATAGATGTACATTTATCTTCCCAACCGAAACACCTTTAAACATCACCATAAACGTTTCTTTTGTATTTGAAGGAAATACATACATAGATAATATTATATTTATATGTAAATACCCTCAAAAACAAAGGACATCATCACATTTTTGTATTTTGCTCCCAATTTTATATTGAACCATTTGCTATGCATTCTATTTAAGAACAGATGTGTTTGATGTCTTATCACATACTGTTTATTTTGTATTCGGCATTCAAATTTCAATTCCCTATTTGGCAAAACTGTTCATAATTCCAACCTATTTACTTTCTTAATATCTAAGTGAACAAACAATACTTTTCACATAACGCGTTTTAGGAAGATAGAGAAAGTGTAGCTTATCAGTTTTACTTGTATACCTGCCCACTCAGCAGCAATCCCTGCTAAAACTAAAGAAAATATTGTACTGGTCAGTTTTTGTGCATTCTGGCTAGTATGCCACAAGTGTAGCCCATCGTAGTTTTACTCCAAGTACCTCATGTGTTCTAGGAAAGAGAAAAAAGTTGTAGTTAGAAGAAATTAGTGAGCTCATAAAAAGAGTCAAGAAAGGCAATGTATAAAATAGATGTGGTGGAATGGATGCAAAGATGGTTTGCAGTGGTAGAAAGATAAGGAGACGTATAATGGAATCATTTCATTTTTCTTTAGCTAGAATCCTTTCATTTTTCTTATGTCTTTAATTTCTTTGACTTATTGTTTTATTCATTTCTATACTTATATTATGGTTTATCCCAAAAAGGAAAGCCTGATGGATATGTATACGTGTACAGTACCATATAGTTTCTTCCTCAGATAAAACTTGCTAAACGTCATGGGACAAAAAACATTATAATCAAACATACAATTTAGGTATGTTGTACGAGATCATTGTTCATGACTCAATTTCTCAAAACTATTTGAGAAATTGAGAAACTATCTGAGAAACTATTATTTCTCACATATCATCTTAAAGAACTTTGACAGTTAATAATATAATTGTGGATGCGGTAATTCACTTTTGTGTTGCTTTTTCTCTAACATCTAATGTAAATATTTAAAAGATCTCAAAATTCATGTCGGATTTAGGATTCTGTAATAAAAAGAATGAAAGTGATAGCAGTCCCTCAATGTATTTTTTTCAGAGTTCTTTTGAACGTTTCAGGGACCCCATATATATACCACATATATACAGTTAAATTATGATTGATTTATGTGAATCAGCTACTATTAATTTAACTCCCTTAATTTAACTATTCTGTGCAATATCTGGAGAGGGTTTTTCCTTGGTGATAGCTTAGTAGGAATTTATGTGTGCATTATTTGATAAGACATATAGGCTTGTATTTTAGTGTGCACAGTTGTTAGTGTGAGATTATTTTTGATAATAATATTGTAGAATTGACCTTAATAGATATTAGGCCCAGGAATAGTAATAAAGATGAATAACTAAGTTAAATATATAGTGTTGGTCCTTCACATCCAAGTAATAAATTCATATTTCCTATATTTCAAGGTATCCTTCTATCAGAAGACATCTGAGAAATACTATATGTCAGGATTATCCTAAAATACAAACATTTTAATTTTTTGTTTGAAAAATCAGAGATTCTCACACTGAATCATCCATAAAATACTGTATTTTTCACACTCCCCCCCCCAAAAGTGGGTGGAAATGTCTGTGCGTCTTATAGAGTGAATATTGCAGCAGGGGAGGCAGGTTGGTGTGGCAATGTTCACCGCTGCCTGTCACCACCGGCGCCTTTCGCCACTGCCAGGGAACGCTGGAGCCTCAGCTGCTGAGCAGCTGATTGGCAGTTGGATCGGCCTCCTGGAATACCACCGATCAAATGTTCTAGGTGGCGGGGATTGCCGCACTGATTGCCACCGCCAATCGCTGCTGATCATAATGGGCAGAGAAAGAAACTCAGGAACCTCCCTGACTTCTCAGGCTAAAAAAGAGATGATGGTAGATTTGTTCTACCAGACTTGCTAGATTTTGTTAATATAGCCTTATAATAAAGTAGAATGAGCTCGTCTGGTCATGTGTCCTGTCTGATTCAGGTAATCCTTGACTTGCAACCGGTCACTTAGTGATCCTTTGAGGTTATCATGAACTCCCTTGGTTCTGAAATCCCCTGGTGCTCCCCGTAAGCCCTGCCAGATGTCCCCAGAGACGGCTCTTCCTCATCATCTGAACTGGCAACCAAGGAAGCCATCACAGATCTTTTTTTCAAATCACAGTCAAAATTCCATGGTGCGTGCTAAAAATGGGTGGCATAATTTTCTGCAGTTTAGATCCATGAAGTATAGTATATAGCCATGATGGCGAACCTATGGTATGTGTGCCACAGGTGGCACGCGGAGCCATATTGGTGGGCACACGAGCGTTGCCCTAGCTGAGCTCCAATGCACATGTGCGCGCCGGCCAGCCGATTTTCGGGCCTACTGGAAGTCGGGAAATATTTCCAGTTTCCGGAGGGCCTCCGGGAAGGTGGGGAAGGGCGTTTTTGTCTCAAGGCTCCTAGAAAGCCTCTGGAGCCTGGGGAGGTAAAAAAACAGGCCTACCAGGCCCACTGTGCCATTGCGCGCCAAAAACGGGGGGAGCATCGGGGGGTTGCCTGCGCATGCATAGATCAGGGTGCATTGAATTATGCGCATGACCCTCCCACATTCCCTCCGCTTTTGGTACGTGACAGCAAAAAGGTTAGCCATCACTGGTATATAGGAACCATAATCTGGAAAATTTAAAAGTTTCATTTCTGAAAAAGGATTTTGATGTTTTGATTTGCTTGATTTAATCATTGAAAAAGGTGCTAATAGGGGGTTTAATTGTATGTAAGGTAAGAAATAGAAACAGATGGGAACCAGTGACAGGGAATGCAATTAAGTTAACTGGTACAATTCTCTTAATGCCACTCTGCTGATAGAGGGACTTTTGACATGGATCTTATTGTAATTTGTGATTTGTCAAGTCTTTGGTCTAAGTTGGTTGATTTAATGCCAACATGGAACATGCATGTAATTTATCCACTATCAAACTGAGAACTATCTACTTTTAAATTCCGTTACACCAGTTTGAAGAGATGTAATGACTGCTAGAAATAAACCTAACATCAGAGAGGAAGTATTAGCAAACACGGATCAAAGTAGCCATTAGGCAAGGAGATAGAAAATGAATAGTTTGTTTTCTGTGGTTTGAGATTTCAGGGAAGTACATTTTGAGGTTCCAAGAATTCATTTGTTCCCCCCTAGCTCTGAGGGCTTTAGGGAATAAAGCCCTCATATCAACCAAATTGCAATATTTATTGTCACAGGAAAGAAGCCTAGAAAATAGAGAAGAATCATATTCCAGGTAGTCCTTGACTTATGACCACAACTGAGCCCAAAATTTCTTGCCACAGTTGTTGAGTGAATCACTGCAGTTATTAAATTAGTGATACGGTTGTTAAGCGAATCTGGTTTTCCCCATTGCTTGTCAGAAGGTTAAAAAAAAGGGGTGATCACATGACTTCAGGACACTGCAGTTGTAAATATGAGTCAGTAGTGAAGCATGTTAATTTTGATCATGTGACCATGGAGATGGTACAATGGTCGTTAAGAGTGAAAAGTCATAAATCATTTTTTTCCCAATACCGTTGTAACTTTGAATGGTCACTAAATGAACTGTTATAAGTTGAGAACTACCTGTACTGTAACTGTCTGCACTGTGTTGGATCTGATTTCTAGGATACAGTTATGGTATTATGATGTTACAATTTTGTAAATGTATTTATTTATTTATATTATTATAGTTGCTTTATTTTTTGAATTTATTGCTGTAAACCCCCTTGGTAGTAAATAAAGCAATCCAGTAAATAAATAAAATAACCCAATTTAATTTTGTCTTAGCGCTGTTTGTTGAAGGGCAGCCCTAACACATCCCTCAAAGGTTAACTGGGGTCCTCAGCCTGGCTTAGAACATTTCTTGATATGGATAATATTTCTGAGACAGAGAATCTTTTTATTTTGCTGGAATGTATTGGCTGATGGTTCTTGAACTATACAAATCTTTAAGGACATGTTTCTTGTATCACATAAGTTGTAATGTTGAATTGCGTCACCATATACCAAATATAATTGGGTGACATCAGCTTTTCTTCAGCCATGCACTGAGAAACCATCTATATGGATTTGCTGTATCTCAAGTGAATTAATTTGTTTGGATTATGTTCTGAACAGATGCCAGCTACCAGCAATTAATAGTTCAGTACATTCAAAATGAAACAGCTTTGTTTGCAATATCATGTAGCTCATGTTTTGAGACTTTTTTTAGAAGACTAAAGCATATACAAACAAAATAGGGCAAATTTGTTGGCTTTTGAGATTGTGAGGTTTTTTTTTTTAAACTTCTGGGATTAGAGGAGATTGAATATTATTTTTATTGATTAGTTAAGTTTCGGAAGGAAGCTAGTAGTCTTTATCATTCAGCTCCATTTATGTATGAATGCTACAGCTGCATCTCCTGGTGATGTAATACATTGTTTATACATGTAGGTCATTCACATATTTTATTTATGATGATTACCTCTCCCCCATCAGAAACTGTGTTAGCATTTAGCATTTTCATGAAAAAATTTAAAAGTGATTCCCTAGAAATGTTAAGCTTATACAATTAGTACAAAAATATAAAAAAGCAAATCTAATAGTGAATGAAAAGGGTTAGGGGAATCAGAGAGCTAGAACTCACTATGATAATGGCTCTATTTGTCAAATTTCTTGGTTATAAACTCATGATTTTTTTGTATTGAGCTGAAAAACCAATTTCTTAAAGAAGTATTGTGTACATTGCAATTTGGAAGAGGGAAAATGAAGAAAAAGTATAACATATAGTGTTAAGAACTTAGCCGGGATTTTTATTTCAGAATATCAGATTTCTAGTTCTGAATATACAGACTGGCAGCAAATATGTGGGCAGTTGTTGCTGAAATTTCAAAAGTAAAAAAAAATTGCATAGCTTCTCTAGAATGTTTGATAGATTTCATAAGTAGTATAACAAAACAATAACACACACTCTAATAAAAATTGCAGTTACGGTTCTAAGTGAAAGAAAGATTATTTGTGCCAAAGGGTAATTTAATTTTTATTGTGTTGTTTCACATTGTATTGTAGGTTTTTCAAAGAAGATGAATTTGGCTGAGATTTGTGATAATGCTAAAAAAGGAAGAGAATATGCACTACTTGGAAATTATGACTCTTCCATGGTTTATTACCAGGGTGTCATCCAGCAAATTCAACGGCATTGTCAATCGATCAGAGACCCAACATTAAAGGGCAAATGGCAGCAGGTATAATAACAAAAGGTTTAAATGCAAATGTTTAATTGCTGCTAATGTTTTTTATGTAGTAGAATAACAATATGAAAATGGAACTCACCAAAACAAACTAAGAGCAGAATATGTAACTTCTGTTATTAAATGTCCTTGACCATCAGTCAAATTAAAATTTTTCTTAACAGAAAAAATAGATTATATTTCTTTATCTGAACTCGCTAGATTTGCCTTGCCTAATAAGGAACCTCTCTGAGCAGGAAGTTCTTCTTGGAATATACAGTTCCTTATATATTACATAAGCTGAGGAGGACATTTGTAGAAGGTGCCCTTTCAGCTGTTCTGCATCCAAAATTAGAAAGCAGGATTTCATTTAGTAATGATATAGAGTTGGACTTTTTCCATAGTGATGCCTGCTCTGTGCAGAATGACATCTCTATGATATGCCAGAATCCAACACCAGTTTGTTCTAGGCACTTTTATCTGTTTATGTTGGTTGTTCTCCAGCTTCTTCTTCTTATAAATAATGAATTGTTTTATTTTATAACATTATTTGATAGCATTGCTGCTGATCTCTTCAAAAATTATGCAAATTATGGAAACGTGGGATTGGAAGTACTCATTTATTTATTCCATTTATGTATTGCCAAATCTGCCATAGACATTCACAACTT
The DNA here is from genome assembly GCA_030761175.1 of Masticophis lateralis. Lineage (NCBI taxonomy): Eukaryota > Metazoa > Chordata > Lepidosauria > Squamata > Colubridae > Masticophis > Masticophis lateralis. The sequence continues at coordinate 24,231,442 of JAUDYJ010000004.1, read as the reverse complement.
AATAATCATAAATAAATAATTAATATATCATGGTAAATATTATCAATAGAAGCAATTAACACATCCACAGTAATCATTAACCAGTAAAAATCAACAACATAATGAAATAATAATCCTGCTTATTATTTTATATAATCATGATTTTAAAAAAAACACATAATAAAGATACCAAATATGGCAACAAGATGCTAATTACTGAATGCCATCCATCTGAAGTAACTTCTGGAACCTGTAACAGCAGGACCATACTTAACTTTCAAGGAGACTCTCTTATGTAAGAAAAGACAATTGCAACAGGAGAACAATACCTATGGGGAGCAACCAACCATGTACTTCCCCTGAGTTGAACATACAATACAGACTGATTCTGGTTGAAGAAGGCATCCTTTGGAGGGCACCAAGCCATATAGGTCAGTGACAGTACTTTGAAATGTCTGTTGGCAGTTGGTGATCAATATCTACCAATAAATGGACTGCCGCATTTTGAATCAATTTCCAAGTGGTTTGTAAAGACAGCCCCAAGTAGAGTTATACCATTACAGAGGGCATGAGTCATAGTTGTGAAATCCTTGTGGTCCATTGGCTTGCAAATGGCGTATCAGCCAAAGCTGAAAAATAATCCTTCTGAGAACATGTTTTACCTTTCCTTCAGTTGTAGACCATGAGTTCAGGAGAACCCCCCAGTGGCAGACCAGAGCCTTTGGTGTAGTGCTTCTCCTCAAGAGGCAGTACTGGAGCTGACCAAGAATCTTGATGAATGAAATGTAACTCCATCTTATTTGGGGTAGATTCAACCTGTTTTGCCCCAATTGGATCCTTACAACCTTTTGATACAAGGACAAGATTTCCATAGCAACATCACTGCAGCCTGGGATAGCAGCATGACTATCATCAGCACACTGATAATATTTCATCCTGAACTGACAGATGACTTCTTCCAATGGCTTCCTGCAGATGTTAAAAAAGAACTGGGGCGGTGGTGAAAGAAGTTAACCCTGCAATACCTCCCTAGGGTTTACTAAGCCAACTGAAACTGCATACTAAGGAAGGAGTGATACTGCAGAATAGGATCTCTGGCTCTAACTCCATTACAGTTCAGGACATACCACAGTGATTGATGGAATTGAAGGCTACTGAGAAATCCAATAGGGCCAAAAACTTTACAATACAAGTCTTCCTAGGGGTCATCCCCCAATATTATCAGTTCTATTCCTGTTCCTTGCCATACCTGAACCACGATTGAAAGCTATTCAGGACATTCTAAGGCATTTGGTGACTGAATTCTCACCTGACCTTAATGACACTGAGACCAGTTTCATCTTCTGTTCAGGAATCTAGATTACATCTAGATTCCTGTATAAATGAGAGATGTGTACAGATGTTTTAAAAATGGCTACTTGCTTGGTATCATAGCTACTAACTGAAAGTAACTGAAGGTGGCAAGCATACCTAATACACCTTTCTTCTATTTTTACAATATTATCAGTCCTGTGAGGTGAGTTGGTCTAAGAAAGTGGCTGGCCCAAACTCACCCTGCTGTGTTTCATGCCTGACGCAAGATTAGAACTCACAGTCTCCTGGTTTCTAATCTGATGCCCTATACAGCAGACCAATCATGCTTCTTAATATCAGTTCTAGAATGGTGATAACTTTATTTATTTATTTGTTACTTTTATATGCTGCCCATCTCTTCAAGGCAGTTTACAGCAACATAAAAATGACAGCATAAAACATCAAAATATTAAAATTATAAACGTTGAAATTAAAATGAATAAAGATGGCTAAGGAAGCAAGTGATACAAAATGGTGGAAGTAGAATTGTCTCTTAATCCACTAGCCATCTCAAGCATGGAACACCCCCATTAAGATTCCAGGCCAGGTTCTAAGACTTTCTGAAGGACCAAGAGGTAGAGGTGGATCACTCCTTGAGGTGAAATAGACTATTATGAAAACGAATGTATAGCCCATTATGGAATAATATACTTAAAGTAAAGAGCTTCAAAGCCACGGAGTCCAAGTCCTTGTTTGTTGCAAAAATCCAGAAGGCATATACAGTAAAATAGAAAACTATCTAACTTCTGCTTTAAAAAAATCATGGGAAGGGGATCCAGCATCTCTCCGCCCTGAGTCCGTAAGGAGAAGGGCGGTATATAAATCTAAATAAATAAATAAATAAATAAATTAACGCCTCCTATTGTTACACAGTTTTTCTAACAAATCCACTATAGTCCTCTTACTTGTCAGTTAATATTACAGTATTTTGTCCGTGCTGCTTTCAGGTTCTTCGGATATTGTAACACCTCCCCTCAGTTTTCTCAAAGCTAAACAATCACAATTCATTCAATTTCTCTTCATAGGATTTATGTCTCATCCTCTTTTCATCCCGATTGTCCTTCTCTGAATCCTCCTTAAACTGAAGTGCCAGAAGGATGCAGTATTTGAAGTGGGGTCTGATCAAAGCAGAATAAATTAAAATTATTGCTCCTCTTGACTGGCAAGAATAGCTGCAGAAGAGACTTGTCTCCTCCCTGTGTACAGAGAGTAAAGAAAAAAATGACATAGGAAGTCTTTGTCCTAATGTACATAGATATATTGGTTCTAAAGTGAAGATAATTAATTCACTTGCTGGAATTCACGTATCACTGCTGCTTTCATCTGAATGAAGCTTGGAAAAAAACACAAAAATAATTTGTGTTTGGGGAAGGAAATCCCTCAGTTCAGGCAGCTAGCAAAGATCTGACAATTGTTCTCTGACATCAGTGGTTGCAGTGGGTAACAGGCTGAAGGATGGGAGAAAAAAAAAGGCACTTGGGATATTGGGAGCAATGTTATCTGAGACATTGGCAGTGGCTGATGGGAAGGAAGGGAAAGCATTGGGAAGTCTAAGGGGACTGACAGACAGGATTTGCTGCTCTGGGAGCTGCTTAAAAGAGAAGAGAGAGAGGTGGAGATGCACATCAGCCTACTTGTAAAAATGGTTCTCAGGTTATAAGTGGTTTCCAAAAAGCCAGTAAGTGCAGGGTGCCTCTCCTTCATAAAAGAGACGAGTTTCCCTCTTTTATACATAATCAGAATTCTTTTTATTTCTGCCTCCTTAATAAGTGTATGAATTTGAAGTCAAACTTATTGGAATTATAGTAATCAGTTTCAGCCCAGGTTGCTGCCTGAAGCCTGGCATCTGCCTCATGAAATCAAGCAAGGATCTCCAAACTGGAACAACAAATATACTTGAGGATTTATGTCTGCTGACCTGTCTTTATATTTATATATTTATTTGAATTTATTAGCCTCCCAACTCCAGTGAACTAAACTGTAATGGTTGCCCCAAAATAGCCTGACAAAACAAGAATGTAATGGATTTCTTCTGGGCTTGAAAGAAAATATATTCTCCTTTTTGTGCATACCTCTAAATGTAAATTCAATAAAGTCAAGAGTTAAATGCCAGAAAGAAATAGCGATAAAGAGATGAACATAAGTTAGGAGACAATGCAATTGATTGCTTTGATTAAAATTGCTTTGATTAGGAGAATGAAAGATTTAAGGCAGTCTTTTTAAGGAATTGACATCAAATCATGCTTATGAACCTGGGGGGTACGGAGAATAGGCACAACTGCCACTGAGCTCAACAAATGAATGCATATGCTTGTATATTTAAAATGTATAACCTAAAATGTATAATCTCCCTACATGGAAATACAAAAATATACATACCACAAATATATGACCACAAAGTCATATATTTATACACCCAGGTTTTTACACAAACAACCCCTGTCTTACAGATTTCTTGAAGCCTAAGAAAGCAAGTAACGCTTCTTGATATTCACTTAAAACATCTGAATATTCAGGAAAATGCTCAGTTACCTCTCTACCTCTCAAATAGTTAGAAGGAAAAAGGACTAAGCTCTGCAGCACTTAGCAATAGGAGCTACATGAAAGGAATCTTGAGATCTTTCTAACTGAATCTCTTTTTCCTTGCAAAAAAGTTGCGAGGAAATTTATGTGATAACTTCATAAGAATCTTCTATTCTGCTGCACTTTGTACCATTGGCAGTAAAGCAAGACATTTCTAGAACCTCTGCTGAAAAAGAAGAATAAAGTTATGGGCTCATTTTTTCCTCTTCTTCGGAAGAGGGAGAAACTCATTATTCTACTGTGATTGGCAGCAGTGCTGTGGTAATTTTGAACTGCTGGCAAAAGGAAGCAAAACTGAGGGAGGTGGGGTTTCTGGGGTACATAGCAGTGGCCTGGTGAGTTGTGTTTCTGATTAAGGGAAATGTTTTATCTAGCAGAATTGTAAAATTTACTTTATCTTTTAAACCTTCCAGCTCTGCTGGTGAAAACAAACAATAAGCAAACGGGCAGTCCTATCCGGTTGCTCATATGAGGTGTATAAAACAGCTATGATGCAGATCTTAGATTGGCATAGCCCTTGTATTAGAGTGACTTGAGTTTTATCCAGTTTAGTTTGCCTTGTGCAAAGAATACCAGAAATCAACAGTTCCTCTCCAAATCGTCTTTTGTTTATAGCAACAGCAGTTTTATCTGCTCTACTTTAAACTGCATGCTATAATAGCTTGCAGTTTAATTTTTGAATGGCTTCACATTTATTTGTTTTTCAGGTTCGGCAAGAATTATTAGAAGAATTTGAACAAGTAAAGAGCATTGTCAACACCTTAGAGAGTTTTAAAATAGACAAGCCTACAGATATTCCTGTATCTTATCAAGATGAACATTTTAGAGATCCAATTGTGTGGCCACCTCCTGTTCCAGCTGAGCACAGGTAATTGGGTTTAAATAGGATGGCATGTTTACTTGCAGGCAGTAGCAACTAAATTTTTGAGAGGAAATAGTATAATGATTGAGAAAAGAGCTATTTTACCTTATTACTCCTTTCCCCTTTTTAAAATGTGAGCATTGACTATAGAATCACATCAAACATTTGAATTATTATTCATAACCTAGTATGCTAGTTAACGTTAAGGTCTGTTTTTTTCTGTGACTATTTCTGTTAGTATGATGGTTGCTAAAAACGGAACTTCAGTTTTAATTACAGATTTTCAGGGAAGACTTTACCAAAATACTATTACTTTCAAAACCACTTCTAACCACAATTCCTAGATTCCAGTATGCTGGACTGTTGAAAACTTTAATTTAGTTTGAAGTTCACACAGAATTGTAGCTAAGTTTCATTAATTACAGTTTGATGCGATGCCTGAATTGAGCTTCTGGTCCAATTCTTTCTTGTACCTGTTATCAGACTGTATTGCTAACTCCTCAGCCTTATTTTTTTTTCATCTTTCTACTTTTTATCTCTATCTCTATAATTGCCCCAATTTCCTAGTTCCTGTTCCATTTTTTGAGATGTGTATATAGTTTTTCAATGTCTTCACTTAATTTCTATCATCCTCATTGGCACAGCAATGAAAATGGATGAAAGAGATTATGTGGACACAAAGAACTGCATAACTATGAGGTAGCATACCCTCCGCCCCAAAGCGTAGCCATACCCTGGCTCCTTAGAAATCAAAATACACAATTTGAACATTAACTTTCCTCAATGCTGAGCAGCTTTCCTCAGTTGTGGCAGCTTTCAAAACTGAGTTCATAAGAGTTTTCAGTAGTGGCTATGCTGTTTTGAATTTCTGGAGGACACTGTGTTGGGAAGACTGAATTTGATTAGTAGTACAAGATGGAAATAATTTTACTCATCTTAGCAGTTTCTTGTGTGCTTCCTTCACGTGACACAGAGTCCCACCTCAGATAAAACGACCCAATCGAGAAGTGAAACCTCTGCGGAGAGAATTGCCAGGATTACAACGGGGACCTGTGGGCAGAGCTCAACCAATATCAAAAAATGAAAAACCTGCTAGTAGTCGAGAGAGGGAATCTAAAGGAAAAGGGAAAGATGAAAAGGTAAGGGTCTAGAACAGAGGTTTCCAATTTATACCCCGCGGCACCCTGAAGGCATTTTCTGTAACTCACAAGAATGCTTTCTAAGGGAACGAATAAACCATACAGGCTTATGTTTATTGACTGGTGAGATCAAGAGAGAAGGAGGCATTGCTCTCTGTCCATTTTTTGTGATAATGATAGATGAAAGCAGACTCAAGAGATGGGCAGCAGACAAGAAAGGAAGGAAAGGAAAGGTGCCATCTTGATTTTAATCCAGAACAGTAGAAAACACTATATTCATTACACACACACACCAAGAGAGCAACTGTTGGAATTAGGGCAGCAGTTTGCCAGGTTCAGCCAGGCATAGGCTGTGATGTTCACTGGTTCATCACAGATACTAAGACCATTGGTTCTAGACTGAGAAGAAATTGGGACTGTGCTCTCAGAATGGGTAAGCCAAGAAGTATCTGCACTCTTAGTCCTGCATTTAGGTGGTGTCACAGACAAGGCAAGGGGTAGAGCCAGCTCTTTATAGCTACTATCCTATCATTGTTCCAATATACTATATTTAATTTATAAATAGTCCAGAAACAAGTGAGATAGAGTCCTTCCTTCCTTCCTTCCTTCCTTCCTTCCTTCCTTCCTTCCTTCCTTCCTTCCTTCCTTCCTTCCTTCCTTCCCCCCCCCCCCCCCCCAACATTGACTGGATTCAATCTTGCATGTAGTAGGCATTTATGTTTTGAAAGTAATGCAAAGGAAATACAGTCCTCAGAAGAAAAAAAAATATTACCCAGAAAATAATTCTATTCTATTTTGATTAAGCTGGGCCTATCTAAACAACTCCTGAGTGCTACTTATTCTGTCCCTCCCACAATGGTCATCTGGCCTTCTGATCTGTCAAGTTTCCATTTTTTTAAAAAGATAATATTGGAAATCCCTGGTATTTTTTTGATGGCTGGTTACTGGTTTTGGTTCATCCCACAACTACAATTCATCAACTTTATCTGAGTAGAACCCAGATAATTGTTTAAGAGAAGAAAAAGAAATATAGATGAATACTTACGTGCTTCTAACTTCTTTATCCAGGGAAAGAAGATCCCCCAGGATGGCGGTGGTGACAGTGAAATTCAGAAATTCGATGGAACAGGATATGATAAAGATCTGGTTGAAGCTCTTGAGAGAGATATTGTGTCAAGAAATCTAAGTATTCATTGGTATAGTAATTCTTCTGTAAAATGAGATATATTAATATTTATTGTGGATACATATCCAGAAGATGTTGGCATTTGGACAATGATTGTATTTATTTTGTAGTAACTGCTAATATTAAGAAAAACTCAAGAGATTTGTTGCACATTAAAGATTAGTGGTTTTGTAAGGCTTGATGGATTAATCCAAATGCAGAACAATATAACAATAATATAAAAAGAGAGTATAATACATAAGAACAACTATTTCTTACGTATCTAGGGTTATTTTGGATAACACTTCAGATATCTTTGCAGTACTTTTCCTGTTTTAAAAGAATAGAATAATCTTTCATAGATGCATAACATTTAAAATAGCAAATTATTGTCAAGAGAAGATCAAAAAGGAACAGTCTTTCATCAGCTAAAATCCTTTGGGCAGTTTGTATATTGAGTATTCTGAAAATCTTGCCTTCTGAATAAGGGAAGCATGCATAATAGAATTTTGAGATTTGAAAAACTGATAATTACCAATAATTTTCCATATCATTACATAAAAGTGTGATGATGTTAAATTTTAAATGTATTATTGCATATTGTTTTATGAAAGATTGTGCTGTTAGAAGCTGTTTATAGAGCTATAAATATCTATTTGGAGAAAGTTACAGACACCATATGGAGATACTTTAGCCTTAAAGCATAATAGCTTTTCACAAGACACCCATAATAGTACAATAATTACTGTTAAGTCTAGATGGGATCATAAACATGTGAAACTGAAAAAGGGTTGAAAATAAAATTTCCAGAAATACCTTTAATTCTCAAGTTATTTTGGCAGCCATTGAGTTTCTATCTAAGTTAGCAGGTGAGCTATGTGAGGATCTATAAACCTTATCTTTCATTATCATTTCCCATATTATTCATTTTCTCTGTGGATCACTTTGTAGTGTTTTAAGCAGCTGCCTGAAAAGTTGCAATTTTGTCATTTGAAATTCTGAACGTGATTCAGGGTTTCCTCCTATTCATTCTGCCTGTCCCTAAAATAACAATATCATCTTAATTGTCTTTAATCTGCAAAACCATTGCTGGTTTTCTTTATTCACATATTGGGCCCTGGGCTGCAGAGGTATACAGATTTCCTGTCCTTGACTAAAATAATTAATATGACTAAAACAGAATTATTGAAAGACTAAGGCAGTGATGGCTAACCTTTTCCGGACTGAGTGCCCAAATCATGCCCAAATCGAGCACAACATGCGGGGTGAGTATGCGTGGGGAGCTGGGATACATCTGCAGGGCTCCGTGTGCATTGAATTTTGGGGGTTTGCATGGGCAAACCCCCAAAATGCAATGTGCACGGTGCCTGTGCATGCACCCCCTGCGCATGCGCACATGATCACACGCATGCGTGCGGAGGTGGGGCGCATGCGCAGGGCTGTGCATGCATTGAATTTTGGGGGTTTGCATGCCCGAACCCCCAAAATGCAATGTGCACGCCCCCCCGCATGTGCACGCTCTGCCCACGTGCCCCGTGCTTACCGCATCCCCTGCATGTGCCCCGCCCACCACACATGCGCGGCAGAGACCTGATGACTGGCCAATGGGAGGTGCGTGTGCATGTGCAGCACAGCTGAACGGGGTCGACAGCTTGCATGCCCACAGAGAGGGCGCTGCGTGTCACCTGTGGCACATGTGCCATAGGTTCGCCATCACGGCCCTAGAGTTTGGAGATGGTAGCCAAATCTAGAAAGCGGACATGAAGCAAGTCTATACGGCAGATCCATATCAGACTAGAATTGTTCATTCCAGTTCTGTTATAACAGAAAAGCTTCTTGAGCTAATTGTGAGTGCTATTTTGCTTACGAAGCACACTTCATGTCTAAATAGTACCATGAACAAAAGGCTCATTACAGACACTCATTAAAATGTGCAACAATGCTGAAAAGCTTTTTAGGTGTTGCCTTGATAATCATGTTTTCAAGAAACCTATTTTTAAACTGAACATTCTGTTCCGCGATTAGCTGCAAGTCATTTTCCGCATGTCTTTTAAATGGAAGGTCATTTTTCAGAACACTGAATTGTGCTAGCATCCTGTGCAAGAACTTGTCATTATATATTTTATCAATGAAGTGCAAGCATTTAACATTTATTTATATATTTGTTGTTGGGGGGAAAAAGGTATATTATCTTTCTAAAACTGAATTTTATTTTCTATAGGGATGATATCGCAGATTTAGAAGAAGCCAAAAAATTATTAAGAGAAGCAGTTGTTCTTCCACTGTGGATGCCAGATTTTTTCAAAGGAATCAGAAGACCTTGGAAAGTAAGAACACTCTAGCTGTTATATGTGTGTGTTGTCCTTATGAAGATACCCTAATGTATAACATTGTATATATTCAAACATTTTCTCTTGCAATAAATCTACCAATTTGGGGGTGTATATTTAAATGTAATTTTTATTTATTTATTTTTATTTTATTTATTTATTATTAAAATTTAGATGCCACCCTTCTCCCGTAGGACTCGGGGTGGCTCACAAAGTAAAAACAACAACAGTAAAATTCTAAAATCCAATCCAATTTTAAAATCCCCAAAGTTAAAAATCCCATAATCGGTCAGGGAATTTGAGGAAAAAAACATGTCTTCAGGCCAGCGCGGAAAGTGCGGAAATCGGGAGCCGTCCAGAGCTCGGTGGGTAACCCATTCCAGAGGGTCGGTGCGGCCACAGAGAACGCCTTTATCCTGGGGGTCGCTAGCTGACATTGTCTGGCCGACGGCACCCAGAGGAGGGCAGTTCTATGCGAATGCACAGGGCGGTGGGAGGCCGGTAGGAGGTGGTCCTGCAAGTACCTCGGGCCCATAGGTAAGTACCAGCACTTTGAAGTGGATCCGGAAGGCCATCGGCAGCCACTGCAGCTCACGCAGGAGAGGTGTTGCACGGGAGTAGCAGGAAGCTCTCATAACAATCCTGAGTGGCGAAGAGCTTGAGTGGCGTAGGAGGCTAATGCCTCCTACTAAGGCAGCATTTAACATCCAGCTGTCTGCAATTACACCAGTTCGAAACTCCCCAGGCTCAAGGTCGACTCAGCCTTCCATCCTTTCTAAGGTGGGTAAATTGAGGACCCAGTTGTGGGGGCAATAAGCTGTATAAATATACAAAAGTATGAAGGCTATTGCTTAACGCATTGGAAGCTGCCCTGAGTCTCCGGAGAAGGGCAGCATATAAATTTTTTTTTAAAAAAATCCGCGCGGCTGCATTTTGGACCAGCTGGAGCCTCAGGGTGCACCCCAAGGGCAGCCCCATGTAGAGGGCATTGCAGTAATCCAACCGAGAGACAATGAGAGCTTGAGTGACTGTGCGAAGGGCATCCCTGTTTAGGAAAGGCCGCAACTGGCGCACTAGGCAAACCTGTGCAAAAGTCCCCCTTGTCACAGCCGTTAGATGATCCACCAAGGATAGCCTTGGTGTTTTAGTAAAGTAATCTTTAGTATTACTTAAAAAAAAAGAAAATGAAATATTCTGAATAGAGAGTCCTTGACTCCACAAATCCAAAAAAAAAAAAGGGTGTTACAATCTGGATCTGAAATTCTGATTCTTCCCTCCCCACAACTGTGTATTCCTATTTCGAGCATTCAGCAACTGGCTCATGGCTGTTTGCAGTGTCCTATCATCAAATGACCTTCATTTATGATATTTTTTTTTTTTTGCTGGAAAACACTGTTTGCTTCTGGAAAAATAGTTTGTAAAATTGAATTGGTCAATTAATGACCCACAACTCTTACACCCGTAGTCCCGAGATTGATTATGGTTATAAGTCGAGGAGTACCTCTTTTGATACAAATAATTGAATCTTCTTAGCATGATCGATGATGCTAAACCATCGTAGAAGATCTGTTTGAGGCTCTTGTTCTTCCTGTACAGGACATAAGGCTAGAATTTTGTTCGTTTATTTATTTGCTGTGCTTATTTCATTCTAGTTACTTCTAACTCTGAGCATCATGCATGTCCTCTGTAAATCAGGCTAAAACCAGTGGTGGAATTCAAGTAATTTAACAACCGGTTCTCTTCCCTAATGATTTCTTCCAAAAACCAATTTGCCAAACTGCTCAGAAAGTTAACAACCGGTTCTCCCGAAGTGGTGCGAACTGGCTGAATACCACCACTGGCTAAAACTAATAAAATTCCAATACAAAAATCAGAATGTGATATAAACTCTGGAAATGTCAGTTACACTGAACAAATACTTCAAAACCAGAGGAAATAACATTAGAATTTCCCAACGCCAAAGGTCTGCTGGGAAAGCCACATTTTAATGCCCTTCCTAAAACACTAAAACTATTTCTTTTCTTTTCTTTCATTTTTCTTTTTTGGATTTCGGGGGGAATGATATAGAAGGGGGGCAGTAATTGACAAAGCTCACTTCTGTGATGTTTTTGGGTGACATTCTCAGAATGCAGACATAGAGATATTATTGGATGGGTAGATACACAGGTAGTCCCAAAGAGACCTGGTTGTGAACTGTGAAGGCTTTAAACGTGCCAACCAGAACTTGAAATTGCATATAAAATTGAATCTTAAAGTAGTGGGCTTATATGACTGAATTAAGGTGTCCCCATGACTACTCAAGTTGCTGCATTCTGAATCATCTGTCACTTCCAAATGTTCTTTAAGATAACCCATGTAAAGTGCTTGTACAGGTCCAAGCAAGAGATGACTAACCATGAGTGATGAAGACTTGATTACTACACATAATGGAGCTGTGTGATGGCCCGGGCAGAAGTTATATGATAAGGTCACCAGATTGGCTATTTCTAAGATAGCATCAGATTATCTTGTTGCTGTAATAGTATTAACAGCTTCTCCATTGCCATTTATCTAGCAAATCTCATTCAGTGGATTTATTCCAAGTAAAATGTCCTATGCCCTTCCACCAAACCATTTCTAAAATATGAGGTATCTTTATTGCAGATGAATTTGCAAGCTTTTACTGATAAAATTGCTCACGTTTGATTTTATTTGGGGAGTATAAGTTTGTAGAGGTGATTGAAATTATGGGACATGCTATGGCCCAATTTTTTTATTTCGAACAAGTTCACTATCTGTCTTGTGTTAAAATGAAGAATATGGTTATTATTATTCCCATTGTTGTGAAAGGGGGAATATGCCTATTATCAAATAATATTTTTTTTAGGAAAAAGATGTTTTTTGAAAGCTTTAGTTCTGTGGCTGCATATTCCTCCCCTCACTCTTACGTTTTGATTTTAGATTGAATTATTGCTTCACTGAATATCTTCCATTTTAGACAGTGTTAGCCAACCGACCCTGTTTTAGATGTAGCTATCATTCATTTCCCAGACACCTGCCAGTCTAATTTTCAGGCTTTTTAAATTACTGTACTGCTTTATTATCTGATTCTGTAATGGGCATCTCCAGCAGGCCAAGCTTCTAGAGATCCCTAGATCTTCTGGAGAATTCACTGTATCAGAGTGAACACAAAGCTGACCTGTAAAGTAATCCATTCTACCTCTAGTTAGATAAGCCTACGAGGGTCATTTCGATAAATCTAAGCAAATGCAACTTACCTCCACTTAAGCTTAAATAGTTATGTAGGCATTTGCTATGGCTTTTTCCTGTTTTGACTTAAAATGTGGTTGTACGGATATAGTTATAGATCAGGGGTGTCAAACTCAAGACCGACCCATGGAATGCTTAGATCTGGCCCGTGGGGCTGGCCTGGAAATAATATCAAAATAATGGCCTGCAGTGCCCCTAATGGCCAAAGTGGGCCCTGGGGGGGCCACTCTAGGCCCCTCTGTGGCCCATTTTTGGCCAGCAGAATGCTGCAGGAGCTCTGGAGGCCGAAAACTGGCTACGGGGGGAGTCCCATTTTGGCCGGCAGAGGCCCTACGGGCCAGTCCTTTAATATTTCCAGACCAGCCCCGCAGACAGGAGGCAGAGTGCTACAAGAGGTAGAGGCATGCCACACCCCATTTTGGCTGGCAGAGTGCTGCAGGAGGCAGCACCTTCTTCAACTTCTCTTTAGCAACATCTGCCAACTAGAAGTAGGTATCCTCCAAAATCTGGATGGCTGTTGTTCAGAAGAGCAAAAAACATCTGGCTCTTTACCCAGGTCTTTGATGAGAGAGAGTGAGCCCCCTTGTATCACTGAGTTTGCCATCTTTTATCTCAATCTTTTACTGCGATTGATTTAATTGTAATTTTTTTGAGGGTCATTCTCAGGGTCATTGAGAATTGGATGGTATAACAATTTTATAAATTATTACTAATTTAAGTCCTCCTCTAGGGTGTGTCAGGTAATAACAAAGATTGATAGACTGTTGGACAGACATTTTTTAGAGACATCTGGAAAAATTGTCAGTTCATTTATGCTCTGCTCCTATACAAAAGAGTCAAGCTCCATAGCAGTTAGGGCCGTGATGGCGAACCTATGGCACGGGTGCCACAGGTGGCACGTGGAGCCATATTGGTGGACATGTGAGTGTTGCCCTAGCTCAGCTCCAGCGCGCATGCGTGCACCGGCCAACTGATTTTTAGGCCTTCCGGTCCCACCGGAAGTCAGGAAACTGACTGTTTCCGACCTCCAGAAAGCCTCTGGGAGGATGGGGAAGGCTGTTTTTGCCCTCCCCAGGCTCCTAGAAAGCCTCTGGAGCCTACCGGGGAGAGGGGGAAATGGGCCTACCAGGCCCACCGTGCCATCACGTGCCAAAAGCAGGGGGAAGTGTGGGGGAGCACATTGAATTATGGATGTGGGCACCTGCACCCCAACCCCCCACGCTCCCCCCGCTTTTGGCACGCGACGGCAAAAAAGTTAGCCATCACTGAGCTAGGGACTCTACATGTATTTAATCTATACATTATGGAATTAAGACTATTTGTGCCAGAAAGTAAATCTCCCTTTGTCTGGAATAGCTGTTTTGAATGCAAAAGGGGAAACATGCATCTTGAGCCTCAAACGCCCACCAGGGCCATGTCCCTTGGCCACACCCACCCCTGGCCACTCCTCACCAAACACAACCCTGATGCGGCACTCAATGAAATTGAGTTTGACACCGCAGGTATAGATGATATATTTGATGTATTCTGAATGGAAACTGAAGCACACAGTATGCATCTAGATCTGTAGGTTACTTCTATAACATGTTTTTTATGTGCCCAGTTTCTAGTTTTTCCATTATATGGAAGTGGGCTTGTTTTGTAGATAGATTGAGGCTGAAGACTACTGTGGGGTAGAAGCTGTTGAAATAATGAAGGAATTTAACAAGATATTCATTTTCATAGAGTCAGAAGATTAAATGTCATCAAGAAATCTCAAACAATGGATAATTTTGAAGGATAAGAATGGAGAAAGTGTTGTTCTAGGTAGCTATGAATATGTTTGAAGATCTGGGAGCCATGCATATGTCTACAGTTTTGCCACTAATCTGCAGTTACATGTTATGGCAAAGGTGAAGTTATGAATGAGTACAAGGGCGCACTGTCCAGTAAAAAGCATGTTGTGTTTTGTGTTGTGTTGATGTGAATTATGATATAAACACACATCTATGTGGGTTTTTTAAAAAGTGATCTTCAGTTGTATGCTTTCCCAGGATATGGGAAATATAAAGTATCTTGAATTGTTTCTTGCTTATGTCTGAAGTGGAGAAAAAAATCTTCAGTGTTTGTACAGAATATATATTTTGTATGGGTTCTTAAGCTTCATGCAAGAATTCAGCATAAATTTTTCAGCTTGGCTGAGCATATGACTGGATAGATGTTCTGGTAGGTCTGTGAAACCTTTCCATTACAGTGAATGTTGTTTATAGATGCTTGGAAATTTTCCCCCCTCATTTTTCTTCCAGAAGGCAAGATCTGTGGTATATAGGTTTATTGCCTTGATTTGGCAAAGTCCTGATGTAGATCGGGGTCTAGGGTAGAGATAGTGTTGGTAGTTAACTTTTATTTGTTGTGAAGGATACTGGTTTAGGAATCTTTTAGGAGAATACAACATTTTAAGGGATGCGGTTGCTCAGTGGCTAAGACACTGAGCTTGTTGATGGAAAGGTTGGCAGTTCAGCAGTTCGAATCCCTAGTTCTGTGTAACAGAGTGAGCTCTTGTTACTTGTACCAGCTTCTGCCAACCTAGCAGTTCGAAAGCATGTAAAAAATGCAAGTAGAAAAATAGAGACCACCTTTGGTGGGAAGGTAACAGTATTGCGTGCACCTTTGGCTTTTAGTCATGCCAGCCAAATGACAATGGAGATGTCTTCGGACAGCGTTGGCTCTTTGGGTTTGAAACGGAGATGAGCACCGTCCCCTAGAGTCGGGAACGACTAGCACATATGTGCGAGGGGAACCTTTACCTTACAACATTTTATGAAGGGAAATTATTTTTCAATAATTGATTTTGTTATATTTATTTTTATAATTAAAAATTAATTTTGAATTATCCCCCCCCCCCAAAGTACACATTTTGCAAAATTTGTTTGTTTTAGTTTTCATTAGCTCTTTCATTGTGAAAATATGTAAGATGTTAATGGTGTAAAGTTCATTTTGATGTCTGGTGTTAATGTGATTATCCTAAAAGTACAATTTTTCCTTAGAAATCTTTTGATAGTAATTTTCAGGTGGATAAAAGATATTCAGTAACAGTAGCAAAACTGATGTGTGTATTGTCTTTATTCATTGCTTTCCTTTTATGAAATAATATAATGTCTGTAATTAAGAACCTGGTTTTACACAGAAACAGTTAACCTTTGCTTCATGAATTATATGTGACTTTTCAACAGCTCTGAATATGCATTGATGAAAAAAGATAAAAGATCATGAAATACTCATTCTAAGCATTCATGAGTCACATTTCACAACAGATCAAGATGGAAAATTTACCTTGCACAATCAGAACAGCAAAACTTTAAGGATTATGGTTAGAGCACTAGGCAGAAGGACAGATGGAATTAGGTCTTTGAGATTGACCAGATACCTCAGAGATTTAAGGAATATATCCAAGTTTTCTTTATCTCATTTTATATAAACAAAATCAAGATGGGATTACTTTGAGTTTCTTTCTCACACTTATTTCAGTCTCTAGAGTGTGCAGTCTCTTTTTCAAATCCTTCCTCAATGGCTTTGTCCTTTCTTCCCCCATCAATGGCTCTTTCATACTTTCTCCAGAGTAAATTATAAATTCTTTACAAGTTGGGTGCAAAAGAACAAGTGAAGTTTAAATCGTGAGTTTTAACTTTTGGAACCATTGGGTATATTTGGAATTTTTCAAAACCTTTTGTGGGCACCTCACAAAATTATTAGTGTGGTGGGTTTGCTCATAAAACAGATATTTAGCAAAAGATAAATCTTCCTCTCAAGATATTCTGTACTCCTTTTTTTGGCAACCACCAGCTATTTAAAAGAAGTCCGAACAAAACAATAAAATCAGATGATCTGTGGGGTCTGGAGAGAACTAAGTGTTGCTAGGCACACTGGTGCTGTGCTGTGGACTTACCATTTAAGATATATAATTGTGAAGCTTTCCAAGACAGGCACAGACCAGATAGGATTGTCCCAGAAATCTAAACATAGTTAGGAGCTGCCCATTTATTGTAAACCAGGAGTGGAAACTATTACATCAGCTAGTCGCATTTATTCTTCCCCTGGAGGACTCAGTTAAGGCATAGATCTAGCCTGTGGATGACAGAGGGCCTGGAAGACTACATCCTCTACATTTCATCAGAATCCATAACCTCAAAAGAATCTAGCTAATGTTGTGAAGTGTTCCCCTGCCTCTACAACAGATCATGCCCATGAAAAGACAAGCCAAGAATCAAGGCTGGTTGGGAATGATCAACTTCAAGGGCCTACGTCACCTCCTGTTGCTTTCAATTCACCAGGCATTGAACAGAATAGGCTACAGTTGCTGGGAACTCTCCTGAGCGTTTGCTTGAATACATTCTTTTTCATAATACACATGGTGTGGTTTATCTTAATCTGCCTGATTGTCTGGATGACGATTTTATTTAGATTATCTAAGCAGACCAGTGGGGTAAAAGAAATGCTAGCCATATCAAGATCATGTAACAAGTGCTCTGAGGCAAAATGAGGTCAAAAATATAACAGCCTGAGTATGATGGGCCAAAGATTACTCATGGTTACGTGATCTTCATAGGTGGAGGCCATGAATTCCATCTGTCCTGGTTCTAGCCAATGCATGGAGATTAAAGTCACCCAACCCTCAAAGATGAAGGAATTTCAACACTAGACTTGGGTAGGGATCCTGCCTGACAGGAGGACAGCCAGTGCAGAAATATGATTTTAGTTAACATTTCTTTTAAAATTACTATACTTTACTATGTTAGTAAAGTAATTAAAATTACTATACTTTAAATTACTTTTCACACTATAAAATACTCCCGACTATAAGATGCACCTAGCTTTTGGGGAGGAAAACAATAAAAAACAATCTGCCCAGGGGTGAAATGTAAAATCTGATACTACCAGTTCTGTGGGCGTGGCTTGGTGGTGGGAGTAATGTGACTGGGTGGGTGTGGCCAATTTTGTTTTTTTAAAAAACTTTTCAAAGCATTTTTTCTAATGCTTTGAAAAGCCTCTCTGCCAATCAGGGAACTCAGCTGGGAACGTCAGAGACTTTTCAAAACATTTTTTTACCACCTCTTTGGCCAAGAGGTTGCAGAATAAAATACTTTGAAAAGCCTCTGATGATCCCAGCTGAGCCCCGCGATCATCAGAGGCTTTTTTTTTTACTTTTAAAAGCATTTTTTTCATGGGAAGAGGTTTTAGAAAAAATGCTTTTAAAAGTTAAAAAAAAGCCTCTGAAGATCGCGGGGCTCAGCTTGGCATGTTGGTTGGGAGGGGGCAGGGATTTTTGCTACCGGTTCTCCGAACCACCCGCCACCATTGCTACCGGATCAGGCGATCCGGTGCGAACCGGGAGCATTTCACCCCTAAATCTGCCTCTGCCTCCCAGCAATTTGCCTCCTTAAAGCAAACAGCTTGGTCAGCTTCAACACAGCCTGATTTAGCACGAGCAGCTGATTGGCGATTGCATCGGCCTCCTGGAATACCGCCTATCAGTTGTTCCAGGCTGCAGGGATTGCCAGTGCCCATTACCACCATTGCCGCTCCTCACCGCCACCTATTGTTGGCCCGTTCCATGCAGCGGGGATTGTTGCCACTGCCTATCCTTACCGCCTAGAACAGGCTGAAAATGGGATGGGCAGAGGCTGAAAATGGGGCATGTGGAGGCCAAAAACAGGATACATGGAGGCCGAAAATGGAGTGTGTGAAAGTGGCGATAGGCAGCAGTGGCGATGGGTGGCGACAGCAGTGATGGGCGGTTACATTCGCTGCAGCCTGGAACAACTGATGGGCAGTATTCTGGGAGGCCGATCCAACCGCCAATCAGCTGCTCATGCTAAATGAGGCTGTGCTGAAACTGACCAGACTGTTTGCTCCAAGGAGGCAAATTGCTGGGAGGCGGAGGCCGAAGGGTGGGGGCCGGCTGGTGGACAGGGTTTCGGCAACATTTGCTCTATAAGATGCACAGATATTCCCGCTCAGTTTTTTTTTGGAGGGGGAGTGCATCTTGTACACGGAAAAATATGGGTATAAGGTGCATATAATTCGACGTCTGAAGAAAGACCCCTGTAAAATTTAGAAACTACCAGGTCAAATGATGCAGCTTTCTTTCCCATTTCAAGGCTTCAGATTCTCATTGTTATTTAGCACATCCAGTTTTTATATTCATAAACAGATAAAAAGTATTATGCTTTGTCTACTGTTTAGTCCAATTGGTCTGCTGGTTAAGACACCAGGCTAGAAACCAGGTGACTGTGAATTCTAGCCTCACCTTAGACATGAAAGCCAGATGGATGATTTTGGACCAATCACTCACTCTCAGCTCAACCCACCTCACAGGGTTGTGGGAAAAAATAGGAGTAGGAAAGAATGTATGTTTGCCGCCTTGAGTTATTTATAAAAAAAAATGGGATAAAAATAAATAAATAAAAATTAAATATAAAATGCTTTCAGTGCTGGAGAAGCTTAGTTGAAACATTCAATTTTTACAGAAAGATGTGTTACAAATGAAATAAATTATTGAAAATGTGCTGACAGTTCTTTCTGTGAGCAGCAGTAATTGGAAACATCAGAATCTAGGAGTAAATGATTGATTTTAAAAAAGATTTATATAGTTGCCCATTTTATAAGACACCACTCTTGAGTTGCTAACAAAGTAATAAAAATACAATAAAAACAATACAACATAAAGAAAAAAATCATACACCTGGTCCAATAATTACATCTCTCCCTCAATGTAGTCTTCCGGGCACTACCCTTGCAGTCTCAATACCTGAGATTAAACTAACCTCTTAGTAGCTTTCTGGAAGGTTAAGAGGGTGGGAATCCTACCAGATCTTAAAGAGAAGGCAGGGGTGCTATGACAAAGTCATCCTTCCTAGTTCACTAAAGTAGAGGTCCCCAACCCTCAGGCCATGGCCCACTACTGGGCTGCAACCTATTCAGAACTGGGCCATACAAGTGGGTAAATATGTGCGCACAGCTCCACTTGCGTGAGTGGCGGGCGTTCACACTTGTGTGCAAAGCTCCATTTGTGTGAATAGGCACGTACACCTGGCGCTTACTCAAATGGCATGCGCTTGCCCCTCGCATTGAACCACCCCCTCACCTCTTCCTGTCAGTCTGCCAAGCTGGAAGGGTTGGGGAATGCTGCAGTAAAGGGCAACATTTAAGGGAAGGGACCTGTAGTACGCCTACTTTATCCAATCTAGTGAGGCAGGCAGATACCCTCAAAAAGAAGCCCTGTGTCATAAAGGGCTTTAAAAGATTTTCAGCACCTTGTATTGCACCCAAAAAGAAGCTCAGCCTCCAGATGCTCACAACCTCTGGGTACTTGGGTCAGCATTGTGATGACATCACTTGGGTATTATTACTGGATATAACTTGCTGTTGAATGTTGAACTCCATTCCATTGGATGGCTCCACCCACAAGTTTTGGATAGAGGTGCTCAACATTATAGGGCAGTGATGGCTAACCTTTTTGTCATCGTGTGCCGAAAGCTCGTGTCCGCGACAGTGCATGTGCACACCTGCACCCGTAATACAATGCGTGCAAGAAACCCGCCTTGTGCCCCACCCCCGTGCATGCATGCTAGAACCCCTCGCGACTCCCGTGCATGCATATGCAACCCCTGCCCCCCAATGTGCCCACGTCTCCTGCATGCGCCCCAGACCTGAAAATCAGCTGGCCGGCGGGAGGCGCAAGCACGTGTGTGGTGGAGCTGAGCTGGGATGACGGCTTGCGTGCCCGCATAGAGGTTCTGCGTGCCACCTGTGGTACATGTGTCATAGGTTCGCCATCACAGTTATAGGGGCTTAGGGATGGACCTCTCCCTTCCCACCAACACCAACTGGCTACATAGGAAGGAGAAGAACTACTGCCAAAATGCCTCTTCCAATCATTGCAGCCAGCCCAGAAAGATACCATGGCTGATGGTATTGAAAGTCGCCAAGAGATCCAGGATATACAGAATTTGTAGATAGTCAAGCCTCATCACATCCTTTTTTGAGAAAACCTAAGTCTGAAGATCCACAATCTAAATTATGTTTAGATGAATTTAATTGCATTATGTTGTTATATGCTTGCATCAGGCTTGTGGTTTCTTCAGTTGTTTGGATTTTAATTTCAGGGAGTACTTATGGTTGGCCCTCCTGGGACTGGTAAAACCATGCTAGCAAAAGCCGTCGCTACAGAATGTGGAACTACATTTTTCAATGTGTCTTCCTCTACTCTCACATCAAAATATCGAGGCGAGTCTGAAAAACTAGTTCGTTTGCTGTTTGAAATGGTACGTATTGTTGATTTCCTCAGGTATTAAACTCTTTATTTGCATAATTTCTCCCTGGGCTCCTTTTCTTTGTAAAATGATTTCAGGGCAATCAATATACATTGTAGTGAGTGTATCATATTATAAATGTCCATACTGAATTGGTTTGGAGCTGATGGTTTAAATGGACATCATCACTAATTTTCTGCGTATCTATGTCTTAGCTTAATTATGCTATTTATTTTTGTGCATCCATAGGACATTCCTTAAATTCACAACTGTTTTGATTTAGCATTAAGAAAATGTATTGGTAATTCATAACACCCTTATGAATCCCTAAATCACATAAGAAATGTTTGTCTTTGTTTTAAGGCCAAGTTTTATGCACCAACGACCATTTTCATTGATGAAATAGACTCTATCTGTAGTCGCAGAGGCACTGTGGATGAACACGAGGCAAGTCGCCGAGTCAAGTCGGAGCTGCTGGTTCAGATGGATGGTAAATAGGGTTTGTTCTGCCTGCATTGGGGAGTCTTTTTCCTGTTTTATACATTGTTGTAGAATAGACTGTGTGAAGGACTTTAAAGAAAAAGTTCCATATGCTCATTCTTTAAATTTGGTTCAGGCAACTGATGCACCCAGAGACTACTTTTTAAAAAACTGACCTTTGGGGATTCTGAGAACAGCAGGAATTGTGGATTTCCCTGAAAGAATGGGGCTGAAAACATTACCCTTTTTTGTGGCATAGTTTTAAAAAAGTTCAACATACAGATAGATAGTTATTGGGTTATGTTGGCAATTGGCATTGGAATTTCTTGCTAGGCTGTGCCATCATAAAGCCATTGTAATCCTAGGACCATGCTGACTAAAGTGGGAAGAGGAGGGAGTCTCAGGTAAGCAGATCAGTAGGTGAGAGCTATGGGTGAGAACTATGGGCAGGTGAGTGGGTACCGCGGGCAAGTGCTACAAAGTGTGAATGGGTGAGCAGGCAGGCGTAAAATCAGCAGGAATGGAGGTGATATACCAGCTCCTGCTGGCTTCCCCGTTTCGTTGTGGGGAAGGCTGAAAAAGGAAATCATGTGACTGGGATGCTGTGATTGTAATTGCAAGCTGGTTGCCAAGCATCCAAATAACAGTCATGTGACCACAGGATTACTGCAATGGCCAGAACTTCAGGGCCCTGTCATAAGTCCCCTTCTCAGCGCCGTTCTAACTTTGAATATTCACTAAATGAGTGTTTGTAATCTGAGGACTACCTGTATTTAAATTAGCTCTTACAATATTGTTATTTCAGTTTTGAATTATATGTCAATTTTCTGATACTAGGAACGCAAGCAGGTATTGGGAGTTTATGTCCATCCCAACAAATCCAAATTTGAGGACATAATCTGAAAGATACTCAGGAACTCAAAAAACTCACATGTCTCTCACAGGCTGCCCATTGTTCTTTTAAGTATACTGGACAGTGGCAGAGAGGCATGATGGCTGAGATTTGGTTAGTACTTGGCACCTGGAGTTCCAGTCTTGAATAGTGTAAGAATAATGTAAATAAATCAATGAAGACAGAAGTTAGAAAAATGAAGACCCATATAGTTTTAGAGAAATTTAAAAAATGATATCTAAAATGTGCGTGAAAATCATCATAAAGACTTCAGTGAATATAGTATATGGTTAAGTTTTCCTATGCCTGTTCTATAATGAAGATACTCAAGAGGTTGCTCTGAAGATCAGATTGGAGATGGGGAAAAGGGGAAGGATAATGGTCCTGTTCTCCTTTGTTTTCTCTTGTGATGTTTCCGAAAGCTGCTAGAATTGCTCAGTGAGCTCTGATGCTTATATACTTTTTTTAGAAATCACAAATGATTCAATCACACATTTTCAATCATAATTACTTGTGTTTTGTTGAAAGTTAATATTACAGTTCCTAATGTGTTTTTGAGACAAATTCTGATATTTGCCACATGCTATTTTTTGATTTATATTTTAACACCGTATAATAATTCTCATGATGACTTTTTTGTTCCAAAACTCAGCATCTGAATCCAATAGATAATGGCAGTTACAGTGGCTTTTTGAACATAAGTTAGACTGCAAAAGGATACCGATGCATTAATTGTACAAAACAACTCCCTCCTGGGAATTAGAGAGTAAGGACAACAGAAAATTCTTCAATGGAAAATTTGTAGCCAATTCCTCTACTTGCAGTTTGTTGGGCTCTTTTCAGATGAGGGGTTTTTTTGCTCCATCTTTCTCAGATCCAGGGAATTTCAAGTACATCACCTTCAGGATATTGTCTGTGTTTTCCCTGTTATTTTCTTTATTTAGATTTTTATCCGATTTTTATTATTTATAAGTAACTTGAGTCATTGAACATACAGAATAACAGAGTTAGAAGGGACATTGGAAGTCTTCCAATCCAATTCCCTGCTCAAACAGGAGACCCTGTACCATTTCAGACAAATCGGTGTCCAATCTCTTCTTTAAAAAAAAAAAACAAACTCCAGTGATGGATCACCCACAACTTCTGAAGGCAAGCCATTCCACTGATTATACTACTTCCTCCAATTTTCCCCACAACAACAACCCTGTATAGTAGGTTGGACTGAGAGAGAGAGAGAAAAACTAGCTCAAAGTCACCCAGCCAGCTATGTCTAGAACCAGAAAGCATTAAAAAGCAGCTTGAAAAGGGAGTGTAGGAGATAATAAAACTTCGGCAGAAATAAATATTACATGAAGTGTCTTCTTTCCTATTGTATTAAGGATTGGCCTCTGAAATTTCTTTGCCCTTTCTAAATATCAATACTATTTCTTCTGGGCCTTAGGTGGAAAAAGAGCTTTCCTATCACTTGCTGGAGATGTCACGGGTTAATCTGGGAATTTCTGTGAGCAAATTCTAATTTACTGGAATTGTGTCTTTGGCTTAATTGTAATGATATATTCAATTAAATTTGAATATTATCTATTTCCCAATTGACAATTGTCATTGTTTATTTGCCCCTGTACAATGTGTGGTATTGCTGAAACTAAGATGTGACTTTTTTTTGCTTCCAAAACTCAGGTTGTAATATAGTGCATGCAAAACCTCAAATTAAAGTGAACAACAATAGAAAAGCACCATGTACTCTAGCTTTATTATTGCTCCTTTAGGTGTAGGTGGAGCTCTGGAGAATGATGACCCTTCAAGAATGGTGATGGTGCTTGCAGCTACAAATTTTCCCTGGGATATTGATGAAGCTTTGAGAAGGAGACTGGAAAAAAGAATTTATATACCTTTGCCAACAGGTAGGTTTTCTTTTTAAATGTGCTTGTCTGGCACTTGTTATTTGACACTTCCTCAGGGAGCTGTTAAAGAACACATTGAAATTTATGCAACAACATTGGATTTTCAGGCTTTAATAATTATCTTGATCATTGGGGAAAAAAAGTAAAAAAATTGCTGGCGATTGCAGAATGAAAGAGCTGCAGCAGTCTTTCAATATAGACTCAATGAGGGGGATCAAGCTTTTTAATGAACTTGTGAATGTTTAACAGGCATTCCTTAAATGAGCACAGATTGAGCCTTGCAGACATCTTGAAAGAATTATTTGCAATGCATTGTCCTATGTGCTTATTGATGAATACAGAAAAGTAAGGCCATTAATTTTAACTTTCAAGCTTGCCATGTTGTAAATCAACTCCTGTCTGAACTTTATGACTAGATTTTTGAGCTTTTCATAAAACGGTTGGCTGATTTGTTCCCTGCTTGAGAAAACCTCATTGCAGAATGACTCTCCAGGTTGTCAGTCAGAACTGCTATTAACTTCAAGATTCTGTATCATCTTAGGTTTGCTTTTAAGCTGTCTCTTCTCTTGATTTAGGGTAGCGTATTATCTGCTTTTTACCACTTGACTCTAAATAAGAACACAGTGTGACAGTGGTTTTGATGAAATTTGGTGGAAAGGAGCACTGTCTTAACTTTGATGCGTTATTTTTCCTGCCTGCTAGGGGTGTGCATTTAATGAAAATAAAAGCAGTTTGTTTCAAGACTTGGACAAAAAGCCTTGCATTCCATTGAAATGTTCTCATTTGGTTCTAATGAAAAAAAACGCCCTTAAGAGTGTTTCAAGCAGGGAACAGTGAGAAGCTAAAACAAGTGTATTGTTCCGTTATTTTCTTACCTTAAGACTAAAGAATTGGGCAACCTAGAAAATATGTCAAAGTCCTGGTCAAATTCAGAGAGACAGGTAGCCCTTGTGATATTTACCTGGGTATTCTTTAAAATGGGATATAAAAAATATAATCCCTGAATTTTATCTTCTCCATAGCAGTTAGAAGTAAACACAGCAAAGGGCAGAAAGAAATGATGAGTCTGTCAGTTTGGGATTGGTCATCCTGAATTGCTTCTGAATGTCAATAAAATCCAGTTTGACCTAGATGGGTCCATGACAAGGCCAGCACAAGAGTCTCTGAACACTACTGCTTAAATAAATCTTTCCTTTTTTCCACTCACCATTTCTTCTTGTCACCTGGTCTTGCCTCTGCAATTTCACTAGCTATAAAGCACAAAAGAACAAAACCCCATAATTTTCCACATAAGGACTTTGAAGTGAATTTCCCTACCTCATTTCACATTTGTTACTGTTGATGGGGTGAGGAATTCTGCATTCATCTTGATAGATGATAAATTATTCTTATATATTCATAAATTTATTTATCTGTATGTTACTGCACTGCACTGATTTACATTGATTGTTTCAAATCCCCTTAAGATATTTTCCAGAATATTTTGCCATTTTTGCAAATTAGCAACTTCATTAATTTTTCTAAGAATGTATGTGCATAAATACTCCTATGATAGTGCAAAAATTTAGGAATTAAATACTGCAAATGCTCTTTTACATTAAGGATCCACATTCCTAAAAATATGAATTTCAAGTTAAACTTGAAACCATTACTTGAAAGGGTGGTCAAAATTAAAATTACAATGCTTGGTTAAATAAAAGCAATAAAAATGTCATTACTTTTTAAATTTGTACTTCTTTCTTAAACACCTTCCTTCCTGATATATACATATATTACTGAAAAAATGGCAGAAAATGGTTAATAAGCATATGTGTTGGGCAAAAAAAAACAAGAATTCAAATATTCTCTATAAATATCTCAGTGAAGGTAGCCTTGGAATTCCAAATATTAAATATTTTTAGGATGCTAATCACAGACATTTCTAGACTGATAAATTCAGAAGAATTAACATCATGACTAGAAATGGAATGTATAAATATAACATCAGTGAAAATTAGGTTACTTCTTATTCCCAGAAATATTTATTAAGAATTGGAATTTACTCAGAAATCATGTGTTATGAATATTTTCAAAACTTGGAATTTTTTTACTGCTTCAGCCTTTTATATTTCATCATTCTTTTATGATGAAGATAAAGAATGTTGGTAAAGGGAAGGAACTTTATTATTTAAAAGATGTATATGATGGGGACAACTCAAAAATTAGAGAGTAATTATAAATGTTTTTAGAATGTTTGGCTCATTCATGATGTCAAATACATTTCACTTCAGTTCCAGAAACTAATACAACAACAATTGCAGAAGCTGAAGTTAACCTAACAAGAAGAAAAACAACTTTTAAAAAGTTACAGTAGTGTATTAGAATAGAAGAAAAATTTTCATGTGAGAATAAAATATAAAAGCCCTGTTTACCTTTGACTTTATGGCGAACCAACTGACACAGAAAACTATTGAAATTGATTTCAGCTAAAATTGAGGAAACCATAATGAAAGAATTTTATAGACATTTATTTTTACAGCAAAAGGCAGAGTGGAGCTGCTTAAGATTAATCTCCGGGAAGTTGAACTGGATCCTGACATCAGTCTGGAAGAAATTGCTGAGAAGATTGAAGGCTACTCTGGTGCTGATATCACTAATGTCTGCAGGTATCCTGTTTTCCTGTCTAGACCAATCAGAACACACCTTTTCCAAGAACATGGCTAAACTCTGAATCTTTCAGAATATACATTTTTCATACTTTTCTGGTAATTCCTCCCCTCTCACTTTTTGCCCAGGAGTGAGCACTTTTTGCTCACATTTATATTTTATAAAAAAAACCCAGAAAATCTTTGGGATTTTTTTTTTAGGATATTCACTTTCTACACAAAGGAAGTTGTACAAGCTTACTAAGTGTTATTCTTCCTTATTATGGTTTATTATGAACAGTTAGTGAAATATATTCATATTTCCCTGTATTTCTCTTCTGACTGAGGGCTCTCTAAGAAATTTCTGAAGAAACACAAAACCCACCAACATTGGTTGGATTCAATTAAAAATAATATATCTTTAATATATCTGCAGATACTACCTTATTTAGTGAAATGTTGAATTTGTAAAATTCAACATTTGCAAAAACTGGTGGAAGAGTAATGGGTTAATTCTCAGTTTTTATTATTATACTACTTTTCAAGGTTGAAAATGAAAGAATAATAAGATTAACAGAGTGTTTTATGATTAAAGCCAAATGGTTTGATCTTGGTAACAGGAATTTGTTTTTATGATATTAATTATAAAATGGCTTCCAAAAGTCATTGAAACTGTTGAGATTGACATTTTGCAAAGTGGTATGTCTTAAAATTAGTGAATAAAGATTTGGCATATTTTTGTCAAGAGTTCATACATGAATGATAAGTAAAATACTGAGTAAGGATTAGAAAAAGGATTGTTCCCGCTGAAATCATTAATTTTAGTCTACTTCTACCATTTGTTCCAAGCAGTGCTGTGGAGTCGGAGTCGGAGTCGGAGGAAATTTTGGGTACCTGAAATCGGAGTTGGAGTTGGCAAACAATGTGCCGACTCCGACTAGTACTAAATTTAGATTACAGTTATCTCCCGACTCCATTTCTTAATATTATGCACCTAGTGAAAAAGTATTATTTTCTGCTAAATATATTCAGTCATTTATATATTTCTTGAATTTATGTTAATTGTACTTCTACTATGCTTATTTAGTAGCTGAGCAGTATGGTGTTTGCTTGTTCCCAATGCAGTAAAAAATATTTTTCCTCAAGTAGCTTCATTTAAACTGGAGACCAGGATGCACTGCATTGGAACACAAATTGAATTATTGATAGTGTGGAAGCAAACAACGGCCTATATAGAGATGGCATTATAGTCTCTCTTTATAGATTTAACCAATTAGAATATACCTGTGATTGGATATAGCAATTGGGCATTTCATTGGATATAACATACCATGTTTAGTGAAGTCAGTGAGGTAATTAGAATGTAACTATGAGATAATGAACCAAGACGACAAAAACAATGGGGGCTTGAAAGAACAAAGAGTCAGTTTTCCATGAATATAGGTGTTTTTTTAGAGAATTTCTCAGAGCTGTGTTATTTACCAGCATTTCCCCCTTCAACTTAGCACTGATTGGCCTTCCAAATGTCCTGTGGCTAAAATGTTTTGTAATGGAGCAGTAACCCAGTTTGACACCATATAGCTGAGTCAGTGCTTTGTTTTCCATGAGAAGACATCTTTAGACTAGGAGCTTTCAACTTGGTCCTTAGAATTCCACTTTACTGTTATGGTTCCCCTGGTTACTGTGTTGACTTACTTATGTATGAGATTTATATGACTACCCATTTTTGTGAATCTGGGCAATATACAATGAACAAGAAATAGAACCCGGCAGCATATAGGAAACAAGTACAAATTACAGTTAATATCAAAACAGTTAATCCATAATATACATTATATTCCTCCAGGTGGAAACTCCACTCAGCCTGGTCTCAACCCTGGAGGAAAGAAATGAGGCATGTTTTTAATGTTGTTTTAAAGCAGGGTTAGGAAAGATACTTCCAGGCACTTTGGGGAAGAGTTAAGCTTTTTAAGTCCCTTGGACAGTAGCACCTGAAATACCCATCAGGAGATATCACTGGAAAGAAAATTTCCTGCTCCATCTACTTTTCCTTCAGATTCTTTTAATTAAAAAATAAAATGACCATATTGTGACATGCCAAATTCTAGCTATCATTTTTATTTGCAAGAATATATTTAAGTATGCCTAACATTTTGTTGAGAGCTACTTTGGCGTAGAGGTTAAGGAGACCAGGAGTTCTAGTCTTGCCTTTGACATGAAGCCAGCTGCGTGACCTTGGACCAGTCACTTTCTGTCAGCCCTAAGGAAGAAGGCAGTGGCAAAACACTTCTGAAAAACCTTGCCAAGAAAACTGCAGTCTCCAAGAATCAGGGAATGAAAGGGGGAAAAAAACCAAAACAAACACTTTGTTGTAAACTAGAAAATAATGAGTGGCTGTTCAACAGTACTTATTTGGAAATGTTCCCACATGGACAGAAAAAAAAAAGCTTATATAGAGTTATATTGAACATCTAGATGAAAGTGCCAGATGAGAAGATAGAGAGCACATCTCATCCATTTGCTTTCTGAGATGAAATATGATGTATGACTTAGGATTTGTCATTCCTATCGTCCTCCGTCATTTTGTGATTAGGCAGAGGTCACAGCAGCCACAATAATTGATGTGCCAACTCTGCAATTTGGCTTGTGTATATTTGAGGAACGGTGCAAGTATTTACTAAGTCTCTATCACTGGCAAGGTTGCCTGGCTGAACTTTAATTTTGTCTATAGAAGTGTTTCTCCACTTTAGCAACGTTAAAATGCGTGGACTTCAATTCCCAGAATTCTTCATCCAGCTTGCATTCAGTTGAAGTCTGCACATCTCAAAGTTGCTAAGGTTGAGAAACACTGTTCTGTAGTACATCTTAATTTTATATAGAAGAATAGTTGCCATTGGCAAGTGGCAGTGTTTGTGGCAGTAGAAAGCAGCCTTTTAGAGTGGCATAATAGGCCTAAAACTGTTTGGAGGAGTGTAATCTGATGGATCAGTTTATATCTAAAGCTGATGTTTGGGCTGTTTTGTTCTTTTGGTAGGTGACCTTCTCCATTTTACATCATTTTTGGCTTTTTCTTTGACATATAATATTAGCAACAGCTCTGTGATGTAAAGCAATTGCTGAGAAAGATATGCCCAGAAGGAAGCGTAAAAGTTTTCTTTTAATATTCTGTATCCAGATATATATATATAGTTGGTTTTTCAACCAGACTGTGAATGTTTTACATAGTGTAATGCAGAATAAGTCCAGTGATGCATTTAAACTGCCTTTTAGTTCATAATCGAAATAATTGCTTTAGTACCTCTATATATCATAACGAAACAATTGCTTTATAACTTTCTTTACATCTGCCCATTTGCTAGAATTATTGGTGAATTTCATCCTTAGTGTTGTATCATGTTTAGTTCCAATCTTGTCTGTGAAGGATTATAAAATCATAGGGGAAGAGACTATTTAGATCAATGTTTCTTAAGTTTAGCAGCTTTAAGATGTGTGAACTTCAACTCATAAATTCTAATTTAGACCATGGGGTCTAACCCTCCACCTGCCCTTTGTCCCCCACTTATGGCCACAGAAGTGGCTATCCAGCCTCTACTTGAACATATCCAATGTAGAATCATATATTTTGATTCTATATTGAAAGTGGAAGTAAGCAGCTTGACAGGATAGGATGTGCTTTATCTATTCATGTTGGGAATTTACAACTGATATCCTGTTTCCACCAAAATAAGACATCCCCTGATAATAAGTCCAATCAGGCTTTTGAGCACATGGCAATAAGGCCAAGCACTTATTTCAGGGTTCAAAAAAATATAAGACAGGGTCTTATTTTCAGGGAAACACGGTTCATAGAAATCTATATGTTCTTTTTTTAATTAACTACTTCTTGGACTAACATGCCAATTCGAACTCTTAGCTTTCAGGCTGTATACTTATCCAAATTTTGCAGACCTCTTTTGGAAGATAAGTAGAAAATTTCAGGGGATCGGTTATACAAGAATTTTTCCTTTAAAGAAAATGTGTAAACAATGCAAATTTTTATGCTGTTGTTTTTAAATATAGGAAATGAAATGTAATAGAATCATTGTTGGCAAAGCAAAAAACCCCCAACACCACCCTGTTATAAATACTGTAAGTAAAATGGTATTTCAGCCTTGCTGTTATACATCATTACTAATATGTAGCGTTTATGGATTTTATTTTTAGGGATGCCTCATTGATGGCAATGAGGCGACGCATTAATGGCTTGTCAGCAGAAGAGATCCGGGCCCTCTCTAAAGAAGAGCTTCAGATGCCCGTCACCAAGGGGGA
Organism: Masticophis lateralis; assembly: GCA_030761175.1. NCBI lineage: Eukaryota > Metazoa > Chordata > Lepidosauria > Squamata > Colubridae > Masticophis > Masticophis lateralis. The sequence goes on along the minus strand of JAUDYJ010000004.1, from coordinate 24,200,286 downwards.
CTTTGACTTGGCTCTGAAGAAAATCTCCAAATCAGTTTCAGCTGCAGATCTGGAGAAGTACGAGAAGTGGATGTCAGAGTTTGGCTCTGCTTAATCCTGGAGACATCTCTTTATGAAGGATTTTAGATTTTTAATTATAAAATGTTGGAAGGATTTTGAAACCTTTTAGGCTTGTGGTTTTCTTATGGACAATATTCCTCTTTTTTCGCTTTTTGCACTTTTAGAGGAACAAATGAAAATGTAATGAGGTCATAGTATTCCATAGAAGCTGCTTGAAACGGAGAAATCCTTATCTAGTTTTGGTGTTCTGCACTTTAACAGTAAATGCCTGTGTCCTATTTTTGTTGACATAGTTTCGTCTGCTAATCAGACATGAGATTGAATGGGAATAAATTAAAATAAGTAATACTTAATATTAGGCTATATTTGTCAGATTAGCATCAGATCCGCATTACCTTGAATGCGGGTGAAAGGTTTTTATTTTGTTTTTTCCCCTTTATGCAGAGATTATCAGTATGATCTACATCAAAAATATTGGGGATCATTTTATGCTGCATTCAGGTTGCTATGGCTACAATGATATTTGCTAGAATTCAGTAATAAAGCAAAACTTTTAGTTTTCCACTATTTGCTGTTCTCTTGATATATCAGGACTACAGCTCCCATAATTTCCAGGAACCTTTGGGAAGGCTGGGAATTCTGGTAATTGCATTCCAAATGCACTGAGAGGTTACGCAATTCAGGAAGAGTTAAGTTATGAGGGAAAGGAGATACATGCCTCCAAAGGCAGCTCTTGACATCGTACCCATCACTTGTGGAAATTTGAAAAACAGTTTTGATCTGTGCATGTTTACTGTAGCCAGCAGCAGATTAAATGCAATTAGCTCAATTGCTGCATCAAAATCGGAAGCATTGGGATTTGACAACTTGCTTTATACTTTTGTTATTTGAAATTTCAGAACCACTGTTGCTCTTGTTTCTGCTTTACACTGATATATAACTATTCCAATTTCTGCGTACCACTGTGAGCGAGGAAAATATTAATTCTTCCACTATCTTAATCATTCTAAGACTGTATGCATATGTATTCCAATGGCTACTGATTTAACTTAACATTAATTTATATTTTATGAACACTAGTTGTGTGTTTACAATATAGGATATTGAAGTGGAACACAGTGACACTCCAAACTTGAAGCTATAGAATTGTTGTTCTTGAAATCCAGAACTACTCTGTTCCTTTTCCTTTTTTTAGAAAAAAAAATTCTTTTAATATTTGTCATTGGTTTTGTATAACATGCTGTTCCCAGATGTAGCAATGTATATTCATATCTAATTTTTTTTAATGATGTACATGGGAAGTGTTACAAAACAGTGTCATCATTTGTGAGGTCTACAGTATGTAGACATGAAGTATAGTTGAGATCTTGAAGTGATCCTCTGAATGAGTGGAACTGGTTTATTTCTTTATTTATTGTTGAAGAAAGATATGTGATAAAAAGTCCTGGCAGATTCTGATTTTGAATGTGGCTCTAGAAAAGTTAATATGGATTGGGATTTCCAAACCAAACTGTCTACATGTCAAGGGATTGCATCCCGTTGGTTTCAGATGTTATGAAAACCCAAGCTTAAGGTTTTGTTGTCAAAACATTATTTAGGTACTCTCTTCTGATTCTCTAGGTATTTTTTCACTTGGAGGTAAAGCACCCCAAAGCTGCCCTTTTTTGTCATTTTTGATGCCAGCAGTAAAATGGAAATGGATCCCTGGCAGCCTTTCTGCCCTCCCTGGCATATATTAAGAATTAGCTGACATCTCTTCTTTATTGATGTACTTTAGGTTCAGCATTAGTTTAATTTCAGTTAACCCTTAGCTTTTATTTGCTTTACAATGATGCCATGTGTCATTGCTTCTATATTGTGATTACCAACTTTTTGGCAGAATCTTTGGCCATGTCTACAATTATAGATCAGTATTAATAATTTTATTTGTACAAATAAAATTTGTATTAAACTCAGGAAAGAGATAATAAAATGGCTGAGACAAATTTGGTTTGGCTCAGTAGGAAAGAGAAAGGCCAGTGCTCCAGTGGCAGAGACCTGTTACACTACATAGGACAAATTATGCAGGTTGTGTTGACAAGATATTGCACCAATTTCCACCTAACATTAAATGTAAGTAATCTATGTTTGTTGGTGTTTGGCTCCTTCTGCCAGTAAAAGCAGGTAAACAAATCATAATGTCCCATCTGTACATGAGAACTGAGAATTGTCATTTTCTCTCCCCCTTAAAATCCATAAACATAATCCACATATTTCTTTGGTTTGTTAGAAGAAAGAGTCCAATCAGTGCTAAACAAACATAACACTAAGCCATCCAAGATGGATTTCTTGTTTTATTTAGCCACACCCACCTGGGGAGGAGCCAAGTAGGAATGATCAAGCAGCATAAGCATTTACAGGATGAATCTGTTAAAGCCAGATTTTTTTTTCCCAATTTAAATGCAGTTGAAGTCATCTGGTATCAAGATTGTGAGCGAAGCGTTGTGTTCATTACCAACAAAAGACAGGTTTTTTTTACCTTGAACAGAAGAAGTCGTAATAAATGTCCTAATGATGACTCACTTTTCTTTTATGTGGCAGTTTTTGTTCCGTGGACATATTTTGCACTCCTGCGGTAGCTGAGTTGGCAGTGATGTTCTGAAAACATATGAGGAAATCAGTAACTCATAAATCTTCCAGTTTTAACAACATTATCTCTTTTAGATCCATTCATTGTTTTCCTTTGTGAACAAAGTAGCCTGGCATTGTAATTTGCAAGAAAAATAAGGACTCTCATAGGAAACATAAAATTCTTTTAGGACCCTCTGCTGTTTTCTTACTAGTAGTTGCATGCTTTTTTGCTCTCACATTTTCTGTACTTCAGAAGTAGAAAAAATAGAGAAAATCTTTGAAAACTTTGTAAAATATCAGCATGATAGTTTCAGCATGATAATTTGTTGAGAGTATATGCACATAAATGTTTTTTTTTGGAAAACGAGATACTACCATAAATAAGTCGAAAATAAAGACCTTGTATGTTAAAAGTAAAAATAATTCCTAAAATTTTACCTGACTACCCATTTACAGGATTTGGCAATCTTTGCTAGTTTCTCCCAGTTGATTTGGATTGCTTTATTTTGTTTCAGCTTCTGGAACATCAATTGTGTACTCCAGATGTTCTGGATTACCACTTTAGTCCCTTGCTAAAGGAGGGAGGAGTTAGCTATCAGTATTTCTTCGATGGAAATACTGGGACAGGAACACTAAATGATTTGACACAGGTGCAACAGTTTCTTTGCAGAGGTCACTGCAACTATTCTAATTCTGATGATACAAGATACTTTAATCTGAAAACTGTAGACAATTTTTTTCCTGATACTATGATGGGGAACATCTAATCAAACCTCATATTATTATTAATTTTATTTATTTATTTGGAACATTTATATAGGTGGTCTTCGACTTACAACCTCTATTGACTCCAGAATTTATGTTGCTAAGTGAGAAATTTGTTAAGTGAGTTTTGCCCCATTTTACGACTTTTCTTGCTACAGTTGCTAAGTTCTTAAATTAATAACATGGTTGTTAAGTGAATCTGGCTTCCCTGTTGACTTTGCTTGCAAAGTCGCAAAATGGGACCAGATGACTGCGACATTGCAACTGCCATAAATATGAGTCAGTTGCCAAACATCTGAATTTTGATTTCGTGACCATGGGGGATGCTGCAACCATCTTCAGTGTGAAAAACGGTCATAAGTCATTTTTTTCAGTGTCGTAGCTTTGAACGGTCACAAAGAAAGCTGGTCCCACAGATAACTGGATCCTTTACAGCTCATCTTGAAGCGGCATCTTGAATTGCACCTGGAAGGAAACTGGCGGCCAGTGCAGCTCTTGCAATGGCAGTGTTCCATGGGTAAACCTAGAAGCACGCATCATTCTGTGCACCATCATGTTCTGGACCAGTTGTAGTTTTCAGGTGATCTTCAAGGGCAGCCCCATATAGAGTTCATTGCAGTAATCCAAATGGCAGGTGACCAAGGCATGAGTGACTCTGAACAAAGCTTCCCAATTGGCACATCAGGTAGACCTATGCAAAGGCCCTTCCTAGACATAGTTGCCACCGATGAGTGTTAGGAGGACCTATTGAATTGTATACCAACTCATCTGGAGGAGTGCTAAACCATCTAGAATCTGGGGCTTATTATTATGGTTGGTTGCACAATCAGCCAGATATTTAGACTGGATTTGGCATTTTTTTATCCATGACGTCCTTCCCAACATCTGGGATAGGCAGACATTGATGTTTGATCTAGTGTTAAAGATGACCCAGGATATAAGATTTCTAGTTAGAGCTGTCTTTTGCAATTGATGGTTGGTGCTTTTGTCAATTCTGATGGTGTTTAAGTGGTGCTCCAGTTTTGGGATTGCACCCAAGTCACCTATAGTAATAGTAATACTAATATATATATATATATGTCTTTGGTTATTCGGGTCTTCTCCCGCGTAGAGTTGGAAGTATCTTGGCGACGTTTCGACGAAGTCTCATTCGTCATCTTCAGGCTGGTGTTCTTGGCTTCGTGCTTCCAGGAGCAATCCAGAAGCTGAGAACACCAGCCTGAAGATGACGAATGAGACTTCGTCGAAACGTCGCCAAGATACTTCCAATTCTACGCGGGAGAAGACCCGAATAACCAAAGACCTACATACAAACACCCGCGAAAACCTCAGAAAACACACACACACACACATATATATATATATGTAATATACTAATATTACTAATAGTAGTGATCTTTGCTTTCTTTTTAAATTGTTTTATTTAATTTTTATTATTTTCATTTTCAGCACAGTTTTGAGAACGAATTTAAAATGTATCAGTGTGAAATGGAAAGAATAATTTAAATATTAGTACTATATGTAGGGTTTTTTTTATTGTGAAACGTTATAGAACAATGTTTACTATTATTAACTGCCAAGAACAATATTTCCTTTTTTGCATGTGGTTGCACTTTCAAGATTTTCATAAAACATACCCAATTTTTTAAACATATGGTATCATTTAGAATTACTAAACATTCAGTGTGTTTAGAATTGTTCACTCTTGTTCTCTCCTTTCTTCTTGGTTTACCATTAATTCTATTTTATAGAGATAACGGAGTTCAGCTGAGAAACAATATGCCTAAAATTACTAATGGGTAAATTGCTGAGCCAAGAATTAATGTTCTTATAGCTGTTGATAATGTCACAGTATGTCTGTTAAAAGTAAGTTTGGGATGAAGTAGATATTGGGCAGGAAACCAATAATTAAATGTGTGATTTTTTAAAATTAAAATTACTTTCTTAAACTTCATAGCAACTGTTAATGACTGCAATTTAGATTATAGCAGAAAAACAATATGTGTCTGCATTATTCTCTTTAACAACTATTGGTAGCTTAGATTATTTTATTTGAAAAAATATATTTAAAAGGAAGCAGTTCCTCCCCTTAACTTCTCTCTTTTATTCAACTTTTATTGTTTTATCAATGTATAAAATACAAAGTAAAATAAAAATAGGAAATTATGGGACAAAAAAAAGAGGGAAAGAAAACATGAGGTACAAGGGAAGGAAAAAAAGGCGTTGATTTCCATCTCTTTAGAATAGTACAAGATAATATTACAATCTCAACTTTTTTGCTTTTACACATTAGTATATAACTAGCCATTTCTATAACAATAAATCTTATCTAATCAGCAGAACCAGTCTTAAAATTTCATTTTTTATCACAACCACAAAATCTAGAAATGATATCCAAATAAACATCCAAATATATTCTCTTTGAATAGAACAATCAATTTAACCATTACTGTTTTATCTTCCTTGCTGTTGAAATAATATGTATTTCTATTTGTCTTTAATAATCTTTATTAAACCATCACCATTTATATTAACAAAATTCACTGTATTCTTTCAGATTCTTTAACCTTAAAGGGAAAAAATATTTTTATCCATTTTAAAATACTAAGCTTTTCTTTTAAAACATTTCTAAAATTAAAACATTCTAATACATCTTTTTTAAAACTCTCTCTTAGCATGCATACATTAAAGTTCACTTTCAGACCAATAAAATTCCAACTAATTCCAATTAACTCATTAAATTTGGATCGCTCCCTCCAAGTTACCCTCAGAATATTTTTTCTTCTTGTATACATCCTTTTTAAAGCTCTAGATCAGGGGTTCCCAGTCTTTTCTATACCCTGCACCCCTAGAACGCTTCTGATATATTCTCACACCCCTTAAAAAATAAATAATTATATGCATATAACATGCATATACACTATAATTTTGAAACTTCTAAACCCATGTTTTCGCACCGCCTGGAATATCGTCTCGCAACCCAGGGGATGTGAGCACCCCCGGTTGGGAACTCCTGCTCTAGATTTTTCTTTAAGCTAATACATCTTTTTTTTTAACTTTCTCTTAACATAGATATTTTCAAGTACATTTTCAATAAGATTTTACAAAGTTTAGGAATTACTTAAGCTTCTCAACTACCTAACAAAGGAGATACAGTTGCAGTGTATTACTTTGCTGCAGCTTATAATGATACATAAATCTCTAGTGACATTGTTTTAATTAGAAGAAATCAATCCCTTTAACTTTACTAGGTTTGGTCAATGAATGGGCAAGAATGTTGCCCTTTCTCATTATGGCTGCCTAAATTATTGTTTTAATGGTTTTACTGCTTTACTGTTCTAATGCTTTTTCTGCTATCCTTGTCTTAATGGGGATTTTTAGTCCATACTGGTCTGGAATGACACAAATTGTAACTAAAAAGAAATCACACTAAGATTGTAGTGATGGAGATAAAGGAAAATTAGCTGGGGATGAATGTAACGGAAACCATAGCAACCCTAAGAAAGAGTTATAAATATAAGTCATTTGAACTAAATAAATTACACAAAGGACTTCTGGGCAACACTGCAGTATCCAAGCTAAGAAATCACAAAGCAGTATGCACATGAATAGCCCTATCTTGTGTTAAAAAAATATTTCTTTTGTTTCAGTCTCTTTCTAAATTGATGCTCCCTAGAATTTTGGACTTTCATCAATTCTCCAAATTCCCATTGGAATATTGATTGGAAATAATGGGAGTTAAGTCATAATACATCCCCAAGTTGCTTTCCAGAGAAACAGACAGAAACACTCTTGTATCTTACTAAGGTTTGTTAACTTTAGATACGGAAGAGTTAGAGACGTATTTTCTGCTCAGAGGAAATTGCCAAAAATCAGGCAACTTCTTCCTTTAGGCTGGCATATTTTCTCCTTGACAGAGGTTCTCAAATCTAGAGGTGAGCTCTCAGGAAGTTGCTGAATGAAAATTTCTGGAAGGATCACTAAAGTAAGGATGCTGACAGCACCTTATCCAGCGATCTCTGGAGGGTCAAATATTACCTGACCCTGGATCAGAATCTCAAGTTAGGGATTTCTCTTCTCTCCCAGATTTCCCTTTATTCTTTCCAACCCAGTGAAATGATGGAAAGAAATTAAGGGGATGGAGACCCCATCAATCTATTTGTCTAGAAAAGGGATCTGCAACCTTAAACACTCAAAGAGCCATTTGGATCCGTTTCCCACAGAAAAGAAAACACCGGAAGCCACAAAACCCTTCCCATGCCTGACTATTTCTTGAGCGGCCACAAAACTAGCAAATGTAGTTGAATTAAATGTTCTGTTTTCTTCTGAAACTTTTCTTTTCTTGGATTTATCCATGGTTGGCCTACCAGGGATTGAAAAGCTTAATAAATCGCATGCTGGCGGGTGTCACACATTGGCGGTTGTGGCGCATATTTTGAGTGACGAGAAGCCGCAGCAGAGGGGTGAAGGAGCCACATGCAGCTCCAGAGCCACAGGTTGCTGACCCCTGGTCTAGAAGCAGAGTAACTGAATGAATTTGGTTTGGGGGTAGGAAAATTGAGCACAAGAACCATCACATTTTTAGATGTACCAGATCTGATGGGAGTTTTAGAGTAAAATGTTTCAGAAAAAAAAATTCCTCCAAATATTCTGGGAGAGATGGCAGCTTGAATGTTGTGAGATCTCTGCCATTCTAAGGATTTAGGATTTATTGGATTTATATACCGCCCTACTCCCGAAGGACTCAGGGCGGTGTACAGCCAACAATAAAAATACATACGTACAAAATTTAAAAACCAACTAAAAACAGATTAAATGAATTTGGCCCGGACAGAATTAAAACACCCCAATATAATTTTATTTTTTTTTTAAATTTAACACTAAAAACGGGGAGTGGTTAGGCCAGGCCCGCCTGGCGAAATAGAAAAGTCTTAAGAGCGCGGCGGAAGGTGGGCAGATCCGGGATCCTCCGTATCTCTGGGGGGAGCTCATTCCAGATAGTAGGTGCCCCCACAGAGAAAGCTCTCCCCCTGGGGGCTGCCAGCCGACATTGTTTGGCTGACGGCACCCGGAGGAGACCCTCTCTATGAGAGCGTACTGGCCGGTGGGAGGCTATTGGTGGTAGTAGGCGGTCCTGCAAGTACCCAGGTCCTAAGCCATGGAGCGCTTTAAAGGTAGTAACCAGGACCTTGAAGCGCACCCGGAAGACCACCGGGAGCCAGTGCAGCTCGCGCAGGAGAGGTGTCACATGGGAACGCCATGTTGCTCCCATCACCACCCGCGCGGCCACACTCTGCGCCAGTTGGAGCCTCCGGGTGCTCCTGTAATGTAGAGAGCATTACAGTAGTCTAGACGGGAAGTGACAAGGGCGTGAGTGACCGTGAGCAAGGAGTCCCGATCCAGAAAGGGACGTAATTGGCGGATCAGGCGGACCTGATAGAAAATCCTCCCGGCCACGGCCGTCAGATGCCCTTCCAAGGACAGCCGTGAATCCAGGAGGACGCCCAAGTTACGAACCCTCTCCGTGGGGGCCAGTGATTCGCCCCCAATAGTCAGTGATGGCGCCAACTGACTATAAGCCACCATTCCTCCCAATCCTGATCCTGTGATCCAGAGCAGATTGTGTAACCGGTGCTGTGCTTCCTAATGGACCCCTACACAGGTAAGCTTAGGTGCACCATGACAGGACAGCAGAAATACATCAGTATATGCACCTGCTTAGAAGGGTGGGTTCTAAATTTTTTTTACTACCGGTTCTGTGGGTGTGGCTTATTTTGTGGGCATGGCTTGATGGTCATGTGACAATCCTTTAGGATTTAGCAGAGGTACTGGTCTACCAGGCTTTTAATTGCTTGCAGAGCTGTACCGGTCTACCCATTTATTTTACAGACACTGGTTTACCCATTTATTTTTGCAGGTGCTGGTTTACCCATTTATTTTTGCAGGTGCTGGTTTACCCATTTATTTTTGCAGGAACCAGTGTACTCATTTGTTTTTGGAGGCACTGGTCTACCAATTTATTTTGGAGGCACCGGTCTACCACCACTCTGCCTTTTAACACTGATCAGCTGTAGGGCGGCCCTTTGAAGCCCCATGGCAAGAGTTTAAACAGTTTTTTTCCTTCTAGCCCATCAGCTGGGACTCAGGAGGCAGCAATAGATTGGGGGTGGGGTCAAATAAAAGGTATGAATAACGCGGGGGGGCAGAACCGGTTCGGTGACATCATATTGTCACCGCTACCAGCTTGGCGGAACCTGCAGGAACCCACCGCTGCTGCTTAGATTAGAATCTCTCTCTCTCTCTCATACGCACAGTACATACAATCTGTTTATATGCCCACATCCAGATTAATTCCTGCGTAGAAAAGGACAGAAAGATAGACACAAATGTTACTTGGTTATGCCATTGCAAGTATGTGTAGCCCTTGAGTTATGACTACAATTGAATCCAAAATGTTATGTTGCTAAGTGAAACATTTGTTAAGTGAGTTTTGCCCAATTTTACGACCTGCCGTGCCACAGTTGTTAAGTGAATAGTTGCAATCGTTAAATTAGTAACAGTTACTGAGTGAATCTGGCTTCTGCATTGGCTTTGCTTGTCAGAAGGGGATTACAAAAGGGAATAGTATGACCTCAGGACACTGCAACCATCGTAACTATAATCCGAATTTTGATCATGTGACCAGGGGGATGTTGCAATGGTTGTAAATGTGAAAAACAGTTTTAAGTTACTTTTTTCAGTGTCGTAACTTTGAACAGTCACTAAATGAACGGTTGTAACTCAAGGACTACCTGTGAAGGTGTTAGGAAAGAACCTCCGAAGCCAGTCTCTGCATGATTTCCCTACCTTTTAATAGTTACGAAGGAATTGTTTTCCCAGTCCTTCATAACTATCCAGTTATGAAGGACTGAAGTAAGCACATTTTAAAGTTGATACTCTATCTTGGAGCTATTTGTTCTGTTTCTTACTTTCCCCAGAAATGCTTGATCTCAAAGGAGTTCTTTTCCCGTTCTAGTTGCACAAAAAGACTCTAAAAATCAAACATACAGGTTTTATGTTATAAAGCCTTTAATGGTTTGGCAGATAGTATCTGCAGGACTGTTTTTTGTTAATGGGAATCATCTCATCTGGAAGATTAAGTCAACGGGAGCAGATGGAGAATTCCTATCCCTATTTTCAAATAAAAAGATTTTTAAAAAACTAACAAAAGTAATGATTAAGATAGAAAGGAACAGAAAATAAAGAATAAAGAAGAGAACCAAAAGTGTGGAGAGAAAAAGAAATACAAAGAAATGACTTCTGACTTTTTTCTTTTACCAGATATAAGTACAAATTGACATTAAACTGTTGACACCGTAACTTTCTTTTTTTCTACTATATACTGATTTTTCCTAATCATCAAATCAAATTTATTTTTCCCCTGATCCATGCAAAAAGTCCAGAATGATTGACTAATTTTATTTTATTTTTATTTGAAAAAAATCTAATACAATGGTTTAAAAAAGCACAGAACCATGTTAAGATCAGAGCCCAGCGTTCTCTGCTTTCTCCATTTATTCATCACTGCCATTATGGAACCCAGGGGTGAAATTCTGCAGGTTCTGACAGGTTCTGGAGAACCGGTAGCAGAAATTTTGAGTAGTTTGGAGAACCAGCAAATACCACCTCTAGCTGGCCCCAGAGTGGGGTGGGAATGGAGATTTTGCAATATCCTTCCCCCAGGAGTGGGGAGGGAATGGAGATTTTGCAGTATCCTTCCCCTGCCATGCCCACCAAGACACATCATGCCCACTAATTACTACAGAATTGGTAGTAAAAAAAATTGGATTCACCACTGATGGAACCCTTCACTTCTGAAGATCGAAATGATGTCCTCTACTAGGTTTGGGATGGCAGTCAGTTCTGAGGAACTTTTGCTGTAGAAAACTTGCATTCAGATTTTAGTTTGATTTTTTTCCCTTTAATGCTTTATGGATCCACATGTTACAAATGTCTGTAAACCTGTTGGAGCCTAAAGATAACCATCATCTCAGTATTTATGCTGGGAACAATGCAATAAAGTGACTGGATGTGAAACACTGCAGCAAAATACATACACTGTGGAAAAGTTTGAAAAGGTTGCATATAATTCATCTAGGGATTTTCCAGAGTAGACGCAACAGCACAGAAAAGGCACTTTATTGAGGCATATATTATGACAACATACTCACATTGTATTATGTTTTGAAATATGTATTTTCAGAGCAATATTTAAAACTACTATTACATGAGTAAATAAGTTTGCCGCCAACCGCTCTTCATAATGAATATGTCTGTATTGTGAAGGCAGAAACCACATGCTGATTTCTGGCTGTGTTCATTCATGTTTTCCACATCACATCCCAACGGCTTTCTTGAAATAGTTGTTTTCCTATTAATATTATTCAGAAATAACATAGTAGTATATACTTCAGCAGACTTGGGTTGAATAACCTGAAGCGTTTCTACTGAGCAATAGCTTAGAATTCCTACTGTTTGCATGTTTAATAAAATGGTATTAAATGCATTGAGACATTTAAAATCATTTCTCTATCATCTAATAATATAATCAGCTCAACCCAATGGACCAGATCAGGCCTACAGACTTAAGAATTCATGTGATATGTAAACCAGTTACATGTAAGATATTTCCAAGTACAAATGGAAGGGACTCTAACCTTCAAAGTGTACGTCTGTCTTTTGATTATTTTTTTTAAATGCCACAAAATTTCTTACCCTGTCCAATTAATTAACTCTGGTTCGTTCAGTTCCACTGAGCTCATGCAAGTCTTAAGTGTTGAGGAATTTTCATATTGTGAAGATTAAATGCTATGATAATTAAGATGTAAAGCACCAGGAGCTCATATTTTCTGATAATACTCTTCTACAGCAAATGATACAACAGATGTTTGAATGTCTGGATCTTGTAATGTCTCAAATTTTTATATCTCATATTTTCCAAAGCTATCTCCTCTGAAAATGTTCGGTTGCAAATGTCAACAATTGCTTCTCAATATAACTGGAGGGGGACAGCCAAGGCGGTAGAGGCAACCTGTGGGGGATGGAAGGGATGCTGTATGGAACATACAGTCCCTTGCCAGTACTCCTTCCCTCCCTCCATTGAAATCTAGGCAACTACTTCGCTTTGCTTCATGGTAGGGCGGGCCCAATATGAATATTTTGCTCTGCGTAATTTCATGAATGCAGCAGAATAGAATTAACTGAACGGACTCTTTCGAGATTGAACATATTGATTCTTTGTTGAATCAAAATGAACTGAGCCTTTAATCCAGCTCTACTGATTCTTGCTTTCTAGGGAGCAATAATTAAAATCTATTAATTGGGACTTCTCTGCTGCTCTCAATTTACATTACACAGACCCAGTTATTCTTTGCTATCACTTTTTCTGCTTTTAAGAAAGCACTCAAAAGAGTTTATATAGATATTGGATGTATTTCTTCACAATTTTATTCATCTTGAGTGCTTATGAGGAAAAAATAGAGCATCAGTCAGTAGGATTTGTTTCATCATTTCGGTCATGATGTACATTGATCAGGTTTCCATGGCTTATTATGTACACAAGCTATCTTCAAGGGACACTATCAGTACTGTTGTATAAGTTGACTACCTAATTGGAACAGGATCTCTTTCTTTATATCCAAAAACAGAATGGTTTCGAAAACAACCCTTTCTTGAAACAATTGCTTCCAGCCTCAAATTTTAGAAGAGAGATCAGGTAATATCCAGGAGACCAAGAGTAGGCTAGCTACACAATACTTCCTTTGGCTGGCTAATTTGATGGTGGTTGCAGGCTTTAAGGTGGACCTGGACATTTTACAGCCCATGGGCCACATCTGTCCCTTTGACTGTCCCTCTTCAGCCTATGGTGATGGTCCTCATTTCTTATGTGGCTCCTTGGGAAAATTCATTGCCCACCCCTACTTTAAAGGATTGTATTTGGTGGACTTGCCATTGTTGCCATTTTGTAGCCTCAAAGAATCAATGAAGTGGAATGAAATGAATGGAAGCAACCTTTGATATGTTGGCTAATCATTATAATTTCTGAATCAAGAACAGGCAAATGGAAGTTATCAAAATTGGGAGTTAGTGAGAGCTTTTCTAAACTTTCTGTTGCTATTGGAGCATTGAAGGGCCAAAAGTTAAACACTTGGCTGTTTGCCAGCATGACAGAAAATCGATGGTTGGAACCAATTTGGTTCAGTTCAAAATGTGACTGCCATTGAAACTAGTTGCTAAGGGGTGCGTGTGTTCTCTTCAGAATTCTCTTAATGTGAAGTGGTTTTTCAATTTTATGTAAAAAATATTCAAAAGTACTTCACTGAGCACCCATATAATACAATCTGGACAACTCTCTGATTAATCATCAAGAGAACAAACTTCCTGTATCAATACTATGGAAAAATGGAATAATGGCATAATGGCAAGGTAGCATTTCATTTATATCTTCATTCATGATAGAAAACTGATCCAGTTGAATTTTAATATGGGTTTTAAATCCACAAAGATGAAATCTAAAAATACTAAAATGTCTTATTTCTTCTGTGCTGTTTTTCCTACCCCCAGCTAATGTACTAGTTTCTGCTATTTACTTTCTCTCATGTAGGTTGTCATGACAATTGAAAATGTTTTTCTGTGAAAAGGTGATGGCATCATAAAACTCAAGAGGCACAAGTGGTTTGTATACAGCAGTGATGGTGAACCTTTTTGGCACTGAGTGCTGAAAAGGGAGAGCGTGTGTGCACTAATCTGGGCGCAACCCAGAATAGGAGCTGCCCAGGGCGCATGCGCGTGCCCGACAATCAACCTCCAGTTTCCAGTATGTGCATATGTGCTGGCCAGCTAGTGTTCTGCGTTTCTGGTGCATATGTGTGCATGACGATCAGGTGGCCAGCGCGCATGATCATGCAGGAAAACAGAAGACCAGCTCTTCCAGTTTCCGGCACTTCCACATGCACGAAGGCCAGCTGATCATCGCGCTCACATTCAGTCCAGAAACCCAAAATAGGAACGGGTATTGCTGCACGTGCCAGTTGACATGGCTCCATGTGCCCTTTGGGCATGCATGCCATAGGCTTACCATCACGGGTATAGAGCATTACATTCACCTGTGCAAAGCTGCTAACAGCAAGCGATAAGGTGCTCTAGAGAGTATGGGTGCACTGCTGGCACCTCTTTGAAATATGTATTTTTGTAGGAGTGTATGGCTACCATTTGAGACTGGGGGGGGGATGGGGCGATGGGATGGGGAATAACAGGCTTTGACTCAACCCTTCCAAGACTGAGTGGCTGTGGCTTCCGGCGTCCAGATATAGCCAGCTGGTGCCATCGCTGGCTTTTGGGAGCGAATCATTGGCCCCCACGGAGAGGGCTCGCAACTTAGGCGTCCTCCTGGATACATGGCTGTCTTTGGAAGAGCACATGACAGCTATGGCCAGGGGGCTTTTCATTAGGTTCTCCTGATTCGCCAGTTGCGGCCCTTTCTGGATTGGGACTCCTTACGCAAAGTCACTCAGGCACTCGTCACTTCCCACCTGGACTACTGCAATACTCTCTACATGGGGCTCCCCTTGAGGAGCACCCGGAGGCTCCAACTGGTGCAGAATGCGGCTGCGCGGGGGATTATGGGAGCGAGAGGGCGCTCCCATGTGGTGCCTCTCCTGTGCGAGCTGCATTGGCTTCCAGTGGTCTTCCGGGTGCGCTTCAAGGTGTTGTTTACCACCTTTAAAGCACTCCATGGCATAGGACCTGGGTATTTGCGGGACTGCCTTCTGCTGCCGATAGCCTCCCACAGGCCAGTATGCTCCCATAGAGAGGGACTCCTCAGGGTGCCGTCAGCCAGGCAATGTCGGCTGGTAACCCCCCGGGGGAGGGCCTTCTCTGTGGCAGCACCTGCCCTCTGGAACGATTTGCCCCTGGAGATACGAAGGATACCAGATCTCCAGGCCTTTTGCCGTGCCCTAAAAATTTTTCCATCAAGAAGGGCTGGCGTAACCCCCCCCCTCCTTTTTTAGCTTTTTAAGTGTCAATTGGGTTTTAGTTGGATTGTTTTAAATTGTGGGCCAAAGCTGTGTAATTCTTTTAATGATTTTAAATTTTGTACTGGTATGTTTTTTATCTTTGGCTGTGCACTGTCCTGAGTCCAATAAGAGAAGGGCGGTATACAAATTGAATAAATAAATAAATAAATGCTGTTTTTTTAAACAGTTACTGATGTGTGGCATGGACCATTCAAAAATACCTTTTTGTCTTTTGATCTGAAAAGCAGCAGATGCTCGTCACCTACAGAGGTAAATTGTTGGATTTATCTCTATTGTGCTCAGAAGTTCCTTAGTTATTGTTGAATTATTTTGCAATGGTACTTATAATCTAAAGTACAACATTTCAAACTAATCATGTCATCAACAACAAGAAGAATAAAAACATCTATCTATCTCAGGTCTTTGGGAAGGAGTCAGTAAATGGACAAAATGCCAAATCCATTCTTAACATCTGATTGTGTGACTAAGCACAACAATATAATTATAATTAGCTTAGGAAAAGAAAGAAAACAAAGAAATTATAACACGTTAATAGTTCTGACTCAATATTTGTTGCCCCAGGCCAAAAGAAAAAAGAGATAGCGTTTTAATCTATCCTCTATTCCATATACATAAGTCCAATTTAATCTTATTTTAGTACATACACGTAAGCTCAGAGGACCCAGACAATATGATCCTTCTCATCTAAGGCTGGATCAGAGGAGAACAAAAGGAAGTTTCTATCAGGATATATTTTCTTTTCACATTATTCCAAGTGCTCTGCTTTACCATATTTATTTATTTAAATTAAATTGAGAAAGTTCTTCACACTATGTGATTATTTCTAAATTCCATGTAAAAACCCAGGAATATATCATAATCCTACAGAAACCGATTCGGAAGTCCTTTCACGTATACTTAATTCTCAGTAGGTTTATAAAAGGATTTATACTTTTATAAATCATACTGTGATAAACAAATACATAGACATTGTTTACTTTTGGCACCTGTAGTAGGTTTTATATTAGGTGCAGAAAGCCAAAAAATCAGGAATGGATTTTCTCCCTACATCAAGCGGATCGTATATGTAAAATAAACTGGTGGCCCTCATACTTTCTGTGCATTCCAATCCAGTCTACTATTGTGAATATGAAACCACAGATAATGAGACCTAGAATCTATGAGGAATGGGGGTTAGGCTCCAGAGCAGGGGTGGGATTCTACCAGTTTGGACCAGTTCGGGCAAACTGGTAGCTCCATCTATCAGCTGGGAGCAAACTGGTTCGCTTTGAAGATCAGATGGGCCCACTCACCCGCCCGCACTATTTTCCTACTTTTATCTTTTCAGCTGATTCGCATGGTAGAGCAGATTGCCATGCAAATCAGCTGTGTTACTCCTCTGAAGAAACCAGGAAGTGAAGATTTCTCCCAATTCTGTGCGCAAATTGTGTGATCACTGAACCGGTTGTTAAACTGGGAGGATCCCACCACTGCTCCAGAGCCCTGGAAAAAGGCACTGTGAAGAAGAGTGGACTTACAGTGTGAAGACTGAGGATAGATGAGCTAAAGGGAAGGAAGGGAAGAAGTGCTTAAGGATTGGTGGGTAAACAGTAGGAAGAGCAAGGCTGAATGGATGGATGGACAGATTGGCAGCAGATCATTGAGAAAATAGGTTGTGTGTTTGATTTACAGACACAAATGGCAGATATAACAAAACATATGTTCCTAACTGCAGATATGCAAAACCCTTTAGCACAGAAATTGAGGTGTCATCCATATTAGCTACAGACATTCACAACTATGGATAACAAAATCATGGTTAAGGAGGACTACTTCCTCCTTCCTCTCTTCATCCATCCATCCATCCATCCATCCATCCATCCATCCATCCATCCATCCATCCATCCATCCAGTTTAGAGGATGATTGACCCCAATGACACTGGATAGCTTACATTAAAAACTTAAGAACAATTTAATAAAAGGAAACACATAATAAACATCCAGATCATAAATGTTTAATAAGCTATTATTTTTATTCTAATTCTCAAAACCACATATAACATCTTTTTTGTTTGCTTGTTTGCTTCCTGAACATAGTCAGTGAGGAGTTTCCAGTCCAATTTAAATTTAGACAAATGAACAGCATGGTGACATAGTAGTGAAGACACTCACTTCCCACTCAGAAGGTTGAGAGTTCAATCCTAGGTAGTGGCAGATGTTTCTCTCCTAGGGTGCAAAGAAAAAATACCTGCTGCGAACTCTGCATCAGGAAGGGCAGCCAGCCAGTAAAGACTCAGCTCCATCCAGTCACTGGACCCTACCCTGAATTAAGGGATTATAGGGTCATAAAAAGAGAGTATTAAATTTGGACAATGTCCTATCTCTAATTAAGGCAGTAAATTTGACCATCTCAGCAAGTTCCATCTCAAAGGTATTCTTTGAGGAATATAGATTCAAGCAGTAAAAAAGGATTTATATGTTACAACAAACACTGGCTTTGACTTGGAAAACCATGGGAAATCGGGCAACGTGTATTCCCGGTGACATTGATCAGAAGCCAGATTATCACATTCTAGATCCAGTGGCATTTCTAAGTTTCCTGTAAGGACATCCTCACGTAAAACTTACTACAGTAATATATTCAGCAAGTAGCCAGTAAATACTGTATATAACGGAGGCCACATTACACCTATCCAGGAAGAAAAGAAGTTGGTAAATCAAACATAGCTGAAAGAAAACAGTTCTTGCCTGAGCACTTCAGAATAGTATAGGGTTACAAAGTACTCTATGCTTCCTTTAGAAGTATTTCTTTTTCTTTCAAAGAGAATAGGATCATACTCAAATGATGAAATTCTTTCCAACTAACTTCTATTGAACCACTCCTTCCACTCTAACAATAATCCTATACATCATTCTTTTCATCTTTTATTTTACAAGTATCTCTCCACATTTTTAGCAATATTCACTTTTGCTTTCTCAAATTTTCATTTTGTCTCTTTGGTCCCTTCCCCAGAAGACTTCAGCTACATTCCAAAACATTCTCTCATCTTACCATTCTAATGCTACTTTTCCTAAGAGGTCTGTAAGGGGCGTGCATAAGTGCACCAGCATGCCTACCGTCCCTGTCCTAATATTCCTTTTTACTTACTCTTTTCATGTATTCAAATTACGTTTATACTTTTACTTGTTATCTTATATATGCTTGACAAATAAACTTATGACTTAACATAGTCATGTATTTTTCTGCTCCTCAATTTTTTCTTTCACATTCTGGTTCCAGTCTTGACTCTGACCCTGAGGCTCTTTCCCAGTTCTCCAAGTCTTATAGACCTTATTTACTCACTTCAGTACTTATTCTCCCACACATATTAAATTCTGTTGCAAAGTCAAAACTTCTATGTCAAACCACAACATACATTACTTGTGGTAGGAGCTATTTAACACAGCACAGAGAAATGGAAGCCCTACAGATTCTTCTGTAGGAAGTTGGCACCCACCCATTTCCTAGAAAAATGAAATATTCTAGGAAATATTAAAAAGGCAGAATATTTTCCGTAAAAGAGAAATAAAAATCTTAAGACAGAAATTCAGCTCCAGCTCCCTGCCCCCAGCAGATACTTTAGTTATTTACAAGACAAAAGGTTGGGCCAGCTTATCTGCAACACAAAAGACCTTCACCTTCAGGACGTAATAGGATTAGCCCTCTACCCATCTCACCACATGGCACCTGGGAAGATTACATCACCCAGCAAGATTCAACCAGGCATGGGAGTCTGACAACCAATCAGGATACATTTCGTGCCACAGGAACAGGAAGAAAATTCAAAGCCCAACAGAGGGTATAAATTTCTCTCCCTCTCTCACCCATGTGTTCTTTTTGCCCAGGACCTCAAATCAGGACTTGGCCTTATTTTCGGGGGGGGGGTGTCTTATTATTTTGCGGGTGCAGGAGAGGGCGAGCATGGCCACCTCATGCCTCCCGCCAGCCATCTGGTCTTTGGGTCTGCACTGCACATGCACGTGTGCAGGGGGCCACGCGTGCATGCACAGGGCTGGGTTGCATGCGTGGGACTGCACATGCATTGCATTTTGGAGATTCAGGCACACACTCACGGATTCACGCCCGCCTACACAAGCTTTGGGCACTCGATCCGGAAAAGGTTAGCTATCACTGGCTTAGGGTATGCAAAAGAGGAATATAAAATGTGAGCTGCTGAAGCTAACAAGTTTGGATTTATTTCTAAGCGTGAAGCTTTAATGATCCAATGTCCTGCCTCATTCACAGAATGGCATGGGAAGTCCAGACAGTGTTGACTCCCAAATGTAACACTCCCAAGTTTTTCTATAGCTGTACCTGTATTTCCCCCTCCCCCTTTCATAATAAACTCTTTTAGGGTGAGAAGAATGGAATAACTGTTGATCTTCAGACTGGCAACACTAGTCATGTCTGTATGAAAACATCCTGCATCTACTTCATTGGAATTACTACTTCCATTTAATCCTATTAAAAGAGGTTTAACCTGATTTGGAACCTGCTGTAAATAGCTGTTGCGCCATAAACAATTATTCTTTATGTTTTTAAAATATGGTGGAGCTGCCCTCTACTGGTTTGGTTATGTAAGATGGTGCAATTGCTTTTTTTTTAAAAAAAAAGGAAATGGCCTCTATCATTTAACAGAGCTACTCCCGTCAGTAAGTTGCTTTCCTAGAAAAAAGAGATATCCTTCTTTTAAAATTTTAATTTTTAGCTTCTACAAGAAATGTAATAATGACAAAATGTTTTCAGTTGTTTAAGAGTCATGACAAGGACAATAAACAAACAAACAAACAAATAAATAAGGTTTCATGATTAATTAATTCATCAGTGAATGTCAATATAAATTGTGGAGGAGTTGTGAGGCCACAAAAATGAGACTGCAGTTATCTGTGGCCCTTGGATAGTTTTGCCCACTTATATCTTACTTAAAGCCCAGTTAGTGATGTGCACTAGTCTTCCAACTGTAGCAATGTTAGATATTCAATATTGTTAAATTGAATTATGGCACCTTAAAGCATATGTAATTTCTGGTGCAAGGAAGAACAAAGACCTTTCAATTCTAAAATTGTGTTAAGTCATTGGTGATTTGTATCTTTGGAGGGAAAATGATGTATTATTTCTATCAGGAGTTTTTTGGGTTTGCCTCTAAAGGTAAAAGTGAATGTTAGGAGGGAGAAGGAAAATTTAATATAGAACTGTAAGATTTATTTATGTTCTTAATTTCCCCCAAAAAAGTTTCATTATTTTCATAATGTGAGAAAAAAGGTATAAAATCTCTCCAGAGAGAGAAGGTGCTAGAAACAGATTTACAAGAAATGAAATGAGAAAATAACAGATTTCTGTTAAGACAATTTATAAAGACGCCTGCAGCTATTATCTTTGGAAAAAAATGGGACTGAAAGATGTAAGTAAAAAGAAAAGCACATAGAAATTGATCAATAAATTATTTTCCAAGGTAAATCTTGGAAATGTAGGCTTTAAATGGAAGTGCTCCTATGAAAGTTAGTTTGGTGCCAATATCATATCTTTTACAGTGATGGGTTTCACATTTTTTTACTATCGGTTCTGTGGGTGTGGCTTGGTGGGCATGGCAGGGGAAGGATACTGTAAAATCTCCATTCCCACCCCACTCCAGGAGAAGGTTACTGCAAAATCCCCATTCTCTCCCAATCAGCTGGGACTTGGGAGGCAAAGAATAGATGGGGGCGGGCCAGTCAGCATTTTTACTACCGGTTCTCCGAAGTACTCAAAATTTCCGCTACCGGTTCTCCAGAACTGGTCAGAACCTGTTGAAACCCACCTCTGATCTTTTATCTATGTATATATCTTTGTTCAAAAACCTCATTTAAGTTAGTCTAATAAAGATAAGTGAAAAACTGCTATCAAAGATGCTTAAATTTTCTCCAAGAAAATGTAGGAGAATTACCTAAAAAATGACATCAGCTGGAATCAGATCAGTGGTGGGATTCAACATTTTTTACTACCGGTTCTGTGGGTGTGGCTTGCTGGGCGTGGCATGGCTTGGTGGGCGTGGCTTGATGGGCATGGCAGGGGAAGGATACTGTAAAATCTCCATTTCATCCCAATCAGCGAGGACTTGGGAGGCAGAGAATAGATGGGGGTGGGGTCAGTCAGAGATGGGATTTACCGGTTCTCCTAACTACTCAAAATTTCCACTCCCAGTTCTCCAGAACTGGTCAGAACTTGCTGAAATCCACCTCTGAATCATATCCTGTAAAACTGTATGAATAAAGCAAGACTCTCCAGCTATCACATACCTCATCCTGAAGCAACCTTAACTCAGAATTATCACAACCAAATAGCTTTACAATATTTATTTGAGATAACATTTCTTTGTTTGTTTGATTTTAATTCAATAAAACTAAAGCTTTAAAGATGTTAACATAGTAAGGAGTAATCTCTGGATAAAATGAGAACCATGAAGTTTTTAAACAAGACATTTGTTTGCTGTTGTATTTCCATTTACATAGCAAGAAAAAGAAATCAGCATCCAGGGTAAATACTGCTTTTTTTCTAAACAACAAAACAACAACTCTGATAAAATTTGAGGTAGATGGAAGAAATGGTTTAGTTCTTGGAGTAAGTATGAACATAGTAAAGAGACCATCTTATGTTTAAAAGAAACAAGAATTGGTATTTAAAAATTATGTTTATGAGAGTATAATAAAAGCTCTGCTGGAATACATTTAAGGACTGTCTAGCACATAGAGTTTAATTCTCAAAGTGGGCAAAAAAAAATCTGTAAGCTAAAATAAACAACAAGACAAGAACTAAAGAACACTTTTGCATGCTCATTCTTCCATAGTTGGTAGGTATTCTGCCTCTGGTACTGGAGACAAACTTGCTTCAGATTTGATTAATAAACTATAATTGAGTTCCTGATACTCCATAACTTTCTTAATACCCACCAGGAATCTTCAATATACTTAGTATTAGTGTATTCCAGCCTTTAATTCTGCAATGTATGAAGAGAGAAATTAAAAGGACAGTAGTAAGACAATGAACAGACAGGATTTTGAGCTGGAGTGGACCACTAGACAAAAGGAAACCTTATTAAGAGTTATCATTGGCTTTCCTTGAAAGACAGGAAGAAGCAGAGTCTTTGATTAGGATCCTCATAGTTGGAAAAGTTTTTACAGAGGTTCTTTTCGAGAAAAACTACTAGAATAATTAACTCTCTAGCCATCTTTTTTCTCAGTTTTTTGTGAGATTACATGTGGGATTACATGTGAACAATATGCCTCTGTGTCAGTGGTGGGTTTCAAATTTTTTTACTACCGCTTCTGTGAGTGTGGCTTGGTGGGCTGGTTATGGCTTGGTGGGTGTGGCTTGGTGGGCGTGGCAGGGGAAGGATACTTTAAAATCTCCATTCCCACCCCACTCCAGAGGGAAGGATACTGTAAAACCTCCATTCCCTCCCCAATCCAGGGGAAGGTTACTGCAAAATCCCCATTTCCTCCCAATCAGCTGGGACTTGGGAGGTAGAGAATAGATGGGGTCGGGGCCAGTCAGAATTTTTACTACCGGTTCTCTGAACTACTCAAAATTTCCGCTACCGGTTCAGGTCAGAACCTGCTGAAACCAACTTCTGCTCTGTGTCTGTCTTTTAGGAATGACACACTGAAACTACAAATATTTGAGGGAAATTTTATTCTAAATTCACTCCATTCCATATGTCTCTAAGACTGACTAAACAGACTTAAAAGAAAAATGAGATGCTAATGTTTTGTTGGGATGTTCAAGGGTGTAGGATGGTTATGAGTAGGAGATTAGTCATTTAATTGCAATGAATTGGTGGTCTGAAAGATAGTTTTGAACCCACACTTTTCCATTATATCTCACCTTCTCAGTGGTGGGATTCAGCCAGTTCGCACCACTTCGGGAGAACCGGTTGTTAACTTTCTGAGCAGTTTGGCAAAGTGGTTGTTGGAAGAAATCATTAGGCCAGAGAACCAATTGTTAAATTACTTGAATCCCACCACTGCATCTTCTTATCTGGACACCTAAGGGCAGCTTTTACTCATCAAAATTGAAGAAAACCAGATCGATTGCTCCTTTATGTTCCAGCCCCACTTACCTTTGTGTCTGCACCAGGAGTGCTTTGGTTTGGGATTGTCTTCAGATGCCCTCTGCATATCCTTCTGATTCATCCCATGGAGTATCTATGCAAAATACCTACCCAAAGCCAATTACTGGACTCATTCGAGTTTACATAATAGACAGATTTATTCTTACATGAAGTTCAGTGCCCTTCTCCCATCTTGCAGATTGTTTACACTGCCCTAAATTTGGCAAAAGGAGACACATGCTTTGAAGCTTCTGTCCCTAATTAGCAGTGGTCTGGTCACAATCTGGGTGAGCCAGAGGGGAAAGATCAAGATCCCACTTTATTGCTCAGCTGGAAATAGAAATAATTCAAAGCACGGGTGATCTAACACCATCAGGGTGGCATTGGGGGTTTGGCTTTACTTGTTTAATTTTTCCTCAGTTGATGATAATTGTATGGGCTGTCAGCAATTTGTGTTAAGAGCTTGCTATAATTTTGGAGAAACACAGGAATTTTCTATTATCCCTGTCTGCCAAATCACCCAGTGCTGCTCAAAACAGAAAACAGACATATAAAACATTTGAGGGCTAATTCTCAACTCATTTCCTAAAGGCAGCAGTGATTACTGTTTTGGGAAATGTGTAGAACTAAATTTAACTTACTGGAGAACATTTTATAGAAACCCAGTTAATGGCTGTATTAACCTTCATTATCATAGGACTAATTTTTTAAAATCCTAGCATGTTACTTTGATTAATAGTTATTCACATGCATTATTAATAGAGTGCCAACATTGCATTTAATATGATTCATTAAAGCAGATTCACAGCTGAAGGGTATAAATAAAATAAAAATAAATTGCAAATTCAAATGAGGGACTGTTGTGTTGATATTATGTTTAGGTATTCTAAGCTACCCAGAGTCTATTCTTTTGGCGAGGTCTAAATAAATGAATAGATAAGTAAGTGAAGGTAAGCCTCCATTTAAAATTGTAAATGAGCTCAAAATTGCAGTTGTAAGTTGTGTCGGTTGTTAAACAGGTGATTATGTGACTAGGACCAACTTTATAGACTTTTCTTGTGGAGGTCTTTAAGCAAACCCACTGTCTGCAATGGGCATTTTTTGCAAAAAACTGAAAATAAAGGGCAGTTTCTGAGAAAAAGTGTTGTAAATTGTGCTCATGTGACCATAGGACACTGCAAATGGCTATATATGCAGGCCAGTTGCCAAATATACAGAATGCGCAGTAGCAGTCATAAGTCGAGGACTACCTGGAAGTAAACAAATAAATATCCTTATAAATGTGTAAATCTAAATATACAGATTGCGTGCATATTTGGGTTTGTCTGTGGATGTATGTGAGAGAAGGTACTTTTATTTATTGTATTTATTTATTTATTGGTTCGGTTTATATGCCGCCCTTCTCTGGAGACTCAGGGTGGCTTACAATGCGTTAAGCAATAGCCTTCATACTTTTGTATATACCTGCTTAGTAGGGTTTTGCCCCCCCCCCCAAAGCGGTGTTCTTTTTTACACAAAATCAGCTTATTGCCCCACAATCTGGGTCCTTATTTTACCTACCTCAAAAGGATGGAAGGCTGAGTCCACCTTGAACCTGGTGAGATTTGAACTTGCAGTAATTTCAGGCAGCTGGTGCTACTTAATAGCACTTTAGTCTGCTGCGCCACCAAGGCTCAAAATAAAGTATTTTATTTAAAATACTTTCACATCTTAAAATATCTGGATTGCCCAGAGAAAATGATACTTTTCAAGGCTGAGGGGCAATACTTAAATTACAAGTTTTTAAATTGTTCATTTCTTCCTCATGTAGTTATTGGTACTTATTTTATGAAAACCTGCTTTCAAGTACAAAGAACAGACCGCTTAATAAGCCAGTGTCCAAAGACTTGGGCCAACCCCAAATTGTAATTTATACTGTCCTACACCATCATCCAGCCATCCTTGTGATTATATAAATCCTGTCTTTAATCAATAAAGATGATACAAAGATACTACAAGATTGCGTACATCACGACAAATGGATATAGCAAAAGAAAAGCCTTCCAATATTTCCTATATTTCACTGTTGCAATAGAATTAGATGGCTCATACATTTAATGAAGTAATTAAATAATAAAGTAAATAAGAACCAATGGCTAGACATATATCTACTTCTTCATCATACACCATTGAACTGAATCAAGCGAATCCTGATAAGAATAGATTACAGATATAATCAAAACATGATCACTAAACAAAGGTATCAACTTGCTTTTCAGGGAATTCTGAGAGTTGCAGAAATACAAGATGTCTTAGCAAAATAAAACTGGCCTTAAAATACTGTTGAATACCAGTCAGAAAAGAAAACCAGAAAAAAAATGGCGGAGAGGAACAGAATGAATTATTATGGAAGTAGAGCGTTGTCTGAATCCTTTTCAGTCCAATGTCGGGCCTGTCAAGCAAACTCAGTAAGCTTGCAGTAAGCAAACTCAGGAAGCAAGAACAGTTTGAATTCATGGAAATAACTTGATGGCTAATTATAACAGAATCATGAAAGCCTATTAAAACAATTTTCCAGCTCAATTTACCATAATTAAGGTGGAGTATTCTGCCCCCCCCCCCCATGGTTCTTTCCTCTCCTGGACTTAGGAATCTTCTCTGTAATACTGTAACCTGCTTTTTCCTGTAACTGTTATGTTCCCTAGTCAACTTCTCCAGGTTGTGTTAGACATTCCACAACTGACCTATCAATTTCAGTCATGCTTGTGGCTGACCAGTGAGATTGGAATGCAGTAGCTCAACTCTGTTGATCCTGTTGGATATCTTGCAGGCTTTTGATACTGTCAATCATGGTATTCTATTTGATCACCTTTGATGGTTGAGAATGGGTGATTCTATTTTCTGAAGGGCAAGTTCTACCTACAGTGGTATAATACTAATAGTGGTATTGTAAGGCCTTCTCTTGTGGGTGCTATAGCCTTTAATATTCTTGCCTCTGTTTAACATCTGTATGGAGCTGCTGGGTGACGTTATCTGCTGGCATGGGGTCATGCCTCTTGATTCTGGGCTGAACTGATGTCTTATCCCAGTGCTGGGATAAGTGCTGTTAGTGTCTGGATGGATAAGAACAGGCTCAGGCTCAATTGCAACAATTGCAACAAGATGGAAGAGTTGTGAATATGAACGTGACTATGAGTGAATATGACTCCAGGGACATTTGGCTTTGGATGGGTTCTATGGTGGGTTTCTACAGCTTCGCCCTGGCTCAGGCGAACTGGTAGCGGCGGCGGTGGCAGTAGGATCCAGTCACCTGCCCGGATGTCTCTGCACATGCACAGAAGCGTCGTGTGACCATGCGCTTGTGCTAATGTGCAAACTGGTAGTGGTTGAAATTGAAATCCACTACTGGATGGGTTCAGGGGTGGGTTCTACTTACCTTTACTACTGGTTCACAATAGGAGCACGAGCACGCTTCTGCACATGCACAGATCGTCAATTACGATGTCTGGGCAGGTGGGCAGCACCTCCCACTGCTTTTACTACTGGTTCTAAAGAATCGGACAGAACCAGGAGCAACCCACAACTGGATGGTTGTACTTAGCCATGCCGAACTGATTTTTAACTTGAGATTTTTCTTGGATTCATAGTTCCTGCTCAAAGAATAGGAGACTTCTGTGGTCAAGAATGATTTTTCAAATGAAGAGATCCCTGCTGAGAAAAATGTAATAAAAAAATACTAGAATGTGCAGAAATGGATAGACTAACACTTAAAATTAAGGAGCAGGAAGAAACTGAATATTTTTTAACATGTGATTTGTTTTATCAATGGCTAATTGATATCAGGAACTATCAATTCCTGCTTGGAACAGAAGCAGGAACAGAAGTTAGAAATGTGGAAGCCTAAAATAATGATTAATTACATGAGGAAGGTCCACTGAAATGGATAAATAAATATTACTTTTACTATGTGACCAATATTATTATTATGATTATTATTGTTTTAATATGATTTAAAACATGAATAGTATTGTTTTAATACTATTTCTCAAAACTAACTGTACTCAGACAATACACTGTTTATGTAGACACTGATTTTTTTATATTTAATAAAAACTTTTTAAAACTAGGAAAAAAACCGATTTTTCAGAATTACATCTGATGTACCAATTATGACCATTCCAATTATGTACCAAGCAGACCTTCCAGAGCCAGGAAGGCCTGCTCATTATCATTCATATTCACCATTTCTATTATTTACTGATCTTCTGTTTGGACTACTGCAACTTTTCCTTGAAGACCATATAGAAACTTTATTCAGAATGCAGCTGTTCTAATAAAAAAGGGAATGTTGAAGTTCTCCCACATAATGCACCTATTTTGTCAGCTGGACTACCATTTGGCTTCTGAATGGAATTCAATTGTTATTTACCACCTTTAAGCCTTACATTGCTCAGGACATGGATATGTATGGGACTGTCTACTTCTAGTATCTTCTGCTTATACATAAAGATTGAACAGAGTGGGTTCACTTTAGACTCCTCCCTTTGGGATTATCACTTACAAAGAATAAGTCAAGCCTGCTCTGTTGCAGCTCTACTTCTTGGGAATAGTGTACTAGCTTAGATCAGTGTAGCTTCCCATTATTGTGGTTTAGGAAAGCTGATAAATTTGGAGGGCAAAAAACCTTATGGAGGAATCTTGTAAATATTAAGTAATTTATGCCTGGATGTTATCCTCTCACTGGTCTTAATTTCTTTTTCATTCATTTTCTGTTATTATTTCTTATTACAGAAATAGATATTATTTGTATTATTGTAGATATCATAGATATTAATTCTTATTTTGTTTGTTTATTTTTGTGCCTTTGAATCAGCTTTGGCACTTGAAAACTGCCTGGACAAGTTGAATTTTGAATTTCAAAATTTCAGAAATGGTTTGCTATTGCTCCCTTCCTAGAGATAAGAAAGAGTGACTGGCCCAAGATCACCCAAGGTAGTTACTACCCCTAGGGGTTGGAACTAGTCTCTCAGTTACTAGTTTGTGCCTTAATCGCTACATCAAACTGGCTCTCAGCACAGACTGAGGGAAGGATGATAGGCAGGAATATTCCTCTCCCCATTTTCTTGCCATTCACGACAAGGAGTGGCTGGTAAGGGAGGGGCCGGTGAGGAGCCGCTTGATGTGAGTGATGTCAAGTTGGCCCCGCCTACCCAGTCACATAACCTCCCCTCAACAAGCCACGCCCACAAAACATGTAGGGGAAATTTTTTAATTTCACCTCTGCTCTATACTAAATTACTACACTATGCCATATCACTTCATTACCATTACACCCTACTGTGGTTTGATTACTTTATGTTACATAATGTTTTTTTTTATTTTAACCCTAATACTATAAGAAGAGAATGTAAGTCACTCAAAGTCCTGCTGGATTACAGCAGCATTTAAGATCCAGGAAGGATAGAAATAATTATATGAGGACATTGTTAGTTAAATTATGATTCTGAACCAGAATAATATATTATTAGAAGCTTCATTCATTCCTTTTCTAGTAATGTTTGATGCAATGTACGTTTCTTATGTAGTCAAATCAGTACTAGCAACATTCACGAGCAATTATAAGCACACTAAAGGTAACCCATGATTATGAAGCACATAAAATCTTTTCACCCTAAAGAAAGGGTCTCCAACCTCCCAGCCCAGGGGCGGGTTCTACTTATCTTTACTACCAGTTCACAATGGGAGTGTGCACGAAGCTTCTGCGCATGCACAGATCATCAGTTATGACATCCAGGCGGGTGGGCAGAGCCTCCTGCTTTTACTACCGGTTTTAAAGAATTGGACAGAACCGGGAGTAACCCACCACTGCCCCAGCCCATGGTCCAGTACTGGCTCGTGACCTGTTTGGGACTGGCCTGTGCAAATGGCTGGCCGGCACATACACACCACTTGTGCCTGTTCACCTCTCCTCACCCCTGCCAGACTGCCAAACCATAAAGGTTGGGGCTGCTGCCCTACCTAAAGGTAAATAATAATAATAATCTCCAATACTCCATATTCCATCTCCAAAGCTCCATGGCCACAGAACGTTGATATTATTTTTGTTGGAGGAAAAAACAAAATAGAATAGAGTAGGAGCCTGGGTAGCGTAGGGGGCTAATGCCTCCTACTAAAGGCAGCAATTAACATCCAGCTGCCTGCAATTTCTGTGAGTTCAATCCTAGCCAGGCTCAAGGTTGACTCAGCCTTCCATCCTTTCCGAGGTGGGTAAATTGAGGACCCAGTTTGTGGTGGCAATAAGCTGACTTTGTATAAATATACAAAAGTATGAAGACTATTGCTTAATGCATTGTAAGACGCCCTGAGTCTCTGGAGAAGGGCGGCATATAAATCAAATTAAAAAAAAAAAGAATGAACCAGGAGCATCTACAAGGATGTCACAAGGAGCGAGATGAGTGGGATCTAAATTTGATGAATAAATACATGCACTTAAAAACATATCAGGGCTTTGATCAGACAGGCACCATCTCAATTTTATAAAAACATCCCTCCTCCAGTCCTGTTTCAGTGTTAGTACACATAGACCCTGATAGATTTACAAAAGGTTTACTTGTGAGTAGGAAGTAGTCTAACAGGCAGGCAGAGTCACTGTGCATGAGCATACATGCTCTGGAAAAGAGCAAAGTCTTGGCTGAGAATTCAGACAGTCAGATGGAGCGTAGGTTCCATGAAGCAATTTAGCCCATGACTGTCCTAGAGTCAAATGACAAGCAGATTAATCAGCTGTTCCAAGTTGAAGAGCTAAAAGTCAGGAAGGGGAGCAGGAAGTAAAGACAGAGAAACACAGATCCGACATTGTTGAGTTGTTCCCAGTGCAAAGCTGACTGTGCTTAAATGGGCCAGACCCAGATATGACAGTTGTGGGCATTGGCACTCTTGTTTCTCAAAGAGACAAATGTTAGTACACATAAATCTCTATAAAATGCAGAGATTTCCCTGACCCTAGCATCAGTGGTGAGTTTCAAATTTTTTAACTACTGGTTCTGTGGGTGTGGCTTGGCGGGCATGGCATGGTTTGGTGGGCATGGCTTGATGGGCGTGGCAGGGGAAGGACACTGTAAAATCTTCATTCCGTTCCCAATCCAGGGGAAGGTTACTGCAAAAACCCTATTTCCTCCTGATCAGCTGGGACTTGGGTGGCAGAGAATAGATGGGGGCGGGGCCAATCAGCATTTTTACTACCGGTTCTCCGAACTACTCAAAATTTCCGCTACCGGCTCTCCACAACTGGTCAGAACCTGCTGAAACTCACCTCTGCCTAGGATGTAACTACCTAGGGATTTGGATTCATGTAAGTATGAACCAAATCATTGTCCCAAAGATGCTTTTTCAAAAGGCAACTGGACTTGGTTTTTTCCTTGAAGATGTTTCACTTCCCAACCAAGAAGCTTCTTCAATTCTCTGAACTCAAGAAACTTCTGGGATGAGAAGCGAAACGTCTTCAAGGAAAAATCGAAGTCCAAGTTGCCTTTTAAAAAAGCACTTTTGGGACAACTATGACTTGGATGATGTAGAATCTCCATAGACATTAAACCAAATTACTGTTCTGATTTTGGAATGTTAGCAATATTAAAAAAGGTTTATTGATGAACAGGATCACATGCCTTGGAGATCTTGGTGAAAAATGGGCAGAGATGCTGAGAGTGCCTGGATTTAATGCCCTCTGTTGGGCTTTGAATTTGAGCTTGTGTTCTGATTGGTTGTCAGACTCCCATGGGCCCCCTGCAGGGGTAACTTTGTAGGTTGTCTTTTGAGTCCCAGGCTTGCTGTGTGATGATGTAATGAAAGGGCTTTGGGCAATTCCTACTATGGCTCTGCCTGAAGGGGGAAGACCTTTGTTATGTACAATAAACAGATTTTAATGGCCCATTGACAAAGGGGGTGGGGTGGGGTGAGTTTCTGCCTCCCTTTTAGGAGAAATATTCTGCCCTTTTAATATTTCCTAAAATATCTCATTTTCCTAGGAGAGGGGTGGGTGATAACTTCCTATAATAGGAAGATAATACAGCGTTTATATCTGTTCTACTTCAAACCCAATACATCCGTGATGTATAGAGCCATCTCTGTGAGCATGGGAACCGTCACCGTAGGTCAGTTCCATCGCGCATGTGTGCACGCCTCCCGCTGGCCAGCTGATTTTTGGGTCTCTACCATGCATGCAGGAGACTCACGCATGCATGAGGGGGCGTGGGAGTTGCGCATGCATGCAGCACGCCCCCCACGCCCTGTTTTCGGTTCCAAGAGGCTTCAGGGTGGCTCGCTAGGCCCAAAATGGGGCGTGGTGGGGTACAGCACACCCACCCACCCACCGTGACCTGTTTTTGGTCCCAGGAGGCTTCAGGGAGGGCTGCTAGGACCACCATTCTGCTAGCTTCCATGGAGCCCTGACAGTGCGGGTACGCACAGCCATGGAGAAATTTGCATTGATGTAATTGGCTGGGTAACCCACCTACATGGGGCTTTTGTGTACTACAATACTGCTCTGGGCTTCTTGGAAAAATACATGTAAAATAAAACGGTAAACAAAATCTAGCTATTTTTGGAGAATCAGACTTAGTGTTATTTTTAGAAAATTGAAAGTAGCTTTTTAGAACAGGTAAGCAAACCAACATTACTTTCTCGTTTATCCAATTTCGTTGCTTGCTGGCTTTTTTGTTTTTGCTACTGAATCAATTTCATCTTGAGCTGAAGAGTTTGCTGAAGCATTTTCCTAGCATTTTATTTTTAGTGATGTTGTATCAGAGCAATTAATGCCTTCTCCGTAATTCCATTTTTCTTATATATTTTTTTTATCAATCGCTAGGTTTTGGAGGACTATTACAGAACGGCAGACTAATCTGTAGCTTTTTAAAAGTTTAAAGTTTTATAAACATTTTTGCAAACAGACTCACTTAAAGCAAAGAAAGGTCCTTTAGTTTTAGAGCTGCCCTCTTATAGGACCCCAGAGCTTTCTGAGCAGGTTATGTGATGACAATTTCTGAAAGTTTCGTATCATTTTGAGATGGAAACACATGAAAACTGAAGCTCCAAAAGAGAATTAAAAAGAATTAAAAGCTTCCCTTCCCCAAATTGAAAACCCAATTACCTATATGTGTATTATGACCTCACCCATTTTACATCAGACATTACTCACCAGCAGCCCTTCTTCCTTCCCTTTAAAAATATATCACCAGAAGAGTTTTATTTTTCTGATCTTTCCACTGTAAGACACACTCAGCTACATGCATACAGATAGATCTTGACTTACAATTGGGATAGAATTTCCATTGCTATGCAAGGCAGTTGTTAAGTGATTCATACCCAATTTTACAACCTTTTTGCCCTGATTGTTAGGCAACTCACTGCAGTTGTTAAGTGAATCATGTAGTCATTAAGCAAATCTGGCTTCCCCCATTGACTCTGTTTGTCAGAAGTCCGCTGGGAAGGTCACAAATGGCGATCACATGACCCTGGGATGCTGCAAATATTGTAAATATATGCTGGTTGCCAAGTGCCCAAATTTTGATCATGTGACAGTGAGAATATTAGACTTATATACTGCTTCACAGTGCTTTCCAGCCCTCTCTAAATGGTTTACAGAGTCAGCATATTGCCCTCAACAATCTGGGTCTTCATTTTACCCACCTTGGAAGGATGGAAGGCTGAGTCAATCTTGAGCCTAGTGAGAATCGAACTGCCAAATTGTAGTCAGCCGGCAGTCAGCAGAAGTAACCTGCAGTACTGCATTCTAACCACTGTGCCACCCTAGAATGCTATGATGGTCATAAATGTGAGACACTGGTTGTCATTTTTCAGTGTTATAACTTTGCAAGGTTGCTAAACAAATGATTATTTAGTCAAAGACTACTTGTGCAACAAATAAGACTTGAACACATGGGACTCATCTTTTCCATCTTACTATAAAAGACTGGAACAAATATATGCATATCCAGAAAATTATTACTATAAATAAAGTTTGGACCATAGAGAAGAAATAAAAATACATTGAAATGCATTGTAATCTCTCTGATGTTGCAATTAAATAACATGGAAATAATGTTGACTTTAACAACTACGTTGTTAAAATGGGGGGAACTATCTTTGCTAGATGATAGAGATGAAATGAATGGGACCAAATTAATCCCACAATTCATCTAGAATTGTAAATGGCTGAAGATGTAACATCATTGCTAGCTATTTTGCTCTCATCGCCCCTGCTCCACCTTTGTACTAGGCTCATGAAATATTTTGCCTGATGCAGCATTATGGAAACTCAGAAGCTTGCAATTATTTTATGTACTTTCAGCTGATCTAATAAAGGCCCTCAGTCTGGATTTAATATTTCCTTATTCTGACTTTACAAGAAAAAAAAAAACACTATCCAATCTCTTTATATGTTCCATGAAAGAAAGTATCTACAGAGCTATAACAGTCGGTAGTTCCCTTTTGATCTTTTGCTTTTAAAAACAGATTTGTTGATACTGCATACTGCTTTTAAATCTGCCCTCAAGTTTCAAATGTTTACTATCACCAAAAAGATGGTTTCTGCTTTTCAAACTCCTTCTCAAGATGCCTTTGAATTTCTTTCAAATTTCTACCATCCCTGTTTTGGTACTGATGTTGAGATTCTGATGAGGTAAATTATGTTGGTGCTATATTTTTATCATTTCCCCATAATTTTCTAGCCTAGTTTTCTTCACCAGAAGAATACCTGTAATCAAATGCTGCAATGAGCAACAAGTAAGGGCTTCCTCCATATCGTTCCATTTGTGAACTTTCCATTTGATCTCAAAGTACACAAGAAAAGACTCAAAGTGAGTTGTAAACTACATATTTGGTATCTGGAATGTCCTCAGCCTTGGCATTTACAAGTGGGAGAATCTCAGATAATTCATGAAAGACCTTACCTGAATCCCTAGACCTTTGCTAGCTTTCAGAATAGACATCACTGGACACATTCCATCTTTAGATCAATTTAGCAGTGCAGTTGTTATTCTACAAGATAAATATAAAACATTCAGGATGCTGCCGCTTATATAAATATCTGTTTTCTTTCACTACTATCATATTGTCCAGGCATCTATTTCCCAATGAAACATTTACTTCTGAAAACGTCTATGCATTTTTAATCACAACTCTCTATTATTGAGATCATATAGTTGCCAAAGATAATATGAGAAGGAAAGGGTGAGTGGTTCTTTTTTTCCCTCTTTTTCTTTTTGCAATGTCTTTATTATTTTGATAAAGAATATTAAATGTAGGATTTGTTCTGTGATTATTTAAACAGAAAGAGTCTCTCTGGATGGAGCGACCAAAGTTATTTAGGCTGAACTTTTTTTTTTTTGTATTGTCATTTAATCAGGGGCAGGGAATCCTCTTTTACTGTGTGCTCCATTCCTTCTAAGTCAGGGGTCTCAAACTCAAGGCCCACGGGTCAGATTCGGCGTGTAGGGTGCTTAGATCTGGCTTGGGAGTTGCCCTTGAAACAGTGAAGGACTGGCCTGTGGTGCCTCTGCCAGCGAAAACTAAGGTTGGGAGGGCCGCGTGCTGTTTTAGCTGGCAGAGGGTTGCAGGAGGCCATCGCAGCTGAAAACTGAGCTTGCGAGGGCTGTGCATGGCCTCCATTTTCACTGGCAGAGGGTTGCAGGAGGCCGTCCCACCCGAAAACAGAGCCTGGGAGTGCTCAGTTCACAGGCGCGCCGACACGAGTGACGTCTAGCTGGCCACGCCCACCCTGGCCACACACCCCTGCCTTCCCAAGGTCCAACACAACCCTGATGTAGCTCTCAATGAAATTGAGTTTGACAACCCTGTTCTAAGGTAATTGGTCAAAGCCAGGTATCAGTAATGAGAAGAACTGAAACCAAATCTGTAGATCATATTCATAGTCTTTCTCTTTTCTCCGTATCTTATTTCATATTCACTGATTCACTGGTAGTAAATAAAATTTGGATTTCACCACTGAAATAAACCCATATTCACTGAACCAACACTGAATCATAGCACGTCATAGTCTCTATGAACTCTATGAACTAGTCATGTGTTTCTCGTTAACTAATCAACCAAGTGAAAACAATCAGTCAACTCATCTGAACTAAGCATTGTGTTTTCACTTTTGCTGAAGAAAAAAGAATGGACACACATGGAGGAAACTGCAAAACTTTCTCCCAGGCTGCCCACTTTCATTTAAAAGAGACCAATGATAATGCAGAGCAGTACTATTTATTTATTTATTTATTTATTTATTTATTTATTTATTTATTCAATTTATATGCCGCCCTTCTCCGGAGACTCAGGGCGGCTTACAATGCGTTAATCAATAGTCTTCATACTTTTGTATATACCTTCTTAGTAGGGCTTTCGCCCCCCAACCCTCAAGCAGTGTTCTTTTTTATTCAAAGTCAGCTTATTGCCCCCATAATCCGGGTCCTTATTTTATCTACTTCGAAAGGATGGAAGGCTGAGTCAACCTTGAGCCTGGTGAGATTCAAACTTGCAGTAATTGCAGGCAGCTGGTGTTACTTAACAGCACTTTAATCTCCTGCGCCACCAAGGCTCTACTGCACTGTCTTAATCCTATTGTGGAAGGAGCCAGACTCTCTTGAAAGAGGACCTAATCTTGAGTTAGTGTCTATTTCAAGGTAAAATCAGTTTTCAAGGAAAGATTGGATATCCATTTGTCTGGGATGGTATAAGACCACGTGCCATAGGCAGAGGGTTGGGCTAGAAGACTTCTGAGATTCCTTCCATCCCAATGATTCTATGTTTCTGTTTCTTCAAGAATGGGGTAAAAATTACCAGTATATAAAAGTTTAAATGAATCAGAACTAAGGTTGAAGTTGAAAATATCAAAAAGGTGACAGGATCTGCTTCCCTTTATTCCCACATTCTTCTGCCTTCTATGGATGTGATTACAGTAAACAATAAATTAAACCAGAAAATTATATTTATTTATTATTTATTTATTATTCATATTTCTATTCCGCCCACTCTCCAAGGACTCTGGGCAGCTTACACCAAAGACAGTATACTAAATAGCATATTCTCCCCAACAGTCTGGGTCCTCATTTTACCCACCTCGGAAGGATGGAAGGCTGAGTCAACCTTGAGCCGGTGAGATTTGATCCACTGATCTGCTGAACTAGCAGTCAGCTGAAGTAGCTGCAGTACTGCACTCTAACAACTGCGCCACCTCAGCTCATATATATTGTATAAACGATACTTTGTGTTCCCATAATAAGGCTAGCCTAGTGATCAAACAATTTCTTTGTAATGGGACAATATATTTAAAAAGGGAGAAGGTTTGATTGCATATATTTCATATGATCAGCAACTTCTAGAGCAATATTTTTATTGTTCTTCCAGACTAGAATCATATGGGTACCTGAGGGTTTAAGTTTTTTGCCCTTTTTGGTGTTTATTGTCTGTTTCTCCATTATTTCTTCTCTCTTTGTCTTACTGCAGAAAATATATTAAGGAAGGGTAGAACATGTTGCAATAATACAAGTACATCAAGACTAATAGAACTAATAAATAGTTAACTGCAAGCACATACTGCAAGAAGATATCCTGTTCAATATTTTTCCATTGTGATTTACACACACAAAAATGATACTGTGTCCTTAACTAGGCTTAATAGATGAGCATATAAGAAAAGCATAGTTTTCTATCGAAAGACATATAATGCTATCATACTCATGTTGACCACAGAGGGAGGGAAAAAATCAGAACTGGGTAAAGTCATTACTAGAAGATCAACCAAAATGGCATAAAATGTAAGCAAGATTTCAAAACAAATACATTTTTGAAAAGTAGAAAGTGAGAAGAATCATAATAGTCCGAATGCAGACCAAGATTTTCATTTGTAAATTCTGCATTTTACAATCAATTTCAGAATGTATTATATAGATGGAATGTAACATACAATGCTAAATGTTAATTATTGTCAGGTTCTACTGAGCATTTGGGAAAAATGCTCGGAAGACATAAAAACTCTTAGTCCCTAATCCACAAGTCCTGAATAAAGTACATAGACTCCTGTCCTGACAAAACTTTTTTCTACCAAGAGACATAACTTCTGATTCTATTTACTATATAGCCGTGATGGCCAACCTATGGCACGCGTGCCACAGGTGGCACGCGGAGCCATATCGGTGGGCATGTGAGCATTGCCCTAGCTCAGCTCCGGTGCACATGTGCATGTTGGCTAGCTGATTTTCGGGCTTTCCAGGCCCACTGGAAGTCAGCAAACAGGCCATTTCTAGTGTCCCGGGGGGTAGGGAAGGCCGTATTCACCCTCCCCAGGCTCTGGCACCTGGGGTGGGTGAAAAACGGGCCTACCAGGCTCATTGTACCATCGCGTGCCAAAAGCAGGGGAGCACAGGGGGTCACACGCGCATGCACGGGGCGCATTGAATTACGGGTATGGGCACACACACACAGTCCCCCCGTGCTCCCCCCACTTTTGGCACACAACGGCAAAAAGGTTAGCCATCACTGCTATACAGTATGCCTGTTTTTAAAGTAAAAACAGTAAAGTAAATTATTTTGCAATTGGTTTAGTATTTATAGATTAATAGAAGTAGCATGTAGAGTTATATACTGCTTATATAATGCTTTACAGCCCTCTCTAAGCAATTGACAGAGTCAGCATATTGCCCCCAACAATCTTGGTCTTTATTTTACCAAACTTGGAAGGACAGAAGATGAGTCAATCTTGAGCCACTCAGGATTGAACTCCTGGCAGGGGACAGAGTCAGCCTGCAATACTGCATTCTAACCACTGCACCACCATAGCTCATTAAATCATATGTAAGGTGAACGTTCTTTCCCATAAATGGAACCATAAGTCTTGGCGTATTCAGGTCTTTTCCCATGTAAGATTGAGAGTGTCTTGGCGACGTTTAATGAGGTCCCACTTGTCGTCTTCAGGCTGGTGTTTTCGGCTTCATGTCTGTGCGAGCAAAGCGTGATCGGACTATAAATACTGATGGGGAAGTGTGGAATGCTGGCTCTGTTGCTGTAGGCGGGTTGGTTGGCTGTGTTGTTGCATCTTGATTAGTTGATGGAGTTGATATATGCAGATTAGTTGGCTGTTTCGTAACATCCTGTGTGGGCAAGGTCTTAGCTGTGTGCCCATTAGTCTTTTGTGTTTTAACGACCTGGGTAATGGGTTGTGTGGTAGCATTCTGAGCTCTAGTGTTGTGACATCCTGAGTCCTGCGCTGCAACATCCTGGGTAGTTGGCTGTGTTGTGACATCCTGGGTTTTAGTGTTGTAACATCCTGGGTTCTGTGATGTATTATCTTGAGCAGCAAGGCAACATCCTGGGCTTTGGTGTGGCTCCAAGTCTGAGGTCTTGTCATGTGCTTATGGCATGTGCTAGTCTGCTCTGTGTGGGGATTGGGGGGGGGGGCTCAGCAGCTAGCGATGCTGCTGTGGTCCGGCCCCTGGACGGTGGTTGCATTTTGTCTATGGGATGGGATTGGGTTTGAGTCTGGTAAGGATGATTGGTGGCGGCGTCATGTGTTATGCTGGGTCTGGTGTCAATGTTTGTGGCTGGGCTCGTTTGTTTACTAGGGTTGGTTTCCAGATGTCTGGTAGGCGGGAGGTATCATCATGTTTATTCATGTTATGGGGGTGTTTCTCTATTTCAATGGCTTCCATAATTATTCTCTTGTTGAAGTGTTCAGTTTTGGAGATTAATTTGGTTCCTTCAAAATCAATTTCATGTCCTGTTGTTTTTAGGTGCTGGAAAAGGGAGGAAGTTTTTTCTTCTTTTCTGACTGCGTTCTTGTGTTCTGCGATGCATGCATTTATTCTCCTATTGGTTTGTCCAATGTATATGGCTGGGCAGATTTTGCATGGTATTTCATAGACTCCTTGGTTTTCTAACTGGATTTTGTCTTTGGGGTTTCTTAAGATGTTGGCTATTTTTTGGTCAGGGCAGAAGGTTGTCCTGATGTTGTGTTTGTGGAGAATTATGCTGATTTTATCTGTGGTGCCTTTGATGTAAGGGAGGAGGGCGATGCCGTTGTCCTGTTCTGTCTCAGTTCTTGGGGGATGTCTCCCTTTGGATTAGGTTGGTAATTGTGTTTCTTTGGAATCCATTAGAGATTAATACGTTTGTGAGAGTGTGTAATTCAGTAATTCAGTTTTCAGGTGGTCTTTGTCTGAATTACACACAAACGTATTAATATTAACGTATTAATATAGTATTAATCTCTAATGGATTCCAAAGAAACATAATTACCAACATATATATATATATATATATATGTAGGTCTTTGGTTATTCGGGTCTTCTCCCGCGTAGAATTGGAAGTATCTTGGCGACGTTTCGACGAAGTCTCATTCGTCATCTTCAGGCTGGTGTTCTCGGCTTCATGCTGGAAGGACACATGAGATAGAGCATGATTGAAATCCAGACTTTTGAGACTGAATAAAACCAGCAGAATATCATCAAGGCCGGTACCACCTGAATTTTCCAGCTCAAGACACTTCAGTGTCAGTGTGCTTTGAAAAATACTCTATTTTGTGAGCCCAACAATGGAGCTTCTAACAATGGTAGAATATAGAATTTGAAGGCCTGGGAAGTCAAACAAATAAATGTGAGGTAATTTGTGCCAATTGTAATTTTTGAGTTCTTTTCAAAAATTGTCTCTTATAAAGGACATTGGAGCAGTTCAATACCATGTGACTAAAATAGCCAAGTATTTCTTCTACGAGAGGATGTTGGTGACACATTAGCTACTATACTGGGGCTTCCTTATCCAGTAGTAACCAAACATTTCTGTTACATTTAATCCTTCATTGATCTCAGTCATGTGACCAGGACTTCCAATGCCTCACTGGTATTTAATGAATTACAGGTTTTATTAAATAAATACTTTGGTATGAAAGGAGAAGAGTACAATTATTAAATGGAATGTAGCTTCCTGTCTCTATTAAAGGTATGAATCTGAGAGATCTTCAAAATTAATTTTGCAAAAAAGTTGGCAGGCTAAAGAAGAAATCTAAATCTGCATAAACATTGGGAAAGTGCAGAAGCCATTAGAAACATAAACAAGACAGGACTCTGAACACAGTCCATCCATCCATCCATCCATTCATCCATTTGCAAAGCCAGGTTCACATTATAGATAAGGAACATTTCAGTCTCCATTCTTGCTCACTGTTGATACGATGCTGGAAATAATTTTTCTGATGCAAGTAAAATGACTTGGAACATGTAACAAACTTTTTAATATATACATTTATTAGTAATAACTGGGCATCTCCCTCTCCCAAACAACCCTAGTGTCACTATTACCATTCATTTACATAGCAGCTTGAAACCATCTCTCCCTCCCTCCCTCCCTCTCTCTCTCTTTCTCTCCCTCCAGCTGTCTGTATACTGTTACTTCAGCAAAAATACAACCTTGGAAAAAGTTTCAGAAGAATGTTCACAGCAAAGCATAGATCAGTTGATAGGCTTATTGCTGTGATTAATTTGGCCCTGGAAAACAGATATTCCCTGTTGGCTCAGCTCAGCTTCTCTTTAACTTCTCCCTCTTGTCAGCATAGCTGGAAACTCAATACCAAATCTCTGCTGTTGTACATTATTGTTTGCAAAGGGTGTACCGATTATGAAAAAGAGGAGCAGTGATTTATCTCTGATTAGCCTGGGCAAGGGAGAGACCTGCTCAAGGAGTTATTGCCCATAATTTATAAATAGCCTTTCCTGCTGTGATAAACCAGCCCGAATAGCTTGAAAAGCACGACACCACGGCACCTCTTGTTTCCTGCCTTCTCCTCAACTTAGTGACAGCCTGGTACTTAAGATTGATTCCCCACTGGCTTTCTGATAGATGCTTATGTTATAGACACATTGCTTTCAATGCAGACAGCAATTCAGCAAGAGAAACATTAATCACATTGCACAGATTGGACTAGAAGACGTTCATACATTCATGGGGAACTTTTGGCTACCATGCTGAGCTGAGTGACAAATAGGTAAGGAAGTGGGGAACCACATTTGGGGCCACTTCAGCTTTTAAAAGGTGGCCTTGAAAGATTTTCTCATTAACTTTTTACAGTGTCGCACCTCTATGATAATTCAATTCTCCCCTACTTTTGAAGGGTTTCGAAGTCTTTCACCAATTTGTTTTGCAAAACCGCATGGACAAAAATGCCAGAGGCTGTACCAGGTTAGAGTGAATCCCTAGCAGTTGCATTTGGACAGCCTGCTAAGCTGAGCTGAAGTTAACCTTGTTAGGTTTTCCTGTTGTGTGAACCAAGCCCATTCAGTAAATTTTGCCAGCTGGAAAACAAGTTAATTCAGTAACTTGTTTTACACATCAAGTTTACACATAAAGACATTATGTAAAACACACCCAGTTTTAAAAATGTATTTTGCTACCTTTTTGCTGAAATGCTCTAAAGAAATTATTAAATCTAGTTAAGAAAAGTCTTTGCAACTATATTGATTTGCCATGACACTGTGGGGAGGAACTGCAGCTCAGTTTTAAGCTACCTAATTGTACGTAGGAGATGCCAAGTACAGCTAATGCACTATTAAACTGTCAAATTTTCTGCCATCAAATTTAATAATGGCTATCAAGTAGATAAAGTTACATAATGATTTTATTTGAATTATGCCCAGCTTTCTACCAGTGTGGCATGTAGAATAGGTATTCCTAGACTTGGGACCAGTTACTTAGTATGATCAACCCCCCAAAAGCTACTTCTGACTTGGATTTGACATTCCACCATCTACTCCCCATATCACATTACCACGAATTCGGCGCTCAACAACCAGCCTGCACTGATGGCCATTTGCAGCATCCTGAAGTCACATGACTGCAATTTAGGAGATTTTGCTGGAAACCAGTATTTATTTCCAGTTTCCTGCAAACCCCCCCCCCCCCCCTGCATAGCAAAAAGTGGGTTTATTTCAGTGGTGAAATCCAAATTTCACCAGCCAGTATGCTCACATAGAGAGGGGCTCCTAAGGGTGCTGTCAGCCAAACAATGTTGACTGGCGGTCCCCAGGGGGAAAGCCTTCTCTGTGGGGGCACCTGCTATCTGGAATGAGCTCCCCCTGGAGATACGGAGGATCCTGGATTTACACATCTTCCGTCGTGCCCTATTTATTTCAACAGGCTGGCCTGGCCTAACTTCCCTTTTGATTGTAACTTTTAAAATTGATTTTAAAACACTGGGGTGTTTTAAATTGTTCTGGGCCAAATTATTTAATGGGTTTTATATTGTCTTCTAAATTTTGTAACTTGTGTGTTTTATCTCTTTGGCTGTTCACTGCCCTGAGTCCTTTGGGAGTAGGGCGGTATATAAATGTAATAAAATGAAAAAAAATGAAAAATTTTATTTACTACCAGTTCTGTGGGCGTGGCTTGGCAGGCATGGTATGGTTTGGTGGGGGTGGCTTGGTGGGGGTGGCAGGGGAAAAATACTGCAAAATCTCCATTCCCACCCCTCTCCAGGGGAAGGCTACTGCAAAATCCCCGTTCCCACCCCACTCTGGGGCCAGCCAGAGGTGGTATTTGCTGGTTCTCCAAACTACTCAAAATTTCTGCTACCAGTTCTCGGAACTGCTCAAAACATCCACTACCGGTTCTCCAGAACCTATCAGAACCTGCTGGATTTCACCCGTGGTTTATTTAATGTTCACTTAACAACCCTGGGGTTTGCATTACACCAGGCATTACACCAGGTAATGCTGAACGACTGCCACAAAAAAGAGCTAAAACTGGGCACAATCACACGGTGATCCACTTTACGACTATCATCATTTACTACTGAAACCATAGTCATAAGTCAAATAACTATCTGTATTTCTTCCTCCAATTTCTTCCCCAATGATAAAAAAAAAATGATGAAAAGGAGATTGGGGGGAAAGAGAGTAGCAAAAAACCACGCAGTGAGATTTCAAAGTTGAAAATGGCTTGAACACCGGTCTCTCTCTCTCTCTTCCTAGCCCAGAGGTCTCCAACCTTGGCAACTTTAAGCCTGGCGGACTTCAACTCTCAGAATCCCCCAGCCAGCAAAGCCGGCTGGGGGATTCTAGGAGTTGAAGTCCTCCAGGCTTAAAGTTTTTTTAAAATTTGATTTATATGCCTATTGCTTAACGCATTGTAACATGGCTTACAATGCGT
Organism: Masticophis lateralis; assembly: GCA_030761175.1. NCBI lineage: Eukaryota > Metazoa > Chordata > Lepidosauria > Squamata > Colubridae > Masticophis > Masticophis lateralis. Next base: position 24,156,499 of record JAUDYJ010000004.1, on the reverse strand, counting down.
TAAGCAATAGCCTTCATACTTTTGTATATTTATACAAAGTCAGCTTATTGCCCCCACAAACTGGGTCCTCATTTGACCTATCTTAGAAAGGATAGAAGGCTGAGTCAACCTTGAGCCTGGTGAGATTCTAACTTACAGTAATTGCAAATAGCTGATGTTAATCACAATGCTTTAGTTTGCTGAGCCACCAAGTTGCCAAGGTTGGAGACCCCTGTCCTAGCCCATTGCTTTAAATGCTAGATTTAAGCATGACTTCAAAAGAGGATTGCACAAATTCATGGAAGATACTAGCTATTCATTCTAACAGCTCTTTATTGCCTACTTGTTCACAAATACTATTCTTTAAATATCTACTCTTAGGAAAAGAAAGGCATGATCACTCCTCTCCTTCGTCCTTCTGCATTCGTGTGTCCTGAATGTAGAATCTGTTTGCTCAATACTGCTTGCTCTGAGATTGATTTGTCCTTAGTCCTGACTTGATTCAGGCAGGGCTCTTATTTCTCCCATCAGAGGCATCAAATGGCAGGAGAAGGTGAGGAGATTTGCTTGAGATCCTGGACAGCTGCTGTCAGTAAGAGGACCTTCCTCAATGGCCAATGGCCATACTGTCTATCAGAGATGAGAATTGTGGTTCAGTGCCTCTTGGCAGCACCAGATTGTCTAGAGTATGTTGTAGATTAGATAATGCTAGGCTAAACGATGTATAGGTCAAGCTATTCTAAAGCATTAAAACTTGATAGAAACAAGAAAATGTAGTCACAATGATACCTTTATCTTTCTTTCTTTCTTTATCTTTATTTGATTTGTATACCGCCGTACTCCCAAAGGACTCAGGGCAGTGAACAGCCAAACAGTAAAATACATAAATACAAAACAAAATTAAAATCAAATTAAACAATTTGGCCCAGACAGAATACATCCCGATCATTTAAAAACAGATTAAAATTTGGATATTAAAAAGAAAAGAGGGAGAAGACTAGGCCAGGCCCACCTGATGGAATAAAAAGGTCTTAAGAGCGTGGCGGAAGGTGCGCAGATCCGGGATACAGTTAAATTCTTCTAGAATCTGGACTTGATACTGAGCTAGATATCTAGAAAGTGTATTATTTGCTTAAGTTGGTGACTAAAATATATGAAGAAAGGCTGCAGGATTAGGGTTTGGCTAGTCTAAAGAAAATAAGATTTAGGGGCAACATGATAGCAGTATTCCCTTACGTGAGGAGCTGCCACAAAATAGAGCTCAAATTATTCCACAAAGCATCAGAAAACAGGACAAGAAACAATGGTTGGAAACTAATCAGAGAGAGAGAAGCAACCTGGAATTAAGGAGAAACTTCTAACAGTGAGGACAATTAACCAATCGAATAACTTGCCTTCAGAAATCGTGGACGCCCTATCACTGGATGTTTTAAAGAAGAAACTAGACAGTTGCTTACCTGAAATAGTATAGGTCAGTGATGGCTAACTTTTTTGCCATCGCATGCCAAAAGTGGGGGGAGCGTGGGGGGTCGTGGGTGCCTGTGCCCACATCCATAATTCAATGCACCCCACCCTCCTGCGCATGCGCACATGACCCCCCCCACACTTCCCCCTGCTTTTGGCACGTGATGGCAAGGTGGGCCCAGTAGGCCCGTTTTCCCCCCTCCCCAGGCTCCAGAGGCTTTCTAGGAGCCTGGGGGGGGCAAAAACAGCCTTCCCCATCCCCCCCGGAGGTCTTCCGGAGGCCGGAAACAGCCAGTTTCCTGACTTCTGGTGGAACCGGAAGGCCTGAAAATCAGTTGGCTGGTCCGCGCATGCGTGCTGGAGCTGAGCTAGGGCAACACTCACGTGCCCACCAATATGGCTCCACATGCCACCTGTGGCACCCGTGCCATAGGTTCGCCATCACGGCTATAGGTTCTCCTGCTTGAGCAGGGGGCTGGACTAGAAGACCTCCAAGGTCTCTTCCAGCTCTATTCTATTCTAATTCTAAATCAGCTTGAGAAGCATGTAGAATCGTTACTCCAGTTCTTCCAGTTTAAAAGGAGGACCTTATGAGAAAACAATGGAATTTCCAAGACAATGAAAGCAGAAAAGACTTTATTTATGGCTCTTTTGTAGAAGGAAGACAGAGGATAAGGACCTTGCTCAGGAAGTCTATCCTGAACTGGATTTCTTCCTCCAAAACACTTCTACTTCTAAATATCTTTTATTTTAATTAATGAATGTTGCAATTTACAGTAATAGTGAGGTATTTCTGCGAAACAGCCATTGAATTTAGCTGAGGTTACATACATACTATTTTTCTTTTCCTGAGATAACCAGAAACAAACATCTATCAGCAAAGCTCAGTTGCAAATTTTGTTCTTATCAGATGGCATTACAAAAGAAAATATTGCTTTGTTCATAGCAGCTGCACAGGCATTTATGTGGATTTCATTATACTCATTTTTTTCTACAGCTGTAGCAACAGTTTTCTGATGGATGCTATAAAAAGATTCTGATGGATATTAAATGGAAAATTTCCTTTCCAGAACAGCAAGAATAAAGTAATGTTTATAAAATAAATTTCATCTGGTGTAAAAAAAAAGTTCTATATTTCTTAACTTGTGGTTTTAATGGATGAATCTCATTAGAATCTCAGGACCTACTTGTAAAAAAGTGCCAAGGGTTGATAGACAATCCATGAATATTTTTGGAATTCAGCATGAATAGCAGGAGCAAAGACTTGCTTAAAAAATGGTAGATTGTATGTTCCAAAGCTATACCACATGTTGAATGACGTCTGCCTCTTCTATCAAGGACAGAACTGAATGTGAATGAGGGATTAAAGGACTAAAACACAATCTGGAAGGGAGCTGCAGTCAGACATCGTAGAAAAGCTAAGTTATGTTTGGTTTTTCTACTCTTTTATATGAGAAACGTGAGACACAAAGCAAATTATCTTGACTTTTAAAGGGTTCAATTGAAGTCAAGTGGGCAACCTGACACCTGAAGGACTCATTTCCTTAAATGGGCTTCTTGTTCTAAATTTTGGAAACTCTACAAATAGAGTTAGATCAGTGGTGAAATCCAAATTTTTTTACTACTGGTTCTGTGGGCGTGGCTTGGTGGGCGTGGTGTGGCTTGGTGGGCATGGCTTGGTGGGTGCGGCAGGGGAAGGCTATTGCAAAATCTCCATTCCCACCCCACTCTGGGGCCAGCCAGAGGTGGTATTTGCCGGTTCTCCGAACTGCTCAAAATTTCCACTACTGGTTCTCCAGAACCTGTCAGAACCTGCTGGATTTCACCCCTGGTTTAGATCTTTATTCTGGAACAGGGGTGTCAAACTCAAGGCCCGTGGGTGGAAACAGTGAAGGACTGGCCTGCATTGCCTCTGCCAGTGAAAACGAGCTCCTGAGCTCCGTTTTCAGCTGCGAAGGCCTCCTGCAACCCTCTGCCAGTGAAAATGGAGCTTGGGAACCCATTTTGGCTGGCAGAGCACTCGGGCCACCACAGGCCCCGACACAAGTGATGTTGAGCTGGCCACACCCACCTCGGCCCACCAAGGTCAAACACAACCCTGATGCGGCTGTCAGTGAAATTGTGTTTGACACCCCTGTTCTAGAACTAAAAGCACATGCTGTAGCAAACCATATTTATGCAATAAATCACAATTGGAGGGGTTCATACAGCATGCTAAGCTATAAACCACCAACCAAATTCACACAGCAAGGTTAAGTCATATGCAAGCAAGTCACATTTTGGCTTAGTACAGTATGTAGCGCAGCCACAGATTGAAGAAAATCTTCACAGAGGGACTTGCAGTTTGTCATTTTCCTTGCAACACAAGAGATTATGCATATAATTTAAATATAACTATTGAGCAACTTTCCATTTCCCCAATTTTTAGAAAGTTGAGATTAGTCCAAAATAAAAAAAAGGTTAACTCTCTCCCCTTCCTTATTTTAGATGAACTAAGTGGAGTATTTTGCCTTGCATCATGTCCTGATATGAAGAAACATAAGCATGCTAACTGGCTAGCTGACTGTATTGTGGCAATGTTGACTACATATGAATAACCAGAATAATCCTTGAATTATACCAGATTTTTTAAAAAGGAAGTATATGGGGTAAGAAGTTTAAAACAAAAATGAACCAACTTCTAAAAACAGCCAATAAGAACAAAAGCCTGAGACAGGTATATTGATAAACATTCTTGAAAACCGAGTTTCTGCTTTTATATCAGGTCTGAATAGGAGCATAGTGTTGGAAGAAGTATCCATCTGGTTCAGTTCCAAACTGAGATAAAGACATGGAAACATGGAGGCTGATTGGAAAGAGGGTTTAATGGTGACCAGAACCATATACCTTCTCTTGGGCTTTGCATTTGAGCTTCCTGTTCCTGTGCAAGAACATGTATTCTATTGGCTGTTGTAGAGGGTCATAGCTAACTTTGTAGGTTGTCTAAGTCCCAGGTTTGATTGAAGTTTGCTGGGTCCCTAGGCAGTGGTGGGATTCAAGTAATTTAACAACCAGTTCTCTGCCCTAATGATTTCTTCTAACAACCAGTTCACCAGACTGCTCAGAAAATTAACAACCGGTTCTCCTGAAGTGGTGAGAACTGGCTGAATCCCACCACTGTCCCTAGGTGATTGTGCCATGGGGTGAGCATTGCTGCTAGATGGGCTAATCCTATTATGTCCTAGACAGTCATGTCTTAATCCCATCACCCAGGAGCTGGAGGTCTTTTGTCTTGTAGATAGGCTGGCCCAGTTCTATTAAGAAAGGTGGGGACTGCTTTCCAAGAGCATGTTTCTCCTTTAGGGAAATGTAATATTCTGCCTTTTTAATATTTCTCAAAATATAAATCGGGGATGCCTGGACACCATAGAAAAAAAACCACTGAATTGAAAATGAATACAGCAATAGAGAGAAATGGAAGAAGGAGTAGGGAGATTGAAAGAAGGGAGAAGGAGAGAGAGGAATAGAAGAAAGGGAATAGGAGAGGAAGAAAGGAAAGGGAAATAAGAGTAGGAGAGAAGGTTAGATAGGGCGGAAGAAAGGAGGAGTGGTGTTATGTCCTTATAAGGACATCCGCCGTGGGATTGGCAGATTCCACCGGCGGGAGATTTAAACAATTGTCATTGGCCGGCGGGCATGCCTGAGCAAGATATAAGGAGGCTCAGCAGCCCCAGCCGGCAGTTCAGTTTGCAGTTCTAATAAAGGTACTGGACGGACAGCTGAGTCGCGTTTCTTTCCAGCGCCGAGCTAACACTGGCGACGAAGGACTGAAGAAAAACCGACGAGCACAGCACGACCGCTACCGCCACCCAAGAGCTGAATCACCGAGCAAGTCACTGAACCATGTCGGGACCTCAAATTTCTCTGGCTCCATTCAATCCAAGCCAGGAAAAATGGAAGTCCTTCATGGTGCGATTCCGACAATTCCTGGCGGGCAGCGGCTTCACCGACCTGGACGACAACAGGAAGAGGGCTCTCTTCCTGGTCCACTGCGGATCAGAAGTTCTGGAGATGGCGATGGACCTCGTGGCACCCAGAGACATCAAACAGATGCCATGGTCCGAGCTCCAAGACGTCCTCCAAGAACACTACGCGCCCACGAGCACTCCTCTAGCCAACTGCTTCGAATTCCATCAACGGAATCAGCACGAAGGGGAAACTTTCAAGGAGTTCGTATCGGCGCTCCGGAAGATCGCGGCCAGCTGTGAGTTCAAAAACGTGGACGTCCAGCTGCGAGACCGGATCGTCTTCGGCATGAGGGACTGCACAGTCCAAAAGAAGTTCCTCAGCCGAAAGAAGATCTCCCTTAAGGACGTCATCGAAGAAGCCACCGCAGCGGAAACGTCCGACAGAGCGGCAGCAGCGATGCGACAGTCAAAAGGGATCCACAAGATCTACAGAGACCACCCGCACTCATCTGAAGAAATCTCCACGTGTTCGGAGTCGGATGGGGAAATGGCCGTCCATAAAGTCACGAGGCCCCAAAGGCGGGAAAAGCAACAAGATGGCAGCCGGGAGGACAGATGCGCCAGCTGCAAAGGGGACCACCCTCGCGCCAGATGTCGCTGGCGAGACGCAACCTGCCGATGCTGCGGACGGAAAGGCCACATCGCCGAGGCCTGCAGAGCGGCAGAACCAACGTTCGAGCGGCAAAGACCTGTGGACCGCGAATACCAAAGGTCATCTAGACGATCCCAGTAGCCGAGGCAGAACGATGAGCGGCAATCAAACGGCCGGCAAGTAAATAAGACGACCATCGCCCACACCGCAGCTGAGGGATCCGAAAAATTCCGCGTGACCGTCCATGTGGGAGGGGCACCATGCCCCTTGGAGATAGACTCTGGCTCGCCTTTCTCCATTATTGCCTGGCACAACCTGAAGAAACCTCAACCCGACATCTCTAAGGGACAATTGAAGCCAATCCAGGCAAAGTTGGTTGACTTTGGTGGCCACCCCATCGGCATCCTGGGACGCACAAACATAAGGGTGAAATACAAAGACTTCAACGGAGACCTCCCCATCGCCGTCGTCAAGGATGCCCGACCGACCCTACTTGGAGTGGAATGGTTCAGGCAACTAGGGCTCACAATTGGCGGAATAAATCAAATCAGGACTAGCCAACTCGACAAACTCCTAGAAGACTTCCAGGACGTCTTCGACGGGAGCTTAGGTAAATTCCTGGGGAAACCCATCTCGCTAAATTTAGACCCCCAAATCAATCCAATTCGGCTTAAGCCCCGCAGAGTCCCGTTTGCCCTTAGACCAAAAGTGGATGCACAATTGGATAAACTAATCGCCCAGGGGATCCTCGAGCTGATCGATCACGCTGCATGGGAGACTCCCATTGTGACTCCCATGAAGCCAGATGGATCAGTGCGCATCTGCGCTAATTATAAGTGCACCATCAACCGCGCATTGCAGCAGAGCGCATATCCGGTGCCAGTGGTGCAACATCTGTTGCACTCACTAGGCAAAGGATCAATTTTTGCCAAACTGGACCTGGCGCAGGCTTACCAGCAGCTGCCAGTGGACCAGACAACTGCGGAGGCGCAAACGATTGTCACACACCGGGGCGCCTTTAAATGCAACAGACTCCAATTCAGAGTCAGTGCCGCCCCGGGGATATTTCAATCGATGATGGAATGCCTTCTCCAAGGCATTCCAGGGGTGGTGCCCTACTTTGATGACGTCCTAGTCTCAGGAACATCGGAATCCCAACTAATGGAACGGCTCAGGCTTGCCCTGCAGCAGTTCCAGGCGAAGGAACTACGTGTCCGACGGGACAAGTGCGTGATTGGAGTCAGGGAAGTCGAGTTCCTGGGCTATTTAATTGATAGCCAGGGCATCCACCCCACAAAAAACAAGGTGAGGGCTATACACGAGGCTCCAGCCCCAAAAAACAAAACGGAGCTTCAGGCTTTTCTGGGACTACTTAATTTCTATAGTGTGTTCTTACAACAGAAAGCCACCGTTGCTGAACCACTACACCGACTCCTAGGGAAGGCGGCACCTTGGAAGTGGGGGAGCGAAGAAGAGGAAGCCTTCCAGAAAGCCAAAAGACTCCTATCCTCCGACAGCCTCCTCATCCAGTACAACGGAGAGCTACCGCTAACCTTGACCTGCGACGCCTCACCCTACGGGGTCAGGGCCGTCCTAAGCCACCAACTACCGAACGGGACAGAAGCACCAATCGCTTTCTTCTCCAAAACGATGTCCCCGGCTGAGAGAAACTACAGCCAGATCGACAAGGAAGCGCTGGCGATGGTGGTGGGCGTAAAGCGATTCCATGAATACGTATATGGAAGAGCTTTTACAATCGTCACCGACCACAAGCTCCTACTGGGCCTCCTCGCGGGGGACAAACCCACCCCAACCTTCATGTCACCCAGGATGACACACTGGGCCATCTTCCTGTCGGGCTACAACTACTGCCTGGTCCACCAGCCTGGAAAAGTCATTGGAAACGCCGACGGCCTCAGCAGGTGCCCGCTGAACGAGCAGATCGAGGACCCAGCACCGACACTCGGCCTCCACCACATCGATGATGACCAGTCCAGCCTGGTGTCCTCATCCACGGTAGCACAGCACACCGCTAAAGACAAGATCCTCAGGCAAGTTGTATCCTGGGTCTTGCGGGGATGGCCAGAAGAAACACAGAAGGAAGAACTTGCCCCATACCAGAGAAGGCAGCAAGAGCTCACCACCATGCAAGGCTGCCTCCTCTGGGGCGACCGGGTGGTCATCCCCCCATCATTACAAAAACGGACTTTGCAAACCCTCCACTGTGGCCACCCAGGGATCGTCAGAATGAAGGCCCTAGCTCGGAGTTACGTCTGGTGGCCCGCCTTAGATAAAGACATTGAGGCGTGGATTGCCAGATGTGACCCGTGCCAGGCAACGAGACCAGCACCCCCGCAAGCACAACCGACAGAGTGGGAACAACCATCTGGACCGTGGTCGCGAATTCACATCGACTTCGCCGGCCCGATGAACGGGAAATCCCTCCTGATCGTGGTCAACGCATTTTCCAAGTGGCTCGAAGTTATAGCCATGCCCTCTACAACGACGGAAGCCACCATCAGAGCCCTACGACGACTCTTCGCTACACATGGCCTTCCGGACACCCTCGTCTCCAACAACGGGCCACAGCTGACGGCGAAGGTGATGGAAGAGTTCCTGGCCGGCCACGGAATCAGGCACGCACTCATCGCCCCGTACAGACCGGCCGGAAATGGACAGGCCGAGAAAATGGTGAGGCTAACTAAAGAGACACTGACCAGAATGGGCAACGGGGACTGGCAGGAACAAATTGACCAGTTCCTCTTGACCCAACACATCACTCCCCACACCACAACAAAGAAAAGCCCGGCAGAACTACTGATGGGGAGGAAGCTGCGTTCACCGCTAGATCGCCTGCACCCGATGTACAACCCGAAAGACAAGCCGAACAAACCACCGCCGCCAAGAAGCTTTGCGTGCGGTGATTTGATTTTTGCGCTCAACTTTCAGGGTGATCCCAAATGGCTCAAGGGTCAAATCATGCGAGTGACCGGTCTGAGGTCCTACGAAGTCGAGCTGGACGACGGCCGCACCTGCAGGCAACACATCGACCAGCTCCGGAAAAGGTGGAGGGGAATCGAGGAGGTCGAGGAAAACCACCCCAACGAGGTAGGCCTACCCCACCCCGACGAGGTAGGCCTACCCCACCCCAAGGAGGTAGGCCTGCACCGGCCAGATGAGGTAGGCCTACCACACCCTGACAAGGTAGGCCTACCCCACCCCGACGAGGTAGGCCGGCCACGACCCCGCTGGGTAGACCTACCACACCCAGAAGACAAGAGCCAACAACACCCCGGCAGAGGAGGGCTGCCCCAACCCAGCAAGGCAGGACCGCTGCTAGTCAACACGAGAGACGCTGAAACCAGTGAAAAGGCGAGCACTGTAGACCGGGACCTGCTCCACCGGTGAGGGTGCCAGCCCGCCAACCAAGGTGGCACCCGGCAGCACAACCCCCGAGATCGACACAACTCCGAGAGGAGGACGGAACAACGAAACCGGGCCACGCAACACCCCCCAGACGAGGTCGACCAACACTAGCCCAATGGAAACGGCGAACACCGACCCGGCAGGGGAGGACAACAACACCCCGACGAGGAGGGCCTCCCACCACCCGGGGAGGACGACCGCCTCATCCCCAGCCTGGAGGGATGCTGCTGACTCGGCAGGGTAGGACAACAACAACCCTGAAAGGGAGGCCTACCCTACCCCGGCGAGGTGGGCAGACCCGAACAGGCCCAGATGGGACGGTCGCGATCACCCCCACCCAGGGGTCAACCCACGGTGATAGCCGCCACACCCCCTGACCCGGGGGCACCCTGGACACCAGATGAGGACTCGGGAACCTTACTGAGGTTCAGACGACCGTCTCCCGACTGCGGCGACCGGAGCGACCCGAATGGCCACCGAACCCACGGCGGCACGACCCGGGGGCAGCACCTGGAGACGACTTCAACTCCTGCCGGAGACGCTAGGCGAGGCCCCGCGCACTCGACGGCGGAGTCCGGAGATTCCCGGACGAGGGAACCCGAGCCCACAGGGGCTCGACCCGTCCGGAGCTACATCAACCCACCGACTGAACCGCGCCGGTCAGGTAGAACTGTCCGGCGTCCCACCTACCTGCGCGAATACGTGGTTGCGCACACAGATTGACGGACTATGGACTAGGAGGGGAGGGGTGTTATGTCTTTATAAGGACATCCGCCGTGGGATTGGCAGATTCCACCCGGGGGAGATTTAAACAGTTGTCATTGGCCGGCGGGCATGCCTGAGCAAGATATAAGGAGGCTCAGCAGCCCCAGCCGGCAGTTCAGTTTGCAGTTCTAATAAAGGTACTGAATGGACAGCTGAGTCGCGTTTCTTTCCGGCGCCGAGCTAACAAGTGGGAGAAAGGAAGGGGAAGTAGAGAAGGAGTAGGAGAGAAGGGAAGAAGAAGGTAGGAAGGATAAAAGAAGGGAGGGAGAGGAAGAGAAAGAGAAGAAAGATTGCTGTAAAATAAAAAAAATGAAATGGAAGAAAGTCTTCCCCGAACATGTTTAAATATATTATGATAAAGAATGAATTATTAAAAATTAAAAGAGAATATATATGATTAAAAATGGAGAAAATAGAATTTGAGGGCGAAAGAAGATACTGTTTATAGAAATAAGAATAGAAATATTAAGATTTCATTAAAAATATGGAAAAAGAACATCTTGGCAGAAATAGTAACTAAGTAAAACATATTTGGATTTGACAAGTTGTATATGATATGATATAATATGATATGATATGATATGATATGATATGATATGGTCAGTACTCTGTCTCATAAAATATGTGGGTGTGTGTTGGAAGAGGAAACTAATAAAACTTGATTTTAAAAAAATTCTCAAAATATTTCATTCTTCTAGGAGAGGGGTGGGTGCTAGAGGATACATCGAAGAGGCAATTTTGGAGAATTGTCATATCTCTCTTTGCCTTTTACCTCCCACAGGCTCAGTATGATGGAATTGCCTGCAGATAATTTAGAGAATTGTATGTTTCAAATGACAAAAATTATATGTTGCCAGATGTCAGTTATTGTTCCAGTAGGAGCTATCAAAAACAAATGCTCTCCTATGCCTGCTATGCTAAGTGCTTTCAGGTTTTGCTAGTTTCTTGTATCGCTCAATCCCTTATCCCATCTTTTCTGCTGGTCTTTTCCTTGTCCAGTACCGTCTTTAGACAAGGAACTTATACCCCTTCTGATCATATGACATTGGCTCATTTCAAGAATCAAAGATGACAGTGATGGTGATGATGATAATTTGGTTCTGCACAGCTTAATTTGAAATTAAAGAAAAGCCAGACTTTTCTTTGGCAACTCAGATGCTTTGAGTCAATGTTTTTCAACCTTGGAAGCTTGAAGATGGGTGGACTTCAACTCCCAGAATCCCCCAGCCAGCACTGCTGGCTGGGGGATTCTGGGAGTTGAAGTCCACTCATCTTCAAGCTACCAAGGTTGAGAAACACTGCTTTGAGTAGTTCGTTTGCAAAGTGTGAAAAATCACTTGTGATCTCTGGAGTGAGGTTCCTTGCCTAATGAAGTTACATTGCTTCATTCTCCTTGATGCTGTGAAATGTCTACCTTAACAAAAACACAACAGCACATTGTAGAAGCCACTTTTTCCACCAAAGTGGTGATGCTACTTCACTCCAATGAAGAAAATCCTTAGTTTTTATGCCTTCATTTCAAAGGTGCACTTGACTGAAGACTCAGTGGAGTACTTCTTTGAAGATCTGCATGGTCCCAGTCCGTTTGCTTATTAGGGGGAATTCTCACATTTCATGAATTCAAACAAGCTACTCTTGTTCAAGACAATCCATCCAACTCCCCTCCTCCGCACAAAGCAAGGTGCAGCAGCACTCTTGTCAATTTCATCCTTGCCCTTATGCTTGGGCTACTGCACATCTGGACATGCTACAAGAATCTGAAAACCATCAAAATAGCCTGTATCAGACTGGTTGCATTTTGAATTCTGCCTGGATCATTTATGCTTATCTCTCCCTCTCCTTTTTCCAGAAGAGTTCAACTATCTGACTGAGATATTGGGAAACAGAACTGTTAGTACAGAGCCTTTACAATTGCTGATGGTTTTATATTCCATATAGTGATGGTGCCAAGTTGGGTAGGAAATTTCCTTTGGACTACTGCTCATTGTATAGCTCACCATTAAAGCAAAGTGGATGGACATAAGGGGGAAGAGAGGAGAAAGGATATGCGTTTCTCTAAGATTTGCGGCAAATGATTGATGAGTACCAGCTGCACTCACCTACAATACCCATCAGTTTGAGAGAGCACTGATGGTGGTTATCCACTGATGGTGACTATCAAGTACGAAGACAATTCTAAATCAATTTCAAACTGCTTTAATGAAATTAGTAATAACAATAGCACTTAGACTTATATTCCACTTTTCAGTGCTTTCCAGCCCTCTCTAAGCGGTTTACAGAGTCAGCATATTTCCCCCAACAATCTGGGTCCTCATTTTACCCGCCTTGGAAGGATGGAAGGCTGAGTCAACCTTGAGCCTGGTGAGATTTGAACTGCCAAATTGCAGTCAGCCGGCAGTCAGTCGAAGTAACCTGCAGCACTGCACTCTAGCCACTGCACCACTGCGGCTCAGAATTGAGGAATTATCATCAGTAACTGGTGAAGCAACAGAAAAGAGATAGAAGAGTTACAGCTTTTCCTGTTGTTTTAGAAATGTTAGAACAGCAATTTAGAATCTAAGGTCCTCCAGATGTTGCTGAGCTGTACCTCAGGGAATGGCTATGCACCAGTGGTGGGACTCAAATTTTTTTACTACTGGTTCTGTGGCAGGGATGAAATGCTCCTGGATTGGACAGGATCACCCAGTCTGATAGCGATCTTAGCCGTTGGCATGGCGATCCGGTAGCAATGGCAGAACAAAGCTCCGCCCACCCGCCCAGGTGTCATTACTTCCTGGTTTTAACTAGGAAGTAATGTGTTTTTTACCTTCTGTGCATGCGCAGGTTTTGAGCATGCACAGAAAGTCTGCACGTGCATGTGATATGTACACGGGGTGTGCACTTCCGAACAGGTAAGGAAGGTAAGTAGATTTCACCCCTGTTCTGTGGGTGTGTCTTGGTGGGTGTGGTGTGTCTTGGTGGGTGCGGTGTGTCAAGCATGGCTTGGTGGGCATGGCAGGGGAAGGATACTGTAAAATCTCCATTCCCTCCCCACTCCAGGGGAAGGTTACTGCAAAATCCCCATTTCTTCCTGATCAGCTGGGACTTGGGAGGCAGAGAATAGATGGGGGTAGGGCCAATCAGAGGTGGTATTTACTGGTTCTCCATACTATTCAAAATTTTCGCTACTGGTCCTCCAGAACTGGTCAGAACCTGCTGAAACCCACCTCTGATATGCACCTAGAACAGGCAGTGGTGAGGGGTTTGGGGAACTGTAGTTCAGCAATATTCAGAAGGTCCTAGGGTTCCATACGTCTGTTTTAAAGACAGTAAGATCAACCAGTTTGTGCCATTCTTTTGAACCTTTATTACTTTATAAGTAACTCAAGGTGGCCGACATGCATAATGTTCCTTCTGTCTCCTGTTTCCCTCCACAAAAACAGCCCTGTGAAGTGGGCTGGGCTGAGAGAGAGAGAGCGATTGGTCCAAAGTCACCCAGCTAGCTTTCATGCTAATCTATTTTCTAATGTAGTTTATTTTAAATCTAATTTATTTTCATTTCTTAATGACTCACAGGGACCCGTGTCATTTGGAAGCAAAGCTGAGAGCAAAGCTACAACAGTCAATTTCTTCGAAATGTCTTTGTGTCAGAAAACCCAATTGTTTCAGTCTACACTCAGTTCCTATTGCTATCCTGGTCTGAAAACTATGTCACTCCGTATATCAGACAGCTGTATTTCATGTCCTACGCACATTAGATTTCTACTGAATATTAATTTTCAAATGTCTATTCACTTAAAAAACAAACTCCATCATACTTTAGTTGCCATGGGAAACTATACAATTCCATGGGCCAGGAATGTGGGAGCAGCATTCAGTATCATTAAGATATGAAAAATCCCCGAAAGACCAGTCTATCATGAAAGTAGATAAAAGCTACAGCATGATATCTGAAAGATACAGTGTGATTTAGACTCAGGCAGATGCTTTAGAAAGGATAGTGTTTGGGGGGGGGGGTCAACACTGCAAAAAGAAATTCAGTCGTATTTTAGTCTGGTGGGGGGAGTGCAGATGGCTCAGCAGTTAAAGATGCTGAGCTTGTCAGCTGGATGCAACTGGATGAGCTCCTGTTACTGCCCCAGTCCTGCCCTCCTAGCAGTTCAAAAGCATGCAAATGCAAGTAGATAAATAGGTATAGATAAATAATGGGAAGTTAACAAACTTCCCATTGAGCCTTTGGCGTATAACCATGCTAGCCACATGACAACAGAAATTGTCTTCAGACAACGCTGGCTCTCTTGGCCAAGACACAGAGATAAGTCTTGTGCCCTAGAATAGGAAACAACTGAACAAGGGAAACCTTTACCTTTACCTTTGTTTAGGATTAGCTTCAGGAGCTATCCAGGTCCTTCTGCCCAGCAGTTGGTGACATATTGCTTTTGCTTTTTTAAAAGTAAAGAGCAGCCATAAAGAACCTAAATCTGGTCTAAAATTGTTCTGAGGAACATAAAGGATTTTAAGCTTCTGCCTCTTCCTGCAACTGCAATTCTATCTGGAGGGTCTCACACAGGGGTGAAATCCACCAGGTTCTGACAGGTTCTGGAGAACCAGTAGCGGAAATTTTGAGTAGTTTGGAGAACCGGCAAATACCATCTCTGGCTGGCCCCAGAGTGGGGTGGGAATGGAGATTTTGCAGTATCCTTCCCTTGCCATGCCCACCAAGCTACGCCCACAGAACCAGTAGTAAAAAAAATTGGATTTCACCACTGGTCTCACAGATTCTACTTGCTTTTAAAACCCAGGAATGTTTTAGCTAATTATATAAACAATCTCATGACTTCCTTGGCCCTAAACCTATACACATGATTTATGACAGAAAATGTGACTAACCCCCACCCCCTCCCAAACCTCAATCCTGTTACTATTCTTGTTAGTACCATCTTCTGAGGCTGCAAATTAGGTTTTGTCGGTGCTGGCTGTATACTTACCACTCTTTCAAGAGATTTTTGTTGTTACTGACAAAGGAGCCTTTGGGAGATGGGGCAGTAAAAAAAAAAAAGACAAGATGGCAGTCTCTTCTGTGTGATCAAAGCTTTACCTCTTTATTAGAATATAGAATAACAGAGTTGGAAGGGACCTTGGAAGACTTCAAGTCCAACCCCCTGATTAGGCAGGAAACCCTATACCATTGCAGACAGATAGTTGTCCAATCTCTTCTTAAAAACTTCCAGTGTTGGAACATTCACAACTTCTGAAAGCAAGTCATTCTGTTGATTAATTGTTCTGTCAGGAAAGTTCTCCTTATTTCTAGCTAGCTTCCCTCCTTGATTAGTTTCCATCCATTGCTTCTTGTCCTGCCTTCAGGTGCTTTGGAGAATAGATTGACCCCCTCTTCTTTGTGGCAACCCCTGAGATATCAGAACACTGCCTTCATGTCACCTCTAGTCCTTCTTTTCATTAAACTAGACATACCCAGTTCCTGCAACCGTTCTTTATATGTTTTAGCCTCCAGTCCCCTAACCATCTTTGCTGTGTTATATTATATGCATCATTCATGCAATTAATGTGAAAAAAGGAACAGGGCTTCAATTACATGATTTTTTGATCCTCAGTCCCACCTTGTGGATAAAGGTTATTTAGATTTACTTATTTACTTACTTAATGATTTCCGAGGCTCATAGGCCATTCCAGTTCAAATAGGACCAGATCCAGGTCTCCTCCCTTAAAGGTTGCCACCTGATAGGATCCTGAAGATGTCCTTTCTTGGTGGCCACTCCAGCCCATTGGAATAGATTCCCATCTAAGATACAAAGGATTTATACCGATGTAGCCTTCCAGAGGACCATGAAAATCTGGCTCTTTCCCCAGGCATTGGATTCAAGGGGAGGTTTAGATGGGACAGTGGTGGGTTTCAAATTTTTTTACTACCTGTTCTGTGGGCGTGGCTTGGTGGGTGTGGCAGGGGAAGGATACTGTAAAATCTCCATTTCCTCCAGATCAGCTGGGACTTGGGAGGCAGAGAATAGATGGGGGTCAGGCCAGTCAGAATTTTTACTACCGGTTCTCAGAACTATTCAAAATTTACGCTATCGGTTCTCCAGAACTGGTCAGAACCTGCTGAAACCCACCTCTGAGTTGGGAGGATATTTGGTCTGGTGCCTGGGAGAAAATGTTCTTTGGTTTTTAGCCATGTTTCCCTGGATTCTTATGAGCTGCCTAGAGTCGTTATATAAGATAGGAAGGCGTGTAAGTTCTTTAAAAACTAAAATAACTCTGAAGTAAATCTGGCTAAAACGTAAACGACAGAAAAACAACAAAATAATACGCAAATACAATGGAAACAATGGGAACATTTAAATACTTGACCAAGAAAAACCCAAGAAAAAACAGAGGGCAGTATTTCACAGCATCCCAGCCTCCAAGGCCTGCTAGCACAAACCCATTTGAGTGACCTTCCTAAAGACCAGCAAGGGACTGCTGATTCACAGGATGGGATCTGTAGTTGAGAAGGTTGCTTTTGTGGTTCCTGAAGATAGCATTCTCTGCATTAAAGAATATGAAGGAATGCCTCTTCAGCAGATATTATAGGATGGGCAGATACTACTGAGGACAGATGGTCTTGCAAAAAACAGCTCTTTTTTAAAAACAGATTAACAAAGTTGGAAGGGACCTTGTAGGTCATCTAGTCCAACCCCCTGCCCAAGCAGGAGACTCTACATCATTTCTGATAAATGGCAGTCCAATCTCTTCTTGAAGGCCTCCAGTGGTGAAGCTCCCACAATTTCCGAAGGCAGGCTGTTCATTGGTTGATTGTTCTCACTGTCAGAAAATTTCTCTTTATTTCTAGGTTGAATCTCTCCTTGATCAGTTTCCATCCATTATTCCTTGTCTGGCCTTTGGGTGCCTTGGAAAATAGCCTGACCTCTTCCTTTCTGTGGCAGCCCCTCAAATATTGGAACATTGCTATTCTGTCTCCCCTGGTCCTTCTCTTTATTCTTCACGAGTAAAGAATAATGTCTCATACTCTTTACGAGACCGCCTTCTGCCACCGATGGCCTCCCACCGACCAACCCACTCCCACAGAGTGGAGCTCCTCAGGGTGCCGTCGGCCAAGCAATGTTGACTGGCGATCCCCAGGGGGAGAGCCTTCTCTGTGGGGGCACCCGCCCTCTGGAATGAACTGCCCCCGGGGGATACATATGATCCCCGACCTGTGTACCTTCCGCCGTGCCCTTAAGACCCTGCTTTTCCAACAGGCTGGACTAGCTTGACAAGAATCTGGACTGGATGTTTTAAATTTTTGGGTTTTTAAATTGTGGGGCCAAAGTATTTAATTTGTTTTAAATTGTTTTTAAATTTTGTATTCTATGTTATTTTACTATAGCTGTATACCACCCTGAGTCCTTCGGGAGAAGGGCGGTATAGAAATTTAATAATATTATTATATATTATTATTACTCTTGAACCATGAAGGGCTGTAAAGGTGACAATCAGCACCTTGAATGGCACCCAAGGTTATAGATAGCAAGTTTTCCTAGCATTAAACCTTCAGAAACAAGCAAATGAAAAAAAAACATTGACAGATGTAGTAACTCTTTATCCTCCTCCTCCATCTAAATGACATTTGTGTAGCTCTTGAGACATAGATATTAAAAATACAAGAATGGAAGCAGGCTAGATTTGAGGAAGGGGAGAGAGTTAAAGAGAGGAGTTTGAGGGGCAGCAGGAAGGGGTTGGAGAAGTATTGCTTAGATGTGGAGTTCTGTTTAGTAAACAGATGGTCCAAGACCTATTTCTTACCCTGGAGGTTTTTAGTGAGTTAACTGCCATCTGGACTCTTTCATGGTCTATAACCCAACTCAAATTTAGCAAGCTGCCACTGATGATGCATTTGCACACAAAACCCCTGGATACATTTCACTTACATGGAGTTAAGGCAATCCCCTATTGTGGCAATGCTGACGCAGGATAATACTTGCTTTGTTAATTAATGTTCAAAACATCTCTATGGAATATATTTGGTGGCCCGAGAGGGACTAGGAATTCTCAGGTTCCCTTCATCATTTCTGCCAAAGTTATTTTCCAGAAGACTTTTACAAACGACATACATCTTGGATCTGTGCATCCTTTCAGCTCTCAGAAAGCACTGTAGCTGTTAAACCATTATATAAAGGGTACTAAAGCTCCCAGGGGGAGGGGACAGTCTGTCCATGCGCAAACAATGTGATCTAGGTTTTCTTGGTTTGGGGTGGTAAATCCATCTGCATTCCATCTCTGAGCCAGTCTTAAAAAGATATTGAACTTCAAAGCCAGCAAGCTGGTATAGTCTCTTTTGTCTAGCTATGTAAATAACTTGGACTGATTATCTGTAGAGATATTATCTCTCCTAGTTAAGCAAAATATATATTCAGATAGCAAAGAGGATGTGCCATTGGCTGATAAGGAGTGACTCATCTTGCTTTTCCTCACACAGCCTTAACTCTTGAAGTGCCTCAAATACTTAATGGGATTCTTGAAACAGACTCTCTCAGGCTACCTTCCCGTTGCCCCATCCTGTGAGAGAAGAAAAATACTTATTTACTCCTTTCATTTACCAATAAACCATCGCCGGAAGACTGATTAAGGTTCAATTGGTTTAACACAAAGTTTCAAAACTATTATAGAAGCAGTGAATTTGTCACTTTTACACAAAGCTAGGCATGCTTATGCTTGCAGTTAAAAAGTGAAGACTCCCCAAGTTGATTTTTCTTTCACCTTGACAAAAATGTGGAAGTGATTTGCTACCACCTTCTTCCAAGATGTATTTTTGAATTTCCGTCTAGAGCACAGCTCTAAGATATATCCCACCCAAATATTAACTAGATTTCCTCCCTCCCAGTTACACACATGAAGCAGAACATGATAACCCAGACTAAAAAGAACCATAACAATAAAAACATAGCAGAACTGAAATACTCCAGACCTGGGACCAAAACCAATGTCAATGTTCCAAGTAACCCCCCCAATAGAAGTAAGATTTCAAGCCAGGCATTTTCCTCAGAGTTCCATTTTATTACAGATGTCATATTGGCACATCTGGGAAAACCTGAATCTGAAAAGTCCCCAGGTTTTCCCCACCTAAATGAACATCAAAGTCCCTTTCCCTGCCTGTACCCACATGTCCATCACATGGTCCAATCACGTCCCCATCCCATCTGGAGTTGCTTCCCAGTCACTCCTTTCCAGGTGCAGTCTGAACGTCCTTGACTCCCAGGGAAATGAATGTTGTTATAGCTATCCCTCTCATCCTGTCTCCATCCACCCCCACCTCTCCTGTTTCCCACAGCATGCCCATCCACCAAGTGTGGCAGCCCTGAAGGTCCAGAGTAAAAGATGGCCTCCAGGGCTGACAATCAAATCCTAAGGGCTTTCCAGAGGAAAGTGGGCACCATCCATAACTCTGGATTGATATTGTTCCAGAAGGTGAGGGGCAGTGACAGGGAAGGCACGATATCAAGATGTCAAAGTATAATTGAGTGGCAATGGAGCACATCCATTTTTCCTAAAAAGAGTGGACAGAAACTATTGGAGACAGTTCTTCAGATAATGGACAGTTCTTCAGATAATGAAGATGATGATGATGATATCTATTCAGTTGTGTCTGACCCTTGGCAATTCTATGGGCTAGGTTTCTCCATACCTTCCAATCTTGTACTACTTCTTCTTTGAGTTTTTCTATGCTCTAGCTGGTGTCAGTTTTGATGGTGGTTCTTCATGTAACCAGGTCCTTGTCATAATAAATGATCATCAGCAATTTGAATTATATTTAGAAGCAGTGGTGGGTTGCCCCCAGTTTGCAAGAACTGGTAGTAAAACCTGCGGATGACCCGGACGTCATCAAAGTTGATCTGCTCATGTGCAGAAGAGCACGTGGGCACAATGCGAACCGGTAGTAAAAGTAAGTAGAACCCACCCCTGCTTAGAAGCCAAATGGCCACTCTTGTGGCCATTTGTGGCACCGCAGTGGTGACTCATGACCACAGTGAGAAGTGCCTGTTGTTGCTTGCACCACTGCAATTTGAACCACTTGTAGCTTCATGATGTTCAGCAAGGTCTAGATCAGCAAAGTCAACTAGTGCTGTTACTTACAAATAGGACTTTTCGAACAGATAGCAACTTTCCCATCTGTGGAATGGTAATCTCTTTGGTTTTGTAGCTTAGTAGTAAATGTAGGGGCATGATATTTTTTTCTCCTTCTGGTATAATATTAGAACTCAGGATCATCCAATGAAGCTAAATAAGACTTCTTTGCACAGCATACAGTTAACCTATTGAATATGTTATCCCGACCAGCAATTTGGTCATTAAGAAAAGCAATAACTAAGCGAAACTGCGATTGTATGTATGATCTTACTTCATTTTCCTTTACAGAACTGCAAAAAACCATAAATGGAGGATTGCGAGGATTGGTTACCAAGCTACTTTTTTGGTCACCATCATAACTGTGAATGATTTCTAAGCAAGGCGGTCACTAAATAAGGACTATGCCCAGAGATGGGCGTCACATACTGTAACAACTGTAACTGTAACAACTGGTTTGCTCAGAACCAAAAATGTGAACATGCGCGCAGCATCAAAACAATGGTGATTATATAGGACAAGATAGCACCAGGGTGGGTGGGCGGGCCCCCAGCCGCTGGTCAGAACTACTGGCTCGGCCAAACCGGTCTAAATTGGCAGCAGTCCACCTCTGACCATGGCTATGCCTTTATAAGAAAGCACTCATACTCTAAATTGGACCTGGAAATGACAGGCCCTATTGGTAAATGGCTGAAATGGCTTGCTGCTGTGACTTTAATCACTAAACCATGTTTCCGTGAAAATAAGACCCTGTCTTATATATATATATTTGAACCCTGAAATAAGCATTTGGCCTTATTGCCATAGGCTCAAAAGCCCAATTATTATCAGGGGATGTCTTATTTTGGGGGAAACAGGGTATTTAGAAGGACTATATCTGGAAATATTAGCTCTGGTGAATACAAATGGAAAAGTGGTCTCTCTCTCTCTCTCTCTCTCTCTCTTCTTCCCTCCCTCCTTCTCTCTCCCCCCCCCTCACACACACACACCATTCCCCATGTTCTCTTGTAATTTGCTGTCTTACCTTTGTCAACAAGCCTTCTTCTAATCTGCTCCTCTCTATATTGCCCAGCTTCTCATTTCTGCCTAAAAAATCACAACAAAATCCACCAAGATCTTCCAAGATGAGTTAGGTTGACACAGAATTATTTGTCCCAGATTCGAAGACTATTGTGTTTTGCATCTCTGGCATGGAAAAAAAATCATGATGTGAAAGTATAAGGGCAGATTTGAAACACTATAAGTTATATACAGGTCCAGGCTGGTTTAATTTTGCAACTGTCTATGACAGAGGTGTCTCAAACTGGCGGCCCACGGGCCAAATGCGTCACATGCAGGCCACGCCCATCCCAACTCTGCATATGGGAAAAACATTGCGAAACATCACGTGATGGCAACATGACGCGGTAAATTTGACACCCATGGTCTACAATATACCACTGATTTTCTTCCCAAATATAAAGGATATTAAATATTTCTCAAATATCAAAACTATTTGGGACAAGATTTATTTTATTAGATAGCAAGTTTTGTACTAGTAATATTTGTTTCAGCTAGACTCAGCAGTCACGAGCATTTTGTGGAAACTAACAGGATTAGTAGAAATGAAGTGTAGAAATGTAGAAAACAACTATTTATGTGATTGGGTTGCAAAATTCCATATGGCCACTAGATGGCAGAAGGGGATAGTGATGTCTCTTTGATGTCCTCTAGTGGTGAACCCTTTTTTTGTAGCCTAGTTAGTAATTTGTACCTTAGTTCTAATTCACAGTCTGAATCTTAGATTTATTTATTTATTTATTTTATTCGATTTTTATACCGCCCTTCTCCTACTGGACTCAGGGCGGTGAACAGCCAAAAGTAAAAACATCACATACAATATCTAAAAATATTTAAAAGAATTAAACCAGAATTGGCCCAATAAAATATAAAACACCCCTATTAAAACCAATTTACAATTAAAAATATCTAAGGGGGGGGGGTCAAGGGCATGGTGAAAAG
This sequence comes from Masticophis lateralis, assembly GCA_030761175.1. Taxonomy (NCBI): domain Eukaryota; kingdom Metazoa; phylum Chordata; class Lepidosauria; order Squamata; family Colubridae; genus Masticophis; species Masticophis lateralis. The sequence continues at coordinate 24,134,167 of JAUDYJ010000004.1, read as the reverse complement.
TCTGGAGACCTGGGATCCTACATATCTCTGGGGGCAGGTCGTTCCAGAGGGCAGGTGCTGTCACAGAGAAGGCCCTCCCCTTGGGGTCGCCAGCCGACATTGTCTGGCCGACAGCACCCTAAGGAGTCCCTCCCTGTGGGAGCGTACTGGCCAGTGGGAGGCTATCGGTGGCAGAAGACAGTCCCGTAAGAATCCAGGCCCTAAGCCATGGAGCGCTTTAAAGGTGGTAACCAACACCTTGAAGCGCACCGGGAGCCAATGCAGCTCATGCAGGAGGGGATGCCATTGTATTATATAGTCTGCCAGGATTGTCTCTCAGATAGTTCTCATCTGTATTAGAAGCACAAGGTTGGAATCAGATCTGCCATTTTATTTGTTTCAATTTATATTTATTTGTTTCAATTTTTATACCGCCCTTCTCCCAGAGGACTCAGGGCGGTATTTATTTACGTACCCCCTTCTGTGACATATCCATAGAAGATTAACTATTTCAACAAAGTTTAAGTAGCTAAAATAGATTTTCCCAACTTGATGTCCTCTCGATGTGTTGGATTTTCCATAATTCCTGCTCACACAACCTGGAAATCATAAAGGTTGAAGACCACATATTCAAAAGAGAATATTCAGATTGGGAAGATTGGATCAGGAGACACTTCAGCTGCAGTTAAAAGGCAATTTGAAGTGACTTTTTTTTTCCTGGTGTAAATATCTCCAGGGCAACAATGACAGCTGTGACCTTGATCCTAGCAGATGTTTTGTCTCAGTTCTTTCCTGAGTACATGACCGGATGTAATCCTTGCTACTCTGCAGGTCCAAACTGTCTCCACTTCAGTTTCTTTTGTATCTGCATCATTCAACTTCATTCCAGTTAATTTCTGCTGCACTTTCATGATTCAAAGGTCTTCTCTGAAGCTTCAGTGGATGAGAAGAGGAGGGGAAAAAAGCTGAGCAGTATGGGAGTGCAAACTAGTGCACTGCCAATTTAAAAGATGTATTGCCTTTAATAAGTAGATTCCATAGTACAGTGGCACTTTTATCAGTTTCCCAGGGAAATTTGATAAAAGTTAGGCATCTTCATTAATGGCTTGAAGATGCTCTTCTTCCCAAAATCTGAAACATTTGTTTTGCATCATGCTTGAGCTTGCATGGTTCTTCTGAGGATGTGGCTCACAAATACTTCTAGCATTAACACTATTAATTAGCATTATTTTAATAGAACAGAACAGAACAGAATTCTTTATTGGCCAAGTGTGATTGGACACACCAGGACTTTGTCTTTGGTGCATATGCTCTTAGTGTACATGAAAAGAAAAAAATACATTCATCAAGAATCATACGATACAACACTTAGTGATAGTCATAGGTTACTAAATAAGCCATCAAATCATAATAGGAAACTAATAAAACAATATAATGGTAAAGATACAAGCAACATGGTTATAGCCATAAGTGGGAAGAGATAGGTACTAGGAAGGATGAGAAGAATAATAGTAATACAGTCTTAGTAAATAGTTTGACAGTGTTGTGGGAATTAGTTGTTTAGCAGAGTGATGACATTGGGGGAAAAACTGTCCTTGTGTCTGGTTGTTCTGGTGTGCAGTGCCCTATAGCGTCGTTTCAAGGGTAGAAGTTGAAACAATATATGCCCAGGATGTGAGGGGTCTGTAGATATTTTCACAGCTGAACCAGTGGTGGATTGCCCCCAGCTGCAAAACCGGAGGGAGGCTCCTCCCACCGATCCTGACGTCATCAGAACACTTCTATATGTGCAAAAGTGCAAGTGAGTGAAGCAAGTGTGCACATGTGAACCCATTGTGAACTGGTAGTAAAGGTAAGTAGAACCCATCCCTGAGCTGAACCATATACGTTTGGTCCCGTCTGCCTCTCATACTGTCTTCCACTGGACACTGTATCAATGTATCTTTTTTCCTTCATATTTTTTTTGTCCACTAACATCAATGACTCCACTTAAAGACTTTTAGAGAGCAAATATTGAAATAATTACATTGCAATTGATGTGTCTGAATGCCTTGAATAAATTAAAAGTATTGATCCACATTTGCATTTGAAATATTGACCCATAACGTTGTGGGGGTTTTCTTCCTGTGTGAGGTCAGCTATTGCAAATGTTTAGGTTAAAAAGGAAGCTGAAAGAGAATAAAAAAATGTATAAAAACATAAATATGGGAGAAGTGTTAACAGCTGGGGAAGACCAACATTAAAAACACCCACATAAAATATATTAGTGTGGGATCTCAGGCAAAAGCATTGCAAGGAGAAGTTCTGTTACAGATAAAGCTTGCTCTGTGTCATTGCCATAGGATAATCAACAAGCAGTTGTGTAAACATTTAACAGAGAAACAGAATAACAGAGTTGGAAGGGACCTTGGAGGTCGTCTAGTCCAACCCCCTGCTCAGCTGGAAACCCTATACCATTTTAGACAAATGACTGCCCAAACTCTTCTTAAAAACTTCCAATGTTGGAGCATTCACAACTTCTGGAGGCAAGTTGTTGCACTGATTAATTGTTCTGTCAGGAAATTCCTCCTTAATTCTAGGTTGCTTCTCTCCTTGATTAGTTCCATCCTTTGCTTCTTGTCCTGTCTTCAGGTGCTTTGAAGAATAGGTTGATTCCCTCTTCTTTGTGGCAACCCCTGAGATATTGGAACACTGCTATCATGTCACCCCTAGTCCTTCTTTTCATTAAACTAGACATACCCAGTTCTTGCAACTGTTCTTCATATGTTTTAGCCTCCAGTCCCATAACCATCTTTGTTGCTCTTCTCTGCATTCTTGCTAGAGTCTCAACATTTTTGTTACATCATGGTGACCAAAACTGGAGTATTCCAAGTGTGGTCTTACCAAGGCATTATAAAGTGGTATTAACACTTCATGTGATCTTGATTCCATCCCTCTATTAATGCAGCCTAGAACTGTGTTGGCTCTTTTGGCAGCTGCAGCACGCTGCTGCTTCATATTTAAGTGACTGCCCACTAGGACTCCATTTGTCCACTAGGACTCCATTTTGAAAAAATCCTATGTAAATGTGGTCTTACCTTGAAGTGTCTTCATTTTCCTGACGGATCATTTTCCTTCTTCATCAATGTTCCTCAGATAGGGTGAAAGCAACTCGGTCTATACCAGAGGTGTCAAACTGGTGGCCCAAGTGCCAGATGCATCTTGTGCAGGCCATGCCTACTCCAGCTCCTCAAAGGAAAAAAATGTCATGATATGTCACGTGATGGCAACGTGACGCTACGAGTTTGATACCCGTGATATGTCCGATGTGGGGAGATTTTTAAAACCAAATTTAGATTTGTCATCTCCTCTCAATAAAGGGTACTTATCAGTGGTGAAATGTAAAATTTGTTACTACCGGTTCTGTGGCCGGTTCTGTGCCTGGCTTGGTGGGAGGCAGTAATGTGACAGAGTGGGCATGGCCAACTTTTTTTTTTTTTAGCTTTTAAAACCATTTTTTCTACAACTTCTTCAGCCAAAGAGGTTGTAAAAAAATGCTTTTAAAAGCCTCTGACAATCCCAGCTGAACCGCGTGATCATCAGAGGCTTTTTTAAAAAAAACTTTTAAAAGCATTTTTTTGGCCGAAGAGGTTGTAGAAAAAATGCTTTTAAATAATAATAATAATAAAAAACTCTGATGATCGCATGGCTTAGCTGGACATTGGGGGGGTGGGCAGGGATTTTTGCTACCGGTTATCCGAACCATCCACCATCTACTGCTGGATCAGGCGATCCAGTCTGAACCGGGAGCATTTCACCCCTGATGCTTATATTTAACATATTTATAAGCCACCCTCATGAATCTTGATGGCATAAAAGTTCATATCTGTAATGAGCTGTGAGAATCACCTTGAGAAACACCAAGAAATGCTGCAACTAAGGCAACAGTCAGAGAAGAGAACACTGAGTCCAAAGCAGGAATGTAGTAAGAGAAAGCGTCTGAGACTTAGCCCTTCCTAGTTCTCTTGAATGTAAAGGCAGGGAGGGGTGGTGGTGCTTTCAGATTTGCAAGATTGTGTTACTCTGACCTTATAATGAAAGTAGCTTTAGCATTCATAACTTCAGAGCTGCCTTGCATCCGTTACAAGAATTTTAGCCTCATCCTAAAGACAACTGTTCCCCAAAAGACAGCATTGTAAAAAAAAAAAATGATCCCAGAATATCTTACCGGGGAAGTGCATAGCAATATGGTTGGTATCCTGTATGGTGATACGAGAGTGCTGAGGACTTTCTTGAGGTATTGTTTTTAGGAGCAGAACTGAAGCAATTACTCACTTCTGGAGCACTATGCAGATTTCCTTGCTAGACATTCTGTAGTTCTGCTTGCTGGGACACCCACATTTGGTCCATTATTTCATAAGTAGGCCATTCCTTCTAGTAGGTTGACAGCTTACTGTAGATGATGCTTTAATTGGCCGTTCAGAGGATAAAAATGTGAGGGAAGCTGCTTTAAGAAGACAGAACGAGAACAAGAGAGCTTCTGAAGCACATCTTTGGCTTCATCCCCCTCACTCTCCATTGTTTCTCTCTAGAGAGTTTATTTAGTTCCAATTACAAGCATAGCCGGTATGTTCTGTCACCACCTGAAGGACCAGTACAGAGAGCAGCTTTTTCAGCAACTTTATCCCCTGTTAGGGTCCTCTCTGCCCACAGAAGCAATATTCATTTTCCCATTCTCAAGCTAACCCTGATCAGGTTGGAACAGGGCTTCCACAATAGTGAAAACTATTTGGGAAATCAAATTCATAGTCGAATGGATGAAACGCAGATGGGCCACAGAGAGTGACCAGCTTCATACACTGCAGCAAGCTATAATTTGCTGAGTTGGCACAGCTTAATAAACCCAAACCAAGCCATTTGCATTGGAATTTAGCCTTGCCTTCAACAGGGCCAAGCTGCAGCACTAACTAAAATGCTATTTCACCTCCTCAAAAACCAATATGTACTTTTTTAAACATCAGTTTATATAGAGCGTTTGGTTGCAGACCTGTCTATTATGCAGCTTTGCAAAAAAAGCAGCAGCAGGCATTTTTCCCCAAGAAGAGACCTATAACAATAATAAATTAAATAGGAATCTGCTGATCTTCAGCAACACCACAAATAATTGCCTGATGCAGCCATTTCCCTTCACCTGAAGATAAAAGCATGCTGAGGGCTACCCACAAGCATTATTTTTGCATTGCAAAAATAAGTAATAAAAATCATAGAGTAAATTTTAATTTGTATCTTTTACTGATGGTACATATCATCTTTTCCTTTGATAGTTTAATGTTCCATCTATGGGAGTGTATAGTATGTTTCCTATAACAACTTTATTGTGGTATCAGGGTGTCAAACTAGCGGCCCATGGGCCACATGCATCATGCACAGCAGTGGCGGGTTGTCCCCGGTTCACACCGGTTACAATAAAAAATTTTTCCCCCTTTTTTCACCCCTACCCCCTCCCCCACCCTCTCATGCCCCCCAACCTCCCCCCAACCCCACCCCCTCCCTCTCCCACCCACCCCTGACTTCCGCTACACATTCTTAAGAAAGAAAAACAACAAGAATTTATAACAACAAAGAAAACAAATACTATTATATATTCAGTTCTAAGTTAAGAGGAAGAGGAAAGAAAGAAAGAAATTAAAAAAAAATAAAAAATAAAAAAAATAAAAAAATAAAATAAAATAAAGTAGTACAAAGAAAGACCCATAAACATAAATATTTGTCTAAGCTTAACAGTATTGTAATAAAAAAAAACACCAGAAAAAATAACCATTATAATATTTAACACAATTTAAAAACAGAGAAAAATAAAAATGAAAGAAACATTACTAACATTACTAATCATATACCATACTCAATCACTCCAAAATTATATAACTTACTTGTTCATATTAAATAATGCCACATATTTTAATCCGAACTACTCCCCCTAATTCAAAAGCCCAGAAATCCCCCCTTCAAAGAAAAAAAAAATAAAGTATATTATAATATAATATAATTATGCATATATTGTTATAATTTTCCATAACTCGAATTACAATCTTCTCTTCTTCCTGATTGAAGTTAGGTCTTCTTTCTTCACCTGTATCCAATTCCAATACTCTTCATCTTCTATCTGCCCCCATCAGTAAAACAAAACATTCCACATGAACCCCCCGTGTGACTTTATATAGATAACATCCAACCAAGAAGATAATCACTCCTCTAGGTAGAATCATTCAAACAAACGTGTTCTATTTCAACGAGAAAAAACCCAATGCAGCTCCTTAGAAACAAAAAAATCAAGAAAAAAGAAAAAAAATCCTATAGACTGCATTCCCAGATGTTCTTATAAAAACTGTTTCAAATCCTGCCACCCTTTGTCATTCACTCTTGGTTGTAAGACATTTTCATTTCCATTCTTTGCTCTTGGATGATAAATTCCAAAAAAAACCTATGATAGGGTAATCACAAAACGCTACTACTATATAGATAGCATCCAACCACGAAGATATTCATTCCTCTAGGTAGAAACATTCAAACTAGCGTATTCTATTACGACAAAAAGAAACCCAATGCAGCTCCGCCAAACCTTAATGACAGAAAGAATCAAAAAAAGAAGAAAATCCTAGCAACTGCATACCCAAATGTTCTCATAAAGTTGTTTCAAAACCTGCCACCCTTTCACTCCTTCTGGTTGTTAGATATTCTCCTTTCCATTCTTTCCTCCTGGATGGTAAGTTCCAAAAAAAAAACTATGGTAGGATAATTACAGAGCGCTGCTACCATTGCAGCCCTCTGTTAAGCTTGCTCAAGATGTTAAATCCAATTCAAAAATAAGAAAAAGAAACTCCAAATCAGGATGAAGACTTTATAATCCTTAAATCCAAATCCATATAAACTTTAGAAAGTTTATAACCAATTTTCACAATTATCCAAGCTTTCTGATAACAGCTGCATCTGATGAAGGACTCTACGACACTCGTTAGTTAGCTCTCGAATTTCCTCGTTAAAATCTGGTTCCTGCTGCTCGATATCACCATCCTTTTCTTGCGGAGCGTTGGACCTCTGCTGCTGATCATCTTGAATTATAGTATTTTTTAAATCTTGCTCCAGCAGTACAAGGTCCGGTGCTCCTAGTCTAGGTTCACTGGTGTGGTCCATAATAAGATCCTCAGAGAAACCAGATTGCACTCCTTGTGCTTTTAACATTCTTTGATTCATTCTTTGAGTCTCATCCTTCTGTTTACCTTTTACGAACTCTCTTTCTTGTTTCTTCTTCTTGAGGTCTTCCGAAGCTCCCTTAAAAATATTTTTATAAAAATGTTCCGCTTTCTCAATAGTATTCAGACAATATCTCACGCCATAATATCTAAAAATTATGCCAACTGGTAAATCCCATCTAAATGGGATATTACTTTCCTTCAATTCTTTAGTTAAGAAAGCAAATTCTTTCCTTTTCTTTAGAACCTTCGGTGGTAACTCTTTAAAGATATTAATTTGTTTACCTTCTACTTGCGCTCTGGCAGAATAGGACCTTTGTAAGATGTCATCTCTCAACCTTTTATCAGTAAAGTAAACAACAACATCTCTGGATAAATTCCTTTGTTTAGCTACTCGTGAGTTGACTCTGTAAACTTTCTCTATACAACCAAGAATTATCTCATCCTCAAGCTCTAGTAGTTCAGCAAAAACCTTTGCAATGGTTGCTTTTAAATCTCTCTGGTTTTCTTTAATACCTCTTACTCTGATTGCTGAGGCCATAGTTTTAATTTGAAGCATGATAATATCATTCTGTATAGTCTGATTACAAATCTCAGCTTTCACAAACCTTTCTTGTATTTCTTGAATCTGGGAGCCAAATTTACTGCTAATTTCAGTTACTTTCTCCTCCATTTCAATCACCACATTTGAAAGATCTGAAATTACTTTAACAATAGTTTGACTTAATTGGTCATGCTTTCCAACAGTCAAATCCACAAGATTCTTCTGTGAGTTTTTAATTTTGTCAACTACACTCGATAAAGAAGTTGTTATAAATTCTTTTAAGTCCCCTTCTGCCAATCCAGACAATTGCACCATCTCCGCTTTGCTCTTCAGCTGGCTCAAGGGGGAGCCCCCCCTTCCTTTAGTCATCTTTATTTTACTTTGAATGGCTTTACTATGCTTTACTTCACTTTGCCATACTTTACTTTAATCCTTGTTTTAAAGAAAAATATCCAGAAAAAAGGAAAAAAAAATTTTTTTTCTTCTTACTTTAAGTGACTCTCCCATAGCAAAGTATTCATTTCAAAGCCTCCATTTTCAATCACTCTGGCATTTTTTCCAATTAAGATCAGTCGCCATCTTAAAAAAACTTTTTTAGAAACTTTCACTTCTCTTCCTCTCCTTCCCCCCTCCTCTCATTCCTCTTCAATAAAAAATTAGTAAAAAAAAAAAAAAAATCCATACTTGCTTCATCTTTGCTTCTTTCTTTTTCGGCTTGCTCCATAGACGCTGTGGTGTTGCTTCCAGCGTCTGGCTCCGCTAGTTAACTAACTAGCGGAGGACAGTCTCGTCGCGGAGCCTCTCTGGAGGTATAGAGGGGGCCATCCTTCTGAGCCCTCCCCAGGACAAACGAGACGATCCTGGGGCGACTCAGGGGGCCCAGCCTCACCCCCAGAAGCTCTACCTGCTCCTCCCGCTGAGGAGCAGGTTGTTCGAGCCGCCTGCCAGCTGTGAGGCGGCTCTATACGCAGCGAGACGCCGGCGGGCATGAAAGAGCCCGCCGCCGACGAGGAAGGCTCCACCGGAAGTCCACACCGGTTACTACCGGTTCACACTATAGAACCGATAATAAAACCGGCAGGAGGCTCCGCCCACCGACCCCGACGTCATCAAAAAGCTTCTGTGCATGCACCCCGCTGCGAACCAGTAGTAAAGATAAATAGAACCCACCGCTGATGCATAGGCCACGCCCACCCCAGGTCCACGAAGGGAAAAAAATCACGAAACGTGACGCTGTGAGTTTGACACCTGTGTTGTATGTCCCACAGTCATTTTTCGTGAGGTAGGTGGTATAAATTTGATTCATAAATGAATAAACAATCCTGTGAGGTAAGTTGGGCTAAGAATGAGAGTGAGAGTAACTGGCTCTAGAGGACTCACTGTGGTTCAGGGTGAAGGAAGACCACAGGCCTGGCTCTTCTTGATCTAAATCTGGTACTTTAGCTACTTTTACCTTAACCTGGACACCGTTCTATATATTTCTGCCTTATTTAGTGGACACTGCAGTCATATTCAGGAGAGAACAATGCTGGTGTTACTGTTATTTTTGTTTTTTAAAAAAATCGTGGTTTTGTCAATGGGCCTGGGAATCCCATGAAAGTGTGGAGCCCATTAAATAGCTGATAAAAGTTTGATTGCATTCTTCTTTGTTTTGTTATTAGACTTTTTAAATTATTTTAGCTGTTTTAATGGAGAGATTATATTGATTGTCTAGGGTTTTTTAATTGTGTACACCACCCAAAGTCACAGGAAAGTGAGATGGGTGGGTAGCTATATAAATTCAATCAATCAATCAATCTGTCTAAAGCCCATCTTTCCTCCTGACTTGTAAGTAGAAACAGTGATGGAGAAGATTTTCTGTCTGTATCTCCCCCCTAAATAAGGAAATTAGAACACGGGTGTCAATCTCGACTGTGTCACTTGATGTATCATGATATATTGCAACTTTTTTTGCCTTTGGGGAGCCAGGGTGGGCGTGGCCTGAATGTGACACATCTGGCCTGTGGCTGCCAATTTGACACCCATGCATTAGAGGTATCAGACAAATTTAGTGCCTCTGATGGTGTACTCTGAAATCTAATAAGTTTGCCAGAACTCACACAAAGCAAGTGCCGTTATTTATGTATTGGAGAACACATCACATCCTTCAGAGCAAGGAGAATAGATAACATGATGAACTGAAGCAAAACTGAAATGATGTAACAGCAGTCAACACAATAGTGACTCAAATTGTGTTCTCTTTCTCTTTCATCATGGCTTGAAAGAAGACAGAATGGCTTATCATGTTTTTTTCCCCTCATAATTCATGCCTTATTATTAATTTTTTATGTCTATACAGGTTCTTTCCAGTCATTAAATCTGTGGTCCAGTGGGATTTTTTTTTTAAATAAAGATGAAATTCTCTATAGCAGGGGTATCAAACTCGATTTCATTGAGGGCTGCATCAGGGTTGTGTTTGACCCAGTGGTGGATTTCAAATTTTTTTACTACCGATTCTGTGGGTGTGGCTTGGTGGCCGTGGCATGGCTTGGTGGGTGTGGCTTGGAGGGTGTGGCAGGGGAAGGATACTATAAAATCTCCATTCCCACCCCACTCCAGGGGAAGGATACTGTAAAATATCCATTCCCTCCCCAATCCAGGAGAAGGTTATTGCAAAATCCCCATCTCCTCCCGATCAGCTGGGACTTGGGAGGCAGAGAATAGATGGGGGTGGGGCCAGTCAGAATTTTTACTACCGGTTCTCCGAACTACTCAAAAATTCTACTACTGGTTCTCCAGAACTGGTCAGAACCTGCTGAAACCCACCTCTGGTTTGACCTTGGGGGCTGAGTGGGCATAGCCATTCAACGTCACTCATGTTGGGAGCACCTGTGGTGGCTCTAGCGCTCTGCCAGTAAAAACTGGGTCCCAAGTTCTGTTTTCAGCTCTCGACGGCCTCTGCAACCCTCTGCCAGCGACACACATGGCCATCCCAAACTCCGTTTTTTCTGGCAAAGGCAGCACAGCCCTTCACTGTTTCCAGAGCTGGATCTGGCTCCCGATCCTTGAGTTTGACACCTCTGCTCTAGTGAGATCTCCTCTCAATAAAACACTACATGATGACTGCATCATGCTATATATCAGATAGAAAGAGAATCAGGTTGATGGCCAGTAAAGCATTCAAGTCACGAAAATAAGAAGGCAGCTTCTCTTTAAATGTATGTACTCAGGCTGTATAATTATGTTGGTAATGTTATAACCATAGCAGGATGATTTGTTAGCCTGTGGATTGAACTAAGCAAATAAAAAACTATTTTATGGGAATTGGGTACTTGTTAATTTCTGGGCTCCTTCCGCAGTTTCATTTCTTAAGCTTTCATGGGTATTCATTATAATAATGAGCCACTGAAGCACTGCTGCTAATCGGCAGGTAGCTCTCAGTTCAGGAACTTGTTATACCTGTCATAATAAACTTCCTGAATTGATCCTTGAGCAATAACAAGCAAGTCAACAGGAAGCAGGGAAGTTGATTAAAAAATTATGACTCCAGACTCAGGAGGATGTGAAATAAGAGCTCAAGAATGAAAGACAGATTATCATATGGATATTGGGGCCCCTTAAAGGCTTTATTTGCCCATCATGGCTGAATCATAAAAAGATGATTAATTTTCAGGGAAGCTTTTGAAAGCATTGGGTTCTTCTTGTTGAACAAGAAGAACCTTTAGTGGCATTTATTCAATGGATTGGAAAATTGACCTTGGCTTTTATCTCTCTCTCTGTGATGCAGTAGGGAGCACTTGAAGTATAAAGCAGCTAAAGATTTTCGTATAGTCTGCTTATTTGCCAATCTTATTCATTTATTCAGTGGAGCTTTCCACATGCTATATCTACTAAGCTCTTTTTAGATCTAAAGATGATCTCAAATACAACATTATAATAAAACAAGAAAAACACATGACTTTTGTTACTGTTCCCATGGCTATGAACTCAAGATTTCAAATGTCTAAATGTTAATATTTAACTGGTTCAAGTGCATTAAAAATGCACAAACATAAAAGCATGTACACAGTTTAAATGGTTTAAATATCTAATTGATTGCATTTAGTTTAGGTTCTCAAAGTTGGAAAAAGCCATTTAGCTCACTGTGCTCCATGTAGGTATCCAAATTAAAGCATCCATGATGGAAGGCTGTCTGTCTCCTTGAAGGGCAAGTTCATGGTTTCCACTGCTGAACTGCTTTTATTCTAATTCTTTTTTTTTTCTTTTGCCTACCACTGAATCAGAATCTGCCTTTTTGTAATTTTCATGTCCATATTTTAGTAAATAAAATAGAGCCTCGGTGGCGCAGTGGTTAGAGTGCAGTACTGCAGGCTACTTCTGCTGACTACCGGCTGACTGCAATCTGGCAGTTCAAATCCCACCAGGCTCAAGGTTGACTCAGCCATTCTTCTGAGGTGGACCCAGATTGTTGGGGGCAATAAGCTGACTCTGTAAAACCGCTTAGAGAGGACTGTAAAGCACGGTAAAGTGGTATATAAGTCTAAGTGCTATTGCTAAAGAAATTAAAATGACAGGAAACATAACTATATCGACAATGCTATGTCATGTGTGCATATTTGTGGGTATGCAAAACATACTTCTATTACAGCTAAAAATCCCCCTGGTATTCAGATAGCTTCTTTACAGAAATCATCTCCAATACTCCTCCAAATGTTCCTGTGTTATTATTTGCTAACTCTGGTATTCCTTTCATTAATCTTTAATCCTGCTTCTTTTGTTTCAGAAGGGAGCTCCACTTCCGTGGGCTAAAATACTCTGGCTCTCTGTGTGGTCCACTCAATTCTGATCCAGCCAAATCTGGCTAAGGTTTCCCCTTATAGGAATTGAGAACCATATCTGGAAAACTATTCACGCACAACATCTGAAATCTAAACGTGAATTAATTAAAGTGTGTACATGTGTGGGACAGGATATAGCGCAGCACGCAGCCTGTGCTTTCCCCCCTATCCCTTCCCAATTCTTTCCCTTTAATTCAGGGGTCTCCAACCTTGGCAACTTTAAGCCTGGTGGACTTCAACTCCCAGAATTCCCCAGCCAGCTTTGCTTTGCTTGCTGGGGAAATCTGGGAGTTGAAGTCCTCCAGGCTTAAAGTTGCCAAGGTTGGAGACCCCTACTTTAACTCACCTTTTTGTTGCCCCATCTCTACAGTTCTCCACTGCTGTAGCTCTTGACATAGGTAGAAAACAGGCAGGGATTCTCTCTCCCAGGAAAGGTCCAGAACTGGATGTGAAGAATATCAACTCTCTACTTTAGATGGGCGTGCAAAATCCTGGAAATTCTTCATCTCCCAGACATGGTGCAGTAAGAGCACAGTCATATCATTAACTACTGGACCTGAAATGGAATTTCCTCACTAAGTTAAGGCTGCACTTTTAAAACAAAGGTGCATTTTAAAAAAAAGTATCAGGGGTTGCATTTTGCAATGACCCTTAAATTTGGCTGTGTGTAGAATCAGAAGTAATTTGGGACCACCCTGCTTGCTGTATATCTCTACCCCCAAACATCCTCTCCACTTTTCTAGGCTCATGGTTGCTCTGTTTGTTTCCTTTTCCTTTTGCTTATTTCTTTTTGACTCCCCCAGCACTTTCATCTTTCTGTGTGTCAACATTTCACTTTTCCTCTTGGTGCTCCCTTTTTCCTCTGAGCTCCTGAAAACCGTACCCATTGTTGTCTCTGTTTAAGGCAGTTTCCAGGCATATTTGGTTTAAAGATTTCCCCTGTCCAGTTGTGACTGACTCAAGGAGTGCTCATCTCTTATTCTCAGCCAAGGGAGCCTGCATTGTCTGAGAGACTTTTCTGTCATTGTGTGACCAGCATGAAAATATGGAATGTGTTAACCTTCCCATCACAGTGGTATCTATTTATCTATTTGCATTTCAGTGGTGGTATTCAGCTGGTTCGATCTAGTTCGGGTGAACCGGTAGCGGCGACTGTGGGAGGATCTCCCCACCCGCCTGGATGTCATCACATCCCATTTTTGATGCTCTGTACATGTCAGATGGCACGTGCGAGGGAAGTGAGTGTCCGTGCGCACTCACATTTGCAAATCGGTAGCAAAGGTAAGTGAATACCACCCCTGTTGCATTTGCATGCTTTCAAACTGCCAGGTTGGCAAGAGCTATGGCAAGTAATGGGAGCCCACTTTGTCGTGTGATGCTCTGGTCTTGAACTCGGATTGTCGGCTTTCCAGCTGACAAACTCAACCTTTTAACTGGTGAGTCATTGGACTGCATATTTAGTATTTTTGTCAAATCCGAAGCTTGAAAGTGCCTTCAGCAAATCAAAATAGTTGAGTGCAGAGAACATCAGCCCAATCTCCCTATGAATATTGGGCAATCAAGGCTCCTTTCCCCCAGTCTAGTATGCCATTTCCTAATACCAGGTTTTATCATAGTCAGCTTTCTTGCCGTATTTCATGATGCCTTCTAATAGACATCCAAACTTTTTAAATCCAGATATGGCATTCCTGGAGCCTGCTGGTTCCTGTTCTCCATATATTTATAAAGAGTAAAAAGAGAAGCAAAAAATCATAGAGGGTAAAAGATTTCAAGCATCCTTCCCCGCTCCATAATTCATGCACATGTATTCATGTATTAGTTACATTTCTTGTGGGTATGCAAAGCATAGGGAGAAACTGTTGACATAGTACTTGGAAAGATACTATTGTGGACTGTTTGGAGATTTATAAGAAATACTAAAAACCAAACATAATTTCCTTGCTTCATGAAAGTCAATTTGTTTGCTAGTGAAGTATTATGCATTGGATGGTTGCTAGTACAGCTTTGTTCAACAATTTATATTCAAGCTTGGTTGGGAAAAGCTTGAATCAGGAGGCTAGGAGAAAAGCCACGAAGAGCAGCCTGTCCTATTAGGAGAAAAAAATGCTAAGGGACCCTGAAAGAACATATTTACCTATTATAGAAATGAAGGAATAAAACTTCAAGTTTTTAAAGGGTGTCAAAATATAGTATTTGTGATTAAAATTTCATGGTATAATGCAGAACATTATGGTTCTGTTCTACAACCAGAGTGATGAGATCAAAGGCAGAGAGCCAAGCTACAGAAGGCTGTAAGCATAGTAAGCAATAAGAATTCATTAATGCTGACACAATACTATATTACACATCTTGCAGAACAAGTTTGCAAAACCTGGAGCCTCCATATGTTTTAGAATTTTACTGCTGTAGAAATCATTGGAATACTCAGTCCTTGTGTGTTTCTGAATTAGGGTAAAATTAGAAGAACCTAATCAAGGACCAATCAACCACACCTTTACTCAACATCTGCATGGGACATATTAATGTCAAACGAGTCATATCAGGCCTACTGGGACAAAAGTGGTGAATTAAGGTCAAGCATCCACCCACTGGCTTCCCAATTTGAAGTACCTTGCAACCCTACCAGCTGCAATATAGTAGCCTTCCCCAATCTGGACAGCCTCCAAATCAGATCTGTGTATCCCACAGATCTGCCTAGTAGGGAGATAGCTATGCATTGTGAGATAACTATCATCAAAGGCCAATCCACATCCTACCTCATATGAGAGGTCCTTCTTCTTCCTCAAGTGGCTGGATCTCTTGACCTGCTGTAGAGTCACAGGTCACACTCCTCCCTCATAGCCTGAAGCTTCTCACGTTAAGTGGATACTACAGGAAGTAGCTGGAGTGAAGTGACTCTTATAATATTGTTGATGGCATGTGTAGCCTTAGAACTGATATTAGGCATTAGCATCAGCTCTGGGTTGAATTCCTGGCTCACTGTCAGAAGAAACTGCATTAGCCAATAATAGGGATCCTCGGGAGAGTAAGCATATACTATTATAGAGATGCAACTGTCAGAATGCTATGAAGAGAGAAGAAAATAATTCCACTTCTTTTTAAGGGGCAGGCAAAACTGCACAGAGAGTGACTTCTGGTTCTTTTGCCTTCAGGTTTCCTTACTTTTCATCTCAACTGTAAACTAGAAGCATTAAGGTCTTATTTCCATGGTGCTGTTTGCTAATCACCTTCAGATGCATTGTGTTCCCTTGCTTAATTAGGGTCTGTGTGACCCTGTGGACTCTGTGATTCACAACTGCAAAGCCTGTAGTGATAACACAATGCTATTGTGTATTTACAGTTTATCAACATGATGTTTCCAAAAGAAAAGAGGCAAATTGTTCTTTTGTTTCAGAATATGGATTTTTTGTGTGTGTTTCCTGTGCAGAATAAGCTTGAAATATGAGAACCACCAGTATGGGAAAGCCTGCTGACAACAAGGCTTCAGGGAAGTGTCTTTGCAGATGTCCTTCTTCAACGATGTAGAGTTACCATGGAAATCTGTGACAGGCAAATCTGGTAGCTGTCAGTCTTTTAATGTACACATTAACAGAGAACCTTTGTGGCAAAGCCATTTCGTTTGCTCTGGAAGAAGATGAGCAAGACTTCTCAAGTTTATTATTAGGAATCTACAATTAGTTTCCATTTTATGAAAAGAAGATAGATAAGGGAAAGCAAATAACTTACGCCACTCTTTCCCTTCCTTTGGATCAAGAACTGGATATGGGTCATGGTTATGAGAGAGTGGAGATTGTTGATTCTCAGAATATAAAATCATCAGTAGTTAAATATAAAACCTACAGTTGGTCAGTAAATACTGAGATTTTACCTTACCTAGCAAAACAAAAGTTAGGATTTTTAAGAGCAAAAACCCAGTTTTCTAATTTTTCAGGAGTTTAAAGTACATTTTATTTTATTTATTTATTTTGTTTGTCAAACATGTATGAGATTACAGGTATAAGTACATGGATATGAACACAGGAAATAGGTATGAATAAGTGGGGACAGGGACGGTAGGCACACTAGTGTGCTTATGCACGCCCCTTACAGACCTCTTAGGAATGGGGTGAGGTCAACAGTAGACAGTCTAAGGTTAAAGTTAGGGGGTGTTTTGAGGATGTAACAACAGAGTTGACTAGTGCATTCCAGGCATTGATCACTCTGTTGCTGAAGTCATATTTTTTGCAATCGAATTTGGAGTGGTTTACATTGAGTTTGTATCTATTGTGTGCTTGTGTATTGTTGCGGTTGAAGCTGAAGTAGTCATTGACAGGTAGGACGTTGTAGCAGATAATTTTGTGTACTACGCTTAGGTCAGATCGTAGGCGGCGTAATTCTAGGTTGTCCAAGCCTAAAATTTCAAGCCTGGTGGCATAAGGTATTCTGTTGTGAGCAGAGGAATGGAGGACTCTTCTCGTGAAATACCTCTGGACTCGCTCGATTGTATTAATTTCCGATATACAGTGCAGATTCCAGGCTGGCAAGCTGTATTGGAGAATTGGTTTTAAACATATTTAAAAGAGATAGGCTACACATTTAAAACTGAAAATATGTACACAGAGTGAATGATGTTCATTCAGATCTTACTTGCTATTATTATTTTTTCTCCCCTAAGAATGTAAAAAACTGCCTCAGCAAATAAGCTCAAATAATGACACTGTCACCAAAGCTCATAAAGATTTAATGATCTCTCAAATTGCTGCAAGACTTCCAGAACCTTGTGAGATCTTATAGAAGTTTAGTGGGCATTTCTGGCTTCTTATATAAGATTTCCATAATCTTGACAACCTTCATTTGATGATCATCATCATTAACTCCATTTTGAAACTCTAGCTAATGCTCTACATTGCCATTCTTTGCTTTGGCCTATGGACCTTTATATCTATTTCCTACACAACTTATTTTTAACTGTAGATTTTAAGACTTTTTCCATAGTCTCCCATAAGAAAATTTGGGAATAGAGTACCACCCAATGATTTCACCTAAGATTTGATACAAAAGAAAGTACCATATTTTTCGGAGTATAAGATGCATCTTCCCCCCCTAAAAGGGGGTGGAAATTTAGGTGCATCTTATACACCAAATATAGCCCCGTCCATCCACTGGCCCCCACCTTTTGGCCTCTGCCTCGCAGCAGTTACCTCCTTGCAAGCAAACAGCAAGAAAAAACAGCTCCTTTCAGCTTTAGCACAGGCTAATTAGCACAAGTTGATTGGATCAACCTCCCGACTCTCAGCTGATTTGCTCTCAGCAGTTTTGTGCAGGGCTCTGCTGCTTGCTGCAAAGAAGTATGCTGGAGCAGATTTTGTTTTTCCTTGTGCTAATCAAGCTATGCTGAAAACGAAAATGAAAGTAAAGCAGGCTGTTTGCTGTTTGCTGTTTGCTGCAATGAGGCAATATTGCGCAGCAGCAGAGGGAGATTTCTTTTTCTTCTTTTCCTTACCAAAAAAGGTAGATGCATCTTATACTCTGAAAAATACGGTAGGTTTTTTTAGCATAGTTCAAGTACTGTTTACATTAATTCTAGGTGCTTTTTCTGATCAATATCCATGCCAGAATGCCTTTATTTATATTCTGTTTCTACTTTCTATTGAAGCTCTGTTCAGTGGAGGTTAGAAGATATAAGAAGACTATCAACATATCTATATGATATTTAAAGCAGGTGGAAATTGTGGGAGGAGGCAGAGAAAGGAGTAGGTTGCATTGAAATCATTTTATACTATAACTTCCATGAATTAAATTTATAAGGCTCAGAAAAAGTAAACCTTGTCAGGTTTAAAAGAAGCCTCCCCGATTCGTTTCTATAGAAGAGGAAAAAAATGTTCTGTTCAGTATAATCCATTTTGAACAGAACTAATTTATGTTCACGGCACTGACATGCAAATCAGAATATAATGATCCGTGGGTTCCTGCACATTCCTTAATTGTATGGCATGGTTTTTAATTAAAAAGCAGAGTTATTCCTTCAATATATATGTGGGAACATAAGAATTACACAACGTGTTTTTGAATTTTAGTTTTAATTCAGAAGCTGTGATCCCCTCAAAAGAACAATTTCCAACATGTGTGGCCAATAATCAAAGATGCTGAAAGTTGTGATAGTTCTTTAGACTATCATGAAGGGCTTTATAGATGATAACTAACATCTTCCTCTGGTCCCTATTCTGTAGTTGGGTCAGACTGGCAACTTTTCGATGAATCCGACTCCTTGGGCCAAATGCCTAGCCTTCGGGCTTCCTCTGCAGCCTCAATAGCTCACACCATTTCTTCAGATGGAGAAAGCAGGGTGTCAGTAAATCCTTGAGTATCCGTCCCCATGGCCCCCTCTGCGATGTCTTCTTTCTCCTCCATTTTCACTGAGTCTTCGTACCACCCAAGGTTTAGGTATATGCTGGGCTCAGCACCCCCGACAGCCCCCTTTCAGGGTGCTGTTATGCTTTAAGAGAGATTTGGGTTAATGTCAGCATTCCAGAAAACCCCCCAACTCCAAGTAAAGACTCTGAAGCAAGCATTTTTCAAAGTTCTTTTTACTAGAATAGGTAAACTGGCACATCTGAGAAAACCCAAATCTGAGAGGTCCGGGTTTTCCTTCAATAAATCAAAACCCCCAAAACCATCCCCTCACTCCTCAGTCAATCACATGCTCCAATCAACTGCTGTCCCATCTCGAGACTCACTCCGACCACTCCTGCTCCAGATGCAAGATTGCCCTGACCTTGACTGACAGGAAGAATGCTATTATGTCTACAGACAACTCCTCTACTAAGTCCCCCCTCCTACTTTCCCATACATGAGAAGGTGGCAGCATGGAAGTTTCTGGCCTAATATGGCTTCCAAAGCTGACATAGGATCTTGAATTATATCCAGGAACTGACTGGTAACCAGCAGTGCTCATGGGGCAACATGCCACATTCTGCTCAGCTGGAGCTTCCAAATAGTTTTCAAGGACACCCCTATCTACAGGGCAATGCAATAGTCCAGGAAACCAGAGCATGAGTAAGCATCTGAAGGGACTTCTGTTCCAGTAAGGGCACAATTGGTGCTCAATATGGACTTCTGCAAAGGCCTTCTTATCCACAGCTGCCACTTGTTCCGCTTTATGCATTTTTTAATACCAGACACGTTTTTGGGAGAATGGAGGTGGGGGAAGAAAGCAATTTTCCTCATCTATAATGTATTTTATACATGTTATCATGGCAGCTGAATGCAGGCATTTTTTCTGAATATTTTCTATTAATTATGTACTCCCCCTCTTCATTTTTATCCTGCCGAGTGCAAAGTTGAACAGCTAAATGCTATTAACTCCAGTTCAGACCTGGGATTTGGTAAATGTGAATAAAATAAGTATGAATCAGGTGGTTTCATCCAGTTCTCTGCAGTTTAAATCAATCTGATTACATAAACTGACTGGATTTCATAGCTGAGCTTTCTATCCAAAACATTAATCTGCAGACTGTTAAATCAGATCAGCTAAGGTTAACCGTATTTCTGTGTGTATTTTTGTGTGTGTATGTATATGATGTGTGTGTGTATGTGTGGGAAGCTAGCCAGACCTGTTTTACCCAGAATAAATGATTGCTACTTGCTGTGTATTTCCTATTCCACAATGAATGATCTCTTAAGGAAAGAAGCATTTATGCCTCTTTCCAGCAATGATTTTTCCCATCTGGAGAGCTGTACCATATGCTCATCCAGCCTTTGAACTGCTCTCTCATGTGCTCTTACTACATACAATTTCATTACAGAACATATAAACTTTGTTCACTTTCCAGATTCCGAATGGGGGGAGTACGGAGCTTCGTTTACTGTCTGGCTTGATTAATAAAGCTAATTTTGCTAATAAGAGATGGCACGGCTGTTCTTGCCCTTCTCAGGTTCTTAAATATGACAACTCTACTTGGCAAATACCCTTCAACTGTCCACATACTAAAAAATTTCAGGCAGGAAAGAATTATTGTCCAAATATACACAGAGCTATTGATAACCTACAATCTGATCCTATCCCTATTTTATATTGCTGGAGGAGATGGGATCATTCCTAATCTTAGGCCAATCTAGGAAATTCTATTTCCCAAGGTATAACCGCAATTGGTCACTAATTCTTCATTTTACCTATATTAAATGACTTATTTTAACCCACATTGTTATCCTCCTTCATGCAGGAAACAGACCATTCTAAATTAAATATTACAGTTGTGTGCATTTTGAAAAGACTTTAGGAGAAGTGCTTTGGACTTCACATAAGTATAACATCTCTTTGCTATTGACTGAAGCAGTCCATGTTTTTTCAGATGTGCTCAAAGTTCATTAAATCAATTAATAGCCATCATCTGCACTTGATTCCCCAAATTTCTTAGAAACTAATCAATAACTAACAGAATAACAGAGTTGGAAGGGACCCGTGAGGTCTTCTAGTCCAACTCCTTGCTCAAGCAGAAAACCCTATACCCGTGATAGTGAACCTATGGCATGCGTGTCGGAAGTGGCACACGGAGCCATCTCTCCAAGCATGCAAGCCATTGCCTATTGCTCTTCCGGGTTCCAGCACACCAGCCAGCTGGTCTTCATGTACACGGGAGCACCGGAAACCGGAAGAGAAGCTGCCCAGTGCGCATGCATGTGCCAGGAAGATGATCTTCCAGTTTCTGGCGTGCACATGCACACCGGCCACCTGGTCTTCTGGTTTCTGGCATGTATGCATGTGCAAAGACCAGCTGGCCAGTGTGCATACACGTGCCAGAAAGCAAAAGATCATCTCCCTGGCATGGGCAGCTGCTCTTCCGATTTCTGGCACACGCACACATGCTCCTGTTTTGGCACTTGGTGCTGTAAAGTTTCACCAATACTGCCGTATACCATTTCAAATAAATGGATGTCCAAACTCTTTTTAAAAACCTCCAGTGTTGGAGCATTTAGAACTTCTGCGGGCAAGTCATTCCACCGATTACCGTATTTTTCAGAGTATAAGACGCACCTTTCGCCCCCTAAAAGGGGGTGAAAATTTAGGTGCATCTTATACATTGATTATAGCTCTGCCCACCCACTGGCCCCCACCCTTTGGCCTCTGCCTTGCAGTAGTTACCTCCTAGCAAGCAAACAGCAAGAAAAAACAGCTCATTTCAGCTTCACCACAGGCTAATTAGCACAAGTTGATTGGATCGCCTCTGGAGTCTCAGCTGATTTGCTCTCAGCTGTTTTGTGCAGGGCTCTGCTGCTTGCTGCAAAGAGGTAAATTGCTGGAGCAGATTTTTTTCCCCTTGTGCTAATCAAGCTATGCTGAAAATGAAAATGAAAGTAAAGCAAGCTGTTTGCTGTTTGCTGCAACAAGGCAAAATTGCTCAGAGGCAGAGGGAGATTTCTTTTTCTTCTTTTTCTCACCAAAAAAGGTAGGTGTGTCTTATACCCCAAAAAATACGGTAATTTGTTCTGAAAATTAATTTCTCCTTAGTTCTAGGTTGCTTCTCTCCTTGATTAGTTTCCACCCATTGCTTCTTTTCTAATTTCATTGAGTTTAGATGTTTATAAAGAAAAATATCCTGCTCACCGTTAGATACTATGTGTTGCTTCTCTCTTCTCAAATGATACATGAAGGAGCAAATAATCTAAAAAATAATTCTAGCTTCCTTGTATCTGGCAGGGAAAGAATTATGTGCATTCATGGGGAGACATATTTCATGAAAAGCTTTATTGTTTGACAGTTTTGCAAGGACAAATTTTTAAAACATGAGTGCCTTGTAGCCTTGAAAAATGTCATTCCTGGATTGATGTATTCTTCTGCATAGATAATTTTTTTGCAGATTTAAGTTGCTCACACGGTTTGAAAAACCAAAATGTGTTAAAGTTTTTAAGCTGAGTGCAATGAGACCGGGATACCGAAGTGTGTATAGTAAAAGAAGAAGAGAGATAGGGTTATAATGAATGGGCACTGAATGAACATGAGTGACTGAAGTGAGTGAACACTAAAATGCTGAGTAGAAGAACCATGTTTACTGCAGATATCTATTGGGTGCCTGCTTTACAAGAAAGTTGTACCATAAGCAATGAAAAGGAAAGATTTTATAGAAACTGAAGGCTACAAGATAGAAAAACCTAGATTTCCGGGCCAGTTTCAGGAGGCTAAGCAGATCTTTGTCCTGGGTACCTGGGGTTATTCTAAATTAGGCAAAAAAGGGGAAATCCATTTTTTTTTAAAAAAAGAGGGAATGTTGAGGTGATCAGCTGATGGATGAGGATGAAAGTTTGGGGTTTCTCTAGGCTGCAATTCCCTGTAAGAGCTGCCCTTGTACTATTTTACTGGGGAGGATTCTATAGCTGGGGTCTCTAACCTTAGCAGTTGTTAGACTTGTGGACTTCAAGTATTGCTGGCTGAGGAATTCTGGAAGTTGAAGTCCACAAGTCTTAAAGTTGCCAAGGTTAGAGGCCCCTGTTCTATAGTATGCTTTGTTTTAGGCAGGATGGGGGAGGGCTTTGATTGGAGAGGGAAGGGTCAATTTGGATCTGGAGACCTTAGGCAAAGAGATGAACTGGGCTTGACTCTGGTAATGGCCAAAGGACCGGGAGGAAATCTCCATTTTCTTTTTTGGTTTGTTTTCTCTGCTACACTATCAATGTTTTAAATTTAAACCAGTGTCATATTTAAAATGAGCGTAATCTATCTCTAAAAACTATTAAAGGAAACCATTGGTCTTCAAGAAGGAAGGTTGGGCTGGGACAAAAAACTAAGAGGGAGATGGGGAGGGGTCTAGGACTTTTTGGCTCGAACCCTTGGCTCTGCCTGTTTCTCCTCCAGGGTTTCGCCTTCGTGTTATTACGCCACGGCACTTTGGGCCACAGCTCCTCTGTCCCAGTCCCTTCACCGTTGCCTGTATGTTGAAGTACAGTTCGCATTGGGCTTTTGGGCACCCAGGAGAGTTTGCAGCCAGCCAATCGGTGCAGGGGCTCGGGGGCTTTGGGAGTAGAGCTGGAGCTGCAGTTCAGAGGGAGGCTCTGTCAGTTTGGAGCCTCCTGAGGCAGCTGAGAGGGATCCAGCCACAAAAAATGGGGGGAGGGTGAGGGATCCATCAGGTGGGGTTCCCAGGGCCTCTCCCTGTGGAAGATGGGCTTGGGAGGGAGCAAAAGTGTTTCTATCCCGACCGGGGCTGCCTAGTTAGTAGCACTTGGGGCTCTGAACCCCCCACCCCAGCCATGAGCCCCTTGCCTGTCAGTTTGGATCCTCCCGAGGCTGCAGTGAAGGGACTGGGATGGAGGGGCCATGGCCCAAAGTGCCGTGGCATAATAACGTGGAGGCGAAACCCTGGAGGAGAAACAGGCAGAGCCAAGAGTTCTAGCCGAAAAGTCCCATTCCAGATGGGGAGTACTTGAAGGGATTCGCCTGTCTATTTTAAATCACCACATACTGTGACTAACAGATCTGGCCTACTGAAATCCAGATGGCCACTAGTTGGTTGCAAGGAGATAGTTTCTCTATATTGCTTTGCTTCCAAATTTGGGCTTTTGCAGCCCAGAGGGGGTATATTTAATAAGTACAAATGTGTGGTGCCTCATTCATCATAGAATTTACTAGATATGGACAGATCTATCTCTATGCAGTCCATGTCAGTTTTCATAAGCTCAGTCAAGCAACAAAACTTTGCATTTATATTGCATGCATTTTTCCCTAGACCTGCACTTTTGTATACATTTTCTTCCACTATTAAATTTTTATGTGCCTCTGCCCTTGAGACAAACATTTTTTACAGCTGACAACAGCAGTGCAAAATTTAGGAAAATATGTATTCTGAAGAATGATTGTATCATATTCTGCACATTAGTTTGAGGTGTGTGAATGAAATCCACTTAGAAAATTATAAAAATTTTCATTATCCCTAGTAACTTAGGGGTGTTTGGAGACCCTTTATGGATGACATTTGAAAAGGTAACAGAACAAATGACACTAATACTTTATTAGGTTGCAATAGTAGAAGCAGAAAGGAAAATTCTTGCTATTAATCATTTTAAGATATTGATGACACATTTTATTTGTGGATCTAAACCACATACATGGATTGTTTAGATCCTGACTCAATATTTATAAGGCATTATCAATCATACCAATCAAAATTTTAGTAATTATTTATTCACCAGGGCAAACAAATTCTTAATTATTTCACTTGACTGTTAACCAAAGCTCCATCATAAAAAATAGCATAATTGTAAAATGGGCCAAATGTTATATTTGAGCCTCAAAAGCTCTCATAATTACATGGAATGTCTTTAATATTTCAGGCTATTACAGTCTTAGCCAATGACATCACCAGGTAATTAAGAAGCTGGAAAGTAATTCAGTACAGTTTTGTTATGATGGCTTTTCTGCTATGATTATTTCCTAATTTGCCACAACCCTAACTAAGATTCTAGCAGATTTGTTACACAATGAATGATTTGTCCTGGTTTTGCAGCGTATTGTGATAGATGCTTTTCATACTTCTCTTGCCTAGCCCTTCACATTCCTTTGATGAAATTTAACCGAATCTATTTACATTTATATTTTCTCTTCTTGATTAAAACCCTGTGACTTTAACATGGCAGGCAATTCAAAGAGCAATGTTTTTTCCCCAAATATAGATATGTTGATGGGAATAGATGCATCTGCTTAGAAAAGGCTTTAAAACTACAGCCTATGAACCAGATAACCTTCACAAAACTTTAAGTGTAGCCCATAAGTTCCCCCAAGGACTTTGTGCTGTCTTTGGTGGCATATCAGGTATTCCTTGTTTTTTTATTAAATTTCTGTACTATGTATTTCAATTGCAGGGAATTGAAAAACTGCAATGCATTAATTACAACATGCATAATACCTCAATACAAATTAAACCAGAATCAATTAAAGCAGGGGTCCCCAACTCTTGGGCCACAGACTGGCACTTATCTGTGGCCTCTAGGAACCAGGCCATGTAAATAAGGGAAGCCCCATGCATGGAATCCAGGTACCATGCAAAACCACACACCCCTGATCCATGGAAGAACTGCCTTCCATGGAACTGGTCCTTGGTGCCCAAAAAGTTGGGAGCT
Source organism: Masticophis lateralis (assembly GCA_030761175.1). NCBI lineage: Eukaryota > Metazoa > Chordata > Lepidosauria > Squamata > Colubridae > Masticophis > Masticophis lateralis. Next base: position 24,108,509 of record JAUDYJ010000004.1, on the reverse strand, counting down.
GGTAAGTTACAATAAGGTAAAACTGCAATCCATGCAGTTTGATAGACAACATCCCCATTAATCCCTCAAAATGCATCTGGAATAATTCACTTTTAACTTGATTCTGGAAGACCAGTCAAAGATGGAGACTGGCATATTTCCAGCAGGCAAATATTCCACAGGAAGAGGGCTACAAAAAAATTCCCTCATCTCCCCAAAGCAGACATTATAATTTTCTCCTAGGATAAGCATTTTAAGTAGTCAGCAGTAGTTGGAGAAAATGCTTTTCGTGGTACTTAAAGCCTACGTTGCTCACGTTATATCATAGATCATCTGACATACAATACCATCTATATCACAGGTGTCAAACTCGATCGCGTGATAGGCTGGATTGTGACATATCACGATATTTTTTGCCTTTGCAGAGCCAGGGTGGATGTGGCCTGTGTGTGACGTATCCAGCCTGCAGGCCAGCAGTTTGATAGGCCTGATCTATAGCAACCTGTGTTCCCATTCTGATAGGGGCCCTCCTCCACTTTAAGAGGACCATAGAATTAGGAACAAGACCATCCCCACTGTTTTTCATGGTGCGCTTCCCAACCCATACAACAAATCTGCTAAATAGCTTCCCCCCTCTTCCCTTGGGCCACCTCACCAAAAACTCAGACTGTAATTAATTTCCCCCATAACTCTCATATTCTGACTCAGCTAACATTGATCAGATACTGCAGCTCTGCACCAGCAACTCCATTCCAGCCTTCTCTATAACCTGAGTTTTGCCTTTCTCCAAGTAGCAATCCAATAGACACCAAGGCTGTCCTCTCACCACTTCTGCTCTTCTAGTATGTTTGCTACCAGCCTTATGGTCCAGGAACTGATAGAGCTCTGGTCAAAACAGTCTTTCAGGAATATCTCACAGCAGACAGATCAGGGCTGCTCTTATAGTTCCTGATCTCTACTTTCACTTTACATTTATCAGCTCTTATGATGATTGTCATGTGACTAGATCCAATATCTCAGCTGTCACTAATTCAGGCAATTGGAAGGTCCCTTTTACCACTCTTTGTTTTTTTTAAAATTTGATTTATATGCCGCCCTTCTCCGGAGACTCAGGGCGGCTTATAATGTGTTAAGCAATAGCCTTCATATTTTTGTATATTTATACAAAGTCAGCTTATTGCCCCCACAGACTGGGTCTTCAATTCACCTACCTTAGAAAGGATGGAAGGCTGAGTCAACCTTGAGCCTGGTGAGATTCGAATTTACAGTAATTGCAGACAGCTGGTGTTTAATTACAATGCTTTAGTCTGTTGAGCTCTCCACTCTAATCCTATCCACTCTAATCCTGAAGTCTGTGTTGCCTTCAGCATCCCAATCACATCCACAGATACTTGCCTCATAAAATTGGTCTAGATCAGGGGTGTCAAACTCATCACAGTGTCATCACGTGACGTATCGGTACTTTCTCCCCCCTTTGCTAAACTGGGTGGGGGCAGAGCCAGCACGAGACGCATCCAGCCACGAGTTTGACATCCCTGGTCTAGATCAAATCCATCTATTTCCATATTTTTTCAGCTTCTTCTTCCTTAATTCACACTTTTCTCTCATCATCTCTATATCCTTCATATCTATTTCCACACCCACTAAAGTCTACGAACCACTGTATTATGCTTACTTTCTTTGCACCCCCCCCCCCAAGGTCTACTGCCATCTTAAGACACATACAAAAAACTCTGATTTTCATTTTCTGCTACCTCCTTATACTTGTCTACTCCATTTGTCTTCTTTCCTGGGTCCTTTTCCAGGTTATATGTATCTTTTTCCTACCTCCTCTTTCCTTCTGGATTGCCTCATGATTGTTTGCTCGCCATTCCTATGCCCATCCGTCTCTTTTCCTTTCCTGCCTGTCAATAGTGCCTGCCTGTGAGAACAATTAATCAATGGAACAGTTTGCTTCCTGGAGTTGTAGGTGCTCCATTGCTGGACATTTTCTAGAAAAAAATTCGACAACCATTTGTCTGGGGTGGAATAAGAACTTCTGTCCAGACAGACAGGAAACTGTGAAAGAGACGATGATCAAATGGGCCCAAAATCTATTATCAGATAGAGTTCGAGAAGTGGGAGAAGATGTGGAAAACAAATTTGAAATTAACAATGTCAGCTGCATACAAGGAAAACCAGATGAAAATGCTTCACAGATGGCACCTTCCACCAGCAAGAATAGCGAAAATGTTTCCCAGCAACTCACCGAAATGCTGGAAGTGTAAGACTGGTTATGGAACTTTTTATCATCAATGGTGGACATGCCCGGTAGTGAAAAACTTCTGGAAGAAAATTAAAAACTGGATTGAAGAAATAATTAAGAATTCAATAGAGGGGAAACCTGAACAGTTTTTATTAGGGATCTCAATAGAAAATTATACCAAAGAAACACAGTATCTCATACTACATATATTGACTGCAGCAAGTATTATATACGTGCAATACTGGAAGAAAGAAGAAGTACCACCAGATAAGGATATAATTAAAAAGATTTTGGAATGCGCAGAACTAGATAAACTAACTAAAGAAATTCAGGGGAAAGAGGAAACCAAATATTACAAGGTGTGGAATAATTGGAATGAATGGTTGAAGAATAAGGAAATAAATTAGAGGAATGAAGAAGGGAAGGAAGATAATATGATAGATCATTTAATGTGTTAGTAGAATTGAAATATAATAGGAGAAAAAGGCTGAATAAGTTAACATTATAATATCTGTAAATATTTAATATTTAGTAAGAAATGGATCACTGTTAAGAAGCTGAAAAAGAAACTAAGATTTTTGTATATGTTATATGTTGTATGTCTATGTGTCTTTTTTTAATTATGCTTAAAATAAAAAACTTTTTATATAAAAAAACAACTTCTGTCTTGGGCAGTGGGCTAGAAGACCTCTAACACCCCTTCCAGCCCTATGATTCTAATCTCTGAAAATTTGCTTTTACCTGGCCATTACTAAATGTACTGATTGTTTAGTCATTGTTGTGCCTTTGGCAGACTTGCCTTTCACTTTCTGATTCTAAAGCATTTAGATTTTAGGGAAATTCACAGTGATCAAAATTGTAATAATACTTCCAGGAAAGAGCTGGAAGACAAATACTATGTAACTAGGAAGTATATGTTAGAAGTATATTAGAAGTAACAGTCTACTTAGTCTAACTAGACTGTGGCTGCCAAATAACCCAGCAATTGCAATTCACTTAGTATTGTGTAAATAGCTAGCCTTGGGAGGAGACAAGGAACTTTTGCAATAAAAAAATTTGCCCAGAATCATTCAAATATTGTAACACTGTATGTGACAATTGACCAAGACTGTGCTCTTCCTTAAATCTAATCCTTGCTTTGACTACTTTGATGACTCAGTTTCTACAGATCTCTGAACTTGCTTTGCCTAGAGGAAAACTTTTTCTTGAATCATCTTGATCCCATCTGTCTATTCTGCTGCTTTTGATTCAGAGAAGTGTGACTATGACTCTTAGATCACAGTATGAAACCTGGAAAAGGACAGTTACAGCGCATCCTTATTCTGTCTTTCCACTCTCTTCTCTTGCTGAATGGTTAGTGCACACAACCCTCTTTTTCTTTCTCCTACCTTTGTCACTACTTTCCCTACCAACCTACAGTATATGTGCCTCATGTAGCATCTTCTCTAAATGGGCAGAATGGCAAAGAATCTGAATTTCTGAATTATGGGAGTAGACATCTGGAAAGTGGGGGAAAGGTTGCAGTGGTTGGGTCTTTAGGTTACTCTAGCTGTACTCTTCATATGACCCTTGTTCTAACTTAACCAAGATGTGTTATGTAAAGGAAACCGTTAGCATTTTGCTTAATATAGGAACTCAGTCTTTCTGAGGCTCTTACATTACATCAGCAGTTAATACCATCCAGCTTCTTCACTCAAGAAAGTTGGACCATTTCCATTATTTTAGCATTCTTTGGGCTCTGTTTCTAAACACAATAACAAAGAAAGATCAGGATAACCTTCAAAGATAGCTTCTTCTGAGGAAGTCACTTTCAGATGGATGGAACCTAGCCAATTTATATGATGTATGCAAACCAGCAGGTGCTAAAGGAACAAAAACATGTGAGCCATCAGCCTAATCACACAGCCACTAGCTAATTACATTTCGGCAAACATCCTCTTTGGAAAACACTTGAACTACAATTAGGTGCCACAGGTTTATCTTGCTTACGCTGTTGGTATGCTCCGAGGAGGTGTGTCTTAACATGATACTCAAACCACCCAGGGCATGTGTCATTCCACACACTTGAGCATCCGAACTTGTATGTCTTAATCCACTGTGGTTAAGAATAGCATGATATTTGAAGAGCAGTGTAGCCACACTCCTGACTAAATTAATCATACAAACACAAAAATTCTTCCTTTCATGCTGGGGAAGGAGATGTGTTGTGCTCATCCTTTTCTGCATTGCATTTATCCCTTTAGATCATGCTGATTTTCTTAATCTTTCTTAAGCAGGATTCCAGCCTAGATTTGGCACCAAATGACACTGTTTACCATGATGGATGAATTTGGGAGGAAGATAGGGTGAATAAAACCCTGATAATTCTTCTCTATCTCTCAACAGCTTCGGAGATTACAGAGTAGTGGCATCTGGCTAGACTGGCTGTCTAAAAGCTAAACTCTAAGTCCTTGTTTCTCAAATTTGGCAGCTTTCAGATGAGTAACTCCCACAATTCCCCAGCCAGCCTCCTGGAGTTGGAGTTTACATGCTCAGGTTGAAAAACACTGCTCTGGGTTAATGTTATTTGTGTATCTTGAATCAGAACATACAATAGCAATATTTTTAAAACAAAAGCAGTTGCACAGGACACAGATCTGGAACATGCTCTGAATGCCAGGCAGGGCCAGTTCACGAATTGGTGAAAATGATTTCACTTGATAGTTACCGTATTTTTTGGAGCATAAGACACACTTTTTTCCTTCCTCAAAGAAACTGAAAATTTGGGGGCGTCTTATACTCCAAATGTAACCCTGCCCACCCGCCGCCCCCCACCCTTCAGCCTGTGTGCATCCTCTTCCTGGCTGCAGAGATTGCCACCGACAATGACTTGTGCTTTTTGGCTACGTGTGTCATGTTTTCAGCTTCCAAATGTCCCGTTTGAGAGCCCTTCAAGGCTGCAGGGATTGCCAAAGCACATTGCCGCCAATCGTCACCCAAAAACATGATGCATTTGGAGGCTGAAAATGCAACGTGTGGTGCCCAAAATGGCTACCCAGAACAGCTGCTCCCCTCTCTTACCCCTTCCATGCTTTGCCTGCTTTAGTCACTGGAGCTCCCTCCGATGATCAGCTGTGCTTTTGAAGCTGTTTTTCAGCCCCAAACAGCCCCAACCTTAAAATCAGTGAGCGAGCTAATGTGCTGAAGCTGACCAGGCTAAGGACGCTAGCCAGATGAATATCTGGTAGGCAGAATTTTTTCCCATTTTCCTCCCCCAAAACTAAGGTGCATCTTATACTCCGTTGCATCTTATATTCCAAAAAATATGGTATTTATTCCTGCAAGTTGCAGCACTGAGAACAGTGACCAAATGGCATAGCATTCTGATGCTACTGCAATTCTGAATATTATCTGCATTTTTTTTCTTTCTCACCAAATTAACCTGATAAGGAAAGGTCCGTCCCCCCCCACCCCAGGAAGATTTAACTAAAATTCTGATAGGAAGGGTATAGGTTAAGATTTCCATAGGCTGCACATTCGTGTCATATCATTCACTATGCAAACATTTCTGCACAGCTCTGCAGTTTCTCTGATTTGTTATGATTGAGTTCCATCTGAGAGAGAAATTCTGTGTGGGAGCTCCATGGAGTCAGACTGGAAAGCAGGGGCAGCCTAGAAGCTGAAGAATGATGGAAATTATATTAATGCACAATGTCACACTCTGTCAGTCTGCAACAATAAAGTAAGCTCAAAAACACAGTGAAATAAATTCTAAGCATCCTGAGAAATTGAAATAGAAGCCCAGTCTAAAGGAGACTTGGGGAAAACTGTAGGAGCATATCCCAGAACCCATCCAAGTATCTTTAAAACTTTTCAGCCAATGTCAATATAGGTAGTCCTTATTTAGTGGCTACACTTAGGACTGGCAACGTGGTTGTTAAGTGAAATGGTTGTTAAGTGAAATTCCCACTATGTTTACTTCAACTTTCCTTTGTTTTATAGACATGTGAAGGTTGTAAAAGGAAGAATTGGTCATTAAGTTATTTTGCATCACAGTCATAACTATGAATGATGATCTGTAATAGTTATTTTGCTAACGATTTCGATAGAGATTGGAAGCACCATGTATCATTTCCTAAAAAGAAGTTGCCTGTTACTGAGAATGATGATTGCTGTGCCTCACAACCATTACATAATGGAATTTAACCTGGTTCTACCTCCATACTGTTTAAACTTTATCAAACTGATGAATTTAAAGGACAATGGAAAAGCTGTATACAATATAAAATGTTTAGCTGCAAAACCAATGTATTTCTTCCCAGTTCTAAAAATCTGCAAAGTTGCATTTTTATGTGGCAGCCCATCACAACTAATTCACTGGAAGGTTTTGGGATCATATGAAGTTCAAGCTTTGCTTCCTTGACTTACAGCTTCATCTTGGCACATCAAATACCAATTATAGATTAGGGTGCTCCAGTCTTCTTGTATACAGCAAGTCAGTGTGATTTGAGAGGGAATATTGGATGTACATATTCTGTATTATAGTTCTAGGATGAAATGAATAACTTCGTGCTTTGTGCCTCAACTCTCACCTATAAAACAGAAATGGTAGGAACCAGGTGCTGTTATTTTTTAAAGATAAAATCTTGCAGGCATTTTTACTGATTGGCATAAAGCCCTGAATAACTTTACACACTGTAAAATGTAGAGTCAATATGTGATGCCTTTAAGAATGTTGCATCTCTGAATTCCACGGGGCAAAAATGCCAAGGTGGGCAGAAGATAAATGCCTACCCAGGGAAGGAACCAGGAATTTAACCTAGGTTAAGAATGTAGGAAAGGCTCTGGCATTAACCAGAACAATTAGTTAATGGGCTATTGTTGAAATGGAACCTATCAGAGGATTTTAGGACTATTTACAACAGTGTTTTTTGAACTTGGTAACCTTAAGGTGTGTGGACTTCAATTCCCAGGATTCCCAGCACTTTTCCTATTACCAGTGCCAAGGTCAGTTTTTGTAGCCAAGGCCAGGCTTTCCTAAAAATAGAAGAATCCTAAGACTATAAAAGGCATGTCAAATGGGTTACATTTCCATTTTATTTCTCTGTGTTGGAAGGCTGGCTATTTGAATGCATGGTGAAAATGCACACAAAGGGCATTGGATTACAACAAGGTGAAGCTTGTGGGGATGGGGCAGACAAACACAAATTAGGGGAAGACTGTATTCTGCCTCTGGACTAACATTGTCCACTTCTTCAATGTAAGATCTATGTTTTGATTTATGATTCTTGTTTTTCCACAAACGGAAGTTCCAAAACTCTGTTCCATCTGAATTGTCTTTCCTCAACAGGGGTGTCAAACTGGCAGCCCATGAGCTGGATGTGTCACACACAGGCCACACCCACCCCAGCTCCACGAAGGGAAAAAACATCGTGATACGTCACGTGACGGCAACATGATGCGGCGAGATTGACACCTGTATCCTAGGATGTTTTTATATACTATTTATACTACGTTATTTTCATTTTCAATTACTTAATTACTTGAAATCCACTTTGGGAAAATGGTTATTCTGAAAAGTAGGATATAAATAATTGCAAATAAAGAAGCACAAAATGTTTCTTCTTATCTTCTTTTTATATCTTTAACTCTGTACTTATTTACAGATTTTATCCTGCCTTTATTACATTATAAATTACTCAAGGTAGTGAAATAACCTAATACTCCTTCTCCTCCTATTTTCCCCACAACAACAACCCTGTGAGGTGGGTTGGGCTGAGAGAGAGTGACTGGTCCAAAGTGTCCAGTGGTCCAGCTGGCTTTCATGCCTAAGGAGGTGGGGGGACTAGAAACTTCTTGTTTCTAAGTCAGGATTTTAACTACTACTGCATACGAAGGAGTATACTTTACAGATACAATTTTACATATTAAAATGAGATTTATTTATTTATTTATTTTATTATATTTATATACCGCCCTTCTCCCGAAGGACTCCTGTGAGTCCTTTACTATGGTGAACAGCCATAATAAAACAATATATAAGACAGAAATTTAAAAGACATATTAAAATAATTACAATTTTTTTGTAAAAAAAAATTGCCCTCTCTGAGGGGGGTAAGATCTCATCCCCAATAGCCAGCGATGGTGTAAACTGGCTATATCGGGACATCGGAAACCACAGACACTCAGTCTTAGAAGGGTTGAGTCTGAGCCTGTTCCTCCCCATCCAGATCCGAATGGCCTCCAGGCAACGGGACATCACATCACGATAGATGGATAAATAATAAAGTTTAATAAAATAAATAAAATTTTAGATATAAGATTTTAAATATAAAAGTATACCTTATTTTTATGCCTGTTTATATTGTTTTATCTTGGAGAAGATAACAAGAGGAGCAGAGGAGATAACAAGCCCCTTGGAAGATCCCATATCTTATAATTTCAGACATGGGATGCTGCTACAGGAAATTGCTGGACCACCTTGCTTGCTCTCTTTTCTAAATAAGGCTGGATGTGCTTTTGAGCCTGGAAGAAGAGAATAAAACAATGATGTGTCATCCAATCCTAGACAAATGCATTCATACATAGCAGGAATCTTTAATAGAAGAGGAAGGTCACTTTAAGCAATTGCTTAAAAACAATAAAGCACCAAATGATCTCGGCTTTTTTCTTCTGACCACTGACAATTTCTTGCTTTGACTCATTTCCTTCTCCTGTTATTCTCAAGTCTAATGAAGCCAGTTCAGCAAGCTGCAATTTAACTGTATTTACTTTCTGCTCTTGGCCTTTAATTTGACCTGTGTCTGGTTGATGGTTGATGCATGTGCCAGGAGGAAAAATATGTAGCACCAAAGGCTTCCCTAGAAGATTAGAGTTATATTTAGACTAGAGAGAGAGATGCCAAGCCATTCACTGTGCTGCATTGTGTTCAATTGCAAAAGCTGTGGCAAAAATGAAGATTTTTCCTCACGGTTTTCTTAATAGAAGTTAAGAGAAATGTACCATCTATTGTGCATCAGTCAGGACTCAGTGTATGTACATGACTAAATACTGTACATTTTGTAATATTTCTAATATTCTAGATAGTCCTAGAATTTAGGAAGGACATTACATGAAATGTCTTTGTAACCATTCGTGCTGTTCTTTTGTACAAAGTGCTAGTTTTCACCATTGATAGGAGACTATTTTCAATCCATTCTGTTTTAGGACCATGTATGATTCCCCAAATCTTTGTTTGTAGCCTGCTGTGACTGAAGTGCAGAAATTTGTTGTCATTTCACCAAACATCAGCAGGAAAGTCATCAGGCATATAAAACAAACCAAAACAACAAAAAAGCCCTCTATAAGTCACAGAAAATTGGGGGGGGGGGGGGAAGTATTTTGTTAAATACTGAAAAATTGGATTCTAAACATTTCTATCATAACATTACCATTGTACCAGAGGAATATTATCTCTATGGTTCCTAAATACTTTCTGCCTGTCAAAAGCTTGCCAAGTTCTCTAGCTGTTTAGAGGATTACACAACTGAGAAAAAGGAAGTAACTAGGATTCCTGAACCCTCACCTTTCTTCATATCAGGTTCTATCTTGTTGTATAATGCTTGAAGCAATGCTGATAACCAGCAGTGGGTTTTTCTTTGGTCGTCGTATCAAAACTCTGACCCATGATTCTGATAGCAAAGACCTCAAATGCCCCTTCTCTAGCTCTATTCCTCTCCTGATCGAACACTTTCCTATCCTGGCAGCCTTTTTCTTTGCCAAATCAGAAGATGGTTTTGAATATTACATTATATCTCAAGAGGAGGGAATCTTTAAGTGAGTATCACTCAGAACACCCTATAGAGCAGGGATCTCCAACCTTGGCAACTTTAAGCCTGGAGGACTTCAACTCCCAGAATTCCCTAGCCATGATGGCTAGGGAATTCTGGGAGTTGAAGTCCTCCAGGCTTAAAGTTGCCAAGGTTGGAGACCCCTGCTATAGAGCATTTCCCAGAGCTATAGAATGCAGGGGTGAAATACTCTGAAGTCTGCTACTGGTTTGCTTCACGCGCATGTGCACCGCAGACACTAAGAAACCTTTTCTGAGTCTGCAAAGGTAAGTAGAACAACAAATTAGAAAGGGAACAGCTGTGCCGCGCGATTTAGATTCTCTAAAAAGTAGGATTTCCTGCTTTCTAGCAAATATAAATCGCGCGGCACAGCTGATTGTTGCACAGCTGATTGTTGCACAGCTGATTGTTAAAAAACTTTTAAAGCATTTTTTTACTACCGGTTTGGCTGAACCGGCGCTAACCGGTAGCATTTCATCCCTGATAAAATGTCTTTGTCCAGAGAGCTTTCATTACCCAAACCCCACTCCCTTTCTTAAAACTTGGTCTTTTAATGTTCCGTTTTCCAAATCCCAGAGGATCCCTGTCAATCTTTCTGAGTTTGGGGGGTGGGGTGGGGGGAAAAGCAAGCCAGGGGGAAATCTGGGGGATTGGGACTTGAGAAGTGGGTTGGGTTGGTGAAGGGAGGAACCTCTCTATGGAACTCATAATCAGCCAGAGTTGCTCCATTCCTGTTTTAGCTGTTCAATTTTCTCTATTGAAATTATTACGTAGTGATATAAATTCTTTAGAGAGTTTTATTTCTAAGCCTTACAGAAGAAAGACGCAAGGAAATATGATCTTATTTCAGAAATAAGAGCCTCAGATAGCTCGATGGGCTAGATAACCTGTTATTAACACCCAGCTGTCTGCAATTATGCAAGTTCGAGGCTCAAGGTTGACTCAGCCTTCCATCCTTTCTAAGGTAGGTAAATTGAGGACCCAGTTTGTGGGGGCAATAAGCTGATTTTGTATAAAATATACAAAAGTATGAAGGCTATTGTTTAATGCATTGTAGCCGCCCTGAGTCTCCGGAGAAGGGCGGCATATAAATCTAATTAAAAAAATAATAATAAATTTACATGTTGTTAGTCAGAGATGATATTAATGAATACCTACCAATACAGAACACTATGGGGAAAGCTTTATCTTGACCACAACTTGGACAGTTCTCTGAGCTTTGTCTGGCCACTAAGAGAAACAGGATGTTGAACTAGATGGCCTAATTCAGTAAAATGTTGTATTTTTATCATAGATAGCCCTCAACTTTTAACCATTTACTTAGCAACCATTCTAATTTAGAATGGTACTGAAAAAAGTGACTTAAGACCTCACACTTGTGACTATTGCAGCATCCCCAGGGTCAAGTGATCAAAATTTAGGCACTTGGAAATTGGTCTGTGTTTACAAGGGTTGCAGTGCCCCAGGGCCATGTGATTGTCATGTACCTTACAACTGTCAACTCTGAAGCAAATCTGGCTGAAGCCATATTTTGCTGCCTCATAGTTGCCACGAACCCTGAGAGGGGAAAGGGAAGGGGGAAGTAAATAGACTGGCTAACAGTCAAAACGAAAAGTTTTCTTGGGGGAACCAAGATCATCCCAACAGATGGCAGTTGAAAGAGGAGAAGTGTGACTAAGCATCCTGCCAGCTACTTTCATTGGACAATGTGACCGATGACATCTGAGAGGGGGAACTTTTGCTCTTTTAATTAGGTGAAAACAGCGGGAACTTTTAGAGTTGGTTTTCACTGGCTGTGCCAATATGATGAATCCAATAAACATGTTCTTTGAGGAATCTACCTGCCATGGAGTTCGGCTTTTGGTGGGTGCATTACTCAAAATGCTGACACCAGCTTGCTTCTGACAAGCAAATTCAATGGGGGAAGCCAGATTCTCTTAATAGCAATAGCACTTAGACTTATATACAACTTCACAGTGCTTTACAGCCCTCTCTAAGCAGTTCACAGAGTCAGCCTATTGCCCCCAACAAACTGGGTCCTCATTTTACCCACCTCAGAAGGATGGAAGGCTGAGTCAATCTTGAGCCGGTGAGGATTGAACTGCCAAATGATTTCATGTTTAACAACAGCAATGATTTGGTTAAGAGCTGTAGCAAAAATGTCATAAAATCAGGCATGACACATTTAACAACAGAAATTCTGGACCCGGTTGTGGTTGTAAGTTGAGAACTATCTGTATATGATATGTATAATAATTGCTTTGTTTTGCTCCCTTGGAATAGGACATGATTGCATCATTATGGCTTTTTGGCCAAGAGCATTCATATGCATGGGGCATCCTTCCTTTTCTTCCTAAGAACTTAATTTGGCAAACACTTCCCTCTTTGCATATTTTGAGAAGGAACAGTTTTAGGGAAGTCACACTATCTCAGCCTTCTGACAGCTTCTCTTAAGTATCAAACAGCAGCTTCGGAATGAACATTTTAAAAAAATTATATTTTCTCTAAGAGAATAATGTTGATCTCCTCCATGGAATTGCTGCCATGTTATTTTTATTTTATGCCTTACAAAAATAGCATAATAATTCAGTGATCAACTATGCATTTTGATATGATGTGTATGTCTGACTTTAACCAGCAGGTATGTTTGGATAATAAATATTCAAAATTCTCAACACTTTTGTGTAATTCAAAATGTCCTAGAAATAGTTACCAAAGAAGAGAGATTTCTTTCTAGTTTTTGACACTTTCTTTGTCCCCTAGCCAGTTCTAACCAGACTGATGAATATAGTTTTCCAGCTAAATTGAATTTTTGAAGAACTATTGGAGTGGCACAGGAAAACCTGTTTTGATATACTGTATGTGAGTTTAAAATATAGCATTCCCATCTATAATTGCTAAATATATTGAATGAAAACATTTGACTACATGAATATGCTGGCTGGAGGGACAAGAATGATTGTCATTTAAACATTAAACATTTATTTTATTTTCACCATTTGTCAAAAACAATGGCTGTTAATTTAAGAGTACAGTAAGTTTGGATTGAGGAGGCATGAGGAGAGAGAGATTGTACTCATTCATCACACAAGCAAAATCATACGAAGTCTTCAATGCCTTTTGTAACTGATCACCTTTCATTCCTGTTTATTACTTCAATTATGATTTTGTGCTGCACCTAAAATGACCCAGCAGTATAGAGACATTAGGACTTATTTTCCATTTAGGTTTGATTTTTGGAGAAATTTGGTACTAAATGTGTCCATCTGGTTAATGATCTTAACCGGGGCTTATTTTGGAGGGTAGGGCTTATATTACGAGCATCCTAGCATATTACGAAAATCATGCTAGGATTTATTTTCTGATTGGGTCTCATTTTTGGGGAAACTCAGTATTCATTCATTCACTTATTCATTCATTTAGCCACCCCTCTCGTATCCAGTGACTCTGGGCAGTATACATTAAAAACATTTAAATCCTCCTATCTGAAAAAACACAGCAGATGAAAACCATTAACAGAAAAAAATCACTGAGACAAGATGGCAAAGAAAGAAGCCGGACATACTGGGGGTGGTGGTGGTGGTGGAAGATGCAATTAAGCATGAATTAGCCCATCGTCTCCAGTATGATGCTCCCTTGTTGGGTCTCCAAGCCATCTGGCAGAGGCAGATCTTACGGCTCTTTTGAAATGTCCAGAGGATGGAGCCAATCTCACCTGAGGAGATAAGATGTTTCAGAGAGCAGGTGCCACTGTAGAGAAGGCTCGGATCCCGCCAGCTGAAATTCCTTGGCTGATGGGATCCGCAGTATGCCCCCTCTGCTGGGGTAGATGGGGCAGACAAGTCCCATCTGTATGAGATACAGTTCCTCAGGTAGACTGGGCCCATACTATGCAGGAATTTAAAGGTGATGACCAACACCTTGAATTAAGTAGCCGTTGTGCTTGCTTTTTTAAAAAAATAAGGGATAATACCTATAGCAATACTGATACTTGCAAGGGAGAAAAACACATTTGGGTGGCAACTGAGAGGAAGCCAAATAATTTGCCCTGCTTTCACTTAATACAGTTCTTTGAAAACATTTCCCCCCTCAGAATAGTACAATGTCCCCTGTGACTGCCTGAGGACATTGTCCCACCCTTTTCTATACCTTGCATCATTAATAGTCTGTCCATTTCTGCTGCATTTAAGCTGAACCAGCTTTTTCCTTAGCTTTGTGCACCATTTAGCTTTCCTCATTTGTCTTTCAGTAAATTCAAGTGTTTAACTGAGTGAGTTTAGATACACCATATGCAAGTTTTATGCTAAGGGAAATAACCCCCAAGGCTACCATTGTAAGATTGAGGCAACTGTGAAATTATGCACTGGGGCAGCATACAGACTACTTGATATTTAAATCTAACCTTCAAAAATCTTGGTTGATTCGATTTTTTAAAAAAACGTAATTATTATTTTAACCAAAGTCATACAACATTTGAACAGACTTTTTGCTGCATGATGTCATATTTCCTAACAAAAGGTCACTTTAGAGGGACACCATATATTACTAGTTGTCTTTTCTTACTATTGTTGTGCTGTCTCTTCCACACAGACACTCAAACATTGGACTAGCCAGGGTTATCTATAATCTTGGTTCTTGAATTCAACCATTAAGGCTAATCCTCACATAACACTGAGCCCATTCCCAATGAAACACAATTCTTTGCTTCAGGTATGCATGTAATCATCAAACATTTTGAATAAAGCTCCCAGAGCGCCTCTGAAATTATAAATAGGAAGTTATGTTACAGCGAAAGCTCAATTTAATGGATTTTAGATATTTTGGACATTTTGTTCCAACTCTACCTTCTTTTAAAAGATCACTGACCATTAAACCAAGATAGGTTTGTTCCATTGAGAGTATATTGCAAATGATGTCAGGTGTGGCATATAGTTTTGATTGATTGATTGATTGATTGATTGTCCACCCCCTCACCACACAACTGAGTAGTCAACAAATTTTAAATGGAAACTATAACAGATCAGACCATACAATGCTAAACATAAAATTCAAAACTAAAATGTCTGCTAAGAGTAAAAAGCAATACATTATAATAAAATACTAATTTTCACTAAACTTGCCAACTATCTTGCCTGAGCAAACAAGAAGGACTTTCTGGAAGGCAAGCAGGATAGGATCAATCTGATCTCAGGTAATCAGGTGTATTAGAGGGCTGGTACTGATACAGAAAAGATCTGTTTTCTGGGCCCTACAGGGTTACTTTTATTTACTTGGTGAGATCTGAAAACTGAAAGCTGAGGGAATGCACTTCCCTCAGAAGATCTGTTAAATCAAGATTCTATTGAAAGGTGTCTCCCTCTGAAGTTTTCAACAGAATCTTGCTTTAGTAGACCTTCTGAGGCAAGTGCATTCCCTCAGCTTTTCTCCCTTTCTTTCTAAAAAATATCATCCACTTGGGGAAAACATCTACCATATTATTATTTTTTGCTATGATTTTATTAGAGTTTACAAAAATAAAGATGAAAAAACCTAATACAAACTAAGAAAGATACAAAAATGAAATATTGAACATGGGATAAATCTAAGGTGGATAAATCTAAGACGATGGCTACGAAGGATATGTGGGCATAAGTTGTCCGACAGAAGAGTCTGTCCTGATTTATTGACAGCCTTCAATACTGGAGATCAGGTGCTGAACTTGCTAATGGTTCATGAGTGGCAGAGGCTTTCTGCTAAGGCAGGACAGGCTCTCCTGCTTCACTGGACAGATCCAATAGTTGTGGAGAAATGGAGGGTACCCTATTTCTGTCACCCCTCATTACATCAGTAATCTGTCTATTCCAGAAACATTTCTTGTGCCTTAGATGATGGTAACTAATTTTTTTTCAAGCCACAGTAAATTAGTATTTGTTTTAGCTTGCCTAGGAAAAGCCACCCTGATCAACTTTCTATTTTTCATTTTGATGAGGAAGTAATCAAAAGAAACTAGCACATAATTTGGGACTCGTAAAAATAGGATAACATACGTTATCTTAAAACGCAGCGTTACCATTTTAAAATAACAGAATTGGAAGAGACCTTGGAGGTCTTCTAGTCCAACCCCCTGCTCAAGCAGGAGACCCTATGTCCATGATGGCGAACCTATGGCACGCGTGCCACAGGTGGCACACGAAGCCATATTGGTGGGCACGTGAGCATTTCCCTAGCTCAGCTCCAGTATGCATGCACACGCTGGCCAGCTGATTTTCAGGCCTTCTGGGCCCACCGGAAGTCAGCAAATTGGCTGTTTCCGGCGTCCAGAGGGCCTCTGGGGGGGGGAGGGTTTTTTCACCCTCCCCAGGCTCCTAGAAAGCCTCTGGAGCCTGGGGAGGGTGAAAAACGGGCCTACTGGGCCCCTCGGACCATCACATACCAAAATCGGGGGAACCAGATGGGAGTCACACACGCTTGCGTGGGGGGGGGCAGGGTGCATAGAATTATGGGCGTGGGCACACACACGCGCGACCACCCCACACTCCCCCCGCTTTTGGCATGCGATGGCAAAAAGGTTAGCCATCACTGCCCTATGTCATTTCAGGCAAGGGGCTTTGCAATCTCTTCTTTAAAGCTCTAGTGATGGAGAACCCACAGCTTCTGAAGGCAAGCCATTCCACTAGTTGATTGTTCTCACTGTTAGGAAATTTCTCCTCAGTTTATTTATTTATTTATTGAATTTATATTGCTGCCTATTCGCACATGGCAACTCAACGTGGCTTACAGAATATAAAAACCACATTTAAAAACAGTAAAACTAATTTTAAAAAAATCAAATAAATTAATGTAATAAAGTCACCCAACCCCCCCATCCCAACCTAGTTCTAGGTTGCTTCTCTCCTTGATTAGTTTCCATTCATTTTTTTGTCCTGTATTTTGGTGTTTTGGAAAATAAGTTGACCCTCCTCTTTTTGTGGCAGTTCCTCAAATATTGGAACACTGCTATCATGTCACCCCTAGTCCTTCTTTTCACTAGACTAGACAAACCTAGACTAGATAAATTCCTGCAACCATTCTTCATATGTAGAACTTAATTATGGATTGGCTGGAGGAGACACAGGAGAAGGCCGTAGTTCAGTCTGAATTACAGCTCCCTAGAAATATGGCCACTAAATTAGTATGATCGGTCTTTTAAGGCATGAGTCTTACTGTACTAGTAGGGAACTAGTAGGGAATCTCATCTTATGAACAAAGAAATGCATGCCCATCTTATTGCATTTGCATAATAATTTGTCCCCTTCTATTTGAATCATAAAGAGAAGGGAGCATTTAGATACTACTTTAATCCCTTCCTCAATGAAGGAATCAGAATTAAAGCATTTCTAACAGATAAATGTCTACTGTTTACTTTAACTCAGCCAGTAAATGAAAGCCCACCAGATTCCCGGGTTACTGGTTCTAGTATGAAACTATTAGGATATTCTTTCCAATATTTAAACAGGATTTAATCAGATATTTTACTTAAAATTTAGATACTGTAATGTAATTTTACCTTATTTTATGTTCTACCCTTTGAGATTACAGAAGAGATCTTGACTTTTGTGTAATCTCTTTTCAGGTACCAGCAAAGGGCTAGAATATGCAAATCTTCTTTTCTCCAGATTAAACTTTCCCAGTTGCAACATAGGGCTTCGTTTCCAGTCCCTGATCATCCTAGTCCTTGAGTATAGAACCAGTCTCAAACCCCTCACTGATATCGTCAGTCCAAGGAACTATTGAGAACCAGTCATTCAATATGACTTTGAGCTAGCTATGTATCCACTTAATTATCATTTCCTCCAGCTTTCAGTTCACTTGTTTGCTAATCAGAGTATCTTAAGTACTTTGTCAAAAGCTTGGCTGAAATCAAGATATTCTGCATCTGCAGTATTTCCACAATTCATTAAGGAAGCTAACCAATTAAAAATTGAGGCAAGATTATTATGGTAAGAATTGTTCTTAGTTCCCTGATTGCTCTTTTCCTTCCTTTTTTGAAGGGACAATGTTTACCTTCCTCCAATAATCTGAACTTCATTCTTTCTATAAAGGTAAAGGTTCCCCTCGCACATATGTGCTAGTCGTTCCCAACTCTAGGGGGCGGTGCTCACCTCTGTTTCAAAGCCGAACAGCCAGCGCTGTCTGAAGACATTCTTTCTATAGGATTTCTTAAATATTATACATAAAATACACGATACTCCCATGTTACACCCCTCCTGCGCGACTTGCATTGGTTACTGGTTGCCCTGGGTGAGATTCAAGGTGCTGGTGATGACCTATAAAGCCCTACATGGCTTAGGCCCAGGATATTTGGCAGACCACCTACAGCCAGAAACAATATCCCATCGCCCAGTTCTCGCCCATAGAGAGGGCCTGCTCAGGGTGCCGTCGACTAGACAGTGTCGGCTGGTGGCCCCTAGGGGTAGAGCCTTCTCTGTGGGTGAGCCCACCCTCTGGAATCAACTCCCCTTGGAGCTCTGATTGGTGCCTGACCTTCGCACCTTCCATCGCGAATTAAAAGCTTGGCTTTTCAAATTCCCTGACTGGACTGATGGGGTTTTAAGGGTTAAATTTTAAATTTTATGAGATTTTAAATTTTATCTTTGTATTCTGGCTTGTGTTTTTATTATTGTGAGCTGCCCTGAGTCCATTGGGAGATAGGGCGGCATATAAGCCTAAATAAACAAACAAACAAACAAACAAACAAACAAACAAATAAATATTATTCCGGCCATCAGCAACTTCTTTTAGTACCAAGTATCAAGAACTGCAGCATCACTTTCCCCCAACATTCCTCCTATTTAGTTGACTAAGTCTTCTCTAATGATTAGCAGCAAGTTGAGAAGCTTCTACTCTTTAAAGGAGAATATTATCAACAAAAAGAAGTTTGGAATTTCCTGAAAGGATCATACATGTCAGAGTTTGTCTCTCAAAGAATACAAAAATAATTAAACTCTCCATCACTGCTATTATATGCTTCTTTGAAAAGTTCTGCTACAACAGGCTAAATACACTTAGTCTAGCAATCTGTGTCACTCAGTGGCGAACCACTGTGTTCAGCAATCTGAATTTATGTCTCTTCATTGTATCTTCCAGGATACATTCTAAAAGAACCCTGTGGGCTCTTAATACACTGTTGAATACAAAAGTTCAGTTCCAGTTTATTTGCTTGAAACTCTAAATAAATTGGACAGGATTCTACAGGAACTAATTTCTGTTACAAGTCTCTTCTCTGCACACAATAGTTCCCTAAATATTATTCCCTGCAGAATATTGATTATAGGAACAGGTCTTTCTGTGTGGTGACACCTATCTTCTTGAATTAAATATCTAGGGCTATTATTTGGTATCTATCTTGGTTGGCTTCTGGCAAATTGGCAAATTAATATTTTTTAAAAACGGTTTTGCATGGCTCAGCTACTACAGCAGGGATTTTTATCTTATAATATACAACAGGATGTAATTGTTTAATATTATTGTATCTTTTTCAAGTTGTTCTAGTTGTTGGCCTTCTTCTTCTTCTTCTTCTTCTTCTTCTTCTTCTTCTTCTTCTTCTTCTTCTTCTTCTTCTTCTTCTTTCTTTCTTTCTTTCTTTCTTTCATTAAACATGCAGTTCAGTCAACTGAACATTTAAAAAATGTATCATAAATAGCATTGACTTTATGATTTTGATTATTATTAAGATATGTATTTAATATCTTTGAGTTTACATATAATGCAATACATTTGAGTATACATCTGAGAAAAGTTTTAGCTAGAGCTAGAGCTAAAGAGAGCTATTTTTGACACCTGCATAAAGGCCGTAGAATCTGTTTGCACTATTCATACACAGATGAAAGTTTTGCTGATGTGAAGTAGGATGCTATGTTAAAATTAAATAGACGTAGGCAGAGATATTCTGCTCTTTTCCTTATCTGTTCCCATTTATTTCAATGACAGAGAATTTAGTTCCCTTACATTTCTGCTTAAGGAGAAGGTGTGAATGTCCCACCATTTTTTCCCCTACAATCATCCTTTCAAAGGTCTACTGCCTTTCAGGCTTCAGGCATATAGCTATTAAATTGCAAAGGAAGACATCCTGAGAAAACATTTTTCTATTTTTACAGCTATAGAGGGATTTTCCTTCAGAAGTTGCAGGAGTATTCCTCCTGTTGGGGTGAAGTTTCTCTGCTTATAAATTGGATGGAGAAAATTGAAAGACCATCAACTTGAAAATGAAGCTTACATATAGGGCAAATTAAAAATTTTGTAGATAGAACAAATGAATGGTTAGCTTCATCTAACGAGCTTCCCCATTGACTTTGCTTATGACAAGCTGTTGGAAATTAGGATCATGTGGGGCAGTGGTGGGTTGGCCCCCATTCACACCGGTTCTATAGAACCGGTAGTAAAACCGGCAGGACACTCCACCCACCAACCCCCTCCACCCTCGGCCCACCAACCCCGACGTCATCAAAATGCTTCTGCACATGCACACAGCGGCTCTCCTGTGAACCAGTAGTAAAGGTAAGTAGAACACACCCCTGATGTGGGAATACCTGGGATACCTGGGAGTGCAATTCTTTAGTCAGAGTTGCTGCATGGTTTGGGAGACCTTTGGACTGACCACTCCTCAAAAAGTAAATGGCAGCTGCAGTTAATAGGGCCTTTGCAGAAGTTCATCCTGTGCAACAAATCACGTCCATTTCTGGGCCAGGAGGTATCATACATGATGATTCATGCTTTTGTCACCTTGTAATTAGGTAATCCTTGTAATAGGTAGTCCTTGGTTACCTTGATAGGGATGTGGTGGCTCAGTGGCTAAAACACTGAGCTTGTCAATTGAAAGGTCGGCAGTTCAGCAGTTCAAATTCCTAGTGCCGCGTATGGGGTGAGCTCCCATTACTTGTCCCTGCTTCTGCCAACCTAGCAGTTTGAAAGCACGCAAAAAAAAATGCAAGTAAAAAAATAGGGACCACCTTTGGTGGGAAGGTAACAGCGTTCCGTGCACCTTTGGCATTTAGTCATGCCAGCCACATGACGACAGAGACATCTTTGGACTGTGCTGGCTCTTCGGCTTTGGAACGGAGATGAGCACCACCCCCTCGAGTTAGAAATGACTAGCACGTATGTGCGAGGGGAACCTTTACCTTTACCTTTTAGTCCTTGATTAACAACCACAAATGGGACCAGCAATTACATGTCCTGCTGCAGCTGTGCCTCAACTGATCCATGCTCAGCTAGGCTGCTCATGTGATCACTCCTCCCCTGATGTGCCTGAGACTGGCTCATCCTACTCCAAACTGGTATCCAGAGAGGCATCTGGAGAAGCATCCAAGGAGGCCATCTGAAATAAACAAAATATTTAAAAGTTACGATATTTATATAATTACTTTACCAAGCACATCTAAATTATATTAAAGTCACCAAAATATCTTTACAATCCCCAAGGCATGTCCAAACTTTTGAGCACCCCTAATATTTGGAAATTGAAAGCTGAAAAAATTGAAACGGACTACCATCACCGTAACTCCCAACGGTTACTGAACAGGAAAATCATGAATGACTTCTCACTCTACATATCCTTGAGGATCATTTGGAAGTTGCAGCTGACCCAAAATGCAGGATTTCAGGCAATTTTCTACCTTTCTCATGATATCACCACCCAACTACAACTTGCACTGGTTCCCTGTAGGCGCAATTTGAAGTGCTGGTTGTCATTTGTACTGTAAATGGCATAGCTAGGCTACAGGAATGCTCCTCTCCCTCTGTTTCTATTTGCCTTATTTGATGCAGCAAAGAGGGCAGGTCTCTGGGTCCCCTATATTAAACAATGTTACCTTGTTGGACCCCAAAGTCATAGCCCTGCCTTGTGGAACTGCAGATGGTTCCAACCTTGTTAACCTTTTGTAAGGCTCTGAAGACCTGACTATGTCTTGCAGCATTTGGACCAGGAGTCTAGGTGAGCTCTATTGTTGATATAGTTTAACAATTGCTTACCTTGGGCATTTGGGGTTCATGTTTGTAACTGTTGGTTTTTAATCTTTACACTCCTCCCAGTATTATTGTTGTGAGATGGTTGGCTATATAAGTTATTAAACTCCTAACTAATTAATCCCAAAGTACAGAAATAACATTTCCAGTTGAATCTTTAAAAAAAAATTCTAGCCATAAAGGTATTTTAACAGTGGAACCAATTAGCTAAATATGTTTCCTTACTGGATGTTAAAGTATAGGCTGTGTCAGGCCTGGAAGCCATCTTTTACATTGGGCCTTCAGGCCTGCCATATTTAGTCCTGGGAGAAACTGGGAGGGGGGATTGTATGGAGCAGGGGTGATATAGAGTCATAATAACATTCCTTTCTCAGACAGTCAAGGACATCTTGCCCTACACCTGGAGAGGTGTGACTGCGAGGCATCTCCAGTTGGGACAGTGCTTTGATTGGACCAGGTAATGGACATGTGGGTGCTGGGCAGGGACTTGGACTTTCCTCTGGGTTGGAAAGACCTAGAAGCTTTCAGATTTGGGTTTTCCCAGATGTGCCAATATGACATCTCTAATAAAATTGAACTTTGAGGAACTTCAAGCCTCGGAGTCTTCTTTCGTTGGGGGTGTTACTTGGAACCTTGCCAGGCTGGACAGCTATCTGACAAAGTTGTATTAATTTGGATTTTCATAGTGAAAAAGGGGAAGCACTCAGTGGCCTTTTAACTGCATGATTCTACAGAACTGTGTAAAATAATTGTTTTCAACCATTTCCTTCCTATTATTTTCTAAATAATCCTGGGAAAAACTGATCTAGCTGACACTAACAAATCAACAAGTCATAATGAGGCTCCTCTCAAGGTTAGACCAAGTTGCAAGGTTTGATTTATGTTTTCTGATCCTTGGGTCAGGAGAAACTGTGTGTTTAGTGATCTGAAAGTGGGACAGGAAAGGCAATGGTTGACTGTATTTTGAAATATGGTTTGAGTTCTCAGGCTGCAATAGATTTAAGTAACAGCTCATGGTGAGGAATTCAAGATAAAGGAAGTTTTTGTTTGACAAACATATCAAAGGAAAAAAAACACAGCCAATTAAATGGAAGAGCAACTTTATGATTTCTGCATCTGGTCCTGGACATAGGGCTATTTTCTCAGCTTTTCCTTTCCGTTTTCTTTGACAATAGCAACAATATTCTAAAGCCATATTTAAAATTCAGAAAACCAGTTCATTGTTACCTTAGGTAACATAAAGTTGTTTACATATAAAACAACAACAGCTCAGAAGTATGGTATGTGGCAATAAAAGGCTAATTGCGGAATTGGTTGTAGGGGAAAGTTAAAATTATTTGGAATCAGGCCACTTGTAGCAATTAGCAATGAATTGCTAAGTTAATTGTCAATTGACTTATCAAATATTAGTCCTAAAATCTCACCCAAGTTGTTTCATAAAAAAAATACTATCCACCAGGTGCTCCTAGCTCATTTCCTATGCATTGGAAGTTTTCAGGTTGGTTGGAATGAAGTTTAGGCCATTTATTAGTAAACTCTTTGGGATCTTCAAAGAGAAGTTGAATTAATCCTATCTAAGGTGTAAATGCAGGGGATTTTTTGCTACTATAAAGCAAACAAACTGTAGTATGAACAGCTGAAATCAGCTATACAAGATATGTAAAGTTAACATTCCATTTCTTAGTAGTCTTCTCTACCCAATTTTGGGCCATATTAATTATTCCCCAGATATGCCAAAGTTAAAATGTAGTACATTGCCTGGGTTAATTAATATATTGGACTAAGATGGAACGTGTGGTATTGAGTTTTGGTTTAGTGCAGGAGTCAGCAACCTGCGGCTCCGGAGCCACATGCGACTCTTTCATCCCCCTGTTGGCTGAACCACCACTGGCTGGCCCCGCCCCTCCCCCTCCCCTCCCAGTCACTCCTCACCTGGCCTGAGAAGGTAAGAGTGACAGCCGGGGATGGAAATTTGCTCCATATTCCAGAGTGGGAGTGAAGCGCCCCTGTACATGCTGATTATATATAGTCAGACGCCACTGACTCTTTTGCGACTGCTTGAGGGCTCCTGGATAGGAGCTGAAAGGAGAAAGGGAAGCAGTATGTTCCATATTGGGGTAGACCAGGTGCTTTGATAGAAAAACACTATATATATAGTGTTGCATATATATATGCAAGTTTTGGTGTATACGGGTCTTTTCCTGTGTAAGATCGAGAATATCTTGGCGACGTTTCGACGAGGTCCCACTCGTCATCTTCAGGCTGGTGTCTTCGGCTTCATGCCTGTGCGAGGAAAGCGTGATCAGAGCTGCCGTCTCTCTATAAATACTGGTGGGGAGGTGTGGGGTGCTGGCTTTGTTGCTGTGAGCGGGTTGGTTGCCTGTGTTGTTACATCTTGATTGGTTGATGGAGTAGATGTTTGCAGATTAGTCAGCTGTTTCATAACATCCTGTGTGGGTGAGGTCCTTGATGTGTGCCCATTAGTCTTTTGTGTTTTAATGACCTGGGTAAAGGGCTGTGTGTTAACATCCTGAATTCTAGTGTTGTGATATCCTGAGTTTTTTGTTGTAATGTCCTGAGCAGATGGCTGTGATGCCATATCCCGGGCTTTGGTTTGGCTCCAAGTTTGAGGTCTTGCCATGTGTTCATGGCGTGTGTCAGTTTGCTTTGTGCGGGGATCGGAGGGGGGTGCAGCAGCTGGTGATGCTGCCATGGTCTGGCTTCTGGATGGTGGTTGTATTTCGTCTATGGGATGGGTTTGGGTTTGAATCTGGTGAGGATGATTAGTGGTGATGTCATGTGTTATCTTGGGTCCGGTGTTTATCTTCGTGGCTGGGACTCTTCTGTTGACTAGGGCTAGTTTCCAGATGTCTGATAGGTGGGAGGTATTGTCACGTTTATTCATGTAATATACTTCCCGCCTACCGTAGTAACTACACAGGTAATTATTACACAGGTAGTAACATCAACAGTGTTTATTTAATATAATTAAATTTTAATTTAATTTTTGGAATGAACCAACTCATTTCTTTCTCCTGGCCCTACCATTCCCTATTTAGAATAATGATTCTGTCTACCATTCAAAGGTCAAATATTTATCTATCCCCAACCTTCTGCTGCTGGCTATAATAATATGTGAACCTAGCCAATGATGATTGGCATAGGACAAGACATGAATTTAGTTACTTTTCTAAGGTTCTTAGAAATGTACTTATCCATATCATTTTTATTAATTCTCTCTCTTCCCTACTAATGGGAAAAAAACTAAAACCTTAATGACGGGTTTTGGGACCCCGAGAGGTGGCATGCCAAAAAACGGGGATTGAGGGGTTTTTTAAGCTCTTGTTTTACTAAATTTTTAAGGGGTTCAGGGGTGGGGGTGGGAGTGGGTTTGGGGGAGAACCCACAGGGGGGAAGGTTAGGTCCAGCTGTTTATGGGGCCGCGGGGGGTCAAGATTCTGGAGGCAAGAGGGCGTCTACTAAGCCCTCTGTCGAGGGCTGTGCGATCAAGATACTGTGTGGGAGGGGCAGATATGGCGTGGGTAGGGGACCATATCATGTGGTGGGGGCTCGCACTCGCTATCTTCGAGCGATTGCGTGCCCCGGTCCCCCGAGCCATTCCCGTTCCCCGGGTTGTTTAGAGTCTCAGGACCCAAAGCTCCGGCTGTTGTTATGCAATGCGAGGTCCGTTGTCAATAAGGCCCCCCTCATATGTGACCTTCTCCAAGAGGGGGGTGTGGACCTGGCTGGCATTACTGAAACCTGGTTGGGCCACGAGGGGGGGGGTTCCCCTCGTGGAGATGTGCCCACCAGGTTTCCTTGCATTCCACCAGCCGAGAGCTCAGGGGAGGGGTGGGGGAGTAGCGGTCATTATTAAGGAAGGTCTGAGTCCGAGGGAGACCACTGTACCGCAGATAGCCGGGTGTGAGTCCATCTTCGTGAGGTGGGGTCGTGGTGGGCAGATGGGTCTGTTAGTCACGTACCTGGCTCCCTGCCACGTGGCAACAACCCTGCCCGAGCTTCTCAATGTTGTAGCCGAAGTGGCGGTTGATACCCCTAGGCTTATGGTCATGGGGGATTTCAACCTGCCATCTATCGGTGAAACATCTGAGTTAGCCCGGGAGTTCATGGCTTCCATGACGGCCATGGACCTGACCCAGGTAATTCAGGGCCCGACCCACGTTGGTGGACACACCCTGGATCTAGTTTTTGTCTCTGGTCAGTGGTTGAGTGGTCTAGATATTGGGGATATAGTTATGGAGCCCTTGTCATGGACTGACCACTCGCTCCTTCGACTCGACTTTCAGACCGCTGCACCTCACCGCAGGGAGGCGGAACCGACTAGGTGGTTCCGCCCCAGGCGCCTGATGGATCCTGATAGGTTCCAGACGGAGCTTGGGCCATTTCCTGAGACACTGACACACGACTCGGCTGAGGATCTGGTGGCTGCCTGGAATAGGGCAGCCGGTGGGGCCTTGGACCGTGTCGTGCCTTTGCGGCCTCTGACCCGGCGCCGAACTCACTTATCTCCTTGGTTTACCGAGGAGCTGAGGGAGATGAAATGCCGGAGAAGACGCCTAGAGAGCGGTTGGAGGGCCAGTCGCTCTGAATCTGACTTGACACTAGTAAGAGCTCACATTAAGACTTACTTAGTGGCAATAAAAGCGGCAAAATCTAACTATTTTGCCGCCCTTATCGCATCATCAGATAATCGCCCAGCCGCCCTGTTTAGGGTGACCCGCTCCCTCCTTCATTCGGGAGCACGGGAGGATCCCTTGCAGGGTCGTGCTGAGGATTTTGTTCAATATCTGGATGACAAAATAACTCAGATTCGGGATGACTTGGCCGCCGACTGGGTTAGTTCGGGCGAGGTGACTGAGGCAGGTCTTGAGAGTGTTATCTGGGCTGAGTTCGATCCTGTGGCTCCCGAGGACGTGGACAGGACCTTGGGGAGACTGAATGCAACCACATGTTTATTGGACCCGTGTCCCTCCTGGTTGGTGCTGGCCTCCCGGGAGGTTACACGAGGCTGGCTCCAGGAGATCATAAATGCTTCTTTGCGTGAGGGTGCCCTACCGGCCGCCTTGAAGGAGGCGGTGGTGAGGCCCCTCCTCAAGAAGCCCTCCCTGGACCCAGCTATTTTGGCTAATTACCGTCCAGTCTCCAACCTTCCCTTTTTAGCGAAAGTTGTTGAGAGTGTGGTTGCATGGCAGCTCCCTCGGTACCTGGATGAAGCTGTCTATTTAGACCCGCTCCAGTCCGGCTTCAGGCCTGGATACAGCACTGAAACGGCATTGGTCGCGTTGGTGGATGATCTCTGGCGGGTCCGGGGTAGGGGTTATTCCTCTATCCTGGTGTTATTAGACCTCTCAGCGGCTTTTGATACCATCGACCATGGTATCATGTTGCGCCGATTGGAGGGACTGGGGGTGGGAGGCACCGTTTTACGGTGGTTCTCCTCCTACCTCTCCGACCGGTCGCAATCTGTGTTGACAGGGGGGCAGCGGTCGACCCCGAGGTGCCTAGTGTGTGGGGTGCCGCAGGGATCGGTCCTCTCGCCCCTCCTGTTCAACATTTATGTAAAGCCGCTGGGTGAGATCATCCGTGGTTTTGGGGTGGAGTTCCATCAGTACGCTGATGATACGCAGCTGTACATTTCCACCCCAGACCACCCCAACGATGCCGTGGAAGTGATGTCCCAGTGCCTTGAAGCCGTGCGGGCCTGGATGGGGAGAAACAGGCTTCGACTCAACCCCTCCAAGACCGAGTGGCTGTGGCTGCCGGCGTCCCGATATAGCCAGCTGACACCATCACTGGTTATTGGGGGCGAATCATTGGCCCCCACGGAAAGGGTGCGCAACTTGGGCGTCCTCCTGGACCCACGGCTGTCTTTGGAAGATCACACGACAGCTGTGGCCAGGGGAGCTTTCTATCAGGTTCGCCTGATACGCCAGTTGCGGCCCTTTCTAGATCGGGACTCCCTACGCACAGTCACTCAGGCACTCGTCACCTCTCGCCTGGACTACTGCAATGCTCTCTACATGGGGCTCCCCTTGGGATGCACCCGGAGGCTCCAACTAGTGCAGAATGCGGCCGCGCGGGGGATTATGGGAGCGACGGGACGCTCCCATGTGACACCTCTCCTGCGCGAGCTGCATTGGCTACCTGTGGACTTCCGGGTGCGTTTCAAGGTGTTGGTGACCACCTTTAAAGCGCTCCATGGCTTAGGACCAGGGTACTTACGGGACCGCCTTCTGCCGCCAATAGCCTCCCACCGGCCAGTGCGTTCCCACAGAGAGGGTCTCCTCAGGGTGCCGTCAGCCAGACAATGCCGGCTGGCGACCCCCAGGGGGAGGGCCTTCTCTGTGGCAGCCCCTACCCTCTGGAACGATCTTCCTCCAAAACTGAGAACAATTGCTGACCTCCGGACTTTTCGTCGGGCCCTGAAAACTCATCTCTTTCAGCTTGCTGGTCTAGCCTGACCCCGCTGAATTTTTAAGATCTGTATTATAGGGTTGGGTATTTTAAATATTTAATGGTTAATGGTTTTAATTTTTAGCCAAAGTTATATGCTTTTTTAAAGAAATTCTTTAACTTTTGTGTACTATTTTATTTGGCTGTTCACCGCCCTGAGTCCGCAAGGAGAAGGGCGGTATACAAATCTAAACAAATAAATAAATAAATAAATAAATAATGCAGCGCAATCTGCTTTCACCAAATTTACTTTGATAAAACTGTTTTATTCAGAATGTATGAATATGTCTGTCGACGTTTTACAGATTCAATTGGTAAGTGCAAACTTTGAAGTAAAGACTTATCTTAATCCATACTGTCTAATTTTCAGCACATGGCTGAGTTTCAGCAGCCCATCACAATTGTTTAAAATGAAACTTTGCAGTCAAATTTTAAAATTTAGTTGATGCTGATTTTAACCCATGATCATGGATTCCATATGACTGGGTTGCAATCATCAAGAAACTAATTTTTTGAGTATAGACTTTCTGTGTAGTGACAACTTAATGTAACATAAATGACACATGAAATTCTTGCACTAGAAAATAAAGATGGTCAAAAGCCCAAAATTAAATGTGATTAACAGAAATGGGGAAGGGGGGAGGACATAGGTTAATATGGAGAAGACTGATGAGCAAATACAAAAGCAGTCTTTATAGAGCTAGGTAGCAAAAATTAAATATTTTTTATTTGTCTTAACAAACTCTACAGAAAAAAAAAACAAAGGGGAAAAATATGAAAAGCAGCAACAATAAAGCAAACCATCTAACAAATGAACAAACATCCACTACAACAAAATTTTAAAAAAGTTGGAAACTTTCAAATATGTACTTGATACTGGACTGAGGAACAATAACTGTATTCAGGCTGCTTGAGAATTCCTCAGTTTATCTTGGTAGTGTCTGTGTGGCAGGTTGCTGCTGTTGGTATTGTTATTTTCTATTCAACTTTACTTGGAGAACTTCCTCATTACGCATATTTCCCAAGTGAAAAAAAACCTGATGTTTCCCCTGGGATTTCACCTAAATGTAGGAATCCAAGGAGGCTGCAAATTGCTGGAATGATGATTGCAGGATAAAATATATACAAATTATATATATAAACATAAATAAAATATTACATAGCCCCATAAAAATGCTAAGTTTCCGTATTATATTGAAACTTTGCTCCTTTCTTTTTCTTTTCCTGTGAAAGATTTAACGTTGTTCTGATTTGAAACAATCTTCTGCCATAAAGCAGAGGGAGTCAGCTTGTTCTCCACAGCACCTGAAGGCAGGACAAGAGACAATGGATGGAAACTAATCAAGGAGAGAAACAATCTAGAATTAAGGAGAAATTTCCCAACAGTGAGAATAATTAATCAGTGGAACGACTTGCCTCCAGAAGTTGTGGGTGGAAACTGGAAGTTTTTTAGAAGAGATCGGACAGCTATTTGTCTGAAATGGTATAGAGTTTCCTGCCTGAGTAAGGGGTTGATCTCCGAGGTTCCTTCCAACTCTGGTATTCTGCATACAAATGCAAAGTGTCCACAGGAAGAATCAAGAAAGCAGCAGTGTTATATCATTAAACCCTGCCCTTTAAGAGCCAAGGTGGTGCACTGGTTAGCATGCAGTATTGCAGACTAATTCTGTTAACTGCCGATTGCCAGCAGTTGTGCAGTTCAAGTCTCACCGGCTCAAAGTTGAATCAGCCTTCCATCCTTCCGAGGTCAGTAAAATGAGGACCCAGATTGTTGGGGGGCAATATGCTAACTCTGTAAACAGCTTAGAGAGGGCTGTAAAGCACTGTGAAGTGGTACTTAAGTCTAAGTGCCATTGCTATTTATATATATGTTATGATGTCACATCCATGAAGCAAAATTTTACAGATGTCAATGAAGAGAGGAGCATTTTGATGGTTTAGACTTGTAACTACTATGTTTATGACATGTTCAGAAAAGTCAGTTCATTATATTTTAAAAATTAATTTTTACTTCTAGCTATGTAGTTTTATTTTCAGTAAATAAAGATCACCTTACCTTTGAACCAATACAAGTCTTCTAGATTTTAGTAGCACAATGTTGAATAGGTATTTCAGTCTGCCATTAAGGGCAATAATATTTACTCACTGATCCTATCAATGAATAAACACATCAGAACAAAATGTTAGGTACACTTTCAAGTAGAAGTATTCTAACCATCAATCATACCTTGTAACTTATGTCACTGAGCAAAACTATTATTTTATTACTTATTACATTACAAGGGAATCCAGATGCTGGTGTACTAATAATGTTCTATAAGCAATCTCTTATGAGGCTATTTTTCTTAAAAGTATAATTTGTAGTTCAATCCTAATTCTAAATGACTGAAATGAGAGGGACTTCTAATGATACTCAGAAGTTAAAATTATAGTGTAATGACACTTTGCAGAACTGCAGAAAATAATAACCAGCCTAGGCATATTGCTTCTGAATACAATAATTTGCTTTCATTTTGTTTTGACCTTGGAGATTTTATGTTAATTAAAGGGAATAAAAAGGCATATATAAAACAAACAGTATTTAATTAATTTTTGATGCAAACAGTTGAAATGTTCCAGAATTGTAATACCATGTCAACTTCAATAATTAAGCTGTATATAGTATTGCTAAATGAAAACTCGGTATATGAGAATTTCTATTTTTTTCTTTTTTAATTAGATCCCGATTCCCATGAATCAGATATTTGTAGAATTTCTAAAGATACTTCCCTGATTTGATATCATCTAGATTTAAAGCTTTACAATTCCTAAATTCCCTACTCAGTTTTGGTTAGCAGAACATGATGGAATTGTGATCTAACATACTGAAAGCTGGGCAAAACAGATAGAGAATTTCATCTTAGCTTCATATATTAATTTAAACCACAACTTACTGAATGAACAGTTAATGACTGAGCTTGTTAAACTATGTTGATAGGTTCACACACAATATCCTTGCTCATTTTTTGACCTAAGATATTTGTGAACTCAACCTCAGAGGGGCAGGCTTAATATATTACAATAGTGAGTGCAATGATACTCAAGTTAATTATTCACCAAACAGAACTGGTAACCCAAAATGTCCATATAATACATACATCCCATATTTGGTTTCGCCCCAATTCAGGGGTGAAATGCTACCAGTTCGGACTGGCTCGGGCAAACTAGTAGCAATAAAAGCTACCGCTTCGGGCGAACTGGTAGTAAAAAAATGCTACTGGTTCAGATGAACAGGTATTTCCGACGATCAGCTGTGCCACGCGATTTATATTCGCTAGAAAGCAGGAAATCCTACTTTCTAGAGAATCTAAATCGCGCAGCACAGCTGTTCTTCCCACCTCACTGCTCTACTTACCTTAGAAAAGGCTTCTTAAGCTTCCTTTTTCAGTGCTACACAGTAGCGCCTGAGGTGTGCATGCGCGCGAAGCACACATTTGGCACACACCATTCATGCGGTTGCACAGCGAACCAGCAGCAGACCTCGGAGGATTTCACCACTGCCCCAATTCTTCTTAATTTATGTGGTCAGATAGGAATAGACAAATTTTGATTGATGCATTTTCTGAGCAGAGGAAGATTAACCAGAGGCTGAACAATAGAGTTTTCTAAATTCTATAATTTAGGACTTTTGACTAAAATGCAGACTAAAATCCTAAAATGCATTCTTCTCAAAGAGGAGTTTAATTTACACATATTAAGAAATGAAGATTGTAAAGAGGTCTTTTAAAAAGGAAGAATTTGCTAGCATATTTTACATTATAGATTAATAGATATTGTCCTATAAGGTTCTGAATCATTGGTCAGATAGCTGAGTTAAATTTAACACACATTTATGCAAATATACAAACAGCACACCATGGTATACATGGAAAGTCAAAAACCATAACCATTTGTATTAAAGTAACTGATAATTACATAGTTAATTAGATTTGTACTGCTGATTTGAAACCAATGCAAAATATCAGCTCTTAGAATTTAGCCATAAACAAATGTTATCAAACTGACATTAGTTGTATCACAACTTATATAAAAATGCAAATAAAATAATAATTTAGGTAAGGCTTACTTTTCTGTCAGCCATTCTGTGTTGCATTTCACTCAATACATCTTAGTAGACATAAAGTAGTAAGATTTATTGTAATTTTTTGAATAAATTGCATTACATGATTTTCATTTGTCTTAAAATTACAGCAATGAAAATGCTTCCTTCTGAATTTAATTTTATATTTTAAAAAATGTTTTGGGGAAAACTACATTTTTTTTTGTGGAAGATATTTTGAGTTTGATTCTGGTTTAACTGGCTCAAACTAGTTTATTTCCATGTTCTAACAGAAGTCAAAACGAAACCCACAATGTGAAGTCTACCCCCTCTTATAATACACATCGCTGGCATGACAGCTTAGCAAAACTTGTTGAATTTCAAAATCTATTTGAGACCTCAAATAACTACTTTGTGTCCTTATTTCTACATCCATATTTTGGGTAAAAACTCACTAACACTATGGAGTGTTTATCCACAAACACTTAAAGGAATATTTCATCGTTATATTTTCAAGCTTACAGATATTGTGCATACTGTACATTAAAAAGGGAAGACAGTGATTCAGATCCCAATGCAACGCTATTTAATTTATGTGGAAACTTGTTCTACAATTATTTTAGTGTATTTGTTGGAATATATTGACTTCTAGTATATTGATTTTTCATGTTTGCTTTCATATTAGAATGCTGTTTATACATTTATAAAGCTTTTAATAAAAAACAAACAAAAAGGAGATGACAACTTTCTAGGTAATTTTAACATATTATGTAAACACATTTCAATTTATTTAACTACTAAAAACCCAGTTAATGATGGTTTAGTAAAGAAACAGATTTTCCCCCCTCCTTATTTACAAAACACATGATAGGAAAGAGAAATATCTGTTAACATGTTTACATTTATTTTTAGTTTCACCCAAGATGCTTAAACCATATGCTATAGACATGATAGAACCTGGAAGAGATTCAGATCAATTGGTAATTTTTTAGGAAAAATATGTAAATCAACATTAACTATAATCTAATCATCTGAGTCCCTTGTGGCTATCTGGGCAAAGTTTAAGGGCAGAACAATCCTGGAGGCTGTATTTCTGCTCTATATCTGACCAACTAAATTCCTCATATAAACATTGTTGGCAAAATTGTTCTCTGTGTACTATATTTGTGCTTCAAATAGAATACACCAAAGCTGAGTAAATATAAATCTGAGTTGCTACTAGCCTGGAAAAGGGTAGTGTGCATCCAAAAGTATTGTTGATTTTGGGAACAAAGTAAAAGAGTTCTCTTATACCTGAAACAGGTATGCAAATGTATTGCTGTGAGGCATAAAATAAGGACATGACTGGAAGGTGGTGGGCGGGGGGGAGGGGGAGAGAATTTTCCAGACTAAAATGCTATCTTTGGACTGTTCGTCTCAGTGAATGGGTTCTAATGTTGCTGAAGAACCTTAATGGTAACTTAATGAAGTTATGAGCTAATATAACTACCTCAGAAATGCTTCTGAGCTGCTGAATATAACCTCCCTCTCTCCAGTGAAACATGTAGGATAATGAAAACGTTCAGATAACTGGGAGTGATATTGATGCAAGGAAAAGAAATAAAATGCAGGTATATTAGTTAATCAGTGTTGGAATAAATCTGTGGGTGGTAAACAATATTGATGTACCACATTTATTTTTTCCTTTTAGACTGATACCACCATGCAGTCAACTAAACAATGTCTAGCATTCATTAATCAGGCACTCTTTTGTCCATTTAAGAGGCTTACAAAGATGAGCTATATATGTAATTTCCAAGTACAGACGGCACACATTTTATTCACCAAAAGTTTATTTTCTGTCCACAACAGCTGAAAAACAGTTATTTCTCAAGAACACATAATTATTAGAATATTTTCTCAGTCATTCCTTGGTGAGAATGGACTCATTCTCTTCAGCTCATATCTTCATTCAGTGTTTCAGAGAGTGAGAAGGCTTTGCAGGCCAGCCTTTCCCACTCGGTTTGGATTGAACTACAATTCCAATTCCAATTCCCCCGGCTATACTTGTGGATTATACTAATCTATTTTGATGGCCTATTGCAGTTCTGTCACAGTAAGACGTTCCAGATGTGTTGGAGTGATGATTCCCAGAATGAAAAAGATTGAAATTGGTTGAACGTGCTTCCTGCAGATTTGCAAAATATTAAGGGTAAGTGAATGTTCACTCCAGCTGCATCATGAACTAATGAAATATTATATACTGTTCTGTTAGAAACTTGGGTGCAATTCATTTTACTGAGTGTAATAACTGAAAAGCTTCAATCAACTTTTTGGAATTTGGCATCCTTGAGATGATTGGAGAATTCATGGGAATTATCATCTCAACAAATTCAAAGAGTGGCAGCTTGGGGAAGGCTGCTGTATTATTAACTCTTTTTCTCAAGCTCCTTTCTTCTGATGTTTCTCTGACTGCATTCATTGAGCTAACTCAACCTGCAGTGAAATGTTCTATTCATATTGTTTCCCTTTATAAAACTTCAGCCAACAGAATGAATAGCTGCTCTTACAAGGGAGTTGAAATGAAGCCCATCAACCATTTTTGAAGCTGCAGGAAATTTCAAAGGTCAAGGCTCAGTGTATAAGGCTGCACATCTCTCTGTACTTATCTGGAAGCCAGATAGGATAAGTATGTATAGAATTATGGGGGGTGGGGTGGGGAAAATATGGCACTTTCTTCAGTAAGCAGCCCACCATTGGTATTTTTCCTTCTGTGGATCCACAATTATTTTAGGGAAGCAAGTAGGTAGACATTGCTTATATAATGGTGGTCTCTGTGAAATATGACAGCTTACTCCCTAATTAATCCTAGAAATGTCTGTGCCAGCTGGAAATAATCAGACCTGACAGTTGAAGGGCTAATTAACTCCAACCCTCCATCTCCTACATGGCTCCATCCATATCTCTAAGTTGTGCTAAGTATCATGGTTAAGCTTCAAGATGCACACACAGTTTGCACCAAAAGACTGACCCTGAGATTTGTTTATCAGAAGCACTGTCAGGCTGGATCATGGCATGCTGCTGGTGGAAGTCACAAGAATTCCCTGGGTAGAACCTGACTTGAAGGCAAAACAAAATCTATGGTAAGCTTAGAGCTACTCCTGAGGGAACAGCTCAGCGCAGGCAGCTGTTGCTGAGTAGCTTACGAAGGCAGTTTGTTCTATGCATCAATAGATAGGAAAAAAAGCATCAAACAGATTAACTCCTCATTATCTGCCTCAACAGGATCATTTTGTCTGAGGCAACTTTCCTCAATATGGTGCTTCCAGATTTACTGGGACTGTAACTTCTAAAGTAATTTTGTTGGGAAAGGCCGTTCTGTGGTTCAAATGTAGAGCAGGATTGGGGTTTTCAAAAATTTTGGAATCACAACTTCCAGAATTCCTGATCAGTATGAATTTAGGGAAGTAGGTCCCAACTACTTTGGGGATATTTCAGGTTGAAGGTCACTGACATAATATTTTTGAACTATAAGGTTCAGCAACATGATTGAATGAGATATTTTTAACTTTAATGGAGCCCTTGGTTTATTGCAGGGTTTAAAACCCCCCACTTATTACTACATTTAATCTGTAGGCTGCCATATCTGTTGCAAAATTCTGGACCACAGCAGCAAAAATTAGAGATTTTTCTTATCTCTTTGCTGCCCTCCAGTAAGGATATGGATTTTTACAGCCCAGATCTTTTAGCCTAGCAAACATTTAAATTGAATAAATTCAAATCTAAGATTATATTCCCCAACCACGTGTTCTTCCAAAGATTCCCCAAATTGATGCTGCCTAGGAATTTTGAGAGTTGTAATGTCACAACTATGGGCTTGCAATTGTGAGGGACTTTGATAGCCCAGGGTAAGGTGCATTTTATCCCTGGACTGAGAAACACTGTTTTATGACTGACATGCTGTTTCAGAAATGACAACATATTGTTATCTTGAGCTTGAAGGCACACTCTGTGCTTTCACAGGAAGGAATTTTTAGCTTGCTAACATCCTACCTCCTGGGATTCCATTATAGTAGCAGACTGCATGATTAGCAAAGGAGGTCTAAATGCAGAATTTGAAACGCAACAAAGCTTTGCCACTGCACTGAATGGAGAAACATTTTATTTATCAAAGTTAGAAACATGGAGAAACTCTAGCAATTTATTCTTTTTACTGTTGTGAAAAAGGGGAGGAGTTAGGTAGTTATGTACTGACCTAAGGGGGTAGGTTAAGGCACTGTGATTAGTCAAAAAGCAAAACCTGATTGGCTGACAGTTTTATGCTATTAGTTGCTGGCCAGAAAGTGCAAGTGCTGATTGGCTGTGGGTTTTCTTTCATCCTAGATGCCCAAACATGAATGTGTCCATGTTCACAGAAGAGACTGGACAGCCATTTGTCTGAAATGGTACAGGGTCTCCTGCTTGAGATGTACAGGGGATGTACAGGGGATGAAATAGAAGACCTCCAAGTCCCTTCCAGCTCTATTCTATTCTACAAATCTTTCTTTAGAGAGGTTTATTTTCATTATTTTCAATGTTCTCTCCCACTGTCTCTGTTTCTAAACTGGATTCTGAAATGTCCAAAGAAACTGGAAGATTGATTGCTTAAAAGGATGATTGTCTGAAAAAGCCCTAAAGCTACAGTGACAATCATCACTGCTCCTTTGATGTTAAACTCAGTTATCTGAAAGAAGCACAATTGTACGATAAGAAAGGAAAAGCCAGAGATCCAGATCTGAAAGGAAACGTGATTCAGAGGATTTATGGATATGCACATGGCATCTCTTGACATCTCTTGCAAAAAGAAGCTGTATCTCTTCTGGCCTTGTGGAAACCATTGATTGAAACTCTCAGGAGGGAAATGCATTTGATTTAAGGAGATGCCATCTGGTGTTATGTATTTGCCTACCTGCATATCACCTCTTCCCCTATGAGTCTGAATCTCTACACATCCCATATTTCATGTGGGAATCTCTATAGTAACCTTTCTGACTACAGCATGTTTTTAAAATTAAGAAAGGATGCTGTAGCAACTGAAATACACCTTGCAGTCTTTGGCAGGTTCGTACAGCTTAAGTCATGACATCAGAGTTATAGCTTCAGACCCATCTATTGTTACTTTCTGGAGCTGTTAGAGTGATATAGTGTAAGGATCACAACATAAGCTCAAGGTTTGGTTTTAAGCGTTTCACTACAATGTCTGCATCATGTCCCATTATTACTGCAATGGACTCCTTGTGGTTTTGTCAGTCTCTTAAACACAATGACCAAAAGCACATCTGTGGGTATCAACTCTATTGTAAGGTTACTTTAATAGACTCTTGAAAGATTGAAATTATCTCTTACCTTCTCTCTTTTTACTCTCTGGAAACTAAGAAGGACCCCTTCTGAAATGCTTCCTATTCCTCACCCTCTACCTCTATGGACTGAGAAATCCTTTACATGACAGTTGTCCAGTCTGTGGTTCTTCCTTCTGTCTCCCAAGGCCGTTCGCGCATACCATTACCCAGTGGTGAAATCCAATTTTTTTTACTACTGGTTCTGCGAGCATGGCTT
This sequence comes from Masticophis lateralis, assembly GCA_030761175.1. NCBI lineage: Eukaryota > Metazoa > Chordata > Lepidosauria > Squamata > Colubridae > Masticophis > Masticophis lateralis. The sequence goes on along the minus strand of JAUDYJ010000004.1, from coordinate 24,070,369 downwards.
GGTGGATGTGGCAGGGGAAGGATACTGCAAAATCCCCAATCCCTCCCCACTCTGGGGCCAGCCAGAGGTGGCATTTGCCGGTTCGCCAAACTACTCAAAATTTCCGCTACTGGTTCTCCAGAACGCGTCAGAACCTGCTGGATTTCACCGCTGCCATTACATAAGTGCAGATTATTTACATCACAAATAATTCTGAGCAGCTTTCCCTTGCTCTTCTCCATGGTTGTTCGGCCAAACCTTTGCAGACAGGCCTGCATTTGTAGTTCCATTCTCAGTACTTTCTCTGTCTTGTCAGACAAAATTTGCTCCACATTTGTCATTCCCTCATTAACATATTTTAGATATCATCTATCCATAGAGTCAGACATCATTTTTGATATTGCAGTCAGACATATTGATATTGTAGCCACAAATTTCTTACTCCATTCTTCAAAGATCTCCTTTAATAATTTTCTAAATCCCAATTCTAACTGACATCAAAAGCAATCTTGCATTTTTTTCTTCTACTTAACAATCTTTAGTACTTTCTAATATTCCATTTTTAAATTATAAAGTCATTTATCTTTGTTATTACTTACAATAACCCAGGATAGCTAAAATAAAGAAGCTATTTTTTATAGTTAATTCCAATATCTTATAGTAAAAATCAATATCCCAAATTTAACTGAACCCTTAATCTGTTTATAATTTTCTTAGATCAAAATATTACCGTATTTAGCTTTTTGCTGTCTTTTTCAAATTCTTTAAGTTCTTATGCTAATAATTAAATTTTCTTTTGTTCACAGGTGAAGGTAAACTGACTTAATAACTTTTCAAACTTGTTCCCAAGTCCCTAGTAGATTTATTATGATTAATGGGCAATTTCTGAATAGGATTAGAAAATGAGGCTTGCAAACTTGGTGTCCTTTAAAAGACTCTGCTGCAGTTATGAACAAGATGGCAAATCTCTTTGTGCTCAAACCTGTGGAAGACTGCTATCTTGCACCCTCCTTGTGAGGTGCAGCTGACCAAGGCACATGTGAGTGATCTCCTTGTCTGGAGAGGTTCCATAGGTCTACTGACTGGTTCTTCAGTCTTTGTTGTGTTCATCATTTTTGGTTCAGCTGACCCTGTCTCCCCCAGAAGTTTCAGATTCTTGGTGTTGTTCTTTTTCATAGCAAACATCATCTTGAATCTCTTCAAGAAGATGTCATTCCTGAAATGTGCTATTTGTTGCAACATTCAGTTAAAGGAATCTAAGATGGTGTTTATTTGGAGTGCAAATGAGTGAATAAGTCTGAAACATGGAAAGTTAAAAATGATGCTGCACATAATTCTGCTACCAGAACTTTGATCAATTGTTGGTACAACTTAACAAGGGGGGGGGACCCATTTTAGACAAGCAACTCAAAAAAGAAAAATATTCAAAGGTTGTCTCTCTTTGCCTTTAAAACAATCTTAACTTACTGCTAAAAAAACAGAAAAATAGATCAAGTAATTGTTCTAAGGAGAGTGAATTTCAAAAATAGTAATCCCCTAACTCACCCACAAAAGAGCTCTAGGATATATATGTTGCTTAGGTGCATTCTCAAAAATAAAAGACTGTGTTTGAAGAAGCTACTTTGTTTTGAATTGTGTTTTCCTATTTAAAATAAAATAAAAATCAGGTGAGGCATGAAGCTTGCTAGGTTACAACTTTTCTCTTTTTGCTGGCAGAATCAGAAGAGAGGGCACTATTCTGATGAAAGTCATGCGTTGCTTAAGCCCACAGAAGGAAGTGACATTATGTTGAAGTGTGCCACCTTTGCAGATTAGCTGCTTCTTGGTTTTTTTATTTGTGCCTTTCTAAAAAAATAATAATATTGTTTTAATACAGTATTAATGTTAAATTTTTAAATGGAAAATTATAATTCTTGCATATCCTTTAGAAAGATAAAAATGTTACATGTGGATGGGTTAAAAAAAGCTACTGATTGGTCAACTTAAAGAGCTTGTTATAAAGCAATTCTAATTTAAGAAACCAATGGTATACTCAAGGTGTGGCTTCTTTAATGAGATGGGATTGAGAAGAAGAGGAGCCACCTTGTCCTGGATGGTGGTACAGCTATTTATTTAATGGATTTATGGGGCCACCCAACGCAAGCAAGAAACCAAAAAAGAAACAAAATAAGCCATAAATTGCCTAAGCCCTTCCAACATTAAAAAAGCTATCCAATATATAAAATATAAAGTGGTGATTGAACATGATAGTTAAACAACCAAAAGGGGACTTAACCGGGCCTAAATACACTTGGAAGGAAAACTAGATCTTAATTGTTTTTCTAATGGCAAACAGAGTTAGACCTATCATATATTGGGAGGAGGTCATTCAGAGGATAAGGCAGGTGAGAAGATTAATATCAGGTGTGAAAGACCAGGTCCACGTATACGTTTAACGTTCCATTAAACTGATTTATTGCTACACATTCCTATGCACAGAAATATTCTGAACTACTAGTTAACATTTCTAGAGTTAGATAAGGGACAACGGAACACAAGGGGACATGTGGACTTAGTCTGCTTGTGGCCATGTACGAATTCTAAGCTGATCCCTCTTTTAACTCTACTCCAGGTTCTACCACTCCTTTCCTTATAGTTACATATAAATGCATTTATAACCACTGCCAAAAAAGATTGGAAGCCGCTTCTTTATAACCTTTTTCTTCTTCTTCTATTTTCTTTCATAAATATTCACATTTCTTCTTTCCTTTCCTTTTTTCTTTTTCTAATATTTGTATTGCTTTTATCTTGCTAAAATGTCTTCAACAAGAATTATACTAATAAAACCAAGGGCAGGGCCAGCCTTTGATACAATACTAATTTTGTCTGACTTTTGTTAGTACTTGTAAGGAGGTGGGATGAGCTGCTCAGAGCCTGCAGGAATTAAATATCACAGAAACCATTGTAAATAAAGAAATTAGTGATGGAAGACAGAGAATTAAATGTTATTCTGTGCATTTCAAATCAGGTGACAAGGTTGCAGAGAGCATGAGTGAATCTCCAGTGAACCTCATATTCCATTATACTTTGTGCTGACTAGGCACATTACTCTGAGAAAGTGAAGACTTTGGTAAATCATATATGTGGTCAACCTCCTTCCTTGTAGCTATATGCTGATCGGTTTCAAGGCTGAACGATTTTAGTATACATGTACAGTGGAAAAGAGACACGTAATGAGAAAAACAGTTTGCTTTTAAGATTTATTGCCTAATTATTTACATGGAGCAATTTACAGGTTCTCTGACTGTATAATGGAAATTTTTATCAAAGTTAATCCAGGAACAGCACATTGATCTATAATTGTGACGGAACAGACCTACTTTTAGGAATGGGAAGGAATAAGCAAACTGCTAAAGGGGAATTTTCGGGGGGGGGGGGAAATTGTTCTGAAAGAAAATGTAAGAAAGTCAAAATATCCCCCTCTTGATTTTTGTTTGATACAAGATGGGATAGAGAGATAGGCTTTCAAGATTCCACTATTTTACTCAACAAGATAGAACCTTTCTGGAATTCCTGTCATGCTTGTTTCTTCCACTAGCCTAATTTGAAGGGCTGGCAACAATTCATTTGAATGCTTTCAAAATAGTTGATTGCTCTTCATTGCGCTATCTCTACTTGAATTTGAGAGGCCAGAGGAACAGCTGACAGACCAATTAACATTTCAAATTATGAGTGGCATAAACAGTGCAGGTTTAATGATTAGTAGCAGGTAAAATAACAGTATGGGCAATTAGCAATTAATTGCATACATGATTGGTTCCTGAAAAACCTTCTATTGTAGAAAACATGTAGAAAACAATGGCATAAATTATTACATGGGAGTGGGTGGGGCAACATTGTCAAAAGCCAAAATGAAATAAACAAATTATATCCAAACTCCTTTTTGTACTAAGAAATTGAAATCCACTATGGATGTTGTGACACTTCAAGTGAACAGCAGCAAAATGTTCTTCTCACTGAATTCTATGGCAATGTCAGTTTTTATTAATTGTTTTTGTTCATTAAATTTAATACCTCCCAAACAGAAGTGGATGAAATAACAGTAAATCATGTGACATAACTGGTGATTCATTTTACTGACCTAATTTATAAATGTTGATATTGCCAGTCATAACAAAACAGTCTTTGCATGAGCTTTGATGCATGTCTGGAACCTACGCTAGGGCATTTTGTCCTAGTGACCTTCTTAAAAAGGGTCATGAGGATTGTTCTCTTGGATCAGGCCACAAGTCCATCTCAGCCAACACTGTCTCTCACCCAGGGGTAGGCTTCAAAAATTTTAGCAAGGGGTTCTCTGCTTGGTTACTGGGTGGGCGTGGCTATGTTGGGCGTGATCTAGTCGACATCCTGCACCACGGTGGGGGGGGGGCTTTTTGCCCTCTCTGGGCACCAGAGGCTTTCTTTGAGTCTCCGGGAGGGCGAAAATGACCTCCCCAGGCTCCGGAGGCCTTCCCAACCTTCCCAAACTTCCGGTAGGCCTGTTTTTTGCCCTCCCCAAGCCTCTGGGCACACCCTGCATCCAAAATGAACTGTGTGGGGACTCCTGGGAGGGGCGGGGTGGGCAGGGCTAGCCAGAAGTGGGATTTGGGGGTTCTCCGAACTGCACAGAATCTTAACTAGAGGTTCTCCCAAACCCCTGCAAACCCCCAGAAGCCCACCTCTGCTCTCACCCACTGTTGGTTGGCTGCATTTGGGAAACTCATAAGAATGGATCTGAGGACAGTAGCTCCGTCTCTGTGTCATCTTGCAGCAATCAGTAGTCAAAGCAAGTAGCCTACAATTCAATCCGCAGAACACATCCATAAATAATAGTAACTCCTGACAACTTGATCTTCCAAAATCTTGTCCTTTAAAAAAAAAAAAAGCTAAATTGGTTGCCAGTAAATTCCATACTGTACATTTAATCATGGAGGAAAGAATTCTTTGGTTAAATCTTGTCCTTCTGTGTAGTTAACGCTATCAGAGAGGAAGAAGATTCTTCTCCTTGCATGTTGTCTGTATCATACATGATTATAAGCTCTCTTTTGTTCCAAACTAAAGCGTTGAGGTACTCTATTGCAATTTTGATTCCCACTCCCATTTTGCATCTTCTCTATCCTTGTAATATCCCTTTTAAGGATATTGTGCTTGTGTACCTTCTTTAAGGCTACCCAATATTCCAAATATTGTCCCATTATATATTTGTTTAAGGACGTTTTCACATCAGCCATTCTGTTCTCCGCTCCTGTTCCTAAGGATTCCAAAGAGGCAATGAACCTTTTCTTTTTCTGACAGCAGCTGCATATTGAGCTGACACTTTTATTTTGCTGTTCATTCAGATTCCAAGATCTTTTTTCCTTATCAGTTGCTGCTGGTTCAGATCTTATCAAATATAGAGTAATTGACGCTTAGATTTTTGGGAAGTAAAATTTGTTTCCAGCAAAGTCCAGCAAATAGATTAACTCCAGCAGAATTATGATGGCTCTCCTTTGCTCTCCAGTGGAATTAATCTATTTGCCACTTTAAAGGCATTTTATCTGGTTTGGAGAGATCTTTTTAGAGCTTTTTGCAATGTCTTTTTAATTTTAATGTTTGGTATCATCTGCAAACATGACAACCTACTGCTCTGTCGTAACTCTAAATCATTTATATAAAGATTACAATAAAAGAAAATGTATGTAGCTCAGGTTGACACACACCTACAGTACATGGACAATAGACACAGAGAAATAAACCATATTTACACACCATTCAAAAAAGACAAGAAAAAGCTAAGAAAAAAACAAAAGACCAGAACACATGCCCCCCCCCGCCCCCAATGCCAATACCCAGATAAGCAGGAATTAACACCAGACAAACAATGAAGCAGAAAACAATATCCTAATTAAGGAGTTACCAAGAAGAAAACCAACACTACATCAACACTGGCTGGGCAAAACAGGAAGCAATCCCCCACAACTCACTAACACAGATGATATTAATTGGGTAATGAAGCATCTATCCCCAAACTGATTCTTGTTCAAGAGGAGCTGACTTTGTCCTATTTGTCATTTTTTGGGGTCACCATAGACTAAATGCTTACTAATAACCCCGCAAAAGTCTAGACATGGATTTTGTTGTTTTTTTTCAGTGAGGCCCATTCTTCTAAGTACTTTCTTATTTTCACATCATATTTTTAACCATTTTCTACAGAACAGATGTCAAGCAAATTTGCCTATAGTTTCCTTTCTTGCTCTACAGAATCCTTTTTTTAAAAATTGGCTCTTATTCTCCTTGTCTATATATTAGCATGGATACATAAAATATTATCTGAGACAAAGCACTGCTTGTTGGGAACCTTGGAAGTAACTTCCAAAATATGTGCATGAATTATGAAGCTAGCTGCAGTTTAGTTGCTTTAATCTGAACTGTGAGAGCATTAATCTTCTTGATAAGAGGAGGAAGTTCAAGCCATAATGTGGATTCTGTTTAAATGGTTGTCTAAAATCCCAGGCAATGAAATAAACATCTGCTAATGGGTTTTTAGAAAAAGGAAAGTATCATCAATAATGCTTGACTACAGTGACCAATAAAATCTAAGCAAAAGAGAAGGGAAGGAGGGAGAAAAATGTGTGTGTGTGTGTGTGTGTGTTTGTCTGCCTGTCTGCCTGCCTCTCTATGTGTGAGAGTATTTCTTATAATCCCTCATCATAAATGTTACAATAAAACTAAAAATAACTATGAGGCAGAGGTGGAATTCATTTTTTTTTACTACTGGTTCTGTGGGCATGGCTTGGTGGGCGTAGCTTGGTGGGCATGGCAGGAGAAGGATACTGCAAAATCCCCATTCCCTCCTCACTCTGGTATTTGCCGGTTCGCTGAACTACTCAAAATTTCCTCTGCTGGTTCTCCAGAACTTGTCAGAACCTGCTGAATTTCACCCCTGCTATGAGGGGAAGAGAAAAATTTTAAATCCAAACACCCTTTAAAGCTTTTATATTTATAAGGGTTAAGACAATTTTGTGTCATCAAGTTTTTCATGATCTGTTTCATTCTATCTATTTATTGTCAGGGTTTCCTTGAATTGGCTTGTGTAAGCGCCTATTTTATCTGGGGGCACTTCTTTTAAACATTTGTTGGTTGGCAATACCATGAGGAAACTTTAATAAATTGTATTCTAGTTGAGAAAAGGAAGGAGCTTAGGGGCCAGAGGAAGAAGGTAGGTTATTGATCATGGAAAAGAATCCGTGGCAGTTGAACTGTAGAATTTGGGGCACTGTGGGAAGATCTCCAAAGGCAAAAACAGGAACAAAGAAAAGAATGAAGAAGATGGCTGTTGCAGATGAAGGGGTCAGACGCTGGAGGAGGAAGAAATGTGGGTGGGAAGAAAGATGAGGGGACAAATGTGGAAAGATGAGGGTTTGTTGATGAGGGGACAAATGTGGAGGGAGTATAGAACAAAGCATTATTTACATTACAGCAATAGCAATAACACTTAGACTTATATACCGCTTCATAGTGCTTTTTACAGCCCTTTCTAAGCAGTTTACAAATGTCAGCATATTGCCCCTAACAATCTAGGTCCTCATTTTACTCACCTCAGAAGGATGGAAGGCTGAGTTGGTGAGATTTGAACTGCTGAACTGCAGCCAGCTGAAGTAGCCTGCAGTGCTGCACTCCAACCACTGTGCCACCTCCACTCTTATGTTGTGTTGAAGTTACAAAATGAAAAGATGAAGCCCGTTATTGTCATTTCTTAAAATGAAGCAAATCAGAATTAACCCCTCTGTCCTGGCAGAAAAATAAAGTCTTGATCCATTGAGGAGGTGATAAACTCAGAAGTCTTACCTGCTACAATAAACAACTTATCTAAAATTCCAGATTGTTGTTCTCAAATCCAAACACAACATTTGAAAAGGGGGAATAAGAACAGTTAGGTGTTGAAAACAAATATTTAGTCTGTAATGTATTTAAACATTCACAGTTTCGTCTAGAAAAAGAGAAACATACCCATATGTCTGGTCAATTTTATAGATTGCTTGGTAATTGCAAACAGAAAATCTAAAATAAGCAGGTATCTTTTATGGAAAAAAGAAATCGCTACTACATACTGTACTTGTTTAAAAGCAATTTCTAGAAGAATCAAACAATAATTCATGATCTTTATCAACAAAAAAAGACATGCCTATTGTAATTCAGCTTCTGAATGTAGTTTTCAGTCTGGCAAAGCAAAATTGACCCATATCTGGTAAGAATACTGCTTTCTCTTTCAGAAGATGGAAGAAGGCCCAACAGGAAATTGGGTACAAGTGAAAGTAGCAAGATTGCTGGGGAGAGTAACTATATAATGCTGGGATTCTGATTTTTAAGGGAAACTAAATGCAAGGACACACATTTTTAGAGTTAAAACATGTGGATTTTAATTAATGCAGAGGAAGGTTAAATAAGGTTCCATATCAGGAAAACTAATGAGATAATGAGTTCAAAATGAATTGGAATTCCTAAAGAAGAAGCTACTAAAACCATAATTGCAAACAATTTCTATGAGGAGAAAAAAATGGGAGCAACAAAAGAAGCTGTTATGGCTACCCAAAAACTTACCATAGTTTTGAAAGCAAAAGGTATACAGGAAATGGAATGAGGACTAGGTCACAAAAGACAGCTAGGTAGCCCAGAAATATAAGCATCACATTAAATGAAGTCTCAGAATAAGCTAATTAGTGAAGGATGCTAAGAAAATAAAAGGGGCTTCTTTTAAATGGGAAATTAAAAGGGAAGAATTAGTATATTAGTTGCTCAGTAAAGATGGCAACATGCTAACAAGGAACAAAGGGAATACAGAGCTATTCACTTCCTCTTCAGTTTTCTCTAACAATAAAAAAAATATGTGTCTTGCCAGGTAATTATGAAAAGTGGCAAGGCTGAACAATGTAACAAAAACATGGTCAGAGTATACGTCTTTTAATTAAGTGAAATATCAGGCCAGCCTGATATTTAAGGAAGTGCATCCTAGGGTGTTGATGGTCTGTCCAAACCAGGGGTGGGTTCTACTTACCTTTACTATCGGTTCACAGCAGGGGGCTGCGCACAAGCACAGAAGCATTTTGATGACATCAGGGTCGGTGGGCGGAGTCTCCCGCCGGTTTTACTACCGGTTCTATAATACTGGTCCAAATCATTATTTCTGAGGTATTTTGGAGTACTGGTGAAATGCCAGATGACTGGAGGAGAATAACTGTTGAGAAAGACTAGTAAAAGAACAAGTATTCTTTTCAATACAAGTACTCCTCGACTTACAACAGTTAATTTAGTGACCATTCAAAGTTACAACGGCACTGAAAAAAGAGACTTATGACTATTTTTCACACTTAGGACCTTCATAGCAGCCCCAGGATCGTATGATTAAAATTCAGATGCTTGACAACTGGTTCATACTTATGACCGCTGCCATGTCCCAAGATCATGTGATGCCCTTTTGCAAACTTTCGATAAGCAAAATCAGCGGATTTTGCCTAACAACCCTGGTACCAACTTATCAACTGCAGTGATTCACTTAACAACAATGGAAATAAATGCCGTAAAATGGGGCAAAACTCACTTAACAAAAGTTTCCACTTAACAACATAGATTTTGGGCTCAATTGTGGTCGTAAGTCGAGGACTACCTGTACTCGAAAAGATGCCCAGATACAAAAATGGTCTATGCTGATACTGATGTATCCTGCATAGTTTATCATGTTCAACTACTCTAAATGTACTACATATATGAATATCCAGAGCACTGTAATTTCCCACATCTCTTCCATTCTGGATTTCTAGGATAATATCCCCATAACTGACATTCTTCAGCTATGTGGCGACTGTATCTCTCTACTACCTGGGAATTCTGGGTGTTAGGTCCTATATATACAAGAAAAAATTACTAAATAGAAAAATATTAAATTAGGTCTATGCATTCATTAATTCATTCAATTCATGCCCCAAATTCTATTCACACTCAAGGTGTTTAAAGAAATGTATAAATTATATTAATATTTTATATTGAGCAGCATGGTGGCCTAGTGGTGAAGCTGCTTGCCTCACATTCAAAAAGTTGAGAGTTCAGTCCTGCCACTTGGTAGTGGCAGATGTTTCTCTCCTAGGGTGCAAAGAAAAAATATTTGCTGCGAATATTCCGCATGGCATCAGAAAGGGCAGTCAGCCAGTAAACACTCAGCTCTATCAAGTCACCCCAATTCTACCCTGAATTTAGGGATTATAGGGTCATAAAAAGGGAGCATATATAAAAATGTATAAAATTTTAATATAGAACTCTCATGTCTATTTGACTGTTTGTAACCTTCAATTGAGCGAAATTGGAAAGGCGACAATTATTGAACCAAGGTAACTCAAATAGAGCTAATCTAGAAGATGCCAGGATCCATGACTCATTTGTGAATGAAATTTGGAAAAGTTGTGGTTGTTTCAGTGTCACTATGCTTTTCAATTATATTTTCCAGAAGCCCATAGGTTGTATGGTACAAGGAAGGTTGTTTCTCCACCCTCTTCCCCATCTGTCATAAAGTATGTACAAAAGGAGCAGCCGTGTATCCAGGAGGACACCCAAGTTGCAAACCCTCTCTGAGGGGGCCAAGATCTCACCCCCAATAGTCAGTGATGGAACCAGCTGGCTAGACTGGGATGCCAGAAACCACAGCCACTTGGTTTTGGATGGGTTGAGTCTGAGTTTGTTTCTCCCCATCCAGATCTGCACAGCCTCCTGGCATTGGGACATCACATCAAGGGCATCATTGGGGTGGTCCGGGGTGGAGATGTACAGCTGGGTATCATCAGCATACTGATAGAACTTCACCCCAAAACCATGGATGATCTCACCCAGCGGCTTCACATAATGTTGAGCAGGAGAGGCAAGAGGACTGACCCTTTTGGCAACCCCACGAACAAGGCTCCTGAAGGTTGACCTCTGTCCCCCTGCCAACATAGACTGTGTACGGTCAGAGAGGAAGGAGGAGAACCACCGCAACACGGTGCCCCCATTCCTAACCCCTCCAACCAGTGCAGCATGATACCATGGTCGATGATATCAAAAGCCGCTGAGAGATCTAATAGGACCAGGACCGAGGAACAACCCCTGTCCCGAGCCCTCCAGAGATCATCAACCAATGCGACCAATGCCATTTCCATGCTGTATCCTGGCCTGAAGCCCAACTGGTATGGATCTAGATAGACAGCTTCATTCAGGTACTGGAGAAGTTGTCGCGCCACCACGCTCTCAACAACCTTTGCCACAAAGTGGAGGTTGGAGACTGGACGATAATTCGCTATTACAGCCAGGTTCAGTGAAGGATTCTTGAGAAGGGGCCTCACCACTACCTTTTTACTGTATGTAGCTGCCCATTTCCTAAAATATGACTCTGGGTGGCAATATATTGTAAATTGAAGGAACATATATATAAGGCTGCAAACTTAAAACAGATGACATCTTGCTTTCATTGAAGAAAACATGTGCAGGCTAATAATAAAGAGAAACCAACCCAGGTGTTTTTCAACCTTGGTAACGTTATGTGGACTTCAACTCCCAGAATTCATCAGCCAGCATGCTGTGTTTCTGCAGACAATATTTTTCTTTTAAGTTTGAATCAACATAGCCCCTAATTAAACTTTAAAAATAAATTAGACTGTCTGCTATTATTAAAAGCTCTACTAGATTTCATAGGAAGTTAAATAGTATAATTAAAAAACTAAAACAAATCCAGAAGGATAATTCTCTAAGAACTGCCCTGCTGATTTTAAAGCAACCAGAATGTTTCCCTTTTGTTTATTTTTATATACATGCGTTAGCTTATACAATTAAAGCTATATATGCAGAGTTACAAAACACATACTTTATTATTTATATCTTAAACAGTAGTCTACCACTATAAAATATAACATTAATACTTTTCACAAACTAATGTATATTGACGTGGCTTTTCTTTATATATCATTATAGAATTTCTCTATTCTTCACTTTTGTCCCTTCTTTTTAAAAAAAGAGTATTCAAAAAAGCAAAAAAGGGCATATTCATTATTTCATATAGTAACATCATTCATCTTTGGGAAGTCTTTGTTATTTGTGCCTGGTATCTATCGTAATAAATGTAAAAGGAATGAAAACTCTAGTGTTCCTATTTCCCGGAGAACACTAAACAATTGTTCTGCTACATGTAGGCTAAACAGTTGGAAAGAATCTTTCTCTGACTACAGAAAATGGAAACCATGTATCATATGATCCCTTGGGCCAATTAAACAACAGGATTGTCTTCATTTAGGAAGTGCTTATGGGAAATGTGAAATCAGCTCTAGTTATAGATAGGCAATTACCGGTAGACATCTACAGGCATATCTTGTTTTATTGTGCATCATTTAATTGTGCTTCACAGATATTACGCTATTTTACAAGACCCTCCATCAGCAAAAAGAATATGACTCCCTGAAGGTTCAGAAGATTAGCATTTTTAATAATAAAATATTTTTAATTATGGTCTGTACATTTTTTTTTAGATTTTAACATCTATTTCTTGAGGGTTAAGGTTTCTTCAGCCATGTCATGTTGGGTGCATATACAGTATTTCACAACCAAGGCAGGAGGGTGCACTCCAGGGGTGAAATTCAGCAGGTTCTGACAGGTTCTGGCGAGCTGGTAAGAGAAATTTTGAGCATTTCGGAGAACCGGCAAATACCATCTCTGGCTGGCTCCAGAGTGGGGTAGGAATGGGGATTTTGCAGTATCCTTTCCCTGCCACGCCCACCAAGCCACGCCCATAAAACCAGTTTTTTAAAAAAATTGGATTTCATCACTGGTGCACTCACAGAGGCTGTCTCAACGATTGTAGGCTATTCTTGTCAAACACTAGAATCAGAATGCTTGGATCTGGTCGATCGGCAGACTTAACAGCTCGGAAGTTTTAAATGCCCTCAAAGGTCCTTTCCCAAAAGTAAACGAAGGAAGATAAGCTATCTATATTTGCATGGCTATTTACTCTCACCACATACTTCGGGCAACTAATTGGGATTCGACGACCCACTCAACCTTCTCCTAGGGCGGATTGGGTTGGGTAATCACGAATCTTTCACTTTTATGACCTTCTGCCCACAAAGTTTGGGAGTCCTCTCCTTTGAACTGACACCGAGTTCGGGTATCAATCCCGAATATTTTGAATTTTCCGGTTGCCTGAAACGGTTATCGCCTCGGTTTGTAGCTCCTTGATCCTGGGCGTCAATGAAATGTTTTTTTCCTCCTGTTTGGGGTGTGTGTGTGTGTGTGTGTGTGTGTGTGTGTGTGTGGACTAGATGACCTCCTACAAGGTCCCTTTCAACTCTGTTAATCTGCCTAAATCTCGTTTTTTGTATGTTTGTTTTGCACATATGTGTCACATTCCGGATAGGAGAGAAACGAAATGTGTTTGACTGAAACCACATAATGCACTTTTGACTCTAAGGAGGGAATTTCCAAGATCGCTTTAAGCGAAGGCTGTCGAAGGCGGAGCTGCTACCACAGCAAACAGCAAACAGCGGCCAAAGCCAAAGTTGCATCACGATGAAAAGGCGGCCGAGATTTCTTAACGCTTCCGAAGCTTCAGAACTACACTTCCTAGGATGCCGCGCGAGCGGCGTCTGCCGCGCACGTCCATAATGAGTGGGCGGAGCCGCACTTGACGCGGTCACCGAATAGCGATCTGGAGGCGGAGCCAAAGCCCAGTGTGAGGGGGGGATGGGGGCGTCGGGTCCGTCTTTCCCCTGCTGTGTCCCCTTTTCTCCGCTCGGCGTAGACGCCATGTTGGCTGGAAGGGAAGATGACAAGAGGCGGCTGCGGGACTAGCGGCGGCGGCGGCGGCAGGCGGTGAAGGGTACCGAGGAGCAGAAAGTGCGCCGAAGAAAGCCGTACCCCGGCCCTTCTTCGTCCAACGGGCTCTCTGGCTGGCGAGAAGAGAAGGAGCCGCTCCTCCGCCTCGGCTGCGGGGGGCTTCCGTTAACCGTCTGCTGCTGAGGGAGACCCCGGAGAAAGAGGAGGAGGAAGAAGAGTCGGAGAAGGGACTGTGGAGAAAGGAACCGGCGGGGGCGATGAAAGCCGAGACTTGAGGCGGAGGGGGCGGCGAGGGCTGCTGCTGCTCCTGCTGCGAGAGGCAACTGCAGTTTAAATCCCCCCTTGAGCTGCTGCTGCTGCAGTTTGAGGGGGGAGGGTAACATTTCTTTGTCCCTTCCCTCTTCCCCGGCTTATTTTAATACGTATATCTTGAACTCAGCCTTGTAAATGCTGTAGGAATCACGCCTTTCCAAGGAAGAGAAGCGCCCCCCGACCCCACTTTCACTTACTGAGGATCGGACGAGAGCCCCCCTCGCCCCCCCCAGAACTTTGGCCTCAGGGAAAGAAGGACGGTCGCTGCTTTATTTACTTCATTGAGTGCCTGTCGCTTATTTTTTTTTTCTTTTTAATGGGAAGGTGACTCGGATACAGAACTATCCTCTGAATCATCTTCGCCATTCATTATTGGTCTAGGCTGGAGAGGAAGAGCAAGAGAGGAAGAAAAAGCGCTCCTACACAATTCATGTTGTTGTTGTTGTATGTTTTTGCCTGGTCTGTCTGGCACAACTGGTGTTCGTGCTGCTGTTGACAAGAATCCGTTGCTGTCTCTGGTTTCCCTGTGGTTTCCTCTCTGATCCAGCCTTTTTAATACCAATTGGAGTCTCTTTTTTTGTCAGTTTCCTTGCTGCGGGTCAGGTGTTTTTATTGAAGGAAGCAAAACGCGCACAACTTACCAGGAACAAAACCAAAGATTGGTTAGCTGGAAGATCTTTTACTGTACCTGTGTTGTTTTGGCTGGCTTTTACATTTCCCCCCACCCCTTCTTTGTTTCTTGAAACCGACAGAGTAATTATCAAGATGTCTAGCAGTGTTCCATCTGATATGGTAAGTTTGGATTTGACTTTATTTCCAGAAATACAAAGAATTGATTTTCAGAAAATTGATTTGTGTTGGAAGCAAGAAGTGTTTTTGTATATCGAAGGCCAGATTATTATAGTATAAGCTTTTGTGGGTAGAATCCACTTAGTATTTATTAAGTTTATTCACAGCCTTTTCTCCAGGAGTTCAAGATAGCTTAGACAGGGGTTTCCCTTCATTTTATTTTCATTTATTTTTACAACAAATAAATGATCCTGTGAAATAGGTTGAGTTATGAATGAGTAATTGACCCAAAATTACCTAATTTCCTTTGAGAGGGTGAACTTGAATCTGGATCTCCCCAGTTCTGTACTGTACTACACTGGTTCTTCCTAACAGATCTGAAAGAAAGAAGCACCCTACTTTCAGTATAGTAGAATTAATCATTTGCTTTCTTTTATTATTTTAACTTTTTATATACATTTGAGATTTAACCTGAGCACAAGTATAAATGAAACAAAATTATAGTTTCATTAGGGTTATTTTATTTGAATTAATCAACATTTTGGTACCTTTTTTTCTGTTATAGTTGTATTATTTGAATCCAATTACAATATTTAATAACCTCAAGTGGTGTGGGAGGCTATAATTTAATACAGTGTATTGGTTGCAACAAAACATTCTAGAAACTCTTCTCTTGAGCCATGTCTTCCTGAGGTAATATTAGATGTTATGCTAATAAAGTGCTGAATTAGTGATCAGAGTATATTTTAAAGTCTGGACAAAAGGAAGCAAAATTATATACTTTAGAGAGTACCACCTACAGGTATTCTTATGAATAAACATGTCTGAAACTGAATTATTTCTAAACTTTGATATATAATTAACTCGATTCCTTTTTGGCACTAAAGAAATATTTTTGGTTTTCATATTTAAAACATACAGTAATGTGTTTTTTTTTACTACTTATCTGATTCTGTTAAAAAAATAAATGGTAATTGCTTTGGGGCATTAGTATTCTGTATGTGCTATGTATATGCATACAAATCTCAGGTTTTAAAACTTCAGTTGAGGCTTAGTAGGAGATTGTTTTTGGCTTTCCATAGCAGGAAAACAGTAATTTGTGACAAAGTCATTACTATAATAAAGATTGTACCACAGCTTCAAACTTGCTTAAAGTAGCTGAGCAAAATATTTGAAAAAAAGGACAGAAAATCATGTTGATTTCAACTTTGAATTGTTTTTATGTGATTTGCTTTGCAACACTGTGGCATCTTGTCTTTTATTATAATATACAATTTTCTAACAGTGCTTCTTGAAAGTGTGTGATGGTTTTGAAAAATATTCTCTATATTAAGATAATAATAAAACATACAGCAGCAAATTCTCAATGTTATCCATTTGGTATTTTTGACATTGTATTTTACTGGAATTTAATTCTGAACGGATGTCAATTAGTGTATGAGAAGCACCATTTAGTAGGATGGATAATTAAATCATATCCTTGTATATAATGTCTTAGGACTGTGCATAGAATGTAAAATGTGTTTTGTTTCGAACCTAAAGCACAGCCTTCATATTCTGGATATTTTGATGAACCATTATGGATTGGTTGCTGTTGGCAGAAACAACTTTGAATGTTTTTGTTTTGTGCTGCAGCTGAAACCAGTCCTACAGCAATCTCAGAATGATTTTTGTAGGGTGGATAGGGCAAAGCTGGTGTCCACTGGTTTCTTTCTCCCCTCCTTCGGAAACAAGGATACCTTGTGTCTCTCTTTTTTTCTCCAGATGGCCTATGCACCCACTTCCAAATGGTCTCAGTTCTCATAGGCCTGCCTGCTCACTCTTATCTTACTGGTATCTTTTCCTCTCCTGCTCTCTCTCAGTTGCCATCACTAAATAAAATATTCAGCTTTGGCATTTTCCTCCACATTTCTTCCACTGAAACTCTACAGTCCGGAACAAATAGCACTTTACTCCGTATTTGGAGCAAAATGACCCTGCTTCATTCCATATCCAGACCAAAAACACATGTTTTATATTGGATATAAGCCAGCCAAAATCAGCTGTTCTGTACATGAAATTGTACATGTTTTTCTATGTTCCTAAGTGTTATAATTGAAATGTAGAACTTAGAAGTGTTTCACTTTTAATGAACCTTCATTAAAATATATTAGAAATTTATTCTGCTTCATTATCTTTTCCTCTGTATATATCTGAGCATCCAGGATGGGCTTTATGTAAAGTGCCCATATATATTTGCAACTATATAGCAATACACATAACTGGTTTTTAAAATTACCAGTATAAAGATATGAAATGCTTAGGAATTGTCCAAACATTATTTGGAATTAATATTCATTGCCCATTGTAATTTAAATTATTAAAAAAAACCTTAATAGAAGTTCTTACTGAAACAATTGGTTCTTAAGCCAATTGCTTCCAAGAATTGTATTTATTTGGGTCTAGTTTCTGTATTTTAATTCTGTGGGACTTATACTCAAAAACGTATACTCAAAAATTTAATATTATTATATTAAAAAATTAGTTCTATAAAATATTACTGGTTTTCTTACATTAACAAAGTTTGCTTACTGAATTCATTTTGCAAAACAGCAGTTGTACTTTTTTTTAGTTTTCCAGTTCGTATATGAGATTTGAATATTAATTCAAGTCTCATTGGAGCATTGGAGTAAAGTGTAGTATATTAATGCCAACATATAATCACCATGATGATATGGAACTGGAAGCTATTGAAGAACTTAGAACCAGGGCTGTTAAGACTAGTAGCCCAACCTATCTTATTTGAATTGAATTGAATTGAATTGAATTCTTTATTGGCCAAGTGTGATTGGACACAGAAGGAATTTGTCTTTGGTGCATAAGCTCTCAGTGTACATAGAGAAAAAATAAAATATTACGTGTGTTTTTTAAAAAAAACCAGCAGCTGATTCTACCTACTCCTAATGTTATTTCTTAATTAGAATAACATTTTATTCGTAACAGAATAGACGAGGGGGTACTACTACTCACAAATCTCATTAAATCCGCAAGTAAAGCATTTCCAGTCATTTAGTATTTAATAATGCCATTATGTAAATGATAATATAAATTGACACATAACACATAAAGCATTTAAAAGTACATTATTTTGTTATATTTATCTAAATTTCTTCAGATGCAGTAGCTTTTTTAAATTTTGTATTTATATTTATAAAGTATAGTCCTCAGTTTATGACAGCAATTTGGATTGGAGCTATGTGGTAGTAAAATCTGACATCATGTGCATTGCTTTCCGATGATAGTTCTGGCACTCCTGATTGCTATCATTATGCAAAGACCTCACAACAACTTTGCAACTTCTGATTTCCTGCCAGCTTTGCTGTTGGCTATGGGAAATCAGTAGAGAACGACTGAAATTATGATCATGTGACCATGGTTCACTGTGACGTTGTAATCATGAACCAAATATCCTGATTGTGAACATGCAGATGCTATAATGGCCAGAATTCCAAGGAATCAGTTGTAACTATCATTTATTCAATGTCATTGTAAGTTGCAATGATTGCTGAACAATCATTAAACATGGACCACCTGTAAATAAATTATTTATTATAAAACTACAGTAATTGATTTTGTACTAATATGTTTAAAATGTTTAAAATACCTTTATTATGTTGAAAGTTCGATGTTTTCATGTGTCTGAAAACACATGAATACTTCAACTGCATAATTTACCAGTATCTGCTAAATATTTTAGTTAAAGGTATTAACAAAATTGTTCATTATTTCCTGATTAATATAATCATGTTTTCTACACATTCAAGACATGTCAAATTTTTGTACAGATGATGAAGGGAAATTGTTAAAGACTAAGGCCTAATAAGTCTGTTGGATTGTTTTAGTTTTGTGTTAAGAGACCTTCATTATGGTACATATGTGACATTTTCTTTGCCTAGATATATTTACAAACCCTAAAATAATATCATCAACATTCCATGAAAAATAATAGTTTTCTTAAAATTTAAAAATATGTGGAACTAAAGAACGTTTTAATTTAGTGATGTCTAAAATTGAGAAGATTAGTAAAATAGTAGAACAAAATGTTTTTTCTTTCTCTCTGTTGATCCCATATTCTCTGTAAAACTACTGCTGCAACACTTAGGTATTGTGTGAATAGAAATGCTGGCATCTTCATAACTGAATGAGAACGTGATCAGTTGTTATATGGATATATGGTATATTATAATTTTACTCATATTGTCTAATGAATGAAACCCATGAGCATGGAATTTACAGTCTCTAGATTATAAATATTAAAAACAAAAAAAGTGTATGTTAAGACAACTTCAGCTAGAAATATACTACTAAAGATATGTCTAGATTTACTTCATAGCACACACCTTAATTTTATAGAATTTTTACTGGAGAGGAAGCAATGAAGGAAGTTTCTTTTAGTTAAGAGACACTCATATGAAATATTTGTAACAGTTGCTACTCCACTTATGGATGAGCTTGAAATGCATTTTAGCAATCCAAACTATTTATGCTACTTTTTCACATGAATTAATCTTCTGATATTATTTAAGGAGATATAAATATATTAAGTAATAAAAACTTAAGTAAAATCAAATCTTTTCTAATTTGAATTTCATTTTGGGTAACTAAATAGGTATGTTCCATGCTAGTTTCTTGGCAACTGCAATTGTGGCAGAGCAAACTTATCCATGGGATTGATCTATTTGAGGGACCTCATCTCTGTCCCATTAGGTCTGACAAAAGAGGCATACTGATACTTATCAGGAAATATCACCTGGTGGAGCCCAGGATGAGAGTCTTTTCTGTCACAGCACTCTCCTTTGAAACATTATCTCCCCAGAGATTAGATTGGATTCAATGCTACAGTCTTTTCATAAGATATGATTCTGTAGATGTGTGGTGGAGCTTGTAGAGTGTTAATTGATTGCTATTGATTTCTTATATCTTGGATGTTGATTATGCTATAAGTTTTTAGTGTGTTATCTACAATATTGCTTTCTGGTCTTTTATATAATTTTTAATTCTTATAAAATGTATTTGAGATGGGTGACCCTAAAAATTGAAATAATTAATTGGATTAGTTGAAGTGATGCTAAAGCAATTCAGTGCAATTAAATAATAAAGTTTTAATATGCTTCACAGTTTAATAATTCCAGGTGAAATTAATTTAAAAAGTATGATTTCATAATAAGCTTTGAAATATTTTTGTAACTCATTATATTCTGAATATATAGCTAAGGTGTAAGGAAATGTTTTTGAAAGTTAAGAAATTATGAATTCAAACAAAAAATAAATTTAATTTCACAACATGTTTTGTGATGACCAAAGATATGCTTGTTGCAGATTGGAAGCATCTGTTACACAGTGATCTAACCCTGAACGTGTTATTAATATTTTTGACTCCTTTTAAGCCTATAGTTGAAGCATCTAGGTTACTGTGGATAATCTTGAGAAAAACAGCATGGCTGAATTTGATTAATTCCTGGATAAGAGATTCCCTGGACTTCATCCTACAGCTATAGGCTAGGTGAGAATTTGAAAAAACGACTTGGAAGAAATAATAGCAAACAATTTTTGTAATAATCATAACAATATAATAGTAGTAGTATAAATAGTAATTTATTAAATGTATATGCAGCCCAACTCCCAGAAATTCTGGGCTGTTTACAATTGTTAAAACATTTAATAAACAAAACAATACTGAAAGCATAAGACAGAAACAAAATGGCAGAGGGGGGGGGGTGGAAAAAAGGAAGAAAGAAATCATCTTCTCTAGAGGACTGAAAAAGTCTTTAAGGCCCTTTGAAATCTTGTTGGATGGAAGCTGTTCAAATTTCAGGAGTAGCATCAATCCCTAGGGCAGGTAATACTACAGATAAGGCACACTTCCAGGGTCCTGGTAGGTGGAATTGCTTAATCAATGGAACCTGGGAGTATGCCAATCGTGCCTGATTGAATCAGTTGGGTGGATACTATGGAAGAGAGTGGTCTCTCAAATAACTAGGACTTACGCCATGTAGAGGTTTAGAGGTGGTGGCCAACACCTTGAATTGTACCCAGACACAAACTGGCAATTAGTGCAGCTTGTGAAACAGAGGTGTTACATGGGCATATTGAGGCATGCCCATCTTTGCCAACACATCTGCATTCTGGACCAGCTGAATGTCAGGAAAGTCACAGAGATGAATTTGATATGTGAAAGTCTTTGCTTTAGTACTTTGTCTAATGTCACCTTTATGACACTACATTCTGTCAACTGATATGTGAATTTCTTGTTTATCAATTTGAATAGTTGCCCCAATTAAGAAAATATCCTTCTGACCATTTGTGCCACACTCATTGAAGTCCTGAGTCTTAATTTTTCATTTCTGTCATAATTGCTATTGCTGTAAACTGTCAGATACACGTTCTGTTCCTGTTTTTGTTGGTCAGCCCCTACAATGTACAAATATGCTGCTGTCACAATGTGATTAAGCCACTATAGTTGCAGAACTGCTGCTGTTTCCTGAGTAGAAATACCATGATTAAGAAAATAATTGGCAATATAAGTAAATTAGAAGACTGACTTTTAAAAAAGACAGTAATCCTTATGATACTGTATTTATTGTATGCAGATCTTAGTTTGAACAGTGCCAGTTGGTATTGGAAGAAGAAGAAAATATCAACAGTGACATAATCAGATATTGCCTTGGGCTCTTTGAGAATTTGCGTCAGCTACAGGGAGTTTCTGTTAACAATGCGCTATTGAGAGATGTTCTGCTAATGATTTAGCAAATGATGTCAAATATACTGATGCATGAACTTAATCTTTAAATATGGATGTTTGTGTTTTTTTGGGTTCACCAATGGGAAAATGTAACTATTTTTGCTAGTTCTTTCCTGATATGTTAATAATGAAGCTATTAAATACCATTGTGGCTTCTAAACTCTATTGAATTCACATTACAAATGTTATTTCTGCAAGTAATTTCACTGAGACATACTTATATAAAACAATTATCAACAAACAGTTCAGGATATCTTGTCTTTCAAACAAATGTGAGCCTTCTGTAGTCTTGCTGCTTTGCATTTAAATTCTTCTAGGTTTTTGGTAGTAGCGATACTGAAGCTTCTAACTTCGCAAAGGCATAGCTATGCCTGATTTTTAAATGTTGGGGTTAGTGGAAAACAAGCTGAGCTCTGATTAAATCCAAGGAAGAAAAAGTTGCTGTTCATATTGAAACCCAGAAATATGAGTTTTGGTATTAGGTCTAGGTCAGAAATCCCTGACCCCTAAGTCCACTACTGGGCTGTGGCCTATTTGGAATTGGGCCATGCAACTAGTGGGACGGCATGCATGCATGCATGTGTGCACAGCTTGACTTGTGCAAGTGGAGCTGCACACACATGCGTGCCGGCCTGCCACTAGTGCAAGTTGAGTGTGTGTGCACAGCAACCCACTGCTCGCACAGCCCAGCTCCCCTCTCCCTCCCTCCCAGCCAGGCCACCAAGCCACAAAGATTGGGGATTGCTGCTCTAGGGGCTGTCATGCTCCCCAAAAGAGCAGGTCTGTATCATTGGGGCCTCCTGGCATTGTGATTTCTGTGTGAACAGCAAGTGGAGGCCATAATGGGGTGGTAGGTGCGAGGATTGCTTAGCTTTGGTTGATATGTAGATACAGTTCTGTCTGAATCTGGAGGTCTTGGCAACAATGATTATGCCTATATTACCACATGGTTGATGTGCAGTGTGTTCTAGAATAGAACAGAATAAAAGAGTTGGAAGGGACTTTGGAGGTCTTCTAGTCCAACACCCTGCTCAGGACAGAAACCCTATGCCATTTCAGACAAATGGTTGTCCAATCCCTTTTTAAAAACTTCCAGTGTTTGAGAATGCACAACTTCTGGAGGTAAGTTGTTCCACTGGTTAATTGTTCTAACTGTCAGAAAATGTCTTCTTAGTTCTAGGTTGTTTCTCTCCTTGATTAGTTTCCATCCATTGCTTCTTGTCCTGCCCTCAGGTGCTTTGGAGAATAGCTTGACTCCCTCTTCTTCGTGGCAAAGAATCTTTCTACATAGGGTTGTCTTTGAAGATGACCCAGAAACTAGAATTGGTACAGAGTAACTAGCAGACAACACCCTCTACCATAGAATATTCCCAGTTTTAGAGTTGCTGTTATCAGTTGGTTTATGGGTACAGGTTATTGCTGGTTTTCATTTATGAAGCTTTACTTGAAAATGAAATGAAAAAGCACCTTTAAGACTTTATTTGGCATGGTGCAAGCCTACTTGGCATGGTGTGAGACTACATTAGACCTGACTTTTTCAGGATGAATTTGTTCATCCTATCTAGTCACCTGCAGATGACTTGCTCAAAGTTCCAACTCAGCAAGAAGTAAGGCACACTTAAGCCAGAGGACATTACTGCCTAGACATTCTGCTGCCTCCAGAAATATGCTTGGCCTCTTTACTCTTGGCATTCAAAGAAACACTTAAACATTCCTTTGTAAATAGGCCTTTGAGGCATGATACCTAGCTGATGGTGTTGAATGACAATCTTTTTTATGTATTATGTTAGTTGATCTTTTATTGGTGGAGGAGGACATTTGCCATGGTAGAATTTTTTTAGGTTAATGTTTATGCCATCCAATCCTTGCGATGTTGGCACTCTAAAAATTGTTATATAATATGGCACTTGTCGATGAATACAACATAATGTCTGCTATGTTAGAACAAAATGAAGTGCTACAGTTTAGTACATTGTAGAACAATAACAAGAAAATGATGCTTGAAGGGTTCTGTATATTTTATATATAAACATGTGAGTATTGCCATTACAGAAGTGAAGTGCTGCTGCTGTTCCAAGTTATATTTTTTAAAGAAGTCTGGTGACTGCACATGTACCTTTGCAGCTCACTAGGAATGACAGTAAAAAAATAAGGTCAAGGAAGAGGGTAGGAAAAAATGTTGTAAAACAAGTTCTACTCTGTCTGAGAAGAGTTACATTGTTGTGAAACTGGAATATATAGTTTAGTAGTTGACAGAAATCACAATCTTACTTTTTGCATTACCACTCTTCCTCCCTGCTTCCCAATATGAAGAATAATTTGGGAGAAAATAGAAAATGTAAGACATAGTTTTAGCAAAATGAGGTGGGTGAATATATCCATATTTTTGAATAAATATTATAGTACTGTGTTAAAATACTAGCATAGTAGGACCATTATTTATTGATTTGATTTGTATATCCATCTCACCTGAGTGACTCTGGCTGGTTCACAGTTAAAAACAACTAAATTAAATATACAGACATAAATCCATTAATAAACCATATTATAACAAAAACTAACCGAATCAACAGCAAAGCCCATAACTGCATCACATTCAATATTTTTATAATAAAATATGTTCATAATAATAAACTCCTCTACCTCTAGAGGAGAGCTCATTGGCAAAGCCATGTCTTCAGGGCCTTCCTAAAGGCCACTAGGGTCAGTCTAAGTTTGGGGGTAATAATACTTTAATGGGTACACAGCAGAAAAATTCTTTTCCTGTATCCCTCCAGATGACATTCTTTGGAGGGTGGGATCTTTAACATGACTTTCCTGCTACACCTGATGAAATGGGAAGATGTAGCTGGGGAAAACTAGTCCCACAGCTTTCCTGATCCCATGCCATGTAGTGTTTTATAGCTCATTTCTGGGATCTTGAATTGAACCTGAAAGGATACTAGCAACCAGTGCAAATCACAGGGGGGTAACATGCAGAGGAGGAGATCGGGGTGAAATCCAACAGGTTCGGACAGGTTATGGAGAACCGGTAGTGGAAATGTTGAGTAGTTTGGAGAACCGGCAAATACCATCTTTGGCTGGCCCCAAAGTGGGAATGGGGATTTTGCAGTATCCTTCCCCTGCCATGCCCACCAAGCTATGCCCACCAAGCCACAACATGCCCACAGAACCGGTAGTAAAAAAAATTGGATTTCACTACTGAAGGAGAAGTAAAGCTGGGGGTCATCAGTGTATCATCCCACGGTGACTTCTTATTAACTGTATTGAAATAGTGTAAGCTACTTTATTATAGTCAGTATAGAAGGAGTAGTTCTCCTACGTGGAAGAAACACCATTCAGCTTGGGAATGACTCTTCTTTGCTGCAATGACCGAGTCTACAATTAACATAACTCCGCCCTCTGCTGGATAGGCTCCAGTGTTTAGACTCGGTCTTTGCTCGACAGAAGTGTCATCCTGAGCTGAGTCTTTCCTTTACTTTACAACCTTTTATTGGGACATTACTTGGACTGAATTTGGCTTCATTGATCCTTGGACTGTTTCCCTGACTATTTTGGACGGATTTCTGGTTTGTTTGACTTTTGGACTGTTTCTTAGCTTTGTGTGTAAATTCCGGCGTGAAGGATTCTTACCTGAGCCTGCCGAAGGCCGCGTGGCGGCGTAGGACTGCCTCCTGGCAGCTTCCTCACAGGGGCGACTGTTCTTTTCTCCTATGGCCCCTTAGCCTCCCAGAACGAGCGGAGAGCTTTTTTCTGCGTTTTAAAGGCTTTCGCCAAGCAGTGTTATTGGCGGGTGGGAGCGCCTTATTTCGCCACTTTGAATGCCTGTGGCTAGCGGCTCTACTGACAGGCTTGTGAAGCGTGTTTTCGCCACCTGACTATCTCAGATAATTTTGGCCAGTTTTAACTGCTTGGATCCCTCGTTTTTTCTGGCTGATTTCTGACTCGCATTATAACTTCTCCTCAGCGTCCTAATTTGTCAGTGGCCATTACAAGATGGCGGACACCATGAGGCAACCCAGAGGGGAATCTGCTGTCAGAGGGGGGAGGCGCAGGCATACCAGCGACCCTGGGGAGGGCTCTTCAGCTATGCCACCACAGTCTAAGCGCCCATCTCATAAAGCCCCTAAAGTTTCTCACAAGCCTTCCAGGGAAGAACTTTGAAGACACAGAGCTTTAGAGAAGGCTGTTCTTAAGGCCCAACAGCCGGTGGCCATTTTGTCTCCTTCTTTGGCCTCAACTCTAAATATGGAATCAGACACACAGCATGGGAGGGATCTGCCACCAGATCATCATTCCCCTCAGGGTCCTCCTCCTCCTCCAGGCTCTGAGCCATTATTTCAAACAATCCCTGAGACTGTCTCACCTCAGGCCTCTGGAACTCAGTTGGCTCAACCTGATCTGTGAGCCCGATTGTCTCAGGCAGATCCCCCTCCTTTCTTGGCTCCTCAGCCCCCTTCTTCATTGGAGACCATTATTGCACAGGCCATCCAGCAAGGCCTAGCTCAGGGGCTTCAGCAGGGTTTATTCCACCCCCAATCTCAATATGCGCCTGCGCAACTTCAGTTCAATGAGGGACTGTTGGAAGAGGGTTATTCTCCTGACCATTTTGACCAAGGGGGAGGAAGCAGAATCCAGAGAGTTAGATCTCTCAGATGATGAGGGTTTAACCCCTGATCAACCAGCCTTTATTGGACTCTTTCGACCTCAGCTTTTTCGCTCTCTACTTCACAAGGCATTGGCGGTAACTCGCTTGGGCTCAGCTGCTGCTTCTGGCAATACATAACTGGGCAGTTCTGACCCTGCGACTTCTTTGTTCGTTGAACCAGCTGTGGAACCGGACTTGATTCCAGCACCTAAACTATTTACTGACGTCGTACAACATCAATGGGCTCTGCCAGGTTCTGGTCCGTCTCTGAATGGTCTAGACAAACGACTTTACCAGTTGGCCTCGGTGCTTTCTAATATTTTGCAGGTTCCTCCTGTCGACGGTCCCGTGGCAGCCTTGGCGTCTTCTTCATCGGTTCCCGGTTCCCCGGAAGAATATCTCCGCCTGGAGGATAAGCGGACTGAAAAGACTCTGATAAAGGCCCACCTGTCAGCTGCCTGGGCTGTTCGTACAGCCACTTCAGCTTCCTTCTTTAACAGGGCTGCCCTTCTCTGGATTAAACAACTTTAGGACCGCCTCCCTCAGTTGCATTCTCGCACCCACCAAGCAATGTCTAAATATCAATCTCCTTGAGTTGCGGGCCATTCATTTGGCACTACTCTCATTTCAACACTCCATCGTCGACCATGACGTGCTTGTGCTCGTGGACAATGTGACTGCTAAGGCACACATTAACAGAATGGGAGGCACTCATTCCAGGGCTCTGATGGATGAGACCTTGACCCTCAGTTTCTGGGCTGAGACTCACCTGCTCTCCATCCATGCAGATCACATTTTGGGGGAGTCCAATTCTCAGGCAGATGCCCTCAGCAGACACCACCTGGACCACTCAGAGTGGAGCATTCCGGACCATCTGTTTCAGGACATCACATCACGGTTCGGTCTTCCGATGCTGGATCTTTTCGCCTCAGCGGCCAACCATTGGGTTCTGAGGTATTTCTCACGTTATCATGACCCTTCTGCAGAGGCCACTGATGCTCTCCAGTCACCTTGGCCTCCTAGTCTCTTATATGCTTTTCCTCCCCTTCCGTTGATATCTAGGGTGCTCCGGAAAGTGATGGAGGAGCGAGCGGAAGTCATCTTGCTAGCCCTTCATTGGCCACGGAGGCACTGGTTCGCAGACTTAGTGTCCCTATCTGTATCATGCCCATGGACCATTCCCAGCGATCGTCTGATTCTCACTCAAGGGGCCTTGCGACATCCGGACCCGACGTGGTTACACTTAACGGTTTGGAGGTTGAGCGGAGCTTGTTGCTGAGGGCTAATGTCCCTTCTTTTGTCATCTCCATCATACAAGCTGCTCGTAGAGATTTCACTACTCGAATTTACAATGCAACGTGGGCGGCCTTTGTGTCCTGGTGCCGTCGCTCCAATGTCGGTCCTTTGTCTTCATCCATTGTGGACGTTCTTCGTTTCCTTCAGGCCGGATTTGAGTCAGGGTTGGCTCCCAATACTCTTCGTTGTCAAGTGGCCGCCCTTTCTTCGATATTGACCTACGGTTCAGACTCCTCTCTGTCTTGACACCCTGTTATTCGACATTTTCTGTGGGGCACTTCAAATCTGCGGCCTCCCACAATACATCGTTACCCCATGTGGGACCTCAACAGAGTTCTTTCGGCACTGATGGTGGCTCCATTCAAGCCTCTTTGCCTGGCTTCTCTACGTTTTCTTTCGTTTAAAACAGCCTTTTTAGTAGCTATTACGTCTGCCCGACATATTTCAGAACTGGCTGCCTTATCCACTCGTCGCGACCTCTGCATCTTTCACAAAGACGGAGTCGTGTTCCGTTTGGACCCAGCCTTCATTCCAAAGGTTAACTCTTCATTCCACCAGGCACAGGAACTGGTCCTGCCCGACTTTTGTCCTTCTCCATCTCACCATTTGGTGCGCTCCTGGCATACCCTTGACGTCCGCCGGGCGCTGAAAATCTACCTTTCCCGTACAGCACCCTTCCGCAAAACAGAGGCCCTGTTTGTCTCGTATCAGCCTGCGTCTATCAGGGTCAAGGTTTTGGGCCCTACATTGGGAAGATGGATTTGAGCCACTATTTCTACTGCTTACCTGCGTCAATCGTTACCGGTACCACGGAACATTACAGCCCATTCTACAAGAAGTGCCTCCACTTCTGCTGCTTGGGCTACTCAAACTCCACTGGAGGAGATTTGCTGGGCCGCCACCTGGACGAATATTTCTCCATTCATTCGGCACTACAGGATTGAGGCCTTCGCCTCCTCTGATGCGGCCTTTGGCCGTTGAGTGCTCCAGGCCATCTTTACACCTTAGGAGTCCAGGACCTCCTTCTTTCCTCCCTACGGAAATGAAGCTTTGGTATGTCCCCAAGCTGAATGGCGTTTCTTCCACGTAGGAGAATGGATGTTGGTCTTAGCTGATACGTCCGTTCTCTATAAGGAAGAAACGCCATTCAGACCCACCCTTTGGGGAGGTCCTGTCCCCTCAGCGGGGGAGGGGGAGGGAGTTGGTGTACTAAATTCTCTTGTTATTTCAGGAAGACACTCCAGTCTATGTCAGCGTCCTCATCAAAACACTGGAGCCTATCCAGCAGAGGGCGGAGTTATGTTAATTGTAGACTCGGTCATTGCAGCATAGAAGAGTCATCCCCAAGCTGAATGGCATTTCTTCCTTATAGAGAACGGACGTATCAGGTAAGACCAACGTCCAATCTTAAAGAACTAGTTAATTGCAATATTGAATTAAAATATTAACTATGAAAATAATCAGTGACACTATTTTTCTTGCATTTTGAGTTCTTGGTAATATCTGGAGAGTAGCTACCTTTAAAAAAATATTTTACACAGGCTTGTTTTATTCCCTTTTTATTTTATATTATTTTAATTCAATGTGGTCTATTTTTAAGGCAGACACACCTCTAAACATCTCCACAATTTTTAAAGAATAGTTCCAATGAAGGCAGTTCATTAGAAACTCCGCCATGGAAGCATTGAGAAATATGATAAGGAAATATCTCTGAAAAGCTGACCCGATGAGTCATCTTGTCTAGCATTATATTAAATATGACTTTCTAGTTAGTATTAGTTTTATGAGTAGAAGATAACACAAGAAAAATCAAGGAAGAATGTGAGGGATTTTTTGGGGTTATTTTTTTCCTTGTTTTCTTCTTAGTCTTTTATTACGTTTTTTTCACCAAATAATTTGGAAAAATACTAAAGAGATATGGAATACGTGAATTAAAAATGCTCATGGCATGGTAACAATATATTACATATTGTTAATTTAAATTATATATGATGTGAATGTTAATAATTTACTCCTTCAAAATGATCTATAAAACTATGCAGGAGGAAGATTTTTCTTAATGAGATTGCTATGATTTCTAAACTAAAGAGAGAGCATTTTATAAGAGCAGCATTTATTACTGCCTTATACATGGGGGTTGGAGAGAAGGTCTTCCCATTTTCACAATACAAGGAAAAGTCATTGATGCTTTCTTAGCTTGTTTGCTCTCTTGTTTATTGTGATAAATAAGTAGTCTGGGCAGCATTTCATGTATTGCTATAGAAACTAAATTAGAAACATGGAATTGATTGATTTGCTGGCCAGAAGTTTTGGAGTTGGAGGGAACCCCTCTTGGTCTTGTGATTCTGCTTGTCAAGTCCATAAAAAGGCCAGAGTGGCTGAAAATAAGCACTGCAGGCTACTTCATGTAAAATTGCATTTCTGAATTAATGGTGTTAAATCTCTATTTAACGAAGGAAACTGATTACTATAATGGATAAGAATTCGATCTTATATTTTGTGACAAAATTACTAATTAAGTCACAGTTTTAAATGTTTGAATCAACCAAACATTTAAATTTAATCTTCAAGCATGATATAATTGTATACAAAAGTGTAATAAGTTATATAAAAACATTTTGAGTCTATGTTCAAGTTACACTAAGCCATAAAACTTAATTAGCAAAAATGCAGCAAGTTGTCATTGTTTTGAATGTCACCTGGGTGATATGACTAGCTAAACATCGATTCAGTTTGTTTAGAGATAAGCATTTTTGTTCCAGAGGTGGCCAAAACAAAATCTAAAATAAGCCATTGTTGCATACTCTGGTTCTAACTGAATGCTTGTAGCTTGCTTACTATGTTTGAACAACATATTTACTTTAAATAAATAATCAGACTGTTTGCTTATGGATTAGCATGATTGTAAGATATTTTTATATATCATGTATCTGTAAAAAATACTAAAAATATTACATTTTTCCAATTTTCCATTTACTTAAAACACTTTTTCAAAAACTAATAAAAATTTAACATTTCTAATTGGAGACAAAAAAGCCCTCTTTTTGCGTTAATAAACACACAATCTGAACTAATTACAAAGAGCTACAAAAAAGTAATGTCTAAAAATAAGATTGATATTTCTTCCTTTTGGTAAGATTTAAATTTGCCCTAATTTTGTGTATGGATTTACGACTTCTGCCACATTATCTTCCTTCCATTCTCTTACCCAATCTATTTGAACATGTTCCTGACAGGTACAGGTCATGAAATTTTTTATAATCCACCTCAATATATGCAAGAATTAGCTAAGATTTTGTTGACAAATATTTTTGCATTTTACTGTCCTTTAAAAAATGGTATGAAATAACAAAATAAGATTACTAATGGATCTCTCTGAAAGCACTAGGTTTAGAAAGGTGTTTTAAAGCAATATTTCCTTTTCATTTCACTTCTCAATCTAAACTCATATTTCATTCCTTAGGTAATATTGTCCAAAGTAAGTGCACATCTTATTGTAAAAAGGAAAGTATTTATTTTCTGCTGTACCCTATTTATTGTTTTAAAAATATTTGTCTTTCAGAAAGTTTTTTGAGAATGAATTTGAAAAGATATGAAAAAAGCTGTTAATTGAACAGACAGAAAAGATAAATTCTGTAAACAGAATAGTTGTTGGAATATATGCCTTGGATATCTTAAATAGAATTCTGTTTAAATTTTCCAGAAGCATTATGTTTGATGGAGCGACTGGAGCTCCTTATGGAGATTTTATCTGTCTGCGAATTTGCTTGCTTTCTGGAAAAAGCCGAGAACAGAGATTTTCCACAGGGCTTTTGGGATTCTGTGCGCTATATTTGGGGTTTTATTAATTTGGAGTTTATGTTTATATATTATATATATAAACATGAATATAATACAATATATATTATTGTATATTTTGTATAATATATCTCTTCTTTCTTTTACTCTAGTCCAGGGGTGTCAAACTCAATTTCATTGAGGGCTGCATCAGGGTTGTGTTTGACTTTGGGCTGGGGTGGACATGGCCAGGGTGGGCATGGCCAACTTGACATCATTCGTGTCAGGGGTGCCCGTGGTGGCCTGAGCACTCTGCCAGCGAAACGGGTTCCTAAACTCTGTTTTCAGCTGTGATGGCCTCCTGCAACCCTCTGACAGTGAAGACAGAGCTCAGGAGGGGGCTGCAGGCAGCCATCCTGAGCTCCATTTTTGCTGCACAGGCACCGCGGGCAGTCCTTTCCTGTTTCCAGGTGACCCCACAGGCCAGATCTAAGCACCGCACTGGCCAGATCCGGTTTGACACTCCTGCTCTAGTCCTTTAGCCTCATCCGCTGATCTAGACAATTTTGATATTCCTCATGTTTATTTTCCATTTTGTCTTCATATCTGGTTTTCATGCATTTGTTTAGGGTGGTATACAAACTCTTGCCTTGGGCAGGGTTTTTACAGTGCTCTTTTGAAATCTCTTTCGCTCCAATCTCTCTTATTCTGTCCTGACTTTTTCCTGCTGCTGGTAAAGTCACATTGCTCTTGATGTGTAAAAAAGCAAACAGCTTAAGCTTTTGAAATCTCTTTCTCTGCAATTTCTCTCTTCTCTGTGAGGCTAGGGGAAGAAAAAAAGTAAGTGATTTCTATAGGCAATCTCTCCTTTGCCTGACCCTTCCTTACTAGCAGTGGGGAAAAATCAGGCAAAGGAAAGACTGTATATAGAACAGCTCTGCATCCCCATACAGAGTGGAGAGATTGGAGACAAAGGGATTTCAAGAGAATAAGATGTTTGGCATATCCATGACTCCCAGTCCAGGGCTGCAGCATGATTATATTGCTTTCAATGTATACAAAACAGTAAGCAGGCACTTGAGCATTCTAAAGGATGGAGAGTGGTTAATAGGCACTAAAAAGCCAAAAATGTGAAATTAAGTTGTCCCTTTCTGACTTGAAAGCTCTGTCACAGTCAAATTATTACTACTTTGTTTAGTGGCAGAGTTTCTGGTCCCAATTAGGGTTGTTAAGTGAGGACTGTCTGTATTTATTACATCTAAACTTTGGTCTGGATTATGTATCCAATCACTGGATTTTATCCAATAAGATTATTATTGGAGAACATATAAATTTGATTGCATACCACTTTTTAGTGCAAATGGTAGAGCATGTAGCTAAATTTGTTAATCTAATGAGTACTGAGTTGTTATATACCGTCTTGCTATTTATGCACTTACGTAGTAGCATTGCATTGGGTTTTACCTCTATTCCCAGAATATTAAATTCACATGATAGTGACTGCTTTTATTTCAACATATTTTGATGCAAGGGTAATGAGAATAAAAGCACTATGTTCCCTTCCTCAACTGTTGAAAGTATGTCTCCAAATACTTATTTTATTTTATATACTCAGGATAATAATGTGTTTATTCTGAATTAATCATCCCATTAATGTGTCCATAGTGGTCTGGCCATGCCCCCTGCTTCAGTCTTTCACTTGGTCTTACTGAAGAGACTGGTTTTAGCTTTCTCTGAATTCTTCAGAGAGGTTTTTAGGATTATTTCTGTTGATCTGTAATTTTTTTTCCTCTTTAATTTGTATTAGGCTGTTTGGACTTTGAGTTACTGAAATTTTAGGTAGGGCTGCGCAACGTGAGGTTGTTGGGGTTGGAGCCCTCCCCCCCTTAGCTGCTGGCGGTGTGCTTAGTGGGTCTGATATCCAGCTCACTTCCACTGCCCGATATTTTACAGAAAGCAGCTTGCCGGAGGTTGCTTCTTGAGGCAGCTCCGCACGATTTATTTGCTGCTGGTGGTAGGCTGGTTTTCTGGCTTGCCGGTACAACCGCCGCCACCTCGCAGCCTTATCAGCAAACGGCTTTGGAGTCCCTGCCTGAAGAATCAGGTTACACTCCTCACACAGGAACTGGCTTCGTGGCGCTAAATTCAGGCAATTTAAGCCTGCATGCCAATTTCTAATTATCTGCAGACCGTGGCAGTGCTGAGGGGCAGTTTTCACTCATGCCCGCCATTTTGTCATCTGTCAAGCCGCGGTGGTGAAGTTTAAAAGGAGGAAATCCTTTTAGTCGCCTTTCTCTGTATCTGACTTGTGGACTTCATTGAAAGCCGAGTCTGGCGAAGCAGAACGCTTTGAGAGCTCTTGTCTCTCCTACGCTGGGTTCCTGATACTACTGCTGTTCTAGTCTCTGAGTAGCGTGACAACTCCTGGGCATCTGCCACTTCACGGTCTGCCACCATTTTGTGACATCTCAACGGACAGGTTTGAATGTAAACTGCTGTTTATTCCATAAGGTGGCCAAAGATAAGCCTAAGTGGGGAGTTAACCCTTGTTTAATTTATCCATCTTTTAGCTATTCCTTGAGCAGGACTAGTCACTTGACTTTGATTACTGGGGATAGTGTACTGCTTCTGGCCCTCCAAAATTATGGCGGATTCTGCACTGTCATCTGACATTGAATGTGACCCTGTTTTCCCCCATAGGTCACAAAACGAAGCATGCTGCTTCCCAATGTTCTAAGGCTATGTCTAAAAGTAAGGTGACCAAAGATAAGACTAAGTCTTCTTGTAGAGCCACTGGGGGTGATAAGGATGCTGAAAGGCGTCATCAGGTGTTGGAACGCCAGTTTGATAAAGCTAAGAGACAGGCAGATGTTTTTCCTGTACAATCAGAAGTGACTGATTTGGCACCTGGAGAGGTGGTCCCTGATCAACAGCAGTTTGGAGGTTTACCCCAGGACCTTCCCTTAACATCCTCCTTTGGTCTAAGCCTTCCAGGGTGGTTCGTCAGTTATCACAAGCCACCTTCACACCTACTTCTGCAGGGCTTAGAGCTGGCGATGGTCAGCAGTCTACCCAAAATTTGGATGTGCAGTCTGTCATTTCAGAGGCCATTTCTAAAATATTTGCAGTTACCGTTCAACAGGGCACAAAGTTGCCTTCTGCTCCGGTCATATCTCCACACCAATGGCCAATACAGGATTGTAATACTACAATGTATCTGTCTGACCATGAGCCTGCTCATGGTGAGGATTCTAATATAGATGATGATAGTTATGGGCTGTTTGACCTTTCTGATGATGAAGGGATGGAACCGGACATACCAGCCTTTGTCAGTTTATTTCGCCCTTCAGTATTTAGATCCCTACTTCACAAAGCTAAGTTGGCTAATAATATGGGCGTGGAAGACACTTCACCTTCCCAAGATTCAGACCCTTCTAATATCCATGGGGGTCTCTTTACATTATCCAAAGCTGACCAAGACTTTATACCTTGTCCACCTTTGTTTTCTGACGTAATTCAGAAACTGTGAACCCAACCTGGATCACTTGCAGGTCCTAACACCCATGATAAAAAGATGTATTGTGCTCCACCTAATCTGGACAATCTATTACAATTACTGGCAGTAGATGCTCCGGTTGCTAGCCTGACTTCTTCTGCTATTTTGTCTAACGACATCATGGAGGGCCTTCAGATGGAGGATCGGAAGTCAGAATTGTCTCTCAGATAGGCTCACCAAGCGGCTGCTTGGGCCATCCGGGCGGCTTCTTCTGCCTCATTTTTCAATAGAGCATCTCTCATTTGGCTCAAACAATTGCAAAGCCATCTGCCTCTTGAGGCAGCACGCTTACACCAGAACATTAATAAGGTGGTCGTCGTGACCGAATATTTGGCAGACGCATCATTGGATGTGGTGAAGTTTGCTTCCAGGGCTTTAGCGTCAGCTGTAACCATGCACAGACTTTTGTGGCTTCGTCACTGGAAAGCTGATAAGTCAAAATGGAAACTGGCATCTGCCCCGTACAAAGGGTCACACCTTTTCGGAGAGTCTTTAGATCCAGCAATAGTGGAAGGACGTGACAAACGGAAAGTCCTTTCTTCCTCCCAAAGAAGACCAGACCGCAGGTCAGCACCATATTCATACAGCCCTTTTGTTATGACTCAGGGATTTTACCAGCAATCTGACCGTGCAACATTCAAGGATCATGGCAGATGCCAGGTCCCGTCCAAAAGATTCTTTAGGGGTACTGGACACAGGTCATTCTGCTGTGGCAAGTGACTCCCAGCCACATTCCCCAATTGGTGGCCGTCTTCAACACTTTTACCGCCAATGGAACTCTGAATCTGCGGATGCTTGGATTTGATGAACAGTACAATTCGGTCTGACTTTGGAATTCCTCTCCAAAACCCCAAGCTGGTATATTCAATGCCCAGTTCCTCGTCTCCAAGTAAAGAAACAACTTATGGAGTTCATTCATCATCTTTTACATATCAAAGCTATCAAGCCGGTGCCACAAAGCAAGGAGGGGAGGGGGGTTTACTCCATCCTATTCCTAGTTCCAAAAAGGGGATTGGAGAGGGATATTAAATCTCAAACAATTAAATCAATTTATATTGTACAGATGATTCAGGATGCAATCGCTCAAATAAATTCTGGCATCTGTACGACAAGGGCATCTGCTACAGTTGGTGGACCTAAAGGAGGCCTATTTACATGTCCCAATTCACCCAGGACAGCGGAAGTTTCTGCGGTTTGCGTATGCAAATCATCACTACCAATACAGGGCCATGCCGTTCGGTCTCTCAATGGCACCAAGGATGTTCATGAAATTGATTGCAGCAGTAGCAGCATCTGTCCACCTTATTCCAATTTGAATTCTTTGCTATCTGGATGACGTTTTAATTCTGTCCAATTCATCGCAGGCAGTGACCGACACCGACATGGTGATTCGTACCTTTCAACACCATAGGTTCACAATCAATCTACAGAAGAGCCACCTGCATCCAACCACACACATAGATCATCTTGGAGCGGTGATAGATTCGGTCAAGGGCCAAGTGTTCCTTTCACCAGAGCATCAACAAAGTATAAAGGAGATGGTGTCATTGATTTTATCACAAAGATTAGTTCCCCTTCTTTTCCTTTCTCAGTTGTTGGGAAAGATAATTTCATGTCTCCCAATTGTACCGTGGGCTCGTCACCATTCTCGGCAGTTACAGTGGTTCCTGTTACCATTCCAGAGATGGGGAAGCAGCACTTCCCTGTCCAAAGTGCAAATCCCATCTCAAATCTGTCTGTCTCTCTGATGGTGGACATCAGCGGCATTACTAAAGGGCTGTTTCTTTCAGGAACCTGTCCGCATCACGATAACAACTGATGCGAGCCTTTCCGGATGGGGCGCACCTCTCCTATCGCAGGTGGTACAAGCTCAGTGGTCTCCAGTGGAACGTCGCCAAAGCATTAATTGGTTGGAACTAAGGGCAGTGAGACTCGCACTTTGTCACTTCCTGGCCCAGGTCTTGGGTCGTCATGTCTTGATATTAACAGTCAATATGGCTACAAAGGCCCATACAAACCGACAGGGGGCGCCCGGTCCAAACAACTTATGCAGGAAGCATAACACTTACTGAACTGGGCAGAAAAGCACACTTTGTCCGTGACAGCGCAACACATATTGGGATCATTGAATCTTCAAGCGGACTGGCTCAGCAGAAACCATCTCGATCCATCCGAGTGGAGGCTTCACCCTCAACTGTTTCTCGAATTGTCTCTGATATTCGGGAGCCCAATTCTTGACCTGTTCGCTCAACCAGACAATGCGCAACTACCAAGATTCTTTTCAAAATTCCTATCTCCCGGGGTGGAAGAATGTGACGCCCTTCGTTGCACATGGCCAAGAGGCCTCCTATATGTGTATCCGCCTCTTTCACTCATACCACAAGTTCTTTGAAAACTGAGAGAATGGTCAGAGAATGCAGAAGATCTAGTACAGGGCTGTGGAGTCGGGAGATAAATGTTCTGACTCCGACTCCTCAGTTTTTTGTGCTTCCGACTCCGACTCCTTGACTCTAACTCTGGCTCTGGCTCCTCAGTTTTTTGTACTTCCGGCTCTGACTCCGACTCCTCAGTTTTTTGTACTTCCAACTCCGACTCTGACTCCAGGTACCCAAAATTTCCTCCGACTCCTCGACTCTGACTCCGACTCCACAGCACTGGTCTAGTAGCACCTTACTGGCTACGTCAGGCATGGTTCGCCAATCTAGTCAATTTGTCAGTGTCATGTCCCTGGAAGATCCCTCCGGAGAAGGTCTCTCTCAGCCAAGGGGTTGTTTGTCATCCCGGCCCCGAGTGGTTCAGGTTGACCATCTGGCATTTGAGAGGGTCCTTTTGTGGAGGGACAATCTTTCAGGGAAAGTTATAGATACCATGCAGGCTTCCAGGCGACCTTCAACAACTTGAATTTACAATTCTTCGTGGCGTATGTTCTGCCAGTGGCGTTCCAGAGCTCATGTTGATCCAACGTCCTCATCCGTGTCCAACGTACTCAACTTCTTACAATCTGGACTGGACAAGGGATTAGCTCCCTTGACCTTCCATTGCCAAGTGGCGGCACTTTCTACTGTAATTACCTGTGAAATTTATGGACACATAAACCAATCCACATCACCCGTGGATTGGTTCCTTCCTCAGAGGTGCTTCTAATCTTTGTCCACCCGTAGTTCATAGGTATCCAACATGGGATCTCATGTTGGTACTACAGGTGTTAACTGAGGCACCTTTCGAACCCATGGGATCCATCAAGTCTTAAGTTCCTGTCGTTAAAGATAGTATTTCTATTGGCGATGACATCTGCATGCTGGATTTCTGAGCTGACAGTGCTCTCCATTCGAAAAGACCTTTCCATTTTTCATACAAATCGTGTAGTACTTCATTTAGATCTGGCATTCTTGCCCAAAGTCAATTCCTACTTTCACCGAGCTCAAGAGCTCATCTTACTTGATTTTTGCCTGATCCTCGCAATCCAACCGAGGCGAAATGGCACACACTTGATGTATGCACGGCGCTACGGCGCTACATCGCAAGAACAGCCTCCTTCAGACGAACGGAGGCATTGTTGGTATCATTTCTCCCATCATCTATGGGACAAAAAGTCTCGCCCACTACAGTTGGCAGGTGGCTGAGGGCTTGTATTTCTAACGTTTATGAGCTGGCAGCCAAGCCCTTGCCAGGAAAAATTTTACCGCATTCTACTCGAAGTGCAGCCACTACAGCTGCTTGGGCTACTCAAGCATCAATAGAGGACATCTGCAGGGCAGCTTCCTGGTCATCTTTATCTTCCTTTGTAAGACATTACAAATTAGACATTTACGCCTCGGCTGAGGCATCATTTGGGAGATGGGTTTTACAATGTGTAATTGCTGCCCAGGACCACAGGAGCAGTCAGGACCCCGCCCTGGGTCTATAAACTTGGGTATATCCCATGTGGATTGTTGGAGCAGCAAAGCTGGAAAATGGACGTTGACTCACCTGAACGTCCATTTTCAGCTCGCTGCAATGACAATCCAACCCTCCCTATGGCCTGTCTGTTCTAGGGCCGGGGTGGTTGTTTGAGTTTCTTCTACAGCAGTGATGGCTAACCTTTTTGCCATTGAATGCCAAAAGCTGGGGAGAACAGTGGGGTCACACGCATGCGTGCCCACATCCATAATTCTATGCGCCCTCCCCTATGTCCCCCCCCCCGCTTTTGGCACATGATGGCACAGTGGGCCTGGTAGGCCCGTTTTTTGCTCTCCCCAGGCTCCAGAGACTTTCTAGGAGCCTGGGGAGGGCAAAAACAGCCTCCTTCCCCCCAGAGACCCTCCGGAGGCCGGAAACAGTGTGTTTCCTGACTTCTGGTGGGCCCAGGAGGCCTGAAAATCAGCTAGCTGGCACACGCATGTGTGTCGGAGCTGAGCTTGCATGCCCACCAATATGGCTCCACATGCCACCTGTGGCACCCGTGCCAGAGGTTCGCCATCACGGTTCTACAGCATTCTGGAGGTTTCGCTGTCAACGGCTATTACTGGCAGAGGATTGTTTATTCCGGATTGTTTGATGAGGGATCCTTTGCATTCGACTTCATGAAAAAACTGAAGCAGGGGGCGTGGCCAGACCAATGGAAACAGATTTGAACACCCAGTTAAGAGGAAAGTGAATACCCATGTGGATTGTCGTCGCAGCAAGCTGAAAAGGGACGTTCAGGTGAGTCAATGTCCATTCTGTTCACTTCTCCACCAAAGAAAAGAAGAAATCTGAACATCTTATAAGGACAGATCAAGCTCTAGACAGGGAATGGAGAAGGGATTTTGAAAGTTTTTGCCATCACACCGCCCTTCAGTATAATCTTAATGTACATATCTCCCTTAAAAATCCAAACACAAAACTGAACACAAATGAACAATGAAAACAATACACTGAAACTTTGGGAAAGTTGAATTTATTATAAAGTGCAACTAAAATGTTCTACGCACATTCCCTGGGCTCTCTCTGTAACTCCCCAAAGTAGGGACACTTCACAGTTTGGAAATCATGGTGCAGAGATTGATTCCTATGAGGAGAAGAAAAATTGAGAGTTTTTGTGTAAAATAGACTTGGCCAGTGGAGAAGAGAATGATGATGGCATGAAGTATTACCAGTAAGGTTTGAGGAATCATGTATCAATATTTCCAAAACAAAATAGCTTGGTATTCAGTTTTTCCAAAATTCTGATCTTCGATCCATTTAGTTTGGATGCAGCTAGAACAGCAAGTAATTGGGTTTGATTGGGTTTGTGAATGACTAAGCTAAGTAAAATAAAAGTTTCCCTGTCAGTTGTTTCCAACCCTAGGGCACAATGCTCAACTCCGTTCCTTGGCTGAGGGAGCCAGTGTTATTCTAAGATAGTTTCTGTGGTCATGTGGCCATCATGGCTATATGCCAAAGGTGTATGGAATGCTCTTATCTTCCCACCGAAGTGGTACCTGTTAATCTACTTGCATTTTGCATGCTTTAGAACTGTTAGGCGGACAGGAGTTGGGGCAAGTAACAAGAGCTCACCCCATTGCATGGAGCTCTGGTCTCAAACCTGGGCTGTCAGCACTCTAGCTGATAAGCTCAGCGTTTTAACTGCTGAGCAATCACACCCCCCACGGATTTAAGCTAACTATCAGTTGCAAATATTTTGATTGAATGCTTCATTTTGATAACACTTTTAGTTCTTTCTCCCTCTTCCATAAGGGAACATTAGTAACTAATTACACAGAGTAAAAAGCGTTGATTTTTCTTAGAAAAACCTTGTTCTTAAAGTTTCCTCTTTTTTATTTTTGGACAGTTGTTTCCGATAGCACTTTAGAGAAAATAACTTTAGCAGTGCTTGCAGTTCTATCATAACAACTGCATTCCTCTGATCTTAGTTTATGCTTTATAAGGTGTAATTGCATTCTTAATACATGTTTCTTATTGTAGTTTAGTTGGCTTTGCTCAGTTATATAGTTATCTTTAAATGCTAATTTCAAAATTAGCGTCCCTCAAGGATTAATTTTATTTTTTCTGTTTTGAAGTGCTTTTTCAGTTTATAATGATTGGTTCCAAATACTTAACTCCCTATTCTGTTTCAGAAAGATCAGTTTGGTATAGAAGATGGATGCCCAGGAGTAAGGTTCCTGAATGACATTATTGGCCTTGTAACAACCTGACTAAATTATATTGTGTTCATTTAAAGCTTCGATATTTGCTAATTAGCAATAAAACAATTCTGCATGTTTGTTGTAAAACAGAGATTGATTGGCCCAGTGAATTAACTATGTTTAAAGGTGTTTGTTTTTGTGCTGCATTAGTTAATGAATCATGCATGGAAGGCAAGAAGGTTACAGTGGTTTATGCACAGCTGTGAAAAAGCTGTGTCAAAAATCATTATTATAGTATTTTTCCAGGGAATTGGGCAGCTCTTGTGTTTTATCTTAAACATATGTATACTTGAATGTTTACAAAACTAATGTGAAAGAACTTCTTTGTTTTTTGTTTCATTCATGTCTGGGCTACTATTTCTGCTAAAGTAGAACCAGCTCCTTTGGACGTGCACAATAATGAGACAAACCATATTTTCACTCAGATTCTATTTTTGTGATAACAATATTTGAAAGTAATAAAATTTTATTAACAAGTTACTGCTTCTTACAAATGCTACTCACCAATGCCTTGCATTGTGCATATATGTTCATGTGAAATCAAGCAATACCTAAGTGTGAGTCTTTACAGATTGGAGAAGACTAGATTGATAGTGACCTGAGAATTAGTAAGAAAAAATAGTCTGATGGTCAAGCAGTGAGAGATATGATGACAGTAGAAGTCCGGTTGCTTTTTGGGAAAGAGGGTTTGATATCTTACATCAAGTTCCCTGATGCTCATTCTGGTACTAGATCACCAGCCTCAATGGACATGGTTTCCGGTTGTTGTTTGTTGGTGTAGTGGAATATGTGGATGAATTTGGGGAATGAGGGAAAGAGATGCCTAGCAAACAATCTTCAAGAGAAGCAGGAGCCTCCAGTGGCCTAACAGTCAGAGAAAAAACTTAGGAAGGACTTGCCTTAACTGATCTAGCAGTTATAAATGGTGGTAGCACATTTGTACTTTCTGACTTGTAAGATTTTATTAATGATTATTGTACTTAACAATAAATACGATTAGTCCATCTAGTCATTTTTCCTGCGTAGTTTACCTAGGAGAGCTGATAGTTGGCTATAAGAAGTCCTCTTTCATGCACAACTCATGGTTGAGAGCCAAA
The DNA here is from genome assembly GCA_030761175.1 of Masticophis lateralis. Classification (NCBI taxonomy): domain Eukaryota; kingdom Metazoa; phylum Chordata; class Lepidosauria; order Squamata; family Colubridae; genus Masticophis; species Masticophis lateralis. The sequence continues at coordinate 24,028,146 of JAUDYJ010000004.1, read as the reverse complement.
CCTGGTGTGTATCACTGATATCTGGGAGTCCTGCTCTCAAAGTAGTGTCCATTTGAGATACAGGTGTGATTGCTTGATACTGCTATTGGATTGCTATGGAGCAGGGGTGTCAAACTCAATTTCATTGTGGGGCATATCAGGGTTATGATTGACCTCAGTAGGCTAGGTGTGCATGGCCGACTGTGTTGGGTGTGGGCAACGACGGGTGTGGCCAGCTTGATGCCACTCCCCAACTGCTGGCATGTTTCCTCTTTGCATTGGGTAGACCGGGCTGAAGCAATGCTGTCCCGATGTTTCCTCTTTGTATTGGGTAGACTGGGCTGAAGTGATGTAGGCTGACCCCTTACATCTCCCAGGACGGCCCCGCGGGCTGAATCTGACCACATTGCAGGCTGGATCTAGCCCGTGGGCCTTGTATTTGACACCCCTGTTCTGGAGTATCCTAGTTCTGGGAAATATCAATCCACCTTCTCTTGGAGTAGGGCTGAAGCAGCTTGTTTGTCTCATAAACACCACAGATCTGGCTGGGTTGTTGAAGGCCCAACAGACACAGATGGTCAAATGTTTTGGGGTTTTTAAGAGGCAAATGAGACGTGATCTGAAGGTAAGGGATATTAACATCTGTCATTGTAACAGCCAAATCATTCTGAATTTAGAAGTGTGCATCTGGCCCCAGAGTAGATACTGTATTGCCAGGAATGAATCACAAAATATTGGCAGTATGGGAGAAACACAAAATAAACTGTATGGCAAAAACATCTTTGCAAAAGCCTGAAGGCTACATGTGGTTCTCTAAATCCTGTGTTTTGTACTACTTAGAGCCTCCAGAAATTGTTCTGTTCCAATTTGGCAGGTAATCTATAAATAAAAGAGGTTCCTACTGATTTTCAATGACCAAAAATAGAGGTCTTCAAACTTGGCAGCTTCAAGACTATGCTGGCTGGAGAATTCTGGGAGTTGGAGCTGCCAAGTTTGGGGACCCCTGACCAAAAACTCAGAGAGGCTATGCAGGTTGATTTAATATATTTCTTAAAAGTAATTTTAAAAATGAACCATTTTTTCAAAGTATCACATCCTCCCACACGTACAGTATGATGTTGTTGTATCACTTCCTTAAATAGTATGATCCTTTTTTTTAAAGAAATGGTAGCACTGATTGTTAAAACTTGCCTGCCCCTGATATCCCAAAGATGATTTTTCAAAAGGCAGAGCAGATCACTGGTTTGAAAGATGGGTAAAAAATCTATGTTAAAACTGAACAGCCTTCTCTCAACAGAGGAGGAGGGGTACGACACCACCTATCACTTGTTTATAACATAGTTCTTTCAGCAGTTTTCCATTGCGCTGATTAGGCAATTCAAGGGTGGATTTTCTCTTGTCTGCTTGCTAGGGACTGAGTGTAGTATTTCTTTAAATCTGGTGTGACCATGCCTCCTTTGCTCTGCTGAGCCTCAGTTGTTTCACTCAGTCAAGCAATAGGGACGTGTGTAAAACTGCTCTAGTAGTTAGTGTAGTTAGTTTTATTTGCTCAGGATTTTATTTTAGATTGTTTTAAATGGGAGCAGAAGAGGATCCGTTGGGACCAGCTTGTGGCTGCAGCTGGTTTCCTGTCACTGCGGGGTGGGCAGATCGGTTCTGGGGCTCAAGATTGACTGCCTATGGCCTTGATTGATTGGCAGCAAGCGGAGTCTTGTCCATTGTGGGCAACTCCATTGGGGCTACTTCTAACCTTGGTTTTGCTGCCAGCGGATGAGCTGGTTACCCGGTCCACCGGCACAACCGCTATCACCATTTGCTCCTACCGTCTTCAGGCGGCTCCAGAGTCCCTGCTTGGCACGCCAAGGCAAACTCTGTGAAGAATTCTGGCCTCGCGGCACTTGTCAAAGCGTTTTGTTCCAGCACTTTCTGAAGTCGGCTTCATTGGTGGCGAAGAGGATCGGAGGTCACAGGAAGGGCCGGATTGCTGCTGAGGTGCCTCGGAGGCTTGAAGATCAGCCTCATGCCATTTTGTAAGATCTTGCGAGCCGGCTGGCAGTGAGGAGATTTGAATCTCCCGCCAAAACTTTGTCTGACAGGCTGCATTGCGAGGCAGCTAATTAAGGAAGAAAAGTTCTTCCTGAGCCACATTTCATCTAACTTGGATGTGGGCACTAGGAGACAGTTTTTTTTTGTCTTGCACCATTTTATTATGTGGAGGATTGGGCTGACTTCAATTTCACACCAATTTCCAATGGTTGGCATTGAGCTGGGACTTGCTTTTGATCCATTTTGGCTGCAGCCTGGGGTTATTGCTTGGGGGTTTGTGACCAATTTCAGTGAGGTTTGTTAGGTTTAGGTCACAATGGGAGATCAAGGATTTTCCTCTGATATTGAGGAACCTGTCCCCCACCCCAAGCCAAAAGAGCTACTAAATATAATTCTAAAAGCTCTGCTCCAATGTGCAGGAAGGATTCTGGTAACAACAGACCAACTACACCCCTGCCTTCTTCAAAGTCATCCACTAGTGATAAGGATGCCCAAAGGAGGCATAATGCCTTGGAAAAACATTTTGCTAAGGTGCAACAAAGGGCACAATCTACCACTGTTCCTGCTACTTTTCAGTCAGAGGCTCTGGATCCTTCTGTTCAGCCTAATGTTTCCCTGCCTCAAACCAGGGCAGACGTGTCACGACCTAAGGTTCAGGGGACCACTTCAGCTGTCCACCAGGTTAACCTAGATAAGGTGCAGGTGGGACAGGCAACAGGGTGTTTGGCTCCAGAGGCAACATTTACCCCAACAGCAGCGGGGCTCCATTTGGGGGAGGGGCAGGGACCTGCCCAGCCATTGGATTTTCAATCCTTGTTTACTAATGCTTTGTCTCAAGCTCTTGCTTCTGGTCTGCATCAGGGGGGGTCACATGCCATCAGTGGTGCCTGGGTGGCAATCCCACCCTCAGATCCAAACAATTCCCAGACCGGTGTCTCCTGCCCAGCAGGAATTGATTAGCAGTGAAGAGGCCCAGCTGGAGGAAGATAGCAGGGATCCCGAGTTTTCAGAGGATGAAGGGGTGTTACCGGATAAGCCAATTTTCACCACGCTTTTTCGTTGTTCAGTATTTAAAACTTTACTTTGGAAAGCCAAAATGGCTACTACTATGGGGACTATTGTTAATCCAAAAGATAAGGATTATGAAGCATTGAAGCCTCATGGGGAGTTATTTGCAATTCCTACACCAGATCAAGATTTCATTCCTTGCCCAGAGTTATTTTCGGAAGTTATCATGAGACAATGGGATCAGCCTGGTGCTTTATCGGCACCTAGCGGTCATGATAAGAAATTGTACTGTGCAGATCCTGTTTTAGATGGACTGCTCAATCTCCCAATGGTTGATCCACCTGTGATCAGCCTTTCATCTTCCACAGTTTTGTCTAATGATGTAGTGGAAGTTTTGAAGACAGAGGATAGGCAAGCAGAGGTTTCCTTTCGGAAATCTCAACAGGTGGCAGCTTGGGCTGTCAAAGCTGTGACTGCAGCATCCTTTTTTAATTGCACCATCTTAATTTGGCTGCTACAGTTGAGGGAACGTCTTCCTCTGGAGGACACTAGGATCCAACAGTGGCAGCTATTGAGTATTCACCCCACACATCCTTAGATGCAGCCAAATTTGCGTCACGAGCTTTAGCCTCCACTGTAACTTCCCGTAGACTCCTTTGGCTACATCCTTGGAATGAGGATCTGAAGTCTAAATGGAAGTTGGCTTCAGCTCCTTATAAATAATTTGCTCTTTTTGGGCCAGCCATAGACCCAATTTTAGTGGAAGGGAAAGATAAAGGGAAGGTGCTGCCATTTTCCTATCAGAGGCCGGATCGTAGATACTCACCGAACTCCCAACGGCAGCCCTTTCGGCAGGATGCAGGACCCAGGGTTCAATCGATCCTCAGATAGACAGGCCTTTGGAGACTGAGGCAGATATAATCCCCCTTCCAAAAGACCATATAGAGGAGCCGGGCCAAGGCCTGCTAAGCAGGGCAAGTGACTCACTGTCACATCTTCCCATTGGCGGCTGCCTAAGTTATTTCCACAGCCAATGGGAAGTCACTTTGTCTGATGCTTGGGTTCTTCGGATGGTGGGGCAGAGACTCACCCTAGAATTCCACTCCAGCCCTCCAGATTGTTATACCCAGTGTCCAATTTCCTGACAACAGGAGAAGTGTCACTTTATGGCAGCAGAGATGCAACATTTGTTGGACATTGAGGCAATAGAGCTGGTACCTTCAGGGCAAGAAAGAATAGGGGTGTACTCAATTCTTTTCCTGGTTCCCAAGTCTTCAGGGGGATGGAGGGGGATCTTGAACTTTAAACACCTCAACCGGTTCACCCAGGACCAGTGGTTCAACATGCAATCCCTCAGGACAATTTTGGGATGCATATGCTGTACACCTGGCCCTTTGCCACTTTCAGACCACCCTATTACATCAACATGTCTTTGTCTTAACTGACAATATGGCCGTGAAAGCCCACATAAATCGGGAAGGGGGCACTCACTCTCACTCTCTAATGACAGAGACAGAGATCTTGATGAGCTGGGCAGAGACTCACACATTGTCATTGAAAGTGGAGCACATCTCTGGAACATCCAACCTCCGAGCGGACTGGCTGAGCAGGACACGGCTGGATCCGTCGGAATGGAGACTTCAGCCTGTTTCAGAAACTAGTTTGCAGGTTCAGTCAGCGACCGTCGATCTATTCGCCCAGCCAGAAAACGCTCAGCTCCCAACGTTTGTTTCCCAGTATCCATGCCAGGGGGCTCTGGACTGCAACTCTGTATGATGCACATGGCCTCCAGGCCTACTTTATGCTTTCCCTCCCATTCCCCTCATTCCGAGGGTAATTCGGAAACTGTTAATGGAACAGCAGAACTACTTTTAGTTGCCCCTCATTGGCCAAGGCACTCCTGTATGCCGACCTGGTGAGCCTCTCCGTGTCCCATCCCTGCAGGATTCCTCAAGACAGGATCTCTCTCAGCCAGGGGGTCGTTCTTCATCCAGACCCCCAGTAGCTCCAGTTAACCATTTGGCACTTGAGAGGATCCTTCTGAGGAAAGACAATCTTTCAGGGAAGGTGATACACACCATCCAGGCGACCTTCCACTACCAGGATATACGATGCATCATGGAGAACTTTCTGTCTTTGCTGTTCTCAATGTCATGTTGACTCAATGTCAGCATCCATCTCTAACATTCTAGACTTCTTGCAGGCAGGACTGGACAAGGGATTGGTCCCAACTATGCTATGATGACAGGTTGAGGCTTTGTTGACCGTGCTAGCCCAGAACGTTCCCCACTCTCTTGCACAACATCCAAAAATTCAGGGGTTCCTTCAGGGGGCCACCAATCTCAGGCCTCTTGTTATACATCCCTACCCTACATGGGATCTGTCCTTAGTCCTACAAGCCCTTATGGCTTCCCCATTTGAACCGCTGGCTTCCATTAGTCTACGCCATTTGTCATTTAAAATAGCCTTTCTCCTAGCCATTACATTGGCAAGGAGAATTTCAGAACTGGCTGCCTTGTCCATCAGAAGTGACTTACGCATATTCCATCCCAATACAGTAGTACTGTAGATGTATCCCTCATTCCTACCAAAGGTGACTTCTAGTTTTCACCGGGCCCAAGAGATAGTGTTGCCTGTTTTTTGTCCAGCACCCAAATATCCGTTAGAAGTGGAGTGGCACATATTAGATGTCAGGAGGGCTCTCCACATGTACATTGCAAAGATTGCCTCGTTTAGGAAAACTGAGGCGCTTTTGGTAGCTTTTCACCTGTCTTCCATGGGGAGGAAGGTTTCATCCATGACTATCGCTCGCTGGATTAAAGCATGTATCTCATTAGCATACAGCAGCAAGGACAAACTTTTAACTGGTAGGGTGTTGGCCCGCTCTACAAGGAATGTGGTTATGTTTGCAGCCTGGGCCACTCAAGCATCAGTAGTTGACATTTGTAGAGCGGCTACATGGACGTTGTTAACACCATTTGTGAAGCATTATAAGTTGGACAGCTGTGCCTCGGCTGAGGCATCCTTTGGGCGTAGGGTGTTACAGAGTGTCCATTCAGCTAGGACCCCCAGGGCCCAGTCAGCCTCCCTCCCACTGAGTTTGAGCTTGGGTATATCCCACACTTGAATTGCCTAAGCAGCACAATGGAAAATGGACATCGGCTTACCCGACCGTCCCTTTTTGTTGCAATGCATGGCAATTCAACCCGCCGTGCAGGCTGCCTGGTCTTTTGGCCTGGGGAGGGTTGTTTATGTTTGCTTTGTAGGACAGGTTGGTGGACGACGCCTTCACGAAACAACTGAGCTCAGCAGAGCAAGGGAGGCGTGGTCAGAACAGATTTAAAAAATACTACACTTAGTCCCTAGCAAGCAGAAAACCCATGCTTGAATTGCCAGGCACCACAACGAAAAGGAACATTCAGGTAAGCCAACGTCCATTTCAAGAAGATTCCACACCTATTTGCACTTTGATTCAGGTGACGCTGAGGACACAGAAAAACTCTGAAGGGCCTCAATGACTCTCAGAGTGCTATTGACTCACCTTCAAAGTGCTAACAACCAGATGACTGCAACTATGACTATGGATGACTGAGAATCTCCATAGGCTCTCTGCTCCTGTACCTTGCAATCTTACTAAATGGCTGAACTCAAGATTAGGTATAGAATATAAGTAGAGAAAGTTTTCTGCTGACTTTAGTTGGAATTAAACAAATATACAACAACATGCTTATGTGATTAATAGAAAACAGCCAATTTTATGTTTAAGAATAAACAAATATTCTTAACATCCAGATAACACACTATAACCTAAACCAAGTGTCGGCAACTTGTGGCTCCAGAGCAGCATGTGGCTCTTTGATCCCTCTCTTGTGGCTCCCTGCTGACCCGGCTGCGCAACCTGCTCTCCACCTCAAGACACTGGCCCGAACCGGTTGCATGACCTGCTCTCTGCTCTGAGAAGGCATGAGCCTCTTCACAGAGCCACGCGGCTGAAGTGCCCCTAGTGTTTTCTCTGCACTGCCTGTGACCAGCTGCTTTTTGTGATTCTGCGTCCTTCGTGGGCAGTTTAGCGCGAGCTGCGGTCCCCTTCGTGTCACTCAGGGAGGAGCAGCTGGCACTGCCGGATGCAGAGAGGGAAGAGCTCTGGCTCTCCTACGCAGTGCACCCGGCTACACACCTGAGCGCACAGTGGCGGCACTGGGAGGAGTCGGAGTCGCTGCCACCGCCACCATGATGTCGGCCCAGGAGGGTATCCCACTTGTGCGTGCGCCTGAGAAAGGGGGAGGGGAGAAAAAGAAAGAGAAATGAGAAAATAATGGAAGGAAAGAATGAGAGAGGAAAGAGAGAAACAAATGAGAGAGAGAAGGAGGAGAGAGAAAGGAAAAGAAATGAGCTGGAGGGAGAGAAAGAGAGGGAAAAGAGGGAAACAAATGAGAGAAGGGGAGAAAGAACAAGAGGGAGGGAGCGGGACAGATGAAAGAGAGAGAAATGAGAGAGAGAAAAGGGGAGAAAAAGAGAGAAATGAGAAAATGATGGAGGGAGAGAATGAGAGGAAAAAGACAATTGAGAGAAGGGAGAGAGAAATGAGAAAGCTGGAGGGAGAGAATGAGAGAGGGAAAAGAGAGGAAAACAAATGAAAGAAGGGGAGAGAAAAAAAGAGGGAGAGGAAAAAGAAAAACAAATGAGAGACAGAGAAATGAGATGGAAAAAAGGAGAAAAATAAAAATGATGAAGGGAGAGAGAGAGGAAAAAACAATTGAGAGAGAAAGATGGGGCTGAAATGAGAGAGCTGGAGGGAGAGAATGAGAGAGGGAAAAGAGGGAAACAAATGAAAGAGAAGGGGAAGAGAAAGGAGGAAAGGAAAGGAGAGAGGGAGAAAAAAACAAATGGGAGGGAGTGTGTGAGAGAGAGGCAGGGACCCATTTCCCACAGAAAACATTGGGAGCCACAAACCTGGATAGGTGTGGTGGGGGTGTATCATGTGATTGGGTGGGAATGATGTTGAATTGGCCATGCCCACCCAGGTTTTGTGGCTCCTGGTGTTTTGTTTTCTGTGGGAAACGGGTCCAAATGGTTGCAGACCCCTGACCTAAACATTTAACGAGAGATAAGAATGCTTTAGAATTAGAAGTTTTTTTTAAACTAGGGCTTTGAATTGGCAATTTGAGTTTGAATTGAATTATCATGTTTATGCCTTAGTACTTTACATACTTGCATGAGAACAACTATTGATTAGATACAGTAAAGTACATATAGGATTAGGAATTTAAGTAAATAAGATGTAAACCCTAACCCTAACATGCAGCCAACTGCCTGGAACACTTTCTCCTAGTTTGAGAATTGCTCAGATTGCTTCCCAGAACAACATAAATAATTAGCTAATATTTTGACTACAGTAAAATCTAATTCTGATTTCACCATGAAAATGTTTGCATTTTTTAGTATAGTACTGTCGCTACATCTTTTTGGAATACAGCCAGTATCATTCGGATTACTTAGATTCAGATATCCCATGAGTTTTGGGTATTCTAAATCTTTCAAAAGAAAATTAGAAATGTGTCTGCTACTCAAAAGCACATTATCTATAATGTGGAGTGCAGGTTGCCTCTATTTTTCTCTCACTCATTCTCAACATCATGCATTTGAACACAGTTTACATTTAATATTATATCTGGAGTTGGAAATGTCTGCTTTGTTGTGGTAATCCATCTTTTTAACCTTACGATTATTCTTGAGTACTTTTCTTAACAAAAATTATTACTATGTTTATGTTGGGGGGCATTTTATATGTGATGTCAGTAAAAATACTATAGGAATGCAATTACTTTTAAACTGCAAACAGCGAGAATGGTTTCATGAACAGGGGAAAAATGCATTTTCAGTAGTGGCAACCAATCACTTTTATTTGTGGTTGGCAACATAGGCTCGTGTCACTTAAAATTTTTATTAAGTCATAACATGGTGCTGTTATTTTTATTTATATCATACATTTGTATTTGTTCTTTATTCTGAACACTTCAAAATGGCATATTTTATAGTCATAAGAACAGTGCCATTTGGTTGGTTGGGCTGAGAGATAGTAGCTCAAAGTAGCTCAAATATGCGGTCAAAGCAGGGGTGAAATGCTCCCGGTTCGGACTGGCTTAGGTGAGTAGATAGCGATGGCGGTGGACAGTTCAGAGAACCGGTAGCAAAAATCCCTGCCCCTGCCCCCCATGCCCAGCTGAGCCACGCGATCATCAGAGCCTTTTTTTTCTTTTACATGGCTCTGACGAGCCAAGCTCTGACGATCCCAGCTGAGTTGCCTGCTAACCACTAGCAAAAATCCCCCCCCCCCCTCCAGCTTGCTTACCTCAGCTGCTGGTTGCAACGCCAGCCTTGCTTCACTTGCTGTAATACCTGCAATCCATTGCATCAGCAAGCAACTGAATCTCCCTGCCTGCAATCAAGCTCATTGGTGAGCAGCTCTATCTGCCTGCCTGCCTTCCTGCCTGCCTTGTACCTTCTATTGCAGGGGTCTCCAACCTTGGCAACTTTAAGACTTGTGGACTTCAACTCCCAGCAAAGCTGGCTGAGGAATTCTGGGAGTTGAAGTCCACAAGTCTTTAAAGTTGCCAAGATTGGAGACCCCTGTTCTATTGCATAACTTTTTTTCCCCTTTGGGAGCTTTAAAAAAATAGTTAATTGAGGATTTTTTTAGTTCTTTGTTTAGACCTAGCCATTTAAAGTTTAGGAAGTTTTAAATTTAGCTGCTTTTATTTAAAAATAAAAATAAAAATAAAATAAAATAATATTTGTGCAGCTTTCTGATATTTAGTGTGTTTCTGTAGTGTTTCACTCTAACTACACAAACACACAAAATCTCACAAAGCTGTATGTGGAATTTTGTGTGTGTAAAGTGTGAAAGTTGGTTTTTTGGGCTTTTTGTGGCTGTGAGGTTCCTGCTTGTTGCAGGGGCCATTTTGGGTCTAGCACAGCTGCTTTTACATTGTGGGTGAGCCTGTTGTGTTGTGTTGTGTTTTGTACCACCAAGCTCCACCCACTAATTAAGCCACACCCACAGAACCAGTAGCAAAAAATTTTTAGATTTCGCCCCTGGCTCAAAGTAAGTGAGTTCTGTAAATGAGGAGGGACTTAAACGTGATCTCATTCAAACACAGCACTTTAGTATATCCCAATTTTCAGTACTTACATTCTGCTTAGTGCAATATTCTCCCCAATTAATAATTTGGCTTTTCTTCAAAATTATTTTCATAGATAAAGTGAGCAAACCAGAAAGGTGGGAGAGGATGCCATTTAAAATGAGGTTATAAGGTAAAAGTCTAGCTAATGAAACCACAAAAATCTAAATGGGTCTTTCTATTATATGTTTTTTTGTTATAAGTTTACATTATTAAAAAAAAATCTTATACAGTAATTGGTATAAACGGCAAAACTGAAGTGTGTAGGAAAAAAATCTTTGGTGATTTTAGTTTAAAGCATTGTTTGACCCTGTCATTGTAGTTATGTTATATAATTTAGTTTAGTTTAGTTTATTTTATTAAATTTGTGTACCGCCCTTCTCCTAGTGGACTCAGGGCGGTGCACAGCCAGGAAAAAAAAAACACTTCAATACAAAATTTAAAATTTGTAAAAGAATTAAACAATTTTTGGCCCAGAAAATTTAAAAAACCCATAGGCAATTTAAAATTTAATATGTTGCACAGCCCCAGCCAATTTTGATTTAGACAGTAACTCATTAAACCTAACCTGTGATCATGTCTTTCCTGTGTTTTTCTAAATTTTATTGTCCCTCCATGAATATACTGTATCTATGACAGTAATTGTCTACTTACAAAGGCTCATCTAGTATATTTTCCCAGGATGTATAGATTAAAATGGATAAAAAATAATTATGATGCAATACAGTACATTTGTAAAAAGATATATCTTAGTATTGCAAGGTTTTTTAATAAAAAGAAATATGGCAGTAGGAAATGGGTTAACTAGAATAATATCCTTTTGGATGATTTACTGGGTTGGGGATTACAGTGCTCTCACTCCTTCTTAGGAATAGTTTCCCTTGGCACTTTTTGAGGAAAGAGAGTTCAGCTTGGTAACTATTCCTCTCCCTCCGGTTTTTTTAACATCTATATGATGAAAGTATTGGAAGAGGTCTGTTATTTCAAGGTAGGGTATTGTCTCCCTGCAGGTGATACTCATTTGCATTCCAGGCCCATTTCTTAAAGTAAAAGTAAAGGTTCCCCTCGCACATATGTGCTAGTCATTCCAGACTCTAGGGGGCGGTGCTTATCTCAGTTTCAAAGCCAAAGAGCCAGTGCTGTCCAAAGACGTCTCCGTGGTCATGTGGCCGGTATGACTAAACGCCAAAGGCACATGGAATGCTTTTACCTTCCCACCAAAGGTGGTCTCTATTTTTCTACTTGCATTTTTTACATGCTTTCGAGTAGTTAGGTTGGCAGAAGCTGGGACAAGTAACGGGAGCTCACCCCGTTACGCGGCACTAGGGATTCAAACAGCTGACCTGCCAATCTTTCGATCGACAAACTCAGCATTTTAGCCACTGAGTCACCGCGTCCAATTTCTTAGTTTAGCAATAATTTCATAGAAGAATATTCTGTATGTTTAAAGACACAGAATTATTTTATGAAAATAATTGTTGAATGTAAAAATGTATATTTTACTGTGACAAATTCCTAATAATACTAATAATCAAAGTATTCTTTTGGGTAGGAAAGATTAATCACTTGATTTTGAAAAATGTCAGTTTGGCTTTGTTTTTTTCTTCATCTAGAAAAATTATTTAGTTTATCTGTTCAGCACCATTTTATATGGCTTGCAGTCTATTGATACTCCTAATTACATGGAATATTATATCAGGTATTTTCATCATTTTTTTTTTGATTTACAAGCTTATCTATTTAAACAAACATATTGTGCTTCTACTGACAATTTATAACCTTTACATTTTCCACTTAGACAAAACCTGTGAAATGCCATTTAACTATAAAGACAAGGAAAGTTACTGAATAATTTGGATATAAAAATCTGTAAATATGTTAGCTAAACATTTACAGCTTTTAATCCTCAATGCCTTCAGGACTATGCAGCAGGTTGATGGAAGTCTTGCTCAAGATTTTAAAGGAAATAGTTGTAGTTAACAAGACCAGGTCAGGTGTCCTGGAACCAAGTGATTTAAAGTATCATTTTTATTCACCTCAACTTGCTTGCATTTAAGAATGAAGTATTTTTTCATTTGTTCTTTTTTTATGACTGTTAAATTGATTAACAAAAAAACACCAGTCTTCTTCTACCGTAGCCCTATGTCAGCTCTTTTGTTATGTCAAAAAATGTTTGTTTTTTTCCCCAACCCTTTACCTACAACGCCAACTGTTTACAGATTTTATTAAAATTTTATATTATTATTATTATGATACTATATAACCTCCCGGTGAAAGAGTTTTGCCTTTTATAGACTATCTAAATATATTTTAAATAGATGAATATCTAAATATGCATGTATTGATATTTGACTGAAGTAATTATATTGGGAAAAAATTATGCTAGTTAATTTGAATATGTCTCTGGAACTTTAGTTGTTAATTGTTCTATCATTCTATTTGTTAATGCCATCAAAGATATTAATACACTGGTAGAATTAAGGACAGGTTTTTTGAACACATTTGTAGACAATAGTACTATTACTCTTCCTATTATATTTGGTGAGAAGAATTCCTTCCATATCCTATTTTATTCCCCTCAAGGTTATTTCTAGGAAGGCTCCTTTTATTTTGACTTGCCTTTTACTTCCACAGTGTTTCAGTTAGAATCTAGTTATTCTGTTCTACCCATAAAGAAGTGTGGGTGCTCTGAATTCCAGAAGAATTGTTTCTCTGGGGAGGCATAGTTTAATGGGGCGTTCTCAATGTTCTGTTATTATCAAAACTTGGATGAAGCCCTACATTACTTCTTTCCCTTTTATTTTGATTTTTAAAGGTGATTTTATTCTTAAGATTGTTAAGCACATTCTGAGATTTTGCTTTCCTAATATTATCTCCACAGTTGTGAACTGCCTGTCTGTACTTCTTTTGTGACCTGGCCCTGCATATTTTTTGTTTTCAGATTCTCCCTAAGATTTTGGTAGAAGTATTAGCCGCTTCTGCTGTCTTCCAGTTTTTTTTCCCTCCTTATTGAAACTTTTGAAGTCTTTGATAGTTCATTTTGAGCTCATTTGCCCATAAGTTTTTTTTTTTCTGTCATGGGACTTACTTAGCATAGCTCTGAGTTTATTAAAATCTAAAGTTTAGTCTAAAATATAAAATGATTATCCTCAGTTTTAGTTTATCTTTATATCAAGAATTCCATCATTGCAAATTACCCTATTATTCCTCCTGCTTCCTGAACTAAGTGTTCTTTATTGATTAGTATTAAGTCAAGCATAAAATAACTGATTGTCTGGTGCCTGTGAAGGAGAATACTGTCAGCAAGATAAGTCTGGAATTTCCTGGAAAGTCTATGCTTCACAGTGGTTGTTCTCCACTAGATGTCAGGGTAATTAAAGTTTTCCATCACTGCAACTTCATGCATCTTTGAATGATGTGCAATTTGCTTTTGCAAGGACTCATCCACTTCCTCTACTTGGTTATGCAAATAATAGTAGACATCATAATATTGAATTTCTTTTTCCTCTTTCTCTTGTTTTAATCTGAATGCTCTGTACAGTGTTGTCAGATTTATTCATTTGAATTTCTGAGCATGAATGGATATTTTTAACCCTCAGTATAACTTTTCCCTTTCTTTTGTTTTCATTTCCTTTGAACAAATGTATTCTTTAATTACTATATTGTTATAACTTGTTGTTTCTGCTATTAAATCGTATTTGGCTTCGTTTTATTTATTTCTTCTACTTCAAACATTAGAATAAAGACAAAAGGCATACATTTTATGACCCAATTTTCATTTTTCCTGATATTTCTTAAGTGGTTTCTTTCTTTTTCACCCACATTTTAATTTCCACATGTCTTTGTGGTCTTACTTCAATTTTTTCTTTTCTACCTATAGAATTTGATTTAAAATGTGCTAATTAAGATCATGATGCTTTGGTCATTGACCAAATGGGAGCTATAACCTTATGTCAGCAGTATCAATTATTTGATTGAATTGATGTTTCTAGGCAAAGAAAATCCAACTTTCATATGTATCTTTTTCTACATGACTAACCGTGGGATTAAATTGGATTTTCTTTGCCTAGAAACATCAATTCAATCAAATTGATATTTGTATATGAGCATAAAGGGCACATTTGATATGTTAAATAACTAGTCATTTAAATCAAAATGTTTAAATATAATTGGTGTTAATGAATAATCTAATGTAATATAATGGGTTTTCTGTACTGCAAAATTATATTTGATGTTTTGATGTTATTCTGTGTCCTAAAATCAGTAATTCTCAGTATTTTAGACTATTCTAATAGTTCTTCTTTTGTTTTCTAAAAATAGTTAATACTTTCTAATCATCCAGATAGTTTTTGTTAGAGTTATCTCTTTCTTTCAGCTAATATGTAAATATATTATTGCATGTCTGTATCAGAAAGTGAAGAAAAACAAAAAAAATAGGGATATCACTTTTTATGTAGTGCCTACAGTCCTGTTACATTATCATAAAACACAAGCCAGTTTTTTCTTTTTTTCTGAGTACAGTACATATGCCTCTTCAATGAATGCTTTAGACACTTATACCAAAAAATTACTTCTATAATTTAGAACAGATCTTCCTGATCTTTTACTTTTTTCTACAGATAAATTTACGTCTCATTTTGGTAAGTGGAAAAACGAAAGAGTTCTTGTTCTCACCAAATGATTCAGCAGCGGACATTGCAAAACATGTATATGATAACTGGCCAATGGGTAAGTACTAGAATGTTAATATTTATTATTTGGTCAGTATTCCAGTCTATTCCATGGAATGGGTAGAAAGAATATCCTTATCAAAAATAAAATATTGAAGTGCTAATATATATGCATATATTTCAAAATATATGCATCAGCTATTTATGTGCTTTAGCCAATGTGGTTTATTTCCCCCTGTCTAAAATCAATAAGTGTTGAATAACATTGAATGCAAATACCAGGAGGGCCAAAATTGTACACTAGAACTATATTTTTAATAAACTGACATTTTGAATTCTTATCTAGCAGGAAAAATGTCAAGAAGGGAAGGGCTAATGGAATGCAAAATATTTCAGATTCAAACCACCTCATTTTAAATTGTTTCACAATCCAAATAGACACCCTTAGTTGTTTTGAAAGTGTTTTTTTTAAAGATTTTAAATGTCATATGGCTCACATTCATAACAACTTGCATATTATTAATAATTATACATCTATAAAACCATTGTAACTCTTATGAAATTATATTCCCCATGTGCTATTTGGAAGTAGAATAGTAGGAACTAGGCCTCCAAAGACAAGTTGTCTGTTAGGCGTTATAATTCTGACTGTAGGATTGATCCTGTGTCCCCCTATAAATGTATGCTGCTCAAAAAAACAAAGGGAACACAAGCAGAAGTTATGCGAGATCTGAATGAATGAAATAGCCTTATTAAATACTTTGTTCTTTAATACAGTAGTTTATACACTGCTCAAACACCTAAAGGGGACACAAAACTACCATATGTAACAAACAAAGTATTTAATAAGGCTATTTCATTCATTCAGATCTCGGATAACTTCTGCTTGTGTTCCCTTTATTTTTTTGAGCAGTGTATATTCATGTGCATATTTATTAACAGATAACATTTATAATGTTAAAACTATTAAACCTGAGCCCTCTCTTGCATGGATAAGCTTATAAAATTGATGAAACCTAAATGCATGTAAGTAACTGACCATGTGATTGGAATTAAATTAGCATTGCTCTCTGCTGCACTTAAGTATAATTAGGAATGTAGTGACGCTACCATTAAATCATATTTAGCAATATATATCCTACTAACGTTATAATTAAACATTTACATAGAGGCATGGGAAAAAAACCCTTCAAACAATAATGGCAACATTTTAAAAAATCGGTAAAGTTAAAATGTTTGAGGTTGTAGAAATGGTAAAAAGAAAAATACAATAGCTGCAGCAGCAACAGCAAAGAAAAGTAATGAAAATTTTAGCGCGGCACCAAGTTCATCAAATTTTGAAGGAGAGTTCTATTGGCAAAGTACATCTCAGTAAAGATACTTTGCTTAATTGCTCTTATCTTTGTAATTTAATGATTGCGCAATTCTAAAATTATGCAATCCTTAATATATCTAGGCACCAAGTCATGTAAGACTTAAAGCTATCATTATAACTTCTGCCTAGTCATTTTGAAAACTAACAGAATTGCCATTTAAGAAGATAAAATTTCAAGCAACTAATTATGGTCAGTTATTTAATTGTTATATGTTTATTAATGTTTTTCAAAAACTGCCCATTGTATAATAGGTTGTAGTGGATTTATGTTAATGTTATCAATGGGTGCTTGATATTATTGCAAAGATGTGCACTTGGTATATTACATTCTGTT
Source organism: Masticophis lateralis (assembly GCA_030761175.1). Taxonomy (NCBI): domain Eukaryota; kingdom Metazoa; phylum Chordata; class Lepidosauria; order Squamata; family Colubridae; genus Masticophis; species Masticophis lateralis. The sequence continues at coordinate 24,011,553 of JAUDYJ010000004.1, read as the reverse complement.
ATTAAAAGGCATTTTTATTACACATGTCTTTTGGGTTCTAATACTAATCTAATACTAATGCTTCAAACTTGATCTCAGAGGTGGGCATGCAAGACTCTCAAAATGTTGGACTGTAGTTCTTGCCATTCTTCACCACCATCCATGCTGACTAACAGCTGGTGAGAATTGATTAACATCTAACCTGGACAATCTGAGTTTGTTTATTGAATGTATACTCTGACCTGCTTTTTTCAACATTCAAAGGAACATGACCTACAAGCAGAGTCTTATAATTGAAAAGTGACTATTTGTCTCATCAAGACAAAAGTCCAAAATATACTTCCAAATCAGCTTTGGGATAATTACAAAAAGAAAAAACAAAAGAAAGAAGACTCACTAGACTATTTGATAATGGAATAGAGTAGAACTAGAAAGTGGAAAGGTGATGTAACTATAGTCTATAGAAATTTTATCTCACTGAGTAGAAGCTCCTTGGAAAGCATGCCACTTCTGAGAGTTTTCTGTTGCATATGGATGGTCACAACTTCTCTTTGAACTAATTTTCATTTAAATATCCTACCTATCCTACTGGTACACAATGTGTCTACCAGCCAGACTAATAAATATCACAACTTGCTGAGGGGTTTAGGAATATAACAAAGTGGCAATTTGTCTATTAACTTTGTCTATTAATTGTCAAATTAACTTAAATGCTCCAATTGAATAATTAGCATAGTTACAGTGCTAAACTTGAATCTTAAGAGCTTTTACATCCTGCAGCTTTAAACTGCTAAAGTCTTACGTGTAAATGGCTGGAAGCGAAGTTAGCTAAAGAAATACCTTTCCAGATATCAGTGTTTTGGCCATGGTGATGGCTTGTCTGGACTGTATCATGGCCTGTGATCAATGAATTCCCTGCTTGTTTATTCCCGAACTCGTAAAAAACACAATTATGTAGATCAATTTTGAAGCAAACTTAGATTTGCTATTCAAACTATGGTAACCCAATTCAGTTTAGAACTGAAACCTAGTTAATTTTAGCCATTAAACCTTTGTATAATGGCTGCTATGTCAGTGTCCAGAGTATGAGCTTATACACAATCTCAAGCATGGACCTTATTATCCCCTCTACTAATCCTTATTTCCAATATGTTTGTTAAAGTATAATGCAGGGATATATATACCCTTGTGCGTTTCCAATATTAAAGTGAGAACATAACATTTCTCCCATGTTGAAAGCAAATTTTCATGCATTTATTTTTATACCTAATAGCAGAGCAATAAGCAGAGTGTATAGGCAGCCCTATTTATGTTATATGGAAAAATGCAATAATTACAAGCCACAACTCTACTTCATGACCAAGTTTGATGAGGACATTCTCTTCATTCACTTTTTGCTGTTATGTGTGTGTGTGTGTGTGTGTGTGTGTGTGTGTGTGTGTGTGTGTGCGCACGTGTGGCCTGAATACACACAGAAATGCATATGGCCAACTTGACGTCACTCATGTCGAGGGGTGCCTCTCCTCTCCTCACCATGCCCCTCTCCTCCCAGTCACTTGTTGTCACTCCCAGCCTTTTCTCGCATCCTGGCCACTCACCTCAAAGGCCTCAGCATATCTATATTTCCGTAAAAATGTTGTTCGCCTTTTTTCGACTTTATTATCTGCATCTACATACTATAGATGTACTTTCATGGATCACTGAAAGGAAGAAATGGCTCACACACACAAGAGTGTGATAGGCAGGTCACAAAACAGGCTTTTGAGGGGCTGCCACAAAGAAGGGAGGGCAGTGTATTTTCCAGAGCAGCAGAAGGCAAAACAAGAAGCCGTGGATGGAAAATGAGCAAAGATAGAAGCAACCTAAAACTAAGAAGAAACTTCCTGACAGTGAGAACAATTAACCAGTGGAACTGCTTGTCTCCAGAAGTTCTGGGTGCTCGATCACTGGAGGTGTTTAAGAAAAGATTGGACAGCCATTTCTCTGAAATGGTATAGGGTCTCCTCCCAAGGTCCCTTCTAAGTGTTATTCTGTTATCCTGACACGTTTCTCAGGCCCTCCACTAAGATTTTGGTATCCTCAGTTTTCCTGCCTGAGCAGGAGGTTGGACTAACCCTAACCCTAACCCTAATCCTAACCCTTTCAACTCTTGTTATTCTGTTCTTCCTGAGCTAAATATGCTAAAACCTTCATTGGGAATTTATCTCTTATGCTCTCTCTGGACTAATGAGTTAAAGAGTTGCATCTAGACATTCATTTTAATAGATTTTTAGAAACCTGCAGTTGAAAGTACTTCATGTCTCCTTACCCTGAAAACCCAATTTCATTTGGAATTTAATCCCAAGATTAGCCAGACTTGAAATGCGAGCGAGTCTTGCCATGTCCCCCCAAGGTGACCCTTTGGCTGAGTGTGGCTGTCCTGGAATGGATCTCCCTCCCCCGCCGTTGGCCTTACCTTACAGCCCATGAGGCTCGCACCGTTCTGCTCACTGCGGTTGCCTGCAACAGTAAGACCAATGGCGGGGGAGGGAGATCTGTTCCGGACCCGCTGCGCTTGGCTGAAGGGCCACTTTGGGGGGAACACAGTGAGGCTCACTTGCCTTTCGGGCCTGGCGTGCTTGGCTTCTGTCAGGCCTCTGGACAAATGCCACCTGCTCACCCTCCCTTCCACCTCAGGTCCTGCATCCAGCCTGCAGTGAGGGACACACCACTTTGGGCCAACCCAGCTAGCCGGCAGGTAGGTGGGCAGCCCTCAGGAGAGAGCACTATGCTGGAGCAGACGCCACTGCTCTGCGGTGGGGTGCGCACGTGCAGCCCCGAGACATCCCCCTGCCTGCCAGACGCTGGCCCCGTTGGGATCTGAAGGACAGGGCGCTCAGGCTGGAGAAGGAGCATGGAAACTCTGGAGCTCCTTGAGGCCTTTGGGATATATCAGGTCATCCAAGACTTTGCTACCCGGGAAGAGCTCCATCGTGGAGCACTATGTCCCTGGACCAGGTGCCTACTCTTGGGCTTCCCGCCTCCATGGAAGCCAAGAGCCGGGCCCAAAAGTGTCACTGAGTGTCACCGGCTGAGTGCCACTGTGTCCTGCCCACCAAGGTGGCCCTTTGAATGTGCGGGTCTCCCTCCCGTACCGTTGGCCTTACCTTCTCAGGTCAGGTGAGTGGGCAGGAGGCCAGGCGAGGAGTGGCTGGGGGGCTGAACTGCCCAAAAAGTTAGCTACCAGTTTGACTGAACCGGTGTGAACTGGCTCTATCCCACCACTGTATATATGTATGTGTGTATGTGATATGTCTATGTGTGCGTGCGTGCACGCGCATGCTTTCTAACTTCTAGGTTGGCAGGAGCTGGGTTGAGGACAGGAACTCACCCATTGCGTGGCGCTCAGGTTTCAAACCTGGGCTGCTGGCTTTCCAGCTGACAAATCCAGCAATGCAGTACTGCAGGCTACTTCTGCTGACTGCTGGCTGCCTGCAATTTGGCAGTTCGAATCTCACCAGGCTGAAGGTTGACTCAGCCTCCCATCCTTCCGAGGTCTGTAAATTGAGGAGCTAGATTGTTGGGTGCAATATGCTGTCTCTGTAAACAACTTAGAGGGGGCGGTAAAGCACTGTGAAGTAGTATATAAGTCTAAGTGCTATTGCTATTTAACTGCTGAGCCACCAGGTTGCGCCCCCACCCCTTTTTATAAATGGGAGATGAATCTGTTTTCTAATTATTTTTGTATGTACAGGACTTGTACTTTATCTACAGTCATTATACTTTTATCCTAGTTTTATTAGTTTCTTTTATTTTCTTTCCAGTCCATTCCCATTTCTACTCTTGACTCAGCCAAATAATGATTTGATCCTCAATCAAAACCTTATATCACCCTTGTGTCCTTAGTAAATTATGTCAGTGTTTCATCACAAACGATCAAATGAAGTGTGTGCTTTTAGAATCATCCTATTGTGATATTTATATGTAAATAGTCTTCATACTTAACCCACATAGTTGAGACAGATCTTTTTCTAAGCAGGTATTTCTAAACAGTTGCTATTCTGATTCTTACTCCCTAAATGACCTACTTTTTCTATATTCACATCTCATTTGCACTGAGCCGTTAATATCAATTACAAAATAACTTCAATATAAACATTTATAAACATCTTGAGTATTTTTAGAAGGAATTTCTGGAGTTATTTTCTAGTTCAGTTCCCTTTGACTTGTCTCTTTAAGGCTGAAATTGAAAACCTATCTTTATGACAAGAAAAGAAACATACTCAAAAGAATATTTATAAACTGGTGTGTGATTAGCCTTGCTGGAAGTTTATAAGAAGTAATATATAATTTCAAAATTAAATAATTGAATTATGTTATTTTTCTTGTTGCTTTTCCAGATTGGGAAGAAGAACAAGTGAGCAGTCCAAATATTCTGAGACTTATTTATCAAGGAAGATTTCTTCATGGCAATGTGACACTAGGAGGTAACAAAAGAAATTGGCTTATAAACATCTTCTGAGTGAACTAAAAATTAAAAAAATATTTCATTGATTTGGGAACAATTGAAAGTTAAAATACACTTTTTGGAAAGTTCAGCAAATGGTATAGTTGAAATCGAAACCGAGAATACTTTTAATATGAATTGTTTTTTTTAATTGAGGTTATAAAAGTATTATAGTTTTAGTTTTTATATTGCATGGTAATGTTAGAAAATATAATCAAAATGAAACTAAGATTAAGGAAGTATCCTAGATCTTATAATTATGAGTAACAATGTTGGTGGCTGATTCAAAATAAATTTTCTCACATCTAGCATTGCTTTTCAGATACACACTGCTAGTTAGTTACACAAGATTGGTATTATCTCACTTGGAGTAGAAAAGCTGTTCAGTTGTGCCCCCTTGTGGTGTGCCTTACTGATTCTTTTTAACTGAATAACATCTATAGTATCTAGTACCTGCCAGGTTATTCTTTGATTGCTAATGACATCTCAGATGGAGTATAAATGTATTTGGATATGGACAATTTACCTCTAATTTCTACCACAACACTTAAACATGAAGATTTTTAGCTTACAGAAAATGAACAAAATTGAACTAACAGAAGAATCCTGCATTTAGGCTTATCTTGTTAGCAAGACACAAAAAGGAAAGGAACTGGGACAGAAGATGTAATGAATGAGTGCAGGCAAAAATTCTTATGAATAGAACTAGTTCATATAAGAAGCTGAAGATTCTTACTCTGTCTTTAGAGCTGCTAAATTTTTCTTTTTTCTCTACTACTATCTCTGTCACAATACAGTGTAAGGATTAAGACATTTTGAAACATGAAGAAAAATTATTTCTTGGAACATTAGAAGCATTGGGATTCTTGATGTAGGCTTTTCCCAGATGATAGTTTTTTTCACTTATTAGTTTTCTATGAATAGTTTGCATTCTTTCAGAATATTTTCTGCATTACATTGAATGCTTTTTCTTGTAGCATTGTTAATGTACTCTTGCCTCTATATTTAAATCTGGCATTTTTTTCTACTTTTAATGGCTTCTTTATAATGGTATCTCACACAAGGCATTGTGATTCAGGTTTGAGAAGGACTGACAGATTAAATATCTTTCAAGAAAGCCATCAGAGATGTCCATTGAAAAGCTAAAATTAAAAGAGCACATGAGGAAATTGTCTCTGGCTATTTCTTCTCCATTTATCTCACAACAGGAAGTAGAAAATCTGCTAGGTAGCAATATAAATCAGTCTAGCTACAGGAAGTACAACAGATCCTTGTGTTTTTCATTTCTTTTCAGCTTTTCTAGTTGCTTTGACCTTCCTTTTTCTCCCAGCCAGTGTAACCATGCACTGGGGAATCATGAAATCCCAATTTCTCAGTTTATAACATTAATCTGAAAAATAAACAGCATGGAGTTTTGAAATTACCAAACTTGTTTCCAGCGACATCTCTGACGGGCAGATACTGAAGAAGTTAAGACAGAGCAAAATAAACCTGCTATATTTACAGTACATTTGGGTTGTGCAGATATTTGGATTCAAAGTTAGAAACATGCTTCAGTTCCAGTGGTGGGATTCTACCGGTTTGCACTGGTTTGGTAGAACTGGTAGTTAAGCAATTTGGAGAAGTGGTTGTTAAAAGAAATCTCCTTTTGTTTTTTTCCACTTTACAGGTTTAATCCTGTAAGGAATTACAACATTCAGTGTTGTTTCCTAGCCTAATCTTTATTACCCTGCTTACAGAAACTGCCTCTCTGGCAGTATGCCTAGACTTACTGTGGCTTCCGGTTCAGGAGGTTCTTGGAGGGTGGTTTTTTTTTTTTTTTTGCTTGACTTTCTTAAAGAGGAAGGATTGTTTTAAGCTTTTTACACTGCTGTTGGGAGGAAATACTCCCCTGTTGGAGTTCTTCCAGCCATGGTGCAATGATCAGCACTTTGAAGAAATAATTAAATAACGATGCAGAAGCTTTTAATGACAAGGAACCAAGATGAGTGACATTCAGCAAGGCTTATTGGCTAGCTAGAAAGATTGACATTCAAATGTGAGTTTACATATCCTTTCTGACTTTTGGTCTAAAACTGTTTTTTGGTGAAGTTTAATTTTGTGCTTGGTGATGTTTAATCCTGTGTTTAGTGCAGTTGTAAAATGAGTGACACGGTTGTTAAGAATGCTGCAACGGGCATAAATGTGAAGATGGTCATAAGTGTGAGGACCGGTCAAAAGTGTGAGGACCGGTCAGAAATGACTTTTTTCAGCCCTCTGAATAGTCCTTATACACATAGCCATGGCCACCCAGCCACATGACCAGCTAGCCATGGTCACCCGGCCACATGACCAGCAAGCCACAACCACCCAATCATATGACCACCAAGCCATACCCACCCAAATTAGCCACACCCACAGAACCGGTTGTTAAAAAAATTGAATCCCACCACTGTTCAGATCCTGTGTGCAATGAATGTGTCCACACCAGATGAAAAGCACATTTTCTTCTCTGGATCCATACACCTGCATGGTAGCAGCCAGTGGTCAAACTTACTTCAATTTTAAATGTTAAATAGAGTTAGCCATGATTAGGACTTCGATGACAAAACCTCCAGGAAAGAGCAAAGCTCTTGGAAATGCTTGGAAATTGAAAAGTCTCAGAAGGCCATAGCAAGTCACTTTTATATTACTACAAGAATACTAAATGGACAGGTCCATAAAATCAACAGGAATCAAGCTCAATTACAAAAGAATTTATGCACACAGACACACAATCACCAGTATATTACTGAATTTATGTATATAGATTGTAGTATATATTGTATTACAGTTTCTTCCATTCATAGTTGACCCAATCATTGGCATAATGATGGGTAATATAGAGCAATTAATGTGTAGGGTCAGTGAATATGAAGTGATATAAAACAGCTGTTCAATCCATAGCAACCTCATGGGCATAGAAGTGTTTCATTATCTGTTATTTTAATTAAATCAATTATGGCTACATTGACTTTTAATTTATCCTTCCACATCAATAGATTTGCAGAAGTTAATAAAATACTTTACTTTTCTGCTTTTACAATTTATATTCTGTAAGCGGCTTGAGAGATTAAGTTAAAGAAATGCTAGTTTTTTTAAAAAAAATGTGTACTATGAATACTAGCAGAGTCAGGAAACAATTGTAATGCAATTGAAATTATGGAACAATATTGTGCATTATAGAGGAGCATTACAAAACTTTTTCTTTTTTGCAGCATTAAAATTGCCCTTTGGCAAAACAACAGTGATGCATTTGGTGGCTAGAGAGACATTGCCAGAACCAAATTCTCAAGGTAGGCTTAGCAAATTGCAACATATTTTTAAATTGGATATTGTAGCTGAAAAATGAGAAGAAAACAGTTTTTATTTGTTGTAAATATGTTACGTTTATGATCAGTCTAGTGTTTTCTTGGATTCCTTTGAACTATTGAATTTAAATTCAGAATTGGACATTTAATTTGCCAGATTAATCTGAGATCAAAACTCGTGGATTGGGTTAGGCCATGAAGACTTGAACAATATTGTTCTGTCCCTGCAGAATTTGGTTGGAATAGTGTGATGAGAAAGGGGGTGAGATGAGAGGTAAAGGTTGTCTGTAAACATTCATTGCTGCCAATCTGATACACTATTTTTAATTTTTTTATTATTGAAAAACTAGTGCTCATGAACCTGCATTTTCTTTCTGAGTTTTGAAAGGAAGTTTTCAATTGTAAAAAATCCATATCTTGTATGTGCATTAGGGAGAACGCTCAACCCAACTATTAGATTAAAGTGAAGAGAGAGACAGTTTTTTTCTTCATACAGGCTACAAAAGCGCTTAACTAGTATTTATGTTTATAGAAACAAATAAACACCTATGCCCATCCATATAATCTGTTAGCCAATTTTCAGTACATTGCATGGTAGATAATAATCCGTGTGGTCTACCATCTAATCTACTTTTGTATTCCAAGAATAAAAAAAACAAGACAACAGGGAACTTGTGGCATTTCCCATTGATTATTTTTATGGCCCTTATTCCATCAGAACATAGCCAATTCAAAATATTCCAGTGAATCTTTTGAGAAAATAGGATAGCAATTGTTTTCATTCCATGTAAAACCCTATTACTACTCTATTCAACATTATAATAATATTGTAAAGCTTTTATAATGCATATACGGTGTTTTGCATTAATTATCTTGAAAACATTTTGTTTATTTTTCTGTAGGGCAGAGAAATCGTGAAAAAACTGGAGAGAGCAATTGTTGTGTGATCCTGTAGAAGCGCCACTGTATCTGCTTCTTGTGATGTAGAATAGTTTTTGTCTCTCATGCTGCAGGATTAGAGGAGACCAACATTGTTTCAAAAACCCTTTCTGCCTATCTGTGAATCCACTGAACTGAAATATTACATGAACCTGGTCACACTTTTTTTTCTAGAACAATGAATACTTTTTTTATTTCTACTCTTTATGTTGTTGAACAAGCTTATTAATGCATCATTTCGCCAATGAATTTTCTCTCCAAGAAAAAAATTAACTACTCTTCAGCAGAAATCATTTTGTTACCTTAAAATCATTCTTAACCGGAACTTTAACGAATCACGAATACTAGGGGCAATTTGCACTAAAACAGTTGAATATATATAGACCTCATCAACAAATGTTCTAAGTATTTCCAACACTGAGAAATTAATCAGCACTGAAAAAAATCCATAATTTTTTTCTTAAATTCAGTCATGGCCAATAGAAAGCAGGGAGATAGATGGGTGGGAAAGAGTAACTACTAAGTAAATTCTACCTAAGTCACCCTTGATGACCAAGTGGCACAAAACACTAACTGATAAAATTGTCTATATATTAAAAAATCTCACTGCAACAAACTATGTGCCTGTAATTTTAAAGCACTCTGTAGAGGGCTCTTGCAACTTTTTTTTTTTAATCGATGTGCACTCTTCTTTCGTACATTTGTTGAGTGCTTGTTTAGACAGCACAAATAAGTGCAGAGAGTGCATTTCCTAGCCTTAATATGGGAGGGGTAATTTCCTGTAGTTCATAGGCTTTTATTATTGTGCATAAATATTAAAGACCTCATTTACTAATCAATTTATGTCTTTGAATATCTACAATTGATGTTTTTCAGTCATCCTTATTCATCTGATCTTAGTGTCCAGTGTCATGCTTACTCAACAGTGACTTCAAAGAGATAATTAAAAGGATAAAATAGAAAAAAATGCTAAATGATGAGTTCATTTGTTTGTTATTTGCATTTGATATTAGTGCTTGCAATTGTATTGGAAATCAAAAGCTGTTTTTTAAAAGCATACATAGTTACAAAGGATGCCATTATTTTATTTCATGTAATTTAAAAAAAGATATGCTAAAAAATTTGCACAGCACTAAAGCATGAGGTAGTTTCATCTAAACTTGTAAAAATTATATAAAGATTTTATATTTTTTCTACTAGGGAGAAATCTTCCTAGTTGAAAGTAAAAAATATGTAGAATATATTTAATTAAAAAAACTTATAAAAACATGGCTATAGAACTTAAGTATAGATTGGCGGGTAAAATAATACAACAATAAACTATATAAATAGATTTAGGCTTTTAAAGATGCAGACTGACATTGTGTTCTGTATTTGAGTCCATAGCCATTACAAATGTTCCGTGTTTTGAATGATCTTCATTTAAATGTAATCAGGTTACTTTATTCAATGTTACTGCTTTGAGAAAATGCTTTATATGCAGTAGGCCTACAAAGATATTGTTCATAATGATCAAAATTAAATTTGTATAGAGCAGAGTTTTAAACAAATTGTAAATAGCACTAAACATTTTCCTTCTGCAACCTGTACTGATAGATTCTTCTGTAAACTAAATAAAAGAAGAATATTGTAGTGTACCTGGTTGTGATTTGGGGAGCTTGATCTGGCTGGCATCATTTTTAAATTAGTTCTATTGTAACAGAACTCTCCTAGTTCTCTTTTTAATCATTAAATTACTAGGTTTGGAATACCAGGAGTGATGTGAATTTTACAATTTAGTTTGATTGCATTTGTTTCAGTTTTACCAGCCTTTTCTATGGAAGCTGAAGATAATGCACATTCAAGATTTCTTCTCTTTGGTTTCTGTAACAAGCCACTAGGACGTCAAAACAAATATCTATCATCACATCAATGTGCAAATAGTGTAATGTTGTACTTGTCCTATGATGTCTGACACAAGTTCCATCTTTTGCATAATGACATGTCATGCCCCTTGCCTCACGGAATTCTGTGATGTCCTTTATCTTCTTACAGAACAAGGGATGTGGTGGTGCAGTCTGAATAATGGCACATGGCATTGCTGAGACTGGTTCTAAAGAGGTGGCCTGGGCAAGCCTTTGGGGAATGGCACAATTGCTCCCACAGCCCAGCACTCCCCAGAATCTGCTGCACACAACTTCAGACAGTGTTCTCTTTCTGTTGATAGGCCTTCACAGCCTACTCAAGGGTGCTCTGGGTCACACGAGGCCTTCATTGTTGAAGCAGCTTCAGAGATTGCTCTTTTACAGTCTCAGAAAATTGTGCGAAGTGTGAGAGCACAGCCTTCTTGCATGATTTCCAGAAGATCTGGAGGCTCCACAACAACATACCTTATTCTCACGTGGCATCCACAGCCTCTGAAAACCACATGAGAGTGGTGGAGCGTTTCAAGAATAGTTGTTGTGGGGTGTTGGTGAATATCAGTGTGTGACCTAAAACAAGACATGTCACTTTTGACGTGTGTCATAGGTTGGCCATTACCGATTAAGTTTAACGAAAGAAAGACAAAAACAATACTTGAGAAAAAAGAAAGAGGGCTAAACATACAAAGAGGGATAGTGAAACTTCAGTTCAGCCTCCAGCTGATCATACAAACAGCACCACTTTTCATGGACCTGGAGACTTAACCCTTACCCGTTTTCTCTGTGCACTTCACTCTGCTAGTTGTTACACAACAACAATATCCTTAACACCAAGCATATGCTTTGTAATTAAACTATTTGCTTCTAATGATCTACAAGAATTACTAAAAGAACACAATGATATTTGAAAGGCTTAGTAATGTAATGGTTCAAATGGCCGTTGGATTAATAAATACCCTAAAATCTCAGAAAAAGAGAAACTGGTACCAAGTTCCCAGCCAAAGTGGAACCAGAGTGAGGGATGAGCATTTGCTTTTCTGGTCAAGTGGATTAGTGATAGCTAAACTAGGATTGTCTGAATTGCATCACAAACTATAGATGGGGGCTGTACCACTTCTCCCATTTATAATATTTGGCTGATTATTGGGAAAGGGTTAGGCAAAGCAAGAGGGGAGGCTGACACAAAGCAACAAAAGATAGGTTTGTGCATTGTGCTTGCCTAATTTTTCTAACGCAGAGATGTTAGTGATGGGGTCCATTATCACTAGCATGTGGAAACCCATTGAGATCCTTTTAAAATAATTCCAGCATTAGATCTTTAAAAATGCCTGACAGTCTTCATTTCTGTGAGATGGGTGCTGCATCCCCACCCCCACTTTTATAGATAAGGAGCTTCAGATAACAGTATGATATGTCAGCTATTCCCAAAACTTTAAGAAAAATCTTGGATCACATTAACAATTTATCTAGTCCATAGTCCTGTTAAGTTGCCTGCTACATAGTTAGTGTAAAGCCTTTAGCAGGACAAGAGGATGGCTGTTTCACTGCAAGTTTTCAGAGATGTGATGGTTATGCAGACATTATATAACCATTATGAGGAGAAATAATTGATAATGTTGCATCATAAACCTATCAAGTCTTACGTCATCCAAAGCAAAACTCAGCAACATAGCGGTGAATTCCACAGATCAATTATGCAAGTGGGACAAAATCCAGAAAGTCGTCATTTATGTACTGCTGCTCCTTTCCAAAACCCATCCTGATGTAGAAGACTGAACTTTTACATGGTAATTGCCAGGGTATTTTTAATGCAAGAACAGACAATTCACAAGTGCCATGGCAGCACACCTGGGCTTTATGACTAATTCTGTAATTCTTTGATACAATGATTGTATATTGCAACCTCCGATATTGTCCTATAGAAAGTATTAAATGGTAATTTCCAGGATACACATTCAGGTGTGTCTGATGATACCACTCTATTAAAATGCTGCTTTAATTGAGGTTCCAAAATTAATGCTTACTATAAAAACCCAATCATTTTTGCTGCTTTTAACAACATAGCAGAAGCCAAATATATCAAGGACATAGACTATAAATTAATATTCAGAATAAGCAGGAGGAAAAACATTTGACTCCAGTGGGGGAAAAAAAACACTCATCAGAACCTTTGAGAGCAGTGCAGAAAGTGGCAGGCTAGGTTAAGCTCTCAATACAGGTAAACCTCAATTTACAGTCACAATTGAGTCCAAAATTGAAGTTGCTAAGTGAGACATTTGTTAAGTGAATTTTACAACCTTTCTTGCCACAGGTTTTGAGTGAATCATTGCGGTTGTTAAGTTAATGACACAGTTGTTAAGTGAATCTGGCTTCACCATTGACTTTGTCTGTTAGAAGGTCGCAAAAGGGCTCCAAGACACTGCCACCGTCATAAATATGAACCAGTTGCCAAACATCTGAGTTTTGATCACGTGACCATGAAGATGTTGCAATGGTGGTAAGTATGAAAAATGTTCATAGGTCACTTTTTTCATGCTGTTGTAACTTTGAATGGTCATCAAATAAGCTTGTAAGTTGAGAACTAAGCACTGTTGTTCTAACACCTCTCTGACCAAACTGGAGCATTTTGAAAGTTGAAAATCCATTTTTCCCTCTATAGGGTAATTTCTGCTTGTTGCTGCATTTGGACTAATAGCATTTAAAATCCAAAGTAAATTTGGACTTTATTACTTATTTGTTTATTACATGAATCACTGAGATAACTACGCAGTTTATATATCAGATTCAAATAACCATATAATGGTAGAACTAACACAACGATAACACTACATATCCACTCATTGGGATATTAAACAATCCAAAAGGATTGAATCCATCAAGACAGACTACTAGAGCATAAATCATTATGTCCCAGAGTCTGCTTAGAAGAGCCAAGTTTTCATTGCTGTAGAAAACCACAGCAGTGTTGGGATCATTCAACCCTCAGGAGAGAGAACACTCCAAAGGGCAGGCAAAGCTACAAAGAAAGCATGCCTTCTAGATACTACAAGGGGACTAAGCTTTACAGCTGGACCTGGACTAGGCCAAATCTACTAGATCTTTTGAGCAGATGGGAGAAAGATGGTTCTGTTGATAATTAGATCCTAATTATCCTAATAATTAGATCCTCTGTAGAGATTTTCAGATGATAGCCAACACCATAAATTGTACTCAGAATCCTACTGGCATCTCACATAGCAGACATGTTACCTGGGTAAATCAAGGAACATCTGCAATTGCTCATATGGCCATTGTAGTTTAGACTTATTGTAGTTTTTGGGTGGTCTTTACTGGGACAGAGTGCTTTAAAGTTGGTCAAGGAGGATGAGACCAAGACATGAATGATTGGGAAATGGGCCTCCCAGCCCAAGAAAAGATGAAATTGACATTGGATTTGTGCAAAGGTTCTCTTACCCATGACTATCACCTCATTAAGAAACCCAAATTATATATAAATTCTATCCAGAAAATGTAATCCTTTCCAGAGGTAAAGATGATAAATCCATGTGATTGGAAGGTCCTTGAAATACTGCATGTTGACCATCAGCCTGTTCATCTAGTCCTGATTTTTAAATTTTCCAGGCACTGGGACAAGATCCCCATAGCACTGTATATCTGACTTGGGTTCTAGATACAGAACTAGTTTTATCTAAGTACTGATGATACATTGGGCACTATCTAACAAAATGAAATTCAATGGTGATAAAAGTAAGGTTCTACATTTAGGCAAGAAAAACAAAATGCACAGGTACAGTATATGTGGTACCTTGCTCAACAGTAGGAACCGTGAGAAGGATCTTGGAATCCTAGTAGACAATCATTTAAATATGAGCCAGTAGTGTGCTTCAGCTGCCAAAAAAGCCAACACAGTTCTAGTCTGCATAAACAGAAGGATAGAATCAGGATCACATGAAGTGTTAATACCACTTTATAATGCCTTGGAAAGGCCACACTTGGAATACTGCAGTCAGTTTTGGTTGCCATGGTGTAAAAAAAATGTTGAGACTCTAGAAAGAATGCAGAGAAGAGCAACAAAGATGATTAGGGAATTTGAAGCTAAAACATATATAGAACGGTTGCTGGAACTGGGTATGTCTAGTCTGATGAAAAGAAGGACTAGGGGTGAAATGATAGCTGTGTTCCAATATCTAATGAGTTGCCACAAAGAAGGAGTCAAGCTATTCTCCTAAGCACCTGAGGGCAGGACAAGAAGCAATGGGTGGAAACTAATCAAGGAGAGAAGCAACTTAGAACTAAAGAGAAATTTCCTGACAGTTAGAAAAATTAATCAGTGGAACAACTTGCCTCCGGAACGTGTAAATGCTCCAACACTGGAAGTTTTAAAGAAGAGATTGGATAATATTTGTCTGAAGTGGTGTAGGGCGTCTTGCCTAAGCAGGGGATTGGATTAGAAGATCTCCAAGGTCCCTTCCAACTCTATTATTCTATTCTATTCTATTCTATTCTATTCTATTCTATTCTATTCTATTCTATTCTATTCTATTCTATTCTATTCTATTCTATTCTATAGTTGACTTAATGGATGACCTTATCCAGTGGCTTCAAGTAAACAGAAGTGGGAGAGTGTCAATACATGTAGGACACTACAGAGCAGATACCTCAGTCTAAATTTTCCCTGCCTTCTTACATCAACTGAAACTGACCCCTGAGAAAGGAAGAAAATCATTACAGTACAGTGCCCCTCCAAACCTCAAAGGTTGTTCAAATTGATACCCTAACTGATGGTATCAAACAGTGGTGAGTTGCCTCGGATTCGCACCGGTTCTATAGAACCAGCAGTAAAACAGGCAGGAGGCTCTGCCCATCAACCCCGACATCACCAAAACGCTTCTGCGCATGCGCAGAAGTGTGTGCGCATGTACAAGTGAAGCAAGCATGTGCGCGGCCTCACTACGAACCGGTAGTAAAGGTAAGTAGAACCCACCCCTGGTATCAAATGCTGATGAAAGAGCAATCAGGACCAGGAGGATCGTACCATCCCATTCTCAGAAGTCACCTACTAGGACAGTCAGTGCTTGTTGTTGTACCCAGACCTAAATCTGTCTGAAAGAGATTCAGATAACCTGCTTTGTCCAGTATTCACACCGAAAGCTAACTCTGATCAAATCCGAGTGACTTTTATTTGTCTGAAAAATCAGCAAATTCCTCAGTACACCCCTGCAGATAAATCCTTGAGTCTACCTTTCCCAGAAAGACCTGGGTCACTCAGAAAAAGGCCGCTGGGTAATTATCAGCAGAAGCAATTTATGCAGAGAAGTATTTCTGTTTTCCTGCATGAATCGCCACAAGGTAATAGGATTAATCACTGTTTGAACTCACCATTATATCTTGGCAAGCCTTGATGAGCAGGAGAGATAAGGATCTGCATCCAGGTGGCAGCACTTAACTTCTTGCAAAATCCTCTCCACTTTCTTGAGAGTCACAGGCTCACAATCTTCTCAGACAATGGAGCAAGTACCTTTCCCAATCAGGCCCAGAGGACCTGCCAAGCCAGAGTCTGACTCCAAAAACATTCAAACAATTTTATCTGCCAGATGTGTGAAATATTCCAGATAGCAGCCCTCAAACTATTTCATTTTCTATTGACCTCCATAAGGGTCTCATTTGCTTACAAAAGAGCTACAGGGTGGCATTCTACACATGCAGTAAGGGCAGAAAATCATGTTTTGCTAACCTTATTATCATTAAAATATATGTTTTAATTGCTAATATAGGTTCATACAAGTATTTGATCGGATTCATTATTCACTTTTCCCTAGTACAGGTGTCATCAACGTGCGTCTCCGGAGCCGCATGCCCTCTGTTGTGGCTCCATGTCAAGTGGTCCAACCACTGGCTGGCCCTGCCCCTCTCCCTCCCCTCCTAGTCACTCGTTGCCTGGCCTGAGAAGGGGATGGAGAAGCAGCCAGGGCAGAGACAGAGAGATATATAGAGAGAGGTGGGGGTAGAGGGGAGAGAGATATCAAAAGTTTTTTGTGATTCCTGGTGTTTTTTAACAACCAGTTCTCTGTCCTAATGACTGGCCGGGTAGGTCATGTGACTGGTGGAAGTGAGTGATGTCGAGTTGGCCACACCCACCCAGGTTTTGTGGCTCCCGGTGTTTTCTTTTCTGTGGGAAATAGGTCCAAATGGCTCTTTGAGTGTTTAAGGTTGCAGACCTCTGCCCTAGTAGCATTCTAGGCATTTCTTCTGATGCTACATTTTTTGGAGATTTGTCAGAAAACCAAATAGCCAACTAAGATCAATGTGTAGAGATTAGGTACCCAGGTGTAATCTTATCCAAGACCAGCAATACTGGTTACTTGTTTCAGGAAGTAACCAAGACTTCTAAAGAACAGCTCAGTAAAGAGTCAGAAAACTCCCCAAGTGGATTTTCTTGAAATCAAGTTTCAGGCATTTAGGGTAGGATCAATCGAATAGGACACACTTCCCTGGGGGTGGGGGGGAGAGGGATAGTATGAATGGAAAGCTACAACCTAACCACTACATAATCTGATCCTGACAAGAGTCATATGTTAATCTTCCTCCGATCTAAAGCCTGTGTCTGGGAAACTAGAAAAAATGGAAGAGTTTACAGAGGAGGTGGGAAGCCACTGAAGATGTGATGGACGTTTTCCTCCTAATTTGGTAATCTATGGTTTCTCACATACTGAGTCTGCATGGGCACACATTATGGTAAACTGTGAACTATACAAGGAATTAATAAATTCTTGTATATTTCATATTGATAGCTATCAGTTCGTTTTCCTGTCCTGGAGAAGAACTTCCGGTGAAGTGTTATCACAAGAAGGAAGAACAAGCATATTTTATTCACTGTTGCTTTATTTGTGTAGAGTTTGCTTGATTTGGGAATTGCAAGAATGGCAGTAGAAAACTTTAGCTTCATAACAGTCTAGTGTTCCCACTGTTAAACTTTTGAATACAGAAAAGAATCATTTACAGGTAAAACATTACTACATACAATTTTATATGCCATAGCTAAGTCTGACCATAAGCGATGCAGTTCCAAGTTATCCAACCAAGAATTTCGAGCCTAGTAGGATAGGGCATTCTATTATGTACAGAAGAGTGCAAAACGTTTCTCGTAAAATACTTCTGAACCCGCTCAGTTGTATTAATGTCAGATATATGGTAGGGATTCCAAACAGTTGAACAGTATTCTAAGGTTGGTCTAGTGTAGGTTTTATAAGCTCTAGTTAGCAATACAATGTTTCCAGAAAAGAAAGCTTCATAGAATTAAGTTTACAACTATTAGTGCTTCTTTAGCAATGCTGTTACAGTGAACTTTGGGGCATAGATCATCAGAGATAAGTACACCTAGGTCCATAATAAAGTGAGGGTCATCTGCTAGATCACTACCACCATATATAAGAAAGTGAGATAAACATAAGAACAAGAAATATTAAAGAACAGGACATTAAGATTATACAAAGTCATTTCACAAATTTTATTTTTTTGTATAACAAACAACCCAGAAATTGTATTTTATACATTACAACAATTATATTTGTATAACAAAACAGCAAGTTTATGCCTGTAATCTGCACCATCTTAACAAACGTCTACCATGATTGCATGGTCATTACTGAAACAAGTTACACTGACCACCAAGAGAATTCCCGCTGAGGGAATTCTGAGATTGTAATTCACCAGTGGTGGGTTGCTCCTGGTTTGGTCTGCTTCTATAGAACCAGTGGTAAAATCAATGGGAGGCTCTGCCCATCCGCCACGATGTCATCATGGGTGATCTGTGCATGCGGGCGCGCGTTCCTGCTGTGAACTGGTAGTAAAGGTAAGTGGAACTCACCCCTGAAGTCCACCCATCTTAAACTCACCAAGATTGAGAAACACTGAGTTACACTGTAGTGTTTAAACCCACCATCAGGAATTGAATTTATTCATTGTATTTGGTGAAAAATGTATTTCTTCAAATGTTCCTAAAGCAGTGGAGGGAAATGGAATTCTGGAATTTTCAATAAAAGCAAAGCTCTTCATGATCTTCTCAGTCACTCGGCACACAAAATGCCAGGCCCGATGGTCCAAAATCAGTAGACCTTGGTTCTTTGAAAATTGGCATCTCATTCATTAATGTTGAAACATTATTTTTCTACTATTTATTTATTTATTGGTTCGATTTATATGCCGCCCTTCTCTGGAGACTCAGGGCGGCTTACAATGTGTTAAGCAATGCCTTCATACTTTTGTATATACCTGCTTAGTAGGGCTTTCGCCCCCCCCCCCAAATGGTGTTCTTTTTTATCCAAAGTCATCTTATTGCCCCCACAATCTGGGTCCTCATTTTACCTATCTCGAAAGGATGGAAGGCTGAGTCAACCTTGAGCCTGGTGAGATTCGAATTTGCAGTAATTGCAGGCAGCTGGTGTTACTTAACACCACTTTAATCTGCTGTGCGACCAAGGCTCTTCACAATGGAAAACTGTAATTCATACCAGTATCATTTCCTGGGAACAAGAACACAGCTGCCATTAATACAGTTTAGTAACCTCAAAGGCAGGCTGGTGTATCACTTTTGTTGGCTTGGGCTTTGAAATTCCTTCTTCAGGGAGGAAGCCAAATGTCTCAGATAAATTTGAGGCAACAGCTTTCTTTGTACTTGAAAATTACCTGCAGGCTTGAAAATTCCAGTTTCTTATTTTGTGGCCAGCAACTGCACTTAATCCTCCAAACCCACCTAAATGGAATTTCATGTTCCATGCAAAGTTAAACCTCCTTAACCTCTCACTCCCAATGCTCTGAATATACTTGTCAAAACGAATTACATTCCTTTTACAGTTTGGAAAAAATAGCGGTGGCATTTGCATAGCTCAAACAAAAAGAAGTTCATAGGTTGACTGCTTATAGCGCTATCTTTGGTCTATTTATTCAGAAGTAAATTTCATTGTGATCATTTGGGATTTCCATCTCAGCACTGCAATCCAAATTTAGTTGGAAATTTGTGTTTTATCAAACTAATTTTCCAGGGAATGAAGAAATGGGACTATGGACTTAATTGTTTCAAAGCTTCTAACTTTTGTCCCAGATGTGACCCCAAGCTTTTCACTTAGCTTTTGAGTCAGCACTAGCACCCAGACAGAGAAGGGAGCTTTAAAAAAAAGGCAAAATGGCAGACATGGTAGAGCAATCAAAGTCCTACCTCTTTATATGTCTAACATTGAGGTAGGACTTCAGTCTCTTTGTTGTAACCACTACCTTGTTTTTAAGTGCTGGTGAACTTCTGTAACTATAATTTCTCAGAGCTGATACAAATGCAAACATGAGTAAGTCACAGCTAGTTAAGGGCAGGCAACCATTTTGGTAAGCTACAGAGTGACAATCCAGATAACAAATGATTTTTGAAATCTCAAGTTTGAACTGGATTTGCAGGAGCTGTTTTCATCTAGGAGCATCCATCTAGGAGCATAAATTACAGAAAAGGAATTGTGTTTTTATATGTCAAAATAATTGCATCATAAAGTTAACTTCTGCAGCCAGAGCTATTAATAATATGAGGGGATAATCCTGCTTTATCTAATGATAATTCTGTAATGTAGGTCAGCAACAGGCAGATCTGAACATAGCTGAACATAGCTGAGGAGTAGTTTATCAGATTAGCAGCATGGTTTTGAAAAGGTTTGCTTGGGTGTAAGACCCTATGGTTGCAATAGGGGATTTTAAATGCATATGGGATTGAAATATACAGTAGGTTTTGATGTTTTCTCAGAAAAACAGGTTTAAGGCAAAACATTATCAGTTCTAAGTCCAACGTAGTTCTGTGGGACACTGTATAAAATTGGCCTACACTGGGGATCTATTCCAATCCATGATTTTACATGGCTGGGATCCTTAAATATTAAGGATCCTGCCAGCTCTTGAGCATACCACCATCAATCAGTCTTGATGCAAGAAATAGACCACTGGGGTTCCAGTCTACCTCCAAATCAGCCTGTGTTATACAACTGCACCCTTCTCCATTGTTTTTGTCTCCATAGAGATAACCCCCCTGTCAGTGGGGTAAACTTTACCCCCCTGTCAGTGGGGTAAACTTTGGGTCACAGCTGGGGTTATCAAGGAAAGATCCCTAAAAGGCAATGGAGGATAATTCTGACTCACCACTGGAGCTGGTCTTCCTTTGCTTTACCAGAGAATTCCCCAACCTTTCTGGCTTTGTGGACCAGGGTGGGGGGAGAGGGGATGGTTCCATGTGACCGGCAGGCAAGAGCACATGTACATGTAGCTGCATTTGCATGAGCAGCGGGCGAAATTCAGGGGTGAAATTCAGCAGGTTCTGACAGGTTCTGGAGAACCGGTAGTGGAAATTTTGAGCAGTTCAGAGAACAGGTAGCAGAAATTTTGAGTAGTTCGGAGAACCGGCGAATACCACCTCTGGCTGGCCCCAGAGTGGGGTGGGAATGGAGATTTTGCAGTATCCTTCTCCCGCCACACCCACCAAGCCATGCCCACCAAGCCACACTGTTATGTCCTTATAAGGGCATCCGCCTGGGATTGGCTAAAGATCCTTTCGGCAGGAGTTTTGAATCCCTGTCAGTGGGTGGTGCGTCTGCCGGAGTGTATATAAGGAGAGCTCCGGCAGCGCACAGGCTGTTCAGTTCTTGTTATTAAAACTTGTTACTTGAACCCTGCTGGTCACTTCTTCTTTCCTGCGCCGATCTAACACTGGCGACGAAGGTCTAGAGAAGAACCTCCGCGTGGCACGATCGCCATAACGAGCTGAAGTCACTCGACGCGGTCTGAGAAATGGCAACGCCGCAAGCGCCGTTCGCCTCGCTGGCTCCCTTCAACCCCAGCCGGGAGAAGTGGAGTTCGTATATGATACGTTTCCGCCAATTCCTCCGGGGAAACGGTTACAACAACCTAGACGACGAGAGGAAGAGGGCTCTTTTCCTCGCTAACTGCGGCTCCGACGTTCTGGAACTCACCGTCAACCTCGTCGCACCCAGGGACATTGAAGTCATGTCCTGGGTGGATCTGCAGACTGCCCTGCAAGACCACTATGCACCAACGGGCACCCCCATATCGAACCGCTTTACCTTCCGCCAACGTAATCAGAAGGAAGGCGAATCGCTTAAAGACTTTGTGGCGGCATTGCGTCAAATCGCTGCAAACTGCGAATTTGAGAATGTTGACAATGCCTTACGCGACGGGATCGTCTTCGGGATGAGAGATGCCAACCTCCAAAAGAAGTTCCTGAGCAGGAAAAGACTGTCCCTGAAGGACGTTCTTGAGGAGGCTACGGCTGCTGAAACATCCGAGACCGCCGCTGCTGCCATGCTCCAGTCCCGAGGGATCCATAAGATCCGCAAACCGTCGTCGGAATCATCCGACGAGTCGACCACTCCAACAGATTCAGAGGGAGAATCGACCGTTTTGAAAGTTTCCCGCCCACCCAGGCGGGAAATTCAAAACGATGGCCGCCGCGCCACTCAGTGCGGCAGTTGCAAGGGACACCATCCCCGCCAATCCTGTCGCTGGCGGGATGCCACCTGCAGACGCTGCCTTAAGAGGGGGCACATCGCAGAGGCATGCAGAGCCTCTGATCCTGTTCCTGAGTCGATCAAGCCCCAGAATCCAGAAAATCGTCGCGACTCCCAGAGGTCGTCCAAACGGTCCTCAATCCAGCAAAAGCGCGACGACCGCAACAGTTCTCATGGCGGCGCTGTGAACCAGACAACGATCGCCCTCACCAGCACCAACAGTGCCACAAAATTCCACGTGACACTGTTGGCTGAAGGCTTGCCGTGCACGATGGAAGTCGACTCAGGCTCCGTCTATTCGATCATCGACTGGCACCAGGTCAAGAGACTGAAGCCGAATCTCTCCAAGCGCCAACTTGAACCTCTGCACTCCAAGCTGGTGGATTTCGGCGGCAACCCCATCGGCGTCATCGGGCGGACCAACCTCCGGATCGCCTTCAAGCAGTTCCAGGGCCAGCTTCCCATAACCGTCGTGGAGCATAGCCGCCCGACCCTGCTGGGCGTGGAGTGGTTCCAGCCGCTGGGGCTTTCTATTGGAGGCATCCACCAGATTAGCTCAGGCGAACTCGACTCACTCATCGGAGAGTTCCAAGAAGTCTTCGATGGTAAGTTAGGGACCTTTTCAGGGAAACCCATCTCCTTTAATCTGGACAAGGGGGTAACCCCAATTCGGCTCAAGCCCCGCCGGGTTCCATTTGCCTTGCGGGCTAAAGTAGACGCTCAGCTAGATAAGCTGATTGCCCAAGGTATCCTGGAACCCATCGATCATGCTTCATGGGAAACTCCCATTGTGACCCCCATGAAGCAGGATGGATCTGTGCGCATCTGCGCCGACTACAAAGTAACCATCAATAAGGCGTTGCCGCAGAGCGCATACCCCGTGCCAGTAGTGCAACATTTGCTGCACTCACTCGGCAAGGGCAAAATTTTTGCAAAACTGGACCTGGCCCAGGCTTACCAGCAACTGCCAGTAGATCAGGAAACGGCGGAGGCACAGACTATTGTCACCCATAGAGGCGCGTTTAAGTGCAACCGTCTCCAGTTTGGAGTCAGTGCAGCCCCTGGCATTTTCCAATCCATGATGGAACGCCTTCTCCAAGGCGTTCCAGGGGTGGTGCCTTATTTCGATGATGTACTGATCTCTGGGGACTCAAAGGCTCAACTCCTGGACCGGCTGAGGCTAGTTCTCCAGCGTTTCAGGGAGAAGGGCTTGAGAGTCCGGAGGGACAAGTGCATCATTGGGGTACAGAAAGTCGAGTTCCTGGGCTATCTGATAGATAGTTCTGGCATCCACCCCACCAAATCAAAAGTTAAAGCTATCCATGAAGCTCCCAGCCCCAAAAACAAAGCGGAGCTTCAGGCTTTCCTTGGATTGCTTAACTTCTACGCTATTTTCCTCCAGCAGAAAGCCACTGTTGCTGAGCCGCTCCATCGCTTGCTGGCGAAGGCGGTTTCCTGGAGGTGGGGACGTGAGGAAGAGTCTGCATTCAGAGCCGTTAAGCAACTTCTGACCTCAGACAGTGTGCTCATTCAATACAATGAGACACTGCCCCTCAGACTGACCTGTGACGCTTCCCCGTACGGAGTTGGCGCTGTGCTCAGCCATGAACTGCCTACCGGTCGTGAAGCCCCCATCGCATTTTTCTCTAAGACTATGTCTAGTGCTGAGCACAACTACAGCCAACTGGACAAAGAAGCGTTGGCTATTGTTGCAGGGGTGAAGCGCTTCCACGAATACCTGTATGGACGGCAATTCACCATTGTCACCGATCACAAGCCTCTCCTCGGCCTACTAGCAGGGGACAAGCAGACCCCAGCCTTCATGTCCCCCCGGATGACGCGCTGGTCCATCTTCCTCGCCGGCTACTCTTACAGCCTCGTCCACCAGCCTGGTAAAGCCATCGCAAACGCCGACACATTGAGCAGGTGCCCATCCGCCGAATCCGTGGAAGACCCGGCCCCCACGCTCGAGCTGCTGCATATTGACAACGACAGCAACTGTCCGGTGACATCTGCCAACGTAGCGACGCACACGCGAGCTGACCCCATCCTCCGGCAAGTCCACTCCTGGGTCCTGAGAGGCTGGCCGACTCGAATTGACAGCGACGACTTCATCCCGTTCAGCCGCAAGCAAGGGGAGCTGTCCACCATGCGCGGCTGTTTACTATGGGGAGATAGGGTGCTGATTCCCAGCTCTCTTCAACGAAGGACTCTTACGGCGCTGCACAAAGGACACCCGGGCATAGTCCGGATGAAAGCCCTGGCACGGAGCTACGTCTGGTGGCCGACACTGGACAAAGACATTGAACATTGGGTCGCCAGGTGTAGCCCGTGCCAAGAAGTCAGAGCCGCCCTGCCTCAATCTGACCCGATGCCCTGGGAGACCCCGAGCTCCCCCTGGTCGCGCATTCACATAGACTTTGCTGGCCCCATTCATGGGCACCACCTCCTCATCGTGGTCGATGCCTACTCCAAGTGGTTGGAAGTCGTCCCCATGGCATCCACCACAACGGAAGCTACCATCCGTGCCCTCCGGCGCCTCTTCACGACCCATGGACTCCCAGACGTTCTGGTCTCAGACAACGGGCCCCAACTTACGTCCGTGCCCATGGAAGCCTTCCTGGCTGGCTTGGGCATTCGCCATGCCCTCTCTGCCCCTTACAGACTGGCCGGAAATGGGCAGGCTGAACGGATGGTGCGACTCACGAAGGAGTCGCTCGCCAAGATGGGCCCGGGGGACTGGCAGGAGCGCATTGACACTTTTTTGCTTACCCAGCATATCACGCCGCACTCTGCCACCCGAAAATGCCCCGCCGAACTTTTAATGGGCAGGAGACTCAGGTCACCCCTGGACAGACTGCACCCACAATACTCCTCTGAGGTGCCCGCATCAGCCAGTCGCCAACTTCGCCAGTTTTCCGTCGGTGATGCCGTATTCGCTCTTAATTTCCACGGCTCGCCTAAATGGCTTAAAGCTACAGTACACAGCACAACCGGTCCCAAATCCTACCGCGTTGAGCTGGACGATGGACAGATCGTGAGACGTCATCTCGACCAGCTCCGCAAAAGGTGGAGGGAAGTGAGCGAAAACCACCCCGACGAGGTAGGCCTAAACCACCCCGGCGCAGTAGGCCTAAACCACCCCGACGAGGTAGGCCTAAACCACCCCGGCGCAGTAGGCCTAAACCACCCCGACGAGGTAGGCCTAAACCACCCCGCCGCAGTAGGCCTAAACCACCCCGACGAGGTAGGCCTAAACCACCCCGCCGCAGTAGGCCTAAACCACCCCGACGAGGCAGGCCAAAACCACCCTGGCGAAGTAGGCCTAAACCACCCAGACGAGGCACACCGGCGACCCGAGGGAAGAACAAACACCCCGGCACCTAGCCTAATACCAGATCCGGCAAGGCAAGTAGACCGGGGACAACCCAGCAGGGGAAGCCAACGTCAACCCTGCGAAGTGGGCGACCGGCAGCCCAGAGATGGGGACCTCCAGCCAACATTCCAGGAGGCCCTACAACAACCCGCCAACCGCGCAGAAAACCAACCCTGCAAGGAAGGCCTCCACCACCCCGGCAGGGTAGGCCAACACCAACCCGACCAGGTCGAGCAGCCCAGCGGCCAGAGGGAACATTCGGCACCACCACCAGACCAACCGCGCAGAGAGGGCCGACACCACCCCTGCAAGGTAGGCCTACGCCACCCCGACAGAGCCGACCAGTCACCAATTCCGTCCGCCTGCCGCCCCGGGAGTAAGCCGGACTCGACCGGAGAACCCGGGGGCTTAGCCCAACCACCACCGCCGGACTCGCACCCTGACCCAGACCGGCGCGACCCCAGACCAGAGGGAACCCGAGGGAGACCCAGGGACCTACCGTGGCTCAGGAGTTCCGGACCGGTCAAGAGCAGGGATCCACACCGGCGGCTCCACGATCCGTGCAGGAACGAGGCAGACCAGCATCGCCCGCAGGCGGAGGTCCGTGACCCGGCCGGAGATTCGGACACTGTGCCCGCGTCCTCGACGGCCAGATCCAGCCCGGCACCGGGGAAGAAGCCCCGAGCAGAGCAGACACCCTCCGTCCGGGAGAGTGTCCATCTTGACAGTGAACTGCGCAGGTCTACGCGGGCACGTAGACGTCCTGTTTATCTTAGTGACTATTTCCCTGATCGACTGACTAAGAACTAGGGGGGAGGAGTGTTATGTCCTTATAAGGGCATCCGCCTGGGATTGGCTAAAGATCCTTTCGGCGGGAGTTTTGAATCCCTGTCAGTGGGCGGTGCGTCTGCCGGAGTGTATATAAGGAGAGCTCCGGCAGCGCACAGGCTGTTCAGTTCTTGTTATTAAAACTTGTTACTTGAACCCTGCTGGTCACTTCTTCTTTCCTGCGCCGATCTAACACACACCACACCCACCAAGCTGGTAGTTAAAAAAATTGGATTTCACCACTGACTGAAGGCCTGGTAGTAAGCCATGGCCCTGGGGTAGGCACCCCTGCTTTACCAAATGTTCCCCCTTTTCCTCCTCATGCAGGATGATTTATGAACCTCCATCTTATACAACTGTCCAAGAAAGAAGAGTAGAATTTGTTCTGGTTTGCATTTGAGGTCCCAGCTGGATCAATAGCAGAATTCTTTTAATCACCATTCTGGTAGTTATAACCACAGTAAATAACAGAATGAAAAAAAAATGTCATCTGATTTAGGTGAGGGATGTATAAAATGTTCCATTTTGTCATCCCCCAAATACATGTGTCCTATATGCATAATTGGTTTAAGTTTGTCACAGAAAATGCTACATTCATTTATTTCTGGTCTGTTCAAAATGGTGAAGCCTTTTGAACAGACTAGAAATAAGTATGTCACACATATACAGTAGGCGGGACTGGCTTTGGGAAAAGAGTTGCAGGGGTGGACATGTTTATTTATTTATTTTTTTAATGTGATATACCCATTTTCATCCTCAAACTGATGGGAAACTGTTTTCAGCTGCCAACGTTCATAGTTAAGTGCGGAAAGGGAATGCTAAACATTGTGAGCCATACTTTATGGAATTACTCTCTGCTAGAAATCTGTCTGTTTACAGTTATAACAATCTGGAATGCACTGTGAAATTAAGTCAGACTGATGCCAGTGAAGAAATCCAGTCAGATTTCTTCCGAAACACACCATATGCTACCATATTTTACCTTATGCTATTTGCAGATGATGGTACATCTTAGTAATGATTTTAGATTAAGGAGTGGAAGGTTGCTATGTCTTCTCAAAGCATCACACCCTAAAAAGCTTCCACTAGCAACATGCAGGCAATTAAAGAAATACTATTATCTGCTGCATCATCTTTGCCTTTGGTTATAATTACCTGTGATGCATTTAAGTGATCAAAGAGGAAAACAGGGCATTTAACTATGCTTATGGCATCA
The DNA here is from genome assembly GCA_030761175.1 of Masticophis lateralis. Classification (NCBI taxonomy): domain Eukaryota; kingdom Metazoa; phylum Chordata; class Lepidosauria; order Squamata; family Colubridae; genus Masticophis; species Masticophis lateralis. The sequence goes on along the minus strand of JAUDYJ010000004.1, from coordinate 23,983,947 downwards.
AAAACATTGCTTTGCCAGTTCATTTCCCAACTTGCCAAATCTGAAAAGAGGCTAAGTTTTGGAAACATGTTCCTATATTTCTTGTATTTTCCAGATACAAGAATTCCTTTGAGCTAGTTATAAATTCTGAAGACGTTACTTATGCTATTTTGGCCACAAAAATATGGACAACTACAAGATGGCAGCAAAATGTTAGATTTTTCTGTAACTCTTTGCTAATAGATGTTCAGTTAAAAAAAAACCCTGGGAATTATGGAACACAGCTGTTGACTATCAGACTTTTCATTAGACTTCCCATCTGGATGTCTTGGATGCAGTTATTTCTGTCCATTAGGTTTACCTTGATATTCTTGACTTGGAACCTTTCAAATATGTAATGCTTAGAATTATTGTTGGCCAGGCAACTTGGAAATTATGGAATTTCTAATTACATATCTAATACTAAAGCTAGCATCATGCAAATATATGAATGCTAACTGATGTGCTTCCTCTGCCATGACTGTGGACAACTAGATACAATTAGCAGTCAACAATCATAAACTTTCTTAGAGTTGACTGTATCTCTACTACATCGCCCCATCCACCTGACCATGATATTACAGATACAGTAGGTCTAAGACTGCTAAAAATTCTGGAGAGAAAATACAGGAAATTCCCATTTCTTGAGCTATCACTATATTATGGCTCTCAACATCCTTGAATTTGGCTACCTTGGCACAGACAGTTAGAAGCTGTGGTTCAACAACATCTTATTTGGGGACCATCCCTTCCAGATAGAATCTTCCTACTCTTCACAATCTAAGAGATAGAATGCATTCTCTATTTTAGCATTCAGAAAACATTTTCAGTAGCAGCTTCCTCTCTCTACAATAATGTGCCTCAAATTCACATTCGCCTCCATCCTTATGATTTTTAAAACAGTGGAAAAGATAGCCTTATTCTGAAGGCTATGAAGATCTCACCTTTTATTAACTGTGACTTGTTTTATTGTGATTTTGTGGCTTTTTAAATTTTGTACATATACGTTATGTAGAGATGTATGCACTGGTAGCATACAAACAGAGAAACAAATAAATAAACTGGAATTTCCTGTTTCTGCCCAGGATTCACTGTTTTCCTTCATTTTTAAAAAGATACAATGCGTTCTGATTTTTATTCCATGAAACCTGTCATTCATTTCCAACATTGTATGTGAAAGAGCCAAGACTCAAACGATTGCTGAAAAGCTATGAGACAGAAAGAACCTGTCACAGAAATTACATGGATTCATACGTGGGGAAAGAATTCATCTAACTGACACCTTGTCATTGTATGACAGCCACTGCAGATGAACTCATTTATTTTGTTCCATTACTATTTCTGGTTAAATTTGGCCATTTTTGAAATTCTTCCAAAACTTCAGAACCTGGAATAAAAATATTTATATTGCAGTTAGTGACTCACTACTTCAAGCTGTGGAAGGAAAACAATGGCAACAATCATTTGTTCCTGGGTGCCAGGCAGCATATACATTTATTTAGATGTTTGCCACCCAGAGTTGCCTTGCATTTAGATGGGCGACAAACAAATTTAATCAAATAAATAAAATATACATTTATTAAAGTATTAACGTATTATTTGCACTGCACAAAAATTACTATCTGTCTTTTGTATTTTGGTTAAAACGAGAGTATCATTAATTTGGACTGAAGTTGAGTCAGTATATGTGTGCATGTCAGGTGGTGTTCATTCCCTCTTTTTCCAGAGATGTGACATTGATTTTAAAAGATAATTTTACTTTTCTTATTTTTACCTCTGGAAATCAGACATTATACAAATATGAGTCATTTCAAAAAATCTTCAAAATCTGTTTGACTGAAGACAAGAGTATGAAAGAAATGTGTGGGCAACAGAAGACGCAGTGTATAGATAGTCCTTGATTTACGACTCCAATTGAATCCAAAATTTATGTTGCTAAGCGAGACATTTGTTAAGTGAGTTTTGCCCCATTTACGACTTTCCTTGTAGTGTTAAATGAATCACTGCAGCTGATAGGCTAGTAGCCTGGTTGTTAAGTGAATCTGGCTTCTCTATTGACTTGGCTTGTCAGAAGGTCGAAATGACATGACTTTGGGACAATGGTCATAAATAGGAACTAGTTGCCAAGCACCTGACTTTTGATCACATGACCATGGGGATATTGCAAAGATCATAACTATGAAAAGCAGTCATATGTCACCTTTTTCAGTACTCTTGTAACGCCAAACAGTCACTAAACAAACTGTTGTAAGTCAAGGACTACCTACAGTATATTAGAAATATAAAGAAGAACTGGGAGAAAAATCAAATACTTGCTTAAATCCCCTTGGAAAGTGACAGCATACAGAAAAGAATAACTTGACGTCTAGTTTTATCTCCTTTGATTCACAGGCAGAGCTGACTCACAAGAACATTTCCAGTTATAGAACAGATATTATTAAAAATGAATTCTATAAACTTCAGAGTGAATGAAGCATTTGATATACTGAAGGACATATTACTTTTTATCATTGCTGCTCATAAGCATATTGCAAAAGAAAAGAAATACAAAGGAAAGGAAAGTGGATATTGAGGAATTAAGATGGAATAAGCATAACCTGTGCCAACTAATCCTTTCTAATGTGGTGCTAATGTGGTGCTTTATGCCACTGTTTTCATCCGCCTTATTATGTAGAAAGTCACTATCAGTGGTGGGTTGCCCCGGTTCGCACCGGTTGTATAGAACTGGTAATAAAACTGGTGGGAGGCTCCGCCCATTGACCCTGACAACCTCAAAACACTTCTGCGCATGCGCAGAAGAGCACACATGTGTGTGAGCGAAACGAGCGTGTGCACGCGGGTCTGTTGAAAACCAGTAGTAAAGATAAGTAGAACCCACTCTTGGTCACTATGTTTTCTCTCTTAATATGGGGCATTAAAGAGACCGCTTGGTGTAGTGGTTTAGGGACCAGGTTAGAAATCAGATGAGTTCTAGTTCTGCCTACACACAAAGGCAGCTGGGTGACCTTAGACAAGTCACTCTCCCTTAGACCTAGAAAGGTAGGAATGGCAACCACTTCTGAAATCTTGCCAAGAAATAGACTAGTCCAGGGGTCTCCAGCCTTGGCAATTTCAAGCCTTGGCAGACTTCACTCCCAACTTTGATGGCTGGAGAATTCTGGGAATTGAAGTCCGCCAAACAGTGGTGGGTTCCTCCCGGTTCAGCCTGGTTCTCTCGAGCCGGTAGTGGTGACGATATGACATCACCAAACCGGTTCTGCCCCCCACGCCCCCCACATTATTCTTACCTTTTATTTGGCCCCATCCCCAATCTATTGCTGCCTCCTGAGTCCCAGCTGATGGCTAGAGGGAAAAAAACTGTTTAAACTCTTGCCACAGGGCTTCAAAGGGCCGCCCTACAGCTGATCAGTGTTAAAAGAAAACAAATGAGTAGACCAGTACCTCTGCTAAATCCTAAATAATTGTCACATGACCAAGCCATGTCCACAAAATAAGCCATGCCCACAGAACCGGTAGTAAAAATATTTAGAACCCACCCCTGTCGCCAAGGCTTAAAGTTGCCAAGGTTGGACACCTCTGGACTAGGCAGTCTCAGGAGTCAACACTGACTTAAAGACACCAAAGCAAACAGCTGTATGAACCTATTTTTAAAATGAATTTAAAAATTTAACCTAGTATTAAAAGTAACAATGAATGAGCCTTGTGATTAGCATTGTTTGGGAGTACAGGTAGTGCTCAACTTACTTATAACTGAGCCCATTTTTTTTCCAGTGTTGTTGTAACCTCAAATGATCACTAAATGGATGGTTGCAAGTCAAGGACTACCAGTACCTATATTAGTTGTCCCAGTATTTAACTGAAGAATCAGTTCATATCAGTGGCATAAAGCAAATTGTATACTTGAAGTGCCCTAAGCAGTAGGTCTTATGGCATTCTTCCTGTATTATAGAGCCCAGTTCATGAACTTTGGGAAATGTTCAACATATTTGGAGGACACAATTGTTTGTCTTTGTTGCATATATTGTATATGGCTGGAATATACACTATAGGCCAGTGATGGCTAACCTTTTTGCCGTTGCGTGCCAAAAGCAGGGGAAGCATGGGGGGGGGGTCGTGTGTGCGCGTGCCCACACCCATAATTGAAAGCCCCCCACACCCCATCACCCCACAAATGAGTGTGCGACCCTCCCATGCTCCCCCCACTTTTGGCATGCGACGGCAAAAAGCTTACCAGTGGGTCTAGTAGGCTTGTTTTTCACCCTGCCCAGGCTCCAGAAGCTTTCTTGGAGCCTGGGGAGGGCAAAAACAGCTTCCCCCCTGGAGGCCCTCCAGAGGTCAGAAATGGCCCATTTCCTGACTTCCGATGGGCCTGAGACACCTGAAAATCAGCTGGCCGGTGCATGCATGCACACTGGAGCTGAGCTAGGGAAACACTCAAGTGTCCACAAATATGGCTCCATGTGCCACCTGTGGCATGCTTGCCATAGGTTCGCCATCACCGCTATAGGGTGTGCTTACCCCTCCATATCTAGCTACCAATAAGTTTTGACTATGGGTCAATAGTTTACATAAATTGTACCACTATTGGAAGAATCTTTCATTCTTTAAATGAGCTACCAGAACACCAAACATTTGGCTACACAATGAAACTTTTAGGATTATCAAACAACTGTTAACCACTCTGGTTTTGAACTCAAATGGTTGGTCATCATGTGCGTGCAGTATATCTTCCACATTTAACTTTCTTTTTTTTAAGAGAAAGATTTATAGTTTTAAGAGATTAGAGGTAGAGATTAGAAGAGATTAATTTCTGGACAAAAAGACGCCAGTGTGGTCTTGCCTCCCCTAATCAGACAACTCTTGTTAAAAGAGTCTGTCCAGTGACTATTATCTGTATATTTATAGATCAGGGATGTCCAGCCTTGACAATTTTAAAACTTCCGCTCCCAGAATTCCCCAGAGAGGGGGATAGTAGTTCCTATTTTAGGACAATACATGGCCCGAGTTTAAAACATGAATCCTGCAAGAAAAAGATAAACATTTAACCACGGACAACCTTTTTAGAACATTTTTAAATATTCGTACTGAGAAACCAGTAACTGTATAGATATACAGTGTTACATAGGCAGAAGAATAATTTTAAACAATGATAACTCATTGTGAATGAATCCTTCTGCATTTCCTAAAGGCTTACTCAGAAACAACAGTCTCCTTAAATGTACAGTTCATTTTAAAATTCACTGTACTTATTCCCACAGATCAATTCTTCCTCCTCTCTTGCCAAATGTCCAGGTCACTGCATTGTCACAAGCAGTTCTGCCCCCTTGATCTTGATCCTTCTCAGATCTCCTCCTTCATAATCCTTCTGAATCCCATCTGCTCCTCCTCCCTTTGGCTCAGCCAAATCCACATGGTAATCCCCTCATGGGTAAAATTTTCAGATTCTTTATCCATGTTGCCAAGTATGCCAACTGATTTGAATCACTGGCTGGGCACCATGCTGAAGAAAGAAGTCTCCTACATGCTCTTTTTACCTCTTACTCATGAGAAGTCTTTCTCTCTTATTTTGATTTATTTCTTCTTTCATCTCTCAAGATTGGCTTTACTACCATTTCCTATTTATTATCTCTTTCCATCTATCTATCTATCTATCTATCTATCTATCTATCTATCTATCTATCTATCTATCTATCTATCTATCTATCTATCTATCTATCTACCTACCTACCTACCTACCTACCTACCTACCTATTGTCCGTCCATCTGTCTGTCTATCTTACTTTCCAAATCTATGAAGGTCATTTCTCCACTCTCTCTTTTCTGGAACTCCCAATTCTGATTCTGCTTGCTGCCTTAATTTTCCCCTCAGTTTTCTAATTCTACTTGTCCTTATTTACTTTAGCGCTTCTGAGAATCATGTTTTAGCATTTCTGATTCCTTCCAATGATAGTACATGCCTGTATGTCTCTAGACTCTTATCACCCAAAATTAACTATTTCTCATGGCAAAACTGAAGCTGAACTGGGGCAACAGCTTACGTGCTATCAGAGAGGGCGTTGTAAGCCACCTCTGGCATGTGTACCGAAGGTTCACCATCGTGGCCTTAGATAATAAAGAAAGCTTAGAAATAACAGAATCAGGAATTAACTAAGTAATTAGGGTTCCATCAGAGAAAGGAGACTGAAGGACTGTAAGCAGTTTTATCTACAGTTCTTGGGAATAAATTAAGTTATTAATAAATAAAAATCTCTGACTAGCTTATAAAAAACAAAGAAGAAATCTTTACTCTGTAAACAAGGTTACTTATAACCTGAACACTGAAGAAAGAAGGGATAAATGTCACTAATCAGTGTTCCCAGGAGACTTGCTGGTCTGAACGAAGAAGTCATCTGGAACCAGATTCCACTACCAAATAGGCCAGGGGTGTCAAACTGGCAGCCTTGGGGCCAGATGTGTCACACGCAGGCCACACCCACCCCAGCTCCAATAAAGGCACAAAATGTTGTGATACGTCACGTGACACGATCGAGTTTGACACCTGTGCAATAAGCCTTCAAACATTTCAACCAAAGCATGTCATTTAGAATGTTTGGTGTACTCATTACTTCTTGTGTTGACATCACAGTGTGGATGCAGGTAAGAACACAAGATGGAATGTTGTGAGTAAGAAGCCCAGGAGGCAGGTATGGGAAGCTTGACAGGCCGGTTTCGTCAAGTGAGAATTTCTGTGTCGGTATATGTTACCTTTGTCAATAAAATACTCCAGACAAAGAGGCATCATTAGTTTTCAACAAGAACTCAATCACATTGCAGGTCCTCTCATGAGCAGGTCATTATTCTTCTTAATTTGTCTTTTTACTTTTCTAAGAAGGGTGGAGATCCAGAAAAAACAATTGAAGCTATTTCACAGCAAAAATAGCTATAAAAACACAGCAAAAATAGTTATAAAAACAAACTAACTCATAAATGTTTTACATTCTGTGAAACTGAGTGTAGGTGGAAGCATTTTGGGTCCTCCTGCATCTCAAGAATGGCCATAGAAACATAGAAATTGCTGCACACGAGAAGAGGTTTTGTGATGCATCTCAGTGGTGGGATTTAGCCGGTTCTGTCTGATAGCGGTGACGGCAGGAGACTCCTCCCACCCACTCGGATGTAATGTGTGACTACTACGCATGCACAGAAGGCCATGCGCATATGCAGAGGTGGTGCATGCAAGTGCAGCTAACGTATGCGCACACGCGTTCACATTTGCGAACCGGTAGGGAAGGTAAGTGAATCCCACCTCTGATGCACATTCATAACTTGCACCATCCCCTCTCTTGCAGACACCCATGAGAAAGGCCATGTTTGCTGGTGAGGCTGAAGCAGTAGTAGGTTGCAAAACCTGTCGCTACCAGTTCGCTCGTGCACGCGCAATGGTTCTGTGCCTGCGCAGAAGCATCTGGCGTGGGTGGACGGAGCCTCCCGCTGCCGCCGCTACCGGTTCACCAATCCGGGTAGAACCGGTAGCAACCCGTTACTGGGCTGAAGGGAAGCAAGTAGGAAAAGAGTGGCACAAAGAGACTTCTCTGGAATCTCAAGATGGTGACCACAAAGAAAGTTCTTTTCCTTTTGGGTTTGTGGATAGTAATGACATACGGTCAAAAGGGATGGGCTTTGATAACATGGTGCAAGTGGAATCTTAGTTTTTCTAATCAACCCCCCCTCCCCCCCAGGGACACCGCTGTCACTACCTATAACTTAATTTGTGTGTATTACAAATACTCCAAATATTCCAAAGGTATATTAAAACCATAGGCAGCCCAACTTATACAGGTAGTCCTCGACTTACAACAGTTCATTTAGTAACCAAAGCAGGGGTGAAATATAAAATTTGTTACCACTGGTTTTGTGGGCGTGGTTTGGTGTGGGGGGGGATAATGTGACTGGGTGGATGTGGCCAACTTTTTTTTTAACTTTTCAAAGCATTTTTTCTATGCTTTGAAATTGTCAGAGAGGTATTTTTTAAAAAGCCTCTCTGACCATCCCAGCTGAGTTGCCTGATCGGCAGAGAGGTATTTTTTAAAAAGCCTCTCTGACCATCCCAGCTGAGTTGCCTGATCGGCAGCGAGGTATTTTTTAAAAAGCCTCTCTGACCATCCCAGCTGAGTTGCCTGATCGGCAGAGAGGTATTTTTTAAAAAGCCTCTCTGACCATCCCAGCTGAGTTGCCTGATCGGCAGAGAGGTATTTTTTAAAAAGCCTCTCTGACCATCCCAGCTGAGTTGCCTGATCGGCAGAGAGGTATTTTTTAAAAAGCCTCTCTGACCATCCCAGCTGAGTTGCCTGATCGGCAGAGAGGTATTTTTTAAAAAGCCTCTCTGACCATCCCAGCTGAGTTGCCTGATCGGCAGAGAGGTATTTTTTAAAAAGCCTCTCTGACCATCCCAGCTGAGTTGCCTGATCGGCAGAGAGGTATTTTTTAAAAAGCCTCTCTGAGCACCCCAGCTGAGTTGCCTGATCGGCAGAGAGGTATTTTTTAAAAAGCCTCTCTGACCATCCCAGCTGAGTTGCTTGATCGGCAGAGAGGTATTTTTTAAAAAGCCTCTCTGACCATCCCAACTGAGTTGCCTGATCGGCAGAGAGGTATTTTTTAAAAAGCCTCTCTGACCATCCCAGCTGAGTTGCCTGATCGGCAGAGAGGTATTTTTTAAAAAGCCTCTCTGACCATCCCAGCTGAGTTGCTTGATCGGCAGAGAGGTATTTTTTAAAAAGCCTCTCTGACCATCCCAGCTGAGTTGCCTGATCGGCAGAGAGGTATTTTTTAAAAAGCCTCTCTGACCATCCCAGCTGAGTTGCCTGATCGGCAGAGAGGTATTTTTTAAAAAGCCTCTCTGACCATCCCAGCTGAGTTGCCTGATCGGCAGAGAGCTATTTTTTAAAAAGCCTCTCTGACCATCCCAACTGAGTTGCTTGATCGGCAGAGAGGTATTTTTTAAAAAATACCTCTCTGCCGATCAGGCAACTCAGCTGGGATCATCAGAGACTTTTCAAAGCATTTTTTTTACCACCTCTTTGGCCAAGAGGTTGCAGAAAAAAATGCTTTGAAAAGCCTCTGATGATCCCAGTGAGCCGCACGATCATCAGAGGCTTTTTTTTTACTTTTAAAAGCATTTTTTCATCGGAAGAGGTGGTAGAAAAAATGCTTTTAAAAGTAAAAAAGAAAAAAAAGCCTCTGATGATCGTGCGGCTCAGTTGGGCATGGGCGGGGGGAGGGGGCGCAGGGATTTTTGCTACCGGTTCTCCTTCCCACCCGTCACCATCGCTACCAGATTGGCGATTCGGTCTGAACCGGGAGCATTTCACCCCTGGACCAAAGTTACAAGATTACTGAAAAAAGTGACTTATAACCATTTTTCACACTTATAGCCCTTGTAGCATTCCCATGGTCATGTGATTTACATTTGGATGCTTAACAACTGACTCACATTTATGACAGTCACAGGAGTCATGTCATAGCCTTTTGTGACCTTCTGACAAGCAAAGTTAATGGGGGAAACTAGATTCACTTAACGTGTTGTTAATTTAATAACTACAATGATTCACTTAAGAAATGTGGCAAGAAAAGCCTTGTAAAACAGGGCAAAAGTCACTTAACCAATTTCTCACTTAACAACATAAATTTTGGGCTTAATTGTGGTCGTAACTTGAGGACTGCCCATAGAGACAGAAACGTAGTTGTGACTTTCAAAATCCAATCCATCATGGCAGCCTTGACAGCCACAATTCCAGAATACTGTGTTTAAAAACTCTCTCGTGAAACAAAGCATTTGTTTTGCTATTTCCATTAATCTGATTTCACAGTAATAGGAAAAAACAAGGCAAGAGAAATGGAAAACAGTGGAAAACCACCCTGTCAAATTCCATGTGTGAAGCAAGGTAAATACATCAGAATAGCCTGAAATTTTCCAGTACTGATAAACTGACTATGGTAGCCTGATAGATCGTACCTTTAGGATCTTTGAAACAAAACTACAGGCTTCAGAGTGGAGGGAAAAAACCAAAGGCTTATCAGCTTTGCAGATCACAACGTTTTGTATGCATCTGTGCTACAGGTTACAAAGATTGCTAGCACGCATTAACCAATTAAATGTTTACAGTTTCTACTGGAGAAACATGTTTACATGAAGGGATTTTGATTATTATTTTAAAGACATGTTTTAAATGGCTATGGAAGACTACCTTTCTCTAAAAGTGATAACACATCACACTGATTTAGGGTTAATAGCTCAGAAGATGAATCCCCACTAGAGGTGGGTTTCAGCAGGTCCTGACCAGTTCTGGAGAACTGGTAGCGGAAATTTTGAGTAGTTTGGAGAACTGGTAAATACCACCTCTGACTGGCCCCACCCCCACCTATTCTCTGCCTTCCGAGTCCCAGATGATCGGGAGGAAATGGGGATTTTGCAGTAACCTTCCCCTGGAATGGGGAGGGCATGGAGATTTTACAGTATCCTTCCCCTGCCATGCCCACCAAGCCATGTCACACCCACCAAGCCACACCCACAGAACTGGTAGTAATAATTTTTAAAAACCACCACTGATCCCCACATACCATCTAATTATTCTTTCGCTGTACAATATATGTTTATGCATTACTGCCTCTCAGCAAATTGTTCCTCTTAAGTAGTGGGATCTTTCTACCGGTACCAGGCAGTTATTCTGATTTCCAGTCTGTCTTAAATAACTGCAAAGGGAGCCAAGATATTAGGGTGTTTCTGCTGGAACATTTCAGCTTTATTTAGAATTTATTTCACCATGGGTTTAATTCTGAAGTGCAGAGGTTTATTCATTCGATTTACATAGCTGCCCTTCTCACTTTTACATGATTCTAGGCAGTTTACTATAAAATAAATACATATACAGAAAACATGGAATATAAAAAATTCCATGTTTTCCAAATGCTATGGATTCCAAATTCATATTGGAATGCTATGTATTCCAAAAGACATAGCAGCCAGGCATTGTCCAAACAGCTATCAACAGAAGGAAAATGGGTTGCTTGCACAACCAATGCCCTGAACTCAGGCACTAAGCTGAGTTTTCAAGACCTTGTAAAAGGCCAGCAGGGACAGGGCCAATCTTAGGGAGGACAATGCTCCAAAAGGTGGGTGCCATGGCAAAGAAGACTCTTCTTCTGGAGTCCACCAGGTGACACTCTTTGGTAACAAAGATCTTCAATGTGTATCTTGTCCAAGGAAGAAGTGGAGCTGCCAGAATAGAATGGAATGGAATGGAATAGAATAGAATAGAATTTTTTATTGGCCAAGTTTGATTGGACACACAAGGAATTTGTCTTGGTGCATGCGCTCTCAGTGTACATAAAAGAAAAGATATGTTCATTAAGAATCATAAGGTACAACACTTAATGATAGTCATAGGATACAAATAAGCAATCAGGAAACAATATCAATATAAATCATAAGGATACAAGCAACAAAATTACAGTCATACAGTCATAAATGGAGGGAGATGGATGCTGGGAACAATGAGAAGTTTAGTAGTGCAGACTTAGTAACCAGTTTGACAGTGTTGACTGGGAATTATTTGTTTAGCAGAGTGATGGCATTCAGGAAAAAGTGTTCTTGTGTCTAGTTGTACTGGTGTCCAGTGCTCTATAGCATCGTTTTGAGGGTAGGAATTGAAACAGTTTATCTCCAGGATGAGAGGGGTCTTTAAATATTTTCACAGCCCTCGTGCAGTACACAGGTCCTCAATAGAAGGCAGGTTGGTAGCAATTGTTTTTTCTGCAGTTTTAATTATCCTCTGAAGTCTGTGTCTGTCTTGCTGGGTTGCAGAGCCAAACCAGACAGTTATAGAGGTGCAGATGACATGTGGTAGCAAATATGCTTGCCAGTGACAGAGTTTTCAGAACTTCCTAAGCTACCGGTAAGTATCAGCACCAAGTGGCACCCCAGATGTCGGTAATGCTTTTGGGGCCTCAGAAGGTGCTCTTCTGCCTTGTGTCTTCTCTTGTCCTGAGCCCAGTGCAGTAAGACTACTATATCAGGATTGAAAAAAAATTGATGGCCACGAGATGATAGCTAAATAGACAGGATTTTTCTTTTCTTTTTGGTAGTCCTAAACAGCACCTCCCTTTAATTTGCTTGGTTGTGCAATAACTGCTTTATAAGTCAACTTTTTTCTGGATGCTGGATAGCTTGTATAGCAACCATGGCACATTGAGTGGATTTGAGAAGATCTCCTGGCTTTCTTTACAATTTGCATGTTATATGAATCAGCCAACCATTCCGTATGCAAGAAATCATGGATATGGAAACTATGATTTAGAATGTGTCAATCCATACATCTAGAAGCATGGTTTGGAGAAGCTTGGTGATTTCTTCTAAGTAGTATAATTTTTTTTGTATGGTGCCTAAGAATAGATTGAGGCCATGGTCATAACACATTAAGTGTTTACATGACATGGTAGGAGTGCAAACACAAGGGCAGATAACTCACTATAATTTTTCCAGGATGGTCTTATTTGTTTATGAGGGCCAAAAGATTGAACAGCAGATTCTAGCTGGGATTTCTGTGGAAGAAAAAAGAATTGCATGCAAAATATGAATTAGTAGGGCTTATTCTCAAACAACAGCACAAGTTTGTGCCAGGTGTATATGTTCACTCAGAGTTAAGCATGTGAATAATGTGGGGTTTAGGGATCAGCAAAAACATTGTGTTTGCATAATATACTAGTCTAAAATATGGTTGGTTAACTTTGTAGGTCAGTATGTCAAGTGTCCTCATTTAGCATATGATTCACTGTGCTGTGGAAGCCCAAATCATTCAGTTAATTTGAGAATCCATGGCTGTGTATTATGTAAGACCACAATAAAAGAGAAAGTTCCCAGAACTGTCGTGGATACGTGTACTTTTTTTTAAGGCTAAGTAGAAGGTCACCCAGGAGTCTCTCTCAACAACCAGCTAAGTAATAGAAGGAAGCTGTCTTTACAGTATTAGGAAATACTGTAGATATGGCTGAGCACTTTTAGGAGTCGATTTAACCGTGTATAAAATAGCCTGCTTCAACCCGATTCCTTCCAAATATGCTGCATAACAACTTCTGTCATCTCCAGCTAATATGGTCAACATCATGATGACACTGTGATATTCTTGTGGCAGAAATAGAGATGCTGGGACCTCAGGTCAACATACATATTGTAGATTTGGGTGGAGCACACAACACATTTTCTCCCCAGAGAGTTTTCTTGAAGACTTCTTTGTCCTGATTTTATAGTGAAGACAAATTGTTGTTCATTATTTTTTGTAACTAAGTCTGAACTTGCTTTCCTTAATTCTTTTAATTAGATATACTGAATTAACATGCAGTCTGTCAGGGCCCTATCAATTTGACATTCTGCCCTCGAACCTGGTTTCTGCCTGACTAAGAGAAGAAATTGACAGATTAATCTGTTTTCTTTCAATTTATAGGATTTAGATGATGCCACTTGTTGCTACTGGCCCTGCTAAATTTTGGTTTTGCTCACAGAATATGCTTATCCTGTTTCAAGACTACTCTATTTGCTCCTGAGCCACTGACCAGATTGAAATAACAACTAGATATTGAAACTGACCACTGGAAGACTTACTTCCTGTGAGACATTTCCATAAAGGACAATATGTAGGAGATTATGTAGAGGTGAGAACCTGAATATTCTAGTGCCATGGCATCTATTCCAGACTTGCAAACAGTTGAAGCTACACTCCTAAACACTGAACACGTATCTATCGGTATTTCACCCAACACAAATTGCTTATTTTAGCACTAGTTTATTATCTTAGTCCTGTGATATTTCATTTTTATCTGCACAGCTTACATTTTTATATCCCTCTGAGTTGCCAGTATAGTATGCATAATTCAGAAATGATAATCTGTTCATATCAATTACTTTTTTTATAGTGCACGAGTATTATTTGAAATATTGTATTTGAATATATATGAATGAACTCTGAGCACAGAAGACTAGGTTCATGAAGTTTTATTTTATTTATTTATTACATGTTTTGATTCTACCTTTATCATTATTTTTAAATAAGTCGAGACAGTGAACATACATACTTCCTTCTACTTTCACCACCACAGGCCAGTGAGGTGGGTTGCACTGAAAGAATTACTGGCACACAGTCATCAGCTGGCTTTCATGCCTATGGTGGGACTAGAACTCTGAGTCTCCTGGTTTTAGGCCAGCATCTTAACCACTATCCCTAACTGGCTAATCTATGATTCTCCAGTTTACTGGCCAGAAAATTCAGAGTTTAAACTCACACATCTTAAAATGTCCAAGGTTGAGAAACACTGGCTTAGAGTATGGTATTAAGGAAGAAATATTTCATGTAAACCTAATAATCAGAAGCAATTTCAATGTTTATAAATAATTTGAGGGATCACCACTTGGGTATGGTGGAAGAGAATTTTAGAATTTAATATTGCTTTCGCTGATTGTTTAGTATTTTTTGTTTTCTTTTTTTCAAAAGATTATGTGCATTTAAGTATGACATGGTTATAAATATTACAGCTTTTAATATTAGTAGTACCACTAATAGTAGTACCACCACAGAGTTTTGTAGTGGTACTGTTTTTCAAGATGATACAAGGATTTTAATTTTATATATTAAATTAATTATCAATGAAATAATATATGCTAATTTTACAACTATTTAAAATTCTCTGTGTATTTATTGATATTTTATTTTCTACCCACAATGTCCTTTCTCGTTTTCCTTTTTTTCTTAGGCATTTATTTCATTCCTTAAACATTTTAAATACTTGGTGTTTTGGTAAAACCAGAGTCAAGGTTATTACTGACGCATGAAAGAGCATGTTGAGAAAGGAAAACAAACTGAAATTTAGCTGCACTGTGGGACAGCTATATCAGTTAGAAATAGGTATTTTGTACATCAAAGAGGCTGTATCTGCAGAAGTGAAGATAAACAACATATAAAATATTTGTTACTGCTTCTTTTTAATGCAGATGTTTAAGCAGTTGCTATTGTAGTTGTTCTGGGCCCCCCAAACATACCAGACTCCGGCCTCTTTATAATCTCTATCTGACGTAAGTATAAATAACAATGAAAACAATGCTCAAATTGTAGCCATTAAGTTTGAAGTTACAATAGAAGAGAATATACATAGCTCACGGTTGAACTGTGGCGTCCTTGGGGCATCAAGGACATCAAGGGGCATCGAGGACTACAAAATTTGAATTTAGCTTGAAGTTACTGTTTAATGACGTGTGGAAGTTCTATACTGTTTGGGGAGAAAAAAAAGATTCAAATTTTCCAAGAGGTGACAGCTACCAATTTCTTATTTTTCTTTACTTCTCAAAAAAATGACTGTAATAACCTGGTTCTAATTTTATTGGTTAGGAATTCTTTTTTGATATGATGATGTTAATGTTCTACTTTATCTTTGCCACGTAATTTTGATGTCAATCTGCCTGTTGGCTGCCCAGAGTTGTTGAGAGTTGGGCATCATACAAGTTTAATTATAGTGGAGAAAATAAATCTAACAAACAGAATGGAGACTGCACCCCTTCCTCTTCTCCTATGTTTTCGACATGACCATGGTAACATTTTTGACCGTAAGCTCAAATCTTCATATCTTTGCCTAATCTTATTAGACCCAAATTGACCCTCCTGCTCCCCATCAAGAAAAGCCCCTCTAAATCTCAAAGACAAAGAATACAAAAAGAATAGAAGCCTCCTCTCCAATAAATAGTAAAATCCAAGGGCAGCTCTTACAGGAAAATGGGAACCTAGAAAAACCCCAACATTCCAACCTTAATCAGCCTGATGACCTCACTATCTCCTTTAATAAGAAATTTCCCCAACTTTAATATTCTCTGGAAAGGCCCATTTTGCTTAACAATAGGCATACCTGTTATTTACACATCTTAGATGTACCACCAAGGACCTGCCCAGTTTGCCCTAAACTGGCCAGCCAATCAGATCCCTAAGAATGTAGGAGAGCCCCCAGCTTCTTGCCTTTCATATGATAAGTTGCTTTATATAGTTTAAAAGTGTCAGGTGTACAGTTTCTAATACCAATCACAAGGCATATGCACTTTTTTCTTTTTGTGAAAAGATGATTCCTACCTCATGGGTAGGACAGAGTGATTAGAAGTAAGGTTCTTCTCTGGAAGCACACAGCCCTTTGCCTATGTTTCTACAAAGACAAAAACATGAATCTACAATTAAATTCAATACTCCTCCCCAAACTACATGTTTTGCAATTTTCGCATCTAAAACTATAAAACATGTAATTAAAAAATTCAGTAGAATTGAAATATGCAAACCACAGGAAGATGGCATCTTTTAAAATTTCAGGAGAATAATTATATTCTGACAATAAAAATACTCTAATATGGGTACCACATAGAATTACCTGAAAAGAATCTTCTATGGGGATCTGGATATTACTAAGCAAGCCATCTTTCCCTCTTGTTGCTACTGTCCACTTTTCTGATGTGGAAAATGCAGATGTGGATGACCAAAAGCTCATTATCTAGGATTCTTTTGAAGGATAAATTATATTAAGTAAATTTATAAATGATAAATGATGAAATTGGTATATAGGTAAGACTGAAGCTCTGTGAAGTTCTCTTCTTTTTCAAAGCTCTTCTACCCAAGCTTAGGCTGAATAGCAAATTCATACAGAAACAGCTTTATAAGAACAAAATACCCTCCTTGAATCATAAATAAAACGGGGGTAGATCGATCACCTGTGGTCTACAAACCGAAATATTTTTTGTTTGTTTACAATATTTATATAGCTGCTTATCTCACCAAGATATTGTTCCTCTCTGATCAGTTGTTAATCATTGATGGCATGATTTTCTACCAATAACTAAGAAACAACCCAAAATGGGACACATGCCATAAAATAGGTTGATGTGGTTAAAAATAAATTCTGCCAGCAAAATCCAGAAAATTTTGGTCTGTCCATATGTATGCCACCTTATCCATTTTGCACTATTTCACCATCTGTGTTTATTTCCCCAAAATTAGTGGAATGGAAGGTTGCCTTTGCTGAAATGTTCTGCTGAATATTAATTCCTTTATATTTTAGTACAAAAATCTTCCAAATATCCTGATACTTATTTTAATTAATGTTTTTTTAAAAAAATCTTCCCCATCTCCCCACCCTCCCATAACCTCCACTGGGGATGCGTGGCTAATAAACTTATGATAATTGTAATTGTAGAATGTCGATGATGATTCTAAATTAAATAATATTCCATGTAGATAGTGGTACATATGGTATTCTTATGGGATTATTCTGCACAGGCAGTTGTAATGCATGCCACCTACATTAAGAGTTGGTGCTAAATTACCATACTTAGCTGTGAAAGCCTTCACTGCATTCAGGAAACACTGCTCAGTAAGTGATGCAATCCAGACAGAGGATTACCTTACATTTCCTTGCTAGCCTGGCTGCATTCAAGCAATATGGAAGGTTTTTTTTTAAAGCACTTAAAAGAAGCTAAGAAACTTTAATTTTCAAGGTCTGTAAGTGAAATCTGAGTACATCATCCATACAATTTAACCATGTTTACATTCTGAGTGCACAGCAGTTCTAGTTTGAAATAGCTCTTTGGACTGAAGCTTTGTCTTTGTGTACACTAACTACCAGGAAAAACACAACAGCAGTATACAGAGAAAAACACAAAAACATCAGCACCCAAAACATTTGTTACATCTTTCAAGTGCCATCTGAACCTTTATGTCAGATCCAGACACTGATAGAAACGTTTTGTACTCTGCAGAGCACCTTCCAAATCCAACTTTTACATTAAAAAGAGTTTTGTTCCTGTTTTAACATGTTCCTGCTTTATCTGTGCATCTGGAAATACGTCCCATTGAACTTAAAAAGGGATTACCCTCGAAAAGTGATTATTGTAGTATTAACTTCTTGTCCTTTATTAATTTGACATTTTTTCCAGATTTTTAATTTTATTATGACTACATACTTGTGCCTTACACCTTGTCTGGATTCGCAAAAAGGCCTCTAGTAGAAGACGGGGGCGGACCCTATGCAATCTGCAGGGTTCATTTCCGTGATCCCAGATAATTAAGTCAGTTAGTACAGGGATCTTCAAGCTTGGCAATTTTAAGCCCGGAGGACTTCAACTCCCAGAATTCCACAGCCAGCTGGCTAGGGAATTCTGGGAGCTGAAGTCCACCAGGCTTAAAGTTGCCAAGGTTGGAGACCCCCGATTTAGGCTTTTCGATCAAAAGGTTGGCAGTTCAGGGTTTGAATCCCTAGTACTGTATAACGGGATGAGCTCCCGTTACTTGTCCCAGCTTCTGCCAACCTAGCAGTTCGAAAGCAGGAAAAAGATGCAAATAGAAAAATAGGGACCAACTTTGGTGGGAAGGTAAGTTTAGTCATGCTGGCCACATGCCCACCGAGACATCTTCGGACAGCGCTGGCTCTTCGGTTCTGAAAGGGAGATAAGCACCGCCCCCTAGAGTCGGGAACGACTAGCACACGTGCACGAGGGGAACCTTTAGCTCAGTTAGACATAGGTTAGTGAAATGCACGCTCGTAGTTACAGAAGATAGTGCAAAAGATTAAAAAAAATAATAAATAAGGAGTGCCTTCCAGTTTGGGGACGATAAATACAGCACATCGGAATACATTTTAAAGAATTTTCCATTGTCCAAACGAATGAACAAAACATTCAAGGTTTGGGGTCATAGAAGTCGAGATGCACGGAATCCTGCTTTTTCCTCGGCGGGGATCATGGGAATTGAAGTCCAAAACAATGAAGAGAACTCCGGGCTGGGAAAGCCACGCCGATTTTTTCCACCCCTCCAACTGTTCTTTCTCACCAGCGGAGAAAGCCGGGCCTCATCGGAAGCTCTCTACATTCTACATGAGAGAACAAGAAAAAAAAAAAGAAAAGCGCTCGGCTTTTGAAGTGGCTTCCGCCGCGCCTAGGAGAGACAATTGCCAGCGCGTGCGAGGAAAGGGAGGCCCCAAGGACAAGCTGGGGCGGATCTCCTGGCCTTGCCCACCTTTAGGCGGGAAGGGGTGGTGGCGGCCGCCGCGCGTGTCGGCGCCCCACCCGTGGGGGTGGGGGAGAAGGGTTGTAGCCGCGTGGGCTCACTCAGGGCCCACGCGTCAGGCCGTTGAGGGGTTCCCCGGCACGCGCGCCTCCTTCAGTTTTTCCACACCCCCACACACTATCGCTCTGACGCTTTTGTCTTTTTTTCGCGACGAACCAGCCGGAGGTGGAGAAAGAAGGGAGGACGGGAACTGAGGGGTTGTTACGAGCAACCGTTCCCTCGGCGCCTTTTTTTTTTTAATCTCTCTCCGCCCTCAACAACCACCCCTGGGCTGCTTCTTTCGTGCATTGTGTGTGTGTGTGTGTGTGTTATTATAATTTCCCTCCCCTTCTTTCATTCACGACAGTGGAGAGCGAGAGAGGGAGGAGGAGTCACTATAAGTAGCAGTGGCAGCGGTTGTAAAGAGTGCCCTCTGTGAGCTTTTTCTAATTTTTTTTTCTCTCTCTCTTTTCCCGGCGCTGCCACCTTCGAGCTAGGCGCGCGGCAGGTCCCCGCTTCGCTTCTCAACTCCGGCTCCTCTTCAAGCGTCCCTTTTCCTTCTCTTCTTTTCTTTAAACCACACACACACACAAAACCGGCTGCTGTAGTAGAAACAACCCCGGCAGCCGAGCTAGGTGAGTAGCCGATGGGAAGGGTTTTTTTCCTTCTTCTTCTTCTCCTTGCTCTGCCCTTCCTTTCTCCTCTACCATCTCCCGAGTGGGATCGTGGCTTTCGAGCCTTGCTGTGAAGATGCCCTGAATGAGAGAGAGAGAGAGAGAGAGATCGCGGGTGAGGAAAGGAGAGAGGAGAGGGAGCGGGAGAAGCCAGCCAGACCACGCTAAAAAGAAAGCCGCGACCACGGGGCGGGTGGGGAGTGGGAGGCCCGCTCCGCTTTCTCCGTGAGCCGGGGTCGTAAGACGGATACTCTTCAAGCCGTGGCGGTTTGGGACCGATCAACGTGTACTTCGGCGCCCAGCCACATGCCAGGCTTTAGGAGTCCATTTTGCGAGTAGCGTGCTGCATGATGCAATGTTTATAGCGATGGGCGATGTGGAGAGGAGGGCGGAAGCATGCGCCCTTGCCGTAGGTAGATCGAGCACGCGGAGCTGGATGGATCGTCTTTCTGTTTGTCTGTCCTCCCGACCTCTTCCCGGGGCGCTTTCCAAGCGATCCCTTCCAGGCTCAGGTCCCAGGCGCTGGAGCGGCTAAGCTAACCGGGTTTAAGGGATGACAGAAGTCCTTCCTTAAATGGTCCTTTTTTTCGGATCGTGCAGTGTCCCAGGGGTGGGGGGGAAGAGAGGGCGACGGTTCTTAATAGTGACTCATCACTTAAAATCCAACAACTGGACCTTTTAACTCGTAATTTGACTCGGGTAGGTTTCGGATTCGGGGTGTTCCCCATGATGCAGCTGTAACCTGCGAATTAAATAAAAACGTTCTGCGTTTATTTCTGGTAAAGAAGCTCGTGTTTTCCTTGCTGTTCTATGGAAAGAGTAGAGGGAGTTTGCTCGGTGTATCGTTAATGATTGTTTTATGAATCGGGGTTTTTATTTATCTGCCTCCTTCCTCTTGCGATCTATGAATGGGACACAAACAATTGCTCTAAAACCGTATATATTTCCTAGGCAAATTATACACAAAGTTCTAAAATTGGTTTCCATATTGTGTCTCTGGTGTCTTGCCTCCTGCTGTGAAAATTTTGATTCTGCAAGGAACGATGACTCCTTGGCTTAAGTTTGCTCAGGAAGTTATATTGTTACTTCATATATCAAGAAATCATCTCCCGCTACCCATCATAGCTGCTATCATCATAAACAGCTGTAGTAACTACAGTATCATACCATACTATCCTGTCTCTTTCTTAATATGAGGGTGAACAGTCTATGCCCCCATCTTTTCTGTTCCCTGACCATACAGCTGAGTTGACTTTAATTTTTATTAAAAGGATTTTTTACAGTAATAAAACTATGCAGATTTAAAGAAAAAGAACAAATAAAAATACAGCACAAATGAATAAACAGAAAAAGTAAATAAAGAAAAATAATCTGTTTCTGATCTTTACAGAAGTTACAAATAAGATTATCATCTATCCTCCTCCTTTTAAGGTTACATCATAATTCCCTTCCAATATTTATACTTTTGACTCATCAAATCTTTAAGTCACCAGTTCATTTTAACCCCCATTTTCAACCAAAAGTCCATAAAAGATTTCCAATCACTACCCTGTTTCCCCCAAAATAAGACATCTTCTGATAATAAGCCCAATCGGGCTTTTGAGCGTATGGCAATAAGGCCAAGAGCTTATTTCAAGGTTCAAAAAAATATAAGATAGGGACTTATTTTCAGGGAAACACAGTAATAAATGTACTTGTTATCTTCTCAATCAAGAAGTTAATTTTGCATTTTGGTAAATACTATCATTAACTATTCCTTCATGGTGGATATTTCAGAATATTTTCATCTTTGTGCATATAGCAGTCTTGCTACAGCTGCCATATACAAAAGCAATTGTCCATGAGACTTTCATGCTGCTGTATTTTAATATGGTGGTTTACCTGCTATTTTGTGGCATGCAATAGATTGAAACCCTCAGGTAAGTTCTAAAGTAAGCTTCACACAGCTTTAAAAAAAAATCCAGAGAGCCATTGTCACTGGACAGGAGATACCAAGGCTGATGTTAGGTGTCTGCAACCATGAATTTCAACAGCGATCGTTGTCCTGGTGACCCTCCACTGATTCTGGCTACATGAATATTTGGACATGAAAATATGTTTGCACACTTGTGAGACTGATCTTTCACGAACCACTTGTGAGTACTTAGGTTTCAAATGACTCAGATGGCTGTAGACTGTCCAGTCTTTCTAGATTTTGTCATGGCTGGCTGGCTGGCTAATAATCCATTTTTTTTTGTAACAGAGAGAGGAAATTAAAATTCTCTGAAGGTTGGAGCTATTAAGATTACAGGAGAAGAAAGGGGGTTTTTTTCCACTCACTCTCTGTTCCTCTTGGGTGGAATGTGTGGTGGAAGATAAAAAAGGGAAAAAGGGTATGCCAGAGGAGTCTCATGTTGAAACTACTGTGACATCCTGAGTCTTGTATCTTTGAATATTGGTAGAGAGTATTAATTTCTAAGTAATGCTCTTCCTTGGGTGTAGATGACAAAAGGAACTAGAAGTAATCTGAGTTATGGTGAGGGAACTGCCACTCAATGTCAGTTTATGGTATATGCTATGTAAAATCAGATCAAGTAGGTTACTCAACAGCAAGCTTATTGCAAGCTTTTCTGGCTAGCCATGAATCATTTATTTTACATAAACCAAAACACTATACAAAATGCTAGTTCAAAGTAGTTTGGTTTTCTGTTTTGGCGCCTTAAGAAGTAATCATTTCTCTGATTTGCACACAATAGCCTGCAATCTGTTAGGACTTCAAAATATTTTTAAATGTGTGATAGGAAGATAGAAATGTGCAACCCAAACAGGTAACAACAGGTTATGCATACTATGTCTGAACCCTGCCAGTGAAATGAACTGACATTAAAGTTTCATCATTCCTTGATTGACTTTAATTCTGAGACTGAAGAGAAGAAAAAGATAAGTAAGGTTAGATAAATAAAGAGTGAAACTAACACATGTGTGAACTGGTACAAATGAACGCAGACTTTGATGCTTTTATTACTTCTGCAATTATGATTTTATAATTATAGTGTAATTATCTGAAAACAAGCTCTCAGCTTTGTTTATGCTTGTCTTTTGAAGTATTTTTTGTCTATTGTTAGGACTAATTCATGCTTTTTGTCATTTATGGAATTAATGTACAGTAGTACATTATAGTTTTCACTGCAGTTTCATTGATTTCCAAGGTTCATAGAGAACATAGACTATGATGCAAAATTGCTGCAACTGTCACCTTCTGAGTTATATTGATCATACCTAAAGGTGAGCTTCCTGTTACTATTGAGAAATATGTGCACTCTTCAGAGGAATAATCAGACTTTCATTTATTTGGTGTTAGTATGGATCTGCTTCCAGGTAGGTGTCAGAGAACAAAATAAAACAGAAAATTGAGTGATGCTTTGGCAGCATGCACACACAAGCATGCAGCTACATTAGAATTTTTGGAATGATTTGGTAGGAGAAACAGCATTGCTGCTTCCTAAGCTTTGATGCCTTAGACCAGGACCTATTCATCCTTTGTCTAAAGTTGTTTCTGAACAGCTGTTATGACATATAGTGACACTTTCAATATTCCAGCATAAAATTTTCCCCTTCTGTTTGGACAGAATGAACTGTGACAAGATAAACTGAAATTTTACTTCTCATTTTCTTTGTAATCAGCTTCTTGGCATTTTTTGGAAGTGACTTTTTAAATACATAATTAGCTACCCGCAATGGTTCTTGCTGTATAAAACTGGATGAATGCGTCATATTGCAATTTGCTATCCTATTCTACTTATCTATTTTTCATTATGCCTTAGTCCCCTTGAGAACTGCTTTCTTCCTTTCTTTATGGAAATCACTTGTATGCCTTCTTAATAAGTACAAAATTAAAATTGAAAAGATATATCTTCTTATCACTTGCTACAACTTGTAGCATTAATGCTCCTCTATCTAGTGAACTTGTTTTACATCATATGGAATTATGATGTAAAGTTACAAATTTGTATCCTTATGCTCATGTGTGGAAATGATCCCAGCGATATGATTTCCTGACCATATACCTGCAATAACTTCGTGCCCTTGATATCAGTTGTGACATTCTTTGGTTTAGACTATTACATTACAAGACATATGGTCCAAAATAGGTTATTTAAATCATCAGCTGAACTGAGCAGTTTCTATTATAACAGGTTTATACTTCATCAACTTAGTAGCTTCCAGTCCATTTCCACACCCATTTTAAGTGCTAGTTTTAACCTGTAATGGTATGCAAAGTACAGGATATTAAAAGAGGGTGTCAAGCTGGTATTTGGCCTGTGTTTGTTCACCCATATCTTTTATATATGCCAATTTGAAAATACTGTTTCACGTTAACTGATGATGTGATGAGTTGTCAGGTAGGCATTTTTAGTTATCAACTGTTCCATAGAAATAATTTAATTTAATCGACTAACATGTTTCACTGGAAGAAAATCATAATTCCCTTTTATTAAATTATGCAGGGTTTTTTTGATTGTAGACCAGTTTTGGAAGTTTAACAGCTTGTCCTGGGCATTCTCACAAAATGATTAGCAAGGATAATGTGCTCAAGCACAAAATATTAAAGCAGATCGTACACCTTCTTGCTTCCTTAACTGAAGCTGTCTTACCAGTTCGGTTTGCTTTTGTCTTTTTATTAGACAGATGGGCGTACTTTCAAACAAAGCTGTAGGCCTCAGCCATTGGCCTTAGGAAAATGATTTCCCAATAGGAATCTAAAGAAATCCCAATAGCATCTAAAACATGTTACCTTTTGATTTAAAAAAAAAAAAACAAACCTAGAAAAAGTACCAGATCAGGCATGAAGCCTGGTGAGCATCAACGATGGTGTCATATCAGAACCATACTAGTTAGTGAATAGACCACCTAAAGTTTGTGCGGGGTCAACCAAGCAAAATAGTTTTGACATTTTAGCCTAGTCTAATTTGACCCCAATCAAGCTTCTACTCTGGTGCTATATTCCAGGACAATAAACTTTGCTTTGAACTTTCAGTGTTTGTAGCTGCAGAGAGAAACAGTAGTCGCAGTCTTCTCTAATCTCGTATCTTCCAGATATGCTTGGAGCTTCCAGAACTCCTCAGAATTCTGTAATGCATTTCAGGAAGCAATAATAGTGGAGAAAGTGACCTGTTGATGCTTTAAACTCTATAGAAGGATGGTAACTTAAGATTTATACATATATTAATTAGTTTCTCAAAGCATCAGAGGAAAATTATTCAAGTATGATTGTTATTGACTTATACTTAGAATAGACATCAAGACTAAGGATATAGAAGATGTTTGGGCCCATGAATTGTAGCAATTCTGATAGTATTCTGTTTCAGGGGAGGTACATGTCACCCAGTGCCTTTTCAACATTGACAAATGATGTGCTAACATCAACAGTTGTGTTCAGGCTATACAGTTTTCAGGATAAGGGAGTAAGCTAGCCTAGGCTGTTTTTGTTCAGTTGTGCCAAAGAACAGTTTTATCTCAGGAAGAGTGGAGTAAAAGAAATAATGACTAATGAGTAAATTCCGAGAATATAATAATGACAAGTAATTGAGCCTGGCAGAGTTTATATACAGGTTACAGTTCAGTGTGGAGACAAGAAGATTGAGGGAAGATATGGTATCAGTGCTCAGATGCATAAAAAGATAATCAGGAATCAATGCCATCAAGTCTAGGATCAGAAAAAAGTACAAATTGCAACTACCTGAATCTTGTTGAATGTAAGGAAAAACTACATTATCATAAGATCTGTACAACTGTTGAACTGTGTAGGGATTGCTCATTACAATTGTTTTACATCTCCAAAGGCTTTTATGAAAATGTTAGGTGACTACATCTCGAGAGTTTAATTGGTTTCCCTTTTCATTATAGATGATTGTACTATAATTATTAAATTTGTTCTTTGATTCTACACTTCATTATAGTTTTCATTGGCACGCAAAAAGTTTCAGATTTAATCCTAGTCATTTTCTGGAATGATTAAAATCATAGAGGGCCGCTAGCAATTCAAATTTGAAACACTTCCTGTATTCTTGTAAAACCAGTGTCGTCTAGCTTGGATACCTGCCTGATATTTGGACATTAATCTCAAAAGTTCTCTAGCCAGCAAAGTTTTCTGTTAATTCTGAGAGTTGGGGTGTATATTTGGACACCACAATTGGGAAGGCTGTCATCAGTAATAAAAACCCTTAATCCATTAGATTTATACTGTAAACCTTTCCCCTTTTTTCATTCAAATTTCAGCAGTAGCTTTGCTTGTCACTGTGTAATCAATAAGTTAATTAACCATAGCTTTAAAATAGAATTTTTCTTTTCTGGGGTCTGATACAGTCCATTGATTTAAAGCTATTAATTGTTCAGCTAAATGCAGCTGGCATAGCTAATTAAAGTTATAAAAAATAGGGGTTTTTCTTAGAATAAACAAATAATTTTTCTTGGTATATTGGTATATAGTTTTTCTAGAGTATATATGTTCATGCTGGCACATTGTGTATAAATTTGTAATTTGTATGTTTCTGGCTTTATAACCATCACTTCTAGCTTGCTACTAATCTCAGTGTCTCTCAGTAGAGAATTTGGGTGTGTTGACAATGCTTCCTTCCTGAACCTTGCAAAGATACAGCATGTCTGTGTTGTAGCATGATCCCATATGGTATGAGGAAGACGGAAACTCTGAAAAGTTTCAGGATTAGGTTTTTTCCCCCCTGAAAAATGCATTAACATATAATCTTCAAGGCTGGCAGACGAGTCCCTCACAATTACTACTATTTTTGGATGTTTGCTGCATTAAAAAAAAAAAAACCTTGTCAAATGCTAGAAAGTTTTTGCCAACTTTAAGTACCTCAGCATTTAGTGTAAAGAAAACTGAACAAAATATCCGTTGTAAAACAAAACAAAACTAAAAATGAAATCATCCCCAGAAGATGTACTCCTTTTGCTTGTTATAAAAGCTATTGATGTGAGATCTGTGAATATATATTTATGTATATTACATCATATGATGATTTGCAAACTTTCTAATCTTTTTAACAGAAGTGATTGCATACTTTTGCAAAATTGGTTACATGTCAAGTGCATTTGGGCTGCGTAAAACAACTTAGATAATGCAATGAACCTATGACTTGCAATATCTGGTTAATGTTATCAATGTGCCCTGTCCCCAAGAAAGGCTTTTACAACTCTTCCTTCACAAACTATGC
This sequence comes from Masticophis lateralis, assembly GCA_030761175.1. Classification (NCBI taxonomy): domain Eukaryota; kingdom Metazoa; phylum Chordata; class Lepidosauria; order Squamata; family Colubridae; genus Masticophis; species Masticophis lateralis. The sequence goes on along the minus strand of JAUDYJ010000004.1, from coordinate 23,956,947 downwards.
CTTCAGATTTTGAAAGGAGATTTTTAAGTGTCTCAGTCCTTGTCCTATTGGACATTATTCAATATATTTTCTACTTTTAAAATGAGATTGGGGCAAATTATTAATAATATATACATTCAAGCGTTTGGACTTGAATGATTGAATTATCTTCTTGCAGATATGTTTCCAATTGTTAGCAGTCAGGTTATTTTTTTCTTTGTTTTCATTTAAACTTCGAAATATGTATTTAAGTTCTTATTGTAACACTGGCTTTATTATGTTTTGGACCTCTTTACCTCTTACACTTGTTTTTTAAGTTTATTTTATTGCTCCTTGTTTTATTGTATTTTAAGCTATGATACATTGTTCTAACCTGTGGATACATCTCATTGTTTATTTTAAGAATACATATGATATCTGATTCATTGAAGGCAAATGCAGAAGAAAAGATGGGGTGGTGATTTGTGTCCATTAATGAGTCCCAGGCAGGTGCTGTGTTTGTGTTGGAGCACCTCTTCCAATCAAATCCGAAGCATTGCATCGCTGTAGAAGACATGTTTAGTTTTAATGCTGCTTCTGTACTGACTAGTTGAATGTCTTCCCTCTAATCTTCTAACATGAGATCATATTGGCAGATGATTCTTAATTCCAGGGTAATTTAGAATTGCATAATAGAATATGAAGATGAGATGCTTTCATTAGAAAAATGGAGCAATATGTGAAATGAACAAACAGATTTCCTACTCTTATAATCACAATTTCCAATTTTAGTGGAGTTCCTAGACGAATTCTGTGCATAGTGTGCCTTAAATCTCAGTAAACATGCAAAGAGGTGCAGAGTAGTGTTTGATTTTGTTAAGGGATGTCTCCAGCATATGTATCTGGGATCCTTGACTTACGACCACAATTCAGCCCAAAATTTCTGTTGCTAAGTGAGACAGTTGTTAAGTGAGTTTTGCTCCATTTTACAATCTTTCTTGCCAGTGTTGTTAAGTGAACCATTGCCAGAGTTAAGTCAATAACATGGTTAAAAAGTGAATCTGGCTTCCCCATTGACTTTGTTTGCCAAAAAGTTACAAAAGGTGTTCACCTGACCCTGGGACACTGCAACCATCATAAATATGAGCCAATTGCCAAGGGTCCAGATTTTGATCACATGACTGTGAAGATGCTGCAATCATCGTAAGCATAAAAAACAGGCATCAGTCACTTTTTTCAGTGCCGTTGTTAACTACAGTCACTAATTAGTTGTAAATTGAGGTCTACCTGTATATGCATGTAAAGAACCCTCTTTCAAATTACAGTCTATTAAAATACAAAGAAAACAATATGTGCTTGCTGGACTTTCCTATGGAGAATTTGGTGCTAGAGTTCCAAGGACTGGATTAGGGTACCTCTATAGTTACGTGACTGTCGGTATGCTATGGGCATTCATTACTAGCTGGAGTCTAATTCTTTCTTATGTCATTGGTGGGTATTCCTCTGTATATTGGTCCATTGGACAAAAAACCTTGTACAAGTAGTCCTCAATTTAAGTGAAACCACTTCATCCCAAAGTGATGTGATCATTAAGTGCAGCATCATGTAGCTTTGCCCAATTTTATGACCTTTTTTCCTTGCAGTCATTAAGTGACTTACACAGTTGATAAGCGAATTCTGCTTCCCCCATTGACTTTGCTTGTTGGTAATCAGCTGGGAAGGTTGCAGATAAGTGATCACATGACTCTGGGACACTGCAGCCATCAGAAATATATGCCAGGATCCTAATCACGATCATTTGATTATGGGAAGTGCGACAGTTGTGTGAAGAGTGGTCATAAGACATTTTTTCAACAGTGTCGCTATTTCATATGTTTGTTAAATGAATGATTATAAGTTGATGACTACTTGTACTCTGAAGCATTACAAGGCTTAAGAAAGATTACAATGAACAAATTGATGAACAAGGATGACACTGTAATATACTTACTTTAGAGTATTTAGCCAATAATATAACTTGAAACCCAGGAAGTTGAGTCCATCTACTAGTAGCCGTATCTTTTCATGCCTGGGCAATTGGTAATTAAGAGATTTCAGCTGGTGGAAAAGCATCTTGCCAACTTCTCCTCTGTTCACTCTGCTGCATTCCTTCTGATCTCGGTACAAAACTAATTGAGACAGTTGTTTGTTCTCCTAAGTATATATTATTAGAACATGTATCTATATAGTTCTGAGACACTGTTATAATAAATAGAATTTTACTTTAATTTTAGATTATTCAAATAATGTGGATGTTTAATAAGCCACGTAGGTAAATTAAACTGGATTGTCTTGAGGATTTGCTTAAGATTCTTCAGGCCGTAAGGATTTTGTAAACTTTAGCTAGAGGGTACAAGAAATAATGAAGAAATATCATTGATTTGAATATGCAAAACTTACCGGTACAATAATTGTCATAGGATTTTTTAACATTGATGCCATCAGGTTTCACATTCTCTACTTCCTTAGAACTCAGTCTAGTGGGAGCCCCAAGCTCAGAGAATCCTCTGATTAATGTGTCTAATTAATTATTGAAAAAAATCCATTACAGTCTAAAAAAGAAAATTGAGGCACCTAGATTCTTTTCAAGCTATGGACCCACACCTCCAAATCTCAGCCATATTCTCTAAAGAATCAGAAATGACATTTTGAGCTTGATAGTCCCAAGTTGCTTCATTTTGGAGCTACTGGGAAGGCTGGCTTACATCAGCAGTTGCATATATTTTCTGAGAACATCTGTGCAGATGATAGATGGAATAGAAACAGTTCCCCACTGTTCTGCCCCCGTGTTCTTACTTTTGAGCTTGGAATTTCCCTGTGTATTGAAGATCTGCTACAGATTTAAGTACTAGGGCTGTATTTTCGTTTTTTTTTCTCCCTGAGAGTGAAAGAGGAATGGGGTCCGAGCTGCTATTTTCTTTATTTTGTTTTGACCAACCAAAAATAGTTGCCTTATGTTGAGTAATTTCCTTTAACTGAGAGAATTGAAGGATTTTACTCTGCAGCTAATATGTTTATCCCACTTTCCAAGTTAGTAATTTTAGTAACTTATGTTGCATAGAAACAGCAATAGAAGGTCCTCAACTTACAACCAGAAAAGGGAGTAGAAAAATTGTTCAACAATGCAATGTTAAGCGAGGCATCATGTGATCAAGCCCAATTTCCCAATCCATTTTTTGTTGAATGAATCACCTGCAGTCATTAAGGGAGACATCACATGTCTTCAAACCCTGGCTTCTGCCAGCTTCCTCATTGACTTTGCTTCTTGAAAGCCACTGGGAAAGTTGCAAATGCCATGGGTCTGCAGGATGCTACAACTGTGGTAAGTGCAAGTCAGTTGCCAAACACTCTGATTGCAGTCAGATGACTCTTGGACATTCTGGCAGTCATAAATATGAAGACCTGTCATACATCACTTTTTTCAGCACCTTTGTAACTTAACGGTTGCTAAATAAATAGTTGTTAAGGAAGGACTACCTGTATTTACAAGGTTACATCCAACCTTGTAGCGAAGGTTGTTGAGGCCGTGGTGGCTTACCAACTTCCACAATTCCTGGATGAAACTGATTACCTAGACCCATACCAATCGGGTTTCAGGTGTAGCCACAGCACAGAAACGGCATTGGTTGCCCTGGTGAATGATCTCTGGTGGGCCCGGGATGGGGGTTGTTCCTCCATTCTGGTGTTACTTGACCTCTCAGCTGCTTTTGATACCATCGACCATGGTATCTTACTCTGACGGCTCCGGGGGTTGGGAGTGGGGGGCACTGTTTTACAGTGGTTCTCCTCCTACCTCTCGGGCTGTACACAGTTTGTTTGGGCGGGGGGTCAGAGATCCTCCCCAAGACCCCTCACCTGTGGGGTGCTGCAGGGGTTGGTTCTCTCCTCCCTGCTTTTCAACATCTACATGAAGCCGCTGGGTGAGATCATTCGTTTCGGGATGAGGTTTCATCAATATGCTGATGATACCCAACTATACAGCTCCACCCCAGATCAACCCAGGGATGCCCTTTTCATGATGTCGAAGTGCCTGGAGGCAGTACGGGTCTGGATGGGCAGAAACAGGCTCCGGCTCAACCCCTCAAAGACTGAGTGGCTGTGGATTCCGGCATCTCCTGATCTAGCTACCCCGTCACTTATGATGGGAGGGGAGTTGTTGACTCCCTCTGAAAGGGCTCGCAATCTTGGCGTCCTCCTTGATTCATGGCTGTCCCTGGTGGATCATCTAATGGCCGTGATAAGGGGGGCTTTTGCACAGGTCCGCCTAGTGCGCCAGTTGCGGCCTTTCCTAGGCAGGGATGCCCTTTGCACAGTCACTCAAGCTCTCATTGTCTCTCGGTTGGACTACTGCAAGGCCCTCTACATGGGGCTGCCCTTGGAGTCATCTGGAGGCTCCAGCTGGTCCAGAATGCAGCCGCGTGGATTGTTACAGGAGCGTCCTGTTACTCCCGGGCAACACCTCTCCTGCGCGAGCTGCACTGGCTGCCGGTGCTGGTTCTTAACCTATAAAGCCCTTCATGGCATGGGCCCGAGATACTTGCAGGACCACCTCCTACCAGCCTGCCACCGCCCTGTGCGTTCTCATAGAATTGCCCTTCTCTGGGTGCCATCAGCCAGACAGTGTCGGCTGGCGACTCCCAGGATAAGGGCGTTCTCTGTGGCTGCACCGACTCTCTAGAATGGGTTATCCACCGAGCTCCAGACGGCTCCTGATCTCTGCACTTTCTGCGCTGGCCTGGAGACATGGATTTTCCATCAAATTCCCTGACCGATTATGGGGTTTTTAATTCTGGGGATTTTAAATTGGATTGGATTTTACAATTTTACTGTTGTGTTTTTACTGTGTGAGCCGCCCTGAGCCTACGGGAGAAGGGCGGCATATAAATTTTAATAATAAATAAATAAATAAAATGTACTTATAATTCATGCTATAAGTTTCTCTCCTGCGTTTGTTGTTTTTGCATTGTTGAACTTACAGTATGAATCTTCGTATGGACTTTCTTGGCACAAGTGTCTTTTACAAAGGAAGATTATGAAAATTGTTAGGTATAGGACACTCCATGGATTTAGCTTGCTGTTCTCTAGCATGTTAGTATACTCAGAAACATACATACTTACTATACCAATATTGTAGAGGAAGCTTTTCTGCTAACAAGAAATCTAAAAAGTTCCATTTCAGTCTTTCTACTACTTCAGAGTTTTTAAATCCAACTCCACAAATTATGCTTTACTACCCTGCATTCCACACAGAAAGTGAAACCACCTCTGCTTTAGAAACAACAAATGTATTCAGCCTCCCAATTTTGGCTTATTTACTTTATGTATGGTGCTCTGGACACTGAATGTGGTAGGGGTGTTATTAAAAGAACACTTTTAATAACACTTTGTTCATAAGGAGTCAGCTGAAAGACCAGGGACTGTGGAAGGATCACACATAAGTTATTAATTCAGTTTACTCTCAGAGCTCTGGGTTCTTGTTTGGGGTTTCTACTATAATCTTTTCGCTTCTTTTAAGTCAGTGTGAGTTTTAATGGTTTTAGACTATTATTCCTTTATGCTCATTCTCTGCCTCAGAATATAGAGTAGGGGAAACAAAAAACAAAATTTATTTTAAAGTGTAGAATTATGTAAGTTAAAGACAATAGTCCCATTAATATAAGGAACAGAATACTGAAAATTGAAAGACCTAACTGGAATAACTCATCCAAAATAGATTGAAACGAATAAAGAACTAAGAACGTTCAACCCAAAGAAAACTTATCTTCTAGCCTATATTCCCATCTCTATGACATGAAATTTATGAGATGGTATAGAATTGTGTCTGGTCAGTGTTGGTGGTGCTAGCCAAATTTATCTTCTGGGAAGCATGTACTCCTATGTTCTTTATGAATGCCTACTCATAATTGCTATTGTTGGTACATAGATTATGTGCTTGATTGTTTGGTCAGCATGCTGGGTAGGATACCTCATTCATCTGAAGTATCTCCTACAGTGCTTGAGCAATAGAGCAGCATAGGCAGTAGAGAGGGTTAGTTTTTGAATTGTAGCATTAATAGCAGTTCCACTTCATTTGAATTAACTAACTCAAAGATGACCTTATATTAATTCTGCACTAATTGGAGCTTTCAATAAACATTTTATTTGTTTACTTGTATGCAAATGAATTTTGCTTTTTATTTTTGTTTGGTTTTTGGCTAAAACTAGTGATCCTTTCAAAGATCAGTTTTTAAAAATCTGTGATCTTCATTGGAAAAACGTTTTTATTTCTTTAAAGGATATAGATGATAATGTACAACCTTTCAATCTTTTCAAAGTTATATTGTGTTTTATCTAAATTTGTAAATATTACAGTATGCATACAACTTTTACAGAATGTAAATGTGCTTGTTAATGTACATGTAAGTATTATTTAACATTTTGTGGGGGAAAAATCTTTCTTGCCCCTTGTTTTATTTTTCTAAATTAAAGTTATGATTGGGTGCAACTTGCTTTTCATTTTTCTTAGACATGAAGCATACTGTTGAACTTTTGTTAAAATGGGTGGAACCAGAGGTGTGTTTAACAATTACAAAAGAAATACCTTTCCTGCATTTATTAAGTAACTGCAGATTAAAGGTAAATCTCTATGTAGGTGATGTTACCATAGTAAATGTGTTTGATCAACAAACTTGAATTCTTATATTGTTGCTTGCAGTAGTTGTATTAAAATACATGGTACTAAATTGTTTCTGATAGTATTGCAGAAGGAATCCACTATGTTTCAGCAATGATGCAATATGAGTGGTTTGTTGCACATTCTGCAGTAATAAAAGAGCTTTGGAAGAAAATATGTTATCTCAAAACTGAAAGCTTGTTAAAACTCAAAGCTTGTTGCGAGGTAGGTGAAGAGAGAAACTTGGTTAGAGAAAGGGAAACAAAAGTTACCATAGTTTTCTTGATAGTGTTATGTTCTGGAAATGCTTAGATGGTTTTAGATGTATTTCAGATGATCTGAAAATAAAAACAGTAGAAGAATGGTGTCTGCCTGTGGTCTACAGAGAATTAATATTCAGGTGACTTTAACTAAACAACATATGGGAGAGAGACCTAATTCCTGTTACAGCATTCATGCATCTGCAGATAATAAATAGTTGAAACCATCTATGTAAAAACAGCAAGGAAGATTAAAAAATAACCTTAAACTATAAAATAATGTATCATTTATTTGTAAATGTTACTGATACAATTCTATTCAAACTTGCCTGAAGTAATTTCCTTGCTAGAGAATAGTTCTGGCTATCCCCTAATCATTTTGATCGTTCTTTTCAAGTTTCTGTAATAATACATATACAAATCATTCCATGTACATTTACATTACAATTTTACTTTTGTCAATTTTTGCTTCTATTTTCTTTCCAATAATTCCCAGCATAGAATTTTCCTTTTTTATAACCACTGCGCACTAGACTGACATTTTCACTGATATGCTTTCATTAGGTCTCTCAAGATTGCTTTCCTGACCAGTGATTCCAACTCTGCTAAAGAATACATGAGCTTGCTCTTCAAACCAAAGCTTATCCTGGATTGCCTTTGCTATTTTAAGGCCCATTCACCCCTTTCATTTTGGATCTCTCCACAGTCCCTTTTTTGATCTGATCAACTGGAGCAATTTGAAATAATCAGCAAACTTGCCACCTCATTGCTCATCTCTTATTCCGAGGGTGTTTATAAATGAGCTTAAAAGACTGATCCATGACTGACCCCTTTTATACAATTCTCCTTTGTGAAAACTATTCCTAATCTCTGCTTCCTATTTTTTGATGATCACAAATCCATGAGATGACTTTGTCCTTTTATGATATTGCTTCTATATTTTCCCTGAAAATTTGAATAAGGAACTTTGTTGTTGGAAAAATTCAGCTATTAGCACATATCCATTCATTATTGTTTTCATGCTTGTTTACATACATTCTGTACATACAGTTTTCTATTTGTCTTCCCTCCATTTTACTCAGATTGGATGTGAAACCAACTGGCTTATAATTTCCTGAATCTAGCCCCCTCTTTTTTTTAAAAATTTAGAATTATATACTGATTATATACTAAGAATTTTGGCTAAGGGCCATACTTTTAATAATTATTTTCTGCCTCCAATGCTATAAGAGCCATGGTGAATGATAACCATGATTCATTGAGTGGAACAGTTGTTTTACTCAGATTTATCCCCACCTATTCTGGCTATAAAATTAATGCTGCTGCCCAGTTCTAATGGTATCCTTTTCAGCAGATCTAGGACTTCCAGAAATGTTTGGGGGAAAACCATGCTACATGCTAAGTTTGGGGCTGAGTCTTAGTATTGGGAGGAAGTGAAGGAGCCTACAGGAAGTGCTTTGGGCTTTAATAAATTGGCATGCAATGTATGCTTTGAATAATGAAAAAAACCTGCTCTACTATTTCCTATGTTTCCTAACATAGAAACAGCTTATTTAAATAAGAAACATTTCAAAAGAACCCATTTCTTAGATAAACTTCAAAGGATTTTGCTTTTCCTCATCTACTCCCTTCTTGAAATTCTGAGAATTTAGGGAGCTCAGAATAAGAAGGGAAGTAGTTTGCTTTCTTTCTTTCTTTTTTGAACAAGTTGTGGAATTCTTATCACACAAACATTGGCCTTTGCAGAAGGACAAATTTCCCCCTTCTCCTTTGTCTTCTGTTGCTAAAATAAAAGCCGAACAGTTGCTGTTTATTTTTATTGCTCCAGATGTAGCAGTATTGAGCTCATAATCCACAAATTGAAAGTCTAGTCTTATCCTTCCCTATATTACTGTTTATGCCTATTTTAAAGGCTATTGAAAGAAGTACTAAATTATTAATTAAACACACATATGCTTCCATATTAAGCATCTTTTTGTTCAGCTTGCTTGAGGCTCAGAAGGTTAGGCAGATAATTGAATCACCATATTAATATTGTCATTGCTCTCTGAAAGCAAAGAAACATTAGAATGTGAATATTATGAATTATGCAGTACAATAGGATGTAATATGTACATGACAGACAATATTCCCGTTTGTTTTTTCTACTCAGTCTTTCAAAATCCTTTTGATTGATTTATATGTTTGCACTTTCAAAAGTGGAAGATCAGGTGTTGTTTACCCTAAACCAGGAACTATCTGTTTGAAGACAAGACACTAAAAATTGAGAAAGGAGTACGTTACATTGGTGGTGAAATGCTCAGATTTCAGGCTGGCAACTGCTTGGAAAAAGAACCACTTTATCTATGTAATGAAAAGTAAAATAGTACTGCTCATTGAGGTATTCATGAAAACAAATGCATAACAAATTGTTTCATATTTATAATGAAGAAGTGAAATGTTTCAGTCTCTTTCATTTCAGTTTTTTATTTTGTAAAATGGGCTTTCACCATGAACTCTTACTTAGCTAAAGTCAGGTGACCTGAGTTCTAAGTAGAAACTCATAGGTTTGTACTCCTAAATTCAGAAACTGGCAGGAAGTAATTGACTACTGTGTTTCCCCGAAAATAAGAGTGGATCTTATTAATTTTTGCTCCAAAAGGCTTATTTTCTGGTTAGGTCTTATTTTGCGGAAATACTGTACTAAATGCATCCATCTGGCTAACAATCTTAACTGGGGCTTATTTTGGGGGTAGGGCTTATATTATGACCATCCTGAAAAATCATGCTAGGACTTATTTTCCAGTTGGGTCTTATTTTTGGGGAAACAGGTTATTTTCTTATCCCTTAAAATAAAGATGGTCCATAGTCCCAACAGGAATGGAGGCTGTTATGTTAGGGGAGTTCCTACCATGTAACAGAACTATTTGCAGAAGTAGCTTAGCTTTGCCTGTCCAATGATACTGATTCAGATATATTTTCTTATTTTTACAGGTTCAGCTGAGAAGATGCCTTGCCAGAAAGTTATCCATTTTGGGCAGCAGTTGTTTCGTCGGAAAGTGGTAGACTGTACAAGCAACGACAGCCGGCTCTCGCGGTGCCTCAACACGTTTGACTTGGTTGCGCTTGGAGTAGGCAGCACCCTTGGGGCAGGGGTTTATGTTCTGGCTGGAGCAGTGGCACAAGAAAATGCAGGACCTGCCATTGTCATTTCCTTTCTGATTGCAGCTCTGGCTTCCGTGCTAGCTGGACTTTGCTATGGAGAATTTGGTGCTAGAGTTCCAAAGACTGGATCAGCATATCTCTATAGTTATGTGACTGTCGGTGAGCTGTTGGCATTCATTACTGGTTGGAACCTAATTCTTTCTTATGTCATTGGTGGGTATTCCTTTGTATCATTGGTCCATTTAATTAAGAACAGATTTAGATCTGTGAAATATTGTGTTGTGCTCTGTCATAATAATAGCTTCCTTTTGAAACTTTAGAATAGCTTAATATGATCATCCCAAAAACATATTATTTGAGTACAGAATATTGGCTAACAAGAGTAGTACTTTGAAAGGAATGTTTTTTTTAAAAGTTTCAGCCTCTGAAGGTGAGAACAGACAGGTGTAACACACGATTAAATGCAGAATCTCAGATTATGTGTAATAACTTGCCATGTTAGCAAGAGATACTGTATCTAGCAGGTTGGGAACAACAAATACATTTAATAAGTAAAAACAAACAACTAAAGCATCGTGTGGCTTCTAGTAACTCCAGTTTCTGATAACTCTTGTTTCTTTATGTGTATGAAATGGCAAACTCCAGTTAATTAAATTACAGATGGAAACATAATGTCTATCTGGCCCCAAGAGGGCTTTTAGTTTTCTAATTACTGAAGTTCCATGAGACTATCGGCAATCTGATGTGAACTCTTATAAGATCTATAAACTTTTTTTTTCAGATCTGTGCCCGAGCCTCTGATTAAAATTTGGGACAAAGATAAGTTTCATAGGCTCTGAATTGGAAGATGATTTAATCATGACTTGAGCAAAAGTGATATAGTACATATTCAAGCAAAAGGCACATACAATTCTTGAATAATGAGACAGGAGGTTATTGTTTCAGCCAGATGAAAGAGTTACATCATAGTATTTTAAGTGTAAGAATTGGTGAAGGGATAATAAAATTAATTAAAATGTAAAATTAATTAAAATAATAGGGGATTAAGAGCTCTTACATGTAAGAAGTATGAAAGATAAAAATATTCAGAAATATTTCATTGAAAGTTGGCAAATCATTTTTTTAAAAATAATAATTAGTGCCCTTAAGGAAGTGTACTGTATGTTTTATGTGTTTTTCTTAGTTTATAACTTCAATTAATCATTTTAGCAAGTAACATTTTAGCAAAAAACTGCTTAAAACAATTTTTATTGGCTGTCAGTGAAATAATAGCTGGACAATATTTATCTTTGGTGGAATTCACATTTTGTAGAATAATTTTTCAACAGGCAGTTCCTGTAGCAAGTATTTAATAATTTTTTTTTGTAGAAGGGTAAAGAAATAGTGGTTTATGTTTTTCGTGATAAAAGAAAATACTTGGGAGAAGCACAGCATGAATTTGTTTAAAGATGGAATTTGTTCCAAAATAAGTAGGAGTGGTTGAATAGGAAGGGTTTGGAAGGGAATGTAGGTTGAACTTCAAAAGCTCTGTATTTATTTACAACTACTTGGTGTTCGCATAAAGAATTTCCTTGCTTTGTATGCATTTATAGAATTAGCATCCCTGATCTTGATCAGAATATGGCCCCTGTGAATCTTGTTATATTTGCTTTCCAGAAAAGAAATTCACTCTGTTAGGCAGCTGTTCCAGGTACAAAATCAATTATGGAGACTTCCTCTTGAGGTCCAATGCCTTCAAAGGGTATCAGCTAGAGGATGATTCTTACACTGTATAAGTACACAAAGAGTCCCTCTTCAGTCTTGTACCCTTGAGATGTAAACTAAACCTTAGCTCCAATTGTCACCAGTTACCATTGCCTCTCTAGACTTCTAAATTACCCCCCTTGTCCTTTATTCAAAATGCAATTGAACTTGCTGGACCTCATTGTTTTCTTCCTTAAATCAGGAAATAATTTATTTTCATTTTGACTAAAATACTGAGTTTTACGCATCACACAATAAATGAGTGGGATACGAATGATTTTGAAAGGATTTGACTAAAGTTTGAGATTGAGTTCAGTCACCTCAGGGTGAGATGGGACCCAAAAAATTAATTAAATAATAATGATTAACAATATATCGAAGATCAAGGTAATTCAATCTGATAGAGGAAATAGAACAAACAAATTACATGTTACACATAAATAGCGAAAACTAGAGGTAGTAGATGCATTTGTATTGGTAGATATTTAGTAAAAATGGAAAAATTAAAAAGAAATTACCATATTTTCGCTCCATAAGATTCCCCCCCCCCCCCCAAAAAGTGGATGGAAATGTCTGTGCATCATATGGAGCGAATATTGTGTCACAGGCCAGGCTGCGGCAGCGGGGTTCTTTTACAGTGCTGAACTCCGCCTCTTCTGTCTTTGTCATTGCCCGCCTCTTCTGTCTCTTTTCCGCAGTGCAGGAATCAATAGGCAGAGCTGGCACATGAGAGGACATCTATCTGTGGTCTCTCAGGCTCCACCTGATATTTATTTTCTTGTTTTCCTCCTCTAAACGTAGGCACGTCTTATGGTCAGGTGTGTCTTATGGAGCAAAAAATATGGTAGATACCCAGATGCTTATAAGAAAGAAATGGATGGTATAGAATATAGAGGTATAGAATATAGAATATAGAATTGATCACCTTGTTTTGGAAAGATCATTATGACGTGCAAAGTTTTGTCCTCTGAGGTGGATAAATGAATTTTGGTGATAACTCTGTGATTTAAATGTTTAGTTGCAAAAATTTGCCGAACCACTGGTGTCTAAAACACCCAACAGGGAACCACTGGCCTCTAAAATACCCAACAGGGAACAACCCCATCATGGTCACTTGGATACTGAACTCTTGGATTCAACAGTCCTGTGAATTTGTGTGAATAACTCCTGTTCTCATGACACAGGCTAGGAACCTGAGGAATAGTAGGAACACACCAGCACACATTTTAGGGGAAGATAGTCGAATTGTCTTCTATTCTTGTTCAGCCTGATTTTAAAATCTCTAGAAGATTAAGTGAACTTGTTAACAAAACTCTTCAACAGGAGTTGCACAATTCTGTTTGATGCTTGGTATTAAGGGCATGTCAGAAGCCAAAGCATGTCTAGTTGATTGGGTTGTAGAACAAAAACACAGCATCTTCAAAATAAAAAAAGTTTAAAAATGAATTGTGGCAAAAATTATATAAGTCTATTTAGAATATCTACCCCTTTGTGATGAGATATATCAAGGCATCTGAGATTCCAATTTCAAACTGGTCACCTCTTCTATATGTATTTTTACAGGTTTTATAAATTCCTTAGCAATTTTTTTTGTTTTGCATAACCTTGTTCACTCCAGATGAAGTAGTGCCATGTATAGGTTAATGGATATAATGTAATAAAGAGGTAGCTTTCATTTTTATTCCCATGCAGGAACATCAAGTGTAGCCAGAGCTTGGAGTGCAACATTTGATGAGCTTATAGGCGAGCATATTGAGAAATTCTTTGGTCGCTACATGTCTATGAATGCTCCTGGTATACTAGCAAAATACCCAGATATCTTTTCTGTTTTCATTATCCTAATCTTAACAGGTGAGAGAAATAAATAAATATTGTTTGGGATGAGCATTTTGTGGTGCTTTTAAAATCTTATTTTGCAGAGAAAATGAACAGACTTTATTTATTTTGCCATTTTTAAAAAGCATTTTTATTTGCTGGTTCAAATTGTCCTTTGAGTGGTTGCAGAGACAGGATTGCGTTTTGCTACCACTTGTTTAAAATTATGTACAGGCTGGAAATCATTGGAACAGTCTAGCTGTGCTTTTTTCTTATAATCAAAACTGTGATTAAAGATTACCTTTAATGGGCTTTAGAATGGGCTTTGAAACTTCCCATTTTTTTCACTTGTGACCTAAGAAACAAATGTATGTTATTCACAATGTTAAAGGGAATTAGATTTAAAATTCAGATTTAGTTTTGATGTTTACCTCAAAGGCTCCTACGTAAATGCTCGGTACACATTTTCTGATTATATGCTTCTCAGATGTCAGGCAAGATACTCTCCAGTTGCTTGGCAACTCAGGCCATATAGTATAAGGCTCTGTTTTCTGAAAACCAATGAGAAAGTTATGCAGTCTTATTTCTGCAGTTGCCAAATCTTCTTTCAGATTTGAAAGATTTTTCTTAATTCTTCTCCCCATATCTGTCACATTCCTTTGTAAAGCAACTTGAAAGCTTGTTGAGTCTCATTCCTGTCTGAGACATCACTCAATAGCTAGCAATGGGAGATTTCCATGATTGACCAGAACATGTCAAACACCTTCTTAAAAATTATGTTTGCTTCTTAAAAATATCCCTGAATACAATTTCATAGACTGATAGTTTGGACCAGGACCATGTATTGGAGGTGCACTTTATAAATACTAAACCAAGTGACTGAAATAATTGGCAACTTTAAATTTTTAAGTCATTACAAAGTTCATCCGTGGCTAGATTCACAACACAGCCAAACAATAGCTTTGTTGTTATGAAAATATTTTGGATATGCATAATCTAAAACATAAAATTAGTAGGAAAGGGGCCATATTTGTGGCATTTACTATGTATTACTGTGTGGAATCTGGATGAAAGTTTTGGATAATTTTCTTTCTTTGCCTGTGTTTCAAAAAAAAAAATATATATATATAAGAAGCTAGCAGCTGAGAAATATGTTGGTAAAAGTTTTTCCAAGAATAAAGTGGGAAATGTCGAAACAATTCTTTCCAAGAATGTATATATATACATATATTTATATAGTGTTTATTAAACAGTTATAATACAATTATCCAGTGTAATTTTTTTTAAGGACTTCTGACTTTTGGCGTGAAAGAATCTGCAATGGTTAACAAAGTGTTCACTTGTATCAATGTCCTCGTCTTGGGCTTTGTGATGGTGTCAGGTTTCGTGAAAGGCTCAATAAAAAACTGGCAGATCCCAGAAAATCTCTCACTTCCGGAGAAGTATGTTGGTTCTTATTTTTTATATACAGATATCTGAAATAATATACGTATTCATGGCTTTTGTTTAGTGCACACTGACTGTGTATCAGGTATGAAAATAAGAGAAGTGGGCAGTTTGTAACACATCAGATGGTTGATGGAGACTGAAATTCAATACTATACAGATTGTTCAATTAACAAAAATCAGTCTCATGGCTGGTGCCAGGCTGCCGACGGTTTGTTCACATGCGACTCTTTGAATCATAAGTGGTTCAAAGCTCAGATAATTTCAATAAACTTTCACTATATTTTGTTGCTATAGATAGAAATTAATTGTATACCTGAAGGCATAATTTTATTTATACGAGTAGTGCTTCTGTTCAGTGGTGGGATTCAAGTAATTTAACAACCGGTTCTCTGCCCTAATGATTTCTTCCAACAACCAGTTTGCCAAACTGTTCAGAAAGTTAACAATCGGTTCTCCCGAAGTGGTGCGAACTGGCTGAATCTCACCACTGCTTCTGTTGCAAATAAGATACGAAATAGCAGCTGGTTCAGAGTGGACAGCCTTACCCAACTTACTGTGTAGCCAGATGTTTGGGGTTATAACTTTCACCATTCCATCTAAAATTAATGCTGCTGTGGATGCAGCCCCGTGTGTGAATTAGTAAAATTGTGGTTATTCACAGACTTCATGTGTATGTTCAAATTACACTTAAAATCAAAGACTACAGTGTGTGGCTGCCCATTTTTTTCACTTCATGTTATGTAGATCTTGCAGAGTTTGTGACCAGCAAATGGAAAGTCATGCTCTGTTCATCTTGCAAAAACTTCCCTCATAGAAAGAAGTTTCTGTACTAAGAAGAATAAAATATTTGAAATGTCACTGCTGCTTTGCAACATTGAGTTCCTCCCTTATTACCTCCTAAGCAACACAGTGAGAGGTTTTTCACCACACAGAGGGCCTTTTGTTAGTCCTAGTTTAATATACTGAAGTTTGACAGCCAGGAAGGCTGCCTCCTTTTGTGGTTGATCTAAGAGAAAAGCTATAATTTTCTGTGCCATGGGTACATTGCCTCTTTCCCTGGACATTTTAGATACTCAGTCCTTAGGCTGTTGCCAATATTTAGCAAGTAAATTATAATTGGCAGATTTAAGATCAGTTAAGGAAAAAAAGGCAATGGGAGAACAAAGTACACATAACTTGAGAAATGCATTCTAATTATGCCGACTTTCTTCTTTGACCATACAATTTTCCTCCTTGCCATGTCCTCTTGTTCCTGGGAATTGGAATATTTTAGTTGACTCCCAAAAGGGGAGAATGTCTAGCAGGTAGTATTTTTGCCCTTTTTATCAACCTAAACTTGAAAGTGCTTCCAAGACCTTGTTCTTTTTCCAGGATAGAATAATTTGCATGGACCTAATACACTTTATATAATACAAGACATTTTATATAATAAAACCTTGGCTTGGAAACAATAAAAATAAAATTAAAAAGAGAAGTAATAAAACCTCAGAACCAAATGGACCAGCAAGTTTGTACTGTTCTTTGGGCAGAGCCATAGAAGAATTGCCTGGCTAAACTTCTTAGTACACTTTATACAGATTAAAAGCACAAGCTAAGACAGTTAAGATTTTAGTGAACCTCTGTATCAATTTTAAATTGAACTAAATAACTCTGCATCTAAACAGAGGCCTGTACTTCTGAAAATGCAGTTAGCAATTACAGAATTAGAATATTCTTTGATTTACAAAGCTGAACCTCTCCTCCCTTCCCCTCCCCTCCCCCGTGTACCTAGAAGCTAATGACAGCATACAGAGGGCTTATTATTGTTATTTAATTCAAATGATTAATTTTTAAAAATGATCATTCAACTTGTTCCAAAATCTGAAAATAGCTTTGAAACCAAACTTTAAAAATGACAAAAATGACTCATGCTGCTCAGTCCTGTTCATATTTACAGTGCGCTTAAATAGATCCATTTGAATTGGATGAATGTTTTTATATATTCTTGGATTATTACAGATTGATATTAATATTCTCAAAACTGGAGGTCCATTTATTCGTGCAGTTGTTTAATGGTGCTGCAAATGAGCCCGAGGAGGCTATTCCATATAAGTTAATAATATAGTAGCTGTTTAGTATTGCTAAGTCTTGATGAGTCAGCTGTATTCTATGTCTTGGTAAAGTGAATTTGCCCTGTTGAATTTTCATAGTTGCAAGATACTCTTGGAATTGGGTAACCAGACTCACTTGTAATTTCTTGCTGCTTCTTCTAGTTCCACACAGAATCTGCCGCATGGTGTTGGTGGGTTTATGCCATATGGTTTTTCTGGAGTTCTTTCAGGGGCAGCTACATGCTTTTATGCATTTGTGGGATTCGACTGTATTGCTACCACAGGTAAGGTAACAAAAAAACAAACAAACTACTTTTTAAAAATAATAATTTCTATTCTTAGCTGGACCTACATTGTGTGCCACTCATTAGGAGATTCTGAGCCATCTTTTCCATTCTGCTGCTGAAAATAGTTCCTGCAGCTCTGCATGAATGGTGCTTCTTCTTTTCAGCATGAAATATATTATATTTACATACACCTCAGAATCTAATTAGATTCTTGGAGAAGGGATTCTGTTTTTTAAGACATAAACAGTAGACGGTATTTCCGGAACCTGAACATGCACCAGAATATTAATTTCAGCTGTATTTGATTGAGAGATTAATTATACCATGCAGTGTGACGCTATACATTTCTACTCAGAAATGAATCAACATTGCAAAATGTAAACAGTGGATAACTTCTTTATGCCAGTTTTGGATGTAATTTTGGAAATCACTACTTCTTACTCTTAATTTTCATTATCTTATAATTAAGCTTGAAAATGAAGTTATAGTAATATATTCTTACAACAGCTATACAACAGCTATAGAAGTTCTATATTGCATTGCATAATTTTAAAGTACAAATTAAGGTATTGAGTCAAACTGTATAGCTTGATTCTCAAACATGTAAGTTATTTATCTAGGCAAATATTGCATGATATACAAATGTAATGAAATGTTATATGTTTCATAAATACCTGTAGGTTTTCCTTATTGGAAACAATTAGGTAATTCAGGGAAATAATTCCTAATAATTTAAAAGCGATTTGTAAAATGAACTCTTACAGTACATTTAATATGCTACTGACAACTTTTAATTTGGTGAAAGAGTTCATTTTTGCTTTCACTAGAGAAAACATGTCAAATGCAGTTTCTTCACTGAAAAGAAATAATTAAATCTGCCTTTTGTAATCTTTGGGTTATATCTCCTTTTTTAGGTGAAGAAGTAAAAAATCCCCAGAAAGCTATTCCGATAGGCATAGTGGCCTCACTTCTGATCTGCTTTGTTGCATATTTTGGGGTATCGGCTGCTCTTACTCTCATGATGCCTTACTATCTGCTCGATAAAAATAGCCCACTGCCAGTTGCTTTTAAGTATGTGGGATGGGAAGGAGCAAACTATGCAGTTGCTGTTGGGTCCCTATGTGCTCTTTCTACAAGGTAAGGGCTACAACTTTTTTTGCATACGTGCGGTAAGTGTGTACTCCCCGATGAGTGTATTCATCTTTAAATAAAAATGTTCATGGCTAATTTAGGAGTTGGCTGTCTTTAACTTGACAGATTTTTAAGAGCCATGGTGGCGCAGTGGTTAACATGCAGTATTGCAAGCTAACTCACTGCTCACTCTAGGAGTTTGATTCTGAGCGGTTCAAGGTTGACTCAGCCTTCCATCCTTTCAAGGACAGTAAAATGAGGACTCAGATTGTTGGGGGCAATATGTTGACTCTGTAAACCGCTTAGAGAGGGCTGTAAAACACTGTGAAGCAGTATATAAGTCTAAGTGCTATTGCTATGCTCCACAGTTCAGGTTTGATATATTTGGAAAGGTGAGTCACTTAGACAGTAACAGTTTATAATTTTTCCGCATATTAGTTAAAGGTTGGTGATAAAACTTGTAGAAGAGGTCATTGATTCTATCTCTAGTAAGTCTAAAACCCTGGGGAAAGGTGTGTGTGTGTGTGTGTGTGTGTGTGTGTGTGTTTAATTACCAGTCACTGGAGACAAACTTTTCCAATCTGGTGCTGATACATAGAACTTAAGATTTTCAGAGTTCCTAGTCAATGTCTCCAGAAACCATGCTGATTAGGAATTCTGGAAATTTTTAATCGCATGTATGAGATGGGGGGGATGACTGATAGGGTTAATTGGTCCATAATTGGAACAATGTAATTGGACTTGATAGAAACTAGCTGTGTCTCTTCTGAGGTGAAATTCTTTGGCTATGTGCTCCCAGGAAACTTTTGTTACAGCCTTCAGAGCCCTTCCAGTAGTTATCACTAATTTGCCATTTTTAATAGGAAAAGGAAGAAATAAATATAATCATTTGTTTAAAGGAAATGGTTTTCCGTTAAAGATTTAGTTTTTCTCCAGCCTCACTCATTCCTTTATCCTGTCCTACTTAGTTTTAGGAATTCAAATCCTAGCTCTTACTCATAGGCTAGAAAAGGTTCTAAACATAAAAAACAAAACAAAATAACCATGCATATTTCCTTCAGATATTGCCTGCAATGCTACTTCTTCAAGTTTTATCATTAAAACGAGTACAGAATTTTTTTTAAAGCCCACTTTTATGTACAGGTAGTTCCCAACTGGTGACCATTTGATAATGATTGTTCAAAGTTATAACTGTGCTGACAAAAGTGACCCATGACTAGTCCTCACACTTATAACTCCTGCAGCATCCCCATGATCGCATGATCAAAATTTGGGCACTTGGCAGCTGACATGTATTTATAAAGGTTACAGTATCCCAGCATAATGTGATCATCATTTGCCACTTTCCCAGCTGGCTTACAACAAGCAAAGTTAATTGGGGGGTGGGGAGCGGGGAGCCAGATTCACTTAACAGCAGTGATTCACTTACCATGCTGATCCGCTTAACAATTGCAGTAAAATTGGGCATGACTCACTTAACAACTGCCTTGCTTAGTATGGACGTTCTAGTCCTAATTGTGGTTGTAAATTGAGGATTACCTGTCTCTCACTAATTATTTTGGGAATAAATCTTATTAAAAGGTTTTAAGGGAACATTAAAACTAACACAAACTAATACAACATGGGAGAACCAAGGAAAAGAGTGCAGTGAGAAAATATGAAAAGAAATAGAAGCTTTCATTTTTTTCTGCAGCAAATATAATTATCTGATTGATTTTTTAAATCCCATTTTCATTATGGTGAAGGTATAGGATTCACTGCTACAAAAGACCAAAACTTTCTCAATTTGAGGGAAAGACACTTATTCCTTAAAAAATGATTACCTTGCATTAAGCGACTCCGTTGTTGGAATAAGTTAAACAATTTTTCATTTTTGTACACAAGAAATAAATCAACATTAGTGTCTCTTGTCTTCTTCTAGCCTGCTTGGATCCATGTTTCCAATGCCTCGGGTTATTTATGCGATGGCAGAAGATGGATTACTATTCAAATTTTTGTCACGTATCAATGAGAGGACAAAAACACCAATGTTAGCTACAATAACTTCAGGAGCTGTTGCAGGTATGAAAGATTCCTTAAGAATGGGTGTGCATATTATAAAAACATGTGTGTCATAACTCTGTAAGGAGAACACCTTGCATGTATAAAGCAGATCAAAACTAATGTCACATATTCCAATGCACTTTAAGATGCAAATATTTTTAAGGTTGCAAGACTTGCTCATTCAGAAATAATATTACTACTCTTACTCACGGTGTTGTATAAGTCACACACAACTTGACATACAGTGTGCCTTTTTTTTTGAACTCTGGTTTTCTTGCTTCTTTCTCACGAATTTTACATCATCTCCTGGGAAACAGAAGAGCTTGTTGGCTCAGAAGTATGGATAAGGATTAAATTGTCATGATTCATCAGGCTTGTAAATAAAATAAAAAATATCCTGCCACTTAATTTGTGTCTTCTCTCTCTCTGCCTCTCCCTCTCCCTCCCCCCACTTCTCTCCACCATTAGCTGTCATGGCCTTTCTCTTAGACCTCAAAGATCTTGTAGACCTGATGTCTATTGGGACACTTCTAGCTTACTCCTTGGTGGCTGCCTGTGTCTTGGTACTAAGGTAAGAAATGATAGCATTGCTGACAAAGTAGCCTCAAACATAGCCCAAATTTGCTTTCTCGAAATGTATTTGATTTTAGACTTCATTGCCTACTAAGTCCAAAATGTGAACTGAACTCTTGCTCAACAGCAGCAGATCCCAGGAGACATTGGGAAGAATCTGATACGCTAGTCAGGGCAAATGATTCTCTACTGTGAAAACCAGTTTCAGGAGCATCATTCAACTGCACTCCCAAGATCCCATCTGCTTCATTATTGGTGCAGATAGCTTTGTGTCCCATCTGCTGTGCTGTCCTTGGGACAGGTTGTCTTACACTTTCCATGTAAATGCAAAACAGATGTTTGGACTTTTATCTTTGTTTATTTTCGCAAACTGCTTCACATAAGATTTTCCTTGCAATACTTTTTTTCCACTTCAGCTTTCATTTTTAAGAGTTAGGACTTTTTGCAGCTTCATTTACTAAGTTAGAGAAGCAGCTGGGTAGTATGAGAAAGGACATCATGTTTATATGAAGATGAAAAGCCCAATAGAAAGCTTGCTCTACCACTACATAAAAACAATTGCAGAATTAAGCAGAAGAACAGCAATTGATCCTGTTCACTTGCTGTTCACCTGTTTTTAAAATAGCAGTTGATCCAGGAGATGTGGTGGTGCAGTGGCTTAAGGACACTCGATCTGACAACCAAAAATGGTCAGCACTCTGCAGGTTTGAGCCCTGTATCACTGCGGGACAGGATGAAATTCCATCACTCACCTCTAACTCCTGCCCTGCCCAACTAGCAATTTGAAAGCATTATTACAAGTAAATAAATGGGTACCATTCTGGTGAGAAAGGCTAGCCTCACAAGGAGAAAGGGAATCGGTACTCAACCTGCCCAGATACCAGGCAAGATTGATTGAGGAGCCCAAAATTTGTCATCAACCCAAATGCTACTAGCTAAATATGGTACAAGCTAGTTTGCCCCCTGTAATGCACCGTGAATAAGTGTGCAGGCACAAAACCGAACAAACTAACAATTAGGCTCTCAGAACTAGTCTGTAAAGTATAGATCTCCCTGACATGGATATCAGATGAAATAAATAAATAAGCAGTTGTTCCCCAATTTTTTAAAGCAGAGAAATTATTTGAGCCGCTATTTTTTCTCTGCAATTTTCGTTGTTCCCTTGATAGTTGAACTTTAAGTGCAAACTGCAGATTGCAATAAAAAGTAACAATTTTTTTCAAGAGCCTTTTCTCCTTGAGGACAAATATAGCAGTATATAATACCTGCCTTACACCTTAACAAGATATCAGAATCAGATTCACTAAAGAAGACAGTATTAGCCTTATTCCTGGAAATACAGTTTTGAAACTTGCATAGCTTTCTGGATAGCATTAGTGAGAAGTCTATCTATGGCATTTAAAGAATACTCTTTAATATTAAATGGAATTTATGGCGGAGCATTTACCAGAGTGATAAAGCTCTAAGAAGAACATAACACATTTAATCTTAACAGTTTTGTCTATATGTAGCCTTGGCAGCTCTGTAATTTGCATTTCATTTTACGGATTTCATAGGAATACATGAAATAAAACTTAATACTTGTAGCTTTAGTTGACAATGATAAAGTTTCTCCCTATTTTATTCCACTCTTCTACACTCTTAATATGTTCTTCTAATACTTAAATAAAACCTTACAATGGCATCTTTATAATTTCAAGTACTATACTGCTATGTGTATGTTATGCTTGTTTGTTTTCCCTATAGATACCAACCTGAGCAACCTAACTTGGCGTATCAGATGGCTAGTACTACAGAGGAGATATATGCAAATGAGTCTGTGAGCACAAGTGAATCTCAAACTGCGTTTCTGCCAGAAGAGGGAGAGAAATTATCCTTAAAAGTTATCCTCCTCCCCCAAAATACAATTCCTTCCAAACTTTCTGGGTTTATAGTGAATGTCTCTACTTGTATCATAGGTAAGAAGCTTATTCCAAAAACTAGTATTATTCTCAATCATTGTGGCTCTGACTGTTGAGTTTCCTCTCTGAAAAGTTGGTTAGTGAGTTTGCTGATCAACTCAGAATGTCCTCCTTGCAGTTTGTGTTTTGATTTAGACGAATTTAGAATAAATTCTGGAAGTTAAGAGATAATGGTGAGTAAACCCCTGAGAAAAACAGACAAAGATTTGGCAAGTAAAAGTCGAAGAAAGCCCATCAAAGAAACATAGAATACACAACAGTCCTAATTCAGGTAGTCCCCACTTAACAACCCTAATTAGGACTGGAATTTCTGTTGCTAAGCAAGATGATTGTTAGATGAAACATATGACTTGTACCATTTAGTAATTGCAATTCCAGTAGTAGTCCAGGTTGTGATTGTTAAGCCAAGGCCACACTATCCCTGAGTAAGGGTCTCATGCTTCTCTTGCCCTACTGTACCTGCCTCCAACTCCCCCCACCTGTCTTGTCAGCAGTGGGAGAAAGAAGGCAAAGGTTAGGGAGGAGTTGGCAGGGATAGGCAGCTCTGGTTGTAAATGAGAGGGGGCTGCTAAGCATCCAGATTTTGATCACGTGACTGTGGGGGGTGTTGCAATAGCTGTAATTTTGAGAAGCAGCCATAACTACCATTTGTTCAGTGCCCTCATAACTTCAAAGGGATGCTGAACAAATGGTCATCAAGCAAGAATTACCTGTAGATGAGCTTTTTGCCGCAGGCACTTTTTATACTGCCAGGGATCCCCAACCTTTGGGCCACGGCTCATTACTGTGCCGTGGCTGGTTCAGAATTGAAGTAGTGGGCTGCTGGCTGGTGCAAGTACATGTGTGTGCACATAGATTGACTTGCGCAAGCTGTGGGGCAACACGCACCCAGCCCAACTCACATAAGTGGCAGGCTGGCGCACGCACACATACACATACGCTGGCCCACCACTTGCATAGACCATTCCCTCCCTCCCGCCCCCGGGCTGCCAAGCCATAAAGGTTGGGGACCACTCCTCTACAGAATTCATTGAGCAAACAGTGGCTCAGAAAAATGGATATTGGAAGCTATGGATGCTGGGCTGTCTATCTGCATATGTCACAGATTATATTATTCTTCACTTAGCTAACAACAGCTGTTTTTTTTAACCCCCCCCTCCCCCCCCCGTTTAACAATGCATCCAACATCTTAATGTTTCTTGTTCTCAGGTTTTCTTATTGTCAGCTTCTGTAGCGTGGCTGTCCTTGCCAAGGAGGTTCTGATCACTGGAGCAACGTGGGCCATTAGCATGCTTGTTTTCATCTTCCTCATCTGCTTTGTTTTCATAGTCATCATTTGGAGGCAACCTGAAAGCAAAACCAAACTCTCATTTAAGGCAAGTGAAGTGTAAAACATACATGCATAAAAGAAAAACTGGAGCCCTTGCTGGCTTTCTGATTGGAAAGAGAGATTAGTGGAGGTCAGCTTGCTTTTGCCAGAAAAGCAGCAGTGAGGGGACATAGCAAAAGACGCTTTCCCACGCAGATTGAACATACGACCTTCAGACATGACCTTCAGCTTTCTGGATGCTATTTTTGTGGGAAGGATGGTTCTCATCTTATCAGTTCTATTTGAATGCACTGGGAGATAATCAGTGGCATGCAAGGCTACTGCTTTTGTTTTGGTGTTCCTAACAAAATCTTCCCAATAAACCAACTCATTACATTATGGGGCGGCCTCTAGAAGTGAAGTCTGAATTGTTTTGACAGAATGAGTAAATGAGTGAGTATATATATATATACAGAGAGAGAGACAGAGGAAGGAAGGCATGCCAATTGTTAAAGTTGGGTAAGCGGTTGGTGACTTTTCAGATGTTGAAATTTGCAGCATTCAGTATGAAAATCTGAGAACTGGGTTTGCTGAGCTTTGTAGTTATGCAATAACTCGTGGGTGCACATTCCCCACATGGCATAGCAGAAATTGTGTGTATCTCCAAATGTTTACATTGTATGCACAAACTCACGATAAAAAGGGGCTTTGAATTCAGCATATGATATGCAAGCCTTAATTAGGTATTATAACATCTGTGTTGGAGTATAGGCATTATATAGTTCTGTTTCTGTGTGTCAACTCATTCTAATAAATTGAGAGTTGCAAATATAAATTAAGGTAGCCCTCATTTAGAGACCACAATTGGTTTCTAAATGACAGCTGTCATTAAGGGAACTTAATGAGCATGACTGTGCTTTCATTTCTCCCACTCCCCCCCCCCCACCTTTCAAATGCTCATTCCAACCCTGGGATAATTAGCAAGAAAGGAATTAGTGTTTGTATTTACATTCATTGGAGAGCAAGGGATTACAAGAGTGTAAGCAGGCACACAGTGGTAAATACAGTACACATTGAAAGGAATGTGGTAGGACCAGCTTCTGTAGAATTACTACTAAAACATAAATATCAGAAAATGTGTGCACAACAGGATAACATTCAGTAACAATATTTAAAGTCATGGAAATTCTTTATGATATTACCGTAATAGATTTTCAATCCTAACAAAATATGCTGTCATGCTAAATCTCCCGAGGAAGATCTTGACTCACTTCGTTGTATGATAACAAAGGAAAGTTTCAGTTTGTCTAGGTACCTTCCTGTTTCAATTTGTCTAGGTACCTTCCTGTTTTGCCACATTGAACCACTGTCACGAATATCCCTAAAACACCATCTCTGAAATGTGATCATACTGTGTAGAATAGAAAGGATTTATTTTTTAAAAAAACATGTGATTAAAATCTTGCAGTGGCAAAACTTTTGTATATGTACAAATCTACGCTTGGATAATTGCATCTCCAATGTTTATCTGACTATAATTTAAAACACCTAGATCAGGGCTGTCAAACTCATGGCCCGGGGGCTGGATGTGTCACGCGCTGGCCACACCCACACCTGGTTTAGTGAAGGGGAAAAAAGTCATGATACATCTCGTGACAATGTGAGTTTGACACTCCTGACCTAGATGAAAGCCAGTAAGCATGACATATTTTAAAATCTATTGTCAATATTTTCTTATTCCAGAGAATTCTTGCAGCATCTTATTGACTTATCCAATTAGAGCTATACTCAGAAGAACCTGCAAGAATTTGCTGCCTTGCGTACATTCACAATATTATATGCTTGCTAATACTGATGTGAGAAAACAATTCCTTACAAATAGAATCGAATTATTGATCTCAGGAGAAGGTAGATATGTGAACTGGTGTATCCCATACTCCTAAATATAATCCAGAAGCATAATTTTGTTTTGCAGGTCCCTTTTCTCCCTGTCCTTCCAATCCTGAGCATCTTTGTGAATGTTTATCTCATGATGCAGCTGGATTGCGGCACCTGGATACGATTTGCCATTTGGATGGTCATAGGTAAATTTCAACTGTCTGATATGATGACGTTCTCATTCATATAGGCAGATTAGTGAATACAAGAAAGTTTTGAAGGTTGAAGCGGAATTCAGATTCTTTACTCTTGTGGTCAGAAGCCTTAAAGCTACAACTGAGTTATCTTCATATAGTATGAGAGTCCCAGTCATTAAAGAAAGATTAAAACCAAACAATTTAATAAGCATGTCAACCCAGGCAGCTGGTATGAAACCATTGACTGTATTTTAGTATTTGTCTAAAACAAAACAAACCCAGATTTACACACATTAAGACTTGGGAGTAGGCTTCAATTACTTTGATTAAATCTTTTAAATCATCTCCAAGAATAGGCCCATGCAAGGTATGTTATGACAATTAAGCTTGTAAATATTGAAAGCAAGTGAGAAACATGGCAAGATCTGATCTATGCAGAATTAAAATAGAGTTCCCTATTTTTTTGGTCGAAAGCACTCTGAAAAATAGACTAGTCACTAGAAAAACTCATCATTCCCCCTCAGCCATATTGCACTGTGCATTAGAAGTATATACTTAAGTTCTTGGATGCTCCACAAAACCAGAGGTGTCAAACTGGATTCCTTTGAGGACTGGATCAGCATTTATTTATTTATTTATTTTTGTGATTTATATGCCGCCATTCTCCTGAGGGACTCAGGGTGGCTTACATACAACAATCATCAATACAAATCACAGTATGGAAATTAAAATAAATTTAAAACCCCCATTAAAAGCATGTTAAAATTATAAAATTGTACAACCCCACAATCAGATTATTGCTGGAACAGCCACGTCTTTAGACCACGGCGGAAGGAGAGGAGGTCGGGGGCCATCCTGAGATCGGTGGGCAGACCATTCCAGAGGGTCTCCCTCCCCCTGGGGACTGCCAGCCGACATTGTTTGGCGATGGCACCTTGAGGAGGCTGACTCTGTGGGAGTGCACAGGACTCCCAGTACACAGCATTGTAGTTGTCCTCTGCGGGCCAACTGGGGAGACGGGACAGAGGGCAGATGGGATGAATGCCTCCTGCAGCACCCTGCTGGCCACAACAGGGCACAGGGGGATTGCGTGCAGCCCCCCTGTGCTCTGTTTTGGCTGGCAGGGTGCTGCAGGAGGCCGTCCAGGCCAAAAACAGGTGGGCCGTGCGTGGGCCCCCTGTGCCCCATTTTCACGAGTCATTGCAAGCTGGTCCTTTGCTATCTTCAAGTCGGCTCCGCGGACCAAATGTAAGCACATGTGGGCCTTGAGTTTGACACCTCTGCATAAGAGCATCATCTCATTTTCTATTGTATTCCTTATAGCTAGAGATTCCTAAACTGATACATCCTGTGCGCTGCCTCACATGTTACCTAATGCTAGTCCACTTTCCTCTTTTCTCCAGGTCTGGTGATATATTTTGGCTATGGCATATGGCACAGCGTAGAGGCATCTTATTCAGCACCAACGGATCAAGAAAGAAGTACCGATAACAATATGGATACTTGTAAATGACAGCCTTCTTGCTCAGGAGGTTATTAAGATCACTATTACTGCACAGCAGGATACTTTTCTCTCCCAAATTCTGAAAGAACTTTTTTTTTTTTTTTTGGTAGAATATCAGGCAGGCTCTCATGTCCCCTTTAACATGGGGATGCAGCTGGGAGGGATCACAAGGTAAAAAAAAAACCTAGCCTCTGATGCACTCACAACAACACTGTTGCTTCTTGCTGACATCTATTTCTCTGAATAGCTGTCAGCTATTCTTTGAATAGAAATTGCCTTTCAGGGTTCCAGTTTACTTCCAATGTTACTGTAAGAATAAGATTCTCAAGCTTGCGAATTAATTCCTGGCTACTGGAATGGAACACACTTTATACTATTTCTCCAAAATCATCTATATTGCAGCACCAGAACTAAACTTAAGCAAACTCAAACCAAACCATACATAAACTCTCTTACATGTTTATAAACTGTACCCACTTCCCAAGACTGGAATGGAAAAAAAAAAGGAGTGGTGCTATTTAATCATTGTGCTTTACATATTTAAAGAGGGTAATGCCTGAGTTTTAGCATCCAATGTTACAGCAATCTCTTTTAGCAAAGGCGGACAAACCAGGCTTCCTGCAGCCCTCGGAGGCTTCTGTGCAACCTGCTAGCTGAATTCCTCTCCTGTGCTTCAAACAGCTGTGTAGATATGAAGGAGGGTTTGTTTCTTATGATAGAACTGCTGTGTAGAAAGTATGACTTTCAGGTATGCAGATCTGCCAAATCAAAAGCAATTGCTTGCTTGGGATGTTATTCACATTTCAGCTCAGAGAGTCCTGGTCAAAGGCAGCCTTTCCCATGCTTGTATTTCAACATAATATTGTGCGGTAATTCATCAATACGCTCTGTGGCAGAGAAAAGGCAACAGTTTCCTGTAATAAAGATGGAATTAATAAAGGAGAATATTAGTAGCTCAGGGTTGACACGAGGGGTCCTTGGTGCTCTCAAGCAGCTTGTTTTCTTTCATTACCCAAAGTAGGTAACATCACTAGTACTAGTCTAGTCTATGTTGCCTAGTTAGGGTAATGAAACGTCCACCAGGAAACAAGCAAGCTGAGAGAGCACCAAGGACCCCCTCAAAGATGAAATTGAACACAGGGTTCTTGGGTCGAAGTCCAGCATTGTCTTTACTGTTATGTTTGAAATAATATATTTAAAATTAATATTTTATTGAAGGAGGGTTCTGACAAATGTAGCTTTTCTGGTACAGAGTAGGAACCAGCCTTAGGTTTTGCCTGGGAAATATTTGGGACTGTAGAATATAAATTTCTCACCTTATCCTATTAGCGTTGACGTTTCCAAATAGGCCATCAGATTTAAAATTCAAACCATGTTATTTCTTCTGTTAGGCATGGATGGGACAGGGGAAATCATAAAACCATCTATGCAGGGGGAGAATCACCTCCTTCTAAAATGTGGTTTTTCCAAAGGGAGGGTAAAAGTCTGTACACCGGTCAAATAATATTGATGCTTGCTGTTTTGATATCCTAGTAAATAGTGTAGATTATTATTGTACTTTTTTTCTTTTACACTGTTAACCTCAGAGGCTTGAATTCATTATTACTTGTTCATGGTATTTATGCCTAGCCCCTTAATGTGTTGTATTTGAGCAAGTATATGGAAAAGAATAGCACTTAGAGGAAAGGGAAATCATTTTGTAGAGAGACTGTGCTTATTTTGTGTGAGGAAATTTAGAAGGGGGATTATTTATTTATGGCACTCCCTATGTTTTATCCAGGTTGTACCCTAGTGATAATGTTATTAGATGTGAATTTTGACTCAAGGTTTTCCCATCACCGTGGTGATTGCTGAGAATTTTAGTGGTTACATCTACCTGTCCGGAAGGTTAGACAGAGCTTCTGCAGACAATGTTGACCCAGCTGGACCAATAACAAGGTAGTTTATTGTATTTGATACTTCAGCAACTTCCTTTTGACGTCACAAAGGTCTGGGAAGACTACAATTACAATGATGAGGGTGTTCTTTTTAAAGGGCTTCAGCGTTGAACCATTGAGAAATGCACAATTTAGTTTGAATCAGCCAGGCCTTCCTCAAGTAAATTGGCCAGGCTGCTCAAGGTGATTTGGGAAGCCCTCAGAGCTGGCTAGAAAATGTTCCTTTCAGATGAAAATTTATATGTGACTTGAAAATACCTAAAACTTTGCTTTTGGGTTCTTCTGGATGGATCCTATCAGGTCATATGAATCCTTCTTTTAGAGTCTGTGAGGAGTGAGATGGCGCTTGTTTTGAACTTTTCATTCTTACCTGAATCAACCTTTGTGGATTGTTTCATACATGACAAAAGTCCTTTGCAGAAATCTCTTTTGTATGGTCACATTTCATATCATCTATGCCGATTTCAACCTTTTACTTACTATTAAATTACACCTTATTACATGATCGTCCAACCTTTTGGCTTGCCAGGGCCGCATTGAGTGAAGATAATTTGCCTTAGGCTGCATATAAAATATATAAAATAGTTAATATATACAAACCCCATAATAATGTTAAAGGTTTATGATTTTGTGGGGTCGCACTACTAGCTTTCTAGGGCCACATGGGGGCTGTGGGCCACAGGTTGAACATGCCTCCCCTAATATATCACTGTCCTTGAAAATGGCCTAGAAAGATGCTGTCAGCTTTTCTATAAAAGTAAAATTACTTAGTCATTAAAATTCAATTTGAGAAGGGTCCCTAGGTAATTTGTGACTTATTTTTTCCACTTTTGTTCTTCTTAAATAGATAAATCCACACTGTGTGTGGGCAGTTGATGAAACTGAAAGCAGTCTGAAGAACAATGTGGTTCTCAATTTAGCAATTGCATTTCCAAAGGACAGTAAATCCATACATTATATTTTAGTAAGGTTGAATTGCAGTGTTTAGTCCAATTCATTTTTAAATTTATAGGTAGACCTTGACTTAATGACCACAATTGGGACTGGAATTTCAGCCACCAAGGGATGCGATCATTAAAAAAAAGTCAGCATGTGAACGGATCTGATTTTATAACAATTTTTACCTAGTTGTTAAATGAATTATTCAATCATTAAGCAAATTCGCCTTCCCCTACACTTCACTTGTCAGAAGCTGGTTGGGAAGGTTGGAAATTGTGATCATGTGACCACAGAACGCTGCAACTGTCTTCAAGCGCTCAAATCATGATCACATGACTGGGCAACAGTTGTGACCTCGAGGACAAGTCATAAATTACTTTTTTCAGTGCCATGAATTTGAATAGTCGTTAAATGAATGGTTGCAAGTTAAGGGCTACCTATACTAGGGAAAATAGTATTAGAAAAAGCCTTAAACACTGGGTATCATGTTTGGTTCTGTATGATAAGTACATGCATGCAGTAAAAAGCTGCTCCTTTTCAGATGTGGCATTTAAGGAAATGATTTTGGAAGGAAATTGTGTCACATGTGAAGGAACTAAAGTTTTTCACACATACATCACTAGTGGAAAAGATCACAGATTAATGAAAGCAGTCTCCTGGGATAAGGGCTCTCAAGCCTCACCTTCAACTGTTATAATTCCCATAGTGTAGGGAATTTTGGGAACTAAAGTCTGCCACATCCAAATGACATCAGGATGAGAGACATTGTTCTGAGTAAGGTTGTTACATATCCAAGACTTGAATGAGTTTTGCTTTTCCTCTCACTTGAGATTCAACAACAGGAGATGTTAGGCCTGGGGAAAAGTTTTCCAGGAGAAAGACTTGCCAAGAACTTCTTGTGGGATATTCTCATTATGACTAGCTGCTTTTGTCTCTATGGAGATGTTTATAGCTTATGGTGGTATTCAGAAACTAAGACAGGGAGCAAGGAGCAACCCTGGACCGGTAAATATAACCCTCCCAAACAGGGACCCCCCCCCCCGCTTCTAGTTCTGAAACTTCAATGGAGAAACATGCAAAAGCTTGAAGTCTAATGCTGAAAACCTAAATGCTGCTGCTGTACATTTGCTAGAGTGAAGAATAAGACTGCCATTTATTTGAGCTCATCTTTGTAAATATATGAATAACTTATTATTTTAATATTAGGATTGTTCTGTATAGCTGCTGGACGCTTTGTATAAAATCCTATTCTATAGTGTTTCTCAAAACACACGGCTCCTTCAAAGAAAATGTGCAGTTTTTCTTTGTAAGGGAAGGGCTTATCAATAATTGTGGTTTTGAATCTAAGGAAATCCCTGCTACGTTCAGGAATTGCCTGCTTAAAAATCTTACTAGGTTTTTATTAGCCTAAAGCCAAATTTGCAAACTCGCTGTGTACAGAAGTTTTTTTAAAAAGTGACTTTCAATCATTAGATATTCTTCAAATGTATTTGAACTACATGTTTCAAAACAGGCATAGTATTCTGAAGTTTTTAATTCTCCATACCTGGAGGATATCTAATTGAGAATAAGTGTTGCTCCCTTAATGCATGGGGTGGGTAATGGGGGAGAAACATGTGCAACACAAAACAAAGTTGACAATTTCTACTTGATCAAACCATGACCGTAAAAGTCAGTTTTACTAAGTCAGATTTATGCAAATTAATCCCCAAATTAATTTCAGTTGCAACGCCAGCTTTTCACGCGCAACAAATTGCTTGCTCATCAGTTCCTTCCAAAACTAATGGCAGTTATCAGTAATCTGGTAGTACTTTTTTCAATTAACAAATTTTATTAAAAGGTAGAAGCTTTCAGATGTGTTAGAAAAAGTGCGGCCAGACTTTTTTCTTTTGCTGCTATAGACTCACATGGCTATTCTCTTACAATGTCATTTATATAAATATTCTGCTCTTGCGCATTTGAAAGTCTTATATTGTGAACTAAAATGCAATCTATTTTGTTAGTATTTTCAATTGTTAAAATTTTACAATTGTCTTCAAAATATTTTATTTAAATTTGTATATTTTGTACATTTTTTTTCTGCCTTCTATGTTCGATTGTCACCGTTTCATCTCCATATCTACTTTTACTCAGTGTGTTGATAAATGAGAGATGTCTTACCAGTGTTCAGCAAGCGGTAAAAATGTTAACCTAGTCAGTAAAAACTTGCAACAACAATTTTCAGGTTTCCATTTTTATGTTCATCAATTCTATTAATCCTCATGTACTTAATGGAAGCATGCTACAAACACTGGATCATAGAGTAGTCTGATAAGGTGAGGATTTTTAATTCCTTTTCTTTAAGCCATTTTTTTAAAAAATACTTTATTAAATATGTTTTTATCAGTTAGTGAATAGCTAATTATCAACAGGAGGAAGCAGACTATAAGTGGCTTGCCTTAAATATAGAATCAATCTGCTTTCAAGAGTGTTTAAGCAGAAGCCATGTTCAGATATAAGCATTAGAAGACTTTGTATTATCACTCACTTTCCTGTTAAACAGTTCATCATCACTTTTTGTCACTTTCTGATCATTCACATATATCTGCACACACACACATGCAGACCCTGCACAGCGTGACCAAGTGGTTGTGGAAGGTACTGTTTGTTCTCTGTCATCCAGATGTACTAGATTTCTAATAACGGATGTATGTATTAAAGCCTGCTTTCCTGGATGAATGCCATATTTGGCAAGGTCAAAATGCTTTGTATATATGATGCTGTCTCAATTGCTGATTGCAATCTGTTGCCTTTCAGTATGTATCTTTTATTTTACTATGTGGTGTATTTACAGGGTAACAAAATGAAACAATATTAAGTTGTACAAAAGGAGTTTTCAACTTATGTAACAGACCACTTCTGCATTTACCAAAATTCAGACGTGTTGTAAGATACTACGGTGGGGTTCTAAATTTAAATTCTAAGTTTGAATTCCAAATTCATGCATGCAGCTTGGATTGTGGTAAAGTTAAATATGCATGTTGTAGAGGGTTTTTTTTCAGAAAGGAAGGGAATATGATAAAGTTCCATTGATGTTTATCAAAGTTCTGTAATTAGAACTTTTTAGTTGGTTGAGACCATGTTCCTAAAAACACCCTCTTAAGAAAGAATGTTGAATGCACTATTGAAAACAGTAAACGCTGAGAAATTGTACATAGGATAGTGCTACGCATTTAAATTTTATATACTACTGAAATTATATCATTGGTGCCTTCTTCTGATACTGAAGGAAGTGTGAGAGCTTTAGAAAAACTTAACATGGAAATATGAGTAGATTTTTTCCTCCCCCAACCTCTTATTGCAATGTTCCACAGTCTGCTGCGCTTTATGTGTATTGGACTAAAATAAGAGCCAGTGGGCACCAGGTTGGGAAAGCATGTTTTAACTCTCTGATAATAAATTCATAGTAGATAGTTCCTCATTGCAAAAATGATTAACATTTGGTAATACATTTGTGCAAGGCATTTGAGGGAGGTGATTTTCAGACAACCTTTCTTTAAAGTATTAACACAGCCATAGCCTTTGGAAGGCTTGTGTGAGTGTTTTGAAGGCTGTCTCTGCTCATCTGCATTTGTGTGTAGAGATGACACAGAAGGACCATCTGAAAGCTCTGAATGTATATTCATGTACAGATAACCAGATGGTAGCCTTGAAGAGGTCTCTCTCTCTCTCTCTCTCTCTCTCTCTCTCTCTCTCTCCTCTCTGCAATAGTAATGTACTTTGTAAATTACCTCTTCCAAATGTTTCACACAATTCTGATTGTTACAGAGACTCATGATAAGGAATAATTACATCTTGTAATGCTCCTTATTTCTGAAGCAGAGGCCAAATTTTATGAAAACTGTGCCTGGTTTTTTGTTAAAAAAAAATTCAAACCTAGAATTCCTCAGGGTATATTTTCCCATTCTTCTTGGCACATATCCTAAGAAAAATCCTATCAAGTTTATTAAGTTTCTAGACGGTGAGGGATCTTAACCAGATCACACTCATGCTTTGTTTTGCAAACGCTGGAAGGGCGGAGAGTGATAAAATGACAGGGTTCCTCTCTTTCTGTTGTGCCTTTCAATGTACTTCTACTCCCAGGGGTACAAAGAATCAGCGTGGCACTCTTTGGAGTTGTATGTTACAATCTGTTGGAGAATATGGTGGTTTCTTTGGGAATACCCACCTTTTGATAATCAAGAAGCCATGAAATAATTTGTCCATATTTTTACTGAGTAAAATGTATATAAGTTTTTCTTCTATTTTTCTAATGATTTTCTCAGAATATATAATGGGTTCAAGATATAGTTACTTAAACCTTGATCCTGTCGGATGCTTCTGCCTCTTCACTGGAGCTTCTGGGTTTGTTCGGATTTTGGCTTCTCCCTTCCTTCAAGTACAAAGCTTTGTTTTTTACTTTATATGTGTGAAACTTCATTTAGAGCAAGGCCTCTGCTTCAATAACAATCCTGTTGAGGGATGCTGTAAATGTCTCCCTTTGGAGAGTGAGGTTTTTTTGTTTTACTTTAGAGATCGATTTATAAATAGGTAAACAGCATTAAATTGTTCCTTGAAATTTAAATAATGTTAATTTTGTCTTGCCTGTTCTAATAAATGTTTCTGTTTAAACAAGTTGCGTGTAATTGCTGTTCCGTGTAGGAATCCAACTTCTGAATTTTGCCTTTTTGTTTTCAAATAGCTCTGCTGCTTAAGACAGCTGTGGTCTTAATATAATTTTTTCAACCATTTAATTAACATAAATTACTTAGCATGGGATGTGCCCTCTACCTCATTTTTCTATTCCTACCCTGCCCTCCCCCAGTGGCTTTTGTGGAGAAAGACAGATTATAGTTGTCTTGATTTCAAATGCCATCTCCAACAGATTTAACTGGAGAAAGTAAGCGGTCCTCCTGCAACTCAGAGAAAATAGGAAGATGGGGAGAAAATGGGTGGCAGAAAGTAGCCCTTCTTACCATTTGCTTTTGCCCCAACTAAAGAAAAAAGTATAAACCTCCCCTGGGAAAATAGCACAGTAGGAAAGAGGGACTTCCTCTGTTGAGTTTAATGCAATGTCATGTTGTTCGGAACACAATGTCAAAATCCCAAAATAGCAGCGATCAATGGTAGGAGCACTGTAAAATATAGAACACCACTGAGGCAATGCAGCAAACGTGAAATGTGTTACAGTAAAGAAGAAAGGAAATACATATACATCACCCTTATTGGCAACCTCTGCATAGTATATTGCAAAATTATTTTCAGTTGTATTTACAATCTGCCACTGGTAATTGCATTATATTCAACTACTAAGCAAATACGTAGCATTTCTTATCAGTGAGGAATTATTGGAATGAGAGCAGTACTGGGAAGGCATTGCAGACTAAATATTTTGCCGTAGGCCAGTTTATGATATGTATTGATTTATACATAGGGCTCGTGTGTGCTAATCATGTTTTCAAAAAGACAGCAAGCATGTGAGTTTTCAACTCAAGTTAGATTTAATTAAAAAAAATAAAAGTGTTGCAATTGCTTTAGCGTTTCCTTTATTCACCAATATTAGATGATTGATTTTTATAAAGTACCATGTTTCCCCGAAAATAAGACAGGGTCTTATATTGATTTTTTTCGCCAAAAGATTCATTAGGGCTTATTTTCTGGCTAGGTCTTATTTTGGGGAAAATACGGTACTAAATGCATCCCTCTGGCTGACAATCATAACGGGCTTATTTTGGGGTTAGGGTTTATATTACGAGCATCCTGAAAAAAATCATGCTAGGACTTATTTTCTGGTTGGGTCTTATTTTCAGGGCAACGGTAAATGCACAATTTTGGTAGATGTTGTGAAGCTATAGAAAGAAATGCAGGACACCATAATGTAATGCTGGAGCATGTTATTTATTACCATGAATATATTACACACACCTTTACACAATAACTGAAATAATACAAACGTTTTCTTCTATTTCAAACAGCCATGTATTATCAGACCACAAACCCCTGACAATGGTGGGGTGGTGGGTGGGCAGGAGACACTTTACATGAAGGTCTACCATATGTCCATGGGACATAAATGCAATTAGCGCAGACCCTAAAATACCTGATTTGGGTTCTTTAATCCAAAATATATCTTTGGGTTCATTTCTGGCTGATTTATTGATGATAAATATGATTTATAGCTTCTCTCTCCAAAGTTCTTTCTAAGGTCATCATTTCACCCTACCTGTTTATTTTCTTCATGAATTACTTTGAAGAGCCTTTAGGCAACCTATAGAAGATTTTTCTGGGAATATTTGGTGGCCAGAATGAATTGTGATGATTTCCAGGAAAGACAAATAGTGGATACAGGGAAACACAACTCATAATTTTTTGTAACTGCCACATCTTGTTTGAAGCTCAGAGATATGTACTGTAGTACTGTATTGCCACACTTGTCCCTAAAAGAAGGATTACAGTGGAAATGAGATTGCATTCTTGGTTTCGAGGTAAGATAGAATAGTTTGGTGAAAAGAATGGCAAATGTGCTATGCTTCCAGCATTGCATTGTTCCCTAAACTATGCTGGCAAGTCATGTCAAAGGCCATCTGTTAACTTTTCAGGGCAACCGTTTTACTCTAGTGTCTTAAATGTAGTAGGAGGGTATGGGCATACATCTTGTTCCTCACCTATTTCCACTTGGATCTTCAACAGTCTTTGAGACCGCCTTCTTCCGCATAGCTCCCAGCGACCGGTAAGATCCCACAAAGTTGGTCTCCTCAGGGTCTCGTCAGCTAAACAATGCCGGTTGGCGGACCCGCGGGGGAGGGCCTTCTCTGTGGCTGCCCCAGCTCTCTGGAACCAGTTACCTCCTGAGGTCCGGACCATCCCCACCCTATTGGCCTTCCGAAAAGCAGTGAAGACCTGGCTCTTCCGGCAGGCCTGGGGCCGTTGATCTCACTGTTGCGATTTGGCGAGATCCGGCCATGAATGGTGTAAATGGGTTTTAATGGTTTAACTTTTAATGTTTTATATATGGTTTTTAAATGCATTGTAAGCTTGAGTCTTCGGAGAAAGGCGGCATACAAGTTGAACAAATAAATAAGTTGAACAAATAAACTAGTACAGTGTATTTATCAAACCTACATGTTTTTAATTGTGAAACCATCTCCAAAGTTTTTCACAAGCTTACATTAAACATAAGTCAAGGTTTCTAGTTTAAAAATAAATTATTGCGGGGGGCGGAGGGGCAGAAGGGAGACTTACCTAATATATCAGTAAGTAAAGGTAAAGGTTTCCTTCGCACATATGTGCTAGTCATTCCTGACTCTAGGGGGCGGTGCTCATTTCTGTTTCAAAGCCGAGAGCCAGCACTGTCCGAAGACGTCTCTGTGGTCATGTGTCTGGCATGACTAAATGCCAAAGGCACACAGAATGCTGTTATCCCACCAAAGGCGGTCCCTATTTTTCTACTTGCATTTTTTACGTGTCTTCAAGCTGTTAGGATGGCAGAAGCTGGGACAAGTAACGAGCTCATCCCGTTACGTGGCACTAGGGATTCAAACTGCTGAACTGCTGACCTTTCGATCGACAAGCTCAGCTTCTAAGCCACTGAGCCACCGCATCCTTTAATATATCAGTACAATATAGTATAATATACCTATTCTTTGGGAGAATTCTATCAAGCTGATTTCTTTCCAGGAGCACCACTTATTCATTGGGCAAAGTTCTCTCATTTTTCTTTCCAGTACTGCAATTACTAGAATATAATATTCAAAAGAAGCTTTTGATCTTTGCAGCCCCTTTTGCCCCGTACACTTGGAGCAATTTTGTCCAACACTGAGTTTGAAATGATAGAAGCAGGAGTCAAAGTTAGGAATCACTTTTCCAAGCTAGTTTTTGTACTTCCTTTCATACAAGCTGATTGGTTTAAACCCAATTAGAAAAAGGGATACACACCTGGCACTGAGATTTAAATGTCCACAAGAACTACAAAGAGCATAATTCAGCCTGCTCTGTGCTTTAAATGCTGTGAGATGGAAGCTGCACAAAAACAAATTTCTTTTAATTTTATACAGAACTCTTGTTACACATAACTAGTATTGTTGGGCTGTTGGACTATCCCCATTGCGTATCTTCATGAATTTCATAAGTTGCAGGGAAGCTGGTCACAGAAAGTCATCAAGGATGTTACATTGGGTGAGCCAAAGCAATTTGGCAGTTCCATTGGGATGATTGCCTTCTGTTTCAATCCTTTGTGCCATCTCAAAAATGAGTTTTAACGTGTTTCACAGGTGGTTTGTGAAGGTGGCACAAAGGCAGTGGTGAATTGGGGCTTCTGTGTTTTGGTATTGCTTAGCAATGTAACATCATGCAAATGATAGTTTTTTGCCTGAGATTAAAAGCAGTGAATTATGATACAGAAGGAAAAAGTTGCCCGTGCTGTTAAGGATGTAGAAAATAATCAGTATAGCATACATGGGTGATGACTATCTTCTAGACTGCCATTTGCATAGAAATAATGGTTGGGGTTAAGCTTTTGTAGGCTGGTTCTTACCACCATCAGCTGAAATCCCCATCATAGCTGGAAGCATTATTGTGTATGGGGTGGGGGTGGGGGAGGAATGAAACAACTTTATCAGAGATGCCAATGGACAAATCACTCATCTGTCAATGACTAGCTCCATAGCCTGTAAGCAAAGAGTGATACATAACTTATAGGGCAATAGAAGAACAAATAGATCATCATCATCATGGTAACATGGATTAGATGAGCCAACACTGTTCACAATGATAACATAACAAGTGGACAAGCGTATTGTGGCATTCTCTGTCTTCAGGCATTTAAGTATAAAAAGTGGATAAAATTGCATTAGTAAGTCATTGTCTCTACCTTCCTGTTCTCAGTTCATTTTGCCCTTATGTAAAATCTAATTCTGCAGTTGGTGTTACTTACAAACATGACATGAGCTAATCTAAGAAGATGTTCTTAATATCATAGTATCATGCAAGGCAGCTACAAAAATAAAGTCCTAAGGGGGGAAAATCAGTCTTGTTACTTTGTACACAA
Source organism: Masticophis lateralis (assembly GCA_030761175.1). Classification (NCBI taxonomy): domain Eukaryota; kingdom Metazoa; phylum Chordata; class Lepidosauria; order Squamata; family Colubridae; genus Masticophis; species Masticophis lateralis. The sequence goes on along the minus strand of JAUDYJ010000004.1, from coordinate 23,916,974 downwards.
TGGAATTAGGCCCCAAATCTGTGGTTGTCATCAGACAATGCTGGCTAACTCTTGAGGTGAAGTTTAGGCAATACCAGCAATTCCTAAACACTAAGCAGACTTTCTGGACTAAGTGTTTGTGCAAATTTCAGCAAAGTGTTTGTCACAACATGTTTTTTACTATACCTATTCCTCCTTTCTCACATGATGTGGCCCTTTGAATAGTTCTTATATTGATGGACTCATCCATGGCTGTGCAAAACATACACTAAGACACAGCCATTACTTGAGGATCTAAGTGCCACACAGGTATCAAATAACAAGACCTACATTTGCTTAACTCAGCCTTGCCCAACGCAGCATTAGTGAGATTTCTGGGCTACAAATCCCTTAATTCCCAAAAAGTAGGTTAAGAGCCATGTGAGCTCACAGTCCAATATATCTGGAGGCCTTTAACTGGGGAAGGCTGACTTAGGCAATTTATGCTCCACAAGCATTCAAGTGCTAGCATCAATGCTTTTACAGTCTAGTCTAACATACTGTATTTGACAACATGCTAGAACTCACCTCCTAACACATCAAAGACAATAAGGGGTATTGGCTGCATACTTTTCATACTTTCATTGAGATCAAGAATCATCTCAAAACATATTACTATCCTGTCTCCTACACTTTAGGAAGCCAGTCTACATTTAAGCAACCAGAATACCCCATTCAATGCTACTACTAAATACACATTTGGGTACCAGTGTTCAGATGGCAATTAAGAAAAGCAGAAATACTGAACCCAGTGGGCTGGCCATAAACTGAGACAAAATTCTGTGAACATGGAATAAGTGGAAGTGCACAATGTTAATGGTCAAGTTTAGGCCCCTGCTTTTAGAGCCCCATCTGGTATCCCTGACAAAGTTGCTCAATATGCCAATACTGCATACAACCATAACATAATTGACTAATCAATGATCAAAGGCAACCTTCTCAGCTTGCAAATTGCTTCACTGGCATTAAATAATGAGCTACAAGCAGCTGCCTGGGATGACTATGCCTTTGGCCACCTCTGTGAATGAGAAGCAATTTCTGTCAGTAGAACAGAACAGGGGTTTTTTATATGCAAAAGAGAGCAAAATACAGTCAAAGAACATCCAAACTAGTTCATGTCTTCAATTGAACTTATTAGTATGTTGACTGTAAGTTAGGATTTTAGCCAAAGTTTGATGGTCACTATACAAAGAAAGGTTTTATGGTGTTCATAAAAAAGTCAGTCACTCTTATGAGCTAAAGAAAGAAAGTAACTGACTGATTACAATTGCAAGATCTAATACCGAGCCTGGAAGATGAGTGACCATGGTAGGCATTGTGTGCAGAAAACGAATTATCATTTTTGAAGTCAGTAACTACTTAAGAATTCAAAAGTCGCTGGTGTTCTGCTTTAGAAAATGTACCACTTGGTGGTCATTTAGAAGATGCTTCTCCTTTTTTAAAACTTTTTTCTAGTCTGGGTAGAAATGTTCCTGGGAAGCTTTGACCCCAGCCACCCCTCCCTCCCCCCAAAAAAGCAATTCCTTTCAGAATAATTTTTAGGCACATTTTAGAAAATTGCTGTCTTGAAAATATCAGCACTTTTTGCAGAATTAGTTCATGAAAAATTGCAATTCAGAACAGCTTCGGTTATACATGCAGAGCTGTATATGTAGGCCTTCTGGGTGTTGAGTACGTTTTGTGCCTGGATCTCAATACAATCCATACCCCACCAAAGCCACAGATGTAAGCAGAGCTATTTGCAACTAACCTGAAATATTATTGTGGAAAAAGAAATCATTCTGGGTGAATGATAAGTAACAATTTTCCAGTGCTTTTGCCTCTAATCCCAGAAGATGTTTCCATGCATCAGACTACATTGCTATTTTTTTTTTTTTGGACCTCATATGCTAGTTTTGAGTTGCTGATGCTGAAATGACAAAAGTACATTGCCTAATCATAAGGAACTAGAGAACATGTGGGAACAGCAACAAATCTTTCACTGCAGTTCATAACAACTCGCTTGGACTGCAGTTTTCCATATTCTGGGCCAAGTCTATTTAAGTAACTGCATTGGTCTGTCATCTCGGTACTGTGCTGACTTTAGCTGGAGTTGGGGGTCCCGATGAAGAGCGATAAATGCGCGTTGGAGAAGTTGGAGATAGTTTAACAGGACTCATGGGGTCTGAGGTCTGGAGTTTCCACAGCAACTCTTCGTTTGTCCTGCTCAGCCTCTTTTTTTCCTTGCTTTCCTTCTCCACATATTCTTGGAGGTTAGCATTTTCTTCAGATAACTGTCTGGAGAAGGTGACAAGACAACATCAAACTTGACTTTCATAATTACCAGATGTTCACCTTGCACCTTTGTGTTCTGATCAGCCCATTACCTTTCTAACCCTGCCTTCTTGCCATTGCTTTCATCCAAGAAAAGTAACCTCAGACCAATTCAAATTGACAACAGCTCATAATATGGTGCTTTCATGATCTGATATAAAGTACCGTATTTTTTGGAGCATAAGACACACCGGACTATAAGACCTTTTTTGTGAGGAAAAACAAGAAAAAGGAATCTGCCTCTGCCTTCCAGCAATTTTGCCTCGTTGCAGCAAATAGCGAACAGCCTGCTTTACTTTCATTTTCGTTTTCAGCGTAGCTTGATTAGCACAAGAAAAAAAAATCTGCTCCCAGAAATTTACCTCCTTGCAGCAAGCAGCAGACGCCCACGCAGCAATAGGCAATGGCAATCCCTGCAGCCTGAAACAGCTGGGGATAATCATACTTGTGCTAATTAGGCTGTGCTGAAGCTGAAATGGGCTGTTTCTTGCTGCTTGCTGCAAGGAGGTAAATTGCTGGGAGGCAGAGGCTAAAGGGTGGGGGCCTTTGGATGGGAGGGGCTACATTTGGTGTATAAAACACACCCTAATTTTCACACTCTTTTAGGGGGGGAAATGTGCGTCTTAAAGTCAGAAAAATACAGTAGATCAATCCCTCATCCTACACTTCACATTTGGTTGACTAGATTCTTGATTACTGTCCCACTGAGTGACTTCCAGGTATGTACAAGTCATCACAAACAGGTTAAAAAGAACACTGTGATCATCCATCTGCATTTCAGCAAATACAATATTTTTCCTAAAGAGCTTTTTTCCCCTGCACTGATAAAACAAAACAAAACAAAACAAAACAAAACAAAACAAAACAAAACAAAACAAAACAAAACAAAACAAAACAAAACATCATAATCATTTTCATGTGTAGAGAAGTCCAGCAACAGGCCTACACATGAATTAGACCTGAACCATTTTATACTATGCATTTAGAAACAACTGTGGAGACATTTATAAGAGACACACTATAGTTATAGTGGTGAAATGTAAAATTTGTTACTACCGGTTCTGTGGGTGTGATTGGGGGGGGGATGTTAATGTGACTGGGTGGGCGTGGCTAACTTTTTTTTTTTAACTTTTAAAACCATTTTTTCTACAACCTCTTCAGCCGAAGAGGTTGCAGAAAAAAATGCTTTTAAAAGCCTCTGACGATCCCAGCTGAGCCACACGATCATCAGAGGCTTTTTTTAAACTTTTAAAAGCATTTTTTTGGCCGAAGAGGTTGTAGAAAAAATTATTTTAAAAATTAAAAAAAAGCCTCTGATGATTGTTTGGCTCAGCTGGGCATGAGGGGTGGGATGGGGGCAGGGATTTTTGCTACCGGTTCTCTGAACCACCCGCCACCATCGCTACCGGATCGGGCGATCCAGTCCAAACCAGGAGCATTTCACCCTTGTATAATCAGCAGAAAAGCATGTGGCTTTGAATGTAAAACATATCTGGATAAGGCCCCTAGTTATAAAGATCTTAGGTAGTATATTAGTCTGAGACAAGTGCCAGATGAAGAGAGGAATTTAGATGTACTCCAGATTTTGAAACACCTCTTTCAAATAGCACAGCTATAGCTGTCTAGCTAATAAATAAGGAAGTCTGTGCCCTAATACATGTATATGTGATTCTTGAAGCTGTTTGTTTCTTACAACAAATTGCTCACCTGCATTTTGTTTCATAACTAGGATTATTCATAATTTTTTTAAACTCTTGCTTATTTTGCAACTTTTTTTGCTTCTACTCCTTCAAAGGAAAGAGTTGATGAAATTTTCTGCCAAAGACTCAAGGAAGGAACAATGTGGTTAGATAAGCATCCTTAACATTGGTGCAACAATGGACAATGATGTTTTACATCACGTGGCTACATAAAGATAAGCAAAGGTCAACAACTCCACTTCAGCAAGGCATTTCTGACTCATGTACTATCACTCACCATTGGGAAGTGAATTTATGAAATGTCACTATGGTCAAATAAGTACTCAAACAATTCATGGATGTTGTAATTTGAATCAAGCAATCTTTGATTCACAGTTCAGTCTTGTAGAGTACAATCCTGTAAATGTTTACTTGGGATGCTGTAGAAATTTATTTTGTCTCCATTTTTTAAACAAATGTTTTCCATTCGTATTTCTTGACTTGCACCCCTCCATGGATCAGAATACTGTCTAGTTCAAGCAATACACATACATAGAAAATGTACAAAAAATGCTGATTTTACAGAACATATGCAAGCTAAGTTCATATTTTCAATCCATTTACCAATGGGCAAAAAACTATAATCAAACACATGTGAGATTGATACCTTCATAACTATTTATAAATAATTCCTGCATGGCATATGAACTCTCAATTTATAGAGTAATGTTCATATTCTTCCACTCTGATTTCTTGAGCAATAGCAGCAAAATAAACATAAAAAAGACATGCAGTAATTAAATCTGCTGATAGTTTCCTTTATCCCAGTGTTTATCCCAGTGGTGGGTTACCAGTTTGCTCCGGGTTGTGCGAACCGGCTCCGCCCACCCACCCACCTGATGCTTCTGCATGAAGTGTTGCAAGCGCGCGCCCACCAGCAAATCATTAGCGACGGGATTTGAAACCCGCCCCTACTTTATCCTCTTGCTCTGTAGAAAACATTTAAACTGACCTTGTCACCACAGTGTTGTTATCAATCCTGGCTTTGAGGTCTTCATTTTGTTGCTGTAGTACTTGAATTTTTTCTTCTAGAATTAAGTTCTTTTCTGCCTAAAGAGATAGGCAGGCTGTTAAATTTACCACAAACACGGGTGTCTGTGAGGGGTGGGACTGGGAAAATGCTGAAAACATTTTGACAATATTTATTTATTTATTTTATTTATTGATTTGATTTGATTTGTATGCCGCCCTATCTCCAGAGGATTCAGGGCAGCTCACAACAGTTAGAATCAAACCAGATAAAACATGTTAAAATACATATCAAACACATACAGTATTAAACACATTAAAATAATCCAAATATGATGCAACCCTGAGCTTTTCTACAAAAACATTGTAACAAAGCATACATGTCAATAAGGGGAAAATCCTGCATAGAGTTTTGTTATTCTGAGAAATTCTACGGATGCCTCTAAATCCAAGCAACTTGTACTGGAGACCTTCTCCAAAATATTATGATATAAAAGTTATCCCACAAGTCATTTCCACCGAGATCTGAATTAAACCACACATATATTCACCTCTAATAATTAGGAAATTAGGATTACTGCAACCACACGTAAGATGCAGTCACGGCAGATAAAAATTTCTAAGAACTTGTCACTAGCAATTCTATTTTAGTTGCTGATCAAATGTTGACATTGGAAACAATTTTTGCTAGGCAAGGAGAATGTGAGTGAAGTTCTAAAAAAATCCAAAACACACTGATTGGAAATAGTGAGAGCATCTGCGGATATCTAATTGGGCAAGATTCTTCTGATAGATAAGTAACAACATACTGATCTTTGCTTTTTAATCGCTCTTCAAGTTTTTCATAAACAATCAGAAACAGCAGCAAATGAGACCTCACCAGCCTTTCTAGCTCCATGATCCTCTTTTCTTGTTGATGAATGAGTACATTCTTCATCTCCAGAATCTGCTTTAAGCTCTTCATATCTTCTTCTAAATGCTGATATGGAGCCAGGGCAACCTAAAAGAAGGAAGAATGATATGAGAAGCAGGTGGGCTTCAGAAGCTTCTGACCAGTCCTGGAGAACCAGTAGAGGAAATTTTGAGTAGTTCAGAGACCCGGTAGTAAAAATTCTGACTGGCCCCACCCCCATCTATTCTCTGCCTCCCAAGTCCCAGCTGATCGGAAGAAAATGGGGATTTTGCAGTAACCTTCCCCTGCCACGCCCACCAAGCCACGCCCACCAAGCCATGCCACGCCCACCAAGCCATGCCCACCGAACTGGTAGTAAAAGATTTTGAAACCCACCACTGGTAGCACTGTTGTATCACCCAGGACAGAGGCTCCTTTGCTCAGTGGTATAAAAATAATAAAAACTGAACTAGTATGAATCAGTCCTGGTTTAATTAAATTGGCAATTTGAATACAAATAGATTAAAGTAAACAGCAAACTGCTGTTTGATGCAGCTGAACTGACTGAAGCTTCTCTGAGGTTTAATCAGGAAAAAAATTCATTCAGAAGCTATGAAGGGATAGTTCAGAATGCTTGCACCGGCTTCATATTTTGACAGGATGGAATGAAAACAGTAGGGATGGTAGACTTATTCGTAGACATTAATCCAGAGTGTTGCAGTCTTACAGCTTCAAAGATTTCAGCATAATAATTTTCTGAAATATTTTCCCTATTAAGGTGGGATTGGGAATAAGGAAAGCAATCTTCAATTTGTCTTGCAAAAAACATGTAAAGAAGTTTGTTGAACCAATACAAAAAAAAGACCTATTTCAATTTCAAAATATTGAAAAACTGTTTAAAAACTAAGTCCTTATTTTTTCAATTTGCCTCTCAGGTGGTCTAGATTTGGCATGACAACTAATAAAGCCCATGGATGTGTCTCTGAACCCTATCTACATAGGGTTATGCAGATTTGATGCTTTTTATTACTGGGATATGTGGAGTGCCAGGCAGGGATGGGTTCCAGTTACCTTTACTATCAGTTCGTAGCGGGAGCGCATGCTCAGATCACCCATGGTGACATCATGGGGGGTGGGCAGAGCCTCCCGCTGGTTTTACTACTGGTTCTATAGAACCTGATGGAACTGGGAACAACCCACCACTGGTGCCAGGGGATTGATCTAACTAGTTGGCAGGCTTGACTTTATCCATAACTTCAGTAAGGTGCCAGCTAGGTAGAAGACATTTGTAAAGCCTGGCCAGTTCTGGACAGACTTAATAATGTCAAAACTGTGTCTTTTTGGCAATACTCTATATTCATTATTTACTTAGCAGAAATACTGTGAGATACAGAGCCGTAGTGATTGGCAGGCTCTATAGAAAAATAACCTTCATAGGCTGTTTTTTTAAAACTAGCAAATATTTGGGCCAGCACTCATAAGTATTAATCTGGCCACCAGCTACTCACTGGTGATAGAATTAAATTTGCCTCTTTCATGCAGAATTTATCAGCTTTAAACCCAGATTGAGAGTGCTAGGACCTGAGTGCAACTCCTATTTGTGTTGATAAAGCCAGCGTGGAAGCATAAGTTTCCACCAGCATAAGAGAGAGGAAAGGGAAGGTTTTGAGTCTGTCCACCAGAAAGAAATGGAAAGCCGAGAAAGTGATTGAAGGACAAAGCAATCTTATCCAATCACAAAAATGATCCAAAAGCCAGACTGAAATGATACAATTATTTAGCCAGCTTCTTATGTCAACATCACACAGCCCACTGGACCAACAACCTCTCATAGTGGTGAAGATCAGTTTTTTTACTACCGGTTCTGTGGGCGTGGCTTGGTGGGCATGGTGTGGCTTGGTGGGCATGGCAGGGGAAGGATACTGCAAAATTCCCATTCTCACCCCACTCTTGGGCCAGCCAGAGGTGGTATTTGCCAGTGGTCCGAACTGCTCAAGATTTCCACTACCAGTTCTCCAGAACCTGTCAGAACCTGCTGAATTTCACCCCTGACCTCTCACCACATGCTCTCCATGAGCAGCATTGAAGATTACCCCCAACAACACTAAAAAAAAGTCATTGAAGGGCCAATGACTCTGAAAGAAATCTAATGTTATTTGCAGATTCCTAGTTCCTCTGAACTCTCTCTCTCAGATGAGGAGGTCATATCTTTAGCCTGCTGTTTCATAGGGAAAGAGAAAGTTATTAAGGATCAATTGTTACCTCTCTTAATACTGTAGCTTCTTTCCCCCAATATTTGTCTTAAGAGGCAAATAAGCACCTAAAACACCTGCAAGTCCTTCAGGTTTAAATTAATCAATTAATTCCCAGACAAAACCCAAGAACTGGAGTGAGTGGATTTATTTCCACTCTGGCCATACAAATGATGTTATACCACCCTCCATGTTCTATAAGAAACAGAAGCAGGGCACAAAGATAAAAGTCTTACTAATCGTTATCGGCCTCTTCGATAGCTGCACTTAATTAAAGTGGGTGACTTAGGCACTGAAAGAGAGATTTATTTTTTAAGGAAGAAAAGTAAAGGTAAGTAGAAATGAGATATTTTCTTGCAGAGGATTCTTACAGACTTGCTGATGATGTCACTGACGATGTTACCTAGTTTGGCTAATGAAACTTCTGCAGGAAAACATCCGAGAACACCAAGGACCCCCTCATGTCAACCCTGAGCTACAAATATTTCCATTTGAAAGTAGAAGTTTTTTTGGTCTTGCATGTACATGCATGCAAGACCAAATGCTAAAGGCATTTTGAAGAGGAAAACAGCATTTCCTGGTTTAGAGATGGGCTTCCTAAGAGATCTAGTGTAGTTCAGGCTGCAAGGAAGATGCTTTAAAACATCTTGAGTTGCAACAGAATATTTAAAACTTCTTCAAAACATAGATTTCTGTAACTTTATTCCTTGATATTGAGGCTAGGCTTCAATCCTTTAGATTAGTATCAGGAGTGAAATCCAATTTTTTTTACTACCGGTTATGTGGGCATGGTGTGGCTTGATGGGTGTGGCTTGGTGGACATGGCCGGGGAAGGATACTGCAAAATCTCCATTCCCACCCTATTCCAGGGAAAGGATACTGCAAAATCTCCATTCCCTCCCCACTCCTGGGGGAAGGATATTGCAAAATCTCCATTCCCAGCCCACTCTGGGGCCAGCCAGAGGTGGTATTTGCCGGTTCTCTGAATTACTCAAAATTTCTGCTACCAGTTCTCCAGAACCTGCCACAACCTGCTGGATTTCACCCTATATATCTAAAGTATATCAGTATATTTTTAGAAGGAACACATATTGAGTACCTCTAGTTGTTCTTCAGTGTTTTTCTTCAATGCCTCTTCAAATCGTTTTGCCTTGTCCTTTAGAGACTGGCTTTGAAAAGTGAGAGTATCTACCTGGTCCTGTAAATGATATTAAACACAACCACTTCTCAGTGATGATCTAATTCACCTCTGGGCAAACATTTTAGATAGTTCTTCTGAAACAAAAAGTAATTGTTTTAAGTAAAACCCAAGATTAGTATTATAGAGCCTCAAGGCAAATCTGTCAGACATGAGCTACTAATTAATGCTGAGGAAGCATCCTACTGGCTCCAGCAAGTAGAGGAGAAAGAGGAGAAAAGGACGAGGAAGACGATCTTCTCCCCTGCAGCAATGAGCCTGAGCTTTACGGCCATTTTCCTTCATCATTTTGATTACATAAAATTGTTATATGACAAAAATATCCCTTTCTTAACTGAAAGGAGAAGAGGAACTGAAGAAGGATGTGACTGAGCCGCAGAAACAGCACCTTATTTCTCCATTCTTCCGCCTATAAATCTTACTTCTCTGGTATATAATTCCTCTTGTGGCCTGCATGATCAAGTTCCGTTTTAGATAGAAGGTATGGGGCACAGGGGAATGGCTTTCCTGCTTTCCCTCTTTGTAGGCTCTTGCACACTTCCAAACATGGCCTCTACGCCACCTTTGAATCTCTGTGAACTTAAATTGTTATCCGTGTTCAACTTAAATAAGTCAACTTATTTTGAGCTCAGCTTCAGGACATTTGGAGCTATAGTAAAACTAACCTTGTCTTTCAAATGTTGCAGCTTGCTGGAATTGGCAGCTGTCCACTTGCAAGAACTTGGGATGCATTCTGCCTCCTGCTTCAGAACTTTTAGAAGTTCTAGCTTAGCCTCTCTTTTAAGAAGAAAGTATTTAAATCTGATAATGTTTAAAATCCCAAGCACAGAAACCGCTCTGATATTTTTTATACAACTAAATTTTATACAACTCTCTTCCTCCCTGGAAGTAGAGAGGAGCAGGAGAGGGGGGGGGGGGGAAGGAAGAAGGAAAGAAGAGAGGGAGATGGCAGGATTAGGAAGAAAGATTACTGTACAACAAAAAAGGTGAAATGGAAGAAAGGCAACCCCGAACATATACAAATATACTAAGATAAAGAATGAATGGTTAAAAAATAAAAAAGAATAAATATGAATATGCAGGAAAATTAGAATTTGAAGGCGAATGAAGATGTTGTTTATATAAGTAAGCAAAGAAATATTGAGATATGATTAAAAAAAGAAAATTGTGGCAAAAATTGTAATTGAGTAAAATGTTTTTGAATTTGATAAATTCTCTGTTTTAAATTGGAATTGATTTTAAATTGGATTGTTTTAATTGTCGGCCAAAAATATTTAATATTTTTAATTGTTTTAATTTTTGTATGTCATGTTTTATTCTGGCTGTTCACCGCTCTGAGTCCGCAAGGAGAAGGGCAGTTTATAAATTGAAACAAACAAACAAATAAATAAATAGTATAAGATATTGCCAATATTCTGTTCAAAAAAAGGGGGGGGGGGGTGAATGTGAGGGGGGGGAAACCAATAAAACTTGATTTAAAAAAAACCCACAGAAAATGCTTCCCACCCATCCTAGTGTACCAGTTGGGTTACTTTTAAGGCAAATCATAATGTTTAGGTTTTACTAATAAAGGAGAATAGGTGTTAGTATGTTAATACAGCAACTGTGGCTTCTTGAATAAACCATAGGGGGCATGTGAATATTGCCAATACATGAAAAAAGCATACTCTTCATCCCCCCCCCCCCCCATTATTCATTCATGGAAGAAGACGTTACACTGAATACAGTATTTGAGAATGGTGATTCCTTAGTAATGATAGCCATGCCTCTGTTCCTAACTGTGATACAGTAATGCCAAAATGTGGCATAATTTTGTGGCATAATGTTGCAAGCTTATTTGTTTTGCACAGCAAGCACGAATATGTAAGGTTTTAAAATTGTGATGCAACATAAGCGTAGTCATTTGTCCTTCCCTCTACCTCTTATATTGTGGTATTTATGATGATTTCAATTTGATTTGAATGCAACCTTTTGAAATCTGAATTTGCAACCCATTGAACAAAGGTAATGTATAAATCAACAATTGATAATTTACATATATATCTTTGGTATATGTGCTTGAGGACGGCTCAGTGGATAAAGACTCTGAGCTTGTCAGCTGGAAAGGTTTGAGCCCTGAGCACGGCATGAAGGGGCGAGCTCCTGTTACTCACCTCAGCTCCTGCCCACCTAGCTGCTCAAAACCATGCAAATATGAGTAGATAAATAGGTACCACTTTGGTGGGAAAGTAATAGCATTCAGTGTACTTCAATGTATAGTCATGCTGGCCACATGACAATGGAAATGTCTTCAGACAACACTGGCTTCCTTGGTTAAGAAATGGAGATGAGCACTGTTCCTTGGAGTTGGACACGATTGGACAGGGAACACCTTTACCTTTAGATGTGCTTGATTCCAACGTTCATCAGAAACTCAGAAGAGCCTGGCTAGATAAAGCTAGTGCAGGATTCGTATAATCGTTGCTACTCCAGCACTCTGATCATTTTGCCAGCTCTTTTCTAGCTCTGTGATATCCTTTTTCGGTCGTGATAACAAAAACGGTACACAATACTCCAAGGACATTTCCTCACTAGTAATTTATAGTGTCTTCTAGCATTAGCCAGCTAGGGCTGTAGTGATATAAAGCCTGCCTTTGTTACAGTTTTATCATCCTGGTGATAGCTGGAAATCACTATAAATCATTACTGAGCAAATAGTGCAAGTATGGGCTTATCACAGAATTGTATAAGGGCAGTATTATATTAGCAGTTCCTTTTTCAATTTCATTTTTATTGCCTCCAAGCATGAAATTGGCCTGTTTCACAAAGGGACTGACATTTTCATCAAGCTGTGCATTATGACTCCAAGCCAGTCATTGCCAGCTCGGATATCATGAATATATAGACAAAGCACTCTTAACAGGTTTTGTCAAAGTCACAGAGTTGGAAATGACTTCAGAGGTCATCTAATCCTACCTCCTCTTTCACCAAAGCATTCTGGACAGATGGTTACCTAATCTCTTCTTTGAAGTCCTATATATCATTTTCTGAGACACCTATTCGTTGACCTGAATCCTCTTCCCTCTAATTTCAAGCTGTTGATTCTGGTCCTACCTTACAGGATGACAGAGAAGAAGTCCAGTTCTTCCTTTATAATGATAACTCTTGAATAGAATAGAATAGAATAGAATAGAATAGAATAGAATAGAATAGAATAGAATAGAATAGAATAGAATAGAATAGGCCAAATGTGATTGGCCACTTTATTGGCCAAACGTGATTGGACACACAAGGAATTTGTCTTGGTGCATATGGTCTCGGTGTACATAAAGAAAAGATACATTCATCAGGAATCATAAGGTACAACACTTAATGAAAGTCATAGGGAACAAATAAGCAATCAAATCCTATTAGAAAACAGTCAATATAAATCTTAAGGATATTAGCAACAAGGTTACAGTCATACAGTTGTAAGTGGGAGGAGATGGGTGATAGGAACGATGAGAATATTAATAGTAATGCAGACTTAGTAACTAGTTTGACAGTATTGAGGGAATTATTTGTTTAGCAGAGTGATGGCATTCAGGAAAAAACTGTTCTTGTGTCTAGTTGTTCTGGTGTGCAGTGCTCTATAGCGTTGTTTTTAGGGTAGGAGTTGAAACAGTTTATGTCCAGGATGCGAGAGGTCTGTAAATGTTTTCACAGCCCTCTTTTTGACTTGTGCAGTATACAGGTCCTCAATGGAAGGCAGGTTAGTAGTAACTGTTTTTTCTGCAGTTCTAATTTTCCTCTGAAGTCTGTGTCTGTCTTGTTGGGTTGCAGAACCAAACCAAACAGGTGCAGATGACAGGCTCAATTATTCCTCTGTAGAACTGAATCAGCAACTCTTTGGGCAGTTTCAAGCTTTTTGAGTTGGCGCAGAAAGAACATTCTTTGTTGTGCTTTTTTGATGACGTTTTTGATGTTGGGTGTTAGATTGTGAGATATGACAGAACCTACAAAAAACTTAGAACCTAACCCTGACCCTCAAAACGACGCTGTAGGACATTGCACACCAGAACAACTAGACACAAGGACAGCTTTTTCCCGAATGCCATCACTCTGCTGAACAACTAATTCCCACAAAACTGTTACATTTTTACTAAGATTATATTACTATTATTCTTCTCATCCTTCCTATTACCTATCTCCTCCCAATATAACCATGTTGCTTGTATCTTATTTTATTTCTTTCCTAGTATGATTTAATTGCTTATTAGTAATCTATGACTATCATAAGTGTTATAAGTGTTATATCTTATGATTCTTGATGAATGCATTTTTTCCCTTTTATGTACACTGAGAGCATATGCACCAAGACAAATTCCTTGTGCGTCCAATCACACTTGGCCAATAAAGAATTCTATTCTATTCTATTCTATTCTATTCTATTCTATTCTATTCTATTCTATTCTATTCTATTCTATTCTATTCTATTCTATTCTATTCTATTCTATTCTATTCTATTCTAATCTTATCCTGTCCTGTCCTGTCCTGTCCTGTCCTGTCCTGTCCTGTCCTGTCCTACTGTTTCCAGCATATTCCTCACTTGCTGCCTTTAAACTTTATGTTGTTTGATCCTGAGTATCATCTGTGTGCAATCTCATAGCACTTATTCAGGGAAATAGTAGACAAGTACAGCTGGTGGAAAGCGAAACCAGCAGGCATCATAATAGACACAAACCGCTCCTTAGAGTCTTCCTCAAGATACTTTAGGGTCTGTTTCATGCTGCTGCTTTTGAACTGCTGGAAGAATTTTGCTCCTCCAGGAGACCCACATAATATAACAAGCAACAATTTCAACCAACATATGAATAAAATACTTACCTGGAGTGACAAGCGCAACTTTTCAAAATTTTCTTCCAGTTCTCTTTTTTCTTGCTCATGAGCAGACTTTATGTCTAGAGGGGATTTTTTAAAAAAGAAAAGAAATAATGCCCAATTTTTGCATTTTAATATGATTTCATTGAAAATGGCAATTGTTAATTTTTTTTAAACATTTGGAACCATTGAATGAATAGTTGTTGATTCAGTTACTGTGATCTAGTGCAGGGGTCTCCAACCTTGGAAACTTTTAAGACTTTCAGACTTCAACTCCCAGAATTCCCAGCAAAGCTAGCTGAGGAATTCTGGGAGTTGAAGTCCACAAGTCTTAAAGTTGCCAAGGTTGGAGACCCCTGATCTAGTCAATTTAGAGGTTTCCTGTTGTAAACTTAGCTGACAGCCTATATAGTGTAGAAAGAAAGAAAGAAAGAAAGAAAGAAAGAAAGATGCCCCTCTTCTTAAATATTGATGACATTTTGTTGAGCCTAAGTAATTTGTGGTTTAATAAGCCATGTTTTAAAATTTAATAGCTCAACTAATTGCTATAAGCCCGTGACTTCATAAATATTAAAAACCTGTTTCAATGCTAAATTTACTCACAAGAGGGCAATCTTACTGCATAAACCATACATGATTGGAGATGAGCAACCTCTGCGTTAATTCTTACAATTATTTCAAAAAAGCATAATAGTTTAGACAAGAGGTGGGATTTTATTTAGTAAAAGATGGTGAGAAATAACGTTCATGAAAGAGATGTCATTTATTTAATATAAACCAAAATATTTTGAAAAGTATTAATAATGATGGTTAGAAAATGGCATAACTGAGAAGCAGTATTGATATTTAATGATCGGGATTCTATTCTTTATGAAAGTCAATAATGCTTTTAATAATATTCTACTTTATGAGTTGTTGCTAAATACTTATTTCTAAAGTAGAGTCTCTCTTGGATAGACAAAGCTTCTCCAATTTTAGTGGGCCATTTGCAATGCCTTTAACTTTATCCTGCCCAACTTTGATAGATTATAAATCCCCAGGTAGAAGCTGTTGCTAGGGAAACTATGTCATAATAAAACTGCTAGTCAAAAAGATACTGGAGCGATTTTTACAATTTCCCTAGCAAGCTCTGCTGAGACAATAACTCAGTACTAATATGTGCAAAAAAGGAAATTGACTGAGAGTTGTTTAATATGGATTTCTGATGGTAGGAAGAGACAGTTTAGTGCTCTTCCTACATTTTGAATGAATAAAATCCTATCAGCATGATCAGTGATCAAGAGTTTTGGGAATTATAGACAAAATATTTAGTGGGACAAGGTGAGAAATGAGTGTAATATAATGATGTGTCTAATCAATATATATATATATATATATATATATATATATATATATATATATATATATATATATTTTACAAAAATGTCTTTTTGAATGAATGACCTGTAAAAATAGAAGTAAGAGACATGATAACAATACAAATAAAAATGCTTCTTGGATAATAATCCCAAAAATTGATATAGAATCTTAGAATCCAAAAACTATGGAATTGGAAAGAACCTCAAAGATCATCTAGTCCAAAATTCTGTAATGTATTAAGCCATCCTTGAGGTGTGGCTGGCCAACTTTTAAGAACCTTCAGAGATGGAGAACTCATAACCCTAGTAAGTACTGTTCCACTATTGTAGAGACCTAACTAACTGGAAGTTTTCTTTATATTTAAATAAAATCTAGGTAGTTGCAATGAACATTCATTATAGACTCTTGGAATTATAAATCAATAGAACAATTCAACTGGGGACAGCCTCAGCAATAAGGGCAGAGTTGGGCTTACCCCATACAAGCTGTTTTGTAATTAAAATATTCAATTACTAGCTGAAGATCCTATTTCTGGATCCAGAAGAGCAGTGTCAACTAGCAAAGCATTTCTAGTCTGCTCTCAAGTTGCCATGGGCAGCAAGGGAGGAGTACATTCCACGCATACCTTCTTTCACAGTTGGATCTCAGATTACCAAATCTGGATTGTGAGGCATTGGAGAATGTGATTTAAGACACAGACTGAGAGGAGGGTCAGGGTCAAAGTTGAACCGTAATTTACTGGCAGCAGAGTTGACCTCACTGGAGTAGATGCCGACATGTTGCTCCTAATAAATAACTGGATTTCTTTTGAAACTTGGCTGGAGACTCATGAGTTAATTAGGGCATCTGTCGGAACCTTGACAAGCAGTTTCACAACAAGCAACCTCAGAGTTTTGAAGAGCAATTTCACAATAGGCAACCTCACACTTGGGCCACCCAGCTTTCAAATGTCATCTCTCAATATGAATTCTCCATCCAATTCCCAGCCTAATCAGTTCTAAAGTCCAAGGAAGCCTTCAAACAAAAGTGTTATTGATGTGGCTGCCCAAGATGATATTGCAGCACTTAAATGTGTCAAGTCTCTGAAGTGACTGGATCAACACAAGCCAGCTTCCAAGTCATAAAAATATTTGACATCTTATATGCCTCAACATCTCAGAAGCATCTTTTTAGAAATCAATTTGAACAAATGGGCTCCATGGTAAGACATGGGAAGTTTTATGGAGTCCCTGCTGAAGAAAGACAGTGCATTTGTGGAACACCAGCCACTGAAGACATTGAACATATTCTTGATGACTGCAAATTGTACTCTCCAGAAGCTTATTAGACCCTTATTTGAAAACTAAAAAGTATTGGGGCAGTGAGGAGAAACAATCTTATTTACTGCAGGGAACAAACATGCATTATCATCAGTAAGACTACACACTTCATTTCAAAGTCCAGCTCAAAGAAGACAGAATACATAGGTCAGATTGGGGTTAATTATAGGAGTGACCATTTATTTATAGTCATTTGTTTATGATACAATCAATTGACTAAATTATAAAGTCTTCTTCATTCCTTTAGTTGGTGACTTTCTGTAGAAGTGAGATTTTCTGAATTTATTTATATCTTGCCTTTATTATTTTTACAAGTAACCCAAGGGCAACGAACATGCACAATACTCCTTCCTCCTCCTATTTTCCCCACAATAACTATATGAGGAGGGTTGGATTGAGAGAGAAAGACTGGCCCCAAATCACTGGCTTTCATGACTAAAGCGGGACTTGAACTCACAGTCTCCAGCCTGGTACCTTAACCATTAAACCAACACGGCCCAATTTTAGTCTGGCACTTGAGATTAAAATTAAGTAACTGAATTTTAGCTTGACGCTTGCAAATTTGTATAATTTGGTATAATTTCCTGAACTTTTCTGTCCAGTTCAAATGCTCACTTGAGCCACTACAATCTCAGTCCTCAATCTCTCTGCTTCTCTTAATCTTTTCAGCTATATACTCCTATGGCTCTTTCCCACAATCTCTCCTCCAGCAAATGTCTCTCTTCAATTCACAACTCTTTCGGCAACAAAGTATCCATTTTATAACGCCGATTTCCTCTCTTCTGAGTTAAATCTTTTTATTGTTTAAAAAATGTTTCTCTGTCTCTTTTTCCTTTGTCTTGTTTTTATTTCTTTCAAAATCCAATTTTAAATCCAGGTGGAAGATTCCTTTTAGAGCTTTTGTTTTAATTTTAAAGTTCCTCTTCCTCCCCCCCCCTACTTAAATTCCCAAGTGCAAATTAGCCACTAATTGCTCATTGGGACTTCTTTCAAGCTTTTAAAAGTGTTTTCTTCTTACCTGTGAGTTGGTCAATCATTCATCCGGTAACAATGCTCTGTTCAATTGCCACTCCTGCACTTCCTCTTTCTGATCGTGGCCGCTCCGGCTTTTGACAGCTCCATGGCTGCCTTCCTTCACCAATAGGTCGAAGACTAATGCTAGCACTTCAGGGAACTTGCTCTTTCCCTATCTGTGCCAGCCTGCATCTTCTTTCTTCACTGTCCCTACAAGACAGTTATGATCCCTAGGGATCCCCAAAATCGGTTGGGAATTGGTGCTCTTCTGGAGCTCCAGAATCTACACCGTATTGCCTGATGCCGGCCACGCCCTCTCCTTCCTGAACTTTTCTGAGGGAGACATCCCACAAACTCAAATAGATTGTTCAGAGATCACCATCTAAAATGATAGAATAAATCCTTGCTGGGATTACAGAATTACCTTGAATTTTGTGCTCATATTCTTCCTGAAGTTCTGCAATGGCAATCGCGTGGCTATTTTCCATCTCTAATATTGCCACTTCCTGAGTTGCTGCAATGTCATCCACCTTTTCAAATAACAACACGCAAGTATAAGAAGAAGTAAACTAGCTATGGTGGTTTTAAAGAACTTTAAAGAAAAAGAACAGTTAAGAGTTTAGGAAAACAAGAGATTACACTTGATAGGTCTAATCCAGTAGAGTTTTTATATTTGAAACACATTTTTTTCAGCAAGTTACTCCTAAGAGTGAGAAAAGTAATTGTTTGAGGAGTCAAAACCTGACTAACAGATTTTCTTCCAACCCACCTTCCAACTAGCCTGTTCACAGATGACATCTATGAATCTTTTGACTGATTATATTTGTAAATCTTTTGTTGCACACCAGGCTGCCTTGAACTATGGCATGAGTGCCTACAGTTGACTTGCATAAGTTCTACATGGTTGGTTTTTCACTTAGGGGTTTCCTTAGAGACCCTGAGATATTTTGTATACCTATCAGCTATTGCGCTTCATATCCAAAACTCTGTTATATACTTTATATACTTTCTTGTACCAGGTTGAAGAATTGCCATGATAGATGGTAATGAAGGCCATTAAAAGATCAAGGAGAGGAAGGATAGATGCAATACTCTCACCCTGCTCCCACTAGAAGTCATCCAAGATTATAATCAATGAGTCTGAATCCCATAACCTGCCTTGAACCCTGACCAAAAGAGGTCCAGCTAATGTGCTTCAACCAGTATCCTTTGAAGCTGCCACATGTTCATTCTCCACAACCTTCCCTAAAAAGGGCAGGTTGGAGACTGGATGAAAACTGTAAAATTGTCATTGTAAAACATGCTCCAGCACGAGGCAACCATTCCATGCACCCATCAATTCAACAATCCAGCTGCTCTTGCTTCTGGCTCCAATCTACGAGGGTTAGTTCTCGAAACCATAATCCAGGTAAGGAAACAGGCTTTGGGCACCACTCATTATTCTTTTCCAAACTGCCAAACAGCCTGGCAAATATATTATCCAGTTTAAGACAGTGAACTCCCATCATCCACAACATAGTAAAATCCTCTAACGAATAGTACCTATTTCAAACACATATATGGACTTGGTGCTATGATTTTTTTAAAAAAAGTGTTCTAGCTGCAATGTACAGAAATAAAGTCTGCCTGTCAAATCATGGCGCATAGTCACTCTCATGTGAGTTTACACTGAGTAAACATGACCAACCTGTTCCTAGATACAACTGAGGAACAGGTGAAATAAACGATGATACTCTAAGCATCTCTGGAACCGCCTGTCCAGAGCCGGGTAATGCACGACACACGTGCAATGGATTGGCTAATTCTACCCAGTTTAATCTCGGTTACACAGCAGTCTACAGAAAATGCTGGCGCTGGGACTTCAGCTCAAAGATGGAGTCGGCCAGTTGCTTCATCTCTGCGTTTTTATTGGCGTTTAGACGAGCTACAGCTGTAGCATATTTAACTTTGCCGCCTGCTTCCTCCCATTCGAAGGGCTGGAGATGATAATTTGGTGTAAATATTTTGGGCACAATATCAATTTGGACAATTGGCAAATTTTATGGGGAAAAAAATTAAAAATCACATTAGCAACTTCCTACAAGGAAAACCTCTATAGATGGCACCTCTCCCCCACAAGATTAGCATGAATGAATAAGGGGAAATCCTCGATATGCTGGAAATGTAGTGAGATCGTTGGGAATTACTACTACATGTGGTGGGAATGCCCGAAGGAGCAAAAAATTTGGAATTTTCTAAAGAACTGGCTGGAAGAAATTTTGTCAACAAATATAGAACTCAAACCGGAATTTTTCTTACTGGGAATTATAGAAAAAAAAATATAAGAAAGATACAAATTATTTATTACTGCATATACTCACAGCCTTCGCTCAAAAATGGAAATAGATATTCCAACTGAAGAGGAAATATTACTGAAAATCTTTAACTGCACAGAAATGGACAGACTCACTTTGGAACTCAAGGATAAAAACGAAACTAAGTACTACAAAATCTGGAAACAATTTTATGATTGGATAGATAACAGGAGGGTAGCCAAGACAAATGTATAGTGTTAGAACAAAAATATAAATATTATTATAGATAAATGTATGTTTAAGAACTATATGTTTATATGAGTACTAATATTATTGTAAAGTGACGGAAGATGTTTGGAACCAGTGATGTCATATCTATGTCCAATGTTTTTTAAACTTTGTATTATTAATAAAAAACTTTTTTAAAATTAAAAAAAATGACCAACCTGTTCCTGATGCTGACTCTTGATTCTCTCAAGCTTGACCTGATGCTTCTCACGCAAATGTTCTAGTTCAGCACTGTACTGTAACTGCAAACGTTCTTCAAGTGCCAGGAGCTCCTCCTGTTGCTGCCAAGTGAGTTTCTGCACAGTTCCTTCAAACTTCTTTTCCATCTCCTCCTTCTCTTTTTGTAGTGTCTCGTATTTCCCTGTATTGAGGGCTGAAGACAGAAGAACCACACGTTAAGGATCTGCAGAAAAATCAGGACTGAGCTGATTCCTTTGAACAATAAAGATGCAGGAGATTCCATAAATCCTTTGGGGGAATAATGGCTTGATGATTTTATGTTCAATCACCCAGTTGGTTTTTCATAAAACCAAGTAATCATTCAAAACATAAAACAAGGAGATAGATGAATAATTTTCATCTATGGAATGCCAATGAGGACTTTGTTTTTTATTCTAGAACTTGTGGCAACTGGATAGGGCACTGTTTTTCTTCTCCTTTCAGCAAATCTTTGCTTCTTGTTCCCCAAATGTCAAGATCAGTACCAGTGAAAATGACTGTGAATGCATTCGAAGTTCTTTCTGATAGATTTGGAAGTGAAAATGGTGGCAATTATTTGTGTATATGTATTTTCTTTGGATGTTCAAATAACCAAACTTTCATATTAAATCCAGAGGTAGGATATTCTGACTTGTTTTAGGAGGATTAGACTGAAATCATGGTTTATTATCCTGTTCACAGCTAACAATGATCATGCTAGGGAAGAAAACGGGAGCACTTGAGTCTCAAGCTTGCTTGCATCTTATTACATGTTGCTGAACTAAATATATATTTTAATCAGTCCAGGAAATAGTCCAAGATCTCACAATATACTTTATAATTGTGTTGGAATTTTAACTTAAGGGTTCTTAATCTTAGCACAACACTATAATCATAAGATCATACAATCTTTCATCTGACAATTTCTGTTTGTTTGTTTGTTCATTTCTTTGCTAGTTTTCTTAACTACTTTAAATAATTCTGTCATTTTGTTCAGTGACCTTTTAGTGGGGTTTTTTTTTAACCTGTCATTGTGGCATAAAAACTATCAACAATCAAACAAAAATACATTCAAAGTCAGAACTGGGAATCCAGTATAACTGAAACCCACTCAAGCTTTAAATTGAAACTTGCCATTCAAATATCTGTTTGATGAGACTGGCATAGTATAGGTTGCATCAATAAAAGAATACCTGCCGAATCATGCAATGTGTACATTAACCTAAAACCCAATAAAAAGCAGGAAGAAAAAATATAGATTTTGAGACACTGTTCTATAAAATGCAAAACTTATGATAGGGATGAAGCTATAGTATAAAGAGAGATTATATACACATTAGAAACTTGGTGTTATTTCTCTACAACATCATTTGCCATAGCAAACCCTGCCAGTTTATTTTACAGTACATTACATAAACTGTAATACAGTTTATTACACATATGCACTTTATTTTCAAACTGAGAAAAATGTTAAGAGAGCCCGGATTCAATTTCTTCATGACTTTTATGTAATAAAAAGTTTTAATAAAATAAACACAAGCAGAGCATAAAATGTGGGTCCATATCATTAGCGATATAACACAATTCTGCTCTAGATCAGATTTCCAAAGAAAACTTTAATGTTATAAAGAAAGATGTGCCCTTCCTTCCTTCCTTCCTTTCTTCCTTCCTTCCTTCCTTCTTCCTGTATACTTCATTCCCTTCCTCTTGATAAGCCATCAGCTTCCATCTTTCAGCACTAAAATATAACCATGGTCAGCAATACTGTTCTGTCAAATCTTAGCATTATCTCAAGGCACTCAAGTGGATAGCTTCACTTACAGAAATCATATATTAGAGAATCAGATTCAATAGTAACTATTGGGACATTTTAGCTAGTCCTTGAACTCATAAAAGTATTAAGAGGTATCAAATTCTTCCAACAACTCCTTAGCCAGACCAAAATTTCCATCCATCCACAGGAAGGAGAGACTGCAAGCTTCAGGAACTCGGTGCATTAAAAGAAAACAACTTGAAAAAACAGAGAGTTGCTGGCTGTGGCAGTAGTTATGAACCAGAAGTTTGCTTAGAAGACTTTGGTGCTACAAAATTCAGGTCACAGTTAAAAAAAATATGGAGGAATGAGCAGGATAAGTGTCTGCAAAAAACCTTTATAGATTTCTGCTACATTACATATCAGGTATGTTGATATTGGGCTTTTAAGGATGGCAGCAAAAAGTTTTGCGATACTTGCAGGTTCTGAAACACATTTGTACAAATCAAAGCTTTTTTGCAGTATGATGTTTTTGTTGCAAAGAAAAATGAAGCTTTTAAACTTGTTTGGATTTTATGTGTATGTATCTGCTCATATACATGTATGTGTAAATATGCTGGCCAAATGCCACAATAACCTAACCATTACTCAAGAGATTATGTAACAGGGTGAGTTAAAATCTCAGCCAAGAACAAGTCTACAACTTTTAAATCACATATCTACTCTTCATGCCAAAACTTCTGCAGGAAACCCCACCTATGACTAGGTAGAGCTATCGCCATAAGAAAACACAGACTACATCCTACTAAGGGAGTGTCAAGATATAATTTTGTTTCCTTGGCTAATTCGTCTGTGACCTAAAGGCCACATGTAAGTTCCATGGAAAATGACATTTACTGGTTTGACAGATGGTTGGAAGTTAAATCACAGCACTTGCCCTCAAATGTTTTCTTAGCATTGAGCTGATGTGATTTCCCTGAGCATTTGACCTACTGGCAAAGATCAAGCCAAATGCAGTATTGTTTATAATGGGAAGAAAAGTGCAATGTCAAAAGAATTATATCACTCACGTCTGTACTGGATAGGACAGTGCAATAGTTAAGACCAATAATGCTATGCATTTCTGGGTTACAAGGCTTGTAACATTGTAAGTTGAAGTATTAGCTGAATGGCAATGTTGCAACCATTTCTTTCATGGATTTTGGCCAAAACAAAACTTCAGGATTAACTGATTTATGTATTTTATATTCTGCATCCAAAAGGAGACAAGAGCATGCATGATAATATTTTGTTTTAGCATTCAGGTCTCTAGATCCCCAAAGTTTTCTCATTGACAAATCCTTGAAAACCTTCAGTTTGGGAAATCAATACTTGTTCATTCATGCTTACTTTTCTTATTCAAAATATGTTTCTCAGATACCTATTTCAGTCTTCAGACTGAAAATACTATATACAACATAGTGTTTTACAGAAGTCATATGTGTTGGAGCAGCCACTTCATATTGATTCTCCTCTTTTAACTGTAGGATAGTGGTCGAGTTGATTGGGGACTTACAGGCTATGTAAGCAAAAGGAATTGATTTTTGCAAAAAGGGGCAAAGATACATGAGATAGAATAAAAGAACTAGACAGAGCCTTTAGACCAGGGGTGTCAAACTCAAGGCCTGCGGGTCAGATCCAGCCTGTGGGGTGCTTAGATCTGGCCTGCAGGTTCACCCTGGAAACAGCAAAGACCAGCCCGCGGTGCCCTCCCAAGCTCCATTTTTCCTGGCAGAGGGTTGCAAGAAACCCTCTCAGCCTAGAACAGAGCTTGGGAGGGCCGCTGGTAGCCCTCCCAAGCTCCATTTTTGCTGGAAAAGAGTTGCAGGAAGTTGTTGTAGTCAGAACTGGAGTTCGGGAGCCCTCTTTCACTGGCAGAGCACTTGGGCCACCACAGGCACCCCCGACATGAGTGATATCGAAATGGCCACACCCACCCTGGCCACACCTACCCTGAGCTCCCCCGTAGCCCTCAATGAAATTGATTTTGGCACCCCTGACACCCTTGCTTTAGACCACTCTCTACCAAGTACAGCCCGAACCAAACTAAAGCATCTCTGACAAATGCCTATTTAGCCTCTGACCGAACAAAACCAGTGGAGATAAATTCACCAGCACCCTTGATAACTGATCTTATTGCCAAATTGTCCTTACCATATATGTTTTTTTTTTATAGTCACCAGAAGCTGACTCCATGTATCTTATTATTATTGTACTCTGTACTCTGGGACAATAGTTTGTTATATTCAGGAGCTGAAGAAGGCATATATAGTGTTTCCTCCTCGCACTACAATAACTCTAAGATAGGTTGGGCTAAGAGAAAGACTGGTCCAACGTCACTCAGGAAGCTTCTTTAACCGAAAATAAATTAGAACTTGCTACCAGTCCAGCCCCATAACCAATATATTCTGTATTTTCTTGCCCAGAAAATTAAAATACTGGTGCTATTTCTCTGCTAACACAAACACAGTTGCTCATAATACTTCTGTACTTTCTATCTCTTATTTATAAACTTATGAAGCAGACTAAGCAATGCAGCTCTATCGTCAGTCATTTTTACCTCAGGATTCCCCTTGACTCTTAAATATGTTAAATTGAATGTTAGTAAAGATGGCGACAACTACTTCAAATCAGAGTACTGTATCTATTGTTGTTCCTGTTATTTAAAAAAAGTGAGGATGGGGATAGCTACAGCCCCCACTGCATTAGTGATACGGTTTGATTTTAGTTATTGATTGCTGACTAATTATGTTGATATGCTACACAACTGGTGAATGCTTTCGTCTGGATTTTTATATTTATTTAAATATGATTTATGCAGAATGTGGTTGAAAAGCAAGCAATAAAGCTTTCCAGGTAATCATCTGAGAACACTAAAGATAATGCATGATAACTTCTGCTGTGCATGGTTATGAACCTGTCTTTGCAACCACTAAGAATACATTATTGTCCCCTGACAACCATAAAAACCTGCCTTGATATATTCATCTCATCTCATCCCACAGAACAAGAAATCAGAATCCTGTTGTTGTTTTTTAAAAAAACCTGTAACCAGCAAATAATATATTTAACATGTTTGTTTAGCGTCTGCTTACCAACTTCATCCTTGACATTTGCAAGCTCAGCTGAGATCTCCTTTTCTTTCACAAAGGCACTTTCATTCTGTTTAAAACAATCGAAAACAGACAATCAGTTCATTTATTCCCACAAAGTACTTCCATTAATTTGCTGTCTACTTTCAATTGAATAAACTGATTAAGTCTCAGTAGTTACCGTATTTTTTGGAGTATAAGACACACCTTTTTCCCTCTAAAAGGGGGTGAAAATTTAGGTGCGTCTTATACACAGAATGTAGCCCCCTCACTGACCCTCACCCTTTGTCCCCTGCCTCGCAGCAGTTACCTCCTTGCAAGCAAACAGCAAGAAATAACAGCTCCTTTCAGCTTCAGCACAGCTTAATTAGCACAAGTTGATTGGATTGGCCTCCCGACTCACAGCTGATTTGCTCTCATCTGTTTTGCGCAGGGCTCTGCTGCTTGTTGCAAAGAGGTAAATTGCTGAAGCAGATTTTTTTTCCCTTGTGCTAATCAAGCTATGCTGAAAATGAAACTAAAGCAGGCTGTTTGCTGTTTGCTGCAACGAGGCAAAATTGCTCAGAGGCAGATTTCTTTTTTTTCTTTTTCTCACCAAAAAAGGTAGGTGCGCCTTATACTCGGAAAAATACGGTATATTATATTCACAAAGATGTGTCTGCTTCAGTGGTGGTATTCAGCCGGTTAAGACTGGTTCGGGTGAACCGGTAGCAGAGACCATGGGTGGACCCACCCACCTGCCCCGGTGCTATGCTGTCCTATTTAGCCATGTTTTCGAGGCCAGGCACATGCGCGGAATGCACACGGCGAACCGGTGGTAAAAATATGTGAAACCCACTTCTGGTCTGGATTTATAGTTTGTGACATATATGAGCTGAAGATGGCATGCTGAGTGTTTTCTTTTCCCTTTGTTACCTACAATAACTCAGTGAGTCAGTAGGACTGAGAATGAGGGAGTGGTCCAGTCACCAGGGTTTTTATATTTATTTAAATATTATTTAGGCAGAATGTGGTTGAAAAGCAAGCAATATAGCTTTCCATGTAATCATCTGAGAACACTGATGTCTTTGGTTGAGAATAGATTAGAACCTGAATCCAGTCTAGGATCATAACCAATATACCAAATGAATTCTTACCTTTTATAGAGGAACAAAATATGACCAGCCATCCTTTTTTGTCTGGGTTACTTAGAGATGTATCTTAACTAGAGATGTATTACTGATAGTCCTCGACTTATAACATTTTGTTTAGTGGCTGTATGAAGTTACCACAATGCTGAACAAAAGGGACTTCTGACCATTTTTCACACTTATGGCTGTTGCAGCAACCCTGTGATCACATGATCAAAATTAAAAATGCTTGGCAACTGATTCATATTTATGACGGTTGCCGTTTCCCAGATCATGTGATCACCTTTTGCGATCTTCTGACAAGCAAATTAACAACTGTAGTGATTTACCTAACAATTGTGGCCAGAGATTATAAAATGGACCAAAACTCACAACCAATCTTTCACTTAGCAACTGAAATTTTGGGCTCAATTGTGGTCGTAGGTCAAGGATTACCTCTATAACACTGATATTTAATTTAGGTGGTGAATTCCATTCCTATACAATGCTTATCCCAGTAAAGTTATATCTTACCGCTAACATCAAATACTCTTCTTTTAGTTCTACCACCTACTGAGGCTACACATTCTTGATGTTACTGTACGAAACAATGATAATTTCCCTCAAATCTATATGTAGATATTCATCAGTAACTAACAGTGCTACATTTCCTTTAATAGTTCCTTGTACATGCCAAACTTAATTTTAGGACTAGTTGGGAGAGAGTGTGTTTCACCTGTTTTAACCAAAGGTTCTTGTATCAAGGTTTGCCAAATCAAAGTTTCACTGTATAATTAACTGAAACAGTTGATACGTCTCAGTGCATATCACATCTCAAAATACTGTATTCAATTATGTTTTGGGGATGGTAATCAGAATTTTATCTTTCCAGATTCTCTGGAGGAACATATGCATTTATGAATTCTCACCTTTGAGAGGGATCAATGCTAAAAGATCTAGATTATTGCTTAAATGACAATGCTTAAATAAATCTTTGCATTTAGCCCTTTTGTAAATATGATGACTTAACTGGATTTAAAATTTAATTTACTTTCATCAATGGAAGTACTAGTTAGGATACATCTCTAAGTAACCCAATACTTTCCTTCTTCTAACTTTAAATCACAAAAAATTATCCCAGTGGCAAAATAAAAGATAATATAAGGAAAGACAAATAACAGAAGATTTGAATGCAAAATGTTTTACTCATTTCCCCTAATAAATAAAGTATTTATACTATACTATACAAGACATTGAAATAGAATGAGTTACATCTCTTAATAAAGATCAAAAGAGGAATTAAAAAAAAAAAAGCTCATTGTTTTATTGTTTGAAAGACACCTGTATTAGAACGTAACTGATATACAGAAAAATAGTGAGTATTCTAATCATATGCATCTTTTATTTTAAATTTTCAGATCATGAAAAGAAATGGGATAAAGTGAGTTAACTGTAAATTTTAAAAAGCCAAATATTGAAAGAATGCTTAAATAAAATATGGGAAAAACAAGAATAAGAAATGATAGTAAGCACCCTAATGATCCTTTGAGGGATCATAATAGTAATAGCATTTAGATTTACCATATTTTTCGCAGTATAAGACACCCTTTTTTCCCCCCAAAAGAGGGTGAAAATTTGGGTGCATCTTATACACCGAATGTAGCCCTGCCCACTCTCTGAAGGATGGAAGGCTGAGTTAACCTTGAGACTGGTGATATTCAAACTGCCAAATTGCAGGCAGCCGGCAATCAGCAGAAGTAGCCTGCAGTACTGCACTCGAACCACTGTCCACCACAGCTCCCATAATGACATTTCTAACTGGGTTTTTTACTGAATCAGTGTGATACATGTTGCTCAAAGCCAAATGGCTTTAAGACCTGACTAACGGAATTCCTCTCCCATTATGGTCACGCCCAGCTGCTCAGATCTACTGGAAAAATATTTTTGAAGGTGTTCCACTGTCAGAAACCCATCTCTCAGGAATAGGGGAGAGGACTTGTTCCCAGGTTTGTGGAAGCACTACTCAGAAATTGCATCTCTCCCATTTTTTCAGCATTCAGACCATCTGTAAAGACTCATTCCAATATTTGCCATCTCAGCTATCTGCCGATGGTATATCTGATATAGGGGGTGTTGTTTTGCCATGGCCCTTCTTCTGTTTGGGACGTCCTCCCATGTCTGCTGCTGCCTGAGGCATTTCTCAATAGCTCATTCTTGGATGTTATTTTATTGATGTATCCCTAAATGCTCTTGATTTTGTCCAGTACAGTGGTTTTGATGCACACCAGATCTCACCTGCTCTCTAGAGCCTCTGGGTATTGAACTTGGGCTGGAAATGTCTGTACATTGTGAAGAGTTTCCAGATCTTCACATTGGCAACTTCCATGTCCTTCTTTGGCCAACTCACAAATATGTTGATGGTGTGGATCTTGTTTTTCCCCTTGAGCTGGCTCTTCAAAGCCTGCATTACCCTTTGGTGGTACTTGGATGTTGCTCTTTACTTGCCTCCTCCTCATGGTTCTCATGAGACTATGTAATACCAAAATACTTGTAACTGGTCTGTATGTCTGCTGCATGGTCCACTGGTGGTTCCACTCCTTCAATTTTAATGTCTTTCCCTCTCTTGACTACCATCCAGTCCAAATATCATCTCAATGTCCTTACTGTAGATCCATGTCAAGTTTATCAGCAATTTGAAGTCTCTTTCATTCTTAGTATACAACTTAATGTCATCCATGTAGAGAAGGGGACTGATGGCAGTTCTGCCACTGAGTTGTATCCAGATCCAGTCATTGTTGTTATCTGGCTGAGCGGGTTCAAGCCTATGCAGCAGTGCAGATAGTGAATCAGTTGATATATGCCACATTTTATATGCCACTTGTGTGAGCTGTCTTGAGTTGACTTCCAATATTGTCTTCTACAGTCCTATTGAGTTCTTGAAGAAGGTTCTTAATGTCCTGTTAACTCTGCATAGTGCCAGGCATTCACAGATTCATGTACATGGCATTGAATCATAGGCTTTCCTATATTCAATTTAGGATGTGCTGAGATTGATTTGTCGAGATCTTTAGTCTTAAGGGACTGCTCCAGTGTTTTGAGCTTCTAGCAACTGGTGTTTTGAGTCTCTGGTGTTTTGTGTTTTGTAAATATATTTCTGTTCTATATTTGAGTTAGGGTATGATTGGACATGTATGAAAAAAATAAGACGCCTTCTAAGTAGGTTCTAAGAGTAGAAGGGTTTGCTCTGTAGCATTTCAGATTATGAAATATGTAGAAAAACATTCAAATGGAAACCTATTCAAGACTCAACAAAGGATAGCTCTCCAAAGAAGAGAATAGGATCTGGTACATTAAATTCCATTAACTTTACAACAGAACAGGAATAACTGTCTTGTGCACTAATATTGTATGCCTTGCAGAGATTAAGAAAAGGACACACATGGGCAGGAACATGTTCAGGAAATGTTAAATAGGAACTTAATAGCAGTGCAAAAATATATTTTCAAGGTATCTCCAGAAGAAACATAATTTTATAAAAAGGGGGAATCACAGTTACTGTAGTGATCAGTAATAAAGCTTTGCCTGCATCTCTGAAAATTGAAATGTCACTTCTGCTCCAGTCACTACTGATGTCATGATGTAATTTTGGCTGCCGAACTAGAAATACAATGTATGAAGCTGACATCAGGAACCTGATTGTGGCCTGTGGCCAGGAATGATTCCGCATCCATTTAATCAAAGAGATGCAATGTTGTACCAATTTTGATCCAGAAATGAATATAATTGCTTTAGGAAAAAAAGAAAACATTTAGAGGTGGGCGAAGTTTGAGACTTATTAAATTGGTTGTATCCATTTTAGATGATCCGAAGTTCCCATAAGAAGATTTGTTTTCTAAACAAACACTACAAAGATCCAAATGGCACAAATAGTTGATCCCTCCCCAATTTGATATCCTACAATTGTCCTTGACTACAATTTCATCTTCCTTGGCAGCATTACTAAGCAGTAAACACAAAAGACAACAGTCTTATGGAAATGTTAAGCTAACCAAGTTATTTTCATAGTTTTGTGGATCAAAAACTAAGCAAAATAAATGTGCTAAGCTTAAAGCTTTTTGTTGTTTTTGCTGTGGAAGGTGAATACACCACTGATACAAATAAAAGAAAATAAAGGATACATTAATTCTGTCTCTTCCAACCTGGTGCATTCCAGTTCTTTTGGATTATGTCTACCATAATTCTCAATCACAAATCATGATCACTATTTTAAAATAGAATTCTAGCCTAACTTAAAGACGAAGGTTGAAGTGCATTAGCTCAGCCAAAAGATTATCGTTGTTCATCCTATGAGTCACATGGTCGAGCTACATATTGCTTACCTAGGATTTCTGGTTCAATGATATTATCCTGTATTAGAGACAAAGACTCTTAGACTATTTTAGCATTCCTTATAATATTAGCTTCTTTTACAGATCACCACACAAAGCAAATTATGAGTTATGCTTAACTGGGGGGGGGGGGGGGGGAGGAGCTACTATAGCTACTATTGTTGAATAGGGTCATGAAAAAAAAGTTTGAACTCAAACTCTCTAATTATATCAGGACTCGATCAACATCTCTGATTTTTTTTTTATATTCCTCCTTTCCAAAGCTGATTCTTACAACAATGTGGTGATGCTGCCAAATTTTTGGGCCACATTCAAAATTGTTGCAAGCGCCCTAGATATTTTAGTAATAACATTTTAAAGGAAAGGCTAACTATGTCTGTGAAAAACAGAGAAGCAGAGAGAAACAATGTCTTTATTTCCATCTGGAATCACAGAAATGGATAGCTCAAGTAGACTGACTGCTAAATTAAAACACTGGTTCATTATGAAGGCAAATATATGCAGAATATAACAAAAACACTAGGGAAGCATTTTCCTCCCTATGCCATAACATTAGATCCAGTGGTGGGATTCAAGTAATTTAATAACTGGTTCTGTGCTGTAATGATTTCTTCCCACAAGCAATTTGCCAAACTGCTCAGAAAATTAACAACCGGTTCTCCCGAAGTGGTGCAAACTGGGTGAATCCCACCACTGATTAAGTTATGTTAAACGGTGGAAAACATGTTGATTTAAATGTTGGAAAACATTATTAAAATATTTGGCACTTTAATTCTATAGGCGTATTTTAAAAACTCTTCACTTTCATATGTAGGCCTGTTTTCTTTTCTTTTTCTTTTTTTTGCCACAACTCATGTTCTCCCATTATTATAATGCATTTTGACAA
Source organism: Masticophis lateralis (assembly GCA_030761175.1). Lineage (NCBI taxonomy): Eukaryota > Metazoa > Chordata > Lepidosauria > Squamata > Colubridae > Masticophis > Masticophis lateralis. Next base: position 23,885,015 of record JAUDYJ010000004.1, on the reverse strand, counting down.
ATCACATTTGATGATGAATGAGATGAGAAATTTGACCTTGACCCCTTTTTCCCCCCTGACAAAGTAGATAGGCATGTATTTGAAGCATGCTTAGGATATGTTGGAATAAAATATTTACAAAGGACATATTTCATTATCTTGCAAACATGGACTGCAAAGGTAGTTAGTGAGATAAACTATTATGCTGATATGAAATAAAAGAAACTGTACCTCAGCTTCATTATTAAAAGCATCCCAGTAAATGACATCAGATTTGATTTGATTGCTAATTAAAAAGGAAGAAATGATGTCTACTCCTGGTAATCTAATCCTGACAGATGTTAAAAAATTTGCAAAGGATTGAAATAGTTAAAACAACTATGTTAAAGTCCTATCACCCATAAAAGCTAACCTCCATCTACATTTTATTAATTCCATGGGAAATATTTTTGTTCTAAGACTTGGAACCCCTAAGTCGCTTGCATTTATGGATTTATTATGATGGTCTGGTCTCAGATTTTTGATGCAAATGATTTAGTTTTAAAATATTCATTTTTAACACTCAAGGTCAGGCTGATAAAAGAATGATAAAATGAAGCTTATCTTGCAATTTCATTGTATCAATCTGTCAAAACAAAAGAGGTTTAGATATTTTTCAGCAAAATGCCCATTGTCTGTGTCCCTTCCTACAGTGCTACCTTTGTTTTCTTACCTATTAATAAAGAATATCATCATTACAAGAAGATACAAGAATCCAGTAGTTAGGTACCAACAATAAGTGAAATGCATAGCTGCTCAGCTTTAGGGAAGATTTGATAAATGGCCCTGATATGGTACTAATGTTAGCCCTATATTCAACCAGATTTCTATTTCTGCTACTAGAAACAGTTTGTTTGAAATTTCAAGTTGCAGCAACTAATTTAAAGCCTTCATAAAAAGATCAGACAAATCATGGAAGAGATGCCCATTGATATCACCAAGGACAGTAGCACTATGTTGGGGACAAGCTACTGAAGCTGGCAGTCTTTATTATTTTTTATTTGTCCACTTGGTTGCATCTGATTGGACACATCCAAAACAGATAGTTAGCTAACTGGAACAAACATATTTCCTATTCATAAAGATCTTAATAAGAATGAATTCAGTTTACCAATGCAGAAGGCCCCTCAACCTATCTCTGGAATCTTCCCCAAAAAATTCAAACCACATGAGAAGCCCTTAAGATGGTAGATACTACAGTAAAGCTTTCTCAAAAGTGGCTCCCAATTTTGCCCCTCATTCTGTAAATAGATATCTAGCACTATGTAATTATCATTTAAATAATAACAATGTCAACAACCCTGAAGTTACATTTGTTCTTTGTTCTATACAGTTCTTTGTTCTGGATTTCAATTTTTGCTCTCAGCCATATATTTGTAGCTGTTTCTGTTTGTTGTAGTATCTTGTAAGAGGCCTTATGAGACAGTATGCTCTATATAGTGAATGAGATTGCTTTATGTAAATGAATTTATTTAAATTATACTTTCATTCATCTGAATACAGCTGGATACACCCTTAACTCTGGTGCCCTGTGCTTAAATGAGAACCTTACATGGAATATGCTTTAAAGTACTTCTTCCTCCTGCAATTTTAAATTCTCTACATTTATCAATATTAATTTGCAGGCATTTAGCAGTACTTCACAATAATTACTCCTCTTCTCACCACTACATCTCTATTGTCATTAACATGCACATGTAACAGCTGATGGGTTCTCCCACAGAATACATGGCTGAACTCAGGTCTTCCTAACACAAATACAATCTTCTTTGTTATGGCACCAAGACTGGTTTTCTGTCTTTCTCACTATCTTGGACAAAGCCTAGTCACATTTGGTGGGTGTGGACATGGTGCTTAGTCACTGTTGCTCTTACTCCAGATGTAAGAGTTTAACTTGGGAGTGGAAGACATATCTGTTCTTATTCTTCTTTCAATAAATATTTCATCTGTCCTTTCTGGGAAGCAATCAACAGCTTTTAAGGTTATTGAGTTTCAAAATTATCTGCCATTTATTTTTGCAATAAAGGATTTGAAATATTGTTACTTCAGTAGAAGGAAGACAGGCACCTCCCTTCTCATAATACCTTCAATTAAACTTTACAAGACCAGATTATCACCAGACTTTTCCCCCTAAAGTTCACGGTTTGATGAGTTCTACATTAAAACATTTTCTTAACATAACCGTCACTATATCTCAAGTTGTACTTTAATATCAAGATCACCAAAAAGATACTCCAATTTGTACTTTAATAGGTATCAAAGTACCTATCAATGGTTCCAATTGGTAATATAATTTATTGAACATTTCTGCCAAGATATTTTATGTTAAGCAAATTAAAAGTTGATGCCTAAATTCCAGAGGCAAATAATCACCCATTGTGCATTAGAAACAAGCTTTTTTTTTGTCAATACCTTATTTTACAGCTACCAAACTCTAAACTGACATTTAAAATACATTTCACTCTGACATGCAGAAATCCACCCCACCCATATTCCTTTTATCCAATAATAATACAGCCCCAGAATCTTTGTTAAAAATTTGGTGGCAAGCAAATACAATGGGAAAACAGAGATTACCAAGGAGAAAGGATGTAATTCTCATGCAATTCAAATAAAGAGAGAGAGAGAGAGAGATAGACAGAGAAGTAAAAGGACACAAGACACCTACATGTGGAGCAACACGGCAGCATCATCTTTAAATCTGCATTCCACAGGTAGCCTCCACCGATGAAAATTAAAACAACAAATCAAGTCAGTTTTCTGTTCATTGTGTCACCGATTGGCTATGACTCTCCCCCAAAATCCACGACCACAAAATTTCAAACTGCAGAGGGCAACTGATGCAGGGAAGACACTGCAGTGTGAGGGTGAATCGGATGGGTTTTGTTTGCTTCACAGCAAATGAGAAGTCAGCACATTAAGGCAGGGATTAACACCCCCCCTTCCCGATCCTTCCCATTGCCTCCACCTCCCTTCTGGTCAGTCAGAGCTCAGAAGGCAACCTTACCTACCGTAGCTAGAGGAAGAATCAGAGATAACAGGCAAGCAGTCTGTTGTTTGAATTAAGTCAGGAAAAGAAGATGTAAAAGATGGAAAGTACCGTTTTGTCCAGGCACTGGAGGCAGTAATAAAGCTTGCAGCAGCACTGGCCCATTCTGGCAGGCTGGCTGAAAAAACAACCAGCTTCATTCAGATTGTTTAATTCCTAAACCCCAGGAATGCCTTTAAAAAAAAAAAAACGGAAAGGAAAGGAAAAGATGGACTGCTGGCCACTGACACCAACTTGTTTCTGTGATTCCTCTGTAGCTACCGGGTTCTCTGCTCATTTAACTTCAGGCATGCCAGAGGATGAAAAGGAGGTGGGGCAAAGCAAAGCAGATCTAGATTCTGTCAGAGGAAAGGCAGAAAGGAGGAGGGACAATGTGCTACTGGATGCCTTCCCACAAAACAAGGCAGATCAATAGAGAGAAACCAACATAATATATGAGCAGTCATTCTCTGAAAGCACCCAGATGCTCCTCCCTGAAAAGCCAAACAGTCAACATAGAATGCCCAACCCAGCATCTCTGGCATCACTGTGCACTTTATTGTACCCACAGTGGCCTGCAAAGGTAGAATATAGATAGCTGCGTGATGGATGTGAATGCAATACAAAATATTAAAAGAGGATATATAAGCAGTGGAGAAAGCATGCACATACAGCAGATTGTTATAAGAATGCATATACTTCAAACAACCGAATCCCCAAATTGAACAGCTATTAACAGAACAGAATAACAGAGTGGGAAGGGACCTTGGAGGTCTTCTAGTCCAACCTTTTTCTCAAGCAGGAAACCTATATCTTTTCAGACAAACTCCCTGCTGGAGTGCCAGAAGGGACACTACACAGTACAACACAATAGCGATCGCTTGTATAAAGTGGCTTCAGATGGATTAATTTTGTGAACCATTCAAGAATGTTAAACATGTTAATTATCTTTCTAACATGACCAAACGAATACAGAGCCCTACATCATTAGAAACATTTTGCATTATTCTCAACTCAAACTAGTTATATATTCTACGCTATAGTTGATAGACAAGAAGAGATTTCTCATTTAGCAAGTGACATAGGGGCAGGGTGGCAATGGCAATGATGCTGAGAGAGTGAAAAGGCATTCTCATGTCCATATAAAGCCATTTTTATGTTTTAATTATATGTTCTCCAAGTCATATCTCACTGGCATAACTATTTTCTTTAATTTGATTTTAATCCATATATTTGACACAATAATTCATTCTTATAACTTATTTGATTCAAATAGTAATCATTGGCCAATGGCCGATCATTTCAATAGGACTGCTGTTTCTGGAAAATTGTATTTAGTTACCTCCCCCATCATTTATATCTGTTTTCTCAACCTTATCAACTTTAAGATGCATGAAATTCAACTCCCAAAAGTCCCTAGCCAGTGGGCTTGCTGGGCAATTTCAGAAGTTGAAGTCCACTGATTTTAAAGTTGCCAAAGTTGGGAAACACTGATCTTTATGCTTCAGTTTTGGTGACCACTTTGACAAAATAGAAGGGTTCTACGTTGGGTGTGGCGTTGTTATGAGAATGACTTCTTGACAGAGTCATCCTTCATGGTAAAATCAAAAGGGGAGTAGTGAAACTAAAAGCAATCTACAATAAGGATGACATCAGGTGAAGCTCTGCAGGCATGAGGGAAGCCATCCTACTTAGGAGAAGGATCTCTAAAATATAAAGAGAAGAAGGAAGTGGCAAACCACTTCTGTATTGATCATACAAAAGCTATGTATGCAAATCAGTGATAATTAATTAATTAAGACGTCCAATCAAAGTCCAAACAAAGGAATGAAGTGGCAGCTGTTGCATGAATAAGTAATGAATGTATCTACTGACATTAGTAGTTATCCATTGAAAATCAGTGTTATACAAATGTTTGTAACATGTATATAACATGGAGGAAGAATTCAATGGCACATTGTAAGAGATCTTGAAAGCAAAAGCAAAACAGGATGTAACAGTACTAAACAGTACTAACAGGTGACTGCAAAAGTTGGAGAAATTAGAGAATCTCATTCAGAAATTTGGATTCAGTAAACGCAATATATAAAAGAGAAAATAATTCAGAGATTATGCCAGTGAGATATGACTTGGAGATTTTACAATCAAAATGTAAGAGTCATGTAAAACATCAGAAAATAAAGCATAATGGAAAAGCTTGAGGAATTAGAGAGAGTTGAGAGAAATCCTAAAAACTGAAGCAGAAATACCAAATTTTCTAAAGGAAAAGTTTAAGTGGCCTACAGTGCAAACTAGTATGATAACCAAGGATAGTTGGGTTATTTGGTTAAAAAGAAAGATGCATTAAGCAAGAAATAATAAGAAAAGATATCTCAATTAGAATGTTAAGAAATAAAGAAAATTAATAAAACAAAGAGAAGGAATTGTCTTTTTAAGATGATCAGAGACATCACAGGGAAATTTGCAGGTAATATTTGTAGATCAAGAAATATGGAACAAGAAAATTTGATTGGTGTATATATATATATATATTTATACTAATGGAAGGAAATGTATGTAAACATCCAGGAGAATGAACTATTCTCATGCAAGCAACATGTCTACAGAGATGCTCAAGTAGCTAGGTCATGGTCCCTACTTCATTTGGGAGCGTGGGAGGACCCCTTGCAGGGTAGAACTGAGGATTTTGTGCAATATCTGCATGACAGAATCACTCAGATTAGGGAAGACCTGGACTCCCGACTGGGTAGTCTCAGATGGGGTGATGGGGGTGGGTCTTGAGAGTGTTATCTGGGAGGAGTTTGACCCTGTGGCTCCCTAGGACATGGACAGGATTCTGGTAGACTTAGCACTGCCACATGTTTATTGGACCCATGTCCCTCCTGGTTGGTGCTGGCCTCCCGGGAGGTTACACGAGGCTGGCTCCAAGGGATTATTAACACTTCTTTGAGTGAGGGCTTGTTTCCCTCCGCCTTGAAAGAGGCGGTGGTGAGGCCCCTCCTCAAGAAGCCTTCCTTGGATCTAGCTGTATTAGCGAATTATCGTCCAGTCTCCAACCTTCGCTTTGTGGCGAAGGTTGTTGAGAGTGTGGTGGCGCGACAACTTCCCCAGGACCTGGATGAAGCTGCCTATCTGGATCCATTCCAGTCAGGCTTCAGACCGGGGTACAGCACAGAAACGGCATTGGTCGCATTGGTGAATGATCTTTGGAGGGCCCAAGACAGGGACTGCTCCTCTGTCCTGGTCCTATTGGACCTCTCAGCGGCTTTTGATACCATTGACCATTGTATCATGCTGTGTCGGTTAGAGGGGTTTCATAAAAGACTGAAAACCTTGTATGGACTTTTGGATAAAAATTGTTAAAAATGATGGTTAATTTTTGATTTAACTAATGAAACAGGGTTGAATATGTGGAGAAGGGAAATTTTAAAGGGGGGAAAAGAGAAAAATAAATTTGTTTGTAACTGCTGTAAAAAAAAACACCTAGAATTTGCTTCTTTTTTCTAATATCTTTTTCTTTTTTTCTTTTCTGCACTTTTTTTTTCACTTTTTTAGAGTTTCTGTTATCCATGTAAAAATATCAATAACCATTATTTAAAAAAAGAAAAGAAAAATGGAACTTCTCATGTGGTGGAAGGGATCTATAAAATTAAATATTTTCATTGCTAGAAAAGATCCAAGTTTCATAGGAGCAGGGGCAGTAAGAAAAAAATCTGCATAGGAATGAGGGAACTACCTGGTATTATTCACTACCATGATTCCCTTCCCAATTATCCTCCTGTCAGCTTTGGAAGCCATATTAGGCCGGAAGCTTCCATGCTGCCACCTTCTCATGTGTGGGAAAGTAGGAGGGGGGATTTAGTAGAGGGGTTGTCTGTAGACATAATAGCATTCTTCCTCTGTCAAAGTCAGGGTGATCCTGCATCTGGAGAAGGAGTGGTCGGAGTGATGTCTAGAGATGGGATGGCGGTTGATTGGAATATGTGATCGACTGAGGACTGAGGGGATGGTTTGGGGGGGTTTGATTTACTGAGGGAAAACCTGGACCTCTCAGATTCGGGTTTTCCCAGATGTGCCAAGTTTACCTATTCTAGTAAATAGAACTTTGAAAATGCTTGCTTCAGAGACTTTACTTGGAGCTGGGGGTTTTTCTAGAACACTGACATTCCTCCCCACTTTAAATTTTTTTATTTTCTTTTTAAATTATAAAGCTTGACATGCTTTATTTTTTATAACTATGTTAACTGCATAACTGAGACCATTATAGCTTACAACATATGTGATTATGTCATATTTAACATATTTAATTATGTCACCGTAATTAAAGCTGCAGTTTAAAACCTTGACTTTGAAGTTGTATCATTTGGCATTACAATGCAAATGTTCACGTTTTTAATGGTATCATTTTTTCATAGACTCCCTGTAGTTTTTCACAAGCATGATGAACTCCAAGTCCTTTTATAGCCTCCATTACTACTCTTCATAATAATAAAGTTGGCAATACCCCTTTTTCACTGTATTCCCTCATGCTATTAATGAATACATTGATTCAGTCCTTCTCCTATGCTCTTCTCCATTAGCCTCAACTTACTTTTCTTACTTAAGGTTGCTTTCTGCATAATTTTGATTTCCCATTTTGTTTTAATATTGTTCATCACCCAATCATCTGTTGAGATGGGGAGCCATAGAAATTGATTAAATAAACAAACAAATAAACAAAACAAATACAGTAAAGCAGAACCAACTTTTGGAAGCCATTCTATCTGTTCTTTCTTCTTTTGGCCAGTTTTAATCATAACTGAATATTATTATTGGAGGTACATAACATAAATCATCAATCCCTCTGAAACTTAAAATATCACCATCTGTCTAATCATATTCCATTGCAGCATGGATGATGTAATGAACTCCTGAGCCAGTAGGATAGAAAGCTGGCACTCTTAAATGTACCAACCAAGAAACCTTTTCCATTTCCTGCTGGATGGCTTCTATTGCTGTTACTATCATCTTTATCAGAACCTTTAACCTTGGTATATGTGACAGACCGAACTCTGCAAACCTTTATTGCCATTCTGGTAATTAAAGAGTTAAAATAAATATGATGGAATAAACTCCCTAGTATCGCTTTCTGAGGTATAGCGCATAAGCACATGGCTACAGGATTCAGTTCTCCTTGCCTCTCAGGAATTAATTTTTATATCCATGCTTCCTGTTGCATCATACAATCTATCTAACATTTGTTGCAACCATTTGGATTCTCAGTCTTCAGCATAGCATCATCTGAATACAAAACTACAAACATAGTTAACGTCATGACTATATATTTAACCTCACCTCTAGAATCACCACAAGCATTCCTTGTACGTTTAGCCATAACTAAATTGATCAACTAAAAGAAATAGATGGCTTATGTTTTTCTATTTGTTGCAGATTCCATTGATTCTCATAACTTAACCCCATACACGTGTAAATTATTTCATAATTCAGACTTCTTTATTATATGCTTTCTTTAAATAAGCAAATATGCAGCAAGCCTTGTTTCTCATAGTGAGAGTTTTCTTAAAAATCTATTGAAAAATCAAAATCTGGTCTGCACACTCCATGTCCTTATCAGCATACTGAACTTCCCAGATTTTGTTTACTATCATCCCTTCTGACAATCAAGGATTGTTGATAGGGCCAATTCTAATTAAGAAAGAATGTTGTTGTTGTTAATTGCGAAGTCATGTCCGACCCATCACAACCCCATGGATAACATTCCTCCAGGCCTTCCTGTTCTCTACCATCCTCTGGAGTCCATTTAAACTCACGCCTACTGCTTCAGTGACTTCATCCAACCATCTCATTCTCTGTCATCCCATTCTTCTTTTACTCTCAATCTTTCCCAGCATTAGGTACTTTTTTAAAGTGCTACCACTAGCCCCACTCTCTTCATCATGCTGTCTGCTCTCCAGAAGCAGCAATGGAAGGGAAAGAGATGGGAGGGGGGGAGCGGGAGGGAAAGAAGCGATCCAGAAGCAGCAATGGAAAAAAGACGGGGGGAGGGGGAGCGGGAGGGAAAGAAGTGATCCCAGAAGCAGCAATGGAAGGGAAAGAAATTGGGGGGGGGGGATAGAGCATGCAGACTGGTGCTCAGAGCCCAAAGGTGGCGGCAGGTGAGATGACACAGGCAGCTGCTCCCAAAGGGGCCCTGGCAGGCTGCTGGCACTCAGAACATTCTTGGAGGTTTTCAATCTGGGATGATTCAAGATGGCCAGGCAGGAGCAGTCCCGCAGCGCTGCTGAGTGCAGCACTGCCAGGAGGGGGAAGAGACCAACAGCAGCATGGGCAGCCACTTGGCCATTTAAAGACTTGTGGATTTCAACTCCCAGGATTTCCCATAGCCCCCCCCCCCCATCAGCTCCTTCCCCTTTCTGGGTTGGGGTAGCTTGCATCCACCAGGTCCGCTGGGGTTGGAAGTTCGATTGTACCCCATGAGGGAGCCTCCATCAGCTGAGCCAGCACGGGCCAGGAGCTGCCTCTTATTCTGTCTCTCTGTGGAGGATTGCAAGGCTGGAGGCTTTGTCTTGCTCTGATCAGCAGGAAAGTCTTCCCCCCCCATTTCCCTGCCGATCGTTCTATCCTTGGGGAGCTCTGCACAGACACACATCCCAAAAATGCTCCCTCCGAAGCCTTCAGCCTTGCAATCCTGTGCAGGGAAGGCAGAGGTTTGCTCCAAAGCTGTGGCAGAGCATCGCACTGGGAGGCCTCCGCAGAGAGACAGAATGAGAGGCAGCTCCTGGCCTGTGCTGGCTCAGCTGATCCGCGGGCTGCAATTAAGGTGCCGAGCTTCCATAAGGTGTCCAGGGAAGGGAAGGGCTGCCTCCTGTGTGGCCCATGACCACTCCTTCACTAGGGCTTATTTTTGGAGGAGGGCCTATATTTAAACCCACCCTAAAAATCAGGCTTGGCCTTATTTTCAGGACATGTCGTATTTTCGGGGAAACACGGTTCTTGAGTTTCATCTTCAGGATATGGCCTTCTAAAGGGCAGTCAGGGTTAATCTTCTCTAGAACTGAGTTGTCTGTTCACCTTGCAATCCAAGGGACTCTCAGGAGTCTTCTCCAGCACCAGAGTTCAAAGGCCTCAATTCTTTGGTGCTCAGCCTTTCTTATGGTCCAACTTTCATGACCATACATTGCAACTGGGAAAACCATAGCCTTGACTATATGCACTTTTGTTGGCAGGGTGATGTCTTTGCTTTTTAGTATGCTGTCTAGATTTGCCATAGCTTTCCTCCCCAGGAAGAAAGAATATGTTATCTTTATTCATAGTTCGCTTAGTGTAGACATGACCCTTAACCCACAAGGAGAATTTTATATCAAAGAGTGAGGAAGAAGAGTTGTCCTGCAGCATGTTGACCATTGCGAGTTGTCCCAGACCCAATCAACCACATCTGATTATTCAGTTGAAGATCAGTGTGCAAAAAAGCTATTCAAAACAAACAGTTCTGATTTCTTATGACAGATCAATAGTATGATCTGGTAAAGACCATGAACTTAATACAGAGGTGGTGGAAAATAGTTTGAAGCTCTGTAAATTTGTGAGAGAGACAAAAGCAGATATGAGTGAAACACCCTTCTGTTCCTTTCTTTCTTCCTCCCTCCCCCCCGTCTCTCCCTCTCTGTCTACCTTCCTCTCTCCCTGCCCCCATTCCTCAGGCTTCAGGGAAAGAAGAAAAAGCTGTCACTTGAAATTTGAACTGGTTGCTTGCAGAATAGTTTTGAAAGGGGAGCATGAAATTAACTAGAGGGCCTCAGGCAGATCTAGAACAATTTTTGCCCACTCCTAGTTTAGGGTATATTAGCAATGACCTGAGAAATGTTTTTCCCCCCCAATCTGACCTGAAACACCTGATGGTTTAGGCAGTGTTTCTGAACCTTAGTCATTTTAAACTCTGTGGACTTCAACTCTGAACATTTTTCTGCCAGCTTACTAGGAGTATTCTGGTAGTTGGTCCACACATCTTAAAACAGCTAAGCTTTAGAAAAACTGTTTTGGGTATATTGGGTATGTTGTAGCCACCTCCTTAAGGAGATAACATTACATAATAATGACTTTTGTATGAATATTCTAAAATGTCTGATAGAACTGACTCATTCAGATTAAGGAGGTGAATTGTGTGCTACTGAACCCAGTGGAGTTTATTTCCAAAGAAGTATCTAAAGGCTTATACTATTATTTATTGAATTCCATGTGCATTTACAGTATAGCAGTATGCAAACCAGAAAACCCCTTTTTGTTCAGGATAATTCTCAAGCACTTGAATGACACAGCTGTAGCTAGGTCAATCCTTTCTTAAGCAGCAGAAATATGCATAATCAGCTTTGGTTTTCCGATCACACATTTGCATAAATGAAACTAGTGAATACTCAATAATCTCTGAGTATTTTGTACACACACACACACACACACACACACACACACACATTACTTGGATGCCACTTGTTCCACTGGCCTATTCAGAAACACAAACATATTTTCTATTGTATAGTCCACATTGTTCAAGGATATTTGTAAATGAAAGAATCATAGGATTGTTTACTGATAGTTGATTACAGACCACAATCACAAGAATTGCGGTCTGTAATCCAATTTAACTGTTCCTTTCCTTTCCTTTCCTTTCCTTTCCTTTCCTTTCCTTTCCTTTCCTTTCCTTTCCTTTCCTTTCTTCCTGTGTCCCCCAGAGCTACTTCCAGTTCCAGTTACTAGGAAATTGGCAACATGGTTCCACCACAACTGGAAGTGAGAAATTCACACATGTACACACACACAACACATCATCATCAAGGCAACATCAAGTCTTCTAAAAAAGAAAAAGTCTTCCCAACATTCATTCATTCATTCATTCATTCATTCATTCATTTATTCATTCATTTGGTTCGATTTATATGCCGCCCTTCTCCGGAGACTCAGCGTGGCTTACAATGCATTAAGCAATAGCCTTCATACTTTTGTATATACTTGCTTAGTAGGGCTTTTGCCCCCCCCCCCCAAGCAGTGTTCTTTTTTATACAAAGTCAGCTTATTGCCCCCACAATCCGGGTCCTCATAATCCAGCTATGACCCCTGTTCATCCCACATGCTTGACCTATCCTTTCTATGAGTTTACCATCACCTTTTGCACACCAACCCTTATCCTACCAAAAAGTGTTACCTACAACCACTCATAAAGTGTAAAGGCTTTCTAGGGGTTGGAAATGGAGGCACCAGACCTTCCCTTCATTATCAGAAGGTTTTCAGCAAGAATTGACCAGCTAATATGTCTGTGATTTCTGTTTGATGGTGCATGATCTGCTATCCTGAACAAGAAAATTATATTTCGTTTCAGCTGGTTGCTGTTTATGACGGATGGGAAGCTTCTTTCTTGCTTTTCCTGCTAAGTTTTTCTATCTCCTTTTGGGTTGAGAATTTGACTGACTTCTTTGCTTAATTGTTCCTTTTTTATAATAAATTTTGTAAAATCACTATAGTGGGCGAAGAAAATGCTATTAATGTGCTGAAATTTTTTTTAAAAAAACCCAAGAAGTTTGTTTGGTATTTGTGGATAGTTTGCAAGTTTGCAGAAGTGTTACTGATTTCCAGGATTATGAATGAAAAGTATAAAAAATAGAATTTTAGGAAACATCCACACTTTTCATTTCTGCTTCACAGATATAATTCTGGTATCATTTTGATGCCAAGATGGGACTATTCAACCTCTTCTTTCAGAAAGATTAAAACTAACCTCTCCAGAGTGATATTAGTTGAAAACTGTATAAAGTGTGTGTCAACAGTGTTATAAGCTATTTATTCAAGTTGTAATGAAACATTTCCCCCCCTCAGTTTGCTACAAGAAAATATTAGGTTTCTTTAATTTATAGAACTAAATGACTAACAATTCTGAAGCGACTGATTTTTTTTATTGTTACTATTGTCAAGCCATCCTATGTTGCTTTTAAATTGCATTTTGTTACCTTTACAATCTTTTTTCCTTGTCTTTTTAAAAAAATTCTAGAATGAAAAGCTATTATGTTGAAATGTGATATTGAAATATGGATCATGTGAGCAATCTTTAGAAATTAAATGTCATAACTGACACTACTACAAGGGCCATTCTTTCAGCTGGGTAATATGACCTCAGATTCTAATTTAAAGTTATGAAAGATTTATGATCATAATGCTGGCCATAAAATGAACTTTTTAAAAAACAACAAACCTGTAATATCATTCAGAAAGAATCAAATCGATATTTTTGGTTCTCCTAATGGCAGTGAATGAACAACTAGTGACTATCTAGGGATTTTAACGAAAAAGAACCCCCCCCCCGCAAATCCCCAAACCCTTAATATTTGTTGTTGAGTGGGAACATTTTCTTAACATCTTGAGATATCCCTCCAATCTTTATGAGGTAAATTTTTCATCTTGAAGTAGGGCAAAGCAAAATGTGGAGGCAGTTTAGTACTTCAACATAGGAAGAGGCAGACAGCTAACAGATCAGCTGAAATTAGCAAAAATACAAAGTGAGTAGCAGCTTTTCATAGTTTTCTGTGAAAATGAGTGAATCAGGTTCAGTGGCTCTGATGTTGTCTTATAGGTCAACTATTTGCTTTTAGATGGCTCTCTTTCAGTTATGTGTACAAGATATCAATATTACATAGACATTCTGTGGCTCCAGAATTCTCTGTCTCTCTCTAATGCTGATACCACTTTAGGAATTGAAGAAGACACCTATAACAATAATAGTATTCAAAGATTTCTCTTCTCTTCTCTTCTCTTCTCTTCTCTTCTCTTCTCTTCTCTTCTCTTCTCTTCTCTTCTCTTCTCTTCTCTCTTCTCCTCTCCTCTCCTCTCCTCTCCTCTCCCCTCCCCTCCCCTCTCGTCTCTTCCCTTCTTCTCTCCTCTCCTCCCCTTCCCCTCCCCTCCCCTCCTCCCCTCCCCTTCCCTTCTCTTCTCTCTCTCATTAGCTGGACAGCTCTGTCAGGCAGCATAACTTGATGGATGCTTATCCTGCATGAAAACAATGTGAATGCTTCTAACTGGAATATTGTTCGTAGATTTTTTTTCTATTCATACTAATCATTTTCATTTTCACACCATTCGTTTGTCAATTCTTGGATTAGAAAAGCTCTGGAAAATTATATTATTAGTGTATTATTCTGCAATATGTATAGTAGCTATAGGATGCTAATATCCATGGATATTCAGGGTTAATATCCAGATTCTTTCAAATAAGTGTCTGTGTTTCTTAGTTACATGCTCCTTGATTAGCCACTAATATAATGAAATAATATAAAATATACTGCATTTCCTGCTGTTTCCCCTCTCCAATGCATTATTATGTGTCCCTTGGTGGTTCTGCTGTCACACGAAAATGCTGATATGCACAAAACAAATGACATTATCTAATATTAACAGTCTAATGTCATTCTTTGCACTCTGCAACTGTGGAATTTCGTTATTGGCAGAAATGTTTTAAAAGGTCACTAATAGCTTTGCAATAGCTGAAAGTATATCAGACCAACATTTCTGTCCATGGGCAATCATAGCCTCTAGATAAAAGTGAGGCACTCTAGTTATTAGAAATTCTGGTCATGAAACAGAGTTAGAATTCAAGTAGCATCAAGTTATTGTTACTTGCGTAACAGAAAGTAGAAATATACGAGGAATGAAATGTATTAGACACCTAGTCTCTAAATCTCATAAATACGAATTTTTCTAAAAGTTCTATGAAAGTTCAATAGAATTTACTTCTAAGAAAAAGATTAAGCTGTTAATAAACTACACAACAGAAATCTTTTGAGCAAACTTTACCAAAATTAATGCGTTCAAAAATAATGCCTATTGAATTTTGTCTCTCAAAATGTTATTCAAGTGACCACATTAGAAATAAAAAAACCTTCCAAATGAGGTAGGTATTTAATTAATAAGATTAAAAAGGTTATGTTAATGAAATAATGAAATTTGCTGTTAACCCTGAAGTTTTAAAGCTAAAGCCATATCACATGAATCAAAAGCATGAAACCATAGCAGCTTTGATATCAAACACACAATAGTGCTATTGTAGACACCATATCAGCCATACTTCATGGTGCTGCACTATCTATCTGTTTAACTGTCTTTCATCCAGTTTAATTACAGTAGGTCTAGAGAGAGAACACACAGTTTAGATTTCTAAACAGAAACAATAACGTTTGCAAATGCAAAAAGCATTTGTAAAAAGCTATTCAGGTGAATTTCAAGGGTGACTTCAATTTCCTTTCCAATAACAAAGGAATCCTTTTAAACATCAGCTGTGTAGAAGCTCAGCATATCGATTTATCCCCTTGGCTTAATTCCATGTCCATGGTAGCATGATCATTCAATGGAAAGAAATAAGCATGTGTTCAAAACTTTTACAATATCAGTTGAAGCAATCTCATCCTCAGTCAGGGCCTTATCAATAGCAACATTTTGAGAATGATGGCACGAACGCTACTATAACCTGAATTTTCTCATTTGGCTACTGTTGTGGCCTGTCAGCCCCCAGCCATTCCAGCAGCTGAATCAGATGAGGCGGTATAGGAGTCAGGGCCAGCATTGAGGCAACCTGAGAACTCTGAGGGGGAAGAGGGAATGGAGCTATCAAAGATAGAGACAGAGGCAGAGCCTGGGCCATCCATCAGCCCTCAGATGGAGAGTCAAAAGCCACCAGGTCTGGAGGTGGCTATGAGGAAGAAAAGGAACAGCTGGGTCCAGTGCCTGATGTGCTGATGTGCTGAAGGCAGAGGAGAGAAGAGCAGTGGAAATCTATGGGCCGATCCTTGGGATGGAGGAGCACCACTGCTCGTGAAGCCCCATTCTAGGTCTGGGGATAAAAGGCAGGGAGTTGAGATGAATAGGTGTGGCAGACAACTATTCATCTCCCTGCCGAACAGACTTGGTAGCCTACTGTGTGTGTGTGAGAGAGGGAGACTTTTTGCTGGGGCTGCTGGCTCTCCTAATAAAGGGAACATTTGTTTAACTCCAGAGTGTTTGTCATGTTTGGGAGCCAGGTCAGAACAGCTTCTTGGAGAAGCCTATGGATAAATAGTGAGTAAAACATGTGACGGGAGAACTTCCTTTGTGCTCATATACTACATAGATAGCACGATTAAGTTTCCAGTGATATAGTGAAGCAAGATTGCAATGGAATTAAGAATTTCAAAATTCTAAACTCTGGCTTTGGTATAATGACGAGTTGGTAATAATGGTCTCCCAAGTGTTCAAATCTTGGTGGGAAGATGGGATGGTCCAAAGCTGGAGGCAAAGGAAGTTTATCACCTGAATCTAGCTTTTATGATGTGTTGTTTGGCAGTACACTGTGTTTCACTGTATTTTTCCCTCTGGCAAGTAAACAATCTTGTCTTCTCCCATAGAAATTGCTACTAAACAGGCCATATAGACCTAACGACTATATAGACCATATATATATCTATCAGGCTATGTACCAAATACCAAATATAGCCAATTCCTCTAGAATGATCCTGCCATCTCCATTATTGAAGAATTAGGAGAAGGATGAAGAAACAAATATCTTAAATCTAAGTTTTACAAGAGAACCATCCACCCTGTTGCACCATATGGCACTGAATTCTGGGCAGCATCAACAGGGACCAAAAGCTATCTCCATGCCATGGAAATATGAATGCTCCGTTGGATATCGGGCATCTCCCTTCTTGACCACATCACAAATGACACAATTCGACAATATTTTGGTGTGGCACCAATTATAGAGAAGATGAGAGAAGGCCAACTCTGCTGGTATGGACATGTCCAGAAAGCAGCACCTTCCATCATGGCCAAGACTGCCTACCAACTAGAAGTCAATGGATGTTGATATTAGAGGTGCCCAAAACAGAAATGGCAAGACACCATCAACAAAGATATGCAAGCCACGGGCCTGTGTCCTGGAGACACAGCTGACCATGCAAAGTGGTGTTTGATGATCCAAAAAGCAGGCCCTGCACTTGCAGGAATACCTCAGGAAGAAGAAGAAGAAGAAACAAAAATGGAAATTGTCCTCCTTGACCTTTTATAAGTTGCCTACCTACTGGAAGTCAGGGTTGCTGCAACCACTTTCTGCCATTTTTTTTCCTTTGTTGATCTGAACTAAAGTTGCAGCAATAACCTACAATTTGAAAAAGTTGGGTGAACCAAAAACCCAGAGCACAAGCCTGAAATTGGTTTCTTTGTGGAAGTTTCCTCCTGGTTACTCATCATCAGGTCCCGAGAGAAAAAAATGTAGCTGATCAAAAGGAGAAACTGACTCAGTCTGACTGACATTCCCCATCCTCCAGCAGAGAAGATGGGTTAAGACTGCGAAACGTTCAGAAGAGAAAATTAAATGATGATTGGTATTGAAGTTGACTGAACCGAAAGACAACTGAAGCAGGGGCTGGATGAATAGGAGCTACTAGAATCATTGGTATGAAGGAATCAAAACCATAGGTAGATGTAACTCTATAGCAAAGTTACCTCAAAAAGGCCAAACATTTAATTCATATTATAGACCATGCTGGAACTAGTGGATTTTCAAGTCTTAAGGCATTTAGAGACCAATATTTTTTAAAAAATTTGATTTATATGCTGCCCTTCTCCGAAGACTCAGGGCGGCTTACAATGCGTTAAGCAATAGCCTTCATACTTTTGTATATTTATACAAAGTCAGCTTATTGCCCCCACAAACTGGGTCCTCAATTTACCTACCTTAGAAAGGATGGAAGGCTGAGTCAACCTTGAACCTGGCGAGATTTGAACATGCAGTAATTGCAGACATCTGGTGTTTAATTACAATGCTTAGTCTGCAGAGCTATCCAGGCTCCTGGATACTGAATCCCCAAAAAACCAGGGTCTTTTTGAAGTATATAAAGTTAAAAGTAACAGGGAAGAGGCAGATCTCCAGTAAGTGGAAGGCCCAAGATACATTTTAAGAAAGTCACTGGGAGCATAATAAAATATGTATTCCTTTTATTGCAAAGCAAACATTACCTGTTGGTTTGATTTCTGAGGTTCAGGACCAAAATCACTTTCCTTGTTCTACTTGTATGTCAGTTCTTCTCCTATCTTTAGTCAGGCACACATATTTTAGCTGCTAGAATCATTTCAACTTCATCTTTCTTGCATTTCAATTTTATGCATTCATTCTATCGGCTTGCTGGCTGTAATCAGCCATCTGTATCCCTCCCTGCGGGCTTTTCTTGAATTCCCTTGGCTGGCATCTGCTGTTTTAGAATGTCCCCACTGAATAGCTGTCATCCCTGGAGGCCATCTTTTTCTTTGGATCTTCTGGGCTGCCATACTTAGTACTGTGGGAAATTGGGAGGGGGATTGCATGGAGTTTCAGAGATATCTAGCCATAATAACATTCTTTTCTCTGAGAATCAAGGACATCCAGCCTGCACCTGGAGTGACGTTACTGGGAGGCATCTCCGGTTGGGACAGTGCATTGATTGGACCATGTGATGGACATGTGGGTGCTGAGTAGGGTATTGAACTTTTCTTTGGGTGGGGAAAACCTGGAAAGTTTCAGATTCGGGTTTTCCCAGATGTGCCAATATGACATCTCTAATAAAATGGAACTTTTGAGGAACTTCTAGCCTCAGAGTCTTCTTTTGCTGAGGGTGTTATTTGGAACCCTGAGAATAGCACAAGTTTATTTGTTTTGCAGTAGGACATTTTTAGACTTGGGGTTCCTATACAGGTTCACATTTTGGGTGGGAATTGTCTCTTCTACTCTGGGGATAATGATGACTGGAGAGATGACAGAGAAAGTTAACTTAGCAAAAGGAACAAGACAAGGATGTCTGTTATTACCATTGTTATTTATGTTGACCTTAGATGTTTTAAATAGAAATATAAGATGGAAAGAAGAAATAAAAGGGATGAAAATTAAAAAAGAACAATATAAACTACAAATCTTTGCAGATAATTTAGTGTTTATATTGGAGGAACCTCAAATAACAGGGCCTAACTTATTAGAACAAATAGAAGATTATGGAGAGGTGGCAAGTTTAAAGATAAACAAAGAAAAAACAAAAATATTGATGAAAAATATGACAGAAAAGCAAAAAAGAGATTTAAATGAGAAACTAGCTATACGAATTGTGAAAAAAGTGAAATACTTAAGAATACATTAACTTCAAGATGTGTAACCATAAAAGAAGATAACTATTATACTTTTTTTTCTTCCTGATGCAAATTGTTTCATTGGTCTAAGAGCATAGCTTACATTTTAACATTTCATCAGTAAATAATAAACTTGATGTATACTACATATGCATTTATTTATTTGATATATTTATATCACCCAGAGTCACCTTATAAGGGAGATGGGCAGCATATAATTTTGAAATAAATAAATAAATAATACACTATTTCATATATTTATATTATTATTTATTTGATATATTTATATTTGCTTCCTATGCCGAAGCATTTCATAGCAGTTTACAATAAAAACAATATTAAAATCCCAAGTAAAACATACTTTAAACTAGCGTAAGACAATAGCATATACAGTAAGAACCTAAACATACCCCAATGAAAAGGTTGTAGGTTTTAGAAATATTCTTCCAGTATTTATTCTATGAGGAGAACTGGACCAGCTGGCTAAAAAAGTGAGCCCCATGAGAGGGAATGTATTTTTACAAACAGCCACTAGATGGCATTCATTACCTTTCAGCATGTAATAACAAGATTGCTTTAATAACCAATTGTGTCTCTAAAAGTGAAGGGGCAGATTTTTGTAGCTGTATACTGTACATTACTGGGAGCAATTAAGGACAAATGTATATAATATAGATACCTACATTTTGAAACTGAGATAGGCAATAGGAAGAGCTGCATTACTATTTTCCTGCAATGTGAAATGGAGTTGAAATGAAGAAACTGGAGAGAATTCCAATAATCAGGTGCCATCTAACTGACACCTCTTGCAGTGATTAGTTTTGGAAGAGAGGCATCTTAAACTGAAGTGAAATTGAATCCCTAGGAGCAAAGCAAGTTTTCTACTAGGGACTTGCCTGTTTATATGCTACATCTTTCAGACAGCTGCTCTGCCATGCTTAACATGACTAAATATATAACATAAGACTAGAATCAAATTGTAAAGCAGGCAACCTCCAGTTCCTGTCTCCCATAATTAAATTAAGCACATCTTTTTGCTATTCTGTAGAATAAACTGAATTTGAAAATAGGATAGTAAGTAATGATGCTTCCCATAATATTAAGTTAATTTATTCATAGTGCAAGAAACAAACTCAATCAAATAATTTGGGTGTTTATACATGTATATTTGAGCCTTATGGACAAACTGAGAACCTTGGAATATCTTGGAAATGAACTGCAACCCGGTGGAAATTAATTCAAGATGAATATGTTCTCTGTTGCATATTTCAAACAAGCATATACCATTCTATTTTAGAATACAGAATAACAGAGTTGAAAGGGACCTTGGAGGTCTTCTAGTCCAACCCCCTGCTCAGGCAGGAAACCTATATCATTTCAGACCAATGGTTGTCCAGTCTGGTTAACCGATTAACAGAGTTGGAAGGGACCTTGTATTATAGGTCATCTAGTCCAACCCCGCCCCCCCATCCAAGCAGCAGACTCTTTACCAGTGGTGGGTTGCCCCCGGTTCAGATCGGTTCGCAAGAACAGGTAGTAAAACTGGTGGGAGGCTCCGCCCACTGACCCAGATGTCATCAAAGTAGGTCTGTGCATGCACAGAAGAGCGAAGCGAGCGCATGTGCGTGTGCACAATGCAAATCGGTAGTAAAGATAAGTAAAAGTCTTCTGGGCCCACCAGAAGTAGGGAAACAGGTTGTTTTCTGCCTCCGGAAGGCCTCGGGGGTGGGATGGGTAGGGAAGGCCCATTTTTCTCTCTCACCTGGCTCCAGAGCCTCTCTAGGAATCTGGGGAGGGTGAAAATGGCCTTCCCCACCCTCCGGAGGCCCTCCAAAGGCCAGAAACGGCCCATTTGCCAACTTCCGGAGGGCCTCCGGAGAGGGAGGGAAGGCCATTTTCGCCGTCCCCAGACTCCTAGAGAGGCTCTGGAGCCAGGTGAGATAGAAAAATAGGCCTACCAGTCCATCGCGTGCCAGGAGCAGAGGGAGCAGGGTGTGTGTGTCATGCATGCATGCACGGGGGCTGGACGCATAGAATTATGGGTGTAGGCACACGCGTGTGTGACCCCCCCGCCCCTGGCACATGATGGCAAAAAGGTTAGCCATCACTGCTCTACACCATCTCTGACAAATGGCAGTCCAATCTCTTCTTAAAAGCCTCCAGTGATGAAGCTCCCACAACTTCCAAAGGCAAGCTGTTCTATTGATTGATCGTTCTCACTGACAGAAATTTTCTCCTTATTTCTAGGTTGAATCTCTCCTTGGTCAGTTTCTATCCATTATTCCTTGTCTGGCTGCATTTTGTATCAGTTGAAATCTCTAAATATTTTTGGAAGATGCTATTGCAGTAGCAACAAGCACTAATTAAGCTATGAATCACTTCCATCTTTTCCAGGAAAGAGCAGCGCTGGTCCTCCAGCCAAAACTGGGCTAGAGTATTCCTTGCCTAGGAATCAAGGGGCAACATCTTATAGTGAATCATCTCTTTTTGAGCATACGTTTTATTGCATCCTGTGCAGAATTACACTTGTGATATGGGTGGTTGTATATATCTGATAAATAAGGGTAACTTAATCCAGAACATGTTGCACTTTCAATACCTGGTCTAAGCAACCATTTAAAACAGTCACAATGTCAAGTAAGAAAGACATAATAGAATTAATTATTGTCAGTACATCGCCAAGATGTTTGTCAAGACAGCCAAAGCACAGAATGTTATTAATAACAAAATATGCTTTTTAGACATGTTCAAAATAAAAGAAACAGGCTATACTAATTATGTCAACCAGTAAGATGGAAAAATGATAACAAGCCATGAAGACAGACCAATTCCGCTCCTATTTAGGATGCACCTTTTTCCGCAAGAAGATATGAGTTCCATCAAGTAAGTGTGATAAGCAAAACATAAAGGCCTGTATTGAAGCTTGAGACTGACAAAAGCACAGTACTTATTTTTAGAGCCTGGGACAGATCAATTACATCCTAAGGGAACTAAAGGAACTTGCTGATTGCTGTTCTGAATATTTTTGTTAGGCCTGGAAGCCATCTTTTGCATTGGGCCTTCAGGCCTGCCACATTTTTTACTGTGGGAAACTGGGAGGGGGGATTGTATGGAGCATGGGTGATATATAGTCATAATAATATTCTTTTCTCAGAGAGTCAAGGACATCTTGCCCTGTACCTGGAGGGCTGGAACTGGGAGGCCTCTCCAGTTGGAATGGTGCTTTGATTGGGTCATGTGATGGACTTGTGGGTGCTGGGCAGGGACTTGGACTTTCCGTTGGGTGGGAAAACCTGGAAGCTTTCAGATTCGGGTTTTCTCAGATGTGCCAATATGACATCTCTAATAAAATGGAACTTTGAGGAACTTCAGGCCTCAGAGTCTTCTTTTGTTGGGGGTGTTACTTGGAACCCTGACAATTTTTATATTATTTATTTAATCAACATGGACCGTGCTTGACTCTCAGTTGATTGTGAGCAGGTTGCAATATAGATATAGAAAAAAAATAACGGAATAAAGAGAATTGGAAGGTCTTCTAGCCCAAACCTCCAATGAAGCAGGAGACCCCTTTACCATTTCAGACAAGTGGCTGCCCAGGTCTCTTCTTAAAAATCTCCAGTGAGAGAATTCCCACAACTTCTGAAGGCAAGCTGTTCTTCCGGTGAATTGGTCTGTCAGGAAATTTCACCTTGTTACTAGCTGGGTTCTGTCCTTGATTAGTTTCCATCCATCATTTCTTGTTCTGCTGTCTGATACTTTGGACAGTAACTAAAACTAAACTAAGAATTATTTTTAAAAGTGGATCCAGAAGAGTGAAACAAGCAAATGTACCCTACACCAACCAAAGCTAGTAAAGGCATTGAGAAATTCTGGAGAACTAGTGAAATGGTAAGGGCAGGAGGAATGCAAATGTTAACCCTATCTTCAAAAAGAGGAAAAAGGGAGGATCCAGGGAATTACTGACTAATCAGTCTTGACATCAATAGTTGGAAAGATTCTAGAACAGAGCACGAAACAATCTTGAAAATACTGCAGTAAATACCAGAACTCAACAGGGATTTGTTAAAATCAGATGTGGCCAGCTCAACGGTACCTTTTTTTAATCTTGTTTTTTTTCCAGTTTGGTCAGGTACTGTAACTTTCTTAAAAGATCACTGCAATGTCGTAATGTCTGAAGCTGTGAAATGAGAACTAGACCTTCCCAGACCAGAACCATTGTCTAAACCAGGGGTCTCCAACCTTGGCAACTTTAAGATTTGTGGATTTCAACTCCCAGAGTTCCTCAGCCAGCTTGCACACACATGTGTGCATGTGTGTGTGTACATGCACGCACACAGGCATATATTGTTACGGCTGAGGAATTCTGGGAGTTAAAGTCCACAAGTCTTAAAATTGCTAAGGTTGGAGACCCCTGGTTTAAACAATATGAAGCTGTAATCTGAAGGCTGAAGAAAAAAAAAAGCCAATAATCAATTGATTCAAAAAGGGGAGAGAAAGAGGCTTAATTTTAGAAACAGCCGAGGTTTATCCACTGAATGACGAAGACTATGGACTGTATACACTGAAGGTTATGGACTGTAATGATCACTGTGGTATGGTAGATGGCATTTTTTTTCTAGTTCCCACTCTAATTCGAGAAAGAATCTTATTCAACTAGTTTCTGTGCCTAAAGGAGAAGTAGAATCTGGATTTGGTTGTTTCTTATCTGGGACCTTAATCACTACAACCATACATACACACAAGCACGTGTACATGCACACACACACACACACATACACACATGCATATATACATGGTATACAAACACACAAATCCATACATACATATAGCAAACAGATGTGATATGTATGACTTGTTACTTGTCTATAATAAATCAACCCACCCAGGATTTTTGCTACTATATAGTTCCTAAAGGAGGAAATGATTTTTCCTGGAAGAGTAAAGATTTATAGCCAGGCCTGGCCTGACAATTGAAGAACTTTTATGCCTTGAGTTCACTAAAATATCTGACCAAATACTCCTGACATTCTTAATAGTGTGGTTAATAGAATGAGGTCTAGATGACTTATCAATTAAATAAATATGCATAACTGGCTTGAAAACTGGCTTGAAAATCACATTCAAAGCTAGAAAACGATTCTTCAACTAATTGGTATGTCAGGAAATTCAGTTCTGGCTCTTCTTGACTTCTACAGTTTTATTAACGGCGTGGATGAGAGATGGAAGAAATGTTTATCAAATCTTTAGATGTAGATGGCATAGTTAATGGCCAAAAAGATTATTATCGCCTAATTTACGCTGGTGAAAAGGACAAGTTAAAGGCTCACTTAGTCCCAGGAAGCCAACCTTTGCTTACCTACCATGTAATTTTAAGTCCATTGCCAATAGATGTCAGTATTATCACATCTAACATATAGATTTCGCCAATACGTTTAATTGTGCTGTTTGACAACAGGGCCACAATATTTTCTTCACTGATTCTCAAAATAATATTTCTTTATTAAAATATTTCTTGCCACTCGAAATGAGTGTATTGTAATAATGTTTAGAACGGTCATCATTCATATTATTCTGCTTATTGTTATGTCTGGCATCTGCAACACTAAGGCCAACACATCCTGGAATTTTGTATTAACATTCTCTCCCAGCAGAATGTGTGTGTGTGTGTGTGAGAGAGAGAGAGAGAGAGAAAGAGAGAGAGAGAGAGAGAGAGAGAGAGAGAGAGAACACACACAGATATACACCTCAGTAATTTATTAAAAAAAACTAATCAAATCTTCTGGGATGAATTCTATTGTACCTAATATTAAATAGTATTTTCAGTACTACTTTAAACTGTGACTCTCTTTTTTATCAGAAGGTTGAAATACACTGTTAGATTAATGAAGAATATGCACCACAGCGCCCATTTATCTAATATTGAGAAGAATGTGCCCATCAACCAAATAAACACAGTTTTGCATGTATCCAAACAAATGAAGTTCAGGATTATTTAGAATGTCCATGTACTATTTACTCCTGGAAGAGTAAAGATTTATAGCCAGGCCTGGCCTGACAGTTGAAGAACTGTCTTTTGCCATTAACATTATTTTCACACTGACAAGGCAGGTTTGGCAGCTAGTACATGCCTATCTTCAATGATACTCAATTCTGATATCCTAATATCGTTGTAGCAACTGATGGAAATACAAATGAAAGACATAGCTATTAAGACACTGATGAGGACTTCTGTCATGGTCTTTTTATTTTCCAGAGAAATTCTGTTCAGATCTGTACAGTTTGGGTATGCACGCAATATACACTGGATTATGTACACATTATTGTCTAAATACTAATGACAGAGGTCTTGTTGTCATATTCAAAATTGTTCCTTCTAAACCAGGGGTGTCAAACTCGATTTCATTGAGGGCCACATCAGGGTTGTGTTTGACCTCAGGGGGGGCAGGGTGGATGGGCCAGCATGGATATGGCCAGCTCAGTGTCACTTATGTTGGGGGCGCCTGTGGAGGCCTGAGCGTTCTGTCTGGGAAAACAGACTCCTGAGCTCTGTTTTCGGCTGCGACGGCCTTCTGCAACCCGCTGCCAATGAAAACCTCTGCCACAGGCAGCCCTCCCCCCCCCCCGGCTCCATTTTCACTGGCAGAGGCACCATGGGCCAGTCCTTTGCTTCTAGGGCAGCCCTGTGGGCCAGATCTAAGCTCCTCATGGGCCAGATCTGATCTTTGGCCCCTGAGTTTGACACCCCTGTTCTAAACTGATTTTCCATATCATTTCATCTCTCCTAATAACCACTGATGTAGACCAAATCATATGAATATTACATTCTTCTGCCTTTGCCATAACAAAATAATTGTGATTTCTCAAAAAGCTGGTTGGTAATGTAGGGAAGCCACTGGTTGCTACTCACCTTCTGAAAGAAAAACTGTGTTGTTATAACAAAGACATCAAAGCCACATCTGGTTCTCTTGAGTTCTTCTTGGACACAATTGAATTTTCTGACGAGTTCATCACACCTCTCCTTCATTTGCTGGATGAACTGCCGTTCTGGCTCTCGTGTCTGCAAATCTGGCTTTGCAGAAAATCCATTTCTTGGAACAGAAGACTTTTGTTTAGGATGTCCTGCAAGAAGCAATAAACATCCATATAACATCCACGTAATATGTTGTTTTATAGGTAAAAAGGTAGCTATTCACAGTCAGGAGGTGGCTGAACTGAAGATAAACTTGTCTTTTATGGCAGCCACAAATTAAGAGGAGACTGGTAGCATCTTTTCACATAATGAATTTTATGGAAAGACATAATTTAAACATCCGCAAATCTGCAATGTCTTTAATATGCAATAATTAAGCTGTTCTATTGGATATTTTTCTTTCATAAACAAGAAAAATGTCACGGTGAAAAAGAGTTTTATGTTGATACACTTTGCACTTTTTTTTTTTAAAAAAAGGAATTATTATTACCCATGCATGGGTGACCATCTCTGAGGCTGCTGTCACAAAAATTGCCAAGAAAGAAAAAGAGGTGCTGTAGTAGCAACAGCCTGGGACAAAACTACAGATAATCCTTGACATACAACAGTTGTTTAGTGACCATCCAAAGTGACAATAGCACTGAAAAAACTGACTTATGACCAGTTTTCATACTTACGACCTTTGCAGAATTCCCACGGTCACATGGTCAAAATTCAGAGGCTTGGCAACTGACTCACATTTATGACGGTTGCAATGTCCTGGGGTCATGTGATCATCCTTTGTGACCTTCTGGCAAGCAAAATTAATGAGGAAGCCAGCTTCACTTAACAACCGTGTTACTAACTTAACAGCTGCAGTGATTTACTAAATAACTGTGGCAAGAAAGGTCGTAAAATGGGGCAAAACGTATTTAGCTACTGTCTCGGTTAGCAACAGAAATTTCCGGCTCAACTGTGGTCATAAGTTGAGGACAACCTGTAGCAGCCAATTGTTTTGACCTAGACTCCCTTAACAAGCAGGAGGCAGGAATTGGTCCCAGCAAAACTTCTTTTATTTACACGACTGTGAATTACGTTCATTCACAGTCAGCAAGGTCTGTCCAAACAGTTTTTCAAAGGAATATTTCTCAACACACCTTATCTCGTTTGGCAAGCTGCCACATAACTTGTTTCCAACTGTAGTACAAGGCAAAACTTGGCACAGAGTCTCTCAGAGTCAAAGAATGAATGAATTGTTCCCCGCAAAAGCCCACTCCTGTTCACTCCTCTTTTATTTCCTATGGGAGGGGCCAATCAGTTCCAAGGTGTGGCTTTACTCCTGAGTTGACACTGCTTTCTGAGTTGTGCTTGTCTTCTGGCAGCTCTGCACATGCACACACTGGGAAGGGGCTCCAGCTGTTCCTCTGCCTCGCTGCTGTCTAGCTCCCTCTCTGACTCTAATGCAGAGCCCTCGTCTGAGCTTTCCTCAGCCTCCAGGACTGGCTCAAGTTCCTCCCCAACCACCTCACTGTCCTACTTTGCTGCCAGCTCTACTAGCCACTGGCGAGCCACAACACCAATAAGGCAAACATTTAGATAGCTGATCATCATTGTCTTTGCAAGCTTCTAGGATTCAAGTGTAGTTTTCAATCTTTTCCATTCACTCTTCAACCTTCTACAAGAACACTCATGCAAAACTCTACAGTAGAAGTCTCAAAGGTGATTTCCCCCCCCCCCTTTTTAAAAAAAGGCAACTGGACTTTGTTTTTTTTCCCCCTTTCTTTTGAAGACATTTTACTTCTCATCCAAGAAGGTTCTTCAGTTCTAACTGAATGGTGGGGAAATGGAAGGATTTGGTGGGAATGAAGGAATGAAGGGGGAGCGGAACAGAAGAAATCATTCCATCTCCCTCTTCCCCCCCCCCCCCCCCCACCATTCAGTCAGAACTTTTTGGATGAGAAGTGAATTGTCTTCAAGCAAAAACAAAGAAAGTCCAGTTGGGACCACAATACCTGAATGACTGAGAATCTTAATAGACATCTAGGTTAAAAGCTTCTTTGCAACCTCTTGGGCCATGCTGCTGACTTTCAGACCTTATTCAGTGGAAACCTTATATTTTAGATACACAGTTTGCATTGCAAATAATAATAATATATATATATTTTTCTTCTTCTCCGTCAATACCAGGCGACACTGATAACTGAGAATTAGGCAAAGATATACATACAAATATATGATTGAAATGTATTTTATCAAAGTGCAGTGCAGCTATTTGAGTGAAAATCTTAACGGAGCACCTATGTTTAGTTTTGTTTATACTGATTCATTTCACACCCCTTGCTAATCAGGGAACCTTCTAGGTTCCTTCACCACATGAGCCCTGTTTTTTAGCTGGTGGTTGGTTCACTGTGAATTTAGCATTCCTAAAAATAAAGTTTAACCAGAATTCAGTGTTGTTGCAGTGTGGATTTCTCCATTCCTTCCCACTTCCCTCCTCCCTGCCTCCCCACCCCCGCTGTCAGTCTGTGTTCCATTTACCACTGAGCATGCTCAGTCCTAATTTATCTGCTTCACAGTTTCAGTTTAGGCTTTTTTCTTTAAATATCTTTCTATCTTTACTTTGCTAAATTGTGATGTTTCCCCAATCTGTTCAAGCTTTCTTCTTGTGTGCAGATGGTGCTGGTATGATTACCTAAGTCAGGGAACTCATTTCTGAACACCAGAAATAAAGAGATTAGGAGTGAACACAGAAAGGAATCAATAGAAGACTTGGATATAGGCATTTTAAAAAATGTGTTTATCTGTCATATCAAGAATATAAATATTGGTGCTGGTGCTGATGCAGGGGTTTAGAATTGGCCTTTCTTCCAGAAAAATCAAAGGCTGTTTTAAAGTCTTTCCATATGCTGGAAAATCACAACACCCAGCTTATCTCTGTACAATTAGCTATTTGCATGAAACCATGCAGAGTGGATTCAGATAAATGCCACATAACTCTGCAGCATCTTCCGGAAAGGCTTTGTGCAAAACCGTATTACAATAATCATTTTACTGCCTTGTTAATCATCAGAACAGTTTGATGATTAGTGATATCTAGTTCATAAAAGGAAAGTGAAGTTGATTCATATTTGTACATCTAAAAATTACCATTACCAATATTTTTTGCAAATGTCTTAGCCCCCTGATATTAATTGCAAACTTTTAGATTTCCCCTACCCTGACTTATAACAGTTTGTTCAGTGACCATTCAAAGTTACAACGGCACTGAAAGAAGTGACTTATGACCATTTTTCACAATTACGACTGTTGCAGCATTTCCATGATAGTGTGATCGAAATTCAGATACTTGGCAACTGGTTCATACTTACAACCGTTGCTATGACCTGGGGTCATGTGATCATTTTTTCTGTCCTTCTGACAAGCAAAGTCAGTGGGGAAGCCAGATTCACTTAACAACTGGGTTACTAATTTATCGGCTGCAGTGATTCACTTAACAACTGTGGCAGGAAAGGCCATAAAATGGGGCAAAACTCACTGAACAAATGTCCCATTTAACATCAGAAATGTTGCACTCAGTTGTGGTCATAAGTCGAGGACTACCTGTAAAAGAAATGAAATTGCAGCCAACACGTTAGAAGGCAAAACAGCATTATTTCTTCTTTAAAAAGGCTTCTTGGCCACGTATGGGTATCCTTAGAAAATAAAATCTTTGAACGGCCATCTATCTAGCCTGAAAAAAGACAAGGGAAGCTTCAATGAGAGAGATCATCTGGGAGAGAAATGAAGGAGAGCAAAGAACCCATCTTAACATCTTGTTTTCAGTTAAATGAGTGTTTTGCTTTTGGCCTTGATGAATGAGTAAATCTTATTCATTGCAGCCATTTTGTGGGAATGTCCACAGCAGGTTCTCCAAATTTCCCAAGTGCTCACTGGCTCAAAAAACATTACCTAGCTGTGCTCTAAATTACATAGGGACCTTCCATAATTACAAAAGCTCCATAGGAAAGAAATTAATTTTCAAGGTGTGAGGGGCATGAGCCACAAGCCACTGGGAATGGGGGGAGAGGTAGCGGTGAGACTAACAAACACATTCCATATTTTCCTCTGCATGCAGAAAGGAGTGAACAACTGTCTGAAAAAAACCTGACCATCATAGCAGAAGAGTAATTGCCTAGGCATGCAGTTACACTTACCTGAAAAGAAAAGGGGGAGGGGGAGGAAAGAGAGAGATGAGGGTGGGGGGGATGTATCTGTTCCAGAAAGAATCTGTACTTTCATTTTTCCAAATATTACAGTGATGCAGAAGAGCACTGAGGTTGCAAATAAATGAGTTTATGTTACACACCGCTGTCAGTAATAAAATTATATCACAGAGTTTCACTTTTCAAGGAATTCACTGGCTTTGTTTATACTAACACAGCAAGCTACTTTAGTTTTATTTTTTTTAAACTTATATATACAAGTCATAATATGCAGCCTGAGTCCTAACAGGCCTAAAATATCATTATTGCGGAACTGAATGCTGGTGGCCACATCAAAGCTTCTGTGGCTATTTTCTCCTCCTCACAATAATTTGAAGTGCTCACAGATGTTTTCTAGAGCTGATGTCAGTGTTCAAAAACAGTTTCATGGGACTCAGTGACTTTCCATGGGCTTTTGATGAACTGCAGGTGCCAAAATAGCACTTACAGTGAATTTATCTAGAAAGGGAAGATGAGAAAACATTCTGAAAGCCTGGAAATTCTGTCCAATGACATTTTCTGAAATTGATATTTACACTAGACGAAAAGTTGGCTAAAAGTAGTATGAAGTGTATTATAGGATGTTGGTGATTTGGGAACCAAGATTTATGAAAATAGGATTTTGTTGTAGGACAAGACTTTGAAAGGTATGGTTGTTTTGAACAATTTGGGAAAAATGATAGATATGTTGCTCTAGCCATGTACTGTTCAGTGAGTGCATAACATAAACTGGTTGTTAATAAAAACCGAAATTCATGTATTGCTAGACCTCTAAGAGGCTGGAAAGAAGCACTCTAGTTTTATTTTTAGTATTTGCAATGCACAAACTCTACTCACAATTTTTGTGCATTGTTTTTGGTTGTATCTACTGTATTTTTCGGACACACCGGAGTATAAGACGCATCTAGATTTCGAAGAGGAAAATAAGAAAAAAAAATAGTTTTTGGCCTCCATGCATCCAGTTTTTGGCCTCCATGGCCCCCAGGAGCACTCTGCAGGCCTCCCAAAACCTCTGCGTGTCCTGTTTTTGTGAAAAACGGCCCTGTTTTTGGTCTCCTGAACCCCCCACATATCCCATTTTTGGCCTCCCCAGCCCCCAAGAGCACTCTGTAGGCCTCCCAAACCCTCTGCACATCCTGTTTTTGCAGAAAATGGGTCCGTTTTTGGCAAAAATGGGAAATGCGGGCTTTGTGTGTGTATGTTTTGGGAGGCCAAAAACAGGGCCATATTCGGTCTATAAGATGCACCATTTCCACCCACTTTTTTTGGGGGGGAGTGTATTTTATAGTCCGAAAAATACAGGTCATCTTTCTGTGATGAAGAGTTTTGGATGCCACTTATACAGGACCCTGGGTTTATCCAGTGAAGGAAGAGTAAAAGTGCCTGGAATTACAAGGACAAAGCTGATGTGCACATCTTCTCTCTCTACTTATTCAGGCAAAAATGTCTGAATACTAATTTTGCTTCCATCATAACCATTTGAAAACCAATGCAAAATAGTATTTTATTCTTATCTAAAACACCCAATTTTTGTCAACAGTGCATGCCTTCAAGGCAGTGTTGACTCATAACAACGGAGTTTTCTTTGCAAGGTTTTTGGAAGTGATTTGCCATTTTCCTCTTCCTACTGGAGAGGGAGGGAAGGAGGGAGGGAAGGGAACACACACACACACACACACACACAGAGAGAGAGAGAGAGAGAGAGAGAGAGAGAGAGAGAGAGAGAGAGAGAGAGAGAGACTCGCTCAAGGTCATTCTTGATGCCAAAAGGTACAAGTAGTCTCCAGTTTTCTAGCCTGCTGCTTTAACCACTATCACAAAATGGGTCCCTTTATTAATAGAAATGATTTTTAATAAACAATAATTAAATCTGTTACGATATCAAATGGCCCAGAGATATGTGAGAGAGTGATTCAGAATCACCTACAACTTGATAACTAATAAGTTAAAAAGTTAAACTTCTAACTTGTATTTTCCTATGCACTAATAAGCACTTATTAATGTGTAATGGTATGTGACAATGACCTTGGGAGATGGAGAAAGAGCCACAGCCAGGGCAATGGTTGGATAAGAGGCAGTTCAGCCTGCAGTAGGAATGTGGATGTGGCAAACAGTTTCAGTTGGCAATTTCCCTAGTTTTTTGAGCAGTAAAAGTGGCAGGAGAGAAATGTACTTCCAGACTTGCAAAAATTTGTTAATGTAAAGTAGAATTAGTTCAATTGGGCCTGCTTATTGTCTGAACTATCCTGCGAGGTTGACAATATGTTCTGGCAAAAGTGGAAGACAAGCAACCTTGTTATTAGTTCTGTTGCTTTTGCTATACTTTGGATTCAATTAGAACTGTTTGAGTTTTTTTGCAGTATCTTCTATTGTTAACGTTATGATGATATGGATAGAAAGAAATAATAAAGCAGAACATCCATTTTTTAGAAAAATAATGAAATCTGCTTTGTATTTAAAACACTAGGAAACCAAGAAACTTCAAAGCTATTCAATAATGAGGTCAGTGAGTCTATTTCAAAGTGCCTTCCTTCGGGAGTCCGCAGCTAAATTGTTTCAGATTTAATTAAAGAAAATTCCCTGAAACTTTGTCCAAGTCTTCCAAATCCCTGCAGCCACACAATATTTGAACTGAATGCCTTTAAATTGTCTTTCCAAATGTCCTTGTAATTTAAGTTTTGTCAGTTTTGTCCTTGCGGATAATCTTGAGCTTCTCCATTCATCTAGTGCTAACAGAACAACTCAAAATGCATAGTGTCTTACCACTTTTCTGCTTCATACGGAGAATCTACAAAATACAATGCATGTAGAATGATTCTGAATCTTTTTATGCAGTGGTGAAGTTATGAGTAAGGATATTATTTAGGGCATTGGCATGATAATTGCTTTAGAAATGCTTTAAATTATACTCCACGTGGATGTCAGAAGATAAGACCATTCAAGCATAGACAGACACAGTTTTGCTGGAAGCAGGTTGGAAGTTCCAAATATCAGGCAGTCAGAACAAAAATTTCCTGGACATTTTATGATGGGCAGATGGGGAAAATGATACGGCGTTTGTATTTTAATAGTGTTTTTCTATGTGTTTGGCACAGAGTGCCAGTTTCCTCTTTCACCATCCTTTCCAAATCATTCTCCATCTCATTCCAATAGTTAGGCTAATACTGGTTACTTACCCAATTAACAATTATAATGAATTATTTTAAAAAGTTTTTAAAAAAAGTATCTGTAGGTATAATATCCTCCTCCTTCTCCTCCCCTCATATTATGAAGGAGGTCTTGAGATGACATCTGTATTGATAATAGCCAAATGTCTCTAACGCTTGATTTCTAAAAGCTCACCGATAGCACCTCAAACATGTCTCCTGTCCAGATATTATATTAATTAATTCATTCATTCATTCATTCATTCATTCATTCATAATTGAACTTCTATGCTGCCCATCTCACCATGGTGACTCTAGGCATCTTACAGTCATATAATTAAAATACAATATAAAATGTATTTAGAATAACTATGTGATAAAATAATAAGTAAAAACTTTACCTTTAAAATTCAGTTAAAATTTGATTAATCAAGATGAGAGGAAGGGACCAAGTGTGCATGGGGATGAGGTGGTGTCTAATTCATTAAGCACCTCTAAGATGCCACTCCCTTATTGGGAGTGCATTTGGAATCATCAAAGACAGACATTAAACAGGGACTTTGTGGAAATGCCTTCTTTCTTTCTTTTTTTTTTTCAGTCATGAAAGATTGGAGGAATGTGCTTTTAGTACACAGAAGTTTCTTAAAAATATTCAAGAATCCTTGTGATATTTGGTAACAGAGTCAGGGCTGAATGTACCATACAATGAACAATAGAGGAAACTAGATATGCTTAACCTAACAATGAGAAAGACTAAGGATGATAGTCTTCTAGTACTTGAGGGTCTGTCACAGAGAAGAGTGGATTCACCTATTCTTCAAAGCACCTGAAGTTAGGATAAGAAATAACAGGTGGAAGATCTTTAAAGAGAGATCAGCTAGAACTAAGAAGAAATTCCTGACAATGAAAACAGTTAATCCGTAGAACTACTTATCTCTGGAAGTTGTTGGTTCTCCATCATTGGATGTTTTCAAGAAGAAATTGGACAGCCATTTGTCCAGAATGGTATAGGGTCTCCTGCTTGAGCAGGGGATTGGATTAGAAGACCACCAAGGTCTCTTCCAACCTTATTATTCTATGTTCTAGTTAACTCACCAGGACCAATAGCATAATCCTTCAGCAGTTTTACAGAGATTAAAATTCCATGAAAGTTGTCAAGCAATTGCAGAATAAGTGTCTCCATTGACAGTACTTTGTTATAAAAACAAAAGGAAAGTATTACAATTTTCTTATATAGTAGTTGGCTAGAAACAGCTTCATAATATTTTCTTCATCTGTCCTCCCTATTCTTCTGATCCCACAGCACAATTTCTACTAATGGCTGGACCACCTCTCTTAGATTAATCAGCATACAGAAAATATTTAGTAAAAGAGATACCACAATGCAGGGGTGAAATCTACTTACCTTCCCTACC
Organism: Masticophis lateralis; assembly: GCA_030761175.1. Classification (NCBI taxonomy): domain Eukaryota; kingdom Metazoa; phylum Chordata; class Lepidosauria; order Squamata; family Colubridae; genus Masticophis; species Masticophis lateralis. The sequence continues at coordinate 23,850,054 of JAUDYJ010000004.1, read as the reverse complement.
GGTTCAGAAGTGCAGGCGCTGCATGTCATGTGCATGCGCAGACCCTCTGTGCATGCGCAAACCCCTCTGTGCATGCGCAGAGGGTAAAAAACAGGTTACTTCCTGGTTAAAATCAGTAAGTAACGACGATTGGGTGGGTGGGCAGAGCCTCGCGCTACCATCGCTACCGGTTCTCCGAACCACCCGCCATTTTTTTTTATTATTTGATTTATATGCCACCCTTCTCCGGAGACTCAGGGCGGCTTACAATGCATTAAGCAATAGCCTTCATACTTTTGTATATTTATACAAAGTCAGCTTATTGCCCCCACAATCTGGGTCCTCACTTGACCCACCTTAGAAAGGATGGAAGGCTGAGTCAACCTTGAGCCTGGTGAGATTCAAACTTACAGTAATTGCAGGCAGCTGAATGTTAATAACAGGCTATTAGTCTGCTGCGCCACCAGGTTCTTCTCTTCTTCTTTGGTCAAACCGGTCCAAACCGGTAGCATTTCACTCCTGCCACAGTGCCATAATATACATACTGTCTGATGGATACTGACTCACTTCAGCCCATAGGTAGTCCATAGCAGCCTTGTTCATAGTTTGCCAATTGAGAAATGGGTATAACAAAATATAATGTGCTTTTAGTTGATTAAATAAACTTGATAAACTGAAAACCATCTGTTTCTCAAGTGTCTATAGAATGTCTCCTATCAGATCCAGCCTTCTATTGCTAGTGTGTGTAATAAATTTGTATTTGTGTATAGTGATAAATTTTGTAATACTTTGCATCCAAATCAATATATCAGTTTTGAGCTGCAACATTTCCCTTGAAACAGAAAATTGTCCAATCCAAGCTGAAGGGTTTTTTGGCCTTAAAAAGAGATGTTAGGATTATTTTAAAGTGTGCATTCCAGCAACATTTTCTAAACAGCTCTATAGAAAATGCGCATCTGCTTTAAAACGCTGGCATGTATTGTCCTGCTATTATGCAATACAGCTGCCTCTCCTCTTTTGCTGTCATAATTTTTTTTTAAAAACAGAGCAGCAATTTAGAGAGTTTCATCTCTGGCATTTTGAAATATAATGACACTCCACTCAAACAATAAACTTTTGCTACAATTATATATTTAGTGACAGCCCACAGTTCAGTATGGAATATATTCAGATTTGGTTCATTTCTTTTGGCTTTCTGAGAGTTTCCCCAAAAGTAGCTCAGGTCATGCTGAGAAGCAACATTAAACCTTCAAAATGACTTTCAAGATCATTTGGGAGATCAGCTGCACTCAATCCAACCTGTCATTTAAAACTATTGTAACAAAGGTACATGCTTTTAACAGGACGGTGGTACTAAGAATAAAAAATAATATCATGGAAAGCCTAGGGAGATGACCAAGATGATTAGATGTAGTGTTCAGATGAGGGAATGGTTGAGATGACCTACTAGTTAAATTTAAGTACCTTACTGTGCAAGTGAAGACTTCATCCGAAACAGTGGATATGATTCTTGGCAGACATATGCTATTAGTATTGTTTCCACTTACATTCTATGTGTATATTTGCATATAAACCACTTAGCTTACTTAATTTGCAGGCTAGTAAGGTAATGCTTAAAATTCTGCAATCTAGAGTTCAACATGGAAGTAAAATTGCCAAATATAAAATTGGGATTCAGAAAATGCTGGGTACCTATAACATTGTTAGTATCCAATGGATAATTGAAAGGCAAGGTGGTTTTAAAAATATACCTACTTCTTCTTTAAATATTATAAACAGTGGTGACTGGATATTCCATATCAAACATCAATACCCTGTAAAAACCTGGATATATGAAATCCAAGAAAATGGTGTACAGTGATCAGAAAACCACAATTAGAATGAAATTTGACCACCTAAATGTTCATAACTGGGAAAGGAATACACCAAGGTTATAAATTGTCACTGGATTTATTTATATGCAGAATATATGATAAATGTGGGAATAGAAATTGGAATTAAAATTGTTGGAAGACACATTGATTAAACTTAGATACGTTAATGACATACTTTGATGGTTGAAAGCAAGAAAGACTTAAGGAATCTCTTGCTGAAGATAAAAGAATAGAATGCAAAAACTCTATGCTATTGAACATTGTCATGATATTCTGTATTAAATTAAGTAGTTTCACAATTAGAATAATGTAGCTGAATCTGTACCACTTAGAAAGGGCTGTAAAGCACTGTGAACTGGTATATAAGTCTAAATACTATTGCTATTAATCATACAAATTTTCTTTATATGGGAAAGGAGGAGAAACAATTTGGAAATGCCTTTCCATGGTGTTTTTATTTACAAGTTTATTTGCAGAAATGTCTAAATGTTAAATATTTAAACCTCCAATTATCTCACTAATTGAAGAATAATTTTACCTCATTAAAATGTTTTTATTGAGAACTCTTACTAGTTAGCCAAATCAATACTATGGTTTTAAGTACACATGCATTGTATTCATCTGACCTTCTCATTTATTGTTCACAGTTATCAACCACCTGTCTCCACCTGTGGCATTTTAATTATGTACTCTGAGATAGAAAACAATACTGCAGTTAAATGCAGGGACTGCTGACAGAAGACTAAAGGAAAAGCAGAACAGAGGCTTGTACATGAGCCAACAATTCAGGATTTATTCTTCTTCTTATACTAGCCATAGGAAATATGATGCCTTCTACTTGATAACATAGTATGTTAAAAAAATAACCATGGCTAGAAATGTTTGTACACTATGCATAACATGATAGCATTTCTTGACAAATTAAATAAGTTCCATATTGTAAAATTTTAACAAGGTCCTCATTTATAGAAAAAAAAATACATTGTTTGTTCCATCCAGAGATAATCTGATACAATTTGTTTTGTCTGCTCATATAATAAAGTTGCTTACTGATGCTTGACGGTCTGAGATTTAATGTTTATAGAGTTTGTGTTCATGCAGGGCAACCTAACAAATAAATAACACTTTTTGCTTTCTTCTCCCTCATTTCCCCTAATCAATCAGAATAAATGTATAATTAAGAAGCTTCGTAACGAATGCTGCAAGTAGCTTTTGAAATGGTCGCACAATGGAAAAAGACGCACCTGCTTTAACCATTTAGAAACAGGTACGCACCTCTTGTTCAGCCTTGTACAGAATTCCATTGATCTAGACCAGGGGTCTTCAACCTTAAACACTCAAAGAGCCATTTGGACCAGTTTCCCACAGAAAAGAAAACACCGGGAGCCACAAAACCCTTCCTGTGCCTGACTATTTCTTGAGCGGCCACAGAACTAGCACATGTAGTTGAATTAAATGTTCTGTTTTATTCTAAAACATTTCTTTTCTTGGATTTATCCATGGTTGACCTACCGGGCGTTGAAAAGCTCAATAAATCGCATGCCAGCGGGTGTCGCACATTGGTGATTGTGATGCATATTTTGAGTGACAGGGAGCTGCAGCAGAGAGGTGAAAGACCCATATGTGGCTCCAGAGCTGCAGGTTTCTGACCCCTGATCTAGACGTTATTCCAGAAAGCCTACTTTAATCATTTGCCACCTACACATTTAAAACCTTTTTTTAAAAAATAAGTGTTCTCAGATTACAAATACCTGGTGAATGGAGCTTGGTGGCTGCCACTATCAGCCTCTTGGGGGATGAAATGGTAGGCCTGCTGCTTTCCTGATCTTTCTGTCCTTCTTTTTTTGGCGCTGTAAGAAAAAGATATATGTATATGATTGAACATGAAACATACAAGAATAACAGAATAGGAAGGGACCTTGGCGGACTTCTAGTCCAACCTCCTGCCCAGGCAGGAAACCTTATACTATTTCAGACAAATGGTTGTCCAATCTCTTCTTAAAAACTTCCAATGTTGGAGTACCCAAAACTCGTTCTAACTGTCAGGAAATTCCTCCTTAGTTCTAGGTTGGGTCTCTCCTCGATTAATTTCCACCCATTGCTTCTTGCCCTGCCTTCAGTACTTTAGAGACTAGGTTGATCCCCTCTTTTTTGTGGCAGCTCCCGAGATATTGGAACGCTACTAATAAGTCACCCCTTGTCCTTCTTTTCATTAAACTAGACATACCCAATTCCTGCAACCGTTCTTCATAAGTTTTAGCCTCTAGTCCCCTAATCATCTTTGTTGCCCTTCTCTGCACTCTTTCTAGAGTCTCAACATCTTTTTTATATCATGGCAATCAAAACTGGATGCAGGAGTCCAAGTGTGGTAAAGTGGTATTTAATACTTCATGTGAATAACTTCACAGTTACAGGTGGGCACTCTAGGAATTTTACTTCATATTCCATAGGTAAATTCATTAAATGGGTGAAGAAGATTCTATCTTTAGATATATCACATATATATATCCTAGCGTCACTCCCTCAGTTGCTCCATCAGTTGATGGAGATTTCCCCTGGACAGAATAAATTTAGCTTCCTTTCTTTATTGCTAAGTCACTGAATAAAGCTTATTTCAAGAACCTCTTTTGAACATTAGGAGAAAGAAAGAGTATGAGTCAAAATACACAGAAGACTTTAGGCAGGTTGGTTTGTGAACCACCATCATAGATTAATTAGATCACAGGCCAGATTTCCCTTATGTGTCTTAAATCAATTTGCTACTCACAAAAATACAAGTTTCTTTACTATTTAGGAATTGAGAATGAAAGAAAAATAGTTTGATAAGATATACTGCCTTATAAAGCATTGCTGGCCTTATAAATTATTAAACCACAATTTGAATAAAACACAGATGCTTTTGAAGAAACCGAGTAAGATTTATGTTTAGAATCTCACTGGTGTAGTAAATCAGATGCTAGACTGGCACCAGGGGAGACTCAGGTCTAGTCCATTCTCAGCCATGACTAAGGATGAGTTTGGGCCAGCCCTTCTCTTTTAATACAACCCTAATCCTAACCCTAACCCTAACCCCAGAGTTATTTTGTGTGAAAACAAGGAACAGGAGATATATGGTTTACTATTGTAAGTTGAAGACTAAAAAGGTAAAGGTTCCCCTCGCACATATGTGCTAGTTGTTCCCAACTCTAGGGGGCAGTGCTCATCTCTGTTTCAAAGCCGAAGAGCCAGTGCTGTTCAAAGACGTCTCCATGGTCATGTGGCTGGCATGACTAAATGCTGTTACCTTCTCACCAAAGGTGGTCTCTATTTTTCTTCTTCATTTTTTACATGCGTTCGAACTGCTAGTTTGGCAGAAGCTGGGACAAATCATGGCAGCTCATCCCATTACACAGCACTAGGGATTCAAACTGCTGAACTGCTGATCTTTCAATCGATAAGCTCAGCGTCTTAGCCACTGAGCTACCGCGTCCCACTAGCTTAGGACTACCTGTATATTAAAACCTTTATTTCTAATACTTTGCAGTTCAGGCACCAAAAACATGACCTTATGAAGCATTAAAAAAGTAAGAATATTTTTGTTCTACTTTTCTGTATTAGGAGGATTAAAACCCCTTATTAATATTTCTTTGCAAAAACTTCATAAAGTCTGGAAAATTATTTAAAGAAGTAAAAGGGAACTTCTAGCACACATGCCAAAAAGAGAGCTTCGGATAAGTGCAATAAAAGAGAAAAGGATCCACCAGGTTAAATTCTTAAAGTCCCATTACAGTCAGTAGGGTTTTAATAGACTAACTATGAAGAACTGCAGAGTAAGGAAGTACAAAGAGATTGTTCAGTCTGAAATGCATAGAAAACCTACAGAATTATTTATAATCCATTTGAATGTAAAAGGAAATGTTCAGCCAAGTGGCACATAGTTAACTGACTAAACTGGTTGAAAGTGCACTTAAAGTAGCTTGTGGGTTAGCTGCTTTACTGTATATTGCTCTGTAGAATTAAAAAAATTCTACAGAGCAACACAGTTCCAGCAAATCTCTAAACTTTATTAATGTGGAACTAAAAAAACCCATCACATGTACGGATTCCCATGCAATCTTTTCACTTTCCAGACTTTTTAAATTTTATGATGTATTTGAGCAAATTTGTTTTTATGTGCTTTATATGTTGAAACCACCAGTTTACCTAAATTTCCCTTATTTTCTTTCAGAAAAAAAATCTGAAAATCCATGAATCCACCTTAATAGGGCCAAATCTGGCGGGATCAGAGGCAGTCATCTCAGGTTCTAGCTCTCCTTCACCCCTAGCAATTTATTTCATGACCTTAGGTGAATCATTATCCCAAGCTCAACCCTACTCACAGGATTCCCTACTATGAGGGGAAAATAAGAATACAATTAGAATACAATTACAAATAAGAGGAGGAAGGAATATTGTGTGGTGTTGATGCCTTGAGTTATTGGAAGGAAGGAAGGAAGGAAGGAAGGAAGGAAGGAAGGAAGGAAGGAAGGAAGGAAGGAAGGAAGGAAGGAAGGAATCTTGACTCTCTAATTCCCAGAATTCGACAATGTGGCTGGGAAATCTACAGAGTATAATCACAACAGAACTAGAATCACAACTGAGGCTGTGCTAAACTCTACAAGAAATTTGCAGTGCTTTATTATTTATTTATTATTCACAATAATAGTCCTTATTATACTGGAACTGCAGCAATAGCAAAAGCACTTAGACTTATATACCGCTCCATAGTGCTTTACAGCACTCCCTGAGTAGTTTACAAAGTCACCTATTGCCCCCCCCTTTCCCCCCCCACAATTTTGGGTCCTTATTTTATTGATCCTGGAAGGACAGAAGGCTGAGTCAGCCTTGAACCTGTAGAACAAATTAGAAAGTTTTGAAACCATATTTAACCAGGCTACTTTTCCCAGCTAATTTATCATTTTTTTTTACACAATCAAAATCACTCTAAAGCAGTTTGTATGAATAATCTCAAATATCTAGTTGAAAATATCAATGTGAAATTATTGATATAAAAGCATATATCAAAGGAGTTAGTCCTATAATAGACCGTTATATTAGTACTAACATGCTATTAATGTATGAATGTAATGTATTAATGAACATCAGGAATTAGATAACTCCTTAATCTAATGTACTATATGCAGGTATCTTTAGTATCTAAATTCCCTACAGAAGGTTGAACTCCATAAATAAGATCTGGCTATGTATGCCTGATAAGTCCCAGTACAAGATGAAATTTATCATATCTCCTGTGCTCAAAATACGTTTCTTCTCTTTTGCCAATTTTAATTACTTAATTCATCCCACTGATAACTGATTCCGAGACATAGAATCAAGTTCTTCCAAGCATGTAAACAATGGTGGGAACAAGCTAGCAGGCAAGGGAGACAAATCCAGACATAGCAGTGGTGAAATCCAAATTTTTTTACTACCAGGTCTGTGAGCATGGCTTGGTGGGTGTGGCAGGGGAAGGATACTGCAAAACCTCCATTCCCAGCCCACCCCAGGAGAAGGATGTTGCAAAATCCCCATTCCCACCCCACTCTGGGGCCAGCCAGAGGTGGTATTTGCCAGTTCTCCAAACTACTCAAAATTTCCACTACCGGTTCTCCGAACTACTCAAAATTTCCACTACCGGTTCTCCAGAACCTGTCAGAACCTGCTGGATTTCATTCCTGAGACATAGCCATATAAAGCAAAAGGGAATAATCTTGTCCTCTCCTTCTCTTGAGGAAAAACAATGCTTGTCTTAAAAATTCATACTTCGGAGCGGGAAGGAAGAAAACTTAGGGCAAAAAAACGGACAAATGTGATGGAGGAGAAGCTGAAAGAAGTGGAGTTTACCAGCTCTTCCTGACAAGCAAACTTGTCAGGAAGAGCTGACAAGTGTAGACTACTTATTGGCTTATTGACAAGCCAATAAGTAGTCTATGTTTGGAACAATCTATCCACTGAAATGTTTTTAAATGTTAAAAATTAACTAGTGGAATTTCCAAACTGAATGCCAAACCATTGGGGTGGGGTGGGGTGGAGAGATGGTGTAGCTTTCTGTAAAGAGGTTGTCATTTTATCTCTTCTTCCCTCTAGTCTGATAACCACAAGTAATCCTATTCTTCATGAATAATGAAGCACTGCAGCACGCCTTATTTGAAACAAAAATGAGAAAAGGAAGACATAGGAAATATTATTTGGGTTGAAAAAATAATTCAATTCTGTTCTCACTAGAAAATTAACCAGTCACCTGGGGTGGGGGTGGGGCACAAGATACAGTAGAGGAAATAAGAATAAATAAGCAAATACAGACACAAGATGATGATTGTTAGCCTGGAAATCAGTTCTTATCCTTTCCCTTTTGTTTCTTGACCTTCATGAGTCCCACCACCCTGTGAAAATCATGAGGTTTTATTCCTTTTCTTGCAAAAAAAAAAATGTTCTTTTTTATTCTTTGGAACTACATGTAAATTTTAAAACACGTTTTTCAATCACCACACAGAAACATGAACTCCGAAACTAGACAGAAGCAGTCTCCATGCAATAAAACTAACCCTTTTCCTGCTGAAAATCCACTACTTAAAATCTACTATTTTAATAATAAATTAAATTAAAAAAAACAAGGAAAAAGAAATCGATTCTTTTAAGGAGCAAACCTGAAGGAAAAGAGTTATCTCTTCTGATTCTCTCACTACACCATAGTCCTGATCAGGATAGGCAAGTCACAGAACAAAAGCATATTTTTCTTCCTTTAATTTTGAATGGCCATAATAATAAAACAAAAGTTGAGTTGACTCCTTCTCCCCAGATCAAACTCAAATCATAACATGTGTGTGTCTCTCTCTCTGTGTGTGTGTAAATAAAGACATTTTGCAGTTGTTTTATGCAGATATAACTGTTTAAGGATGGATAAAGGAAAAGATATTTAGTAACAATAGAGTATAATTAGGTAAAAAAAGTGCTATGCCATGAATTAAAATAGCTGCTTTTATTATTCTATTACACTAAAGCTATGCCAATTAGTGGCCAACTTTTGGCTCCAGTTCAAAGTGTCAGTTTTGAACTTTTAACGGATTTTATGGCACTGGACCTGAAAACCTGGGTGGCTTGTTGTAACTTGGAGACGGCCAGTGATAGGTTGCCTCTGGTTTGGACCGGTTCTATAGAACCGATAGTAAAACTGGCGGGAGGCTCTGCCCACCGACCCCAACGCCATCAGGAGGCTTCTGCACAGAAGCGCATGCGGCCCCGTTGCAAACTGGTAGTAAAGGTAAGTAGAACTCACCCCTGGAGAGGGCTTCCTGAAGGAAAGTCCACCTTTTCAACTGAGGCAGTGCTACTTGTGAAAGATGACAATCCTTAATGTCTCCAAAGCTGTGGAGAGTCTTTGAAGAGAAGATTCCCAAGAGCAATTTTAATGTCCTTTTAGACTTAGGATATGTTCCTCATATGTACTTTTTATCTTTTCATACTTCCACAAGTTATTATTAACGACAGACAATGATGTGTTTACCATGCTACCTATTTGTATACATATTTTAACTGATGGTACTCGTAATTCACATTGACAGCTCCAGTGAATTCTAAACTCCTGATGCCCCACCTCCAAAGCTTACTGCTAAAGGTCCTCCTGCCTGCCATCAGTGGGAAAGGAACCATCAGAGATAGCTTTTCATTTCCTAATTGACTGGCAAGCCAAGATCTTTTTAAAAGCTTGTGCTTTCTTTAAAATTATTGGTTGCATTATCTCCACAAGTGGCTCTGCAAGAATAATTTATTTCAATAGAATTAAAGGACAAGTTCCAAATCATCTGGTGCTTCTATTCTAACCATCTCCTCCTCCTCCTAATCTATTTCTTTGACATGCGAGTGATGCCCCAAATTTGCACAGAAGGATGGTTTAATGCAGTGAATCCAATTAAAGCTGCTCATTCCAGAGAACGGAAGAAAACCAATCAGCTCATGTCATCAAAACAATTTGCATAGCAATTATTTTCCAATACTGTGTCATAGCATGTAAGATGCTTCTTTTCTGTTGCTTTGGTTTTGGATGGCTCAAATTTGTGGGGTGATGCAAAATGATGAGATTTATGTGGGGTTAATTAAAGATGCCTCATTTGGATGACAATCAGATTCTATAAAATATCATTGTTTGCCCCACCATGTTTGTTTTAAATAAGACTGCACAGGTAAAATTGGGTGGGGTTTTTTTTTTTACTTATTAGTATATTTGATGTTCCTTTACCAAATGATTCCTTATTTACTCCTTATCACAAGGATTTAACTTACTCAAATCTTTATACATTGGGGCTGTTCCAACTTGAAGGTGGTTAGTGGACTAGTAAGATCCCATCCTCACTTCTATTGTATTCTGGTGTCTAATTTATCTAATCTCTATTGATTCTAGTATTTAATCTTTTCTACTTTTGCTTTTAGGATGTTGTCAGCTGCACAGAGTCATTTGACAATGAGATGGGTGGCATATAAATTTAATAAAAAATAATAAATAAATTTGTATATCCAAAGTTCCTTTCTTGCAGAAGTCTGAAGCTAAAATATGCACCCATCCATTAATTGACTAGAATACTGATACCTTCCATACACTATTTTGAATGTATGGGAAAAGAGATTTCCCCCCCCCAGAAAAACCTATCCAAGTTTTGGAAATTGTTTGCTGTACCTCATTGAAACATAGATTGTAGTTTCCTGGGTTGGTCTATCAGAATTTGTAGAAAAATCACAATTTATTAATATGACCAAGATTTATTAATATGATGAAGGATCAGCAACAGAATCTGTAGACAGTGCACTGCGGATCTTAACTTTTTGACCATCATTTTTGACAGTAAGATGTGCAAAAATATCTTGGATGTTGGAGTACTACTATGCAGAATTCAAGTTCTTAATAGAAGATAATGTATGTGGCTCAGATTGAACTGTGGAATCCTTGGTAAATTCTATGCTTGATTGTTTGCTTGCTAATGTTTCATTACCAGACTAGATAACATCTTCAGACCAGTTAGTCTGGCAATAAAATGTTGGCAAACAAACAACCAACTTCAGAGAACACCAAGAACTCAAAGTTCTTCAATGTTCTTCTCTTTTTGGATTCCCTATTCATTTCCTCTCCTCCTTGCCTTGCTCACCACTGCCCGTGTTCATTCATTAGTCCACTCTTTTAAGGAAGAATCTTCCCTTATTATTTTTGTAAAGGAAAGAAAGGAAAAAGATAGGATTTATCTTACATGATCTATTTTTGATAAAGGCAACTAAATTTAGGAAGCACAGCATAGACTTCAAGATGCTTACAATGGCCTGTTTTATTATCTTCTTCAACATCTTTCCAAGTACTGATGTTAGGTAAATTAATTAGTAGTACTTGGGATCTACCTTTCCCTTCCTTTTCCCTCCTATAAGTAAGAAGGTAGGAGACCAAAATGCCCACCTCAACTTTTTGGAATAGAAAATTATCACCATAAGTAATCAGGAATTTATTTGACATTTTGCATTTGGTGGAGTTAGTTTGCTAACAGATGTAGTTAAAATCTATCATCATAACAACTTCAAAGTGTTTCTAGATGCATACAATACATCCTAAAAGTAGAGGAAAATAATAAAACTTATAATGAAAAGAAGCATAGTATTATATATTTTCTTTCCATACAAGCCATCTGTAGTAGGAAAAGTAGGACTGTGCCAGTCTTTCCAAAACAGTGCTGCATAATGCACACATGCAACACATGTAATATATATACATGTACATATATATACATGCATGTAAAATGGTTGTATATGCATATACAATATATGTTGAGATCATTAAAAGCAGCTTTGAAGCAGCCATATGAGCCTGGAAAAAGACACACTTGCTGTAATGTTCCAAAGAAGTACTTTGCTTGCACAGCTTTTGTTATCAAACACAACCTTTGAAGCAGTGGTGAAATTCAATTTTTTTTTACTACCGGTTCTGTGAGCGTGGTGGCTTTGTGCGCATGGTGTTGCTTAGTGGGCATGGCAGGGGAAGGATACTGCAAGATCTTCATTCCCACCCTACTCCAGGGGAAGGATATTGCAAAATCTCCAGTTCCTCCCCATTCTGAGGCCAGCCAGAGGTGGTATTTGCCGGTTCTCCGAACTACTCAAAATTTCCACTACTGGTTCTCCAGAACCTGTCAGAACCTGCTGGATTTCACCCCTGCTTTGAAGTATTTACACAGCCTTCATGGAAAGGATCTGCAGACATAAAGTGCGATATTGTACTGAGTTGTCCATTGCAAAGTTTGCATTTGATATTTGCATTCCATGAAACTTTATACAGTGTAACAAGCTTAAAAATAACCTCATAATTAGCATGTTCTGCATCTGGTTTCTTCTGAGCTAATACAAGGATTGTATTTGCAATGCAATAACTAACCACAATCTCAGTATTCCCAAAGAATCAGTCCCAGATTCCTGGTTAAATGCCAAATATATTTCTCTCTTGCTCTCTCCCTCTCCCTCTCCCTCCCTCTCCCTTCTCCTTCCCTCCCTCCCCCCCTCTCTCTCGCTCTCTCTGTGTGTGTGCATAAGCATACATTAAAGAACTACTAAAATCTCTTCCCATGTGTAGTAGCAATGTGGAAGACCATTGTTATTTCAAGGAGTTTAGTGACATATTTTGATTTCCCCCTTCATATTAAGAAAAGTCTAGAGTTAATTCTAAACTAGCCTGCTTGTAAACAAAGGAGAAGGGGTGGATTGGGAGAGTGGGGGAATCTTCATTTAACTTCAAAGATTTTTCTACTGTGAAAATCCCAGACATTTGATTCCCATCCCAGAATCATACACCAGACAGTCAAGGTCAGGTCTTCTAATCTCTTGACCATAGCAGGGCCAGAGAAGTCATGGGTTCTAGGTCTTGATAACAACTGTGGGGTGGTTGTTATGAGTTGGGAGCTTCTACAGGGAACTTAGCATTACATGCTGTGGATACTGGTTGCCCTTGGGGCATCTCTGCTGTCATTATTCAGGAGCTTCCGGCAGCCTGTAAGAGATTTGGATATTATCTTGCTTGCTATGTATGCTTTAGATGTTTGTCTAAGCTAATAATAAAGCTTAAAAATCTCTTTAGTGACTGGTGCGCTAATTGTCTCTGGATTCAAAAGAATTGCCTGGCACCTGATTACTGTCCTGACACTGGGCAAAACACCATGATGCACTGATACCCAATTGCCACAGTTCAGCATTGCAAACCAAAGAAACAAACATCTTGCCTTCAGATTGGAACATTTGGCCGATGGATTTTTGCATTAACCGTGCTCTCGGTTGAAATAAGAACAGCATGGATGCCAAAGACAGCATGGAAGCTGAAAATATTGGTTATCGCTGCATTTGATTGTGAGACGTGGGAGGGCATCAAGAAAATGAATCTCTCTACTGCTTGCTGACAGCAGAGACAGCTGGAGCTATCTTGCAACAAAAGCCTTCACAAACTACTCTCCATATATATGGCACTGCAGAATAGTTTCTATAACTGAAGATACCGACAATTTATTGCTTGCATTTGGATAAAAATGTCCTAAATTTGCACTTTCTGAACCAATTAGAGAATGGAAGCACAATTATCTTTTGGCAGTTGCACTTTTCTGAATTCAACTGTTATGTTTTTTGGAATGAAAAAGGGTGGATATTAGGGAAGGTGCTCACGAAGATACACACATTCATGAAAAAGCACGATAAGCAGGACTACCTGAAAAGGCATGAACTATTCAGATATTTGTTCTGAGTCTGAGAGAGTGCACTACACATACAGATATCTAGCCAGTGAGAATCACATGCTGTGGAAATCTCATCCCATCTCATAACTCTGGGCTGCTTAATTTTTTTAAAAAAAGTATTACAATTAAAAATATTCAAACATTTTAAAACAATAAAAATAGTAAAACCAATAAAAGAACTAAACATATCCAAATTAAATATACTGTACATAGGAGTAAGATACCTCGCTAGTTAGCAATATAGACAGAAAATGAAATCCATGGCACATTCAGAGTCCCAGGCTTGGGAACATAGCCCAAGTTTTCAGGCTCTTACGAAAGGCTAACAGGTCTGGGCTATTCTGACTTCTGAAGAGGAGAGGAGAGGAGAGGAGAGGAGAGGAGAGGAGAGGAGGGAAGGGAAGGGAAGGGAAGGGAAGGGAAGAGGAGAGGAGAGGAGAGGAGAGGAGAGGAGAGGAGAAGAGAAGAGAAGAGAAGAGAAGAGAAGTCACTGCAGAATAAACTTGTTTTCTGGTCCCTGCCAGCCCACATTCTGCAGCATATCCATTCTGCTTGGCCTGGTTGGATGGATAGGGACTCTTGGAAAAAGATGATCACTCAGATCACATAGCATGTAGGACTTTAAAGGTAACCACCAGCATTTTGAATTGCACCTGAAAACATACAGTACGCATAATCAGTGCAGCTCATGGAGGAGTGGTGTTATGTGTGCTGTTTATCTGGCAACATTTACTACCCATAAGGCCACATTATATACTAGTTGGAGTTTCAAAATGATCTTCAGGGGCAGCCCCATGTGAAGTGTATTGCAGCAGTCTAACATTTATAAAAAAAAAATCAGACTGTTTTTTTATAGAACGCACAAAGATGCATTCAATATTAACAGTTAATCACTCCGTAATTTAAAAATTATCAAGTCTGGCCATATCTGGAGTAGCAGAATTTTTTATTGCAAATCATGCCCTTGACTGGACTACAGTAATGAGCTTTACATGGGTCTGCCTCTGAAAACCATTCAGAAACTGGAATGGATGCAGAAAGTGGCAATCAGCTTGTTAGCATGCATGCACTGCTGTTGGCTTATTACACCAATATCATAGACCGTGCCTTGACTTCCAATTAATTTCACGGCATAATCTGAATCCATAAATAAGATGGAATGCCTAATATAAAGGAGGCAGCAAGATACTGAAGGCAGGAAACATAGACATTTAAAAAAAATGCTTTTGAGTCCATGGGAGGGAAGGGGAGGAGAAGGAGGAAGTGTGAGAAAGAGCCTTAGAGAAACTTGACTTAATAACTCTAGGTGTAAGTTGTGTTAAATAATTACTTTGGCAGACTTTCAAGGTTGTGTTACATTATCCTACTGGCAATAAAGATCATTTTAGAAATCCAGGTGATACTTGCTTTCCTTGCATGCCATCCTTACCAGTAGTGGGTTTCAATTTCATATGCTACAGGTTTGCTCGCGGGCGCGCATGCGCAGAGACATCTGGGCAGGTGGGCGGAGCCTCCTGCTGCTGCGCTACCGGTTCACCCAATCTGGGGTGAACCAATAGCAACAAACAACTGATCCCTACAGACCTGGACAATATGGGTAGCATTTAGCAACTACAATTAGGACTCACAACTTGGTCATTAAGTGAAGCAACTGCTAAGTGAAACCACAACTTTGCTTAACTGTGTTTAGGATCTTGCTTCAATTTACCTTTGCTTTATTGATCAGCACAAGTTGTAAATGCAAGTATCGGTCACAAAGTTAGTTTTTCATCACTGTTATAACTTGCAAACCATTATCTATCCTTATATACAGGACCACCCTCTCCAAGAAAAAGCGATTTTTCATTTTCGTGATTCCTGAGTATGGTGTTCCACTTTTTTTCATATACAAAATGTAATGAAACTAATATTAAAAGAATAAATATTGGTTTCTATTTTAAAGATGTGGGAAAGAAACAGAACTCAGATAAAGTTTCACATATACATTTGAAAAAAGTTATCTATTTCAAAAGCTCCAATTTAAAATTTTATTGAAGTCATTTCCTTGCCAATAGTTATTTAAATCAAGCAGAAATAGTGAAAGTACTCATATATTTTAGAGGAGCTAATCCAGTGGTGGAATTCAATTTTTTTACTACCAGTTCTGTGGGCATGGCTGGAGAAGTATACTGCAAAATCCCCATTCCCACCCCACTCCTGGGGGGAAGGATATTGCAAAATCTCCATTCCCGCCCCACTCTGGGACCAGCCAGAGGTGGTATTTGCTGGTTCTCTGAACTACTCAAAATTTCCACTTCTGGTTCTCCAGAACGTGTCAGAATAGCACCCCTGAACTAATCTCTCTATATGTTTACACCTGAATATTTCCCTTGTGAGTTACATACAACTCATACTTTCCCTCAAAAGCAGATCATATTAAAAACTATACAGCATTATCATGAATGTGTCAAATGATTATCTACAGTATAACATTTCCACAAAATAAAAATGTATTGGCTGAAAGGGTGACACAAATCAGGTCATGCTTTATTAGTCAGGTATAAAGCTATTAAGATTTTCACAGCCTACTTACATATTATTTATAGAGCAAATAACTAAAGAGATATCCTTTCCTTTGAGCAATCCTGACTCTTCTCCATTGAGAGCTTCTTATAAACCAGATTTACCAGTTTTAATATTTAAAAATCAGCTTACGGAAGGTCTAATCTGGCCTTTTGCGGATAAAGCTGTCTTGTATCTACTCTTCTCTTTCTTGAAGCCCACATATCATCATCAAAATAATCAGGAACTACAGTTCCTGAAACCAACCTGATAACAGGAATCCCTAAGTACTAATTTATTTAAAGTTACTGCATTGACAACCTGTCTTTCTTCTGGAGGGCAAATGATCCAAGTAGGTTCTCCATTCATTCTAATCCCACAACATTAAGCTGTGAAACCAGTTGGACTCATGTTTTAAGCAATTATGAACAACCATCCATCCTGTTTGGAGTGTCTCCAGGGACCAATTTGTGAAGACCTCGAAACCTGGAGTCACTATTAGAGAGGGCAATTTTGGTATATTTCTCTAATTCCAGCCCTGATGCCTTCAATTGCTCTTCCTGATTACTGTGATGTATTTGAGGTTTATATCTTATAGCAGGAGCATGAATCAGGTACAGGAAGACCAGATGATGAATGGATGGAAACATTTATGGCTGTCTCTACTTCTGAAGCATCAGATAATTTAAAGAGCTGGGCAGATTTCTGCCTTGCTACTTCACAGGCTTGTTTGAAAAGAAGGCACAATAGTAATATAGCCATACAAATTACCCAAATGAATGGGACTCTAATTATATGAAAATAGTTAAACTGCACACGATAATGGATATTGGACAAAAATGATGATGGATGAACAGTATATATCAGTGATGGCTAACCTTTTCTGGACCGCGTGCCCAAAGTCCCAAAATGCAAAGCGCCCTGCCCCTCCCCCCCGTGCTTGGATGAATGCCCCATGTGCATCCCATCCGTCTGCGCGGCCCTGTGCATGCACCCTACCACGCATGAATGTGCACACCACACCCACACATGCGCCCTGCCCCCACGCATGCAGGGCAGACACCCGAAGATTAGCTGGCCAGTAGGAGTTGCGGATGCATGCGCAGCAGAGCTGAGCTGGGGCGACGGTCCTGCGTGCCACCTCTGGCACCCATGCCATAGGTTCACCATCATGGGTATATATACAAGCCTTTCTTACTTCATCCCTGTCATGTAGGGATACCTTTGCAGATATTCATACCAAAATTCTGAAGGCCTGGAAAGCTAATAGGTTAGAAGATCTCTGGGTATTCAAACCCAGAGTCTATTCCTAGTTTAGGGTAATGAGCTTGGTAGTTTCTACTGCTACCACTTATTCTCAGTTGGATGTCCATTTCCTAAACCCGGTATGTGTGAAAGTCAGCATTTTCACAATCCTTAGCTTTTATGGTAATAACAAGATAATTCTACAAAAAACCAATAATCTCAATAATGCAAACTCCTGGCCAACAAATACTGACAGTATGATTTAGCTCTTTCTTCCATCCTCAGCAGAGATGACTAAAATACAATTCTATTTAAAAAGAATAACAAAATAACATAATTTTAACATCAAATGCTAAAAATGCAAGCATTCAATGCTGAAAAATAAATAAACTACACAGCTGCTGGCAATTTGAGTAAAATGATCTCAAAGAAAATCCAATGCTCCCAACAGATTAGACGATGGTGCTGATCTAATCTGTAACATCAGGAGATAGTTTCCCATTAATATTATTGATTACAAGAAGATCCTGCAGAGAAAAATATAGCTTCTGGAACCCAGTTTGAAATAGCAATAAAAATAGTTCCCTGCCTGCAGAGAGAAATATGGAAAAAATCTGGACCTATCATCACACACATATCAAACTAAGTTCGATATTCTTTGTTGGCTCGTTTACTTATTTCTACTCAAATAGAAGACTTCTTCAAAGCAAATTGAACTATCCTCTGCTTCAGAGTTCCTAGACTTCTCTGGTTTCTCGAGAGGTTCCAAGCTTTCTTGAGATTGTTGGCAAAAATGGAAGCCAACTTCCACTCCCTGGTTCCTTGTGTAACCTCTTTTCCAGGTTTTTCAGAGTTCTGCTCTTGGTTTTTCAATTAAGGTTTTTATATCTCTGGCAGAGGGATGGGCATCTTTGTGTGCAAGCTCTCCCCTCATAAGAAATGTACTGGGAATGCCTCTTCTACAGCCTGCATGAAGGGCTGCCAACTGATAAGGGAATGCCATTCACAGCAGACAAGTTTGGCTCAGTGCTTCCAATAATAACCTGTGGACAGGGATTTCTCAAGGCTCTTGATTCTGGGGAAGTTTGTAAAATTTACAAGCGAATATGCTTACAAAACTGCTATAAATGTCTTTGCTCAATGCACAGACTGGTTGTGGGTTGCTACTGGTTCGCCCCGGTTTGAGCAAACCAGTAGTAGTGGTGCCAGGAGGCTCCGCCCACCCAACTGGATGTCATCAAATATGCTCTGCGCATGAACAGAAGCTTCTGCCCATGCGCAGAAGTGGTGTGCGCACGAGCAAACCGGTAGCAAAGGTAAGTGAAACCCACCACTGGCACAGACCTACTGAGGATCCCTGATTTTTATACCTTACAACCTCAGGTTGAACATCCATTGTTGAATACTCCAGGATAAGAATGTACTTAAAAACACTGGATCAATTAAACAGCAATAACTGTTTAATTCTAACGTATTAAACAAATTTGAGCACAAATTTCAAAACATATTTGGATAGTTTGTAGGTAACTACAAACTGAATTAGGGGTGAGCTACACCACAAAATTCTAAAATACATACTCATTGCACATATGCAAATAGATGGACATGTCGTATGAACTCTGACACATGGAAAAACTTACCAGCCGGTGCTGTTCCTGTCTTTGGTGCCGGAAGGAGACTCCTGCGGGCAATTGGTGTGCTATTTGACGCCTGCAGTGAAGTTCTATTGACCCCCTTAAGTGCTTCTTTAGATGGTTCAGCTGCCTTGAGAATGATTTGCTCTTCATTTCCAAGGCTTGAACCTGCAGGAAACCAAAATCATCCCAATTAGAACTGCATTAAAAATAGATGTGGCTTGTGCAGAGAAATGATAACATTATTAAGGTCATAGGTAAATCAAAAAGCCTTCTGTTATTTTAAATGTTGCTTGTCCTCTGTATACATGGTGAGAGGATTGAGTCAGTCGGGCTCTGTAAATTTTAAATTCTGCTTTTTAAAAAAGGCACCATTTTAAAAAGGAAAAATGCTGCTTGCATAAAAGGAAGAAAATAGAAACTGGTGGCAACTACGTACAGGTCAGCCTTTCCTAACCTGTTTCACTCTATCATCATCACAGAGCATTGCAAGAATGAAAACTCAGAACATCCAGATGAGAGTAAATTGGGAAGTCTTAATATTTCTTAAAAATTTTATGCCACCGGACTCCCAGGAACTCTATGAAGTTCACAAAAACAGAGAACAATAAAATACAGAGAATCCATGACTTAAAACCATAACTAGGCTCAGAATTACACTCATAAGTTAGAAGCCAAGTTACGAATGAATGAAGTTATGGCCATTTTTAAGTGGGTACCATGGTTGTTTAAGTGAGTGTCACTTTCATTAAGTAAATCCATTCTCCCCAAGGTTTTTTCCAAAAACCAGAACGCCAGGAAAAAAACCCCCAAAACACACACACATTGCAAATTGCGGTTACAGGGTGCTGCAAACTGCCATAAAAATGATTGCCAAGTGTTCCAAAGGTAGCCATGCAACTGTATGTGTGTATGTGTGTACGCGTGCGCAGTCATCCTAACTCTGAAACAGGCTGTAAGTGTGCTGCAGCTGCCAAAAAAAAAAAAAAAAGCCAAAATGGTCCTAGGCTGCATTAACAGATGAATAAAATCAAAATCATGTGAAGTGTTAATACCACTGTACAGTGCCTTGGTACAGTGTTTCCCCAAAAATAAGACATCCCCTGATAATAAACCCAATCGGGCTTTTGAGCGCATGCGCTTAAAATACCCCCCCTGAAAATAAGGCACCGCCTGAAAATAAGCCCTCGCCAAAAATATTTACCAAATACGCAGCCAGTCCCCACCATTTCCTCTGGTTAGAGTTAGGGAAACAGAGCTGGACATCAGGTAAGACAGCAAGAGGAGTCCCGTGTTGCTCCACGCACCCCAAAATAATAAGACCTCCCTGAAAATAAGGCGAAAAGCGCTTATTTTGGGGTTTAAAAAAAACATAAGACAGGGTCTTATTTTTGGAGAAACACGGTAAGAACACACTTGGAATACTGCATCCAGTTTTGGTCGCCACAATATAAAAAAGAAGTTGAGACTTTAGAAAGAGTACAGAGAAGAGCAACAACAACAACAAAAACCTATATAAAGAACAGTTAATAGAATTGAGTATGCCTAGTTTAATGAAAAAAAGGACTAGGGGTGACATGAGAGCAGTGTTCCAATGTCTAAGGAATTGCCATAAAAAAAAGGGAGTTAACCTATTCTTCAAAGCCCCTGAAGGTAGGACAAGAAGCAATGGATGGGAACTAATCAAGGAGAGAAGCATCCTAGAACTAAGGAGAAATTTTTAAAAAATGACGTTACCCAGAAAGGGATTTCAATCACAGAGGGAAGGTGACAACTTAGTGGTCTCCAAAGGTTTGGACTACTAGTGCTCCTATGATCGATGGTCATGCTAGGGAGGCTACAAGTTTGCTTGCCTGCAGTATTTCACAAAGTTTAAGCTTCCTTTAAAAGGAAACCACGTGAATCTTAATTGAAAATAGAGCATCTAAAATCTACGTGCATTCCTGAAAACACATTTGACCTTTAACCAATAACATTAAAAATTGAAAACAAAAGGAATCCCACTATGTTCAAAGGAGAAAAAAAATCACAAGCTAATGAGTAGTCAGGAACAGGAGTAAATCTTTTTAATGTTTAACAATGATATTTTATTGCAGGATAGTAATCATGCATCATGAATTAACAGCCAATAATTAAACCTGGCCCTCTTAAGTTACAATTGAGATTTTATAACTGTCTTGTTATTTACCTACCTCCACTTAGATTTAAACAGCACGACAGTAATTTATCCTAGGAAACTGGGTATTTCTCTTTCTGTCTCTCTCTGTTTTGCAGCTCAGGCCTCAAACAGACAGGTTGTGCTGTATTTTCAGGCTCCAAATAGGTTTCTTGGAACAAATTATATCCAGTTCCCTGACAGCTCTTCAAATAATTTGGCCCCAGGTTTCTTATCTAGTTCTAGATAATAGTAGGGGATTTAATTTACTGCACATGAATATAACAGTAAAGGCTTCTGAAGGATTTAAAAAAAAATGAATCCAGGCTATGGATTATTTTTACAAGGCCAACCTGTCCCGGTAGCCAAATGAGCAACTTGCATCTATACCTCAATTTCTACAACCAAAATATTTCCACGGTTAGCTTTGGGGATGATTTTTACCACCCATCTAAACATTATATCACTTGAGGTTCCTTATAGAGCATGTTTCCCAAAGTGGGGTACGCGTACCCCCAGGGGTACGGGAAGAGTTTGGTGGGGGTACGCGTTGCACCGGAGTTTAGTGGGGATCACGTGGGAATATCCACTGCACCATGCTTAGCTGCGCCCACAGAACAAAGAAAGAAATAGGCGCGTATCACAGTTTTTACATGGAAACTGGGAAACTGGGAAACGGGAACAAAATAACTTTCGTTTATTTTGTGTATGTACCAAAAAAATAAAAAATAAATATATTTTGATTTTTATTAAAGCATATGTTTTTTATGAGGGGTACTCAGCGTTACAAAATTATAGAAGGGGTACACATGTCAAAAGTTTGGGAAACACTGTTATAGAGCAGTGATAGCTAACCTTTTTGCCATCGCGTGCCAAAAGTGGGGGGAGTGAGGGGGGGTTGCATGCGTGCATGCCCACACCCATAATTCTATGTGCCCATCTTCCTGCACTTGGGAAGGTGGGCGCATGCACACATTTTGCATGCTCCCACTTTTGGCACGCAATGGCACAGTGGGCCCATTAGGCCCATTTTTCACCCTCCCCAGGAAATGGACTTCCCCACCCCCCTGGAGACCCTTGGAGGCCGGAAATAGCCCATTTGCTGACTTCTGGAAGGCCCGTTTTTTGCTCTCCCCAGGCTCCAGAGCCTTTCTAGGAGCCTGGGGAGGGCAAAAACAGCTTTCCCCCACCAGGCCCTCCAGAGGCCAGAAACAGCCTGTGTTCCCTACTTCCTGTGGGCCCAGAAGGCCCAAAAATTGGCTGGTCGGCACCTACGTGCATGCCAGAGCTGAGTTTACATGCTCACCAATATGACTCTACATGCCACCTGTGGCACATGTGCTATAGGTTCGCCATCATAGAGGCATTGGCAGCCATCCCTGAAAATTTGGTTGGTTGCTTTCCTTCGGTGATTGACAGTTAGAGCTCCCCAGAGCAGATGGCAGATTAAATGCTTTTCTCTGAGGACCTTCAAGGCTATAGTCCAAATCCCTCACTAGTGCCTTTCTTGCTTCAGTGAAACCGATAGTGTGCTTAGAACCAGGTATTGTGTTTGAAATAGACATGGACACCACCACTGATGGATATTACTCTTGGGTAATTGCGCAGGAAGACCTTGCTTATAATATTTCTCTCTCTGAAGACTTTCAGACTGTTGTTTAGATAAGTGCTACTCCTTATATAACAGCAAGAGACAAAAGCAGTGGGCAAAAAACAGCAAGAGAAATGGGGCAAAGAAGATAGTAGAGTTTCATCCTGCTAACTGAGAGACAACATTCAGCAATGTCTCTGCATGACAATTTCTGTATGTCATCACCTGTTTCACCTTAGATAGGTTCCCCACAGAAATCTTAAAACTATTTTTTATAAGTAAATTTTTAATTTTATTTTACATATCCATATCAGTATGTGAACAGCGTAGCACCTGGTGCTACATTCTAATATAAATAAAACTAGTAAAATTAATCTTAGTTATTACATTCAACCAACGTATATATTTCTAATAATAATACATATTAAGTTGTAGTTTATTATTTTAATTATTCCATATGTTTATATATTTCTCTAATGCCACTCATGATATTATTTGATCGTACGTAATAATACTGCCATTCAGTTTCTAAGCTTCCCTCTTGTTACTGCTTTTGTTTTATTATGTAAAGATGTATACACTGATATTCCGTCTTTCTCTTATTTCTATCTATACTCTAACTTCTAATCATGTTGCTTTTTTATTAAAATATGTTTTCTTTCTATCCAACATCTCTTACCCACTTTGGAGCTTTGAATCCTGTTCATTTTTAACTTACCTCCCATATTTCACTCTTTACATCTATTTGTATCATGATACAATCATTCATTATTTCATTATTCAATGTTTCAATACACAATTCTAACCAATCCCGATATTATTCAGACATATAAAATTATTCTAATCATATTCTTTACAATCATCAAATCTATATTATTCCGATAGTAATACATATTTATATTGAAGTATATTCTTTCATTATTTAATTGCTCAGTGTTTCAATATATTATTGCAATGCCAGTCACAACATTATTAAAACATACTTAATAATACCATCATTCAATCTCTAGTTTTCTTATTTTATTGTTACTTTCTTCTCTTATTTCTACCTAACTTCTAATCATGCCACCATTCTAAAAGATATGGGAAAGAAAGACAAAAAGAAAAGCAAATCAAAACATCAAAGATAAAAGAGAAATCCTTTCCTTTCTAACCATCATCTCTTGCCCACTTCAGTACTTTGGTTGCTATGCTTTTTTTTGACTTGCCTCCCATATTCCTCTCTTCGATCTTTATCTCTTTTTGCATGCACCGTATTTTTCGGAGCATAAGACGCACCTTTTTCCTCCCTAAAAGGAGGTGAAAATTTAGGTGCTTCTTATACACCGAATGTAGACCCGCCCACCTACTGGCCCCCAACCTTTGGCCTCTGCCTCCCAGCAGTTACCTCCTTGCAGCAAACAGCAAGAAGCAACAGCTCCTTTCAGCTTCAGCACAGCCTAATTAGCACAAGTTGATTGGATCGACCTCCCGATTCCCAGCTGTTTTGCTCTCAGCTGTTTTGCATGGGCCTCTGCTGCTTGCCGCAAGGAGGTAAATTGCTGGAGCAGATTTTTTTTCCTTGTGCTAATCAAGCTATGCTGAAAACAAAAATGAAAGAAAGCAGGCTATTTGCTGCTTGCTGCAATGACGCAAAATTGCTGGGAGGCAGAGGCAGAGGCAGATTTCTTTTTCTTGTTTTCTTTACCAAAAGAGATAGGTGCGTCTTATACTACGAAAAATACGGTATTTCTTGACTATACAATCTATACAAGTATTTCTCCCATCTCTATCCTCTTCCATGGCCTAGCTTCCAAAGTATCTGCCCAAACTCCTATTTTCCATTCAAAAATATCTTCCTGTATTTCCAATTCTCTTTTCAACTCTCTTAAAATATTTTCCCCCTGGTTTAATCATCAATCACTGTTATTTTTATTATTATTTCCTCCTTGTGTTCTTCTTTTCTTCACTGGTTCTTCGGTTCTATCTTTTCCTCCATTCCTTCTGTTGGCTCCTCCCTTTTTTGAGCATCTAGATCATTTGTTTGTTTGTTTGTTTTAAATCTCACTTTTATCCAGTAGTCCAAGAACCATTTATTCAGACCTAAAATTGACCTTCAAGAAGTACACTCATCACAGTTCTTTGTATCCCATAGGAAATCAACCAGTTCCATTTAAATAAGATTTAAATAGCATAACATTGAGGGATCACTTTAATTAAATAACTTCCTTGTTCTCATATTTGAGTCGCCAGTAGTCATGGGGTAGTTAGATATAACCCAGTAGATCTTTTCACAATCCTTCATATAAGTATACCTAGACTTGTATAGTTTCCTTTCATCAGCAGGTGGTGTGCTGAACTTAAATTTCAATGTTGCTACTAGTCAATCTGATTTTAGTTATTTTGATAGTAATTTTAATTGTAATTCAATTATAGAAACAGGACAAGTTTTTTAAGTAAAAATTTCCAGCATTTTAAAATGCCTTCCCATTACCATGTCTTCCCAATTTAAGAGTCCAATTTTCTGTATTTTTAGAAATTTATTGTTTTCTCTCTTTAGATCTTTTCCTTCCTGTCTGGTATTTTTCTCAGAATGCTTAACTGCTGCTTTAACAAGCAATTCTGAGCAGATAGTTCTAAATTGTTCCTTCGGGTTAGGTTTCAAGTAAAAAGGAATCCTCTCCCCCAGTTCCAGTCACTGTTCACCTACTTTGCTTTAGCACCAGTCTTAATTGTTCCTTGGTTGTCCCAGCTTTGTGGCAGCCATCTTTCAGCTTAGTGGTAAAATCTAAAATTTGTTACTACCGGTTCTGTGGGCATGTCTTGGTGTGTGCAGGTAATGTGATTGGTTGGGCGTGGCCAATTTTTTTTTAACTTTTAAAACCATTTTTTCTACAACCTCTTCAGTGAAGAGGTTGTAAAAAAAATGCTTTCAAAAGGCTCTGACGATCCCAGCTGAGTTGCCTGATCGTTAGAGGCATTTAAAAGGAAAAAAAGGCTCTGCCGATCAGGTAATTCAGCTTGGATCGTCAGAGCTATTTAAAAGAAAAAAAACGTGTTTTCTTTTAAGAGCCTTTGATGATCCCAGCTGAGCCACACGATCATCAGAAGCTTTTTTTTACTTTTAAAAGCATTTTTTCGTCCGAAGAGGTTTTTTAAAAGTAAAAAAAAAAGCCTCTGATGATTGTGCAGCTCAGCTGAGCATGGGGGGCGGGGCAGGGATTTTTGCTATCCCTTCTCCAAACCATCTGCCTCCATCGCTACCGGATCGGGTGATGCGGTCTGAACCGGGAGCATTTCACCCCTGTTTCAGCTGCCTCTCCTCACCATGGCTGAGAAGGAAAAAGAACCCCAGGTCAGATAAGGAGAGCTGCGACTCTCCACAACCTCAAAAGGCACCCCTCTTTGCTCCACCACCCCTACAGAGCAGCTTTGGCTCCTTTTGGAGCCTACCAGTGGGGAGAACTCGGCACAGGACTGCGGAGACCTGTTCGTGTCCGATGTCACCATCATGTCAACCAGATGCCCGAAATCTTAAACTATTTTAAGGCATTGCTTGAACACACGTTTGTTTGGAAAGTTTTACCTACAGGGTTTTGTTGTTGTTGTTTTTGCTTGCTTTTCTCTGTCCAATATTTTTAAATATTCAGTTACAGTAGAAGTTGCCTTCAAGAATAAAATGTTCTGTGATTATTTGCCAAGAATGTGTCAGATACTTTTACTGAAATCTCCTAACTCTTGAGTCCCATTCTCTTAGTGTAAATTTATTATACAAAGAACATTTCAATTTACAAATCTGGTTTCCTTCCAAATCAGAAGCCATTCTATTTGAAGTATGAGGTGTCAGGGGAAAATTACGTCATCCCCTCTGAGTCTTCTGACAAGACTCTTTAGTTACTTAAAAGAAGAGAATCTTTTCAAACTGTTTCCTACAAAATAGAAAAAAATCCAGGAACCTTTGATAAACAACATAAATTTGAGTAATTAATGTTTATTGTGAGAAGAAAAAGAAGGCTGGTTGAAATATGACCTACTTTTTTTTAACCAAGAAAGAATATATTAGAAAATGTTCATTTAATGTAACCCGATGAGACAATTAATGTATGCACTTAGGTCTTTTTATATATCAAAAACAGACTGAGACCAAATGCTCTCTGGGAAAAAAAAAACCCAAAGAATTTAAAAATATTTTATTCCTTAACTGAAGAAGGCAATATTGAACTGTTGAAGGAAATGTTGAATTGAATAAAGTAAAGGATTGCAATGACAATTGTAAAAATAAGGAGATAAATAAGGAGATTATAAAGGGGGAAAAAATCTTGGGAAACTGAACCTAGTCCTAAAGTAGAAAAGTAGAAATAGACTCAGTGAATATAGCAAATTACTTTACATCATGCCAAGCTATATTACTGGCTGATCAATCCTGGTACTGTTTATTCTGCCCAATAGGAATTTCCCAATGCTTTGGGCACAGAATAATCAAAATTTGTGCTATAAAATTGTTTAGAGCACATTCAGGGGCTAAATCTGGAGCCCCTCCTTAAAAAGTAGGAGTACTACCACTGAGCAAGTCTGGTTCTGGGTGAGGCAGCTTTTTATCTTTTCCGGAATAATTAATAATTTATGTTGACTTCAATCCTAGATATTTCATTTATTTACAATCTTTTCCCAATGGACCCTGAGAAAGACAACCTACTGTTAAATAAAAAAAGAGTGCTTTCAGTGATCATTGAGCAGACAGAGAAAACGAATCCTTTTATCCTCAAAGAAACTGCACATGTGGCTCGACTTGCAAAGCACATAGGTGGCAGTGGTGGCTTTGTGGCATCAATTTGTTTGAAGAGACAACAAACAGAGGCAAGGCACAATACTGTCCAAGCTGGAAAATACAAATCTTTGTATCCCCATATTTCTACCCAGCTTTCCCCAAACTTGAACAGCACCTAGATCAGTGGTGGGATTCAAAAATTTTTACTACCAATTCTGTGGGCATAGCTTAGTGAGCATGGCAGGGGAAGAATACTGTAAAATTTCCATTCCCACCCCACTCCAGGGGAAGGATACTGCAAAATCCCCATTTCCTCCGATCAGCTGGGACTCAGGAGGCAGAGAATAGATGGGGGTGGAGCCAGTCAGAGGTGGTATTTACCAGTTCTCCAAACTACTCAAAATTTCCACTACCGGTTCTCCAGAACTTGTTAGAACCTGCTGAATACCACCTCTGATCTAGATGTGCAGGCCGCAACTCCGTACATATGAAGAGTGGCCAGATGAGAAAATATGTTCTAAGCTAGCCTGCTGACATCAGATTCAGTGGCGGAGGCTGTTTTCAAGTCAAATCTAGCCACTGGTTTTCTGTATCTATGACAGGGGATTCACTTCTTCGTTCCTTGTAACATCAGTACCTTACTGATCGGACCATTATGCTTTTTGATTCAGGATTCAAAGTCACTCAGTGGCCAGAATATTCAGGATGTTTAGACATCAGTCACCTTATGATGACCAACATCATCAATCAATGGTGATGATGATGACCAGCTCAGTTCAAACAGGAAACACCATTTCTGTTCCAGAACTGAACTTCTTCCAAGGAACAAGAATGAAATGATCATGTGGTGAGATGTTCCAATAATACAGAATACATTTACAGCAATTTGACCCAATCTATGAATACTAAAGGAGAATATATTGGATACGAAAGCATTTTCCCCTGTGGAAGAATTTTAACGAGCATCCCTTAACTCCAATTTTCTGTTTACTTCTTTCAAAGTTTTAACATATCACATTTGCTAAATAGATGCAACAGATTTAAGAACAGCTGTTCCCAAATGCAGATACCCAGAGTTGCATGTAAAAGTAGTAGTAGTGGTTAAATCATATGTTTAATAAATCTCTAAGTGGCCAGAAATGGGCACAGTTTCTGCATGGTACAAAGTTAAACACACCATCTTGAGTTTATACTTACTATTTATGTGTGTAGATATCTAGCGATTCAAAGCAAGAGATCAGTCAGATATTAACCTTCATAACATAGCATTCATTAAACTTTTAATCTCCAATATTAAAAATATCCTGCTGAATTATTGCTTGTTCCATCACAAATTTGCTAATAAGAATTATTGCACCTTGAGCAGATCTTAAACTTACACAAATGTATTATTCTTGCCCAAATATACTTTACTCAGTATTTGTAACTGTTGTATTACTTTGTAGTAGTTACAAAGAATGGACTGAAAGATGTCCAAACTTCTACCCTTGCCTTGTTCCAAGTCTTCTTACTTTGAGTGCACGGAAACACAGAATCTGAGTATTGGTGTCTATACTAGTCTGCAACTATTTTCACACCTCATCAACGTTTTAGCACAAGTTCTTCTTAATCTGAGTTATATGCAGAGGTGGACTTCAAAAATTTCAGCAACAGGTTTTCTGTCCAGTTGCTGGCTGGGCATGGCCATGGTAGGCATCGCCTAGACGGCCTCCTGCACCACAGCTGGGGGGGAGGTGTTTTCATCTTCCCCAGGCTCTGGAGGCTTTCCTCGAACCTGTACCAGCCCACCCCTGGTTATATGTGAGTGGGAGGAGAGTATTTGGCTGGAAAAATTATGTATTGATTTGAGAAAAGTTTTCATGTGGAATACTGCTTCCTATTTGTTTTATTGCTGAAAAGTCCACTTTCCAGTTAATATTGTTACTGCTGAGTGGGGCAATTATGTCACACAATACCATGCACAAAAAGTGGCAGGTTATGAATTTTCCTTGGGTGGGTTTGTTAATACCCAATATTTCGTCTCCTGTCTTCCTGAGTAATGTATATTTGGGCAAGAATAATAGATTTGTGGAAGTTTAAGATCTGCTAGAGATGCAATAATTCTTATTAGCATATTTGTGATGGAAAAGCAATAATTCAATGGGATATTTTTAATATTGGTGATTAAAAGTTTAATGAATGCCGTGTTATGATCCTACCAAGAATTTCTCAGTTATATTACCTAGAGGTTTTGTACACTTTTTACTTTGTTTATGGATCATTTAATTATGGCTTGAGACCTTAATATTTAATGTTTCTATTCCACATTAGATTGCAATTCTATCTCACTTAAGCAATAGTTGGAAAGTATTGCTTATATATTAGAATTTATTTTGGTGATTATAAGATAACCCTTCCTCTAAGGCAATTTTTAAGTTCTTTGCAGAAATACTATACTTCTTTTTTCCTATTTCCATATTATAACTGTTTTTCTCTAGATTATTTTCTTGTATCTCAATCTGTAACTGAATGGATTAATAAATATAACATAGGTGTTATTGCTATATTTGGACAAGCTCTTGTAACATCACTTCTTACAAAACTGAGCAATTCAATTTTATTTAGATGGTCTGTAAATATAGCATTATTAAAGTTTCATTTTTATAAAACATATTTCTTCTTACAGATATTTTATGAATTTATTTACTGATTGGTATACATTTAAGAAAAGCATGTGTCACAATATTATCTGTAAGTCATGGAAAAATCAAAACTAAAAATCTAAACAAGAGAACTTGAAAAAATAAAGAAATTTTTGAACATATATTTTAGATGATTTACACCAAAATTATACAAAGGATTTATAACTGCTAACCAGGAATTTAATTCCAGATTGTTGGGGACAATATGCTGTCTCTGTAAACTGCTTAGAAAGGGATGTTATGAAATGGAATATAAATCTAAGTGCTACTGTTATTGCTATACACTTGTATTACTCATTACGTTTCAGAAAGCTGAAATATTGGGAACAAAATAAAAACCTGGTTAATTGTTGGTCTCTTGGCAGAACCAGTTGCTACAAGGTAATGTTACTAATACCACTAAAGATAATGAGATAATGATTCTGACTCAATAAAGTAATTTTTTCCCTATTTTTATTCTTGTCTAAATATTTATGTATATAAAAATAGTCTTGGTGAGATATCTTACTGAGCTAAATATAACCCAAAATAAAACTGATCAATTTTTAACTAATACAGTTTCCATTATCAAGTTATTTATTTAATGAACCTGCATTTTGCCAAGAAATAACAAATAAAAAAATCAAGTCTGGATGTTTCTGGGTGTTACAAGGCATAGATCAAGCTCTTTCTCCCAGTGTTATTGGAGATCAATAACAACATTTTTGAAAACCAACAGGGTTGGTCCACCAGCAGCCTGCGGAGCTGGCAACTGAGTCAGACAGTGATGAGGCTGAGGAAGAACATGGGCCAGTTGTGGAGGCTGGGGAAGGCCCGAATGAGGGCTCTATGTTAGAGGCAGAGATGGGCCAGGGCCATCGGGGAGTGAGGGGCGGACTCCAGAGCCTCCAGAGACTGATAGGAGTGAGGCAGAGGAACAGGAGGAGCCTGTTCCTAATGCATGCATGAGAAGAGCTGCCAGAAAATAAGAGCAGTTCAAGCAAAGAGGACAACTCGGGAGTAGGGTCAAGAGTTGATTGGCCCCTCCCATAAGGCTTAAAACAGACCAGAAATGGCGTTTGGGCTTTGCCAGAAAACAATGTTGGTAGATTCGTCTTCTTCTTCATCTATGTCTTGTATTTATTTTTGTATCTGTGACTTCTGAACGTTTGCCAAGAAAGGCCTTTGGCATTTTGCCTAATTGGACCAAGGTTTGCGATAGGACTGAGGAATTTGTGTGGGAGGAATTTGCTTTAATTTAGTTGAACGACGCTGGGAATGAAATAAGTCTCAGCTGTTCGAATAAAGTTTGTTTTTTCACTGACCGATTTTCCTACTACTTACTTGGGCCTGGATCACAACACCAACTTCTTGTGTTACCTCAGATTATAGGGACAAACTAACCATTCACAATTTGAAGAAAAATATTTTTTAAAAAAAATTGTAAAAGAGTCAGCAAGAAATAAATGTTGTCTCAAGAAAAACCCTTTTCCTTTCTAACGATATCCATTCCACCATACTGAGGAATTTTATTTGTTTGGTTGTATTTCACATTTCTGAACTTCCCACCTCCCTCAAAGATTAGGAAGTGGAGATAAGAATAGTTTACTTTATTGTCATTGCACCTTGTACAACAAAATTAAATGCCATCTTCAGTGTACATTATACATAGAAAAATAAAACAAAAAAACACACATCCTTCACATTCTGTACAAATGAATTGAAAACCACTGATATTGCATTAATATCGCACTATACAGTAGAATTCAGTATCATTACTGCTCTGGGATAGAAGCTGTTTTTCAGCCTATTTCAGAGGTGGGATTCAACAGGTTCTGACCAGTTCTGGAGAACTGGTAGTGGAAATTTTGAGTAGTTCGGAGAACCAGTAAATACCACTTCTGACTGGCCTCACCCCCATCTATTCTCTGACTCCTGAGTCCCAGATGATCGGGAGGAAATGAGGATTTTGCAGTAACCTTCCCCTGGAGTGGGGAGAAAACAGAGATTTTGCAGTATCCTTCCCCTGGAGTGGGGAGGAAATGGAGATTTTGCAGTATCCTTCCCCTGCCATGCCCACCAAGCCATGCCACGTCCACTAAGCCACACCACAGAACCCACAAAACCAGTAGTAAAAAAAATTGAAACCTACCACTGGCCTATTTGTTTTTGTTTTTATTATCCTGTACCGTCTACCAGATGGTAATAGTTCAAAAAAAGGGTGCTTAGGATGAGATGAATCTTTAAGAATGTTTTGAACTTTTTTAAGGCAGCGGGAACTATAAAGCTCTTCCAAAGAGGAGAAAGGGAAACCAAAGATCCTCTGGGCAATTATGGTAACCCTCTGGATGAATAGCCCTACTGGATTGGTCCATTTAATTTAAGATTTGATTTTACAGAGTTTGCCAACTTCTATTCAACACACTTGCTAGTATTAAGGGTATGTGACAGCTTCTTTCACTATTGGTCCCTAGCAACTAATACCAAGCATACTGTCATTTACATCAAGATCCCATTAACAGCCCCTTCTTCACCACTTAATATGCAAATCAGTGATAATCAGCAAATCTGCCAGCAACATGTTTTCCCTTTCATACATGAGTTTTGAGTTTTGGAGAAGCACAAAAGCTAAAGGAAAATTCTGTCCTGCTTTATGGAAAAAAGCATGGAAAAATATGAACTATGTTTTAACAAGCAGACAAATGAATTTATTCATCATTCCAACAGGATCAAAATACATTTTCAGTCCCATCTGTTCACTATTCATGTAGACAATTTCGTCATCTAATAACCATTGAACATTATTAAAGATTCACACATGCTATATCTTTACAAACAAACATAAAAGCGGCAAAGCCAAATATGTAAATAAAACATTCTATTATATTAGTTTTGCAAAAGAATGAAATGTGCAGTTTTGGAAAATCGGGATTGCTCCAAAGAAAGATGTGTCTGTTGACACAGCTTTTAATAAGTAGCTTTTCTATACATGGGTATTCTGATGTCTATAGAGAAATCTAATACCTGAAACACTTTTTACCTTTGCAGGGTGAAATCCAGCAGGTTCTGACAGGTTCTGGAGAACCGGTAGCGGAAATTTCGAGCAGTTCGGAAAACCGGCAAATACCACCTTTGACTGGCCCCAGAGTGGGATGGGAATGGAGATTTTCCAATATCCTCCCCCCAGGTATGGGGAGGGAATGGAGTTTTGTGGTATCCTTCCCCTGCCATGCCCACCAAGCTACGCCACCAAGCCACACCATGCCCACCAAGCCACGCCCACAGAACCGGTAGTAAAAAAAAAATGGATTTCACCACTGGGTGAAAGTAACCTATGTGCCCAAAATTATTTCATAACTGAACTTAAAAAGTTCTGGCTATGACCAAGAGCTCCATACGTGTACTGAGTAGAGTTCAATCAGGACAGCAGTGTTTGTGGTTGACTATCTAGGTGTACAAATATGCAGACAAATATGTGTGAGCCCCTTTGGCATTGTGATTAAAGGTACTGGGATAGAGACCAGGAGACTGTGAGTTATAGTCTCACTTTAGGCAAGGAACCAGCTGGGTGAGCCAGTCACTCTTTCTCAGGCCTAGGAAGGAAGAAAAGCCACTTCTGAAAAAATGTTGCTAAGAAAAAAGTACAGGGATGTTGGCAGAACTCAAAACTTCCTCAAAGGCACAGCATTTATTTATTAAATTTATTCATCAGATTGACTTATTAAATTTGTACTTACAATTATAGCAAAATGTAAGTAAGAGCCGCCGTGCAACAGGCAGGCGGCTCGAAAGACCTGCTCCTTAACGGAGGAGCAGGGAGAGCTGCTGGGGGTGAGGCTGGGCCCCCCTGAATCGCCTCAGGAATTTTTCCTTTGTCCTGGGGAAGGCTCAGAGGGGTGGCTCCCTCCATACCCCCGGGGTATGCTCCGCACCAAGAGAGTCCTCCGCTAATTAGCGGAGCCAGATGCTGGGAGCAACACCACAATTGAAGTGATAATTGGAGCAAGTTGGAAAGGAAAGAAGATAAGTTAAAGCAAGTATGGATTTTTTCTTATTGATTTTTCGGAGGAGGAGGGAGGGGAAGGGGGAAGGAGAGGAAGAGAAGTGAAAGTCTTTTAAGATGGCGACTGGCTTTGTTTGAAGCAAAGTGAGAGCGGAAATGGAAGCGGAGTCCAGTCCTGAAAGACTTTGAAAGAAATATTCTGTTACAGAAAAAGAATTTAGAGGAACAAGGCTGAGTTAAATAGATTTTTTCTGGGTTTTTTTTCCTTTTTTTCTCTCTATTGAAGTAAGAAGGAATTTCTTTGGTTCTTTTTAAAAGTAAAGATGCCTAATCTTAAAGGAAGGGGGGGCTCCCCCTTGAGTCAGATGAATAAAGTTGAAATGACTCATTTGCAGAGACTTACAGAACTGGAATTAAAAGAGTTAATTACAAGGTCCCTAGAGAGTGTGGTAGATAAGATAAAAGGATCACAGAAGGATCTTGAGGAATTGGTTTCTGGAAAATATGACCAACTAAGTCAAATTGTTGCTCAAGTAGCTTCAGATCTTTCAACTGCGGTGGCTGCAATGGGGAAGAAAGTGACTGAGATTAGTAGTAAATTTGAAGCTCAGATACAAGAATTACAAACGAAACTTCTGGAAGCAGAGGCCAAAAACCACAACATTCAGAATGATGTTATTATGCTTCAAATTAAGGCTATGGAACCTGCAATTCGGCTAAGAGGTATAAAAGAAGATAACAGAGAAAATTTAAGAATAACCTGTGCAAAGGCCTTTGCAGAATTATTAAAGATACAAGATGGACTAATTTCGGGTTCTATAGAGAAAGTTTACAGAGTTAATTCGTGTTTGGCTAAACAAAGGAATCTGCCTAGAGATGCCGTTGTTTATTTCACTGATAAAAGACTGAGAGATGATATTTTACAAAAGTCTTATTCTGAGAGAGTGCACATAGCAGGTACACAAATCAGGATTTTTAAAGAGCTACCATCGAAGGTTTTAAAGGACAGGAAAGATTTTGATTTCTTGGTCAAGGAACTGAAGAGAAGTAATATCCCATTCAGATGGGATTTTCCAGTTGGTATAATTTTTAGATATCATGGTGTGAGACATTGTCTGAATACTATAGAGAAAGCAGAATATTTTTACCAAAATATTTTTATGGGAGCACCGGAATATCTCAAGAATAAAATATCCAAAACAGAGTCTACAAAATGTGAACAGAAAGAAGAAAATCAAAGTGTGTTAAAAGTAAAAGGAGAATTTGGTGGTTGTCCAGAGGATTCTACTATGGATTTTTCTGATGAGAAAATTGAACACCTCAGTGATCTTGGAGGGGGATCACAGGACCTTGAACTGCTGGAGGAAGATTCAAAAAATAAAGTTTTACTTCGAAATGACCAGCAGCAGAGGTCCAGTACTTTTCAAGAAATGGGGGGTGATGCTAATCGACAGGAAGAAGTTAATGAGGAAATCCGACTGGAAACCACAGATGATAAATTTAAGGAGCATCGTGAATCGTTTGATACTGAATTAGAAAGCACTGAAAGATTTGGATAAAATGGATTATAAAAAAATCTTTTAAGACGTATAACAATTTGTTATCAGTTTACTTTGAGTTGGATTAACATTAAACTTATATATTAAAATGGATTACAAAAATTCTACTATGTAGTTTATCCTGGATTGGACATGATATCCTGAGTGTTGATAGATTGCTGCAAAATTAGCAGCGATCACTGGTTACCCAATTATATATTTTTTATGGAACTCATCTAGGAGAAGACTATGTAATTGAAAATACTTTATAACCCGAAGGACTGAATTGCAAAGGGTGGCAGGATTTGAAAGAATTTTAAAGGAACATCTGGGAATGCAGCTTCTAGTTGGTTTTTTCTTTTCTTTTTTTTCTTCAAGGTTTGGTTAAGGCTGCGAAAGCCTATTTTTAGGTATAGCAGTTAGTTTGAATGGATCTTCCTAGAGGTGTGAATACCTTCGTGGTTGGATATTATTTATACAAAGTCACTCGGGGGGTTGTGTGGAGAAATGTTTTACTTTGCTGATGGGGGCAGCGGCAAGATGAAGATTATTGATGCAGGATTTATCTGAGGAAATATGTTTGACTCCAATCAAGTTGAAGAGAAGATTGAAAATTGGATTATAGAGACTGAGAAATGAATTAAACAAAAGATAATTTTCTTAATGATATAATTGTATGATTATAATCATATATGCATATATATTTCTTATGTTTTATGTTTTTGGGGGCTTTTCTTTAGTTAAGGGGTGTAGTTAGGATAGAATTATAATGGTTATTAAGGGGTTTTTTTTATTTACTACAATATTGTTTATTTTAGAAATATATTAATGTCTGTTTTTTTTACCTTTCTTTTTCTTCCTTTCCTTCCTTCTCTTTTTCTTCCTCTTTCGAAATTTGTTTAATTTAGAATTTGAATATTTAATAATCCTTTTCTTTTTCCCTTGTTCTAAACTTGGTTTTTTTTTAAAACTTGCAGCGGAAGTCAGGGGGGGGTGGGGAGGGAAGGGGTTGGAGTTGAGGGAGGATGGGAAGGGTTGGGGAGGGGGGAGAGGGGAGAGGGGGTGAAAATGGAAAAAATTCTTGTATTGTAAAACTTTTTCAATAAAAAAAAAATTATAGCAAAATGTTCCTCCAAAATCAGCAGGGGTGGTACTTAACATTTTGTAGCTGATGAGGAAGAAATTTCATATTCTTATTTTGAATTTAGAATGAAGAAAGGAAGTCATAGAATTTCCCTCCATCAAAAGAATAGCCAGATATGCTCAGGGGTTTTTCTTGGCAGCCTTGGACAAAGGGGGTGGGGTGGAGAATGTACATGGATCATTTCATTCTGTGCGCAGTTAATAT
Organism: Masticophis lateralis; assembly: GCA_030761175.1. Taxonomy (NCBI): domain Eukaryota; kingdom Metazoa; phylum Chordata; class Lepidosauria; order Squamata; family Colubridae; genus Masticophis; species Masticophis lateralis. Next base: position 23,812,974 of record JAUDYJ010000004.1, on the reverse strand, counting down.
AAATGACTGATTTCTCTGAGTCAGAGGTCAGATTGTGTGATTATTGCAAAGAGACATGCATTTACAAGCAAACACCTGCGCAATATCCAGGAGTTCTGCTAAGCATACAGATGAAGCCTCTGTAGGTGCTATTTGCTGCTTACAAAAGTAAGAATAGCTTCCAATTTATTGTGTGGAACCCATTCATCCCAATATAGGAATGAAGTGAACATAGGAATTAAATTAAATTAAATTAAATTAAAACTATTATCCTAATAGAGAACTCTGCAACATTTTCTATTATAATTAAACAAATATGTACTTCATTTTATAGGTTAATACTCTAACCATTGATTTAATCCATCGCTAAAATGTAGTCAATCTGATGTAGTAATGAATAAATACATTCTGTTTCAATAAGAAGACTACAGCTACTAAATTCATTGAGTTCATGTCCCAGCACGACAAAACAGGTGTACACACAAATATGTGCATGTACAGTGTGCATATATATATATAATCCATTTGTGTATATATGCATGTGTTTATATGTATGTATATGTATATTTGTGTGTGTGTGTGTGTGTGTGTGTTTAAACAGCACATTTAATATTGTATGACTGTAAAGTCTATATCCACACCATCCTTTGGATATGCGTGATTTTGGCCCAATCATTCTCTCAGCAAACCTACCACAGTTTTACTGTTTAAGGTTCAAATGAAACAAAGGGATAAATTAGGCTGCCCTGAGCTGTTATAAGAAAGGTGGGATATAAATTTAAGAAATAAAGCCTAAATTATATGTTTCTATTCTTGTAGTCATGGTTTTCAGGGTAAAAAAATATAAAATTAATGAAAAATATTTATTTTTTAAAAAAAACAGAACATAAAGGAAAATAGCCATAGTTTAGTGTGGAATTCGGATGTGTTTTCTGCACAATTATGGTCTGTAATTTTTTATTATATTTTTTTTTAAAATAGCATTTTGCTAACATATAGCAGAATAGGAATGTTTTTGTCCATTTTTCTAAAACTTCCTAGGTAAACTGGTGCTTCAAGATGAAAGGCAACTTTTAAAGAAACCTACAAAGAGACAGATGAAAAAGGACCTAAATGCCTTTACATAATTTCTTAGCAACATTCCATTTCACAAAACTTGGAAGCCAGAAAGAAGTGAGTGAGAATAATCACAAGTCGGGAAGCAAAGTTTATGAGGAAGGAATTAAGGATCTAGGTTTACTCAACCATAAAAAAAAGGAGATAACAGAACTCTTCAAATAACTGAAATCATTATTGCACAGAAGGCTGCAAGCCATTCTTTGTTGTCTCAAAGTGTAGAATAGCAAAATTATTTTAAATTAAAAGAAGGTAGATGTCAATTGAATGTTAAGCAAAACTTTGTAGAGAGAAACACTTTCAGATAGAGGAAGATAAGACACTTATTAGGATTTTTTAAAATTAGTTTCCTGAGCAGGGCTTTGGACCCAATAGCTTAACAAGTTTCTTTTGAGCTTATGATTCAAAGTAAGTCAAGGACAGATAGATGACCACTTTTGATCAGGGGTGGGATTCAAAAATTTTAGCAACAGGTTCTCTGCCCGGTTGTTGGGTGGGTGTGGCCATAGTGGGTATGGCCTACTCAGCCTCCTGCACCACAGAAGAGGGGGACATTTTCGTGCTCCCCAAGCTCCACATGCTTTTATCAAGCCTCCAGGAGGCAAAAACAGTCTCCCCTGAGCTCCGGAGGCCCTCCAGAGGCTGGAAATGGGCCCATTTCTGGACTTCCAGAACTTCCAGGAGGCCCATTTTCCTCCTCCCCAGGCTTCAGAGGATTTCCTCGAACCTCCGGATGGGCGAAACAGCCTCCCCCGATCACTGGAGGCCATTTGGAGGCCCTCTGGAGGCTGGATATGGGCCCATTTCCAGTCTTCCAGAATGTCTGGGAGGCTTGTTTTTCGCCATCCAGTGCCTCTGCATGGGGCCTGCACTTACCTGGCATCCAAAATGGGCCACATGGAGACTCTGGGAGGGACGGTGCGGGGTGGGTGGGGCCAGCCAATCCTTGCAACTACCGGTACTATACCAATTTAATGACTGAGTTAGGAAAGCTGCTCCAGAAAGTTCACTTCATTTTTAAAAGAGGAAATATACAATTCTAATTTTAGCAACTGGAACAATCCCTGGAATTCTAGCCCAAATGTACCCTTATATGTTTCACATTTATTTCCCTGCCTCTAATCACTCTCTTTCTGGGGATTTACCTCCCCAGAAATCTGTCAGACGTGTGTAACCTGAACAGGAAAGAGAAGATACTTCTATTTTCAGCAAAAGAATGTCCTACAAGGAACATTCTTTAAAGCAAGTAAAAGCAGAAGAGGATATTTCAAATAAGTAATAATTTCAATTTTTTTCTGTATTAAAATAGAGTTCCATTAAAATGTTTGGAATATATTTGTAAATGTTCTACATGAAGATATAGGTACTATTTTAGCATTTATCACTGCTGGGAGAAGAAGCCGGTATCTCCTAAATCCCAGAGACTTTTTCTTATACCTGAGGCACAAAAACAAGTCATATGATAAAGATGTATGAAATCTGTTTATTGGCACTAAGTATACATTTTTGTTCCAGTTCTCCAAGAAATGGTGGCTATCATTCAGGTTTGCTGGCAAAAGAACAAAAGTTTATCAGTTGTCCCAAACAGCCCAGGTATTTGGTAAAGAGCAGTTGCATAAATATCACATCCAATCCTGTCAGCTGGGACTTTTTATCTTCTTGGACAAACCAAATTTTAAATTAAAAATCAAATGTACAAAATGATACATAAAAACAGACAAAGGGCAGAAGTAACTTTGGTTGGCATTTGACAGTCCTGGGTAAATTCCAAATTTCTGCATATGTCGATTCTCTAACACACTATACATCAACTGCCATCTGCCAGCATGGCAAGACGCCTACTCCTAAGCTATCATTCCAATTTTATTAGGACAAACACATCAATGCAATGATTAGAAGCCGTATCTATATCTTTTGTTTTTTTGTAATAAACTTATTACAAATTTTATAAGCCATATCTATATCTTGAAGAGTTCCTCCTCTTGGCAAGAAATGCTCAATTAGAGCTAAATAATTATTGCAAAGAAAGGCATCCACAGAACTGTATTACTTACACTTTTTCTTAAAATTAAATACGGGCATTTACCCTGAAGGCATGGACGCCAGTGGTGGGTTCCTTCTGGTTCAGCCCGGTTCGGCCGAGCCGGTAGTGGTGACGATATGAATCAGTTCTCTTTGTTCAGGAGCTGGGCTGTCCCTCCCCCCCATGTTATTTTTACCTTTTATTTGGTCCCGACCCCAATTTTTCGCTCCCCCCCGAGTCCCAGATGATTGGCTGAAAGGAAAAAAACTGTTTAAATTCTTGCTGCAGGGCTTCAAAGGGCCGCCCCACGATTGATTAATGTTAAAAGGCAGTGTGGTGGTAGACCAGTGCGCTCGAAAAACAAATGGGTAGACCAGGATGCTCCAAACAAAATGGGTAGACCGGTACAGCTCTACAAGCAGTTAAAAGCCTGGTAGACCAGTACTTCTGCTAAATCCTAAAGAATTGTCACATGATCATCAAACCATGTCGACAAAATGGACGCGTAGTTGTAATTATAAAGAAAAAACACCCACATTTTGCCATCATCACTGAAGAAATCTTCAATCCATTCTAGTTACAAGCTTGTTTGCAGAATTAACAAGGGTGCCTTAGCATTAATACCTCCAGTCTGGTTCCAGATTTGAAAGGTACCTATATTTCTAAGGGATGTTTTTTGTCTTACTTCTTAAAACGCTTCTACGGTTCTAATAATATTCTTACACCTATTCTGTGCAACAACATCCCTTCCAAGGGAGGATTCTGTTCCACGGGCACCTCTTTGACTTTGATGCACCTTAAGGCCATGTTCCATCCCTATGCATATCTGAAACACCCTGGCTCTTAGGCAGCTACGCTGCTTAATTATTTAGGTTCATTGTGGTTGTTGTTCATTCGCTTACCTGGTCTACCCATATGCTACATCTTCAGTCTAGCTTTCCTCGGGGTTGCAACTCAAGAAAAGCAAGCAAACTTTGCTGCTTGTTATCTAGCAGCTATAAAGCAATTGCAATTCTTGTGGGATGAATTATTAGATAAACAGATGGTAAGCTAACTATCACCGAAGCTTTAGCTGAATGAAGGCCAGACTGAGATGCTTCATCTGCTTGGTTAAGCTGATTTTACATTCCCCTGAAGCCAAATGTACCAAACAAGCAGTGGTGGGTTTCACTTTTTGTTACTACCGGTTCGCCCTGCATGCGCATGCTTCCTTCGCGCATGCATACCTTCCGTGCACGCACCTGGCCTTCCACAAATGCACTTTGCGCACCTTCCATGCATGCGCCCATCCTCAAAAATATGCCTAAACACGACGGCATAGAGCTGGGACAGGTGGGTGGGCCACCCATGATTTCCGCTACCGGTTCGCCCAAACCGGTTAGAACCGGCTGACTAATGGATTAAGATGAGGAAGACATCTGTTCATAATGTGAACTAGTTTCTCAAAATCCAAATACAAGATTTAGGATTATTTTAATCTACTATTTAGGGAGCTTTAGAACACAAGCTCTGATGCATTATTTGAACTACCGTATTTTTCGGAATATAAGATGCACCGGACTATAAGACATGCCTACCTTTTTTGGTGAGGAAAACAAGAAAAAGAAATCTGCCTCTACCTCCCAGCAATTTTGCCTCATTGCAGCAAACAGCAAACAGCCTGCTTTACTTTCATTTTTGTTTTCAGCATAGCTTGATGAGCACCAGGGAACAAAAAATCTGTTCCAGCAAATCACCTCCTTGCAGCAAGCAGCAGAGGCCCATGCAAAACAACTGAGAGCAAAACAGCTGAGAGTTGGGAGGCCGAGCCAATCAACTTGTGCTAATTAGGCTGTGCTGAAGCTGAAAGGAGCTGTTTCTTCTTGTTGTTTGTAGCAAGGAGGTAACTGCTGGGAGGCAGAGGCCAAAGGGTGGGGGCCGGTGGGTGGGCGGGTCTACATTCGGTGTATAAGATGCACCTAAATTTTCATCTCCTTTTAGGGAGGAAAAAGGTGCGTCTTATGCTCCGAAAAATACGGTGCATGCAAAAAGAGATAAAGATCGAAGAGAGGAATGTGGGAGGCAAGTCAAAAAAAAGCATAGCAACCAAAGTACTGAAGTGGGCAAGAGATGATGGTTAGAAAGGAAAGGATTTCTCTTTTATCTTTGATGTTTTAATTTGCTTTTCTTTTTGTCTTTCTTTCCCTTATCTTTTAGAATGGTGGCATGATTAGAAGTTAGGTAGAAATAAGAGAAGAAAGTAACAATAAAATAAGTGGGTGGACGGAGCTACATTAGGTGTATAAGACACACCTAAATTTTCACCCTCTTTTAGGGGGGAAAAAGGTATGTCTTATACTCCGAAAAATACGGTAATCAAAACTACCCAGTCCCCAACCCAACACTGAGCTGGTGGGTTTTTTTATTACATTTTTATCAAACACACGAACACCATGCATTTGATAAAAACATAATAAAAGAGGTGAAACCTATTGAATTCAACAACTTTCTTCTTAGTGAAACTAAATCTAATCCAAGCAGTGTCTGGCAACAGTTAGCACTGGGGCCATGATTTTCATCCAAATGTGATTGATGCAGAAAGAAAAATGTGCTACAGTTTGGAACAACCTTCAATTGCAACCTTCAGAAATCATCTGCCTTGAAAAAAAAATTGTCCTCATTTAGGACCTCATCATATTAACCCTCGGTGTTTCTTTTTAAAATGACTTTTCTGACCATAGTAAAGGTAACTTTAAATATTCAACTTTTTGTTGACAAGAATTGACTTGTTGATTCTGCCTTTTCATGTCAACACTGCATAATGGAAAGAACAGAAAATGATACACTAATACGTTCATTAACAGTATGAACATTACTCTCTTGAAGCATAAATCTGTTAGGTTTTGAGGGCTGAAATTCAGTGATAATTTTTTGTTCTGCATTTATTAGTTTAGGAGCAATTCAAAGTAACTTAGTTTCTTAATATTCAGCCTTGAAAAACAAAGTGCTAAAATTATATAAAAAAACCATCTGTATAATTACATGGTTCCATATCCAAATTATTTTTCTTAATTAAGACATCAGTTGACAAAAAGCACATACCCATATACTGCTTGTTCAAATTGTAATGCAGTATTAAATAGAACTATCCTATTAATTTCAACTTGACATGAATTTGAATAGCTAAAAAGTTGAGAAGACTGTTGAATGTTCAGCATTTAAATGCAATGAAAAAGATATTAATTAAAAGCCCAAGTCTGTTCAAGCAAAAAAGGCTCTCTTTTCATACAGTTTTAACAATGCCTTTCACTACAATACAAGAAATAGTGGAAGCTATCAAGGAATAGATAGTTTTAATAAAACATTAAAGAACTACTAAAGAAGTATGATTTAGTCCATTTTTAATCTTCAACCATTTTTCTTTTTATATCAGAATTGTGCTTAATCAACTATGCAGAGAGGAGAAATCCAGAAAGGTTACAGTAAGATTTTGCTGGCTAAAAAAAACTTGAAATATCATAAGCAATGAAACTTGCAATCCCTGAAGCTGATTTTTTTTTTTTTTTTTGGTACAGAGAAAGTGTGGTTTTAAATGAATAAGTCAGGTGCAGGGACAAGCAATTGGAAGCAAGAAAAGAGGCAAAGATAAGTGGGACACCAGCTATCAAACAGGACCTCAGTGACACCTTTGCCCTTAGAGGTCAGTGTAATGGACAAATTTAATAAGAATAGAGTAGAGTAGAGTAGAGTAGAGTAGAGTAGAGTAGAGTAGAGTAGAGTAGAGTAGAGTAGAGTAGAGTAGAGTAGAATAAAATAGAACAGAACAGAACAGAACAGAACAGAACAGAATAGAATTTTGCAATGTACAATTCTGTTGCAACTGAAAGGAAATAAAATACAATAAAATGCTAAAATCATGCTACTCTATATCACACCTTCCTTATGTCCCCCATAATAGTGAGCATAGATTAGCTGCAAACTCATAATTCCAATGGCCACTAGGAATAAGGGAATAGGAAGTGATTTCTTTTCCATCTCAAAAATTGGCATTGGCACCAGCAGTATTATTTGCAGGCATCTGATGCTTTTCCTTCTTCCCTCTCTTGCACCATTGTCTAAACCTCCTTCCTCACCAGAAAAGGCTACAGATTTTGCTAATTTTTTGGGGGGTGGGGGAGAATAAATAATTGTCTTGCCTTCTCATTAGCTGTGAGATTGTGTCATCAACTTGAAACCTGGAGCCAGATTTCAGCTAAAATATTCCATGTCTACTCAAGATGTTAGCCAATATAAGTAAGTTTTTAGATGATTACCTGAATAAAGGATGTATTTGCCTTTTGATTTTATCTGCATTTTCATTGTGTGTGTATTTATACATATACACAGTATATGTATTATATGTATATGTGCATGTGTATATGTATAACAAAGGCAATATTTTGAGGCTGCTCACCATTATAAGCCTCTGAAATGACCATGAGGTATCACTATTACCTCTTATTTCAGAAGGCACACGTTTTCATTACCTTGGACCTGAGAAGCATTTACAAATTGATCAAAATGAAAGATGATAATAATTTTTTAATAGCTTTTGATAACAGATATGACAAATTTGAGCATCACATTGATTAATTGTCCTATGGTCTTCTCCAGAATCATGAATAAAATATTTTCTGATATTTTGTTGTGGTGGTGAACTTAGATGAGATCCTGATTTTTTTTCTTTTCGGAAGACCAATCTTCGAATAAGATTCATGTCAGATGTGTTCTACAGTGGCCACGTACTAAAACCAGTTAATTCCTCTTTATTCAGGGTAGAAAAAATACAAATGAAAAAAGACCCGTTGAGATTGAGGGAAGCTGGGAGATGAATGGAAGAGCAGACATACATAAACAATTGTGAACTAGCAGGTGAGCATATTTCATAAATGTCAATTTAATCCAGGTGGTGAAAAAAATTAAGAAAAAACAATTCAAACCACCCAAAGAGACTTTGTCTTAATTAACTCATGATAAACATACAAAGAAAACCAGGGAATTCCTCTTACTTTTCCAGATTCTGTATTTGTCTCCAGACTACCAATAAAGATATCATATGAAATTGAAATTGTTTCCTTGATTTTGCCTAACTGTTTGGGACTTAACAGACCCCAAGTTCAAGGATTTTTACAATCCTTGAAAAAAAAATGGAGGTAAATAAATGCTTGACATCTAAACTTACCTGTTTGGTTTAGAAGCTTTCATATTTGTTACGTTTAATCCAATCCTCCTTTCAAAGTACTAGACAGGTACTCACCTCCTTTTACAGCTACTACAACCCTGTGTAGTAGTCCTGCTTCACAATTTTATATCCTAATGTCAAACTGAATTCAGCTCTACCAGTTCCAAAGCAGATCCACTACCTTTCACTTTCACTACCTTGCACAGATTATTCCACAAACACTCAGAATAGCAGACTATAATGGAAAGCCCCTACAGTTTTGGCCTCTGTTGTTTTTTAAATGTGAGAATTGAGAAAACCAATCCAGTTTGTTTGTTTGTTTGTTTGTTTGTTTGTTTAATTTCTACGCCGCCCTTCTCCCACAGGACTCAGGGCGGTATACAGCCAAGATAAAACATAAAAACACAGACATCATAAAATTAAAATTATTAAACAATTTGGCCTGATAGAATTAAAAACCCAGAATTAAAATATCTGATTAAAAATCATTTAAATGGTCAGCCCCGCCTGTTGGAACATCAGGGTCTTGAGGGCACGGCGGAAAGTACGAAGGTCGGAGATGTTACGTATCTCCGGGGGCAATTCATTCCAAAGGGCAGGAGCCTTCACAGAGAAGGCCCTCCCCCTATGGATCGCCAGTCGGCATAATTTGACTGACGGCACCCTGAGGAGTCCCTCTCTGTGAGAGCGAACTGGTCAGTGGGAGGCTATTGGTGGCAGAAGGCGGTCTCGTAAATACGCAGGTCCTAAGCCATTTGCTATATATATTGTGAAGTCACCGAGAAGTGTTTTGACAGCCAAAGGGATTTTTTAAAAAAAATAAGTCATCATGTGAAGAATTGAGCTAAGAGATGCCTATCCCATTCTAGTCAATTCTAGGAAACCTACTTCCAGCTACGCTCCTTTTGCACGAGTCTGTAGAAATTAATTAAAGAAAGTTTGAATGTTTCCATTTTAAAACATTGTAGCAATGATTGCTATTTGGCTCCAGGAAACAAAATGTGCTGTGCAATGAGTAACTCCTGAATTTATAGAATCTTAGAATGATAGGGGTGGTAAAAGGCCATTTTAATCCATCAAACTTACTTTTCTGCTCAGTACAAGAATCCAATTTACAACATCCAGAAGAGATGGATGTTTAGCCTCTGTTTAAACAAATCCATTGAAAGATATTTGCTGTGCCAATTTTGTTTTACTCGCAGATCTGATCTGCATTTTCTTCTATGTGAAAATCCAAGTCATTAATAAAAACGCTGAACACCGGAGGGCTCACAAGGAAGGAGGAAAGTTTAGGTTCATAGAAATCCAGAAACAGAGTTGAATGGTTGGTGGGTGAAGGGCTTTTCTCCATCTTAAGGGTTTCATGATCAACATTAAATTGAGATGAAAAAGAAAGGCAGCTAAGAACTGAAGTCACACTGCTTAGAAAAGACAGTGTGGGATTGCAGCAATTGAAAATACTGGAGTTTTAACTGTTTCTCTCCCTCCCCGCCCCCGCCCCCCTTAAGAAAGAAGAAAGTTCATGACAAGTATTGTCAAGCCACCATAGGAGGTTAATAAAAAACAGGGGTCTGGTGAAAGGCAAAAAAGGATTAGATAAACACCACATGCCAAGTAATGGCAAAGGTTGGGAGCAGGGTGGGTTGCTGGGGGTTCGCAGGGGTTCGGGAGAACCTCTAGCTCAGATTCTATGCAGTTTGGAGAATCCCCAAATCCCACTCCTGGCTGGCCCTGCCCACCCTACCCCATCCCTCCCAGGAGTCCCCACGTGGCCTGTTTTGGATGCAGATAAGTAAAGGGTGCACACAGAGGCTCAGGGAGGGCAAAAAACAGGCCTACCGGAAGTTCGGGAAGGCTGGAAACAGACCCGTTTCCAGCCTCCAGAGCCTGGAGAGGCCGTTTTCGCCCTCCTGGAGGCTCGAAGAAAACCTCTGGAGCCCAGGGAGGGCGAAACCACCTCCCCCACTGTGGTGCAGGAGACCAACTAGGCCACACCCACTATGGCCCCACCCACCCAGCAACCAGGCAGAGAATCCCTTGCTAAAAATTTTGAAGCCCACACCCTGGTTGGGAATAGAGAAATGGACAGGAGAAAGCCTTGAGGAAGTCACAACCACCAAATGGTCAAGAAAACGTAATCCCTGGCAGCAGCTAGAGCATTCAAGAAGCAAGGAAGAAGTAGGCAATGACACCAGTCTCCACTTAGTATTTCTTTTACAGAGGCCGGAAAAGTGACTCTGGGACATGTTGACATGGGACATACCCTGCTCTAGGGTATCTGGCTCAAGGAGATACCCTAGAGCAGGGCTGTCAAATTCCTGGCCAGTGGTGGGATTCAGCCAGATTGTACCACTTCGGGAGAAACGGTTGTTAACTTTCTGAGCAGTTTGGCAAACTGGTTGTTGGAAGAAATCATTAGGGCAGAGAACGTAATGTAATTGTTAAATTACTTGAATCCCACCACTGCTCCATAGGTCGGATGCATCACACACTGACCAGACCCCCTCCTGGTTTAGCAAAGAGGGAAAAACTCCCGATATGTCACATGATGCCACCATGACAACATGAGTTTGACACCCCTGCCCTAGAGTAAATTGTATTTAAAAGTGTATATACTCTAGAGTTAGGAACAACTAGCACATATGTGCGAAAGGAACCTTTACTTTCACCAATACTCTAGAAGAGTAATTACTTGGATAGTCAGACAATGAAAAAATGAAAAATAATTCCTGGGTATAATTTCTACAATGCAAAACAAAAAAGATAGAAATACATTTTTGTAGAAAAATCATTCTGACATGACTGGTTCTCAACCATTTCCCACCAAAGAACACAACAGCTTGGGCTTTACCTAGAAAAACACCAATTGATCCTTCCCCATCAGCTAATGAGGCAGCATTGATGAACATTTTAAGCCGGTTTTTCAACCACCTAATGTAGCCACTTAACCATGTAGCTACCTAATGATCATTACATCAAGCTCACAGTTAACCAGTGTGATAAGCAGAGTGCTCTATATAGAGAAGCAATCAATTATTTTCCAAAATATTTATCAAGTGCTACTAAATAATTTTGACCTATCTTTTAAAAGAAGTACATTCCCTTGTTATTTTAGACACTTAGTGAATTTGATTTGAGTTTGTAGAATATCCATTCCAGGGGTGACATCTAAAATGTATTACTACCGGTTCTGTGGGCCTGGCTTGGTGGGGGGGGGGGGTAATTTGACTGGGTGAGTATGGCCAATTTTTTTTTTTACTTTTAAAACCATTTTTTACATGTAAAACCATGTCAAAAATGCTTTCAAAAGGCTCTGACGATTCCAGCTGAGTTGCCTCAGCTGGGATCGTCAGAGCTTGGATCATCAGAGCCATTTAAAAGAATTTTTTTTTCTCTTTTAAATGGCTCCAACGATCCAAGATCATCAGAACTTGGATGTCAGAGCCATTTAAAAGAAAAAAAAGGCTCTGATGATTGTGCGGCTCAGCTGGGCATGGGGGGCGGGGGCAGGGATTTTTGCTACCGGTTCTCCGAACTGCCCTCCGCCATCACTACCTACTCGCCCAAGCCGGTCTGAACCAGGAACATTTCACCCCTGATCCATTCCATCCTGGAAGTGCTGTCTTTTTAATAATAATATATTACACTCACAGTAACTTAGATGTTGTTCCTGTAATGCTCGCAATAGCCTTGTATAGGAAATTAATGTTAATATCACCATATGACTGAGGGAAGGACAGCTTAATAAAGCAGTTTTGGAAAAATCTGAAGAGCTTAGTTTGTACATGAACACAAACAAAGATGGAGTCTTTTGGATACTTGAACTCAAGCCACTTTGAGGATCAAAATGGCCATTTTGAATCCCCCTCCCATAAATCCTAACTTCTTTATCAAGTAAGTTTCTTTCTATGAGCAGAGGTAAAACAATAACCTTGCTTCAAAGACCATAGCAATTATGGAGACATTCCACTTGCCTGTCAAATACTTTTCAACAGTTTTATTTTTATATATAGCTAGCTTGAGGATCATAAAAATAGTGGAATAAAGGTTTGGTTGCTGCAGTACCTTCTGGAGTATCTGGGAAAATCTAAAATTTTAACAAAAAGCAACTGAAGTTCATGAAAAATAGTTCACACACACTCTTTCGTGAGTCCTGGGAGGCCTCAAACAGATGTTTACAATATTTGTTTCTCCAGCTGTTCTTTTCAGTTAAACATAAGCAATATATCGACTTCTTAACTATTGTGAGCAATTAAGCAAAATAGCTGCTGTGTGTCTTTAAAAGAAAACAGAGACCTTTGTCACTGATAGCCAGAGGTTTTGATTCAAGGAAAAACACTGGGAACCACAAAATCCTTTTGACATCTCTCTCTCTCCCCTCTCTCCCTCCCTCTCTGTGTCTCTCTCTCTCTCCCCCACTCTCTGTATCTCTCTGTCTCTGCCCTGGCCGCTTCTCCATCCCATGCCATCGCCCTTACCTTCTCAGGCCAGGTGAGGAGTGACTGGGAGGGGAGGGTGAGGGTGGGGGCCAGCCAATGGTGGGATCACCTGACAGGGAGCCACAGCAGAGGGCCCAAAGAGCCACATGTGGCTCCGCAGCCACAGGTTGCTGACCCCTGCACTAGAGCATTTCCAATTTATATACCAGGGCTTCCTCAGTGTTGAGGAATTTCAGAATTCAGAACCTGATATGGAATATCAGGTTCTGATATGAAATCAGCCGAAACCTGCTGGGTTCTGTCCCTCAGGCTTGTCTTGAACTCTTTCCAGTCTTATGTCCCTCAAGAGAAGACTCTGCTCTCAGGCTGTGGCCTGATATAATTAAATTTGATTTCAAGAATTGAAAACATTAACTGCTAAGTCTGTTTTATTAGCACAAAATTACCAGAACTGCCATATTATTGATTTTCATTTTCTAAGGCATTAATTAGTATGCTTAATCAATTTTCAGAGAACTAGAAAATTTATTGAAATTCATTTATTTAAATCTATTAAATTATTTGTTTACTAAAACTCATGTATAATGCTGCGTACCTGCTAGTTCAGTTATACATTTTTGATAGATTATGCGCCATTAAGTCAGTGTCAACTTTTAGAGATCACATATAATAGATCATTTCGTTATGATTTATCCTCAACCTGCCCCTTCATGCCTCCAAAGAGTGCATCTATTACCTTTGTAAAAGAGTTAATCTACCTTGCAGTGGTCATTTTTCTTCTCTTTTTCTTTTCTAGCATTATAAACTTTTCATGAAAGGTATGTTTTTTTACATAAGGTGTCCAGAATATTGAGCTGGATCATTTGTGCTTTGAATGAGAACTCTAGATTGGCTTGTTTTATATACTCTTCCCCTTTTTTGACTATCCATAGTATTTAAGAAATATTCTTCAACATCAAAGTTCAAAAGTGTCAACGCTCCTAATTTTACTTCTTCAAAGTCCTTCATATTCATAAAGTATCATGGGCAAAACCATTCTTTGTGATTCTGATCTATTGATAGGAATTGAAATATCACAAAAACTAAATATCCTTTTCAAGGCTTCCTATGTTAGTCTACCAAAAGGTAAAGATAAACGTAAAGGTAAAGGTTCCCCTCGCACATATGTGTTAGTCGTTCCCGACTCTAGGGGGCGGTGCTCATCTCCGTTTCAGAGCCAAAGAGCCAGCACTGTCCGAAGATGCCTCCGTGGTCATGTGGCCAGCAAGACTAAGCACAAAAGGCACATGGAATGCTGTTACCTTCCCACCAAAGGTGGTCTCTATTTTTCTACTTGCGTTTTTTACGTGCTTTCGAACTGCTAGGTTGGCAGAAGCTGTGACAAGTAAAGGAACTCACCCCATTAGGTAACCCCACATTAAGCACTAGGGATTCGAACCACTGAACTTTCGATCGACAAGCTCAGCATCTTAGCCACTGAACTACTGCGTCCTGATACCAAATAGTAGTCTGCCATAAAATCTTTCTTCTTTCTCAATTGCTACTTGTGAGTTCAGATCATCGTTTGGCAAGCTTTGTTAGTCCATGTTTTTCCCCCCATCATGGATGTCTTTTACAGATAAACTCCCTCTTGTCTGTTCTAACAGCTCTTTGAAATTCTTTATGTTTGTTCTGAGATTTTGTATTTCTTGGCTATGACTTTTTTCCCCTCTCCTACCATTTATTCTAAAATTCAATTGTTGTTGTTTTTCTCTTTTCTTTCTTGATCTTCAATAGTCTTATCTCACATTCATCCTTAATTTCTCTGATTTCATTTCATAGTCCCTCTGGTTCCTGATCAATGAGGTTCTTGACCTCAAAATGAGCTCTGATGTGCTCGAAAATTGTGAACAAATGCTCTAGATAATAATATGGAAGCTGGTTGGCTTTGTTCTTCTGTTTGAGCTTGACTTGCAATTTGCACATAAGCAGTTTATGAAATGTTCCAAGTCATTCATTCTCTGGCCCTGATTTTTCTGTTATAACTTTCACTTCCTTATACCAATAATATAGTTACTTTGATTTCTATGCACTCAACCTGGTGATAGGATGCATTCAGCTGAAATTTATGTTAAAAATGAAGAAATAGTTAGATTGGTAGAAATTGATCATTATCCTGCTTCATTTCTGTTTCCCAGGTCATAGAGTGGAAAACTTCATTTTTCTCCTTAATATTTCTCACTTTGGCATGCCAGTCCCCAACTACAAACAGCACTTTGTGCTTGCATGTTCTATCAATTTCAGATTCAACTAGAGCCAGGGATGTCAAACTGGCGGCCTGCAGGCCAGATGCGTTATGTGCAGGCCACGCCCACCCCAAGCTCCGCGAAGGGGAAAAACGTCACGATACGTCACGTGACGGCAATGTGACGCCGCAAGTTTGACACCTGTGAACTACACCATAAACTTATCAACCAACTCTTTGCATCAGTGTTTGGAACAAAACCTCATATTAAAGAGTTGCTATGAAATTTAATTATTTAGTCATTAATTAATTTTACCCAAGTACCCAATATCCTTGCAGACTATGAAAACAATGGCATTCTTTCTGCGTGGCTTGTTTGTGTGTGTCCTGTGTCCTGAGTAGGAACCAGTATAATCTGAATGAAAATGCCAAAATACCTTCAGTTCTTCTTCAATATCATGTTGAACACCACTTGACCTGAGGTGCCAATCATGTGGATCTACAGGTAGTCCTCGACTTATGACCACAATTGAGCCCAAAATTCATGTTACTAAGTGAGACACTGGTTAAGTGACTTTTGCCCATTTTATGACCTTTCTTGCCACAGTCGTTAAGTGAATCATTGCAGTTGTTAAGTTAGTAACATCAATGTTAAGTGAATCTGGCTTCCCCATGGAGTTTGCTTGTCAGAAGGCTACAGTAGGCAATCACATGATCCCAGAACACAATTGTCATAAATATGAGTAAGTTGCCAAGCATCTGAATTATGATCACATGACCATGGGGTTGCTGCAAAGGTTGATGCGAAAAATTGTGATAAATCACTTTTTTCAGTGCCATTGTAACTTTGAATGGTCACTAAATGAACTGTTATAAGTCGAGGACCACCTGTATATTGTGTCTATCCGAGTGATTTTCTTGGAAACTATAAAATTTGCCATCTCCTTCTTCTCTGAAGTATGACATACATTTACTGTTATTGTTAAAATGACCATCTGCCTCCAGCATCCTCCTATGGCTTATACCAGCGATGGCTAACCTTTTTGCCATTGCGTGCCAGGAGGAGGGGATGGTGTGTGGGGGGGTGTTGCGCACATATTTGCGTGTCCACACCCATAATTCTATGTGCCCCACCCCCACGCATGTCCACACAACCCCCCCTTGTGACCCTCCCCCCGCTCCTGGCAGGCAATGATGCCCCAGTAGGCCCGTTTTTCACCTTCACCTGGCTCCAGATCCTTTCTAGGAGTCTGGGGAGGGCCTACTGCGGCATTGCCTGCCACCCTCCCGGAGCCTCCAGAGGCTAGAAATGGACCGTTTACCAACTTCTGGTCCCACTGGAAGTTAGCAAATGGGCCGTTTCTGGCCTCCGGAGGGCCTCCAGGGGTGGGAAAGTACGTTTTTGCCCTCACCAGATTCCTAGAGAGGCTCTGGAGGCTGTGGACAGCAAAAAACGGGCCTTCCCCACCATCCTCCGGAGGCCCTCTAGAGGCAAGAAACAGCTTGTTTCCCTACTTCTGGTGGGCCCAGAAAGCCCGAAAACCAGGAGCTGAGCTCACATGCCCACTGATATGGCTACGCGTGCCACCTTGGCACATGTGCCATAGGTTTGCAATCACAGGCCTATACTATTGCTACCTAATACATGGTAGGTGCCTGTTTGCTTTGTCAGGACAGGTAAGGTGATTTGTCACAGCTTGGGTGACCTTGTTGGGAGTATATATTCTTGGTGTACACTCTCAGCATCCTTCATTCATCCTGCCCAGGAACACACACTCATCAAGAGGAAGCAACATAGCAGAACTTGAGGGTATATAAATTACTCCCTTTGGATTTTGTCAATTGAAGTATTCATTTTCTTCTCTTTACCACTAGAGGTCAGACATTGTCCTGGGAACTTTTCCAAATCTAGCTAATGTATAAGAGCTCTGTCATTTCATCCACAAATGAGATCAAATCAGTATAGAAAGAAAGGAAGAAAAAGACCTGAGATCCCAAATGGGGATTTTATATACAATATAATCCTTAGTTTTCTATTGTATTATTAAATGAAAAAGAAAAAGAGGATAAACAAAACTGGGATATGTTATGGATTTAGAAAATCTGTGGACTTAGCATGTCAATAAATATGAAGGGAACAGATTTGGAGAAGTCCAAGAGAGGAAAATACACAGAAAGCATCAGAGACTACTCTTTAATATGTCCAGATTTTAATATGATACCCTCAGATTATCTATAGTTCACACCTATTGTTTAAAACAGAAAACATTTGGCTAATTGATTAAAGTGTGCTACAATGCAAATTAACCTCTGAATCAGGGATGAAATCTACTTACCTTCCTTACCGGTTCAGAAATGCACACATCACATGAGCGCACACATCCTCTGCACGTGTGCAGAGGGTAAAAAACACATTACTTCCTGGTTAAAACCAGGAAGTAACGACACCTGGGCTGGTGGGCGGAGCCTCGTGCCGCAATCACTACCGTTTCTCTGAACCACCTGCCACAATTGCTACCAGATCACCTAATGTGGTCTGAACTGGGAGCATTTCACCTCTGCTCTGAATCAACATGCATTGTGCCTAGCACTGAAAACCAGAACAAAACAAACTTTAAAAACCATTTATTACAGTACTTTTTATTTTTATAATTGGCATTAACTAGAAATGCAAGTGCTCTTTGTGGATTTAATTCACACATTACCTGTGTATATGTGCTATAATTTTGAAACAAATGTTGCTCCATTGTCATTCCAATCCATGCCTTTTGGCAGCTTGCTTAAAGGGCAAGGAGCTAAGAGGTGAAGTTCATAAGCATTTGGCATTATAGGCCAAAAGTCAGAATTGTTCTTAAGATTAAGTGCATTTGACCTGGTAGGGCAAGTAAGCGAGCATCGAGTTTTAAGCGCATGAAAAGATATATTAAAGCCAACAGTTCACTTCTTTGCTTATTGCTAGGAGGGATTAGAGAGCAAAGCATCTGCATTCAAATGGGAAAATATAAGGTTGCCATATGGGACCAAATCAATGGGGCTTCAAAGCATGTGACGTGACTCTAATAATAAGCAGCCTTTGATGTTTCAGGAAAGGAAGAAATCCCTAATGACCATGGCCAAATGTGTACTAGCATGACATAACGGTATTTATTTTGAGATAATTGCTTAGAACTGCAAACCTACAGATAGTTAAACTGTATTTCTAATCTAGTAATTGAACAGGAGATGAATGTATTACTGTAAATTATATAAATTGTACTCTTTTATAGTACATTTTACTTTTTACTCTTCCTTTCATTTTCCCTTTAATGTATTAGTGTAATTTCTTCACCTTTGTTGCTTTCATTATTTGAATTTAGAAAATAGACAGCACAGAAAATTTCAAAGAAATAAAAAAATGAAAGAAGGAAAAATTAAAGAAGGAAAACATATGTGGCATATTTTCACAATTACCAGTACATACATACATACATACATACAAACATAGTTTTGTCTAAGTGTTTCATTGAATAGAAGACATAACATCATCCAAACCTAACTATCAGTTCCTAGTTGTTGGTTGAAGATATTTCTAGATTATCTGGTACTTTACTATCCTATCTCTCACCCTCCTTTCGAGAATAGTAAAAAGGGGGTGAAACTAGTTCTTTCACAACTGGAAGGCTCTCCAATATCTAGCATTTTGGAAGGAACCACTTCAGAATGCTCCTACCTTGAAGCCAGTCTTCCTGAGAACCTGATGATAGCTCGTGAGAGAGCTGGTCACTGTGGACATTGGAATTTTAGTCCCATCTTATAATATCATTCAGTCATGGGCTACCTATTGGTCTTAAGTGGGATTAGGTTTCTACCCTTCTTTTAAAGAACAAGTATAAATGTTTCATTGTCAGATGTAATTTTCCAGCATTGAGAGCTACTCTTTGATATACCATTGTGATTTTTTTTAAAAAAAAATTACCATCTAAAAAGAGATTTATTTTTTAATCGGAAAGATATTGCCACATTATCACAGGACTAATTCTTTCATAGCATGTTGATGTTCCGATCAAAATGGCAACAAATAGCTTTAATCCAAAGAGCTGTTTTCAACACTAGAAAAAACATTTTACACTCCGAAGATTACATCATTAAAATCAGTGAATGTGACTGCAGCAAGAGGCACAAAGAATAGGATATTCTGCAAGTTAATGGTTTGACTGAGATTGCCTGTGTACGTTGATGCACAGAGGCAGAGAGAGGGGGGGGGGGCATTGGAAATGCTGCCTTTCAGAAGTGATGTCTAATTTCTCACTCAATTAGGAAAATTAAGTCTACATACTGTCAAACCCCTTACAGCAGCCTCCGATCAAGAAAGCAGAGTCCAAATCTTGGAATCAAGATTTTATCTTGGCCTCATTTATCAGTCAATATGTTAAAGAAAGCCTCCTTATTATTTTTGATCTTCTCTCTGACTTTTACCGTATTTTTTCTGAGTATAAAACGCACTCCCCCCCCAAAAGAGGGTGAAAATTTGGGTGTGTCTTATACATCGAATGTAGCCCTGCCCACCCACCGGCCCCCACCCTTTGGCCTCCACACATCCTCTCAAACAGAGCTTTTGGCGGCTGCAAATGCAGCCTCCCAAACGGAGAGCCTCTCAAGCAGAATTTTTTTTCTTATTTTCCTCCTGCCAAAATAAGGTGCATCTTATACGCCGGAGCATCTTATACTCCAAAAAATACAGTAACTTAGTGGGAAGGATGTTAGTTACTTATTTGACACTACAAAAATATCCATCTATTCTTGTTTTGCCATGTTTTAGAAATGCCACTTTTCATTCCCAGGGTCAGACAACTCTATTGTACAGTACATAACTAAATGCAGGATTTCATCAGAATTTTGCAAGAAAATATTGGCCATCAGAGTTGTAGTTCCCATGATTTTCAAACTTTTCCAGAGAAATTTTTCCTTTATCATCCTATTTTCCTATTCCCCACCCCCAAATGGTCTAAGGACACATTTGAAAAAACAACAACAATTTTACTTAGAACAAGTATAAAGAAAATACATCAGTGGGAAGGAATTGAGGAGAAATAACAAAGCATGAGTCAGAGCTAATTCTAAACTTGTATTCGTGTGTTTTCTGAGTTGGAAACATTGACACTTTAGCAGAAAAGTAGAAGATTAAACTTCGGATGTACAGGTAGTCCTTGACTTATGACCACAATTGAGTCCAAAATTACCATAGCTAAGTGAGACAGTTAAGTGAATTTTGCCCCATTTTATGATTTTTCTTGCCACAGTTGTTAAGTGAATCATTGAAGTTGATAAGTGAGTAACCTGGTTGTTAAGTGAATCTGGCTTCCCTATTGACTTTGCTTGTCAGAAGGTCGCAAATGATGGTCACATGACCCCTGGACATTGCAACCGTCATAAATACATGCCAGTTGCCAAGCATCTAAATTTTGATAATGTGACAAAGGGGATGTTGCAACAGTTGTACAGTAAGTGTGAAAAACTCATAATTCGCTTCTATTCTGTGCCATTATAACATTATAACAATCACTAAATTAACTGTTGTAAATCAAGGACTATATAGCCTGCCTATTGTCCAGTGCAAGGAATCAGAACAATTCCATGAGAAGGCCAAAGTAATTTCTGATTGTTGATCACTTATTTACAAAAAATCTCACCAGACTGAACCCATTCTCTTGGGAAGAGGCAGATTAAAGCTTCATTACTTTGGCTTCTGCTGCTTCCTTTCACGGAATGTCTCCAAGCTACAGAACCTATCATGCCCCCATCAGAACCTGAATCTGTGGAGGAGGATGAGCCGAAGCTCGAGCCAACGGAAATCAAGGGGATGGCTTTGTTGGCTTTGGAGGAATGTGGAGAGAAGCAGGCCATGACAGCCCAGGGCCCCGCAGGATTGAGATAGCTTGTTATCAGGGAGGAACAGGGGCAGAATGACCAAGAGAAAGCAAGCAGTGGACATGAGGAGTGATGGAGCTCAGGTGACGAGCAAGGACCTCCCCCTCCTTATTCCTGAGCATGGAGAGTAGAGAGAAGGCGGGAACAGCACAGGCTGACCCAATGACTTGGGAGGAGAGCACTCCCCCCTCCCCACTTCTCTTCACAAGGCACACCTGGGGACTGAGATTTAAGGAGACACTGGGGAGGGGCATTTGTTGGGAACAAACACTGAATTGGTAGAGTTTGTTGTGCCAGTACAGATATTTAGAGTTTGCAGGATTGCTTGCTTCTTCCTTACTTCATAGACTCAGCACCTTCTTCCTTACTTTGTGGACTCGTTACTTGTTCCTTGTTTCATGGACTCATTTCCCTGTCCTTTTGTTTTGCTGGACCGGGTGCAGCCAGAGGCTGCTGTGTGTGTGTACATGCACATGCGTGCTTGTGCGTGCACATGTGCTTTGCTCTGGAACTTGCCAAGGAATGTGGGAGTGTTTGGGGGAAAAATTGGAGCATTAAAGGGGAGTGTGAACACTCAGCTGGCTGTGTACCTTCGTGCCTTATCCTGGGTCATCACAGAACATCTTTACTCTCCCTTCTACTATAGCAGGGGATTCTATCATACCTGTTCAGCTTATGAATAAAATTTCATATTATTGAGTCACTGGTTTGAAATGGGCAGCTAAAAAAAATAATTAATAACAAATTGCAACAAGAAGAGCAAGCCTAAACTAGTGGAGGCGCTTGAGAAGTTTATGAATGATTGTTATTTTGTGATTCTCCACTTGGCTATGGATACGTAGCATTTGAGTTAGCTTCATGGATTTGTGGTTGCCTTGAGCTACGATATTACGGTATTCAAAAGTATATTAGTTTAGTTCTATACATTTATAGATCATAGAAATCTATTTTGCGGTATTGTGATTGCTTTAAGCTATGATATTTTTCAAAAGTTAAGATATTACTTTTGTTCTCTACATTTACAGAACATAGAAATACATTTTGTGGTTGCCTTGGGGTATAATATTAGTCAAAAGTATGATATTGCTTTTGTTCTATACATTTTCAGAACGTAAAAAATATTTTTAGAAGTGAGATAAATGTTAACATGTAATTTTCTTAGGCAGGAATAGCACGAACAACTTTCTTTCAGTGTTCTTTTATGCTTACAACCTGATCACCAATTTCTGCAGCGCCATAAACTGAGACTCCTTTAGGCTAATTATTTTCATAGTTCTTGAAGGTATCAATGAAAAGCGTTATAAGTCCTTTGTCCAGTTTTACTGTAGTGTAGTATATCCCCAAGGTGCTTTTTCAAGAGGCAACAGAACTTTCTTTGTTTTTCTTTGAAGACATTTCACTTCTCATCCAAGAAGCTTCATCAGTTCTCTTCAGTTTTTTGGATTAGAAGTGAAATACCTTCTTCCTCAAGGAAAAAACATAGCCCAGTTGCCTTTTGAAAGAAAAAGCACCTTTGGGACCATCATGACTTGGATGACTGAGAATCTTCATAGACATCAGTACAGTATATATAGTAACTGCAATGTAAGAAATATTATTTTTTTAATGCCCACATCTTTCCCAACAGATTGGTGAATGTAAGTTTAATACAGGGGTCCTCAAACTTTTTAAACAGGGGGCCAATTCATGGTCCCTCAGACTGTTTGGGGGCTGGACCAGCTGGGTGGGCGTGGCTAGGCAGTCATGTGACTGGGCGGGCGTGGCCAATTTGGCAGTCCAAACAATACACACAAATTAAAATTTAATTTGTTATGCTCCTGAGGATGGAAAGCAGGTTAGTGAAGGGATGCGGCTGCCTTGGGGTGCATATGAGGGACTTCTCTCTCTCTCTCTCTCTGTGTCTCCCTCTCTCTGGAAGAAGGGGAGGCAAAAAACTGGCCCTTTTTTAGCCTCCAAAGGCCTCCGCACGTCCTGTTTTTGGCCTCCCTGGCCTCCAGAAGGTGGGTGGGGCAGACGGGTAGGTGGGGCAATGTGGGTGGGACAATCTCGTGGTCCTGCGTGGGATGTATTAATGGCTTCAGTGGGCCGTATCCAGCCCTGGGCCATAGTTTGAGGACTCCTGGTTTAATGTGTATGATTGAGATTCACATGGCCAAGAAAATAATTATGAATGAGACAGGATTTCAATTATTTTAAAATTCAGTATTGCATTAAGCTTTGTCTATATCTTTTTGAAGATTTCAAAAGTCCCATCTGAGGATGATAACATGAATATTTTGCCTGATCTTCCCTCATCCCCATTCAAAAAGCTTTGTGGGAAAGAATACAGATAAAAGTTATCTTGTTATTTAAAAAAGAGGCTGCCTTTTCCTTAACATGCAGAATCAGAAATAAATCGTTTTGAAAGTCCATCGAATGTACAGTACCTATACTGTCATCTTAAAAATTGAAGAGAAAATATAGACCAAGGATCTATGCTGAAATGTGACTGGGGAAATGTTAAGGGGCTGACACATTTCTTGGCCTAAAGGTCAAACAGGAGATTGTGAAAGAAAGAAAGCACACCGCTTAGCCTCCGTTAAAACAAAATGAAGACAAATTAAATAGTGGCCTAGAAATGGAGGCCCTCCGAGTTATGACATTTCAGGTGTCGGTTCCTTCTGCTCCTGTGTGCTGTGAAATTGTCACCTTTATTATATAAGCATCAGTAGTTCTTGTGCCAGACAGCCTCTAGACCGATGCTCAGTTGAACTCTATTTTTATCCTTGGTAGACAAGCAAAATGTACAAAGTGCTTTTAGGGACTGGTATAGAGAAATTAAAGAAACCAGATCCCTGGTTCAATCTTGCAGAGTCTGGAATTCATTAGAAAGCCTTTCCTACCTACAAAAATGCAGACCTACTTAATGTAATCAGGACTAAAATATGGAGCCTTTGAACATTCTTATGATTATGCCCAAATGATATGAAAAAGTGCCTGTCAGCCAACACAGAATGTGAACTTTAATGAAGTTTGCATTTTGTATTTGACATGGCCAATTGTAGTGGAGGCACAAATGACAAAAGGTGCAATTTTTTACTCCCAATCCCCAACTATTTTCAGATTCTCCCTTTTCTACTTAAGAACCGCTAAGCAGCTGGAGTTCCCCTTTCTTTCTCAGTGAAGTTAGCAAGAGTGTAGCTTTAAAGGATGAGTTGGAGGCACTTAGTACTGAAAATCAATAAATCAGGCATTTTTGTGGTTAATCTAAAAGAATTTGGAGGTCCTAAGAGTTCTATACCTAAATTCCAGTGGACATAATTAAAGATGAGAGAGATACATACAGTAGATATAGGAATCATCTGCCAAAGTCTTCCACAGTCATTAAATATCTTTCCATCTTCTTGCTTTGCAAAATGCCTCAGTATAATTCAAGGCATGTTTGCCTTGAAATGAAAAGCATATTGTTGTGAATTATTGCATTTAATAGCATAAAAAAACCATGAGCAATAATTTCAAATGGGAATGACTGTTGTCATATAATCTTGGCAAAGATTCATTCCTTCATTACTGATGAAAACGAGACTGCTTTCTAAAAACGCATTTAGGTTTTAATTCTCCCTGTTTCTCCCACATTATTGATATGCAGTTATTTGATATTCAGGTTTAAAATCTTTTGCTGGAATATATTTACATGATGATGATGATGGTTTCCTGTCAGGTGTGAATAACCAGACCCACATCTACTAGTTAAACTAGCTACTTTATTGTTCCACACCAATTCCACATAAACCTCTCCAGACTCGCAGCTTTCACCTGGGAAAGACTAAATAAAGCTCAAAGGCATTTGGGGGAAGGGAGATCAGATCTTGCCCTCTTGTGTTAACATAATGAATCCAAACTAATTTCCCATTTGATCCCTTCTCCCGACTTGGGTGGTTATTCTCCAACATATCCATTTGTTCATGCCCAATTCTCAGTGATTCTCTACATTTTTCGATCTTGTATGGCTTCTTTCAGTTATTTTATACTCTGGTTGATGTCAGCCACTGTGGCAATGATGGCGAACCTATGACACATGTACCCAAAGTGGCACACAGAGCCATGTCGCCGGGCACGCGCGATGTTGCCCGTTCCTCTTCCGGGTTTCTGGTGCGCATGCGATGATCAGCTGGCCATTGTGCATGTGGCAGTGCTGGAAACTGGAAGAGCTGGTCTTCCATTTTACAGTGTGAGCATGCACACCAGCCAGCTGATTGGTGGATGTGCAAGCAGTAACTGGGAGACTTGCTTGCAAGTGCGCATGCACCCTGGAAATTAGAAGTACATTATCTGGCATGCACATGCCCCCTGGGCTGCTCCTCTTCCTGGTCACAGTGCTGATGAGCTCACGTGCGCATGAAGTGCTTCCTTTCTGGCACTTGGTGCTACACACACTCCCTTTTTGGCACTCCTTGCCAAAAAGGTTCGCCATCATTCACTATGGCTTTTTCGTTTAGATCTTTCTTGTCCCACCTTTATTATTTTTATAAATAACATAATAAATAATTGAAGCCTTGGTGACACAGCAGATTAAAGTGGTGTTAAGTGACACCAGCTGCCTGCAATTACTGCAAGTTCGAATCTCAGCAGGCTCAAGGTTGACTCAGCCTTCCATCCTTTCAAGGAAGGTAAAATGAGGACCCGGATTGTGGGGGCAATAAACTGACTTTGTATAAAAAAGAACACCGCTTAGGGGAGCCTGAAAGCCCTACTAAGCAGGTATATACAAAAGTATGAAGGCTATTGCTTAACCAGTTGTAAGCCGCCCTGAGTCTCCGGAGAAGGGTGGCATATAAATTGAACCAATAAATAAATAAATAAATAAGCCAGTGAACATACCTAATACTCCTTCCTCCTTCTGTTGTCCCACAATATTCTCAATAACAGTTGGTCTAAGAGAGAGGAACTAGCCCAATGTCACCAAGCCAGCTTTCCTGGTTAAGGCAAAAGCAGAATTCACAATTTCCTGGTTTGTAGCTCGGTGCTTTAATCACTAGATCCAAACTGGTTCCCAAGCTGGCTTTTGATTTTGCCTTCCAGTGATATGACTGGTTTTACATGCTCCAATACATGTTTGTCACCTTTGCTATCCAAGGAATGTGCAGAAGCTTTCTCTAACACCACAGCTTGAACAAGTCGATTTTCCTCCTGTCTAGTGTTTTTTTAATGGTCCAACTTTCATAGCCGTAGGTGGCTGTGGGAAAGACAACAGTGAGGATTAATCTGTATTTATTGTGCCAGGCTGATGTCCTTGCTTTTCTGTACTCAATTCATGCTCATCATTGCTCTGTGATCCAACTTTATTTCTGGATTGCATTTCCTGCTTTGATCAATCTGCAATCCAAGGAAACTGAATTCTTGCACACATTTGATCTCTTCACTGTCAATTGTTACTTTGACATTTCCATTCCTAGCAGTGATCAGGAGCATTTTGATATTCAGAATGAGGCTAAATTTCTCTCTTTCTAGTCTTACAAGAATGCCTAGAAAGATTTTCTAACAAGAATGTTTTTTGGGTTTCCACACCCGAGATTATTTCTTATTGTCTACTCACCATCTTTTTAAATGTAGTATTTTAAACTGATTTATATCAGAATATAGGGAACTCTGTTATTTCTAGAAGATAAACTTTTGAAATAAAGCTCAAAGAAAGCTTGAAAAATTGCAATCTCTCACTAGTGAGAGATTATTCCATATAGCCTGAATTGGTATGGAGAGCTATATCTCTGAATGATTTCCCCTTGCCTAAATTCCGTAAGAATCACTGGGCTATAGCAGCTACAAGATTGACAGTGGCTCTGATCTACATGATTAAAGCATGAAGGAGACTCCTTTAAATGAGAATGAGACTGGCCTAAAAGGGCCATCTAAGATCTAGAGAGATTTGAGTCCAATTTTTAGCAATGCATTTTTAGGAATGAAAATCACTTTGTGATTTGTACCTTCTGAAGGATTCTTTATTTTGACTGCAACGATTTGATCCTGCAAAATGGGCAATTTCCAGCAGAGGAGCTGACCAGCAAGGATGATTGGGATGCTTGAATGAACAGGAGCTGTCCAGCATAAATCAGCAAACTCTTATTTCAGGATTTGGTACTCCCTAAAAGTGTCAAATTACACAAAATATGAAAGCTCTCCACATATCCAATATTTAGATCAAAATCATAATTTATGTATGCTATAAATTAGATTTTTCTATCTATTTTATAATTCAGTCCTATGTATATATTCTCAGGAGTAACTCGACTTGAATTCAGCATTGAATTTTACATGGAACTATGAAATCAGAAGCTTAGGCTGGTTTTTTTTTTTTAATGGCATTATGCTGGCAGGGTATTCTGAGAATTTTATGCCAACACATCTGGAATGCAGATGTGGAAAAAGTAGGTTAAAAAGACAGGTGTTAAATTGAGTACAAAGAAAAAACATTAGAAATCACAAAAGTGACAAGGATGCTGGCCTCTTTGCCTAATAAAATTCTAGATCAAATTAATGTAATATATTTTATACCACTGGGCATATGTTTATTCCCGGGTATAATTGAAAGTGCCAACTATGATCTACAAAAGCTTGAATGGTGACCTGGAACTCTAAGCTTCAAATGCATTTTTCAACTCCAAGGGAAATTGGTTAGGAACAATATAAATGTACATACTTTCTAACAGACACAGAAACTCTCCTACAGGTAGTCCTCGACTTACAACCAATTGAGTCCAAATTTTTTGTTGTTAAGTGAGACATTTAAGTTAAGTGAGTTTTGTCCCATTTTATGACATTTCTTGCCACAGTTGTTAAGTGAACCATTGGACATATTAAGTTAGTAATACAGTTGTTCAGTGTATCTGACTTTGCTTGTCAGAAGGTCACAAAAATTGAACACATGATTCTGGAACACTGCAACCGTCATAAATATGAATCAGTTGTCAAGCATCTGAATTTTGATCACACGACCACAGTGATGCTGCAATGGTCATAAGTGTGAAAAACAGTCATAAGTCATTTTTTTCATTGCTGTTGTAACTTTGAACAGTCACTAAATGAAATGTAAGTCAAGAATCACCAGTATTTCCCCTGATATGCACTCTCTTTGTTACAGAACCCTCCCACATCATATTCAAAGGAGTTTGGAAAAGAACTTCATATCAAAAATGATGGAACTGGAAGTATAAAATGTATATTTATCGTGTCTCATTTCTGCTTTAATCTTTTCCCATCATGTAAGCCTTCAAATATTTAAATCACCATTTATGTATTTTCTAGAAATAAAAGCAAGTGCACATTTCCACTTAAACCCTTTCCCTAAATTATGAGTTTTTGCATTTTTATGTGTTCTTTTTTTTCCCCAGCCAAAAACAGCGGTGCAAAATTACAAAAGAAAGTGTGAACTATGAAAAACAGCTACTCTAATTACAATAATTCAGGTAGTATGAAATGGATAAGGCTCATTGACATCAGAATTCATAAAACGTTGTAAAGACTAAATGTACCACTGAAAATTTATCCCCATTTTTTTTTTTAAAAAAAATTAATGGCATAGTTTTCGCTTTGGTACTTATTATTATAATAAGTAAGAAGAAGGATACATCATTAATATACATAGACACTGTAAAGTGTTGTGAGCAAATGCCACACATTTTAAGCTTGCAATTTGAATGTCAGTAATAGGAAAAAGAAGGAAGGAAAACAAGGAGGAAAACAGTGAAAATAGCAGGAAGTGCTTGTGAGCAAACACCAGCTACGTTTCTATGCAACATAGTGCTAGCATTATTAGAATGAGCACCTAACTTCCAAACAAATCTTTTAAAAATTGCAGCCTTAGGCTTCAGCACAGTTGGAGATGAATATTTAGATATTAAACTATGTATTTAGTCCTTGACTTACAACCACAATTGAGCCCAAAATGTCTGATGCTAGGCCAGACATTTATTAAGTGAATTTTGCCCCATTTGTTAAGTGAATCTGACTTCCCCATTGGCTTTGCTTGTCAGAAGGCCGTAAAAGGTGAACACATGACCCCAGGACACTGCAACCGTCAAAAATATGAGTCAGTTACCCGGCATCTGAATTTTGATCATGTGACCATGGGGATGCTGCAAAGGTCGTAAGTGTGAAAAATGGTCATCAGTGCCATTGTAATTTTGAATGATCACTAAATGAACTGATATAAGCTGAGGACTATCTATACTCATTTTTGAATGAATAATTGAAATTAAAATTGAGAACAAATGCACTTAAATCATGTCTAAATCAATTGAGAACAAATGCACTTAAATCATGTCTACATAGAATAGAATTAAATATAGGACAGGACAGGACAGGACAGAACAGGACAGAACAGAATAGAATAACAGAGTTAGAAGGGACTTTGGAGGTCTTCTAGTCCAACTGCCTGTCATTTCAGACAAATGGTTGTCCAATCTCTTCTTAAAAACTTCCCGTGTTGGAGAATTCACAACTTCCGGAGGCAAGTTGTTCCACTGATTAATTGTTCTAACTATCAGGAAATTTCTCCTTAGTTCTAGGTTGCTTCTCTCCTTGATTAGTTTCATCCATTGCTTCTTGTCCTGCCTTCAGTGCTTTGGAGAATGGGTTGATCCCCTTTTCTTTGTGGCAGCCCCTGAGATATTGGAACACTGCTATCATGTCATCCTTAGTGGCATGCAAATAATGTGAGTAACACACTTGTCAGTTAAGATTCTTCCAAAAAGCTTTCCCAGAGCTGGAGTAAAAAATCTGCCTGAAATCTACAAACAAGGCAAAAGGAGTTGATATATGATGAGCGTATTTTTTCACTCAAACGGGGGAAGGGAGGGTATCAATCCTTTGACAGTGCAGCCTGCCTCAAACCCCGTCTCTTCCTCTGCTAGGAGGTTCTCTTCTTCCAGTCAATCCAGGGCAGTGCTTTCAATTTTGGCAACTTTAAGTTGTCTGGACTTCAGCTCTCAGAATTCCCCAACCAAAATTCTGGGAGTTGACATCCATACATCTTAAACTGTAGAGTCCTTGGTCCTCTCTGGCCTTGGTTGTTTTATTGCAGACATTTCATTACCCAACTACTGTAGATAACATCACCAGCACTGATGATGTTACCTGGTTGGGTAATGAAAAATCTGCAAGCAAAAAAGCATGCTCAGAGAGCACCAAGGATTCCACAGTTTCCACCCATTGCTTCTTGTCCTGCCCTCAGGTGCTTTGGAGAATAGCTTGACTCCTCTTCTTTGTGGCAGCCCCTGAGATATTGGAGCACTGCTATCAGGTCTTCCCTACTCCTTCTTTTCATCAAAGTAGATATACCCAATTCCAGCAACCATTCTATATACTGTATGCTTTAGCCTCCAGTCTCCTAATCATCTTCGTTGCTCTTCTCTGCACTCTTTCTAGAGTTTTAACCAGGGCCGAACTTCAAAACCCGACGTTACCAGTTCGCTCGTGGGCATGCTCACACTTGTGCACAACACTTCTGCGCATGAACAGAAGTGTCCAGCAGGTGTGCGGAGCCTCCCACCGCCACCGCCACCGCTACCGGTTCACCCGACCCGGGGCAAACCGATAACAACCCACTACTGGTCTTAACGTCTTTTTTACATCTTGGTGACCAAAACTGGGTGCAGTATTCCAAGTGTGGCCTTACCATACTTCTTAATTTGCCAAAGTAAAATTTTAGAGTTACAATATGCATGTAACACCTGGACTATGATTATTTGTGTCAGATAAGTCCCCCTGTATTGCAAAAAACCCCCCACATTATTATTGCATTCCCCAGAAAAAGCCCCTCCGTATTTATAGGTTAAACTATATAGGTGTATTAAGCAGGATCTCTAGCATGGGTCTTTTATTGACATACAATAAAAAATCTGGGGTTTGTAAGAAATCTTTCTGGAATTCCTTATTGGCTATTCTTTATTTAACTACCTTTAACTACATCCACAGCAACCTCATAGGTCATGCGATTTGAGAATCAAGTGAGAATCTATGTGTATTAATTTTTTTCTCATGAATAAATTCCTAAAGAGTATTTGTATTTGTCCCCCCAAAATAGAAGCAGTAGTCAACTGCTGGGGCTTAGTAGGACTTTAATCCAGATTAACATATTTCTAGATCAGGATTGATACCTATCATTTGACGATCCTGTTTCTAGCCTCAAGGTTGTATTTGGCATATTCTTAATCTTATTTCACTAAGGGCTCACCAGTTTTACCATGAGAATCTGAATGCCAAGGGCTGTCTATTTCTTTGAACGAGCTCACTTTCTTTAGCTAAACCCATTCCCTGCAGAAAGGTGACTGCAGCATCACCCATTTCTTGTTAAATATTTCTTGCTGCATTCTCACCGTTCTACCCACCACCAGTACTCCAAAATAAATCTGTACATTATTTCTGCTTCCAGCACATCTGAAAAATAACATCAAAGTAGCATCCCTCTTTGAACATAGTCCCTTAAGGCTTTTATGATTTTCCAATAGCAAAGCATTTCTAACATTTCCCAGAATTCACCCATAAATATCACAGCCCTCAGCCTGGTATTGCTGTTCCAGGAGTTTATCCAATATTTTCCATCAGAGGCTGATAAAAAAAAATGATTTTGAAGGAAATAAAATGCAAGTATTAACAAGTAACTGCAACAAGTCTGCATTTTCTCGACAGTCTTCCCTCCTGCTAATTTAAAATATTTCACACTGTCAGGCGTTCCAGCTTGAAGGCAAATAAGCGGTTCAACAAAGGTTCAGTCAGCCCCTAGTAGTCAAAGAATTGACAATAAAAATAGCTGTTTTATATGAAGGGCAAGCAGATGTAGGGCAAGAAGATGGGCTCTCAATAGCTCCAACACCAAAGTACTTACTTTTGTTACTGAGTTGACTTATTTTCTAAGTTCACTTTATTCAGGCGATAGTTGGTAATTGATGCAATATTGCCCAGGGTGATTAACTAGGGACTATGTAGTAACAAATCATGTGTCAATCAAATGGTGGGCATTTAAAAAGCCATTTTGCAAAAACATTAGAAGGCCCTCACTTTCAGACCTTTACTTCCCCTCTTTTTGTTTTGCAAATGAAGAAATATGACCATGTGATGGCCTGATAGGGAGGAGACAGTGTTAGCCCTTCCAGGAAGTCCAAACAAGAAGTGGAACAGTGAATACTAGCTCTATCTTTTTTACAGGCTATATTAAAAGAATCTTGCAAGCCTGAAAGTATTTCTTCCCTCTTCTCATTTTACTCACTGGAAAGCTAGGGAGGGTCTCTTTTGAAATGCTTCCCATGCGCCCACTTCTGTGGACATAGATGTTCTTAGCAATAGCAATAGCACTTAGATTTATATACTGCTTCATAGCTCTCTCTAAGCAGTTTAGAGTCAGCATATTGCCCCCAACAATCTGGGTCATTATTTTACCGATGGAAGGCTGAATCAACCTTGAGCCAGTCAGGATCGAACCCCTGGCAGTCAGCAGAATTAGACTGCAATACTGCACTTTAACCACTGGACCACCACAGCTCTTTACATAATGTTGCCCAGTCTGCAGCATTTCCTCCTGTCTCCCAAGGTCATTCTCATTCTCATATAATGTTACAGACAGATGGAATGTCTTGTTTTGTGGAGGCTCTCTAGGAAAGGAGTGTCAAAATCATGGCCCACGGTTATGTAGTGGCCACGCCCACCCCCGGTTTAGCGAAGGAGAAAAAAAGTCACGATTGTCTGCCTAGGTGGCTCAGTGGCTAAGATGCTGAGCTTGTCGATCAGAAAGGTCGGCAGTTCAGCAGTTCGAATCCCTAGTATAGGTCTCCTGCATGAACAGGGGGTTGGACTAGATGACTTCCAAGGTCCCTTCCAACTCCGTTACGTGACACCATGACACCATGAATTTGATGCCATGATGCCGTGCCATTGTTTTGGAAACAATAACAAATGCTATATCATCTATGTCTTCTAACAGGACAGGTTTCAGTGTATATGCCAGAGGAATAGTAGGCTCAGAAAAGCTTTGCATTTGAACTACAAAGTTCTAGACCTTTAGAAAGAGCTGACAGATATATCATAGAAATGTGGCTGGCCTCACAGTGCTCCTCAAAAAAAAGAAGAAGAAGAAGAAAAGGAGAGGAGAGGAGAGGAGAGGAGGGAAAGGGAAAGGGAAAGGGAAAGGGAAAGGAAGGAAGGGAAGGGAAAGGAAAGAAAAAGGAAAGGAAAGGAAAGGAAAGGAAAGGAAAGGAAAGGAAAGGAAAGGAAAGGAAAGGAAAGGAAAAGGGTTGTGGCCCATTAGCAGCCAGCAGAGCTGGTGGTAGACTCAGAGAGTGAGGAAGTTGGGGAGGAACATGGGCCAGTCCTGGAGTCTGGGGAAGGCTCTGATGAGTGCTCTGGGTCAGAGGCAGAGATGGGGCCAAGACTTGTCTGACAGTTTTCAGCTACTTTCGGAGTCGGAGATAAATGGGGCTGAAGAACAGCTGGAGCCTGTTCCCGATGTGTGCATGAGCAGAGCTGTCAGGAGAAGGGAACAATTAAGAAACAGAGGTTGACTCAGGAGTAAAGGCTGAGGGGATGCTGAATGGCCCCTCCCATGGAGAATAAATAGGAGCGAAAGGGGAGTGGTGTTTGCAGGAGACAATTAGTTCATATTATTATTGGGAAGATTTGCTTATCTGAGAGACTCCTTGCCAAGTATTTCCTTGTACAGCATTGCATCTGGAAGCTATCAGCCTGGCAACTATCCAAGGACTGATAAGGTCTGTGGTTGCAATTCACCCTTGAAAGACTGTTTGCCGGGACTTTGCTGGATGTGAATGCTAGAAATTCATATTAGCCAAATAAAAAGGTTTTTTTTTCAGGACAAGGAATCTGTTTCATGATTTGGTGAAGCCTAGGTCAGAACAAAAGGAAAGAAAAAAAGAAAAAGCTGTTGTTCTGGATTAGTCCACCCAATATTTTTAGATACATAAAATATAAAGCAATTCTGTATTTCCTATTATAATTTCCAAATCAGATTGGACTCAAGAAAATTTGGTGAGCCTCCAACGTAGTCAAAATAAAATGTTTTCTAATTCATCGAATTGGATTTTGAACCAAATCTCATGATCCAGGAACAGCTCTACTAGGTACTTTAAAATGTTCTAAATACTGGATGAGTTGCGTGCTTCCTAGAAGTCCCTTGGTGTATAATACAAATCAACTCGGGCATGAAAAAGATGCTATGAAATGCAGGGCTTTAAGGAATAGTTTGCCACTTCAATATTCAAGATGTATAAATTATTTAGCTGTCATTTGCAGAGTTTTAGTTTCAGCTGAATGGAATTATGCCAAGCTCTTAGCATTAAATATAACAGATAGATACCAAACAAACTTACATGTGCATACTTGGAAGAATTCTGTCATAATATGATTAATTGGGAGATGGTCACAATCTTCAATTTTTCAAATATATTTCAATTTCAAATATATTGCATAACGTTGATATGCATTAATAAAGCAAATGAAATTCTATTGGATTAGCCCAAAAGGCCACCTAATCCAGCATTTTGTTTCGGATAATCCTGGAGAGGCCTTAAACTGCACATATAGGAATCAGCCATCTCTCATTGACAGCAGTTATGATTAGAATGTCTGTATATATTAGATTTCTGAAACCCCATAGGCTAAGCCTCTTTAAGCTAAAATGTAGCTTAGCGAAATAAATATGTGATAGTATATTACCATGAAGTATGCCTTAAATCTCAAAAAACTTAAAATGCCAAACCAGAATAGGAGGCAGGAGCCTAAATCTCCATAAATTGGTCCAATTCTCTATAAAGCTTTCAAAGTCAGTGGATGTCACTGCAACTTGTAGCATGAATGCTTTAGTTGAAAAATGCTGGGTAAATATTTACTTCCTTTCTTCCATCCTAAATTTCTTCCTATATGACTTTATCAGATGACCCTAGGTACTTAAATGAAATAAACCAAGATAGTCTGTTTACTTTCAGGGCATTCCGTAATGTTATGTCATGTTATCTTTTCCTTATCTTATTTTTTTTTACACTAAATATTCCAACCACTGAAATATTTCTTTGTAAAACAGGCTAGTCTCTGATTCTTCTAATACCCTGTGGAATTTGTTCTCTACTTCTAATTTCCTGACACTTAGGCATCAGCACTTGACATAGAGTTCATGTCAACTCTGAAACAGATTGACCCTGTGGCAGCCATCTTCTGTTTCTCAAGTTGCCACACAACTCGGGGAGGGAGAAGAGGAGTGGAATGCGAACTAGCCAAAACAACCTACTATCTCGTGGGAACCAAGGTTGCTCCTAAAGGTGCTGGCCAGAGAGATACCAGAACATCCAAGGAATTGCTAATGTTTAATTATACTGAAACTGTGGGAAATAACTAGAGCTGGTTTTAGGATCATCGGTGCCGAAATGATGTACTCAATAAAACAGTTCTTTGAAGAAGCAGAAAGTCTCAGAGTGCTGATTCATTTGAGTTCATTAGTCAGAACCTTGACAGTTCATGTAAGCTAGCACCATGGGCATTAAAAGGCTGTCAAGTTCTCATCAGAATTGTATAGAAGTAAGGTAACTGTAATTCTGAATATGTGCTAACAATTAGTTAAAACACATGTGGTGAAGAGCAATTGGATGACCATCTTATGACTCAGGTGGTCAAGGCAAGGCAGGTCTCTAGAGAGTTCTTTATTTGTCTAAACAAATGTTTCAGCCAAGACTTGTAAGGCTCCACCCATGGGTGAAATCCACTTACCTTTGCTATTGGTTCGCAAATGGAAGTGCTTGCGCGCAACACCTCTGCGCATGCATATGACCTTATGCACATGAGCAGAGTGTCAAAAACGGGACATGATGATGTCTGGGCAGATGGGCAGAGCCTCCTGCTGCCGACACTACTGGTTTTCCCAAGCCGGATAGAACAGACTGCATTTCACCACTGGCTCCACCCCCATGCTACCATGCAGGCAACAACTCTCACACTCCCATACACAGCCCCAGTAGGAGGAACCCCATAGAGTAGGAGCATGCTCACAGGGCAAGGTCCAGGTTTCCAAGTCCAATCCACCAGGCAGAGTCCAGGCAGAGTACAAAAACAATCCTTGGGACAAGAAAAAGGTCACAGAAAAGAAGCAGTTCCAAAGCCCCAGTGAAGCAGAGGCCAGATGTAGGCCACAAGAGAAGGGTGAGGTCCAAACCAAAATGTGACAAGCAATCTTACAATCAAGGCAAGGCAAACAGGAACCAGACATGAGTAAAAGCTGGGGGAGTGTAAGCCAAAGCAAACACTTGTTCTTGGCAAAGACTAACATCCCACGGCTTCTCCATAAGATACTCCCATCCAGGTGCTCCTTCTGAGCAGGGGTGGGGTTGACCTTCTCCTGAGTTGCCTTGCAGACCTTCTCTGGTCTTGCCTACTTTCCTCTCTCCCCAGGAGTGGGCTTCAAAACAAGGGGTTCTCTGTCTGGTTGCTGGGTGGGTGTGGTGATGGTGGCAGTAGTGAAATTCAATTTTTTTTTTTTACTACCGGTTCTGTGGGCATGGCTTGGTGGGCATGGCAGGGGAAGGATACTATAAAATTTCCATTTCCACCCCACTCCAGGTGAAGGATACTGCAAAATCCCCATTTCCTCCCCACTCCTGGGGGAAGAATATTGCAAAATCTCCAACCCACTCTGGGACCAGCCAGAGGTGGTATTTGCCGGTTCTCCGAACTATTCAAAATTTCCGCTACCAGTTCTCTGAACTACTCAAAATTTCTGCTACTGGTTCTCCAGAACCTGTCATAACCTGCTGGATTTCACCCCTGCATGGTGGGTGTGGCCTACTCAGCCTCCTGCACCATGGTGTGGGGGGGGGGATTTTGACCTCCAGAGGCTTTCCTCGAGCCTCCAGGAGGGCAAAAATAACCTCCCCAGCTCCAGAGACCTCTAGAGGCCAGAAACGAGCCCATTTTTGGCCTTCCTGAACTTCCAAAAGGTCCGTTTTCACTCTCTCCAAGCCTACGTGTGCAACTGCATCCTGCATCCAAAACGGGCCACATGGGGACTCCTGGGAGGGGTGGGCAGGGTGGGTGGGGCCAGCCAGGAATGGAATTTGGGGGTTCTCCAAACTGCACAGAATCTTAGCTAGAGGTTATCCTGAACCCCAGCAGCCACCCCTGACTCTCCCAGCCCTTGGCTCGAGTGGAGTAGACATCAGAGGAAATTGGCTGCCTATCAGCATCACTGCCAATCAGCAGCTAATCTTGTGTCCTACCCTGTCTCTGTGCAGGCAGTCAGTTCTCCGTCTGGTCGACTGCCTTCCCCAATGCCTGACAGTCCCAGGATAGCATTGTCCTCAGCCCTTGGCATGCCTTCCCTGTTGGACAGTCCCAGTTCCAACTCCTCCTCCTCCTCACCACCAGTCTCTGAGGGGGCCATTGACGACACCAGCTCAATGTATGTTATGTTGCTAATTTTGTAGAAAGATTTATTGTCTCAGTAACTGCTAGGCCAGGGGTCTGCAATCTTAAACACTCAAAGAACCACTTGGACCTGTTTCCCACAGAAAAGAAAACACCAGAAGCCACAAAACCCTTCATTTGCCTGACTGTTTCAAATTAGGATATCTAGTTGAATTAAATGTTCTGTTTTCTTCTGAAACTTCTCTCTCTCTCTCTCTCTCTCTCTCTCTGATTTATCCATGGTTAGCCTATCGGGGGTTGAAAAGCTCAATAAATTGCGTGCCGGCGGGTGTCACACATTGGCGATTATGATGTATATTTTGTATGACAGGGAGCTGCATCAGAGGGGTGAAAGAGCCACATGCGGCTCCAGAGACACAGGTTGCTGATCCCTGTGCTAGGATATGCCTGAATTCAGAAGCTAAGAAAGTCACTAAGTCACTAATATCAGGAATAAACTATAAAGTTTATATAAAGTATACTGTTGCTAAAGAAATTATACAAATGCATTCATAAATGTATCAGGGGTTCTGCTTGACTTGAAGATGATTTCAGGTTAAGATTGATGATTAAGACTTATAAACAACATTAATCAGATGGCATCTTTAGGTCATATAAATCCCTTTTCATCTGATTCTTATTTGTGCGTATCTTTGGGTCTGTGTGCACAGACCACTAACCCAGCTCTTTTGTTAAATACTATTTCTAAGACTTTTTAAAAATAGCATTCTAATGTGTTCTCTCTTTTGGGTATTACCTTGGAGATGTATACATTATCCATTGGCAATTTCTTTGTATGAGATAAAAATGTACTAAATTCCCTTTAATCCTTCATCTTAAATGGATTTTCCTAAATCTTATTAAGTCTATATTTGTGTCATTAAATTCCTGCACTTACATTTTTCTTAAAAATAATGAGCCTGGAGTTAAAATGTCATTTTAAGAGTGATCCACTAAAGGAAAATAATTGCTTCTTCCATTTTTGAAAAGAAGTATTCGATATTCCCTCTTTTTTCATTTACTTCCTGCTTTGACATTCATCTTTTTTTCTTAAGTATCAAACCCTGACTTACAGGACACTGTTAACAAGTTACTATTATTAGCATTTAATTATCTGCAAAAAGCAGCTCTTTTTTCACATTAAAAATTGTTTATGATGCCATATAACACATTTACTCAACATATACATAAACTCAGTCCATTGTTTACAAAACATAGTACTATTTGTTGCTCTTGTTTTGGCAAATTTATAAAGAGATTGATAGTTGAAATGTATCAAGAGAAATGTAACTAGAGAATATACATATCAAAACAGATTTTTAAACATTCATGTGATGCTACCTGCAAGACCTTCAGAGCAACTAAAAATGGTATTTAAAATGTAGATCAATTGGGAAATGAATGCATTTCTTGGATATAGAAAACCTAGATTAACTACTAGGTTTAGTTACTAGTTTAGCTACTTACAATAGTGCTGAACAAAGGGACTTAAGAGCAGTCCTTGAAGTTCTAGTTGTTGCAGTGCTCTTGAAATCCCGTGAACAAAATTTGCATTCACCCACATTTATAACCTTTTGGCCCCACACTTTTCAGCTGCCGCCAGTTGCCACCGGCATTTAGCTTTGCCTATATCAGAGATAGCTAACTATTTATTTATTTATTTATTTATTGGTTCAATTTATATGTCGCCCTTTTCCAGAGACTTAGGACAGCTTACAATGTGTTAAGCAATAGCCTTCATACTTTTCTATATACCTGCTTAGTAGGGCTTAGTACAGCCCCCCCCTAAACAGTGTCCTTTTTTTTACAAAGTCAACTTATTACCCCCACAATCTGGGTCCTCATTTTACCTACCTCGGAAGGATGGAAGGCTGAGTCAACCTTGAGCCTGGTGAGATTTGAACTTGCAGTAATTGCAGGCAGCTGGTGCTACTTAAGAGCACTTTAGTCTGCTGTGCCACCAAGGCTCTTTTCTGGACCAAGTGCCCAATGCGCAAATGTGCATACACGCACCCGAACCTCCCAAATGCAATGCGTGCATGGTCTCTGCACATGCACCCCCACATGTGAGCCAGTGGTGGGTTGCTCCTGGTTCTGTCCGGTTCTTTAGAACCGGTAGGAAAAGCGGCTTCATCCACCCTCCTGGACATCATAATTGACGATCTGTGCATGCGTACGTGCGCTCCCGTTGCAAACCGGTAGTAAAGGTAAGTAGAACCCACCCCTGATGTGCACCCTGCATGCGCCCCTCCCCCTGTGCATGTGCATGCACCCCTACATGCACCCCACCCCCTGTTTATGTGCACACGGACCCCTGCACACGCCACGCTCCATGGCTGTGCATGCAAGACAGAGACCCACCCAAAGACCAGCTGGCTGGCGGGAGGGCCGTGTGTATGCCTGGCGGAACCAGGGGTGAAATGCTCCCGGTTCGGACCGGATCTGGTAGCGATGGAGGTGGGTGGCTCAGAGAATGAATAGCAAAAATCCCTGCCCCTCGCCATGCCTAGCTGAGCCGCACAATCATCAGAGGCTTTTTTTTAATTTTAAAAAGCATTTTTTTCTACAACCTCTTCAGAGCGAAGAGATTGTTAAAAATGCTTTCAAAAGGCTGTGACAATCCCAGCTAAGTTGCCTGATCGGCAAAGGCTTTTTTTCTTTTAAATGCCTCTGACTATCCAAGCTGAGTTGCCTGATCAGCAGAGGTTTTTTTTTCTTTTAAATGCCTCTGATGATCCAAGCTGAGTTGCCTGATCGTCAGAGGTATTTAAAAGAAAAAAAAGCCTTTGCCGATCAGGCAAGTCAGCTGGGATCATCAGAACCTTTTGAAAGCATTTTTTACAACCTCTTCGCCGAAAAAAAATGGTTTTAAAAGTTAAAAAAAAAAGTTGGCCATGCCCACCCAGTCACATGACCCCCATCACCACCAAGCCACACCCACAGAACCGGTAATAACAAATTTTATATTTCATCACTGGGAGGAACTGAACTGGGGCAATGGCTCGCATGCTCACAGAGAGAGCACTGCATGCCACCTCTGGTACACGTGCCATAGGATTGCCATTACGGGCCTATACTATATGTTACCTGGCTAGAGACTTCTTTTGTGCTGCCTTCTTTTGGGTTAGGCACGTGCTTCTAGCTGAACCCTTCTTTCATGACAGAAGAGCTGGGCTGGGGCCTTTCTTTATACTCCCTTCTTTCACAAAAAAAGGCCCTGGGCAAATGGAGGCCCTGGACGGGACACAAATAGAAGCTCTGAGTGGGGCGTGAGTGAAGTCAGAGCAAAAAGTACCAGCACAGTAGAGGTCCACAGTACAGAAGGTGTAGCAGCAATGGCAGATGTGGAAGCAGCTGATGCTACCAGGTAGGCAGGCACCCAAAAGGCAAAGATGAAGAGAAGCTGGACCTGGAAGGGACCAAGCCAGGAATGGCTTGGATCAAAGATGGACTGTTGGAATTCATTATCAGTGGCAATGGGAATTGAGGCGTCCTTTGTATTCTCTGAGCTTGATCGTTTTCTTGCCCCAAATAGGTAACATCATGACCGTGTCTGACACTGCAATCATAGAAAATATATGCTGGTGGCCAAGGGACTGAGGAAAATATCGTAAGTGTGTCATTTTTTTTCAGTGATGCTGTAACTTCAAACAGTTGCTAAATGAATGGTTATAAGGCCAGGACTATTTAGAATGTCGTTGTAATACTATGTATTGCATTGTATTTGCTCTAGGTATTGTTATTGAGTACATTATTATGATTGTTACTGTTAAAATTTTAAAAGAAAAGAAAAAAGAGGAAAAAGATTTTCTTAAACATGCCTTCAAAACATATAGACAAAAGTAAGTAAGGAAAAGTAATTAAAGAAGCATTAAGAGA
Source organism: Masticophis lateralis (assembly GCA_030761175.1). Lineage (NCBI taxonomy): Eukaryota > Metazoa > Chordata > Lepidosauria > Squamata > Colubridae > Masticophis > Masticophis lateralis. Next base: position 23,771,773 of record JAUDYJ010000004.1, on the reverse strand, counting down.
TGGTCATTTTGATTCAGAACTAATCATATATAATACTAATCAGCAGGCAGGAAAATAGATCTGCATTATGATTGTCTTCTCCATTCCTTTGCAAGGCTGTTTCTCCCAGTCCTTGAGACCTGATTTTATTATATTCCTCATGGCTTCTTTAGCTGTCCAAATACCCTCTTTAAAAGACACTTCTTCACTTATAGCTGTGATGGCGAACCTATGGCATGCATGGCAGAGGTGGCCCGCAGCATCCACATGAGCTGTCACCCCAGTTCAGCTCCGCTATGCATGCACACGTGCCTCCCACCAGCCAGCTGGTCTTTGGGTTTGTGATGCACATGTGTGGGGGCAGAGGGCGTGAGGGGGGGTCTGCGTGCATGTGCAGGTGGCAGAGCACATGCAGGGAGTGCAACATACATGCGCGGGGGTGAGGTGCATGCAGAAGACCGCTCGTACATGTTCAGGGGTGGGGCGCATCGCGGGGTCATGTGAGCGTTGCGTTTTGAGGATTCGGGTGCGCATGCATGCATTTGCACGCAAATGTGCACACTTTGGGCACTCGGAAAAGTTTAGCCATCACTGACTTATAGCATTCATTAACACTTATTCCTTATTCTCTACTCACTACCTTTACTCGCGGTTTCTAATGTGCCTATCTTTCTTCTAGATTATAATCCTAAATAGGCAGGGCATATAAAGTTAGTGTTTTAAAATTCTAAATGTTCAACATGCATATGTATGTGTATGTGTATATGTATTGTATGTGCAACAAGTACATGGGATAAAGAAAAAGAATTTTTCTGATGAGAACTCTGAGGATTGAATATAACTAAAAGCAAAGGAGTCTGGCAACAGTTTCTTTTCTTTAACCAAGCCAGATTTAATTAAAAAAATATGTTACAACTGAACCAATATTTAATGGCTGAACTTTTTTCTTTTTCCCACCCACTCCACAGGAAAATAAAAGTTCACTTGGCAAATGATTGCCCAAATCTTATCTGTAACATTTCTAGGTACTGTGGGTTTTCTCTACACAAGCAAGGTTCAGAAACATTTGCAACTATCCATAGCATGTGGAGTTTCTTTACGCAGCTTAACCTAATGTACATAATTTTTGTTTGCTGTTTTCCAAGAAACCTGTTTCTCACTTTGCTGATGCTGTAAAAAGAAAGGCAGGAGAGGGGAAAGCAGATGGGAATAGCAAATGCTGACTGTGTGGGAAGAGATCAAGTGTGTGTGTGGGGGGGGGGAATGGAATGACCAATCTTGGGGTGAGAAAGCTCAGTCATGGCTATGCTTTTAAGCATTTAGCTTTTGCAAAAAGTGTGGAAGAAGGCATATTTTGGGACAGAAAGATCCTTTAAATTTACATTTAAAAACCTTGCTTTGGAGAAGCTACACAAAGGAAATACATGGGAAGGATTATCTTTTCCTTAAGGAATTTGCAACTGTGTGTGTGTGTGTGTGTGTGTGTGTGTGTGTGTGTTTGTGTGTGTAATTGCAACTTTATCTGTTTGTGTGTTTATGCCATTAAACAGAAATTTTTTTCAGGCCTCTCTAATCTTTATCACCCAGTATCTTCTAATTCTCCCCCATCTCTCCCTCCCTCCCCTCCCCCCTCCCTGTATGTGTGTATATGTGTGTATGTAGGTTAAAGATGCATGACAATATTCTTTGTTCAGCCCAGCATCTGCTTTGGTGAATCTTGCAAATCCACCTTTATGCTGCTTTTTCAAAATTTCTAATTGTGATGGAGCTGATTAAAAGAGCTGGATGGACTTTTCAAAGCAGTTTTCCTTACAAAACTATTAACTTTAAAACATACAGACACACAAAAGAGGATATAGTGAGGCTATTTGGCACAAATCAGATAGTATTTTTAAACACCATATTATGGATAGAAATAAATGTATTGTAGACAAATGTTCGACTTGGGGGACAGGTGCATGCATGTGTGCACATAAGGCCACTAAGAACAAAACTAATGGCTGTTTCATGATGGAGCTGGATGGAATTAATATGGGTTTGATGGCCTGATTTGACAACGCTTAGGTGGGAGAGCTGTTAACGTTAAGGTCATCCACAATAATTTTAAAGGGGAACCATCTGAAGGGATTCTAAAGAAAGGATAATACCATTACAAAAGAATTCTGGATGAAAGTCTTAAAGGCAGAAATTGTTCATGGATTTAACACAGACAATAACAGTTAAACCAGCTGCCACTATGAAATCTTTACACACAGTTCAGAGTCTTGGCATTAAAATAAAAAGCTGGATTTTAAAAGACTCTTTTAATCAGATCCATCAAAATTAGAACAACACAGACTGCTACCTTTCTATAAAGCTTCAGAAAACCTTAGTAGGTGTATTCTTTATTGCAACTGAAGGGATCTCAGAGATCTGTCATAATCTAAATGAACAAAGAACCCAAAGAATGAATCAAAGTTCCTATGCCACTGATAACCTACATCCTCTTTGTAAGCAAGACAATACGTAACGAAGAGACCAAAAAAAAAAAAAAAATCACAGAAATGGTAGGGAAAATTTTTGGAAGGGTTACAAATGGGGAATGAAACTGGAGATTTTATAATGTTCTTTGAATAAATAAAAGTGATCCCGCAATTAGAACATTGTCCTAAAGTACCCATGAATAAATATGCCTAGGATTTCCCCCTGTTGGTATAATTAACCTTTTATTTAAAAAAATAAGTATATTATATTTTGAAAACCATTGTCCAACCAATAGCGCCATTGTTCAACCAATAGCGGTTGAACAAAAAAATAATGCATATCTACTGTTCCCCTTCACATGCAGCATGTATAAAGCTTTCATCGTGGCTTTAACTTAATAATTCAGTTCATGTAAATTTTAAACGAGGCACTTCTAGGGATTATTGCAGAGACACAACCTATTGCACTTAGTGGGATTTATTTCTGAATAAGCGTATTTAGGATTGACCTGGACAATGGTTTTCAAAATATAATATACTTATTTTTTTAAATAAAAGGTTAATTATACCAACAGGGGGAAATCCTAGGCATATTTATTCATGGGTACTTTAGGACAATGTTCTAATTGCGGGATCACTTTTATTTATTCAAAGAACATTATAAAATCTCCAGTTTCATTCCTCATTTGTAACCCTTCCAAAAATTTTCCCTACCATTTCTGTGATTTTTTTTTTTTTGACTCACAGTAAAAGGAACAAGCAAGTGTCCATTAAAAAGAAAAAAAAGTAGAATGCTTACTTGATGTCTTTTGATTCATATTCTTCCACCTGGAAAACATGGCGATTCTATCTATATTCTATGAGATTTAAGTGCTTTCTTATATGGTTGTACATAACCATGTGAACATTGCATAACCATTCAATTGGCCTTAAATGGCTTTTAAAATTATTGGTAGGAATTTTGAAATGTATATCAGTTATCAAAATGACAAGACTGAGAAAGGAAATAGCAAATATGCCTATCTCCTGAGCAGTTCTACTGCTGATTCCAGTTCTTTTCAAGTGTGTCTGTTAGATTCAATCTTCTGCTATGTGTCTCTTAGGATCAACCATCAACAATAAAGGAAAAACAGTCAGGAGACATGCCACAAACTAGCACTTGGTAGAGTGCCATGAAAACCTTGGAAAAGATATTCAAATAATGTGTGTATATCTACAAAGATCAGAACCATGCAAGCCCTGTTATACTCCAGGGAAGTGAAAGATGCAGAATAGAAAGAGTACAGGTGCCTTTAAACCTTGGCATTGGAGATGACTCTTGAGAATGCTATGGACTGTCAAGAAAACAAACAAACCAATGGATCATTTCAACTAATCAATGCAGACTCCCCTCTCGAGGCAAAAATGAACAGAGTCAAGTCATTCTATTTCAGACACATTATGTGAACACCCAATTCTGTAGAAAAGATTTTCTTGGAGAGAAAGGTGGAAGGAAAGAAGAAAAAAAAAGAAAGGAAAGGAAAGGAAAGGAAAGGAAAAGAGAGAAGAGAAGAGAAGAGAAGAGAAGAGAAGAGAAGAGAAAAGAGAAGGGAAAAGAAAAGAATCACCAGGAGCAAAGTGGATGAACTCAGTTACAATTGGAATGGGTGCACTGTTGGGAGACTTGAAAGAATGGGTTAGGGATAGATTGCCATGGTAAAGAAATCAATCCATATTTTGGATGAATAAAAAACTTGATGGCACATTGTCTGTCTGTCTGTCTGTCTCTATCTATCTATCTATCTATCTATCTATCTATCTATCTATCTATCTATCTATCTATCTATCTATCATCCACCTATCTCTCTCTCCCTCTTTCTCTACCTACATCTGTCTGTCTGTCTCTATCTATCTATCTATCTATCTATCTATCTATCTATCTATCTATCTATCTATCTCTACCTACATCTATCTATCTGTCTATCTATCTGTCTATCTATCTATCATCCATCTATCTCTCTCTCCCTCTTTCTCTACCTACGTCTGTCTGTCTGTCTGTCTGTCTGTCTGTCTGTCTGTCTGTCTGTCTATCTATCTATCTACCTACCTACCTACCTACCTACCTTTCTCTCTCTTTCTCTACCTATATCTATCTATCTATCTATCTATCTATCTATCTATCTATCTATCTATCTATCATCTGTCTATCTGTCACTGGATTGTAAAATAATAACAACTATGCTATTATAGCATAGTTAAATTGTTCGTTGTGATCTGAACTTGATAAACAGCCTTTTTGCCAAATTTAAATAGAAGCTTATGGAAGAAAATACCTGAGATCTTTTCAGATCTTTCATCAATCTCTGTAACTTGTTCAAAACTGCTCTGGGCATGAAAGAAACTTTACAACACAAGAGAAAAGAAGATCTATTGGATATTAAACATGTACTTTGCAACTTTTGATTGGATGAATTATGGAAGTAACTGAGCCTTCTAAAGTTCATGACTGAAATTCTTCAAACTTCATAAGTGAAAATATTTTGAAAGTAGGTAAAAAAAAGTCCAAGATAGTACAACCAATTTATATTTGGCTTTTTCCCAATTTCCCCCGAGTTCTAATTTCTTAGGACTACAGCTAATCCTTGGTTAAGAACCATTTGTTTAGCATCCATTTGAAGTTACAACAGCACTGAGCGTATAACCATTTTTCACACTTATGACTGCTGCAACATCCCCATGGTTGCAGGATCAAAATTTGAATGCTTGGCAACTGGGTCATATTTATGATAGTTGCAGTGTTCCAGGGTCATAACTTGATGGGAATGCCAGATTCACTTAACAACTGTGTTACTAAATTAACCACTGCAGTGATTCACTTAACAATTGTGGCAAGGAAAGTCATAAAATGGGATAAAAGTCACTTAATAACTGTCTCACTTAGGCTCAATTGTGGTCATAAGTAAAGAACTACCTGTACCGTATCTTGCAAGATTTTGATGAATTCCTTGGAGCCTTGATGGCGCAGCAGACTAAAGTGCTGTTAAGTAGCACCAGCTGCCTGCAATTACAGCAAGTTCGAATCTCACCAGGCTCAAGGTTGACTCAGCCTTCCATCCTTTCGAAGCAGGTAATGAGGACCCGGATTGTGGGGGCAATAAGCTGACTTTGTATAAAAAAGAACACCACTTAGCAGGGGGCCAAAAGCCCTACTAAGCAGGTATATACAAAAAAATATCAAGGCTATTGCTTAATGCATTGTAAGCTGCCCTTAGTCTCCGGAGAAGGGCGGCATATAAATTGAACCAATAAATAAATAAAATTCATCTATTTCTTGTGATAGTTTATACCAGGTTTCAGCGATTTTATACGTGTCCCTTGTCCAGGGGTGAAATGTAAAATTTGTTACTCCCGGTTCTGTGGGCGTGGCTTGGTGGTGGTGGTGGGTAATGTGATTGGGGTGGGCATGGCCAACTTTTTTTTTTTAACTTTTCAAAGCATTTTTTCTAATGCTTTGAAAAGCCTCTGCTGATCAGGCAACTCAGCTGGGGTCATCAGAGAGGCTTTTTAAAAAATACCTCTCTGCCGATCCGGCAACTCAGCTGGGATCGTCAGAGACTTTTCAAAGCATTTTTTTTACCACCTCTTCAGCCAAGAGGTTGCAGAAAAAAATCCTTTGAAAAGCCTCTGACTATCCCAGCTGAGCTGTGCAATCATCAGAGGCTTTTTTTTTTTTACTTTTAAAAGCATTTTTTCGTTGGAAGAGGTTGTAGAAAAAATGCTTTTAAAAGTTAAAAAAAAAAGCCTCTGATGATTGTGCAGTTCAGCTGGGTATGGAGGGGTGGGCGGGGGTGCAGGGATTTTTGCTACTGGTTCTCCGAACCACCCACTGCCATCACTACCAGATCAGGCGATCCGGTCCGAACTGGGAGCATTTCACCCCTGCCCTTGTCCAATGTAAACCTTTACGAGAATTTCTGCAAGATTGTTAAAACTCATTGTGACAATTTTGTGAGATTATTTTTAAAAACAATATCTGTAATCATTTGAATGAAATAAACACATCATCATGGATTAAAAAAACTTGGCTGTAGGTTGTTTTTGTGGGTGCCATGCAAGGAAAGGACTGATTTGGGCATGCATCATTGGCATCTAAGCTCCGCGTGCTTAAGACTCATGGCTATACAAAAGGTACACTTTTATATTTAAAGATATATAGGCTTCCATCTGTATGATCTTAGATGTATTTATAAATTATATTAAATATATATGTATGTAAATACTGTAAAATCTGTTACATGTATGGAGGTCGCAGCAAAAAAGCAGGAACAACATTAATCAATATTTATCATATGGCTGCAGCATCCAGATGGATACTCGGAATTTCAGTTTTATTTAAAATGTACATATTTTGTATAAATATACACACTTGTATAGCTAGTCCCAAAGAACTTTTGAATCTGTGAGAATCAAATTGCATTTATGAATAAACAAATACTGGTAGTTTAATTCAGACAGCATCAGGGGTGAAATCCATCAGGTTTTGACAAGTTCTGGAGAACCGGTAGTAGAAATTTTGAGTAGTTCAGAGAACCAGCAAATACCACCTCTGACTGGCCCCAGAGTGGGGTGGGAATGGAGATTTTGCAATATCCTTCCCCTGCCATGCCCACCAAGCCACACCCATCAAGCCACACCACGTCCACCAAGCCACGCCCACAGAACTGGTAGGAAAAAAAATTTGGATTTCACCACTGGACAGCATCCTAAACTGTAAACCCAAGTTCACAAAATAAAACTGCTGTATTCACAGAACATGTTATGCCCAAATCATATCATGAATTCATATGGTAGCCTGGTTCACACATTACATGGGGACAAGAGTTGCATTCCAACATCTGGAATCAGCCTCGTTTTAATCTTTCACTTTTCTAGTATGATGTGGGAAATTCAGCCTCAGCAATGGAATTACTTCTGCTAGTAGAATTCACTCTTCTCTTCCCTGTGCTGCAAAATCTGCTCTCATGAGTTGTGTGAACTTCCATAATTGGTTTGGAAAGAAATGAGAACAGCCAGATGAACAACAGACGAGGAGAAATTCCTCTGAATGTCAGATTGTGTTTGCCCAATGTATCCATTTTCTTTTTATGTTAGGTTAGGCTACTCTTTCTTTGGCATGAGGTGAGTGAGAAACTTTTGAACCTGAGGATATGTTCATGGCCTTGCAGTGAAGAAGGAATTACATGTCCCCACAGTATTCACTTAATTGATGATATAGTAGTGAGAATGCCCTAGAATCAGAGTTCCATCCACATCAGAGCTCCATCCACTCAGCGATAAATGTCTAACAGGTCCTAGATTGCTCCTAGGTTGAATCTTTCTTATTGCTGTCCTTCTACTGGAAATTACTTCTTTTGACCTTCAATGTGGTCACCTTCATCTTCACTTTTGACCTTTAATGCAGTCACCTTCACTCATCTCTTGACTCTCAATGTGGAGGGAACCTACACCATGTTTTGAAAGTAGTAGATTTTGCCTAATCTCAGGCTCTTTGCTTCTGGCCTCACAAATTTCAACTTCCCAGAACAGGACTATAATGGATGGACTAGTGCCGTGATGGCGAACCTACGGCACTGTGTGACGTGTGCCCACAGTGGCACGTGAGCATGCGAGCATTTCTGTGCATGAGAGCTGTCACCAAATTCACCTGCAGCTGCGCATGTGTGCACCCCCCAGCTGGTGTTTGGGCCTCTGCCGCGCATGTACGCAATTCAGGGGACCCAGTTGGTCTCTGGAACTCTCCTGAGCACACATTTGCACATGTGCATTGTGCAGATGGTGTGATCGCATGTGCAGCGCATGGGGGAGCCACATAAAAGCTGCGTGCATGCACATATGATGTGGTTATATGTGCAGTGCACAGGGGAGGAACTGCACATTAGCGTGGATAGCACAACTGTGCGCAAAGCGTGTACCTGTTCAGCACTCGATGAGTAAAAGGTTGGACTAGTGTATCCATGTGAGGAGAGCAAATAACAGATGAGTGCCCAGAATGGCCTCAGCAAATGTGCTGCCCCTTGTGGATCCTACCAGATGCTTGAGCCTGAAATTTATCCTAGGATGCGTACGAAGTATTTATAGCTATGCAAGGTATTTATAGCTTTGGCTTGTAGATAAATGGAAAACAAGAACATTTTTTTTCAATATTGAAAGTTGATATATTTTAAAAATAAGTATCTATATTTATATATACCCAAACATTTTTACTTTATAGTATCAAAATATAAAATATTTTCTATTCACTACAGAAAATATTTAAAGTCTATTTCCACCTCACAGAAAACTATGACTCACACTAATCAACAGCGTACAAGCCTGATGCTGCTCTATTTTTTTTTATTTTTTTTTTTGAGAGCGGAACTTTTTTTTTTAACACCGTCGTTTAAAACGTGTGAATGATTTCTTTAGGGTAACTTGGTAAACAGAAGTGTGCAAAGCAAAATGCACACAAAGAGAATCCTCTTCTCTTTGTAGTCAGGAAATTGGTTTCCCTGACTTTCATGAGTGAAGAGAATAAATGCACCAAACACCTATTCTAAAGAGCTTCCACGCCAATGCAAATTAAATGATACACGACTATTGTTATGTGGTTTACAGAATGTATATACCAACACCAATGGAACAGAAGTTGCCTTCGGAAGCGGTGGAAGCTTCATCAGTTGAGACTTTCAAGAAAAGATTGGACAGCCATTTGTCAGAAGTGATGTAGGGTCTCCTGCTTCAGTGAGGGGTTTGAATAGATGACCTATAAAGTCTCTTCCAACTCTGTTAATCTGTTAATCCGGAATCAGTGAGGCAAAACGAACAAGAATTCAAAGGCGATGCTTGATTTAAGAAAACAAGAGAGACAAGACTGAGATGGATGCTTGCTATTCAAGTGATATTAATATAAATGCAGATAAAATTCAAGAAAGAATTCACTAGAACATGTCAGTTTACTGCCTGAAGGAAAACAGTAAAAAAAAAAAAAAGACATGAAACAATATAAAAGAGAATCTATTTTGATGAGGCATGAATAATGAAACTACAACCAAAATCCATACAAATGAAGATGTTGACAAGGATTTATAGAGATTAAAATACAAGTCTTCCAAGAGTTTTCTTTGACAGCAGAATAGTGCCAAGTGTTCATTTTGGTATTTTGGTATTAAAAATGCCTGATATATTTTGAAAAAATTATCTATATACAGTAACCAGATGACTGTTCTCAACTGAATTAAGGGAAGGTCAGGGTCCTATAAAACATACACCTAACAGTGCACAAGAATTATTTTTTAACTCCAAATAATCTCCAACACCTTGGCCATGTTGTTCAAATATGAAAGCATTGCACCGAATGAGAAATGGCAGGATGGAAAGAAAGGAGAGAGAGAAAAATATGAGCCTGAAAGTCGTCAATGCTCAGCCTCTTAAGGCCAAGCCATGGTGCAGACAGCTAATGAGAAATTATATGCAGGAATAATTTACTAGTAATAACAGAATGACAGAGTTGGAAGGGACCTTGGAGGTCTTCTAGTCCAACCCCTTGCTCAGGCAGAAAACCCTAGACCATTTCAGACAAATGGTTGTCCAATCTCTTCTTTAAAATCTCCAGTGTTGGAGCATTCACAACTTCTGGAGGCAAGTTGTTCCACAGATTAATTAATTGTCAGGAACTTTCTCCTTAGCTATAGTTTGGTTCTGTGCGTGGTTAGTTTCTTTCCCTCACTTCTTGTCTTGCTTTCAGGTGCTTTTGAGAGTAGGTTAACCCCCTCTTCTTTGTGGCAGCCCCTCAAATATTGGAACATTGCTAGAATATCATCCCAGTCCTTCTTTTCATTAAACTAGACGTACACAATTCCTGCAACCGTTCCTTGTAATGTTTTATCCTCTAGCCCCCCAATCATCTTTGCTGCTATTCTCTGACTCTTTCCAGAGTCTCAAAATCTTTTCTATATTATGGCGACCAAAACAGGATGCAATATTCCACGTGTGGTCTTACCAAGGGATTATAATGCCGAGTATACCATTAGTGCAGTCAGATCTGTTGGATTACAACTCCCATAATTCCTAAACAGTGTGAACCTTGCCCAATATGTGAAAAGAGTATATGATTGGGCAGGGTTACTCCAGCTCTATCAGGAGCAGAGGAACTATAGAAGAACGGAAGAAGAATTCTGCATTGTTCTCTCTGATACAAAACCTTATTTTCCTCTCAACTGACTCTTTAAGGATGGGGCTACGAGTATAGATTCTCAGGGGATGAGGCCCCACAGCAGTGGTGGAATTCAAATCTTTTTACTACTGGTTCTGTGGGCGTGGCTTGGTGGGTGTGGTGTGGCTTGGTGGACATGGCAGGGAAAGGATACTGCAAAATCTCCATTCCCACCCCACTCCTGGGGGAAGGATACTGCAAAATCTCCATTTCCCCCACTCTGGGGCCAGCCAGAGGTGGTATTTTCAAGTTCTCCGAACTACTAAAAATTTCCGCTACCGATAGCACCCCTGTCCCACAGCTATTCCAAGATCATTCATTGGACAATAGAGAATGAACTTCTTTCCAGGCAATGGTTATTTCCCTTCGTCCTCTACATCCTAAGATTCAGTAGAGTAGAGAAGGGGAGTCAGCTCACATCTGTGTCCCTAGTAAAATCAAACAATGCCTTAATCTGCAATCCATATATAGAAAATAAGTTCCATTATGCTCAGTAATATGTCTGGGCAGCTGCAAACAGGATTTCAAGAGAACCAAATAAATAAAAAAGTAAACGTCACTGAAGAATCTAAAACATTGTGGAAATAAGCAAAACTGCACTGAAAGGGGGGGGGGGGAATCAGAACACAGTCAGTCAGCAAGCTCAGAATTTCCCAGCCAAGCATCCAGGAAACTCAGAGGTGGGACAGAAAGGTGATAGCAATGTTTTAAGAGGCGGCAGGTAAAGGATTACTTGAAACTGCATGAGAAAACTTGAATCACTTTGGGTGGTTTCCCACCTACCCTAGAAATCTCAGCCTTCTATATTTGACAGTTTTCCATGATTGCCTCAAAAAATCCTTCAGGGAATGGGAGATGGATTTCTAGGAAGGAAAAGTGCCAGAATTCATGATTGCCTCCACCTATTCAAGTTCACAAAACATAGTAGGCTCTCCTTTTCGAGTTTAATATACAGAGAAACATTGCTTTAAAAAGAATGCTTTTCTGTCCTTGACAGTCAATTTCTACTTTTACATGTTGGTTTTAAAACTAGAAAAAGATAGTTGATACCTCTGGGCATCTGTCTTTCTGTGATATTTATAGCCTTCAAACACAAATAAGCAGTCGTGTTTTCCTTCCTACCTCCTCACCTTTTTCATACTCAAGCCAACCATATTCAGCTCTTTTATCTTTCAGTATACTAGAAATTAGTATATGAGAAATCCTTCAAATTTCTTAATCAATTCTGAAGTTCTTCTTTGAATTATTTCCAAGTTGCTGGCATTTTACTCGTAATGAGGAGCCTAGGGAATGGAATAAGAGTGACAGATCCATTACGCTACTTTCTTTGAGCCAGTTAGAAAACAGATGCAAGGTGAGAAGTCCTTAGGCAGGATACAGCATCTGTATGGCTGTCCTCAGAATACACAGGCAAAAAATAACATTAATCAAAGTCATCTCCTAAAAAATTCATAAGTTTGGAGGCAAACCATAATTGAGCCTAAATCCAGTTATGGCTACTGAATAAGGACACTGCTCAAGGTTATGGTCTGTTACCAGTGAATCAAGAAAAAAATACGATTTAAATAATATTTCTAACTGTACTAAGCAGATCAAGTTGGGTTGAGGTTTGAAAGTTCTTTTAGTTGGAAATTGGTTGTGCTGCTCCATGGAAACATAAGGAGGAAAATGCAACATTTCTTTTAGGTGACTATTGTCCCTTCATTTTTAAGGCTGGAATACAAAGCTTCCCTCCACTGTGCCAAATATCCTCTCTCTGTGTAGCTAAGTTTCTGTTGATTTAATGGAAGAGAGGGATTTCACTAACACTTTCAAGGAAAAGCCTGCTATGCAGTATATCTCAATTTTATGGGACAGCTTGGAAGGTTTCCATTTCCCCCCTTGCTTTTAAACATATTTTAAAGCAAAAAGGTCTGCCGTTTGAAATTACATTGCTTTCATAACATTCCAAGAATTGCAAATGTTGGAACTCAGGAGAAATCTTATGCCAGTCCTTGCAATGCATGTATCCTGAAAAATCAGGAGAGAATTGAAGTGCCATCCAAAGAGTCGCTCACTCCTAGGCATTTCAGAAAGTTCATGCTCTGAGAAAGCCTTATTCCCTCCATGGAAAGGTTCAAATAATAAAGTTTCAAAAGCAAGGAAAAACAAAACACATTTGGCCACTTCAGAAGAAAACAACAACTTCCTGCAAAATGTTGTGCATTTGGTTCTGTCCCTCAGAAAACTTCATGGATTGGTCTATGAAATTGTCAGGATCTGAATTCAGCTCAGTTGTGACTTTAACAGATGACTGATCACAAAACTCTGCTGGAACACACCCAATCGGTTAATAATTAGTTTCCCTGTTGAATGTCTCTTAGCATTAAGAAGTCTTCTCTAATGTTCAATCAAAATATGACTTTCTTTAGTTTAACCCTTCAATCTAAGTTCTGCTCTGGTTTTCCCGAACAAAATTCGTAACTGCTTTCTATATAAGAGTCTTCGCAACTGAAGAATGTCACATTTTCCCTTCTATTTTCCTAGGATAAAGGTATCCAGTTCCTTTAATCTTTCTTCAGAGAAATTGATTTTCATTCTCTTGGTCATCTTTGATACCTTTCCTTGAACTTCTCCCAATTAGTCTGAAATCCTCTGTCAGAACTGGACACATACTTGAAGTGAGATGTGACTAGTGCAGCATAGCAGTGGTGGGTTTCAAATTTTTTTACTACCGGTTCTGTATGTGTGGCTGGTGGGCATGGCAGGGGAAGGTTACTGCAAAATCTCCATTTCCTCCCGATCAGCTGGGACTTGGGAGGCAGAGAATAGATGGGGGCGGGGCCAATCAGAATTTTTACTACCAGTGCTACCGGTTCTCCAGAACTGATCAGAACCTACTGAAACCCACCTCAGCAGCATGTTCCTAGCAGTGAAGTTATGCTCTGAAGGAGCATAACTCAGAAGGTGGAATACTTAGTAAGTCTGAACTAAAAGTTATTACCTGAAGAAACAAGTGGTGCCATTTTTCACCCAATGTAAAACAGTGGAGAATTTTCAAAATTACCTTCCTGAAGATATAAAAGAAATTTGTAGAATCAGGAAGAGCTTGTAATGGAAAGCAGTTTTTGACATTAACCATCTAGTTTTCACTTCAAAACAGAGGATATCAAAAACGTTGTGTGGATTTGATTAATAAATAAGAGTAATGTTATTTTGACTTTTAATCATAATATAAGTGTAATTGTTCCCTTTCATCTGCAAATAAGCTGATAGCAAAGTAAGTATGAAATTCACATGTAGTCGAAGCTAGTATAAGAATCCCCACTATTTTCATGCAACAGTGTTCGTTAACAATTAAAGTACATTTATATTTATTAGTATTTGTATTTTTGATATTTTCACCTTTCAGATACAAGCTGTCACTCTTATTTATTTATTTATTTGAAATATATTAGTCTCTGAATTCCAATGGACTGTGGAGCATACAACACTGGAAAATCTATAAAATATGAAACTTTGTTTCATTATTTAGCATCAAACTATAGTGATTTCCGCAAAAGTCATTATACTCCACAAAGACATTATGGAATCAGTATACTGCTTCTAGAATATTATCCTGGTTAGTACCAGCAGAACCAGTATGGATTAATTACTTCTCATTTCTATAATATCCTAGCCATCTCATTCACTAAATTAACCTAGAACATTTCAATCCAGAGGTTGACATGAATCCACATTAGAAAACATCCAATCATAAGCCTCAAGTAAGAAAAGAGTTGATTAGTTACCACTATTGTTTCTCTATCATCTATACACTAAGCACTTCAATCCACTGCTTAGGTTTTCTCAGTTATACTTTAGTGTGTCACTCTTATTGCTTTACCTACTAGAGTATAATTTCAACCCAAAAATTATAGTTGGAATGCAATACTGTCGGCATCCATCATCTTAGGAAAATAGGTTCATCTCTATGTGTAACTTTCCATAAATTAAACAGTAAATAAAGTAAGGTGATTTTTCTTAGTTGATTAGAAAAGTGTTCATTTAAATTACTAAGAGTTAGATAAACAATATAATTCACAATAGTGAGGGAAGATACTTCTGAAAATCGAATAAAGAACTTCATTTAATAAACATATATGGAAAACCTAAACAGCAGAAAATGGCACAGTATAGATATTCTGTACCACATATAGCAGAAATCAAGAAATGGGTTATAAAAGCATGTAATTTACTTGGATTTGCATACAACTATTGAGAAGTCACACCTAAGGAAGTATTAATAAAAACAGTAATTTTAAACTTTAATGGAAAGGCCTCTTGTGGATTAAAAACCAAGAGAAGACACTCTGGGGGACTAATAGTCTTTTGCTGTGATAAAAAGAAGCAAAGATGTGGATAAGCTGAATATTAGGTTTAGTTTATGGTTTCCTCAATAATATACAACAGGGCTAAAATACATTGAGGACACAGAAATAATTAAGGTAAGGCTAGTGATAGTAAATCTCTGTGGAAATTCTCAGTCATCCAGGTCACGGTTGTCCGAAAGGTGCTTTTTCAAGAGGCAACTGGACTTTCTAGTTTTTCTTTGAAGATGTTTTACTTCTCATCCAAGAAACCTCTTCAGCTTCTTCAGGCTGAAGAAGCTTCTTGGATGAGAAGCAAAACATCTTCAAAGAAAAACCAAAAAGTCCAGTTGCCTCTTGAAAAAGCACCTTTGGGCTAGTGATAGTACTGAGAAATTGCAATGAAGGATCTAATCAAACAGTGCAATATGAAAGTAATGAAAAATGTTGATTTGAAGGTATCTTACTAGGAGAAATAACTTCACGTTCATCTGGTCAAGTATGCAGCAGAAATTCCAAAAGAGCTAACATCTGTTACTGTACAACGCTTGGAAATAATTAAAACCTTTTTTTAATCACAAATTTTCTTTGTTAAAGATTTGCATTGTTCACTTTCATTATAATTGATTTTTTAATCATGTCATGCTGTTTTTGCAGATATTGTATGAGAACTGACCACCTATTCTGCTAAACATGGAAAAAGGCAAAGTACAACACTGAAGCATGTCACTTTTTATCTTGGAAAAAAGTGAACAAAATGGTAGACGGTGGGAGATTTCCTTGTCCATTAACAGCAAAGGGTTAAGGAAAGTGAAACGGACAATTATTTTCCCCATCAAACTCCACAGTGTAATAATACGCCTGACGCTCCTGAAATCATCAGGAATATCTGCACTAGAATTCCCCCCCCCCCTATAAAATGACTAGATGTAAATTGGCTTCTTTTTAGGCCAAGACCCCAGCTCATCTGGAAAGTCAGTGAAATTACATGGTATAGACATGGATCTGGAGGGACTGTGGTGGGAAAATGGGGTGGATGCTCCTATTTCCAGATAATTACCATGTTTCCCTGAAAATAAGACCCTGTCTTATATTTTTTTGAACCCCGAAATAAGCGCTTGACCTTATTTTTGGGGAGGTCTTATTATTTTGGGGCACGTGGAGCAAGATGGGGCTCCTCTACCTGATTTCTAGTTCTGCATTTAAATATTTTCAGGGAGGGCTTATTTTAGGGGGGAGGGTTATTTTAGCACATGCGCTCAAAAGCCTGATTGGGCTTATTATCAGGGGATGTCTTATTTTTGGGGAAACAGGGTAGCACACAAATTCCATCACAATTAAGATGGCTTAAATCTAAGGGCACTTCTGCACACTCTTTGGCATCAACTCTTCTGTACAAATTTTAGATTCTTCTTATGTATGATGCCCTTAAGGGCTCCTCCTTAGAGCCAGAGGGAAAGGGATGGGGAAGAAGGGAAAGGGATGCTGTCCAGCTGCCAATGGGGAACAATCAGCACCCAGTCCTTCTCCTGCAACTTCCTTGTTTCCTTGCTTTTATTTAAAAAAAAAGAAAGAAACATGACTAGAAACATGTCTAGGGAAGGAATAAATCTATGTTTTATCACTCGTAGAGAATAGAGAGATAGTAGCAAAACACTAAGGTACCTTGGCTCAAGGAAGGTAAGAGAACTTCCAAAAGTGGCAGATGAGACAAGACAGGTGTTATTGCCACCAGGAAATACCACTTTTACTATGTTAATTTAAAATAATTTTGCCCTCATTCATCCAAATCATTTTCTCTAACTGTTCAGTATTTAAATATCAGTCAACATATTATATACTTTTCTTGCTCTCTCTTTCTGAGAAAGAGGGAGGGAGGGAGGGAGGGGAGAGAGAGAGAATTAGAACATACTGGGTGAGAAAGAATAGAGTGGTCTGAAAAAAATTACTGTTTAATGAATACATATGTATGTATGAACTTACATTTCTTTGGCTGGTTTTTTCCCCTGCTGTCTGCTGAAGGATGTTCAAATATTAATGAAAATAAAGGCACAACATAAAATAGAGTGTATATTAGCACCCCAAGTATCTTATGCATAAAAAAGCCTTCAAAAATACTTTCCAGTATCATTATTTTAAACTCTTAATACTAGCGCATAAGCATTGTACAGTACAGTTATGCAGAAAGTCATTATACTTAACAAGTGTTTGCTTCCTAGTTAAATATGTAACTAGGAAGTAATTTTCCTAACAACCTGCTTATAAGCATACAACACAAGAGAAAGGAAAATATTGCTAGGCAAGCAAATTTGGTTGCTAGCCAGTAAATAAACAAAAAACCAAAACCAACTACAAACACAAGGTTAGGAAGAAAACAGCATATGAACAATCAAGAAATGTTTTTCCGGACTTAGTATTTGGTGGTAGATAATCTGATTTAAATTGCACTTTGTTTCTGTATTTATTTCTTGATATGCATATATCAGCTATGCTTTACATCAGCTTTGCTGCCTGAGGGACTCTGGGAGTTGAAGTCTTCAAGTCTTAAAGTAACCAAGGTTGGAGACCCCTCCTTTACATTACACTAAGAATGATGACATTACACTAAGTCATCATTCTTTAGTTTGGGTTTAGCATATAATATGAGCCCTAGGTATCAGGGCTCAATGGAATATGTGAAGTATGGACACCTGGGGAAGATAAGGCTAAGAAGAGTAGGCTAAGAAGAAGATCCGATCTTCACTCTGTTTATGTACTGGTTCTTATCTAATTTTTTAAATTAACTTTTAATATTTAATATTTACAATATCTTCATTGTTTTATATTATTTTTTTAATGATATTGTAAGCCACTCAGAGTCATTGTTCAACAGTGAGATGAGTGGCATATAAATTTAATAAATAAAATAATAAATGAATAAATATGCACATACTAGTCAAGAACAAATGAAGTAAAAATGCCTTCAAAGCCAAGCCTGACTTCTGCTGACTGCACTGCTGGAGTTTTCTTGACAGTATTGTGAAATGCCACTCTGTTCTTCTAGGATACTTCTCCATCTAACCTATGGCCCTGGAATTCCCAGGCAATTCTCCATCCAGCTACTAACAAGGACCAACATAGAAATCAGCTAAAATTTGGACACTACCACCTACTAAAGTAAATGAATGGGGCTTCTCAATTTTCAGGAGATACATAAATTAGTCACGTACGTATAGACAGTTCCTAATGGATTTCCACTTTTCATAAAATGGGTCTTGGAACTTGTTCAAGAGATTTTAATGTGGGGATGGGTTTTATCTACACTGGAATGGGACAACTCACCATGACCAACTTGCTGCGGCCAACTTGCCATGGGATAACACACCACAGACAACTCACTGTGGGACAGTTTAATAATTCAATTTAATTATTTGAGATAAATAAAAAAATATTTTAATTTTTGTCATTCACATTTCATTCTGTCCCTCCTTTTTTCATCCTTTCTTTAATGATTCTATCCCACCAATTCTTTGATATTAGTGTAACTCTTGTCCTGCAGTGCAAGTTGTTCTGCAGCAAGTTGGTCACAACAAGTTGGCCTAGGTGAGCTGGTCATGGCAAGTTGGCCGTGGTGAATTGCCATGTCACCCATCTACACTGCAACTATTGATAAACTTCCAGTGACTTCAACCAACATAGCCAATTTTATTTTTTTTCAAAAAGGTGTGTTTGGCAGTCATTTGACAGCATAAGAAAGCTTTAAGTTTCTGCTTTTTAATTCTGACAGGATTTCCACTCCAATCTGTGAGTGATGGTATTGAAATTGCCACTGTAGCCCCAGGTACCAAAATAAATTACAAAATGTACAAAGTTTACAGGGACAAAAAGGAATGGTGCGGGGCTGTCAAACTCCTGGCCCATGGGCTGGATGCATCACATGCTGGCCACACCCACGCCCAGTTTAGCGAAGGGGAAAAACGTCCCGATACATCATGTGATGCCGCCATGGCCATATGAGTTTGACACCCATGGGTTAGAGGATCAGCAGGAAACACTACCTAAGTACAGTTGCTGTGCATATTCCCTTACGTCGGTTCATTTACTCTGCTTAAAGTTAGACCTGGCACTTTTAGATTTTTTTAAATCTAACTTTTAAAATGGTGGTTACTCCAGCCAGTGATCTTCTACTTCTGTCTTTAGATCATTACTGTCTGGAGCATTACCACTGTCAGCTCAGAACTGGAGCCTGGTCCATTGTTTTACAGATTCAGAGACAGGTCCATGCTCAGGCCACCAAAGATGATTGATTAAGGTGAGCACAACCTTAGAAAGCTTTGGAATTCCACTCAGAACAATTTTACATCCACCCATGAAACTGCACTTCAGCAGTACAAACTCTAGATCCAGTCTCAAGATTTGAGCTTAACCTCAATTTAAACACACACACAAACACACAAACCAGAGGTGAGTTTCAGCAGGTTCTGATCAGTTCTGGAGAACCGGTAGCGGAAATTTTGAGTAGTTCGGAGAACTGTTAGTAAAAATTCTGACTGGCCCTGCCCCCATCTATTCTCTGCCTCCCAAGTCCCAGCTGATCGGGAGGAAATGGGGATTTTTCAGTAACCTTCCCCTGGATTGAGGACAGAATGGAGATTTTACAGTATCTTTCCTGTGGAGTGGGGTGGGAATGGAGATTTTACAGCATCCTTCTCCTGGAGTGGGGTGGGAATGGAGATTTTACAGTATCCTTCCCCTGCCATGTGCACCAAGCCATGCCACGCCCACCAAGCCACGCCCACAGAACCCATAGTAAAAAAATTTGAATCCCACCACTGACACAAACACCCCCACCCCCCAAAACCAGCACTGGTTAAACCATGTTAAAGCACTGGTTTGATAAGTACTGCTAGAAAGTAAGGAAGCAAACAAAAATGAATAAATAAAAACTACTTTTAGGAACTATAGATAAGATTACTTACATATTCCCTATCTGAGGTTTCTCTTTTAACAGAAGCATTATTTGCTTCAGAAATTTAACTGCTACTAAAAAGACAGAGAGGTGGCTACATCTGATAATAGCAACATGCACCGAGTCTCTGAAAAAATTTAGAATTTAGTTAAACTCACCCCTTATGTCACAGCAATAATCTGAGAAACCCATTTTCAGGCTTTATACGGAGAGGACTATTTACAAGGTCCTGACACTGATATAAGGGAAGAGCTTCTGCTGGAATGGCCTTCAGTTTCAGCTGCTGAAATAAGTAAACTAATTAGGCAATTAAAACTGGAAAAGCCCCAGGCCTGGATTTAATTCCAGTTGAATTGATACAAACCCACCCTGAGTGGTGGGCTTGAGTGTTGGCTTCACTTTTCACTTTCATTGATAATTCAGCTGCCCTACTTAGAGACTGGGGCACAGGCATAATTATTCCTATCTGTAAGAAGGGAAAGAAAGACAGTGTAGTCAATTACCGCTTGGTAAGTCTGCTTGGCATAATAAAACAAAAAATATAATTTTATATTTATTAAAAGCTCCTTACAGCAGTTTTTTTCCCCCAAATCTGGCAACTTTTTAGATGTAAGAACAGACGTGAATATTTGTAGCTCAGAGTTGAACTGTGGAATCTCTGAGCATGCTTTTTTGCTTGCAGACTTTTCATTACCCAACCAGGTAACATCATCAGTGCTGGTGATGTTATCTACAGTAGTTGGGTAATGAAATGTCTGCAATAAAACAACCAAGGCCAGAGAGGACCAAGGACTCTACAGTTTAAGATGTATGGATGTCAACTCCCAGAATTTTGGTTGGGGAATTCTGAGAGCTGAAGTCCAGACAACTTAAAGTTGCCAAAATTGAAAGCACTGCCCTGGATTGACTGGAAGAAGAGAACCTCCTAGCAGAGGAAGAGACGGGGTTTGAGGCAGGCTGCACTGTCAAAGGATTGATACCCTCCCTTCCCCCGTTTGAGTGAAAAAATACGCTCATCATATATCAACTCCTTTTGCCTTGTTTGTAGATTTCAGGCAGATTTTTTACTCCAGCTCTGGGAAAGCTTTTTGGAAGAATCTTAACTGACAAGTGTGTTACTCACATTATTTGCATGCCACTAAGGATGACATGATAGCAGTGTTCCAATATCTCAGGGGCTGCCACAAAGAAAAGGGGATCAACCCATTCTCCAAAGCACTGAAGGCAGGACAAGAAGCAATGGATGAAACTAATCAAGGAGAGAAGCAACCTAGAACTAAGGAGAAATTTCCTGATAGTTAGAACAATTAATCAGTGGAACAACCTGCCTCCAGAAGTTGTGGGAGCTCCAACACTGGAGGTTTTTAAGAAGAGAATAGACAACCATTTGTCTGAAATGATATAGGGTTTTCTGCTTGAGCAAGGATTGGACTAGAAGATCTCCAATGTCCCTTCCAACTCTGTTATTCTGTTACTAGTTTGAGAGTGAGATGCCTTATAGCCATGCATGTCCCATATATAATGGCAACTAACAAAACAGCTGAACAAGGATACCTTTTATCCAGGGGTGAAATGCTTCCAGTTCGGACTGGATTGCCCGATTCGGTAGCAATGGCGGTGGGTGGTTCGGAGAACCGGTAGCAAAAATCCCTGCACACACACACCCCCCCATGCCCAGCTGAGCCGCACGATCATCAGAGGCTTTTTTAAAAAAAACTTTTAAAAACATTTTTTCTACAACCACTTCCGATGAAAAAATGCTTTTAAAAGTTAAAAAAAAAGTCTCTGATGATCACGCAGCTCAGCTGGGATCCTCAGAGGCTTTTCAAAGCATTTTTTCTGCAACCTCTTGGCTGAAGAGGTGATAAAAAAAATGCTTTGAAAAGTCTCTGAGGATCCCAGCTGAGCTGCGTGATCATCAGAGGCTTTTCAAAGCATTAGAAAAAAATGCTTTGAAAAGTTTAAAAGAAAAAAGTTGGCCAGGCCCACCCCAGTCACATTACCACCACCACCCCACCAAACCACGGCCACAGAACCAGTAGTAACAAATTTTACATTTCACCCCTGCTTTTATTCCCATTATTTTTTTAATAACTGGATCAATGTACATGTCTTAAGCAAGGAAAAAATCACTCCCTAAAACTTTTAATATCTATCAGGTTGTTTTGAATACACTGAGTAGTTCAGAAAATCCTCTCTTTTTCTCTAGGGGAGTCCAGTACATACCAGCTGCTTCAAAACTTTTTGAAGCCAAGAAGTTGGCACATCTCCTCTATGGTGCGCAGTTAAATCCAGGTGTCAGCTAGGAGAAACTGGAAAGAATTTAAACTGGATTCCTGTATGTCTATCACTGGTCTACATTTGGAGGCAGGGTTTAAATTTCACTCTCAGCCCCAAGGTTTGTAAAATAATTCTTCTTCTTCTTGGAAATGCCAAACAAATGATACATTACATAAACACTGGTTTTTCCAGTTAGACGTTGATGCACTTGATAGACGATGAGGCAATGGTTAACTTTTAAATAAAGAATTCTGGACTCAGAGTTAGCAATAGAGGATACCAAGAAATCACTCAATCAGGACACAGCAAATTTTATTTTAAGCCAGCATTATATCTGGCCCAAACAACAAATTCTGAAGATCGTTTATGCTACTGAAGTTTAATATCTTACTGTTACACTCAGAATATATTACTAACACCTCTTAGCCCAATTCCAGACAGGATTCGAAGTGCAGCTTCTTTTAACAGATAAGGAACCCAAGAGAGTTCTTGCTATTGCAAAGTTTATGCTTGCAGCCTGTACAATGCACACGCTGTTGACAGCATGGTAGGTTAAGTATGACCACAGTCCTTTTTATTATGCACAAAACACTGTAATTTGTAAAGTACATATTGTATTTTTTTTTCTTTTGCCAGTTTGACTGACTTGGTCATAAGAAGCTTTCAAACAATTTAAACTCATTCAGTGGATTCTCTTATTCCAAGCCTGAGATCATTAAACACATTGCTATAAAATGAACAATATCAGTGAACCAGTGGAAACTATATGTTATAGAGGAAAACTAAACTCTTGCCTGAAAAGAAAGTTCATTTGCAATAAAACTTTGAAATGAGTCTTTCAATTAATTCAGTCTTTAAGAATGCCGGACCACTGGTGGAGCATGTTAATGGAATGCAGTGTTTTCCCTTGAAGAGAATTATTGTCTATATATCTATATCTATATATCTATGGGTTGATAGCAGTGGTGGCGGGAGGCTCTGCCCATCCGCCCAGATGTCACCAAATACGCTCTGTGCTTGCGCAGAAGTGGCACACGCGTGAGCAAACCAGTAGCAAAGGAAAGTGAAACCTACCACTGATCTATGTATATATATATGTATATAGCAATGGTGGTATTCAGCCGGTTCGGGAAAACTGGTAGTTAAATTGCTGGCTGGCCCCGCCCACTCCCCTCCCCTTCCAGGAGTCCCCACATACCCCATTTGGTTCTCAGGTAAGTGCAGGGGGGCCTACTAGGCCCAAATCGGAGTGTGCGGGGAGTAGTGCGACCCCCCCAGCCTGTTTTAACTCCCAGGAGGCTGTAGGGAGACCTCCTAGGCCCAAAATGGGGGGCAAGGGGTTGCACATCCCCCCCAAGGCCCATTTATGCTCCTGGGGGGTGCAGGAGGCCGAGTGCTGCCTGTCACATCCCCTGTCCACGCCCAACATGGCCACACCCACCCAGCTGGTCATTAGGGCAGAGAACCTAGGGTTGTTAAATTATTTGAATCCCACCACTGATATATAGACATGCATATACACAGATATATATTTATGTTGTCATCATCATTTTAGTCATTATCTATCCACTGCAGGATGAAGGCCTCTTCCACATGTTTTGAACCAATGCAGTCTTGAGCTTTCTTTTGCCAATTGGGCCCACAATACTTGTTGCTGTTGTCAATTAATCTTGTTTTAGGTCTCTTTCGTGGATGCTTTTTATCAAGTGAGATCCATTCTATGACTGTCTTGGTCCACCCACCATCAGTTCTTCTTGCTATGTGATCAGCCCATTTCCATTTTATATATTCAAATGCATTATAATCCCAGTATAAAAAGTTACTTATTGAATAAACAATGCACATGTTGAACTTTATTATTGCTAATAATGCTAAGCTTCCATTAGGCAGTGCAATCTAGATCACGTGTCCAATTCAAATCATAACAACAAAAGGGATGAAGTCTTCCATAATATAACATCTTTCACAGTCATTTCTTGATTGCACTCAGGTCCACAGATCACAAGAACGATATAACAATCAGAAATAGTACAAATCTCAGTTGGAGAGGATACAATAAAAAGAATACAATAAAAACCTATTCCGATTTTATTAAGGAACCTGCACAAATGAAAAGCAGCTTTTTGAAGTCATGAAACTAATACCACTGAAGCTTTGGAAACATGCAAATATGACTGTAATATGTAATTTATTTTCTTGTTATTGTTGTTTTATCACTTGAACTAAAGCAATAAGTATCTGAATGCAAAGAGATGATCTGATTTTTTGACAAATTACTGAGGAAAGCAACAAACACGTAGGAAACAACCCAAATCACGGAATTGCTAAATGTTCATTTTCTACTTAACATAGCTCTTGTGATCCATTTAAGAGTATCTCATATCTCATACACACATATACATACCCGTACATATGAATGAAGGGGTGGAAACATACATACACACAGACACACATGATTGAAGGGGTGGAGAGAGACTGGCTAATGATATACTTGTATGCTTTATAGTCGCAGAGTATTTGTATAAAACGCCAACAAAAGCCTCCATTAGTCAATAAAAATAAAAATTAATTAAATATCTAGCTTTGACATTGGAGAATTTATCACTACTGCTATTCTGTGAGCATTAGAAAAAAGAGAACAATTTCACATCAAAGCCAAGCACAGAGGGCAAGCCATTTAAAGCAATCAGCTTTCCTTAATCTCCACTTCCATTGAGGTAATTGTCAGTAACTCAAAAATAAAAATCTAACTGGGTCAATAAAATGGGGTCATTCTCCCCTAGTAAGCTTCTCCAAATAAAGGATGAAGAAATTACCTCTGTTTTGAAAATGGGATTTTGTTTAGTTTAAGGGCAAGATAATGATTTAAGAATCTTCTGTTTGTCTTCTTTTATGCTACCTGAAAGCAAAATGTGTAAGGAAAATACATTTTCTAAAAGGCAGATCACGGTACAACAATAATTTCTTCTTTGCAACAATACCTTAACAATTTTTTTTTGTATTCTTCTGCATGGAAACATTTAAGATTTGTTCTGCGTAACCAAATAGTGTCAGTGTCAGTGTCAGTGCAACTCCTGAATAGTCTGGAGCTCTGAATGCACACATATTGTGTAACAGGCAAGGGGCAGTTTTCCTATATATTGAGTACAGTGGTGAAATCCTCCACGGTTTGCCACTGGTTTGCTGCACGCACATGCGGTGCACATCAAATGCACACTGCGTGGCAAATGCATGCGTGTGCGCATGCACAGTATGTGCCAAATGCACACTGTGCATGTGCACTGTGCACCAAAAGTGCACTTTGTGCGGAAAAAGGATGCTTAAGAACGTAAGTAGAACAGTGGGGGGGGGGGAGAGCTGTACCACGTGATTTAGATCTTATCTAGTGAATATAAACCAAGTGGCACAGCTGATCGTCAGAAATACCCGTTCAGACGAACCCGCAGCATTTTTTTACTATCAGTTCAGCTGAACCAGTAGCTTTTATTACTACAGGTTCACCTGAACCGGTGAAAACCGGTAGCATTTCAGCCCTGATTGAGTATAGTTAGCCTAATTTTAGCATATATTCACCATGGTGGCTAGGCCGAAGAATAGCAATGGCACTTAGACTTATATACCGCTTCATAGTGCTTTTACAGCCCGCTCTAAGCAGTTTACAGAGTCAGCATATTGCCCCCAGCAATCTGGATCCTCATTTTACTGATGATGGAAAGTGAGTCAACTTCAGTTGGTTAGGATCGAACTCCTGGCAGTGGGAAGAGTCAGCTTGCAATACTGCATTCTAATCACTGTGCCACCAAGGCGATTCTCCTCATTGTTATGTTATTCATTAAGGACATGTTAAATCAGAAAACATGGAAAACCTGCCCATTTGAGCCAGTAGGGTAAAAGGTTGGTAGTTTCATTCTCCCAGAAACCATCTCAATGTATCCCTGCCTTGGTCTCATGATTTAGTAGTCATAGCAATAGCACTCAGACTTCTATACTGCTTCATAGTGCTTGACAGCCCTCTCTAAGAGGTTTACAGAATCAGCCTATTGCCCCCAACAATCTGGGTCCTCATTTTACTGACCTTGGAGGATGGAAGGCTGAGTCAACCTTGAGCTTGGTGAGATTCGATCTGCCAAACTGCTGGCAGCCAGTGATCAGCAGAAGTAGCCTGCAATACTGCATTCTAACCATTGCACCACCATGGCTCATGGTCGTCATCACCATATTTACCTGGTGTTCTCCCACTGGTAAGTAACAAAAATAAGGCTTCTATAGCTTGTGCATTTTCCTGTCTAGTTAAAAGGGGGAGAAATGAAAAGAAAATAAGTGATGCAATTCTCTAGCACTGCAGACGGAGGTGTTTGGTTAAGGAAGTGAGCATCCTCCTCCTTTGTAGAGAGACTAATATCAAGGCAGATAAATAGAATTAGACTTTATTACAAAAAAGGAAAAGAGGGACTGTAAAAAAATATTTTTTAAACTTTAAGCAGTTACATGAAAAACTATGATAAAAAGGAGAAAAACACCGGGTTGCTCAAATCACAGACAGTATCTTGGAAGAATTTACAATAAAAAAGAAGAAGAAGCAGCTTTAAGATAAGATGATGCTGATTTGCTTGTAGTTATGGTTGCTCTAATGCAAATAGTGCCAGTTTGCAAAAAATACACAAGAACTGAACAATAAGCAATAGATACATTCAAACAACACCTCTAGGAAAAGTGTTAAACTTAGCATAATTCTTAGATAACCTTTCCCATTTTACTACAGCATGGTTTTTCAGGCCATGAAACCTGTTAATTAAAAAAAATATCCCAGAATCCCTTATCTACAAAACAGTAGCTGTGATGTTTACTTGTGGAAACACATCCCCATCAGGTAGGTCAGACAAAAAGAACAAATCATGAGGGCGAACGCTACTTTAATCGTAAAATTACGCTAAAAACAATCTTGCAAGTCTGAAAGTACATCTCTCTCCATCTCTGGTGTCCACAGAAACCAGAGAGGGTCCCTTCTAAGATATTTGCCACATACCCATTGCTTCTGTGGGGTAAGCTGTCCCTTTTTACTGTCCATTGCTTAGTCTGCTGCTGCTGCGTCTATCTCTCAAGGACATTCTCACAGACCATAACATCTCCTGCCTTTTCATTGTTTTATAAAATGGTTAGGGATCATGGAGTTTTTTTGGTTTTTTATTTTTATTTTTTTTATGTATTTATTGTTTTTCCTTTAGTCTCTCAGGGTAAGGGAGATTTCCTAGAACTTTAGGGTTCCATGAAACCCAGGTTAAAATAGCCAGCTTTGAAAAATAGAAGATCCCTTAGGTGCAAGAAGGACATGAAGAATTGCTTAGAATAGTTTCTTTATTGATCATCTCTGGCAGAAATCTTGCCTGACTAAATTACACTCTACAGAACTGTCAGATAATGTCTGTGAAGGTTTGAGGGAGAATTCCTTCTGGGCCAGAGGTGGTATTCAGTAGGGTATGACCAGTTCTGGAGAATGGTAGCGGAAATTTTGAGTAGTTCAGAGAACCGGAAAATACCACCACTGACTGGCCCCGCCTCCATCTATTCTCTGCTTCCTGAGTCCCAGCTGATTGGGAGGAAACGGGGATTTTGCAGTAACCTTCCCCCGGAGTGAGGAGGGAATGGAGATTTTACAATATCCTTCCTACCTGCCCAATATCCTACCTGCCATGCCCACCAAGCCACACCCACCAAGCCATGCCACACCCACCAAGCCATGCCCACAGAACCAGTAGTAAAAAAATTTGAATCCCACCACTGTTCTGGGCCTCTTTCTGCATACCAACAAATCAAGGCTGATTTGCCATTTAGCTCCTTGAAAAAGAGCCCCTCCTTCCTACAAACTAGTGCCAGATTCCATCACACAGGTACTCTAGGTAGGGCTACCTTGGTACTTGATCTGAAAGCTGTGGTGGTATAGGATACGATAGCCTGATTGCTGAATAAGTTTCTGCATACATGTCACATCTTTGTTAAAATACCTGGAGTGATTACCAAGCAACTACAGAGGCAGTCCTTCTTTAAAAGGCAAATATAATATGTCAAAATATAGAAAGAACATTCAGACTTCACCCAAGGCTTTGCAAATTAACACAGCCCTGCTGTGTTAATACATTTGTATCTGATGATAAGCCTACTTGGAAAATTGGCAGGAGATGGGGACTGCACATAATTAGGGTAACATCACACTACTTTCTTTCCTAGTAATCCATTTTAACTGGCTTCCTAGTTAAGACCATTATTTATTTATGTATTTATTGATTGAATTTGAAATTGACTTATACAGACAAGTGAGGAAGGGCATTACTAGATCTGTTTGGTACTTCAGAGCAGATGAAGAATAATGAGAGAAAGCACTGTTGATAGATTAAGGAGCTCTATTATACTTTGAACTTTGTAAATTTTGGGGTAGCATTGCGAGTTTTAATTAAATGTGGGGGAAGTATTTTAAGGAAGGATGACGAGCATATGGAAGTTTTCTTTATCGTGGTGCCCTTAAATGTGTTTGGACTACAATTTCCAAACTTCCCAGTTAGAACAGCATTCTGACAATTGATATTTCTCAGACTGAGGAAGGGCAGCAAATCTGGTGAGGTTCAGCCAATGCTGTACAGATGCAGCATTGTATTATTGCACTAAGAAAACAAGGAGACTTTTAATGTCTTAATTAGTGTTGATAAAATTAATTTATACAATAGAGATATTTCATATTAATTGTATTTACTTTTTCTTTCCAGTCAAAGTTCCTTCAAAACAGTTACTTCCCAGTTAATGTGGAAAACTAACTGGGTATTTCAGATTGCTAAGCAACAGAACATTTCTACAGCATGTAGAAAACCCATTCCTAATACTTTATTTCCTTACATAGTAAAGAAAGCTAAAATAGTATACAGTATATGCTGATGAGTAAACTGGAATATATTTTTGCAATTCCTAACAACCAAAAATACACCATACTGGCAAAGAAATGACCCTTTCTCATTTCAAATTTAAGTAGTATGTGTTATTATTGTCCAATTCTCCTCTAATCAAGTGAATAAAATAACTCTTTCTTAAAATACAGTCTCTCTTTCCAAAAATTTAGAAAATCTTTCAATACAAGCCCATTCTTTGATTACCACAAATATAAGAGATTTTCAATAGACTGTAGTGAGACTTGATATACATAGCAGTATAATCCTTCATTAGACAAACAGCCCCCTAATTCATTGCAACCCTTGAGCGGCCACTCCATTGCCCATTTATTGCAGTGCAGCGCCCAGGATCCTCTTTGATAGGGGACAGGATTTAACAACCAGTTCACCTAGGGTCAGGTTGGCCATCGTGGAAGACTTATCCCGCAGGTGCAGTGGAGCTGGAGAACAGGGATGGGATATTTGAATCCCACCACTGCCTGCAATGTTGGGATTGCCCAATCACCAGTCTGGCTGCTCCACTGAAGACTAGTTTAACTAACGTGTGCATTTTATTTTAATCCTTGTGACAGCTTTGTAATATAGGCATGATCATCCTTATTTTGCCAATCAAAAGATCAAGTATACAAAAATAAAAAAGGTTTAAGGCAAAAGTGGATGGCAGAGCTGAGATTATATCTAGTAAGATCCCTGCTCTGTTGCTCAGCCACTGAGCCAGGACACTCTCTCATCGGAACACAGCACATTGCTGAATTCAGGTGTAATTTTTCCAGCTCAACATGGTAGTACCAGATTGGAGTTATACTTTCCACATGCATACACTTGCTCCTAATAAATTTGCAGTGGGAATGATTATCTTTGACAATTTGAAAAGCCACCATCTGTAAGCACTGGGATTAATTAGAAATAATGAACAGACACTATGGCTGCTAGTGTAGCCTGTGTCCCTTTTCCTAGAGCTTCACTGAATGCCAGAAAGTTGCCAAGTTGCTTTTGTTATTCACTCCAGTGCCTTTAGCAATACAATCTCAATTCTGTGCATTGGTTATTATTTCAGAAGTAGTTACCTGGGTGACTACTTCTATAACTGCCACTGTTCCCAATCATCTTCTGTTCTGATTGGCAGCTCCCCTATCTGCTCTTCAAATCCAACAGCCATAAATACCAAGAATAAATTTTTAAAAAGAGGTAACTCTGCAGGAAACTCTATTCTGAAATTCTTTCTGAATCTGGAGTCACTCGGTTATATGTCAAAAAGTGATCACATCGAAAGAAAATCTAGTGTTTGTATAAATTTTCTATTTAAAAAAAATGGTATCCACATGAAAGTGGCAGATATACCCAATAGTAATCCATTCCATCTTGTTTTTTCCCATAAAATGTCCAGTGGCGATTACTGTAATCAGAGTTTTCAGTGGCTTCCTCAGCCTGGGTTAGTATCAATATTATATTATTAAAAAAGTAAAAATCTTTTTTTTTAAAAAAATAGCAATGTTATTTAAAAAATATATAATGTAATATAATAATTCTGATTTTTTTTATTAAATAAGGCATTTTTCGACTGCCAGTCAAATTCTACACTCAACACAAAGAGAAGAATTGGCATCAATTCTGAATGGAATCTATTAATTCTGAATATATAACAAAAGCTGGGCTGCAATGAAGGAACATTCAAGGGAATTGAAAACAGCAGCAGTCCTATTTCTATTCATTTTGGTGTTAAGTACATGATGGATATGAGGCTACAGAAATCTGTTTTTTGCTAGTACAAATGAAGATTCAAGAAAGATCACAAATCTGGAACTAAAGTCCCATGCTTTGTAGCCCTTAAAATTCCGTAAGTTTTTGTTCTTTAATTCTATAGTGCATTCAATCAACTTTGAGAGCAGCAATAGAAAAAAAAAGTACTTCACCCACTGAAAAATAATTTTCAGAATTGTACACAAGGGAGAGTCCACTTTTTGGCTAATGTTATGTTTGAATTGTGTTGACACAATATAAGCTTTAAGTGAGAGAAAAGCTTCTTATATAAATACCACTTGTTGCAAAAAGAGCAACAGCTAAAATAATTTCTACAATTTCCACAGAAAAATAGAAAGAAAGAAAGTAATTACATTGCTAAAGAAAGAAGGCTTTGTCCTTGTTGTTACGAAAACTGAGCAATTGGATCTCCACCGTAAGAAATATACTTCAAGTGAATGCTTAGGGGGGTTGTTATTAGTCCTCCCTGAAGAATACAACTTGTAACTCAATATGAGGCTGATTTTTTAGCACTAGAAAAAAACACATCATAAACATTTTTTTTATCAGCCAATATTCTAAAAATCTATAAAACAGTGATGGCTAACCTTTTCTGGACCGAGTGCCCAAAGCGTGTGCCCGAACCCCCAAAACGCAATGCGTGTGCAGCCCCTTGCAAGTGCCCCAGCCCCCATGCATGCATGACTGCCACCCACATGTGCCCCACCCCCTGTGCATGTGCATGCAGGCCCCACAGATATCCCACCCCCACACATGCGCGGCAGAGACCCGAAAACCAGCTGGCTGGTGGAAGGTGCATGCATGCGCAGCAGAGCTGAACTCAGGCAATGGCTCACGTGCCATCAGAGAGGGCACTGCGTGCCACCTCTGGCATACGTGTCACAGGTTCACCATCATGGCGAAAAAAGCCTACCTTTCTTCACCAATACATTCTAAAAGGAAGACTATTAATATCTCCAAGACTTTTCATGCATTTTTCTAAAATTCTACAACAAGTACTCAAATCTATGCCTGATATAATGTTAACTGTTTCCTAATATTTGGTTATCTTTAAAATTGTTTAGAATTACATGAAAAAATATAGTGTGTAAATGAGGGGCATATTTGTAATCATATAAATCATAATTTGTCAAGAATTAAACAAATGTATGTATGTATGTATATATATATGTGTGTGTGTGTGTGTATTTCTCTTTAGCCAGGTTCTTCCTACATAAACCAAGATTTTTATGCAGCCCTAGTTCAGTGAAATCACAATCCACTAGTTTCTAGGCTTTTTTTTCCTGGCAGCCAGCAGACCCTCTGCTGCCCATTGGGAGACGAAGATAGATCTATTTTGGATTTATAAGCCCTCGTCAGTTAGCCACACCCTAATCCATGTATCCTAGTGGATTGTGATTTCACTGAACTAGGGCTGCATAAAAATCTTGGTTTACATAGGAAGAACCTGGCGAAAGAGAAATACACATAAAGCATACGAAAAGGAAAGAAAAATAGATGATAGATAGAGAGAGAGAGAGAGAGAGAGAGAGAGAGAGAGAGAGAGAGAGAGAGAGAGACAGACACACACACACACTGTATACTGTATTTGACATCTTGGTAATAGACTCTTATCTATCATATACATATGTTCATCACAACAATATTCCTAGTTTATTGCCTTCCATCTGTATTGGACTACTGATCATCATCAGTCACCATAGCTATTAGGAATGGAATGTCTAATTTCCCTCATGCACTTATTGTAATGAATGTTTCCAGATCAAAGAGGAAATTGGTGATTCTATTAGGGTTTTTTAAATTATTCATTTCTAATTTAATTTCTAGATTGTTAAAGGAATAGATGTTAGACAGCCAGGTAGCTGGGTACTTTATATGAATTCTTGTACTGAGAGGCAGGTTGACCTCAGTGACCTATTATGATTGGCCCCTTCCAACTTCATAATTTTATGATTCTTCAATTCTATGAATCAGTCAACTAATGATCCCAACATGGATTTATAAAATTCCAGGATAAATCCTCTGGGGGTTGAATCCAACAGAAATGCATGATAGAGTAGAAGATCAATCCGTAGACCACATAAGTCAAGTCAGATTTTTCTTAATCAGAATTTCCTTGTGAACAATAACAGCAGGAAATTACTCTCTCTAGAACTTATATTTTTAGTTTATTTGTTGTTCTACCAAAATACTCAGGAAGATTAAATATAATACAAATATATCAGTCACATAAAACCTAGATATTAGAAGACCATTAGTATGTGGTAGCCAAAGACAAGATAAACAGTGAAAAATTAGATAAATAACACAAGAAAATTTCAGGCTGGGTGCATTGTTTTTTAACAGCAAAATTATTCAGTTACTCTCCTGTTGTTTACTTATCTCTCAACGTCTGTCCTCATCATGTGGAAAATATGGCTATTGATTGGTTGTCTTTGTGTCGTCCAGCTGGCCAATTTTAGAGACTTGGGTTTCATAGATTTATCCTATGGAAACCAGATTGCTCAATATTT
This sequence comes from Masticophis lateralis, assembly GCA_030761175.1. Classification (NCBI taxonomy): domain Eukaryota; kingdom Metazoa; phylum Chordata; class Lepidosauria; order Squamata; family Colubridae; genus Masticophis; species Masticophis lateralis. The sequence goes on along the minus strand of JAUDYJ010000004.1, from coordinate 23,738,337 downwards.
CTGAACATATTGTACACGCATATACATTAGACTGTAGAAAACTTTAATTTACTGCCTATGTCTGACTACATTTTTCCATCACCTCTACCAGCAGGACAAAATGTACAATAACGATGCCAACTGGAGTGCTCAATAATCTAAGAGCATCAGGGTGGAAAGGTTTGCTGTAGCTACCCAAACTGTCTCTTTTCACTGTTACAATTTATTTAAATTCTTCAACATGAGGCAAATAGCACAATTTTAAAACTCTCCTATAAGGTAATAAATTGGGCACATGAGAGCTGGAGCACTTTCTGCAGATCTCACACACTGGGTAGCCAATAATAAGATGGGGAAATTTGCATACTGCTGCACTCTTATCTCTCTTTTTGTTCGAACTAAAAGTTAAGAAGCTGTTTTTTTTTTAAAAAAGTCACATGGCAAGAATCACACGGAGCAAATTGAAAAGCTTTAAGATGATTCACACTAGGCAGTCGAGGTTAATAATCTCACTCTTGCATTTAAACAAAACGGGCTTGTGTTTTGATTGTGATTTGCAAACAAGCCTAACCACCACAACATTTTCCTCTAATGATATTGTCACCACAGGTATACTTTATGGCGATCTGTATGGAAGGCAATTTTGCTTCTCCCCACTCCCCCATGGCCTCCAAGGGAGCAGAATAAATGATTGTGAGCAAGCAATTCTATCATGGGTTCCTCGTGTGTTAGTTCCCAATATTTCCTGATAATTGCTCCCCTCAGGAGGAAACCTATATGCAAATTCCCCACCCCCATACTAGTAATTTGTTATGTATTTGACAGTAGACCTCGAAATGTTATTTTCCTACCATTGTGAGATTAAGACCCAAATTAAATGGGGGGGAAAATCAAATGTTTCTTGCATAGTGTGCTATGCAGAGCAAAAGCTTTTATGACAACTTATAGCCTGGGCTGAGTCTCCAGAGACTATCAATCAGCAAGCCTGAAAAAGTAATTGTTTAAGTAGTTATCACTAAGTTTTCAATTCACAGTTTATTGTTTTGTGACAGTCTGTTTCCATTTCTATGCCAGTCACCTCCAGATCACCTAAAGAGCTCACCCAACTGGCCTAAATTTTATCTGTCTCAGACTAGAATGCACAACAGTCACAGGTGAGATTCCAACTTCACCCCATAATCTAGGAAACATTGTCTTATTGTTTGATTACAGCATTCATTGCCTTAATTTTTTGAACATAAAAGCAATATGTAGTCAAAAACAAGTGCTGTTTTTCAATCTCCCTTTTCTAACTTAGTTTTTAATTAAGAATTTACCCTTCTCTTTATGATCGAAGTAGTTTTTTTCTTTTTCAACATCCAACACATGCTATCATACTGAATGTTCTTCAAATCATCATTTCTTTAGATTCCTCTTTTGTGCTTCTTAATATGCTGACAGAATATGAGATGTTGCAGCATAAAGCATGGCTAGAGGACTCCCACATTAATACAATATTTGTATATCTCTGGTACAGCCTTTTTTATTTTGGTCATTTCTGGGAAATCAGAAAGCTCACTCAGATGAACTAGTGGGAAAAATAAGAGTTTCCTCCTTCAAAGTCAATTTTACTTAAGGTAGGAAAAAATCAGGTCAGTTTCTGAATCTCAGAGAAATAATAATTCATATTCTTAGCAGAAATGTGCAACAAAACAGAACAGGCTTCTATCTCTTCTCTTCCTTTTGTTACTTTTAGATTCTGAGTATTAGTTCACTGGAGTACAAGATTAAAGTCCCATGAGAAACATATTCCTTGCAGAAGTTAGTGAAGTTTACAATTAGAATGCAAATTTGGAGTTATGAACTATACAGTGGAGTAGAGAACACTTTTTTTCTAGCTCTATATCCCTTTGATTGCTTTTTGAAGCAAGAACTTTTAATTCAGGCCAAATGTTGGGTCTTCAACAACAGTACAGTCAGTATTCTGAAAAATATCAAAAGCTCTGTATTATTTCTTCAAGATGGAGTGAAAAAATGCTAAAGACTCATATTGTTTACTGTCAGAGATGTTGACAAACAGAGCACCTAGATCAGGGGTGTCAAACTCGATTTCATCAAGGGCCCCATCAGGGTTGTGTTTGATTTCAGGGGGCCAGGTGGGCATGGCCAGCTCGATGTCACTTGTGTCGGGGGTGCCTCTGGTAGGCTGAGCACTCTGCCAGCAAAAACGGGCTCCTGAGTTCTGTTTTTGGCTGCGATGGCCTCCTGCAATCCTTTGCCAGCAAAAACAGAGCTCCGTTTTTGCTGGCAGAGGCACCGCAGGGTGGTCCTTCACTGTTTCTAGGGTGGCCCTGTGGGTCAGATCTAAGCAACCCCCTTGAATTTGACACCCCAGACCAGTTTTGGGTTCCAACTGGTACTACCATCAGTTCTCTTCGTGTACGCGCTTTGCGCGCAATCGCCATGCACTTGCTCGCTTCACTTGCCCACGCACCAAACTTGTGCTTTGCCCAAGTGCATTAGATTTCTGCCCAGCTGAGGCACAGCAGTCAACTCTGCCATGCCTATCAGCTGGGCTAAAAAACGACAAATAAAGGTAGGTATAACATGGGGGCGGGCAGGAGGGCCCAGTTCACAGTCATAGAAGACCGGTTTGCTGACGTCACATCATCACCACTACCGGCTCGTCCAAACCGGGCTGAACTGGAAGCAACCCACCACTGCCCCAGATCTAGATTCTACACAACTCTTTCTGTCCTAAAACTGGAGATTCCCAGATTCTGGCTTCCACTGAGGAAAAATAAGTCAATGCCCGTATTTTTCTCCACTCTGCACAGTTTGCAGGGGCATTATGGCCAAAAGGCAGCTGGATGTGATATCCAGACTGCTAAAATTTTCTTTGGAAAAAAGAAGAGATGTAGACATTGCCGATATGCACTTCTCTGCAGCTGATTTTTGTGAACAGATAGCAGAAATTGACATTTTTGAAGCCGCTTGTGTACGGCTGAAAGTTGTGGGTCTGAACTGTAAATGCAGACTTTCATAGACTCGTGGTTTGATCAAATCTCCTCCTTTTAATCCCTTTGGCATTTATTTTTTGTACTGCCACTTTAAGCATGAGAATCTTCAGAACTGCAAGGCTGCAAATTGCTGGATGAGTTTTCCTTCAATCCATTTAAAAAGAAAGGAAACTATGGCTTTTCAGCTTCATAAGATCTTTATTTATTTTGAAATTTTTTAGCAATATACAGCTAAGGAGTGATTTTAGAGTTGTTTTTAAAAGAGTTTAAATGCTAACGCTTTTTGAAATTGCTTTAAGGAAAGTCTTTGAAATTAATTAGAAAGACCATCATGTGAAAAAACCCTGTTTTGTTTACATTTCAATGCAAAACAAGACTTTGAAGGTCAATTACTAAAGCACAAAAAGACTGCTTTAATTGAAACATTTGATCTGAGTGGGGAATTTGTTCTTACTTTTCCCCCCTCACTTGTTCTTTCCTTTTCCCTCCCTCTCCCCCACCCCGTCTCTCTATATATACTGTATAGGTATTAGGTTTCTTTGTTAGTTTTACCTGTTTAGCATAATTATTAATACAATTACTGAAAACAAAAATAAAAATAGGAGATTCCCACCAGCTGGAACCAGTGCACCCAATATTCAGTTATATCCATTCAAAGGTATCTCCAATACAATAAGCCAAACAGCACAGATGGTGCTCAGCAGAAGAGATCCAATATCTGCTTATGCCTGGTGAGCGATTAATATATCACAACTGTTGCTACAGTTCTTCATTATTATATGAAGACAACCTATCCACAAGCAAGCAATATGTAATTCTCAAAAGAGCTAGCAGCTGCTCTCTGCTTCATAATTCTTTTGCCAGGTGTTCTTCCCAGGATTCATTAGTTTCACTTATATAGCCAGAGAAGCTACAGGTAGTCTTTAAGTTATGATTGAGCCCCAAATTTTTGTTGCTTTACATGCAGCCATTAAGCAATGCGGTTTCATAGCATCTTGGTTTATGACTGCACCCTTAGTGATGGAAAATGTGGTCCCAATTGTGGTTTGCAAGTCAAGGATTACCTGTATATGTGTATGTGTATGTGTATGTCTATGTGTATGTCTATGTGTATATTGTATCGTATCGTATCGTACCGTACCGTACCGTACCGTACCGTACCGTACCATACCATACCATACCATACTATACTATAGCACTGCACTGCACTGCACTGCATTGCATTGCATTGCATTGCATTGCATTGCATTGCATTGCATTGCATTGCATTATATGCTTTCACTTTACAAGTAGATGGACTGAACAAACATGGAGGGTGACAACATTAACAGCATTAACATTCCAAATTGCATTCCCCCCTGCTGCCGATGCCCCTCCCCCAAAACATTTGGTTTCAAGGAGAACTCTAAAGATGTTGATTTGGTGGAGTAGAGGAGCTGGCTCAAATTGTTCCTCTGCACTTCAAAATGTCTAGAATGGTATCAGGATTCTTGAAGTAGGCAGGAGGCTGGACTTAAAAGATCTTCAAATTCCCTTCCGAGCCCATGATCCTATGACGCCAGGCTTTGCAGTCACAGGAAGACTAGAAGGACCAAGGTCAGGTACAAAGAACTTGAGATCAGACAAATCTGTTACAATACTCTCATGCGCAGATGTTAGTGATCCCTTCCACTATTAAACAACCTGATCTCATGCCACGATAGTGCATAGGCGGGAAGAAGATAAATAAAGCTTGAATTTCAAGACAGATGCCTGCCTGCCTGCCTGCCTGCCTGAATATTTCTCAACCTGAGCTATTGTAAGATTTGTGGAGTTCAGCTTCAGAATCCATCCATCCATCCATCCATCCATCCATCCATCCATCCATCCATCCATCTGTTTATAATTGGCTGTTGCTATATCTACATTATAAAGGTAGTCCTTAATTTACGATCACAGTTGAGCCCAAAGTTTCTGTTCCTAAGTGAAACATTTCATTTGTTCATTCATTTGTTAAATGAATTTTGCCCCATTTTACGACTTTTCTTGCCACAGTTGTTAAGTAAATCACTGCAATTATTAAGTTAGTGACACAGTTATTAAGTGAATCTGGCTTCCCCATTGACCTTGTTAAGAAGGTCTCAAAAACTGATCACAGGACCATGGGACACTGCAACAGTCATCAGTTAACCCGGAGCCTTGGTGGAGCAGCGGACTAAAGCGCTGTTAAATAGCACTTAGCTGCCAGCTGCTGCAATTACTGCAAGTTCAAATCTCACCAGGTTCAAGGTTGACTCAGCCTTCCATCCTTCTGAGGTAGGTAAAATGAGGACCTGGATTATGGGGGCAATAAACTGACTTTGTATAAAAAAGAATACTGCTTGGGGCGGCCGAAAGCCCTACTAAGCAGATATATATAAAAGTATGAAGGCTATTGCTTAACGCATTGTAAGCCGCCCTGAATCTCCAGAGAAGGGCGCCATATAAATCGAACCAATAATTAAATAAATAAATAAACAATAAATAAATGTGTCAGTTACCAAGCATACAAATTTTGATCATATGACCATGGGAATGCTGCAAATGTGTGAAAAATGGTCATAAGTCACTTTTTCCAGTGCCACTGTAACTTTGAACGGTCATTAAATGAACGGCCGTAAGTCAAGGACTACCTGTATTGGCTTTTCTAATATCTGTAAGAAACTAGCTTATCCAAGAGCTGTGTTCTTCAATCTCTGCCTGTTACCCTTCTGTTCGAATAATGGATTGGGTGAAACGCGACCACATTAGCAGTAGTGAAATCTTCAGAGTCTGATAAATAAAAGCCTATGACTGAGAAAAGGAAGTAGGGGAGCTTTCTACTTTTTGTCTTCAATTGCTACTCAGTGGGATATGTTCATTTTTAAATTATATGTACTCAAGTCCACGTACTGCATTTTCTTGTTTTAAGTTAAGAAATATTGTCCTGTCATAAAAATAAAAAGTTATGGCTGAGGATTTTCTTTTTCTTTGTTTTCTATATTTTAAGCAACAAGAAAATTTTGCTACAGCTTCTGTTACTCTAGATATGATCCAGGTAATTGTGCCATTCATTCATTCATTCATTCATTCATTCATTCATTCATTCAGTTTGTCAAACATGTAATTATTAATTGAACTGTTTTTAACTATGGGCCAAATTTATATTAGTTGTTTTTAAAACTTTTTAACTTTTGTAAAATCTGCTTTTTATTTCTGGCTGTTCACCGCCCTGAGTCTGCAAGGAGAAGGCGGTATATAAATCTAATAAATAATTATTAGATTTATTTATTTATTTATTTATAAATAAATAAATAAATAAATAAATAACAGGTATAAGTATAAGCACAAATATGAACATAGTAAATGGGTATGAATAAATGGAGACAGTAGGACAAGGACCGTAGGCATGCTGGTGTGCTTATGCACATCCCTTACAGGCCTCTAAGGAATGGGGTGAGGTCAACAGTAGACAGCCTTAGGTTAAAATTTTGGGGGTTTGGGGATGAAACCACAGAGTCAGGTAGTGCATTCAGGCATTGACCACTCTGTTGCTGAAGTCGTATTTTCTGCAATTGAGTTTGGAGTGGTTTCCTTTAAGTTTGTATCTATTGTGTACTCATGTATTATTGTGGTTGAAACTGAAGTAGTCTTTAGCAGGTAGGATGTTGTAGCAGATAATTTTGTGTACTACGCTTAGGTCAAACCATAGGTGGCATAGTTTTAGGTTGTCCAAGTGCAAAATTTCAAGCCTGGTGGCATAAGGTATTCTGTTGTGAGTAGAGGAGTGGAGGACTCTTCTCGTGAAATATCTCTGGATTCTCTCAATTATATTAATGTCCGATATACAGTGTGGATTCCAGGCAGATGAGCTGTATTCGAGAATTGATCTAGCAAAGGTTTTGTATGCCCTAGTTTGCAGTACAATGTTACCAGAGAGCTATACATACTTTCAAGATTTATTTTTCTCTGAAGAAGGGGGAGGGGGAAAAAAAGAAAAGGAAAAGTACATCTAACATTTAAAAGAAGCAAAAACATTTTTCCATCTCTCCACTCCCCGAAGTCATCATTTCCATAGGTCCTGTAAAAGAAGCAGCAGGATACTTAGCCCAACAAGAGCTTTGGGTTTTTTTTACTGCATTGCTCATCAAGCAGAAAAATGCACTGATTTAATTTTACTCCTTATGTCCTCCTTTTAGACTGGGGCAAATATATTTATCTGACCATATCCGGTTGTGAAGAATCTGGTATTTAATAAAAATTTATATATTTAAATGTGGTAATATTCTTGTATTCCATATCTATGTGAATATTTTGGTTAGATCTTTGCCAGCATCGCACTACAAATGCAACAAGAATTTTTAACACTAGCCATTTCTCTGACTTATTGGTACAAGCTATATCCATAGTTGATTTTTATGTGAGCAAGAAGAACAGCAATCAAACTGAATGATAACCTCCCTGAAAACTCAATTTACTAAAATGCAATAAATACACTTTGTGTTGCACTCAGAGTTATTTTATTCCCTATCATTCTTAGTAACTAGAAAATGTTCTTTAAAAAGCGTTTGCTTATCACAGCAGTATTGTCATATTTATCGTAGATGTGAATATAAAGCTGCATACTAATCACAACATATAACAACAGTGAACTCTAGCCTACTTTAGAACAGCCACACATTTATTTATGTTTTTCTGTCATAATGAAGTTTGGACAATTAGCATAGTGGGATGGTTAGATAAAATTACACATAACACACTAAGATTTCTTTTAGGCTCCGTCAAATATTGTCAAGTGAGCCATAAAGCTCCTGTGGAATTATATATTAGTCTGATCATGCTACTCGGACAGATTGAAGGAAAAGTCCTCTGAGGACCTGGCATCCAGGGTCATCTGCAAAGGAGTCCAAAAAATCAAGATGATGGCCAAGACTTTGAGGAATAGAGCATTTGGGGGCATTTCAGATAAACAGATGAATTGTTGACAGGAGAAAAGAGTTAAAGTAATGTGAAGTAAGCATTTTTTTTATTTCTCAAGGGCTGCATTACCACACACATATCTTGTGAAGACCACATGCCAATGATGGTAGCAACTAAAAAGCAGTGGTTGAAGCTAGAATCAAAATTGAGTAAGGCCCTATCTCTTCTCCTCAAACACAGAAAGCTCCTACAGAAACTGTAAATGGATTACTTCCAAAAGACCATACAACATTAATCAAAGGACTGCATGTATTGTGTCTTCTTTTTGGAGGGAAGCGTACAATTTTGCTAGCTTGTGTAGCTAGACAAAATTAAAGGCAGACCTTGACTTACTACCACAACTGAGACCAGAAATTTTGTTGTAGAGAATGTGATTGGGCTTGATTTTATGTGTCATTATGTGATTGGGCTTGATTTTATGACTGATTTTTTTTGTAACAGTCATTAAGCTAGTCACCACAAACAGTGAACAAATAAGCACAATCATTAAGTGAATCACATGGTTTAAAGTCCAAAGTCAGCTTATCCAATGGGATATTTTTTTTGCAGAAAACAGCAAAAGATACCACAAAATGCGATCAGGTTATTGTGGGAACTTGCAACTGGTCATAAATGCAAGCTCGTTACCAAGTGTCCAAAATGCAATCATGTGACTTTAGGGGGATAGTTCGACAGGTCGCAAGTAACTTGTTCCAAGGCTGTCATAACTTTGAATAGTCATTAAACAACCAGTTTTAAATTGAGGGCTACCTGTAATTTGATTCATGAAAATATTCTAAGCCAGAGGTGTCAAATTCAAGGCCCGGGGCCAGATCTGGCCCGCAGGGACCAACCTGGAAACAGCAAAGAACTGGCCCATGGTGCTTCTGCCAGCGAAAACAGAGCTTGTGTGAGCCACACATGCCCCCTGCCCCGGAGCTCCATTTTTGCTGTCAGGGGGTTGCAGAAAACTGTCGCAGCCGAAAACGAAGCTTGGGAGCCCATTTTTGCTGGCAGAACACTCAGGCCACCACAGGTGCCCCCAACATGAGTGACGTCAAGCTGGCCACATCCACCTGGTCACGCCCACCCTGGCCCCTTGAGGTCAAACACAACTCTGATGTGGCCCTCAATGAAATCTAGTTTGACACCTCTGTTCTAAGCCAACTGTGTGTAATTTACCAACTTCTCTAATAATCTTCTACAATGAGACTGCATCTCATTCTAACTCTCCCTTGTGCCACAGGAATTAAATATAAGACAAATACACAATTTAAAGATAAACTAATTCTTTGGACTAGTTCAAAAATAGCTTTCTAATAATCTCATGCACTGGTTATTCAGGCTTTTTAAAAATGTCCTTGAAGTGAACATCTTTACTCTGGGAAAAAGAAAAGAAAGACAAAAAGAATGATGCTGCAGAATATGTTTCTGATTCTCATGCCCCATATCATTTTTACCTGTGATATGGATTAGGACATATTCTGTATTAGGATCTCTGATGCTGCATTGTTTTTAAAAAAACTCCATCTGGAAGCTTTTTCCATTTTCCTTTCCTGAATAATATAGTTTTGACTCTTTCCCTAACACAATTAATTAATAGTGACATGAACAAGTTAGAAAACAAAAAAGCAACTGAGAAAATTCACACCTAACAGCCACTCTTCTAATTAAGAGCCAATAAAGGCTAACTTAGAAACAGCAATTAATATTTCCAAGTGGGCCAACTATACATAGTATTTGACATATTACTGATCTACAACTTCTGAAAACTCCGGCAAGAAGTATCGTAAGTTTCCCACCCTGACAAATTTAAATCTCATTTAATTTGTGTAAGCGCTCTTAACTCCTTGAACTTTCTCTACACAGTCTGCTGTGTGCATCAGAGAAGTGTGATGGCACCAAAAGGCATTTGCATGTATTTGTACTTTGGCTATTTGTATTTTAGTAAGATGCTAAGCTCAAAGGATCTGGATGATTCTGCCAATTATTAAATCTATTATGCAAGTGAAAGAAAGCCCTTGGGATTGATTGTGGCCTACTTCCGTGTTTTATTTCTTGCAATTCATTTCAAATTAACATAAACACTGAAAGATTTAGGACTCTACATCACTCAAAAGCCTCTGGCTTTTATACAAGCTGGCATCCTGAATTTGAACCACTTGAAGAGTGATAACAGTTGCTTTGAAATTGAGATGGTTCACATAGACTCTGGTCTTCAAAGAGAGAAGCTGACATTTTAAAACCCCAACAATCGTTCCTTGCGCTCTGAGTTCATGGAACATAAGGATTCCATAATGAGAATACTCAGTGTCATGTGTTTATTCTGTACTTAAATATACAAATTTACTACAAAAAAGTAGGATTTGAGGTGAAAGTTCAGCTAAGAATTCTTGGGGTTATATGCAGAGGTGGGATTCACTTACCTTCCCTACTGGTTCACAAATGTGAGTGTGCACGCATGCGCACGACCTTCGGTGCATGCTCTTTGCTTACACATTACATCTGGGTGGGTGGGCAGAGCCTCCCACAGTTGCTACTACCGATTCGCCCAAACCAGAAAGAACCAGCTGAATCCACCTCTGGCTATATGCAGAGAGACAACAGCCTTTTCCCCCCTTAACCATAGTATGCTGAAGCAAAAAATCTACTGTGCTTGAATCTGTTTTGAAAGTAGTTCATTTATCTGTGTGTGTACGTGCGTGCACATACATAGAATGTTTGCATACAAAAATGATTACGAGATGTGTTCTTCAGCAACTTTTAGAAGAAAATCCTATACAAGTAATTTATTATTAGAAAATATTTATCTAACATTATATAGGCCATAAAATTCAACAGCAAACAGAAATATGCTGCTAACACACAACAAGGGATTAAGTACTCTTCTTTGTTTCTCTTTGTTTCTCTGCAACAGATATATCTGGAGTGAAAAATCAAGTTGTCTGACTTACGATTGGCTGTCTTGCTTTGATCGCTCTGGACTCTGTCACTTGATTTGCTTGAGATTGAGGAGACACTGGAGCTCCTGACAAAACCAAATGTGGCGAGTTTAGCTGGCGGCAGCCGTGAATAACCAGGAGGGCGAAGTCCAGACTGACATGGCTTTGGAAGATTTGATTTTGTAGCATTTGGACATGGGCTTTTTTTAAGATCAACTGGAAAAAAAAAAAATTATTGCATGCATTTTTTTTTAAAAAAAGTGGAGATATATTGTTGGATCTTGTCAGAACAAACAAGAATGGCATTGAAAAGAAAACTATCCCTTGGAACTTCTTGGCCATCCCAAATTTATTTAGTTATAAATGTTATATGGCCACCCATCTCACAAGAAGTGACTCTGGGCAGCATATAGCAAAAAGGAAAGTATAACAACAAGATATATGCCAAACACAATCATATTTTTAAAAAGTACACAAAAGAGATTTGATCAGCAATGGAACTACCTCAAGATCTCCTCCATCTCCAAAGATCCCCAACCTAATGACAAAGCCAGATCTGAGGGACTCCCAGAATTTTTTTTATTGTTATTGTTATTCTTTGACTTGGGTTGAGTGATGCCTTCATTGTGATTCCAATGGCCCCATCTGATCCTCTTTAATGCATTTACAATTCTTTTCTTAGGTTTCTGCAGCTGCTTCAAAGATTTGCAGTCACGTCCATGTTCGTGACAAAATATTTGGAATCAAACCTAGAGTGATGCACAACCAATTAGGTTTTTAATGCAAAAAATTAAAATGGATCAAAGGAAAGTAACCTGTAAAGAAGCTATAAGCGATCAACATATAATTTGATTCATCATGATTTCTTCCTTATGCCATTTCAGACTTTACTTTAAAATGACATTATTTTTAATTTATATGATTCTAGAGATGGAGATATCAAATATACCTGGTAAGTAAATATGCAAATCCATATAGAATTTCAGTTTTAGTGCATCTATGCAATTCTTATTATTTTTCATGCTTTAAGAGTTAAGGTGGGACTAGAATTCCATCTCCTCGTTTCTCGCCTGGTTCAAAATTTCTTAAGAATTTCAAAATAACTAGTTCAACTATCTGGCTCTCACAGTACAACACAGATCAGAACAACCTAACCAGGACACAAATCATGAGACTACACACCTAATTTTTGGTGCTGCTACATGGATGACATATTTGACATCATCAAAAGAAATGCAGTGAAAGACGTTCATACTGTACTTAACTCCATCTTCCTGGACATACAGTTTACAATGGAGGAAGAAATAGCTAGACAATTACCATTTTTAGATGTGCTTGTCAATAGACAAGAAGATGGAAGTCTAGAAACCACAGTTTATCGCAAGGCCCCCAACACTCTATGAATTCTGAGTTTCAACAGCAACCATCCACACAAAAAGAGTTGCATCAGAACACTATATCGCAGAGTGAGAACCCACTGTAGTATCCAGCAATCCAAATAGCAGGACAGCAGGTACCTACACGGACAATTCAGGGTACCCACAATTATTTGTTACGAGATGTCTGCACAGCATGGTGAGGAGAAAAAGGAAGAAACAAGGTGCAAGACTAACTACATCCTGCCATACTTCAAAAATATTTTGGAAGCAGTAGAATGCAGCTTCCGAGATCTGCAAGTGGGCATTGAACATCACCCAGCGGAAACATACAAGGACAAATTATGCATTGTAAAGATGGCTTGAAGGTGGGAGATATTTCCTATGTAATCTACCAGATCCCCTCTATGGATTGCCCCTATGACTATGAAGGACAGATGGGGAGGAACCTAACCACCAGATTGCAAGAATACAAGCAAATGATCAAATGAGGAGACCTGAACTCATTGATAGACTCACATTGCAATGAACAAAGACATACATTTGATTTTGCACCTACTAAGATTGTTGGATGAGTAGGCACAAAAACAGCAGGGAAGTGATTGAAGCCTGGGAAACGGACTCCCTCAGCCATCAAGAGGAATGCTGACTTACTACCAGTTTATTAAGTACTTAGGAAGCAAGGGCTTGGTAGCACAAGAAAACAACAATTTAATAACGAGCCATCAACACCCTCATCAACGTCTAAAAAGCCACATACAACAAGCATCATATAAATCCACACACAGAATAGCCCAACGTACACAGTCTGCTAGAGAGAAGTTCCCCGAGGATGGGCTCCATCATGAGTCCAAAAGCTTGGAAGACTAAACCTCTGGTCCCGGTGGCCAATCCAGATTGGATCCTGCAGCATTATCCTGGAACATGTATATTCATTTGGGTCTCTTATTTTAAAGAGAGACTATGGTGTATAATTAATCAAAGCATCAAAACATACTGTGCAAATGGCAAGAAAGGGGGAAAAAAGAATTTCCATGTTAGTGATCATTAGGAAGCTGAAAAGAAGAAAGCCTATGTCCTAATGTCTTTATACAAATCTGTTCTATTCAAAAGAAACTAGATAAGAGAGATTTTTTTCCCCTGCCTGTTCCATGATATAAAAATCCAGGGACATCAAACATTTGAAATCCTCTGAAATTCAGGACAGACAAAAAATTTGACAGCTAGCATAAAGTCGAAATTCTCTTCCACAAAATCTGGCAAGAGTCACCACATTAGAAAGGTTGAAACAGATTTGAATAAGTCATTTTTTCTATTTTAAATTCATTTCATCTTATTTCTACACTCTTTTATGTTTGGGTATTTATTTTAAGAAATACGTGATTAATAGATTGTTCTAATTTTCATGTACATTGAAACTAACACACTGATTTGTGTGTGCAGTTTTTTCTGATATATATTTTGGAATGTAATCATATTGGAATGTAATACACATCCTTTCCTCAATATACACATTGTGTATACATTTGTTCATTAGATAACCACATTACAAAATTCAGAAAAATGCAAAAACCGATATATAATTTTGCTTCAATTAATATATGCATTGCGGAAATACAATTCTATTCCTAAATTCGACTTGTATACATCAATTAATGATTGTATAAAACTACCAAAAGATCTGGGCCATGACAGTTATATGTTTCCTACAGGGTCAGGAGCTCCAAACTTCCCAGGCCCAACTGGTAGGAACTGAAACAGAAGAGTGCTATTGCAGTTAACTCCTTGATTGTGGCTTATCATGGACATCTCATAGTATGATGGACTGAAACAGCCATTGATTTGACCCAAGCAAGGTATTTTATTACCTTAGTAATGAAACACAGCCAGGATTCTGACGGTTTTGATTCAACAAGAGAAAGGAAATGGATATGAATGGTTGCTGATGTGTGTAAAATGGGTATGTATTCCTAATATCTATTAGACCATTATACCTATTAGGGGTGTCAAACTCGTGTCATCATGGCAGTGTCACTTTTCAGGACTTTTTCCCCCTTTACTAAACCAGGTGGGGGCGTGGCCAGTGCATGATGCATCCGGTCCATGGGCCATGATTTGACAGCCCTGAATTAGACCTTCAAGGTAGTCCAGACTAAGAAACCAATGCCCTACAGGTCAATATACAAAAGTATGAAGGCTATTGCTTAACGCATTGTAAGCCACCCTGAGTCTCCGGAGAAGGGTGGCATATAAATTGAATAAATAAATAAATAAATAAATATTGCCTTTATTGTAACAGAATCTTGCAAGACTGAATGTGCTTCCCCCTTTGTCTCTTTAGCTTCATGAGAACTAAGGAGGTACTTGTCTGAGATGTTTATTTACATTACTTTCTTGGCCTGGGAACAAACCTCTATTATCTGACTATTGTCTTGGCGATGGTTTTTGCTCCTCTTCTTCAAGGCCACTCCCTATGTCCGCTACAGTATCTGTCATAGGAGAAATGGAATAATCCTCTTTAAATTACTTCCTGCAAGGTAGATTTTCATCTTCTTCTTCCTCACACTTGATTTTCATTTTTTCCTTCTCAAATGTATTATTTTATTATTTCACTATTTCTTCCAATCTGAGTTAATGAACTTTGCTTTAGTTGGCTATTGCTTCAGCCTCTTAAGCACCAGTTATAATGTTTTAGTGTTCTTTGCTAATAAGGTACCAAAATCTGTTAATTTTTAAAATTAATTCCCAGATATAGTATCAATGTGGACAGGGAAATTACAAAAATTGTGGAGCTGAGGCTCAGTAGATAGGTGATGAGGGATTAGCTATAGAGAGCTGAATATATTTTTAACAAAAGGCAAAAGGATTTTAAAGGTCTTTTTAAATCTCTGAGCTAAATAATTTAATGGAAGTGGGGGGGGGGAAATACTGACTTAGTGACAGTGTGAAAAAAGTTGAATTCCAGTGTAGGAAAGGATTTGAAATTAAAACTGTCAATTCTGTAGTATCCTTATGCATATTATATCTGGAATACAGCATTTGTTGTGTGGATCTTGGTGTTCTCCAAGGTTGGTTAATTGTTTGTAGGCGTTTCATTACCTAACTAGGTGACATCATCAGTGCTATTAAGCATGGGGTTTGTTCCCCATCTATATACAGTAATTTGGCTTGCCTGTGTTGGTGAGGGTATGGTTCCCCATGAAGCTATTATTTATAAACAGGGAGCAAATCAAGGGGATATTAAGGACTCCACAGTTCAACCCTGAGCTACATATATTCTCTTCTATCATACTTTTAGTTAAACTATTTGAAAAGGCTCATGATACCGCTATACAAAGTGCAGAAAAGGACAGCCAAAATGATAAACAAATCTCAAACATCTTCTCCATGAGAATATATGTGACTCTTCAGCTTCTACAAAAGGTGACTATGGTAATGCATAAAACCCTGTAGGTTCTGGAGAAAACTGACAAGAGATAAATATTTTCCCTCTCTAAAAAAAAAAAAAAAATCAGGGATCATCCAAAAATGTGGTGATGACGAACAATTTGCATACTTGATGGCTTCAAAGCCAACTTTTGCACTAGGCCTTCAGACTTTTCCACATGTACTTGGGAAATTGGGAGAGGGGATTGTATAGAGCCAGGTGATATATACTCATAATAACATTTCTTCCTCTGAAAGTCAAGGACAAATTGCCATGCACTTGGAAGGCTGGATTTGGGAGGCACCTCCAGTTGGGACAATGTTTGATTGGACCATGTGATGGACTTGTGGATGTTGGGTAGGGACTTGGACTTTTCTTTGGGTGGGGAAAATCCAGAAGCTTTCAGGTTCGGGTTTTCCCAGATGTGCTAATATGACATTTCTAATAAAATGTAGTTTTGAGGAACTTCAAGTCTCAGAGTTTTATTTCATTGGGGGTGTTACTTGGAACCATGACATTAACCCAAATCTTAACCACTACACTACCAGGGACATTTGCAAAGGGAGATTAAATTCATAGGGGATATGAATCAAAGGTAACTTTCAACATTCGGGTTGTAGGGGAACAACAATAGGAAAGGCGTATCTTGTGAATATCACAGATGAATCTAGTTGGGAGGAAGAAAAATCTGGACTAAAAAGGGTCTTGATCTGGTCCAGCAAGGCTAAATACACTAGAGTATATTAAATGAATGGCAGGATCTATATGACAAGGCTGTTGGACCTGTTATGAAAGAAAATGGCAGGCAAGGCAAGTAATTTTGAAGCATCCCCTACATGGAACTACATTTTTCAGTGACAGTTCAGTAAAATTTAATATAAGCTTCTAACAAAGAATTACAGCAAAGGCGCTTACAACTTAATGACTTTGTTTGTTAGAATTCCCCAACCATCTTTTCAGCAGTACTGAGTGCTCACATATTATATTTATTAGGTACACACAAATAATTAAACTGTATACAGTCATTAGAGCTCCAGAATTATACCGTGTTTCCCTGAAAATAAGACCCTATCTTATATTTTTTAAAACCCTGAAATAAGTGCTTGGCCTTATTGCCATGCGCTCAAAAGCCCGATTGGGCTTATTATCAGGGGATGTCTTATTTTAGGGGAAACAGGGTATTTGTTTCATTTCAGAGAATGTTTACCTGGAAATATTTTCATATTTTCAGACAAGATCTAGCAAAGTGTTCAAAGACACTAATTTTTGTAGAATACATACTACGGTATAATGATTAAACCTGTGACCGTCTTCAAGCAGCCAGGAGCTAGGGTATTCTGACAATGATCATTTTTGAAGTGTTCTGCTTATTTTGGCAGATCTAAAAAAGGGATGTTTATGGTTAAAATGTATTAATTAAAACATCCATCCATTAAAGCAAAAAAAAAAAATTAAACTTGTTTTAAATAAAATTGTGTATTCTTTTTCAAATACAAAGTTGTCACATTTTCAGAGAGGAAGCCTATACATGGGCTTTTGAACACCAGTGAACGCTCATAACAAAAGTTTTTCATTTTAATAATTAATTTACTCCAATGAATGTTGAAGGAAGAAACTAGCTGTGTTGAAATGTGGATGTGGTTCCAGAGGCTCTGAAAATATCTTCTAAATCAGCCACAATGTTTGCATATAGTGACTGTCAGAAACAAAGTGATTCACATTAAGAGTTCCTTTCTTTAACAAGGGTGAGTCATACATTAAGTCTTATCCAAACAAGTCAAACAACTAAAATCAGAGAAAGAAGCATCTTTGTTAGCACTGATACAAGCATCATTTATTGTACCATGAGCTCATAAGTACTGCATTGTTGATCCTTATGTGCAGTCTACATCAATTGTACATAATATTGAATCTTATATAATTTGATTTATTTATTCGATTTCTATAGCTGTCCTTCTCAATCTAATTGACTTGCATTGGCAAATAATATAACAATAAGTAATATCATAAAAACACAAAAATATTCACAAACTAGAGATATACACAGTAGAAGATTACCATAATTATTACCTAAAAAATAACAGTGCATCCAGGTAACAGGGTCCCTAACACTTTCAAGACTCCAGACTCGGGTACAGAGCCACACTGTTAAAGCTTTACAAAAGGCTAACAAAGTGAGGGCCACCCTAAGTTCTGAAGGAAGAGTATACATAAAATGTTGAATATTATATTATACTTCCCATTATACATTCACATTATTCAGAAACCAAAATAGAATCAGAACAAACAGTGAATGCTGTGGAAAAAAAGCTGCAACTACATTTTGCAACTTCAATTTTCTGAAGAATCTGAGTGATTCCATGAATCCAGAAATTAGGAATACCGTATCTGGATTGCAAAATTCCAAATGACCCCAGATAACAGCAATGAATTAAGCTTTTCTGAATCAAATTAAAATGTCTTTATTGTGATCGCTGATCAGTCTTTACAATAAAAAGATTACAATAAAAAAAGAAATAGTTTAACATAACTATTTGTTATTGGGATAAAGCAAAAATAATAAAACAATAAAACAACATATCTAATTAAAAGTTTGATGAAGATACTTGACCATCTGATTAGTGAGTGTGAAGTTAGCATTCCTTAAAAAAATAATAAACATGAAAAGTATTTGTGGGTTCCTTGTATTTGGAAATGATTGGGGTGTTCAGAGCACGTCTTGGGGGATCCTAGAAAAGACGCTGTATGACATGAGTAAGAGTTTCTAGCACCCTGGATCCAGAAGGGCAAAGTCTCTGCAAATAGAGTCCCATGAAATCTTCCCATAAGTAAAACCGATGGGGAGCTCTGAAGTGGGAAAAGGCTCATTTACATTTGTGTAGGGTTAGATTCAGTGATGGGATTCAGCCAGTTCGCACCACTTCAGGAGAGCCGGATGTTAACTTTCTGAACAGTTTGGGGAACTGGTTGTTGGAAGAAATCATTAGGGCAGAGAACCGGTTATTAAATTACTTGAATCCCCCCACTGGTTAGTTTATATAGATACCCTAGATTTGCAACTATCTTACATTTGACAATAGAATTCACAGGCACTGGTTATATCATTTTTATTAGTGCTGCTTTATAAAACCCTAGTAAGACCACACCTGGAATACTGCAACCAATTGTGGTCACCACACTACCAAAAAAAAAAAAAAAAGATGTTTTGAAACTTTGGAAAAAGTTCAAAGAAGAGCAACTAAGATGATCAAAGGCCTCGAGACTAAATCATGTGAAGAATGGCTGTGGGTTTTGGGTCTGGCTAATCTAAAGAAAAGAAGAATTAGAGGTGATATGATAGCAGTATTCCAATATTTGAGGGGCTGGCACGAAGAAGAGGGGGTCAAATTATTCTCCAAAGCACTGGAGGGCAGGACAAGAAACAATGTTTGGAAACTAATCAAAGAGAGAAGCAATCTGGAATTAAGGAGAAACTTTCTAACAATGAGGACAATTAACCAGTGGAACAGTTGCCTCCAGAAATTGTGGGCACTCCATCACTGGAGGTTTTTAAGAAGAGACCAGACAGTCTCTTGTCTGAAATGGTATAGGTTCTCCTGTTTGAGCCTGGACTAGAAGACCTCCAAGGTCCCTTCCAGCTCTATTCTATTCTAAATTTTGATGATCAATGATTGTCTCTTTTACTGTTGATTTGGCCTTCTCCAGGGTTAATTGGTCTAAATGTGAGGGTGATCTGGCTGTCACATCTGCCACCCCATCAATTGGCAGGGTTGCTTTGGTTTCCTGAATCTCTTTTCTGACATCTAGTGGTAATATGGCACTGGAATGCAGAAATGGTTTGTATACCTATCAGACACACACTAGGAAATCAAGATGGTCTGCAACAAGTATGGATAAATGTAAAAGCTTTAAAGAAGGAAGTTTTCCATAATTTCAATGTGAACCGTCCCTTGGCAAATTCATTTAAATGTTGATTAGCAATAAATATACAATTATTTGTCAGGACTACAAAATCCAAAGAAATTATTCCAAATCATGTTTGAAGGGTACCCAGTCACCCTATTATCCATTTTTTGTCCTATCTACCACACACGCCAGCAGAACAGGCATGCTATGGGCTCTGCCAGTCAAGGAATTCTGATTGATGGGGTTCAGGAAAAGGACCTTCTCTGCCGTGGCTCCTGCCCTTAGGAACATCTTGCCCCTTCAGGTGAGATTGACTCACAACCTCCTGACTTTCTGTAAGGGCCTGAAGACCTGATTCTGCCAGATGGCTTTGGGGCTCCAAAGGGGAACCATCACACTCAAGGAGACTGATGAATTAAGAGGCAATCCCTCCTCCTCCCCCATGCCTCCTGTTTCCGCTGTCCCCATCTTTTAAATATAATTTTATTTAGAGTGTGATTTCTATTTGATCATTTTAGAAATATTTATCTGTTAAGGTTTTAATGTTTTATTTTTATTTATTTATTATTAAATTTTTATACCGCCCTTCTCCCAAAGGACTCAGGGCGGTGTACAGCCACAATAAAACAGCATATAATACAAAATTTAAAAACAATTTAAAAACAGATTAAATAATTTGGCCCCAAATTAAAAACTAATGATTAAGACACCTAATTCCAATTCCTTATTTAGACAGCCCAGCCTGTTGGAATAGTAAGGTCATAAGGGCACGGCAAAAGGTACGTAGGTCGGGAATCATATGTATCCCCGGGGGCAGTTCATTCCAGAGGGCGGGTGCCCCCACAGAGAAGGCTTTCCCCCTGGGTGTCGCCAGTCAACATTGTTTGACTGACGGCACCCTGGGGAGTCCCTCTCTGTGGGAGCGTGTTGGTCGGTGGGAGGCCATTGGTGGCAGAAGGCAATCTCATAAGTATCCGGGTCCTAAGCCATGGGTCTTAAGCCATACAGTTTTAATACTGTAAACCACCCAGTAGAGTCATTTTGATATGAGACGTGGGGCAAATAAATTTAATAAATAAATAAATAAACAGTATCAAAAAACTCAGATAAGCAACGAAGGCCAACACAGTGTGAAACCAAATAACGTATTAATGTCCACATTGAATCATTCTCTGAGGTATAAAGGTACTTCAGTTTCAGCTACTTTATAGATAAACACCATTAGTTTTGCTTAAGAGCCATTACATTCCACACTATGCAAGACTTCGATGCTCCCTGTATGAAGATAAAAATCTTTATTACTGCATCTGAATCTGTGGCAGGACACATTCATTATTTAAAGAAATGTTTAGTGGTTCTAGCATATACTTCAAATACTTAGATCATTCTTGCTGAAGCTGCCTTCCTTCAGCAGTCTAGATCCTGGCTCAACATTACTCACATTAGGTTTAAGAATAAAGATTATTAGCAATTTTTACTTAACTCCTGGCTAAATCCCTGCAGTACTTTAATTCTTCATTTCTCTTAATTTAGAATAGTCATAGGAATACCGGTAGCTTTATTAAGCTAAAGGGCAACCAAGCATTTCTCTCTCCACCGCCCCCAACCTTTAAGGAAGAGTTCGGTTCTGCTGACATTTATTGATTTTTTAAAGCTCATATGAGAGGTTTCCAGTTGAGCTAAAAATCAGAAGTCATAAAAAGATGTTTATCTTTTGTCGTTTAAATCTAATGTAACTCTGTAACAGTACTTTGGAAATGTTCTAATACAAATTCAGGGACGCTCAGTGGCTAAGAGGCTGAACTTGTCAATCAGAAGGTCGGCAGTTCAGCGGTTCGAATCCCTACAGCCTTGTAACGGAGTGAGCTCCTGTTACTTGTCCCAGCTTCTGCCAATCTAGCAGTTCGAAAGCACGTAAAAAATGCAAGTAGAAAAATAGGAACCACTTTGGTGGGAAGGTAACAGCGCTCCGTTTGACTTCAGCGTTTAGTGATGCCAGCCACATGACCACAGAGACATCTTCGGACAAAGCTGGCTCTTCGGCTCAGAAACGGAGATGAGCACTGCCCCCTAAAGCTGGAAACGACTAGCGTGCATGTGCAGGGGAACCTTTAATACAAATTCAAGAAGCATTCTCTACATGCAAAAAATAATGCAGAAAAGAAGAACAATTCCAAACTTTGGGCTACTTACTAAAGTTCTGGATGTAGCTCGAGAGTTTCTTTCTATAATTTGTTGTGCCTTAGGGTAGGGATTACATGGAAAATCATTAAATTAGCTGTGTTTTATTAACATAATATTCATTCCACTGGAATCAATTAAAACCTAAAGAAATCTTTTTTTGGCTGTTCCCAATAGTTTCTTCTGGTTCTGAACATTTTTTCAGGGAGCAATTCCTAGTATAAAGTTTTTAATCCTTGACTCAAAAGTTTGTGCATCCCTAGTGCAGTTGGAAGACTGGCATTTGCGAATGTTATGCATATTGCAGATTCAGTTTATAGTCTGTTTTCCTAGTCACGTCTATGCCTTACATCAGTGTTTCCCAAACTTGGCGATTTTAAGGTGCATGGACTTCAACTCCCAGAATTCCCCAGACAGTATGGCTGGTTGAGGAATGCTGGGAGTTGAAGTCCATACATCTTCAAAGGGTCAAGTTTGGGAAACACTGCCTTACATTACTAACAAGGCTTTCGATCAGAGGTCCACTGCAGTCATCCATCTTCTTCTTTATATATTTTATATGACCAATACAACTCATGAGGCAGAGACATTACATGACAGCCCAGGCTGTTGTGTTCTACCAACAGCTTGATGAGGGAATTTTCCCTCTCAGCCCAACCAGACCGTTGTTATACATATTTGGTTGGCTGCCCAATCCACAGTCAAATCCTGGGTGAGGATGGTCTTATTATAGCAGTAGCACTTAGATTTATATACCGCTTTACAGTGCTTTACAGCCCTCTGAAAGCGGTTTACAGAGTCAGCATATTGCCCCCAACAATCTGGATCCTCATTTTACCTACCTGGGAAGGATGGAAGGCTGAGTCTGAAAGCCTTGAGCCTGGTAAGATTTGAATTGCCAAATTGCAGGCAGCCAGCAGGCAGCAGAAGTAGCCTGCAGTACTGCATTTTAACCACTGCGCCACCGTGGCTCATTATGTATAGACCTGGCATTTAATAACAGCAGCTAGAGGCCAGGGGTATCTGGCAACTTATCAGATGGCCTTTGATCATGACAGATAAGCAGCTGCAAGTGACCCCCTTTCAGCTTACCACCATACCTTCCTCTGCACATCACAACCTTGATGGAACTACTTTCTCTCAATTCCACCTCCATCTTTTCCTCAGCCTCAAGAATGGTCCTTGGCCACGGTGGATATTCAAACGTATCTACTGAGTACTGATCCTCATCCCTATAGCAACCACTGTATCCTACCCAGCTGCTCCTGTACAGACATTCAGCATATGGAGACAAACCATTGCCATGGGTTATCAACCATTCACCCCTATCTAACTGTACTAAAACAAGTGTCTCTATCCTATCCTATACATTGGATTTTTGTTTCCAAACTGAAGAATTTTGCACTTGCCTCTATCAAATTTCACCTGTTGTTTTCTGCTAATTTGTCTAATGTTTTAAGACTAGTCTAAAGTTTATTTCCATCTTCTAGCTCTCTCATACAATTTGATATTCTCTACAAATTTCCGTTTGTTCTATCACTTCATCCATGTTACACATATGAAAAAGTGCAGGGCCTAGAGCACAATTCAATACCTTTCTACCTTGATGATTCTTTGACTTTGAAGCCAGGTACATAATCAGTTAATTGTCATGCCACACTGTTCACACTTAACTAGCATACTCTTGCTTTGGCTGTCTCTCAAGGTTAGGATAATAACATATGGTGCACCCCTACCAAGCATCTCTACTCTGCAGTAGCTGACTCTTTGCATAAGCCAGTGATACTCATCAATTCTCTATTACTCTTTTCTTGATGCCATGCAAAATGGCCTTCCTTTCACATTCCTGAGAGATAATGAATGTAGAAGCTCTGCCTAAGGTTTGCATCTCATCAGCTGTTTTCTCTGTAGGACAATTAACTTGCTTTCATTGCTCCTTTCAGCACATAAAAACACTATGGCAGATAAAAAGAGATAAGAAACTGAGGAGCAGCAAGTCAAACTAAAGGAAAATGTATTTCCAGAGATTTAAAACATTACTTTTTAATATATTAGTTGGATTTTTTAGGACTCCTCTGATCATTGTAAACAGACACGGTGAGGCAGAAGAACCTGTGAGTTTGATGTACTAGATTAGAGCATCAATATCAGTATCATAGAGGAGTATCCACTCTTCTGCTTGCAACAAAATGCCTTATGCCACCAGACTTGAAATTCTAGGCTTAGAAAACTTAGAAAATTTAGAACTATGCTGCCTTCAGTATGACTTAAGCATAGCTCATAAAATTATCTGCTACAATGTTCTACTTGTCAATGACTACTTCAGCTTCAACCACAACAATACACGAGCACACAACAGATACAAACTTAAAGTGAACCGCTCCAAACTTGATTGCAGAAAATTTGACTTCAGCAACAGAGTGGTCAATACCTGGAATGCACTACCTGACTCTGTGGTTTCATCCCAAACTTCCCCAAATTTTAACCTAAGACTGTCTACTGTTGACCTCACCCCATTCCTAAGAGGTCTGTAAGGGGTGTGCATAAGAGCACCAGCATGCCTACCGTCCCTGTCCTAATGTTTCCTCTATTATATCTATTTTATGTATCCAATTCATGCTTATACTTATATATATTACCTAATACATCCTTGACAAATAAAATAAAATAATTTTTTTTAAAAAAATCATACGACACTATAAATGTCTGACAAAGATTGAAGAGGCTTATGTTCACATCTGTACTAAACTATAAAATTTATGTGGGGGCCCTTGGATCATCTTCACAACAAAGGCCAATGTTTCTTTGTTCTTCTTACTACCAGGATAAGGCAAATTGTGGCATGAACCAAAGCTAGGGACAAACGGGGGAAAGGGCAATGATCTTGTGTCTTTACAGTGGAAGGAAACAATCTTTTTTTTTTTTTACCAAATTAAGCATAATTCAGAATTCGATTTCAAGTCAGTTATTCCACCTGAAGACCAATTTCCTTGCACAATTTCCTATCTAGAAGTATTTAGTCTAATTTTGAAACTTTTTTTCTTTCCATTGTGTCCCTCATTTTGTTTTGTTGGTAACATTTTCCCTGATGAAAAGTTCTGGAGAATAACCAAACCCACACATCTGTTTGTGTTATTGTTAGCTGAAGTTAATTTTTTTAAAAATTTGATTTATATGCCACCCTTCTCCAAAGACTCAGGGCGGCTTAAAATGCGTTAAGCAATAGCCTTCATACTTTTGTATATTTTATACGAAGTCAGCTTATTGCCCCACAAACTGGGTCCTCATTTCACCTACCTTAGAAAGGATGGAAGGCTGAGTCAACCTTGAGCCTGGTGAGATTCGAACTTACAGTAATAGCAGACAGCTGGTCTTTAATTACAATGCTTTAGTCTGCTGAGCCACAAGGCCCATTTTATATAAAGATAAAGATACTATACAGCTACAGATTTAGGATAGGTTTTTTTCTCAACTCATAGGGCTCTTATTAAATATGGATGATGGAAATTGAAAAAACAAAGGAAATGCAATATATAATGCAGTGGATTGTTGGAATATATTGTTCATTTCTGGCAGAATAATTCTATAAATGTTCACTTAGAAACTTTGCTTACCTATACCAATGGAAGATTGCATTAGATTGCAATCCAAAACTATTTTAAGTTATTTATTTAATTTGTACACCCTCCAATTCCCAGTGACTCTGGGAGATTCACAAAGTAAAAGAATAGAAAAATAATGATAAAACAATACAGCAGCAAGGCAGGAGAAATTATAACAAAAACTAAACAATAAAAAACCCATATCCATACCAATTTGATGGTGTCTTGCCTTGCCTACTACTATACTTTAGTACTAAGCATATATATCAGACATGGATTCTAGATTACACCCAGAAGGAACCACAGTTTGAAAAATATTAAATAATTGGTAGCAAGCCATGCTGCCATAGAGTTAAGAAGATTTCAGAAAAAGAATCAAATATTACAGGTGTTCTGCAGGTTGTAAATTGCTCTGCTACATATAAAATTCAGCAAAACAAAATATCATGTATTATTATTATTAACTCTGAATAATGTTTACACATTTAAAGTATATGATTGCTTTATTTAACAAGTCTGTTTGTGTGGTTTTCCATATAATCTAATCATATATCATGATTACAATAGTGCAATAAAATTGGATAAGCCACTTCTTTGTGAGATGGATATTTAAAATATTTTCTCTTGCACTCTACAATTTTGTGTTTTAAAAAAAATCATTGGAAAGAGATAAATCCATGAAGATTATCCAAACTCAAGAGTATTGGGTTTTTTTCCTGGAGGGTCTACCTAGGCAGATGGCTGGTTCACAGCACACTTAACCCTAACCCCATGCTAACCAAGCACAATTGCAATGTTCACATAACATACTATGCCCAGATGAATAAATTATTCTATGGCTTAACGTGATGACCTAGCTCACACAACATGCTAACTCTTGGGAGTTAAGAAAACAGCTGGGTTTCCCACAAAATGCTGAACCATAAGCTAATCAACCTCACTTTAGTCTACTCTAGCAAGTTTACATGCACTATTCTCCTGAAAAAGATAAGTTAATCAAGCTCTATTTTTCATTAGTCTAAATCAGCAGGGATCTAATTGCCAACTGGTTGCTTATATGCCTGGAGTCAGAAAATTCTGTCTTGGCATTACAGCTGCAATTCTACATTCACTACCTTGAGAGTAAGCTCCATTAAACTCAAGGGGGTTTATTTCTGAGTAGACATAGTAAACCAAACATTGCATATCAATGTGCAATTTAATATTCTGTTTTTATATTCGTGTTAAAAGGTTTGAAAAGCAAAGTGAGAACATTTTCAGAAAAGCACGAAAGCCAAAACATATTTTAAGAAATATGTTTGCCCCAATGATTACATGGGATAATAGATATGAGACATAAAAAAATGGAAGAAACATTTCTCTTTTAAAAGAATGGAAAAATGAATGCAGAACTCACTGTGTGAACTCAAAAGCAACAAAACTGAGGTTGATGTTTCTCACTTGAGATTTTGAAATAAATAGGAACAACTTCTACAGCTTTATGATTATAATGTGTACAATATTTTTATTGTGTGCAATAACAATTTAATAATTATTTTACAGTAGAGGTATTTTTTTCTTATGCAAAGTGATTTTATGACTTGATATGGGGTTAAAGTAGTATTGGAGAATTGAAACATGTATTTAATCTTTAAACGTATTTATTTTAGTATCACAAACATTTTAAACCCTACAAACCATTTTCCAGAGAATTATGAATTATGGAGTCTTATGATGTCATCATGTCCCCAACATAATCCCTAATTTGATGGAATCATAGTAGTTTACCCCAGGGAAAAATAAAGCTGAGGCACTAGCAGATTACAGCTCTTATTTTTCTAAACATGTGCAAAAAGGAGATAATGTACTCAGGGATAGGAAAAAAATGGTATAAAATGGATGAGCAGAGCCCTACACTTGCATTAAAATTCATATGATTTGTGGTAGGGATCAAAGTGATGCCAGCAATTGATGAGTGAAAGCAATCTCCATTTAACTTGCATTCATTTAATATTCAGACAGACAAATCCTACTAGATCATATCTGATTACAAGCATTGTTCATTTTTATAGAGGTGCTTTAAAATTCACTCCAACACAAAACCATGTGAATTCTTCAGAAATATTGTAACTGTTCAGTTGCACTTTCTGCTGCAAATAGATCCAATAGCTCACATACAAAAATAAATATTTTCCATGTATGTGTATATATATATATATACACATACACACACACACACATGTATATATGTAGATATATACATATACATATACATATACATATACATATACATATACATATACATATACATATACATATACATATACATACACATACAAAAAGTGTGTATAGTCAAGTATGGTTTTTCCAGTTGCAATGTATGGTTGTGAAAGTTGGACCATAAGAAAGGCGGGCGCCAAAGAATTGAGGCCTTTGAACTATGGTGCTGTAGAAGACTCCTGTGAGTCCCTTGGACTGCAAAGCAATCAAATCGGTCAGTCCTAGAGGAGATCATCCCTGACTGCTCTTTAGAAGGCCAGATCCTGAAGATGAAACTCAAATATTTTGGCCACCTAATGAGAAGGAAGGATTCACTGGAGAAGATGCCTAATGCTGGGAAAGTTTGAGGGCAAAAGAAGAATGGGACGACAGAGAATGAGATGGCTGGATGGAGTTACTGAAGCAGTAGGCGTAAGCATAAATGGACTCCAGAAGATGGTAGAGGACAGGAAGGTATGGTGTAGTGGTTAAAACATCAGGCCAGATACCAGGAAACCATGAGTTCTAGTCCCATTTTAGGCATAAAGCCAGCTTGATGTCCTCAGCCCTTGAAAGCAGGTAATGGCAAACCTTTTCTGAAATTTTGCCAAGAAAACTGCAGACTTCCCCAAAAAGTCATCAGGAATCAACACTAACTTGAAGGCACCAAAATAAATGTATGAACAAACTAACAATCCACTGTTTGATGCATTTACATCTTACATTATAAGATGTAAATGTATTCATAGTGTAAGTAGTGTTGGCAGAGGATAGCATGGGGGAGAAGGCAGATCCCTTGTCATTTTTGCAACACTTGACCAACAATACTACAGATTATAACTTAGTATACAAAGAACCCTACAGCTGTGTTCACACAACATGCATAACAAGGTCACACAGTTAGCTTATGTTATGAATCGGTATGCTTGGATACTTTATGTTACTGTGCATATCCAGAAAATGGATTAATTGTGTAACATAGTCAAAATGTTGTGTAAATACTCTTAATATAACCATTGCATTCGGTGGGGCTGTCAGATCAATTGATTAAGCAGACTTCCCCATGCCATCTTCCAAAACACAAAAATATACTGGTTGGAGATTATGGGAGATGATGAGAATTTTTGTTCAACACTTCTAGACAGTGTTGTCTAGTGTTGACAGGCAGGCAAAACTGTAGTGTAAGACTGCAGCACTAACTAGTATAGTTAGACTGATACACTAAGAAAGTAAACTTCTAATCAAGTTTTAGTCCTGCCTAAATCAAACCAGACAACCAAACCAAACTACAAAGACTTATATTGGTGATTTGCTATTATAATTAAAACATAGACTGGGTTTACTTAAGACAGATTTAATCAGACCATTTAGTGATCTAATACCCTTTGGGTACAATATTCTAAATTTTCTTTGCATTGTGATTAAGTTCAGTTTATCATTATGACTTATGACTTACAAGCTCAGCCAAACAGATTAATTGATCACCTGAAATATCAGGATGGAATAGCGTTGAACTGGGTATTGGTGCTTGAGGATGAATGCAGCTTGCTGAAGACCTTTGACTGGAAATCAAAATCCTGCTTTTCACAGATGGCAACCTGGAAACAGCACCAAGTCCTAACTGGGGTTTAAGGATCATTGTTGAGCGATAAAAGCTTGGAGGCACCTCATAGTGAGCATATGGCGGAGGAGAAAAATTGTCTTTCGCAGGCCTTTCTCCAACCTACAGAAATATAAATGTATTTTTATAATTTTATCAATTATAGACATTTAAATTATTACCTTTATAAAGGGAAATTCAAGAAAAATACAGTAGAAATCATAATATGCATTCACTCAGCTCTTTACGAGGATTGCAGTTAATATTTCTCAGCATGGTTGCTGCTGTAGTATCTGACCGAAATGAAAAAAATGACACACTAATATATTCTAAATTGAATAAATAATGTAGTGCAGTCATAACAGAACATCAAAATACTTAAATATATTTACTTAGGAAGAAAACAAAAATTTGGCTCATATGCACCCTGGGTTTATGTCAAAGAGTTTCTATGGTCAGTTCAGGAGCCACAGAAGTTTCTATGACAATAAATCCCCACAGATTTATTGCTATGAATGTGAAAATGATGAGAACAGCTAATTTATTTAAATTTTCCCTCCCCATCCTACACTCTCCTCTCCTGTGGGAAAATTAACTAGGCCTGCTTCTCTTTGGGCTGGGACATGTGAATCGAAAATCTTCCCCAATTTATCCTTGAAGTATTTTAATAATAGGTCTTCTGGAGAATAAGAACTTCCATTAGTAAATCAATACTGAGAATAAATCTAACGTAAAGATAAAAATTTACATCTGAATAAAGAAGCATGGAATTATGCCATGCCATTGAGATACATATTAGACCAGGGTTAAACCTGAAATCCAGCAGGTTCTGACAGGTTCTGGAGAACCGGTAGTGGAAATTTTGAGCAGTTCAGAGAACCGGTAGCGGAAATTTTGAGTAATTCAGAGAACTGGCAAATACCACCTCTGGCTGGCCCCAGAGAGGGGTGGGAATGGAGATTTTGCAATATCCTTCCCCCAGAGTGGAGAGGGAATGGGGATTTGCAATATCCTTCCCCTGGAGTGGGGCGGGAATGGAGATTTTGCAGTATCCTTCCCCTGCCATGCCCACCAAGCCATGCCCACGGAACCGGTAGTAACAAAATTTGGATTTCACCTCTGTATTAGACTATACTGTGAAGCCTGGCATTTTTAACCATGTTCCTAAATAAGGCCTCTCTATTCTTTAGGGTTATTCTTTAGCCCTATTCTTTAGATAGATAAAAGAGCATTTCATGTAAAACATCTTGATTTCATTCAAATTGTTTGAGTTTCTTTCAACTGGACTACAGCCAACCCAAAATGGATTACCCAAACTTTCAGCAGTGCAGTATTTTGTATCAAATGTGAAACAACCCTCTTTTTCTATTCATATACATTCCACATTGTTGGGACTTTTCAATGTCCAGGGCACTTTGTTAGATAAGTTAAATCAACATAAAAAATAGCAGACGGGGGATTTATCAAACTGTTTTTGATGGCAGATTGAGACCATTAGTTTTAAAAGCTAATGTCAAAGCTTTGATTTAAATTCAAAAACAATTGGCTGTTGGAGAAAAAGATACAGATTGAACCAGTCAAGTGGAGCAAGCCTGCTGGTGAATTGCTGTAAATAATTTCTGAATATACAATAGAGCCATCTCACCCTCTTTTTTTTTTAAAAAAAAATTTGGACAATTTTAAAACTGCTTTTCAGAGCAAGAGAATTTTCCAGCCATGTTTACATCCCTGCTATAGCAGGTGCTGTTTTTGTACTGTGAAATCAAATATATCAACCTAGAATTTTGTGACAATTTTCCTAAAAGGAAACAGATTCATAGTAATAGCATTTAGACTCATATACCGCTTTACGATGCTTTACAGCCTTCTCTAAGTGGTCTACAGAGTCAACCTATTGCCTCCAACAATCTGGGTCCTCATTTTACCCACCTCAGAAGGATGGAAGGCTGAGTCAACCTTCAGCCTGGTGAGATTCAAACTGCCAATTTGCGGTCAGCCGGCAGTCAACAGAAATAGCCTGCAGTACTGCATTCTGACCACTGCACCACCGTGGCTCATAAAGAAACATGAGACAATAAAGAACATTTCTTTCACCATACTTACCTAGTATCTTGAGTTTCCCAGGTCATTGTGATTCTATGTACTTTTTCAAGAAAAAAAAAATCTACAGATATTAAAATGGAATATTTGAAAGATTATCACAGATCTTAACAGATTCACATTTATTTCACTTCAATAGTCTGGTTTTTTTTTTTTAAGACTTACCTCCTGGAAAAACTTTTCACCCATTGGACCAAACTGATGGTCTGAGGATTTAATGCCAGATACTACAAATCCAGAACTGTAAATCTGAGGCTTCTGAAAGTCAGTTTTAAATTTTTCGTAGAAAACATTGCTTGGTTTAATGTCTCCATCATTTAACATTTTCTGTTCAGTTGCCAACCCACAAGCAGGGGGCATGCAAGATGATCCAGACTGATCAAACTGGCTAACTGCCTGAGGGTTCCTTCTAATGTAAGTTATTATTTTAGGTCTCACATGTTTGGGCTTGGGAATGGCTGGAGTTTCAACCTTATCTTCAGGTTTCTCCATATCCTCATTCTCACCATTGTAACTGGCTGGTAGGGACCCCTTGGAATTTATAAGGATAGGTTTAGGGATCGCACTGTTACATGTAGTTTTATTAGGCACTTTAGGGGATGAGCTAAATAACTGGGTGCTCTCAGTGGGAGGTAGGGTTGCAGAAGATGGCAGCTTGTCAACATGAAGTGCACAAAGTTCCTTCAAACTGCTGTTGGACACTGTGCTGTGGCTACTGGCATTCATAGTTGCAGAAGGGCGCAAAGGAATTGGGGGACATAAAAAAGTTTCACTTTGTGCTATTATTTTACAGCTTTCCGGTGCATTATTTGAATGCTCTTTCTTTTCGTTAACTATTTTCTTGCTCTGACCTGAAAAATTTGTGGTTTCGAAATCACTATCAACAATGTTAAAATTTACCGAGATATTTTCTGTATTTTGTGGTTTGGAAGCTTCCAAATCAGATTGGACAATTATAACATCTTCACTGGATCCTTTGAGTAGACTCTGTTTATTTTCATAGCTATTCAGATGTTTGGTGTCTGTCACATTAACGCTATCCATAAAAGACGTATGCCCATTAACTGCTGGAATACAACTTGTGCTACCAATGTGTAGGTTTTCATTCCTTGTTGACGTCAATTTATCAACATGAATAGTACCATCATCAGGAGCTGAAATAGAGTCTACCTCTTTCATAGCTCTATATTCCCCATTCGCTTTGCTTGCTGCTTTGCTGTTACTATAATTATTTCCTTTTCTTAAATCTGAAGACCCCTTCTCCCTTATCAGACTTCCATTAACAGAGTCAAATCCTTCATTTAAAAACAGATCCTCTTTTGGCAACTGATGTAATTTGGTCTTGTGTATTTCTGTCCCTGTATCCTTTTGATTCTGTACCACAACATTATTTTCTTCTGCTGGGCATCCAAGAAATTCAAATAACATAACCTTGTTTATTTTTTGCTCACCCACACGCTTAGACTGTGAAGACAGAGGACACTTCACCTCCCCTTTTCCTCTCTTATCACTTTGATGGTCAATTTGTGCTTCTGATTTCCGAAGTTCATTGGATTTAACAGTTAAATGGAGGTCAAGAACAGCATGATGTGGAGGGTCTTGTTTGTTGGCATTTGGTACGTTATCCACCCCTGATTGTATGGCTGGGGCACTTGCTCTTTCCATTTCTGAGGTAGACGAATATTTAGAATAAGGTACAATTTTTCCTTCTGACACACCATCAGTTGGATGGAACACCATACCTAGAAAATGGTCTCTTGATGTTTTCTGAGTTTTCTCTATGTCCCCACTCAAATGATGTGACGTGTTGATGGAATCCAAGGATACAGAAAGTAAGCGTTTACCTGATACACGACCAACGAATTCTTTTTCTGTTTTCGCCATAAGTTTTCTTGATCTCCCCAAAGAGAGGCGTTTTATTCCTTCTGGCTCAATATTTTTAAGTGTTTTTTCCTTTGAAACATACTGAATAAGATCAGCATCGCTTTTTGAAAGTACCACTGAAAAGTTATCACTTGTGTTGATCCTCAGGTTGGACAAACTGTGTCCTCGGCTAATAGTGACTAGCTTTGAAGCATCCTTAAGCCCTTCAGGCTTACAATTTGCATGCAGTTTCTTGCTGAAGGTAGAAGATAATATAAACTCTGATTCACCAGTGATGCCCTGAAGACTGTTCCTCTCAGAGTCTAACTGTCTGTTGGTTTCTTGCTTACTGGTGTGTAAGCAAGCAGATTCTCCTGAAATATTTCTTGTCCTTATTGCTACTCCAGGGGTTCTAACCTCTGATGTGATTTGATTGGCATTTGTGTCTCCTACAGACACCATGTGTTCATTGTTATTTTTCATCTCATTTCTGTTGGTCTGTAATAGATTGTAACATGACTTGTTGGGAAGTAATGGTGCACTCATTTTCAGATTTCAAGTGGCCACGTCTTCCACAGTTTTGCTGAAAGGAAATGATATCTCTGCCAGCCACTATCTGAGCATGCTTTTCTTAAGGGGATTCAAGTCATAAACTTATCTACCCCCAAAAAATCTTTTTTTAGACCAGTCAAGTCCCTTGTCAATCACATGACTCAGTCATTAGTTCGGAATGTAAAGCAAAGAATTTCCCATAAGTAAAGATTCAATAAGTGCAAAAAACATCCATTGGAGCAACTCTAAAAATGCAAGAATCCACGGAATCTGTAACAGAAAAAAAAAACCAGAATTATTTCTGAGAACAGAAACTGTGGTGGCTAACAGTGTGCATTGTAAGCAAGGAAAACTGCATGAAGGTCTTAATCTAATACTCAATTCACCAAATAACTTTAGACAAGGTTGTTTCAATATTAGTTTTAGTAACTGTTTATAAATGTTCCTTCCAATAGGAATCTGGAACAACAATGGAGGTGAGCAAGCGCCCTTAAAGATTTTTTATGGATTTCCCAGAGACATATGGTTGATTACTGCATGAATCAATTGTATACTGCATGAATACAATTATATATTTGTTTTTATACTGGGGTTTTATCCTTGTAAGCTTCCCAGAATCACCAAGAATGAATTGGGCAGCCATATAAATTTTCTTCATAAATAATAAAGATGTTGGACTTTGGTATGATACATTAAGAGGGTTTTTTTAATGACATGAGGATAGTAACATGACATTTAATAGGACTGCTGCTGTTGTAAGGATTTATTAAATCTGTGTAAAGCACATTAACCACTTTTTAAAAAGCCCATAAATGCTAAGCATTTTTGTATAGATTTTGATCCCACAATCCACAGATAATCCTAACAGACTGCATAATTAAGGTATGTTCTTAGCAAAGTATATGGGCTGGGATGCATTACACATGCATCTAATACTTATGAAGATTAGTGAAGGTTTCATTCCTGTAATGCTTAATTAATTAAATTAAAGAAACTGAACCGAAAATAGGGATTTAATTTAAAGTTTTAAAAAATAGTTTCCTCTAAATGTTCTCTGGGGTATTAATTTTAAATAAATGTTGTGACCTGTCTTAATTGTTAATAATAATAATTGAACTAGTAGTATAGAGCTCCTTGGGGAAGTTACATTTTTACTCATTTTTTAAAAGGAAAAAGAACTCCTTCTGGCTAAATAAAACAAGGAAAATAATACTGTCTTTTCTTGGATGCTTTTTTTTTTGCCAACTTCCTCTTTTAAATAGTATTTTTTTCATTTACAAGGTAAATAAAAGTATAAAAAGAACTATTTTTCCAGTGCTAAACCAATGTATCCTTTTTCTGTTGTTTAACCGAAATCCTTCATTTGTGACATGAACTGAATCACTTTGGCTAGAAAGCAGGAGACCTTGAGTTCAAGTTCTACCCTAGCCATGAAAGCCATCTGGTTGACCATGGGCCAGTCACTCTCTCTTAGCCCAACTCACCTCACACAGTTGTTGTTGTGGGGAAAATAGGAGGAGGAAGGTGTAACAGTAAGAGCACAAAATCTGATCAATCTACACTAGAAATTGAATCTCAGGAGCTTTTGTTAGCATACATCAAAACCAACATAAATGGTATCAGCTCAAAATGTAATCATTTTTTTTAATTTTAATATAAATTTGCCAAACCTTTATTTCATTTAGTTTCAATGTGTAAACTAAAGCTATGTTTCTGCAATTTTTATTGCAATTTATTTATCCTTTTAAAATAGCATGTACGAATGTGTAAATTAGAGGAAAACATTTTACTTTGAGTAGTTTGGTTTTGTATATTTATGTACAAAAATTCACAATAGTAGCAGAATTAGATGTAAGAAATATTTTTAAATCAGATAAAATTAACATACAATAGAAGAAATGACCACAGAGTTTATGAATTTTCAAATAGACAGAAATAGAATTAGGATGATATGTATGCATGATCGAAAAAGAGGGAGAGAAACAGAAAGAAACCATAGTTGATAAATTTGCCCATCTGTGCCAATTGTTGTTGTTGTTGCTGCTGTTGTTCAGATTTTAATCTGAAAAAGAGAAGGATTTTGAGCTTCCCTCTACAAACACCATCTGCTACAGAACCATTCTTATCTCTTTTTTTTTAAAAAAAGGCACACTTTCTTACAGTTGTAGGCCTTCAACACAATATTAGTAGTAAGGGAAGCTATGAGCATCAAAGCCAGTGGTGGGATTCAAGTAGTTTAACAACCGATTCTCCACCCTAATAATTTGTTTCAACAACCAGTTTGCCAAACTGCTCAAAAAGTTAACAACCGGTTCTCCCAAAGTGGTGTGAACTGGCTGAATCCCACCACTGATCAAAGCTATGGAAGAAACTCCTTTTCAAAGAAAAATGTTGAATTTTTACACTTTTTTCTTGGTACTCAGAGGATTCACCTTTCATTTTTCCACCCCTTGAAATTAATAAAGGTCTCAATTCTTTTGCCCAGTTTCCCCCAAAATAAGACATCCTGTGATAATAAGCCCAATTGGGCTTTTGAACACGTTGAATGCTGTGGCAGAGAGAAGCTGAACTTTTCTCCCTCTATTCACATCTGGAGCTGCTCAGAAGGCGGCTGCCACAGTCTGTCCCTTTATGGTCCCCCCTCCCTCCCTTCCGGGGGTCAAAATATCTTAAAGGGACAGGCAGTCTCCTGCAGCTCCCTTCCAAACCGGCTCTCTTCCCTTTGCTGCGAAGGGAGGAAGAGAAGTTTATCCAAGCCTTCTTCTCCTTCTCAAGCATACACACAGACAGGGCCGGATTTTCCTATAGGCTAACTAGGCTTCAGCCTAGGGCCTCAAGATCAAGAGGGGCCTATATTCAAATTGTTAGCAAAATTAAAATTACACTGTTCTAAAAACAGTGAACACTAAAACACTGAATCGAAAAAAATGGGAGGTGAAAGGGCCTCATAAGTGGAATAGCCTAGGGCCTCTTTTCATTTAAATCCGGCCCTGCACATAGAGCAGAAGGAGTGAGTGGCGAGTGGACGAGGGTCAGTGGGGCCAACCAGGGGTATTTTTTACCAGTTTGGCAAACCACTTCAAATTGCCGCTACTGGTACATGTGATCTGGTCCGAACTGGTCAAATTCCACCCCTGCAGCAGACCAATCCAATACACAAGCAATTACTCAAAATGTAAATAGACTCTTAACTGGATGTCATGGAAGCGCCAAAGGCAACAGTCGGAGAAAGGCTAAAGAAAATGTACTAGACAACAGATGGTTTGATTCAAATCACAACAATGAATTCCAATTATAGTTTTTTCCTCTTTTCTTCTCTTCCTCTCATTTGGATTTCCAGCAATTGGAACATTTAAAATAAGATAATTAATTTCAGGGTGACATTCTAAGTATATCTTTTCCTGTAGTAGTAGAGATATTTTTATTTTGTATAAGCAGTTTTTCCCACACACAAAAGTAATGTCTTCAAATGTAGGTATATATTATTTTTTTCTTTCGTTAGATTTATATCCTGGCTGTTTTCTCCTCAGTTGCTTAAGATTGCTTATATGGGATACTCTATATTTAAATAACAATTGCTCTGTAGGGACCTAAAGAGGATAACTGCCTCCAATCTCACCAGTAAGTTTTCTTGAACTCTCCTAACTATATTCCATTTACCACAATAACAAATTGGAAGAACCAACCTAATCATTTAATGTGAAAGTATATTGTTGATATTAGATGCCTGGTTGGCTTCTATGATATGGATTTTTAAAAATCTTTTATGCCGTATACAATCCTTTTAGATAGGGTGGGTTGCTTATATTCCAAAACTTCCCATCTGGATTACTGCAATGTATCACTCACATGATGGGAATGCAATGGACTTCAGAAAGCCATAGATTTTGCTGTAGTCCAAAATATGGCTTCTGTTCCAGTCTTGAACCAGATTTAATCATCTTCATTTACTCATCTTCAGCCCCTCAATGAACCCACTAATGTTTCTTTTAAAAAAATTTGGAAAGCCCTTTCTGTCTTGGGCAGTTGTGCTCTTGGGGTATGATTACAGTCCTTCTCTTGGTCACTCTCAAGTAAAGTGCAGGTCCTGTTTATAAGTTGTTTTTAGTGGTGGCACTTAAGATAGAGAAAGTATAATCATTCCTTTAATTTCACTTCAAATTCAAATTCAAACCTTTATTGTCAGAGTGCAACATGTGTACAATGAGCCTCCCTCCGTGCAACCCCCCCAACACAATGCAACTCACAGTGAAAGACAAAAAGAAAAGCCCTAGCCCAATGAATCCTACTAACAAACACTCAGTCCTATTGCACCATGCGAACTTATTGCACGTTGTGCCAGCAACACAAGTCAATTGTACTATGTTGTTGTAGAGCCATGATGGCAAACCTATGGCACGGGTGCCACAGGTGGTACGCGGAGCCAGATTGGTGGGCACGCGAGCTCAGCTCCAGCCACCTGATTTTTGGGCCTTCTAGGTCCACTGGAAGTCAGGAAACACATTGTTTCCAGCCTCCGGAGGGCCTCGAGGGGTGGGGAAGGCCATTTTCACCCTCCCCAGGCTCCTAGAAAGGCTCTGCAGCCTGGGGAGAGCGAAAAACTATGCCATCACATGCCAAAAGCAGGGGCAGTGGGGGGGGGGTCATGTGTGCATGCGTGGGGGGCAGAGCGCATAGAATTATGGATGTGGGCATACATGCAACCCCCCCGCACTTCCCCTGCTTTTGGCACACAATGACAAAAAGGTTAGCCATCCCTCTTGTAGAGTAATTTTTCATTCAGGAGTTTGACAGCCCATGGATAAAAACTGTTCTTCAGCCTGTTTGTGCAGCTGCCTATCCTTCTATATCTCCTTCCAGATGGTAGGAGAATAAAGAAGGGCTGCCCAGGGTGTGAGTCGTCCCTGAGGATTTTCCTCACTCCTCTAAGGCAGCGAGCCCTAGCGATGTCGTCTAGTGGTATCAGGGGAAAGCCCACAATGTGGGCTTTCCCCTGATACAGAGGGCACTGTGCTCACCACCCTCTGTAATGTCTTTCTATCTGTGGCTGTCAAGCCAGCATACCACACCATAATGCAATGAGTGAGGATGCTTTCTATTGTGGACTGATAAAAGGAAGTCATCAGTTGTTATTCCACTTTATTTTTTTGCAAGACCCTAAGGAAGTGGAGCAGTGTTGGGTTTCTAGTTTTTTACTACCAGTTCTGTGGGTGTGGCTTGGTGGGTGTGTCATGGCTTGTTGGGCGTGGCTTGTTGGGCGTGGCAGGGGAAGGGTACTGTAAAATTTCTATTCCCACCCCAATCCAGGGGAAGGTTACTGCAAAATCCCCATTTCTTCCCGATCAGCTGGGACTTGGGAGGCAGAGAATAGATGGAGGTGGGGCCAGTCAGAATTTTTACTACCGATTCTCTAAACTACTCAAAATTTCCACTACCGGTTCTGCAGAACTGGTCAGAACCTGCTGAATACCACCTCTGAAGTGGAGTCTCTGTTGGGCCTTTGTGGCCACCTGGGTCATGTTGATTTTCCAGGTGAGATCTTCACTGAGATAGACTCCCAGGAATTTAAAGGAGGAAACTCTCTACACACAGCCCCGCTTGATGTAAAGTGGGGCAGGTTCCTCCCACTTTAATATTTGTTCTTCATATTCTAAAGTCTGAATTCCATTTTTCATGTACCATATTTTTGTTATATTGCAGTTGCAACCTGCTTTATTTTTTATGAATACCACCCTGAGAACAGGCAACGTTTCACGGTTACATGAACTGTTGCACGAACCAGGCATGGCTAGTCTAGTGAAGAGAAGGGCCAAGGGAAGATATGATAGCAGTGTTCCAATATTTGAGGGGCTGTCACAGAGAGGAGGGGGTCAAGTATTTTTCCAAAGCATCTGAAGGCCAGACAAGGAATAATGGATGAATGGAAGCTGACCAAGGAGAGATTCAACCTAGAAATGAGGAGGAACTTTCTGACAGTGAGAACAATCAACCAATGGAACAGCCTTCGGAAGCGGTGGGAGCTTCATCAGTTGAGACTTTCAAGAAAAGATTTGACTGCCGTTTGTCAGAAATTGTATAGGGTCTCCTGCTTGAGCGTGGGATTGGTCTAGATGATTTATAAGGATCCTTCCAACTCTGTTAATCTGTTAATCTCTTCACATTGTTTTTGAGACTCAAATGTCCTATGTCTTACTAGCCTTGCATACTTTTACTTCAATTGATTGGACTATCCTTTCGGTAACACCTTGCATCTTTCCATATCCTTAGGCCTAATACAGCCCAAACTTTACATATAAATTATCTGTTCAATTCAACAGATGACACCTCTCAGGCTCATGCAAGGCTGGTTTCACTGAGTAATGGAGGAAAGAAAAGAATTATAATCGCTAAAGACTGGCATATTATATCGACAAATGAATCCAAAGATCACCAAAGCATCTGCTTCCATTCCTGCCTGTAAGAACTCAATAACAATAATTCATTAGGAATTTTCTGCTTTTCTATGATAACTGCCAAGGGATCTGCAGAGGAACTTATGCCTTTCATCAAATTGACAGTCGGAATCACAACATCATACTGTAAACCTCTTCCCCTTTTAAATGTGTGTGAAATGTGATGATGCAGGAAGAGTGAGGCATGTATCATGAGGCATATAACCCTGTTTTGTTTGTCTTTTCATTCTGCCTCCCTTTGTAGACCCCTTTAGAGACCTGCCTAATTGAGAGGCCAGCATCCTGCTTCCAAATGATGGCTCCATCCAGCCCTATGACTTTGAACCTTTTCTCTGGAGGCATTTTTGTATGTTGGAAGGAAGACTGATGGCATTAAATAGAACTCTGTCCTAAATTTCCCCCTAAGGCAGGAGTGTCAAACTCAAGGCCCTGCAGGCTGCTTAGATCTCGCCTATGGGGCAGCCCTGGAAACAGCAAAGGACCAGCCCATGGTGCCAGTGAAAATGGAGTTTGGGAGGGCAGCAGGAAGGTTGCAGGAAGCCGTTGCAGCTGGAAACGGAGCTCAGGAGCCCCTTTTCATTGGCAGAGCAGCACATGAGTGCCCACCCTGGCCACACCCACCCCACCCTCCCCAAGGTCAAACATTGCACTGATGAGGCCCTTAATGAAATGTAGTTTGACACCCCTGCTCTAAGGGATGGCCTCAGTAGACATGTTTTCCTACACAATGGCTGTAAAAGAAAACAGGAAGGGGGATGTACCCAGATTAAAAAGACAAATATTATACACGAAGAGACACATCAAAAGTACTTCTAGCCCAGGGGTGAAATCCAAATTTCTTCCCTACTGGTTCTTTAGGCGTGGCTTGGTGGGCTGGTAGGGGAAGGATATTGCAAAATCTCCATTCCCACCCCACTCTGGGGCCAGCCTGAGATGGTATTTGCCGATTCTCTGAACTACTCAAAATTCCGCTACCGGTTCTCTAGAACCTGTTAGAACCTGCTGGATTTCACTCTTGTTCTAGCCTACTATCCTGCTATTTACTGTCTTTTGCTAGATGGTTATGAGAAACTCGTACACAATAGAATGCAATAGTCACTTATTTTTGCCTCCCGGTCCCTGGTTTTTAATAGCATTGTTGCTCAAGGATAACTTGTTTAAGATATAACATATTTCTGGACAAAGTAAATTGCTGTGATTCAGGCACTGCATTCATGTTAATTCTTCTTTTCATAGTTGCTTCAGCCCTGGGCAATACACTAAAAATGACAAATTGCCTATGACTTTGAATTCGCTTTAAACTAAGGAAGTAGTACTGTTACCAGAAACACATTCAAAAGCTTTCTTATATAAAAATTGCATTCACCATTTAGGCATCTTTTCCAAAGAGAAGACTTTTTCAGCAAATTTAGAGAGCCTTGTTAACCTGACAAAAATCAGTCAGAGATCCACCAATACAGTCCAATTTGTTGTCTGCTTTTTCTGCATTGGACAGTACTATGCTATTTAGCCCTGACAAAACCTGTAACTGACACTGTATTTACCTGAATGTAACATTAGATTTTTCCTGAATAATTGAACTTTGAGATGGGAGGATTATCTCAGAGGGTCTGAGAATTAGAAATAGAATAACAAGAGTTGGAAGGGACCTTGGAGGTCTTCTAGTCCAACCCCCTGCCCAGGCAAGAAACCCTACACCACTTCAGACAAATGGTTATCCAACATCTTAAAAATTTCCAGTGTTGGAGCATCCACAACTTCTGCAGGCAAGTTGTTCCACTGATTAATTGTTCTAACTGTCAGGAAAATTTTCCTTAGTTCTAAATTGCTTCTCTGCTTGATTAGTTTCCACCCATTGCTTCTTGTTCTACCCTCTTTGAAGAATTACTAACGTGGTACGTTTATCTGATTTTCAAAAGTATTGAAGATTCTTCTCTAAATACATAGTCAGAGAATTGTATATATAAATACATATGTGAATACATTTACATATATAAATACGTATTCAGAGAAATATGATGAAATTATCTATTGTACAAATAAGCATATTCCGGATAAGGCATGCCACAACTGTCATTTTGAAATTACTGCTATCTAGTGAAGTTTAGACTTTTAGTGGTGAATAGTTTGCAGATTGTTGGCTTCCAGTTAGCCATACATTTTTCATTTATGGTACAACTCATGCTGGTATTCCAGAACATGGAACAGATGCGTCTTGTAACAGTTGACTTAGCCACAGAATAGTCCAGTTTAACATCGTTTGCATGGTTTCAAATGGCTTCAAATTATAGCTGTCTCTTGGCTCTGGGATCAGATGGCATTTCAGATCAAAACAAATCACTTTATCACAACCATAAGGCCAGATAAAGTACAGTAAAATATCTAATAGTATAAAATATAAACCAATAAATAACATAAGATCTTAATTAATGATGTACAGATTGTAGCACAAAACTGGCACTTTAGGATATATTTTGGGTCCTTGTAAGTAGAAATCACTCCCCCTGGCTGATTTTTTCCCCAAGATGAGATAAATGAAAGTCTGCCTAGGATCCTTATATAAGGAGCAAGATAGTAGCAAATGGTTTAGAGCCGTGATGGCGACCTATGGCACGTGTGCCAGAGGTAGCACTCAGCATCCTCTCTGATGGCATATGAGCCATCGCCCCAGATCAGCTTCATCGCTCATGTGCGTGCGCCTCCCACCTGCTAGCTAATTTTCAGATCTTTGCTGCACATGCGTGGGAGAAGCACGGGGGGGGTCAGGCACGTATGCGTTGGGGTGGGGGCAGCAGGGGATGGGTGGTGGGGGAGCACAGAAGGGTCATGCAAGCATGTGCGGGGAGTGCAGGATGTTGTGCACACATGCGTGGCAGGAAAGGTGAGCGTGGGGGGTTGTGCACACATTGCATTATGGGTACAGGTGTGAGCTTCCAGCACATGATGATAAAAACTCTAGCCATCACTGGCTTAGAGTTTCTTTTGGGCCATCACCATTTAAACATCCCATCTAACGTCCAAAAAGGACTGTTGAGGGCACTGTATCCAGACTGGCTAATGGGAACTTCAATATAATTTATGACAATAATGATGGGAAGAAGAAAGTTCCCTGTCAGTCATCCATAGGATAGACTTACAAAAATTCGTTTGGTTTGATTCAGATGGAGTCGTATGTCATGAAGAAAATTCAATGAAACATCAACCAGTAATTAATTTAAATCATATTGACTCCAAATATCAGTCTTCATGACTATGATGTTCTACATGCTTGCTGAACTTCAGCTTGGAAGACCCACAGATCATAAGGGAAAGCTACCTTATACTACTGTGATTGAAGCAGACTGGGGATTTTTAGGACTTTTTAGAAGTTCAGTGCGAGGCACCCCTACAGATTTTTTTAAAAAATCCTTTTAATAAGAAATACATTAAAGCGAGAAGCATGAATAGTTTTATTTTCTTTTCCTCCCTTAACAGGCAAAGTAATTGCACTACATTCCACTAAGAATGCCTCCCTCCAAGCCTTGATAACATAGATAAGCCATTCACATTTAGATTGCAAGGCGAGAAATTTTAATATTCTGTCTTGAACTTTTTATATTCTGACTTCAGTCTAAATCACCTTTAAACTGGGGGAACTACTAGAGGACTGGAAAAAAGCTGATGTGATTCCCATTTTCAAAAAAGGGGTAAAAACAGATCCAGAAAATGACAGACCAATCAGCCTGACATCAATATTCTGGGAAGAGCCTGGAAAAGATAATCAAGCAACAAATCTGCAAACACCTAGAATCAAACAAAGTTATAACCAGAAGCCAACATGGCTTTGTCAAAAACAGATCGTGCCAAACAAATCTTATTTCATTCTTTGATAAAGTGACTAAATTAGTGGACCAGTGAAATGCAATAGACATAGTATATTTGCAGATTACAATAAGAGCTTCAATTTACACAAATCTATTTCTAATCCTATCTACTTCTCAATTTTAGAGTTCCATCACTGAGTCATTACATTTCTTGGCCACCCAACCTTAGGTGGTTTCATTATTGGAAAAAGGGCAAAACTAATATCATAAAAAAACAACTACCTCTATTTACACATACCATGAGTTCAGGAATTGATTGCATATCCAAGGCGTG
Organism: Masticophis lateralis; assembly: GCA_030761175.1. Lineage (NCBI taxonomy): Eukaryota > Metazoa > Chordata > Lepidosauria > Squamata > Colubridae > Masticophis > Masticophis lateralis. Next base: position 23,694,027 of record JAUDYJ010000004.1, on the reverse strand, counting down.
AGTAGAAGAGTCACCATGGTCATCACAGTAAGACTTGGCAAACTTCTTCAGTATTATTTAGTACCTTCCCCCACCAACAAACCATAATAGAAGGGAAATTGATAGGAAGAAAACATTTCAGTTTCACTGCCTTTTTTATTTTTCTTGCCCATGAATGACCTGCCTATAAACCCATAGTCTGAAAATGGTCTCTGGAAACTCTATTGCAAGGGTGTCAAACTCAAGGCCCATGGGCTGGATCTGGCCTGTGGGGTCCTTAGATCTGGCCCATGGGGTTGCCCTGGAAACAGTGAAGGACTGGCCTGTGGTGCCTCTGCCAGAGAAAACAGAGCTTGGGAAGGCTGTGTACAGACCTGCTGAGCTGTGTTTTCACTGGCAGAGGATTGCAGGATGCTGTTGCAGCCAAAAAAAAAGCTCGGGAGTCCATTTTTGCTGGCAGATTGCTTGGGCCACCATAGGCACCCCTGACATGAGTGATGTCGAGCTGACCATGCCCTCCTGACCATGCCCCATGCCCTCTGAGGTCACACAGAACCCTGATGCGGCCTTTAATGAAATCGAGTTTGACACCCCTGCTCTTTTGCATCCATATGTACACAGACTGTGTGTGTGCCTTTGACTCTAACACTTCAAGGGCACAGAGAAAGAGGATTCCCCTTGTGCAAGCATCCTTGCTGAACATTGCAATGAATGTGACTCAAAAGTAGGGAATTATGTGATAAATCTTGTATTCACAGCTACAAATCTGTACATTTCTATTTCTTATAGAATATTTTTTAAACAATGCAAAGTTCAGAACATTGCATTAATTGTTCCACGTGTAGGATATGATGGGATGTGGATATTTTAAATAAATATAGGTAAGGATGTTTTGCTGTAACAAGATGAAATATATAGTTGTTTAAGTGTGTACGTGTGGGTATACACGTTTTGTAGTCTTAGCCTAATTAGCGTTTTAATTGCTTTTTCTACAATACATTTTTTGAACTTCAGTGTTTGAGCTAATCATATATGAGCTTTCATCTTCTTTTTCCTACTTTATTCTGTGGTTCTCTATTCCCAGGACAAACATAGCAGAAGTCTTTTATCTTAGCCTGTAGGAAAAGTAAGTTTCATAACTAACCGGAAGCTATAATCCAGGTTTGATTGCAGAATAGAGCAAAACAGTGAAGGAAAGTACAACGAATGTTGAAACTTGTAGAAGTCTCATAGGATAAAGTTAACTTATTTAGAAAGCATCTTTGTGCATAAATAAGGGTATTTATATGTATCCATTTACTCAAAAGTTAATTCTCCCTCTATACTTGGAGCTTGTATGTATGTATGTTTGTTTGTTTATTTATTCGTCATATTTATATAACTGCTCATCTCACAATAAAGTGACTCTAGGCAGCTTTCAATAAAAACCTTCATACAACGCAATCAAAAACCTTCATATACAAAAATGATATGCAGAGGTAAGTTTTAAAGCAATTCAAAGTGGGCTTCCGGTGGCAATCTCAGCGCGTTTGGAGCTAGAGAGCAGGGATCTGTTCTTGAAACTCCGAGATTCCCCTCTAGAAAGCCATTTCGGGCGCTATTGATCTTGGAGAGATCAATAGAACAAGGAGGAATCCCCAAGGACCTCGGGAGGGAAGGCAACCATCCCGAAGGTTCAGGAGAACTCTCCTAATTTCAGGGGGGGGGAAAAAATCAACAAACAAAAAACAAAGATATTAACAAAGAACCACACTAATCAACAAGAAAAACAACTAGAAGATAAATTAGGCATACAAACCACGAAGAAAGTAAAATACCTAGGAATATGGCTGACTAATAAAAGCTCTTCAATAAGAGAAGATAATTATGATAAATTAACAAAACAAATTAAAAAAGACCTAGGAATTTGGAAAAAGCTACAATTATCACTCTTGGGGAGGATCGCTTCAATTAAAATGAATGTACTACCATGGATTCTATTCTTATTCCAAGCAATTCCAATAAAACCAGGGAAAAACTTTTTTAAGGACTTCAACAAATTAATAGCTGACTACATATGGCAAGGGAAGAAAGCACGAATCAAACTAAAGCATTTACAAGATACAAGAGAAAGAGGAGGATTGGCACTACCCGACTGGGAATCTTATTACAAAGCATCAGTACTAATTTGGATAAAGGAATGGATGGATCTAAAAAATCAAAGATTGCTGAGTCTGGAAGGATTTGACCTACAGCGAGGATGGCATGCCTTCCTCTGGGAAGGCACAGATAAAAAACATGATTATTTCCAGAGACACACAATCAGACAATCATTATACCAAACATGGCAAGGTATTAAAAAGGTACATTACAATAAAATCCCGGAATGGCTGTCAACAATGGAAGCCCAGATTTACCCAAACGCCATGGACAGTAGCAAAATGAAAACCTACAAAGAGCTGCTAAACCACATGGGGGAACTAAGAACAAGGCAAGAACTGAAGGAGATGGGTATAGACATTGACTGGTGGCCATATGCACAAATTAAATCAAGATATAAAAAAGATTTGGCTCAATTTGGATTCCAAAAAGGTCAAACTGAATTGGACAAAATTTTGCAAGGGACACAAGACAAACTAATTTAAAAAAATCTATAATTATCTACGAGGATATAAATTAGAAGAAGAGGTAGTGAAAGAAAACATGATAACCTGGTCAAAAAATTTCGGCTACAGTATCGAACTAGACAAATGGCAAAAACTATGGACAATAAACTATAAGTTGACAATGTCTGTATCGTACAAAGAAAATCTCTACAAAATGTTCTATAGGTGGCATCTGCCACCAGCCAGATTAGCAAGAATGTTCCCCAATACACTATCAACATGCTGGAAATGCAAACTTCATAAAGGCACTTACTATCATATGTGGTGGACCTGCCCAATGGCAAAACAATATTGGCAAATATTGTTTGCCAATAAGACCAGAAACCTTTCTACTTGGAATACTAAACGGACAATATGAAAAAGAAATAACATATTTAATTATACATATGATAACAGCAGCACGAATACTATATGCACAATACTGGAAGAGTAGTCAGATACCGACAGAAGATAGGGTAATTAGCAAGACCATGGAATGTGCAGAATTAGATAAACTCACTAAGGAACTACAAAATAGGGAGGAACATGATTACTATCTAGTATGGAAAAGGTGGTATTGTTGGTTGGAAAAGAGAAAAGAGAAAAAGGGTCAGGAAGTAAATTGAACTACCAAATACAGAAAGAGGAAAACATAGTACACACACAAGTCAATAATAAATCAGAAAGATAGATAGAAGTGAAAGACCAAATAAGGAGGAGTTAAATTATGAAACAAGATTACAGACTACAGTTGCAAAAATTTGGATAAATATTTGATTTTGTGATTTTGTGTTTATACGTTTATGTTTTGTATGTTTTACTGTTTTATTGTTTAGTTTGTTTTACTGTTTTATTGTTTGTTTAGTCTGTATATATAAATAAAAATTGAAAAAAAAATAAAGCAATTCAAAGTATCTTTATAGAACTTCTAAAGTATTATGCATGAGTAACGCAGGTGCATTTATTGATCCATAAATTCTCTAGAACTAAATAAGCCTGTTCTATCTGCCAAACTAAGAAGTGCATTATGATGTAGGGGTAGAAAAATAGGTCAGGAGTTTTTTAATTTAATTTAATTTAATTTAATTTTATTTTTTTTTTGCTTCAAAGTATCTCAAGGGACCTAATTTGGATTAGGACCACTCAATTTCTTTTTAAATTATTCCTCTGAAATACATTCTGTAAAAGAAAAATTGCTCCAAAGGGAAAAAAAAGTTTGATACCCTCTTTTTTCTCTCTGAAACCAACAATAGTTTTATAGTACAATAGAAAGTATTAAAAATCAGGGAGATTATAAAAGAACATCAAAGTCGATCTTTAAGGGACTTTGTGAAAGCGATAGCTCTTTATGAATCTGTCATGAAGGGAGCCATGACACCTAAATACTTCACTCTAAAGGAGTGATAAGTAAGAAGCTAGGGGTAGACATTGGCTTGATTTTCCATAGGAAGATACTCTCAAAGGAGAAAGAGAGTGGGAGGAATCTGTTGAGCTGACAAACGTAGGTGGAGACTTAAAATCCAGGAGGAGGTCTCTAATCTTCAAGTTCCCCTCAAACTAACACTCCTTCATCACTATGACACTGCTTTTAATAGAATCATAGCTTTTCACTATCTACGTCCATCTTAGACTGCCAGTCATTAATATTCCTTTATCAAAGATTCTTTTTCCCTTCCCTTTTGTTTGCTCTATTTCCAAAGGACTTCTATGCCCTTCAGTCCTTGTTAGCCTGATCACAGGAGGTTCCACCCACGCTTGAAGATCCATGTGGTGTCTTTGCTGGTCCTGCCTCTTTGATTACAATGCCACATTGCTCATGTGACCATAGCACCATTTTTGGCTTTTTTGGTTCTTGTTTTCCCAGTGAGATTCAGGACTTAGCTAGCTTTTGCAGAAAGGTTAGATTCATTTTCATTCCATTTCACTCTCTTTTACTCCCTCTTTGTTCTGACTTGTTTCAATAATAATGGGCCTGGTGGCTCAGCAGACTAAAGCATTGTGTTTAACACCAGCTGTCTGCAATTACTATAAGTTCAAATCTCACCAGGCTCAAGGTTGACTCAGCCTTCCTTCCTTTCTAAGGTAGGTAAAATGAGGACCCAGTTTGTGGGGGCAATAAGCTGACTTTGTATAAAATATACAAAAGTATGAAGGCTACTGCTTAACGCATTGTAAGCTGCCCTGAGTCTCCAGAGAAGGGCGGCATATAAATCAAAATTATTTTTTTTAAAAAAATAATATCATAGTACCTTTTTATAGCATTGATTGCTGCAATACAGCTCAATACATTTACAAGGCACCATATCGAGGAAGGGTGGGGTATTTCATCCTTTATGTTTTACATCTACACTGATTCTGCCTACACATATTGCAATTAGGAGCAGAAAGAGTCCAGAGAGTCAGCAAAATTGGAAATGGTGACTTCCCATTCACAATATTGGTTAAGACTCCAGCTAGTTCTCTACCATGTACTCTGTCTCTTTTCTACTCATTATCTATCATCTGGCAATGCTAAGTCATCAGGCCAGTGGTACATAGTAATTTTTATTTTGCTTGTTTTTCTGCTCATCATATGCCTCATGACAGCAGGTTCTCTATCTGACCTTGGTATCATCAAGGAATTTTCTGCCAATTTCTGCAACAGTAAAAGAGAGAGGGAGGGAGGGAGGGAAAGAGAGAGAGAGAGAGGGAGGGAGGGAAGGAGGGAGGGAGGGAGGGAGAGAGAGAGAGATTGGAATATACCTGATTAGTTTACCTATTGAAAGGTAATGGTCTAATTATTAAGCATTAAGCATTACAACCTCCCTGCACTGAGACAGATGCGTCAATCATAGTCTTCCAGAAGACATGTATCTTTGACAAGTGGGTCAAAGAAAATATTTGCTCATTAGCTGGTCAACTGTTCTGAAATTTTTCTTCTAAAAATCTCTTCAATACCCTGTTTCCCCTAAAATAAGACATCCCCTGATAATAAACCTAATTGGGCTTTTGAGCGCATGCGCTAAAATAAGCCCTCCCCGAAAATATTTAAATGCATGCGCAGCTGGTCCCCATCATTTCCTCTGGTTAGGGTTAGGGAGACAGAGCTGGAAATCAGGTAAGACAACATCTTGTTCCACGTACCCCAAAGTAATAAGACATCTCCAAAAATAAGGCCAAGCACTTATTTCGGGGTTCAAAAAAATATAAGACAGGGTCTTATTTTCAGGTAAATATGATAGAATTAGTGGAATATACTTGCATTCACAGCTGTATGAAAACAAAAGCTTTCCTCCTTGCTTTCATGCCTGGTCTGAACCTGTTGTGGATTGGACTGGATCTCCAAATTTCTGAATAAATTGCATTTGAGGGATGAGCCATCAAGATTAGAGCATATGATATCAGAACAAAATTTTTGTCCTGAGAGTAGTCCTTTTTTCTCTTCATCAGGAAGGACTAGAAATGTCTTAATTTCATGAATATTGTACTCTGCTTCTGATTACCTACATTTCTGGTTCCAAGCCTGCCTATTTAGGTTTAACAACAGCTGAGTTCACACTAAGTCATGGTTTCTCCTAAAAAAAAATCCACAGTTCACAAACACAGATTACAGAACTATTAATGACCTGGCTACCCCAACATACTGAGCAAACATAAAAGCAAACAAATCAGATGAGGGATTATTAAAGAATGTGAATTTTACAGTGTCGTAAGAAAAGAGTGAAATGGGATTTGCTTGGCTCTCCTAATATCTTGCATCCTCTCATGGCTAGCAAGCATGTAAATCATGTACTTATGGACATGTCATAACAAAACAGAAGTAGCAAAATACAAATATATAATTGAAAAACAGTTTAGGGTCATTTGGAAGGCGGGAATGCATTTTTAAAATTACTTATTTGCATTAATAAGTGTTTTCTTTTGCAAAACTCCACTTTTCTCGAATGTTTAGACCAGAGTTCAACCTTCACAATGTTAAGATGTGTGAACATCATCTCCCAGAATTCCCTAGCCAGCTGAAAAACCACTGAAGGTTGAGCATTCCTAATCCCAGTTGTGAAAGAATCACTGAGTTTGCACTTTGGCCCAAGTCTGTGTGCAGCCAGAAGTAGTATTCAGCCAGTTCGGACCGGTTCGAGCAAACCGGTAGCACTGTCAATCAGTTGGCCCCACCCACCCACCCACGCTCTATCCTGTCCTTTATTTCCTGCTTCGTAGCTCATCTCAATCACGCAGCACAGCTGATTCCCCCCCTCGCTGTTCTACTTACCGTTGCTGACTTAGAAAGTGAACAGCGGAGCTCCCAAATGCTCCATTTTCAGTGCTGCATGCAAGCAACTTAGGCACATGTGTGCACGCAAAGGACGCACTCACCGAACTGGTTGTTAAACCAGCAGCATCCCACCACTGTGTACAGCTAAGGCTTTATGGGTACTATGTGGGTTTTTTTCCTCACCCAAAGTAGCAATCTTTCCAGCTCTACCATTAGGCTATGTTTTTATTTTATCAAATGAATATGGGTTGTTTAAAATATGTGTTGCCTCTCAGCGTGAATGTTCCATTTTTTTTTTACTAGACAAGATGGCATCTGTTTCAATAACCTAAGAAACAGCAGGAATTTGCCCAACCACTTTTTATACACCTCAGGTGTTAAAAGACCTTGAAGTAAAAAATACCAATGGAGGTCAAAAGAAAAACGGATAAAGCTGTAATTCCCAGTATCATTTCTAGTCATTTGCAATCCCCATCCAGTTTATGAATGAGTATATTTATATTCCAGATGTGTGCCATTTCAATGAAGAGCAAAATAATGTAGTTATTGGAAGTAATTGGAAGTGAAGAAAAACTGAATTTGTACAAATAAATAAAAATACCACTCCCTTAATTCTCTTTTCAGAGCTTACATAGCACGGTTCATAAATCTAAAGATGTATTAAAGATTAACTACTGATTTTGCAAAATGTTGATCCAGCTTTCTAACATTGGTCAGTTATATTACACTTTACCAAACAAAAATATTGACTGTCAACTGCATAAACCTTCAAAGAGGTGTTTTGATTTGAAGACATTCACTTGAAATCATCCCGTCAAAGTAGAGTCATAATTTGAAGCAAGGATTTACTTCAAAGAAATACATTGAAACAGGTGCTTTCAAAATATTTTGTAAGTCCTTTGAAGTGCCGCACAAATTCAGTGATTTTTCTGTCCCTTCTGGGGTTTTTAAACACAATCTATAAGTTTTACCTTCAGTCCCATTTAGAAAGAATGCAGAGCTGAGCAGTGTGATGAGCACTCTGACTTTGACATGAGTAATCAGCCAATGGGGTTTGCTCCCTTATTAAATATTTTATCAAGCTGGGACTTTATTCAGTTCCTCAGATCTCAAATTCTTTCACGGGTTCAGCCACAGGCTTTAAATTTGTTCTGTTTTGTGCTAATGGGATGCTATATTTCTGTGCTGAATTTGCAAACCGAACTGGGAGATCAAGTTGTATACATTGAGATAATCTAGTCCAGGGGTGTAAACTCAAGGCCTGGGGCCTGGGTGTGGCGGGGGGGGGGTGCTTAGATCTGGCCCAAGGGGTCGTCCTGGAAACAGCAAAGGATTGGTCCACAGTGCAGCTGCCAGCGAAAACGGAGCTTGGGAGGGCCGCACGTGGTCCTCCCAAACTCCATTTTCACTGGCAAGAGGGTTGCAGGAGGCCGTCATAGCCGAAAATGGAGCTCGGGAACCCATTTTCGCTGGCAAAGTGCTCGGGCCACCACTGGTGCCCCAACATGAGTGATGTTGAGATGGCCACACCCACCCTGCCACACCCATGCTGATCCCCCGAGGTCAAACACAACCCTGATGCGACCTTCAATGAAATTGAGTTTGACTCTCTTAGTCTAGTCCAGTGGTTCTCAACCTGTGGGTCAGGACCTCTTTGGGGGATCAAATGACCCTTTCCCAGGGGTCGCCTAAGACCATCCGAAAACACGTATTTTCAATGGTTTTAGGAATACTTTTATGGTTGGGGGTCACCACAACATGAGGAACTGTATTAAAGGGTTGTGGCATTAGGAAGATTGAGACCCACTGGTCTAGTCAATCAACCAGTAATCAACTCTGTTTATTTCTCATTATTCCGAATATCCTGAAAAATCCAAACTGCAAAATTAGGACAGTTTATTTATCTCTTGATAAATTGGTGAATGAGTGCCAGACTAACATTTACAGGGATGGCTCCAAATGTTTACTATAGCAGGTGCAAGTTTATGAGTAGTACCTTTTTCTCTGCCAGTTTTTCACAGCATCTTTCTTTTCGTTGTAATATTGCATCTCATTGTCCCAGCCATTCTGCTGCCTCTGCTAATTAATTAAATAATTAATGGACTCATAATATTGCCAACAAGCCAGAATTCGGATGTCACTAAGTATTAAGTTCATGGCCAATGATCTCTTGGTACCCTGGACAACTCAATGATCAGAGACAGCAAAGCTATACCACACAAGAGCAAACCAGGGATTGTTTCTTCAATGTCAAGTCAACCCTGATATCCCAGAGAAGAAAATGGGGAAAAAATAACTGCTGAAGTTTTTGAAGATTTGTTTTTAAATTAGAGTAAGGGAATGTCTCCAATGGCTTAGCATATTCTCTGGTTGCTGAATAGTTTGGAAGCTGTTGTGTTACCCTTGTTTAATTCTTATTAACTCTGCCTTGAAAGAGAAACAATACAGGGAACTGTTTAAAAATGCATTCCACTGAAATTTTCCAAAAAATTTCAATTGAAAACTGGCAGAATAACTTCAAAACTATTTACCGCCCCCAGCAGCACCCAAAATAAACCACAATATCATAATGACACATGTTACTATGTCATTGTTTTATAATGTCTACATAAGTTGCATGATTTAGGTGATGAAGTCAGCATGCATGTGGCATTATTTACCTCCCCCACAAGTCCTGTAACCATTCCAGCTCTTTTCATTCTCCTCTAGCAAACAGTGAAGCAGCTGGGAGTATTTTGATGCTTTCCAATCATGGCTTATAGAAAATCTTTCTTTATATGAGATCTCAAATGTCAAATTGAATATGTGCCCCAGATCACGCCTCTTTAAACTTCCCATCTGAATAAAATTACATCTGATTTGAACACATCTGATAAAAATCTCTATCATGACATCTGTATATAACTAGAAGTAGTTGAAGATCTACAACATTAATTTGTACAAATACTGTCTACAAGGCTACACCCAACAGTGGCAGTCAATTTATACTGACTGATTTTCAAAAAGCTGATAGGAGAGCCAGGAAATATTACAACCGTAGAGCAAAAAATGATATTGAAAAAAAATGATGACACATGATAATAGCAAACTGCTTTCATATTACCATACTACATGGAAAATTACATGAATAGGTCCATAAAATCACCATTGAATACAGCTTGAGGATGTTCTTAACTTAACACCTGGAATATATCTAAAATATTTAATAAGTAGTTTTGGATAACACGACTAGCATTGTCTACATATAATGTGAACATTAATTCCCTTCTACTATCCTGCATGTGTCTCTAATGATAGATGCAGATTTTTTAAAGACTTCTCGTGTTCGCAGTCTGCAGTGCTAACTAGTTTAAAATTTAAACTACTACTAGTAAAATACTAGTATGAATTGTTCACAACTTCTGTCCAGAGATAAAAAAAATAACAAAACTAAAACTCTGTGCAATTTTGGTTTCGTTTAGATTTGTTCCTTTAGTAAGAAAGAATATAATCATAGACATGCAACATCATAACCATTATTGAAGGCAAGTCACGTGAGCCAGCTAAATTAAAAGTTAGGCATATACACACTATTTATTTTCCAAATTGGCTTGATAACACCAATAACAGTAAACTAAATGGAACAGCAAGGCAACTTAAGATGATATACAATAGAAATAACAAATGTTTTGTAGCACAACCTATGTCCAGAGGGTTTCAGCAGGTTCAGACCAATTCTGGAGAACTGGTAGAGGAAATTTTGAGTAGTTCAGAGAACCGGTAGTAAAAATTTTGACTGGCCCCGCCTCCCATCTATTCTCTGTCTCCCAAGTCCCAGCTGATTAGGAAGAAATGGGGATTTTGCAGTAACCTTCCCTTGCTATGCCCACCAAGCCATGCCCACCAAGCCATGTCATGCCCACCAAGCCATAGTCACAGAACCGGAAGTAAAAACAATTTGAAATCCACCACTGACTATGTCTATTTAAAAGTAAGGCTTGTTGAATTCGATGAGCAGTTATACTCACTTTTAAACATGAGCCGATATTAACACTAGCAAAGAGTTCTGGAGACTGTATTCTTCAGAAGTAGCATAACTACAAAAAAAGGTATTATAATTGTAAGAAAATCTATATTGTTCAGGCTTTTCCAGTTGGCGCACATTGGCAATTTTGGAATACAGTGCCTGTCACTTGAGGCCTGAATGATAATTGGCACTAAGAATAAAGAAAGTTGTAGGCCAACATATTTGAAAAACACCTGCTTGGAGAAGATTGCTATACATTTAAAGACACCAGAAACATCCATGATGGTTGTTGGACATTGTGGGAGAAGCCAATAATGTTGGCAGTATGCAGCACAACTTCTACAATCCCAGTTCTGGATGAGCAAAAGCAGATATGCGCTATACATATTTTGTGATTTGGAAATACTGTACATAGAGGGTGAAGTCTTGAAATCTCACAACTGCTACAACTCTCTCACTGAATGGCTAGTAGCTGCATCACATCCCACAGAAACACTACACCACAGCAAACCTGTCAATGTTATTAATTTAGGAAATAATTAGCCCCTATGAAGTCTTTTCATGGCATTTCACCAGATGGCCAAGGAAGGCAGTCAGCTAAAATCAAGCTGGTTCAGCACCAAAGGAAATGTCAAATAGTTACAATTTGTGCTGTCCTGTGTAAGACAAGTAACATGAATCTTAAATGTGCTGCATTGGCTCCCAGATAACAAGATCCTTAACTATTTTACTTTTGTTTTCCATCTCAGTTTTAACTCATGCTGTACTTTTTCCACATCAGGCAATCTATAAAATTGTTGGCCCATGACATTCAGATGTCCAATGATGTCTTCATGTTCCATAACATATGAAGAAACAGAACACAATCAAGAAATTGGTATGCAGCAAACTCACAGCTGAATGAATGAATTCTTTACATATCTATGGTTATTAAGCAATGTGATCTCTGACAAATCTTCACCACCACCCCAACTTTTGATTCTCCATTATGATTTAGCTTCCATTTCTTACATACTGTGTAGAATATAAGTAGATCTTTACTTGGTTTGTCTAAGGCTGGTCTATGTTGGTTTATGACTGAGGAGTCATTGAAACTCTCCCTTTTAATTCAATGTACCTGACAGGGTTGTTGAGGTTACTGCAAAATCCCTGTTTCCTCCCGATCAGCTGGGACTCAGGAGGCAGAGAATAAATGGGGGTGGGGCCAGTCAGAGGTAGTATTTACCGGTTCTCCGAACTACTCAAAATTTCCGCTACTGGTTCTCCAGAACTGGTCAGAACCTTCTGAAACCTGCTGAAATCCACCTCTGCTATGAACACGTGCCCTCTCTGTGGGCACATGCACCATCACCAGCTGCTCACACATCCGTGCCACCCAGCTGGTCTTCGCAAGCACTGTAGCGCTGGAAAATGGCCCGAAAAACAGCCTGGAAACAGCCAAAAACAGCCAAACAGGCATGCGCGTGCTGGCCAACTGCTCTTCAGGTTTTCAGTGCTCGCCACATGCACATGCACACACGTGCACAGATCTTCCAGTTTGGGCACTTGATACAAAATGTTTCACCATCACAGATCTCTACTGTTTGGTGGTGAGCAAACAGTAAACAATATAGTAAACAACATGGTGGTGCATGCTTCAAAGATGGATTGAAAAAAATGTTTCAGATTTAAGGGTGATACCAATGCAACACCCTTTTGGTGTTCATTAAATTAACCTAACTTTTCTTAGGTTTCCATGGAACTCTTTTTAAAAAGTTATAACTACTTTAAGATCCATTTGAGAATAAACACATTCCAAAGACATGTTCTCAACTATTTTTTAAGTGTGCATAACCGTAACTAATAACTCCTTTTATCAAACTCATACTCCTCCCACAAAGAATATAAATGACTTACAGCACAGCATTGTAAGCTTAAGGTAGCTTATGAGGTTTGGCTTTATTTCAGGTTCAACAAGGGTGTTGTTAATATTTTTGCAAGAATTGTATAACTGTATTAATCAATCAGGAATATGATTGTAATAAAACATACATTCTGCTACCTCATATAATCAATGGAACTACATACAAATTCCACCACAGGCAGAATGGAATCAACTAGGAAAAACATCTACATTCTCATTTTTTTTTTAAAAAAAAAACTTTTCTAGGGATAACAATCCATCACAAGACATTCCTGTTTTGGCAAAAAACCAAAAACTATTCAACCCTTTAATTAGCCTAGTGACAAAAAAGGAGGGAAAAAAATCAGTCCTACTTTAAATGTGCATACTTTTTTTTTTTTTTTTTTGCAAACAGTTGGTGAATTTTTACACTTGTCGTTTATCACTCCTAACTTGGAAAGGCAGTGAGAAAAAACACCACTCCAGTCAATTGGTTTCACACATTAAAAATCTTAAATAGCTTTCGAGGTATATTACTATTCTGAATGACCCCATGGAAATTATGGAAATTAGCATGTTACAGCTGACAGTCAGGATTATTGTGGCAATGCTATTTCCCGCTAATTAATTTCCGTGAACTGAAATAGAAAGATTTTGAAAATATTATGACTGTCACCTGAAGGACAGTTATGAGAAGAGCTCATACCAGTCAATCAGATAGTTACCTCAATTCAATTATGCACAACTTAATCTTGCAGCCTTCTATCATTTAAAATAATGAATAATGTCCTCTCTCAGCACCAGACCTCAACCTGCTTATATATAAACAATGATACATTCATTACTTGCTATCCATTATTTGCCCTAATAACACCTAAAATAATTGAACTGAAGTATAAAGAAGCCCATTTGGGCCAATAAATCTAACTCTGTGCTAAGCAAAGGAATCTAAATAAAGTCTTCATTAGAAAAGGCTTTTAACTTCAACACATCTAAAACAAGAGAACCCTCAACTCTGTAGGTAGTGCGCTCCGTTGTCAACCTTTTACTGTTTCTTCCTTTTCACTCAGATTCTACTTCCTTAATTGTCTCAAAGGTACTGTTTCAAAAGGCAACTGGACTTTCTTTGTTTTCCCTTGAAGACATTTTGCTTCTTAGTTCTGAACAGAAGAAGCTTCTTAGATAAGAAGAACAACCCTGGGCTCCAGTATGTGTTCAAAAGCTTGGAAGACTAAACCTCTGGGCCCAGTGACCAACCCAAATTGGGTCCTGTAACTGTCAGCTTTGGAAGCCATATTAGGCTTCCATGCTACAACCTTGGGAAATAGGAGGGAGGATTTTTCTGGAACACTGACAGTAACATTATCCTGGGACATGTATATTCACCCTCATTCGGTACTATAACTTTCTGTGATCTTGACAATGTACCTCTATTGATTCATTTCTGGAAACCCAAGCAGTTGTCTGACAGAAAACTGGATAGTTTCCTTACTCTTGAACTGAAGTCCTACTATTTGTCACTAGCTGAGACAGACTTCTGTAACTATTCGAAATCCCCGATAATGTTTCAAACAAAAGAAAACCCCCAAACCTCTTTTATTAGGCAGTGTTGCCTTGAATTGAAAATTGCAGTATGAAAATTATTTCTTTCATTTGTACTTGAGTAAAGCAATTAACTATGCAGCAGAAAAGAACTATTTTATTTGAAAGCCAAGTGTGTATTATATCAATATCCACAATCACCAGAAATGATTGACCAAAAATAAATGTAAAAATGATCTACTAGTGTGATCATTTTTTTACTTCAAAATTTGCTCATTGATATATTGCCTGTCTTTTGGCTATTATTTTAAAAACTGAACTTTGAAATAAGTACCTCTACAGTATATAGAGATGATTAAATTAGAGCTGATCTTTCATATTGTTAAATCCTGTTTGAGAGAATAGAATAGAATAGAATAGAATAGAATAGAATAGAATAGAATAGAATAGAATAGAATAGAATAGAATAGAATAGAATAGAATAGAATAGAATTCTTTATTGGCCAAGTGGGATTGGACACACAAGGAATTTGTCTTTGGTGCATATGCTCTCAGTATACATAAAAAGACAAGATACATTCATCAAGAATCATAAGGTATAGCATTTAATGATAGTCATAGGGTACAAATAAGAAATCAGGAGGTATCTTTGTTGAAATACATGCTTTTGAAAATGTACTACTAGAAAAACTAAAATTTGTTTATGAAAATAGATGGCCCCTGTATTTCCAGTTGTCAGTGGAAAGTAATAATTCCTCTAGAGCAAATTAACATTGCACAATGCCATAATTGCAAAACTCAATTGCTCAAAAAGGAAAGAGCTGGCACTTGTCCTCCCATTTCTCCTCTACTGGTAAAATTTTATAGAAGTCCTCTATTCAAAGACCTCCTTCAAAAAGACAACAGACTGAATTGCATAGAACCCACTTGGATATAATTTATCCTCCCAGATTTCCATTCAAACAATAGCTATTTTTGAATACATACAATTTGGTGTATGCAAATAGTATCCAAGTCTATTTCCTCTTTGGGTCTCAGGTTTGGCTATGCATAATTGATAACCTTAACATGGTTATAGTTTATTTTATATAGTATATCAGTAGTTCCTATCAACGTATTTGATACATAGAAGAAAACTAGGAATGTATTGCTAGCTTGATAGATTCTTGCATGCATGTTTTGGTTTGAAATGAAGACTGAAGCTCAGTTTGACAAGGAAACCCAGCAGGAACTTTTTCAGTCATTACAGATAGATTACTACCTACTATTATTGCCCTCAAGAGCCGGTTAATGTAGTTGTTAAAGCACTGGGCCAAAAAATCAGGAGACCATGAATTTTAGTCCTGCCTTAGGCACAAAGCCAATTGGGTGACTTTGGGCAATCATTCTCGCTCAGCCTTAGGAAGAAGGCAATTGGCAACCCACTTCCAAAAATAAAATTGTTGTTGCCAGGAGTCAATACTTTTTTTCTTGAAGAAAAAAGAAAGGAGCCGCTGATACAGTTCTACAGAGGAATTATTGAGTCTGTCATCTGCACCTCTATAACTGTCTGGCTTGGTTCTGCAACCCAATAAGACAGACACCGACTTCAGAGGATAATTAGAATTGCAGTAAAAACAATTACTACCAACCTGTCTTCCATTGAGGACCTGTATACTGCATGAGTCAAAAAGAGGGCTGTGAAAATATTTATAGATCCCTCATATCCTGGATATAAAGTTTCAACTCCTACCCTCAAAATGACACTATAGAGCACTGCACATCAGAACGACTAGACACAAGAACAGTTTTTTCCCAAACGCCATCACTGCTAAACAAATAATTCCCTCAACATTGTCAAACTATTTTCTAAGTCTGCACTACTATTAATCTTCTCATCGTTCGCACCACCCATCTCCTACCATTGTATGACTGTAACTTTGTTGCTTGTATCATTACAATTTATATTGATATTGTTTCTTGATTGCTAAGTTGTACCCTATGACTATCACTAAGTGTTTATGATTCTTGATGAACGTATCTTTTATGCACACTGAAGGCATATGCACCAAGACAAATTCCTTGTGTGTCCAATCACACTTGGCCAATAAAAAATTCTATTCTATTCTATTCTATTCTATTCTATTCTATTCTATTCTATTCTATTCTGAGATCCAAAGACACTCCTCTGCAGAACCTTGCAAAATTACGAAGACCTTTAAACAGCTCAGCTGTCTAAAATAAAAAGAACAGGTATAAAAGAGATAATTTGATGTCTTATTAAACTCAGGTATCTCCTCCTACTATCTGGAAAACTAAGGCTTTGAAAAACCAGGATTGCAAGTAAAAGAATACATAAATATTGAAAAAGATTCTTACTAACACCTAAATACAATTATTGGTGTTTTTCTCTGACAAAAGCATTCTATTCAGAATGCCCCTGTGGCAGAGAGCAGAGAAGACAATATTTCTCCATCATTCTAGAGGATCCCACAAACTCCCAAAGCAGTTATTGGAAAAATAGGTATTTAGGGGGAAATTAGTGAAGGAAGAAACTTTACTCTGCCAACAGAAAAGCTGCATGGATTGAAGAAGCCTTTTTTTAGCAGAAAGAATGTACTAAATCCAAGCCATGGACTTTCGACCCAACAATCAATAAAGATATTTTTAAGACTGCATACTCTATGGTCTTCCTTCTCTAGTTTTAGACAGCTAGTAGGTTAAGTATGAAGTATGGAGTTTCTAATTTCCTACTAACATTTTCTCTCCTAAATCAACAAATTTAGAGTTGGATACGAGTGACGCAATTGAAATGGGAAGGCATTGTTTCTCACATTTCCTCTGTAACTTCATTTTTCTGCTTAAACACAGGTTATCAAACACCTGGATTTTGGTATGGGGGTAAGAATGGACCTCTGAAGATATAATTATAGCCCAAAATTGATCTGCTGAGATGAAGGACCACTCAGATTGCTGCGCATGAACCTCCATTCCAGTACTATAATAAGCCTGAACTAAATTCCACTCCAACCTGTAGCTCTGCAAATAAAAAGATTTTCAGGGAATCACGGTTTCATTATTAGGGCAGACATGACAGTCAATCAGGGCTGGGGGGAAGGGATGTCAATTAGATAGCAGCGGAGCAGGTGTTTTGGAGTAGACATGGGCACATGCACGATATCTGTCAGCCATTCTTTCAATCAAACATTTCCCAGGATAAAATGCAGTTATTTTAAGATGTTAATCACAGGTTGTGCTTCCATAAGCTCTGCTGCACTTTTTTTTTTCTTCAAATCCAAAGTGCTGCACAGCCCAGTTAATTAGCATGTGGATATATTCAAAGGAGTGATATAATGTGGCAGTTTCCCTCATCCTAACCAGCTTGGAAAGAGAGAGGAGACCTTCAAATGCTACACCCACATTAGGTTTTATTACGAAAGTCAATAAATCTTAAACCGAGATCTTATTTTGTGAAAGGTCTTCAAAATATCTTGGTCTGGGGAGTCATTTCATCCTACCCAACTTCAGACAAGTGCACTAAGACTCCCATTCACAGAGAAAAAAGAGGGGCATTTTTCCCCAAAACAATTTATCTTTTAACATGGAATGGTTGCCTCAGTTTCCTAATTATATATACAGGCATAAAATTTAATCTGCTGTTAGTGAGGTTTCAGCTTCCATTTTAGAAAATAACACATAGCACCATATAATACCTGTGAGATTGTTTTGCATCAATAGCATGTATATAAATAGGCCATTCATGCACAATTGTATGTCCTTTAAAGGATTAAGCTAAAAATGTATCCCTATTCACATTAAAATGCATATTAGACATTATTTCCTTCCAACAGTCATGTGCCCAGAACATAAATAAACATTTCTCAATTTAAGAGGTTGGCTAATTGGTTAGGAGTTAGATATTGAACCATCTGGAAGAAAAATTAGCTTAACTTCCAAATATTTTATTCCTGGTATGGTTATATACAGACTTATTTCATGATTATCTATACAGCCGTGCGCACACATACACACACAAGTGTATGCAAGGAAGATACACATATATGTGCTCATTCTGAAAGAAGAATTTTCACATGCAACACACTTCCATTTTTTTTCCTCCTCAGTGACAGGTGGCTTGCATTCAGTTAAATAGAATAGTGGCCCTTCAGTATTTTCTTTAGATAGCAATTATTATTGTATTCGTAGACCTAACATCTTTTGCAGTTTTGGTAAGATAGTGATTCCCCGAAGCACTGTAGAATTTAAGACAGTATAAAGGCTCACCAGGGAAATATTAGGCTTAATTAGAAACAGTCAGCTTTGACTGGGATCTCATTTATATCAGGGAATATCAAGAACAACTTAACTGCTATCATTAGATCCACAACTTTACCTGAGTAACTGAATGCAGCATCTTAATCCTGCTTATCTAAATGACTTAGGGGAAGATTTTTTTCCCCCTGAATAATTCATTCCAGTTTATTCACAACAGTTATTACTAGTCACTAAAACACTGCTTAATTGGTTTCTTGGCTTATAATGCCTCTGTTTTATTGTAAATAGGGCACACATAATTTGTAGCACAGTCCGGTGCATATTTATTCAGAAGCCTTTTGAGACAAGTGGAAGTTAACCCTAAGTTAGCATTTTAAGGATGAATTTCTATTTTATTATTAGTTGGCCCAGATGTTTAAGATTTCATGCTAATTTTATTTTCCACTGGCAAAGAAAGCTTTTCACAACCCATCCTCAGTTTGTCTCCTTGCACTAGTCTCTTTGCACTAATCTACTCAATCAGCAAATCATAAATAATAGTGTCCCACATGTGCTACACCCTCCCTTTCTCATCTTATTGATTTCTTTAGTGATTAATTCACAATTTTTATATGCCTCCCTAATCTTGCATGATGCTAAAACAGTGAAGAACAAAAAGTGGCAGCATAGCATATATTATACAGAGGTGGGTTCCAGCAGGTTCTGACCACTTCTGGAGAACCCATAGTGGAAATTTTGCATAGTTTGGAGAACTGGTAGTAAAAATTCTGACTGACCCTGCCCCCATCTATTCTCTGCCTCCCAAGTCCCAGCTGATCGGGAGGAAATGGGGATTTTGCAGTAACCTTCCCCTGGATTGGGGAGGGAATGGAGATTTTACAGTATCCTTCTCCTGCCACATCCACCAAGCCACGCCCCCAAGCCATGCCATGCCCACCAAGAATCGGTAGTAAAAAAATTTGAAACCCACCACTGATATTATACATGGTATAACAATTCCTTTGGCCATTAATTGAAGCTAACACAATGATCATCCACGATCACCCAGAATAATTTCCAGAAATATTACAAAACTAATTTCCTTTTTTTTTCTAATTTTAGGAAAATCTGAATAGCATACAGTATACATTATTTCATTAGTTCTTTTGCTAGTAGTGTGTTCATTTTGACAATTTACGGGCCACACACAAACTAGCCTTCTGTGGCCCACAGAATCACAGTAATACTTTCTCTGTTCCTCCTCTTGTGTGTGGGTAGTGGAAATAGGACATTATTTCCAAAACTTGATCAAGATAAGGAAAACCATCCCCGCCTCCAATATGCAGACTTGGGTTTTTTGCTTTCCTGTTACTAATAACAGCAAGAACACAGAACGGTTCTGTTGGTAGTCCTTGACTTATGGCCAGTCGCTTAACAACTATTCAAAGTTATAATGGACCTATCCCTTTGGGTACAGTTCCAAAGTTCCAATGGTTGCCCCCCCTCTCTAAAGACACATAACTGAATGTCAAGCATTGGCTAGCTAGCCCACATTTATGGCTGTCCGTAGCATCCTGCTGTAATGTAACCACATTTTACTACTTTTTGCTGAAAATCAGCATTTATTTTTGGTTTTTGGCAAAACTGGCCCATAGCAAACAGTAGGTTTGCTTTATGACTGTGGCATTCACTTTAAACTCTGCAAAAAAAGGTCATAAGATCAGATTGGTCATAAGGGTGACCTGCTTTTACAAGCATTATGGGCAGGCTCCATGACAGTTGTACATTGAAAACTATCTGTAATGAGCTAGAAAATGTTAGTGATCACCAGCCATGCTGGCTGATAGATTCTCCTCTTTCAAAACTCCCTCCCTAATGACATGAAGATGTATTTATTGGTATCTCTGAGTATGTGTATACATGTGTGTGTCTCTGCACATTTGCATCCCCCAGCAATACTACATATTGTTTCATGTTTGTTTATTTATTTATTTATTTATTATATTTCTATACCACCTTTCTCCCGCAGGACTCAAGGCAGTGTACAGTCAAGAAAAAATAAAAGATACATAAACATTATGAAATTGATAATTAAAATTATAACATGGTTTAGCCTAAATTAAATAAAACCCAGAATTAGATAATATTTTAATCATTCCCAGTTAACATGTTTAGCCCCGCCTGATTGAACATCAGGGTCTTGAGGGCACAGCGGAAAGCACGGAGATTAGGGATGTTTCGTATATCAGGGGGCAGTTCATTCCAAAGGATTGGAGCCCTTACAGAGAAGGCCCTCCCCTGGGAGCTGCCAGTTGGCATAATTTGACTGACGGTACCCTAAGTAGTCCCTCCCTGTGAGAATGAACTGGTCAGTGGGAGGCTATTGGTGGCAAAAGATGGTCTCGTAAGTACCCAGGTCCTAAGCCATGGAGCGCTTTAAAGGTGATAACTAACATGTTGTTCTTAAGCGTGTCATTCACCCTTGTTATTACAGCACTACATTTTTATTTGGATCAATTCCAAATAAACAAACAAATTCTTGAAAGACATTCTTGTCCAATGAACTAGTGGTGCAGTGGCCTAGAGGTGGAGCTCTCTCCTCACAATCAGGAGGGCTGTGAGTTCGATCCTAGGTAGAGGCAGGTATTTCTCTCTCTCTGGGCACACTGAGAATTTATCTGCTGAAAAAAACTCTGCATTAGCGACAAGAAGGGCATCCAGCCAATAAACACTGAACTCCATTCAATTGCCCAGACTCCGCCCCATAAGGGATTATGGGGTGGTTAAAAGTGGGTGATGATTCTTGTCCAACGAACTGTTGTCCCATAAAACTGTTTCATTCAGTTTGGTCCTGGAGAACTGCAATTTAAATGAAACTTTGCATATCCAGAGAATATGGAATGCAACATTTCCAACAACTTTGCAGTGAGATAACCTGGGAAGATAATAACAATGCAATGCTGCTAGAATTTATAATAGAAAACCAATTAAATTTAGTCCAGGTAAAAGTTATATCCTCAAGCAATCACAGCACATTCTTCCTGCCTCTCCTTTAAGATAGTTTTCACAGCACAGACGCTCCCTGCAGGAAATGATGATTGTCCAAAATAAGCAAGACAGCAGGGTTTCGCTTCTCAACTCAAGGTATTCATTTCCTTGGCTTCTATCTTCCATTGCCAATAATACACCTGACAACCCATCTCCCTTCTATGCTCTTCTTCTATTCCATTATTCTTTGTTCATTGAAATAGTCCTTCTTTTAAACAGATGTAGATACAGCATATGTCACCATTCCAAGCAAGGTGTCATATCAGACCATTCCAGCCTATCATTTCCCCTTTGTCTTCTCTATAAAAACAAACAAACAAACAAACAAACAAACAAACAAACAAACATGCATACCGTACATGCAGATGTACACATCTCTCATTCTCTTCCCTTTTGGCATAAGAATGCTGGATAAAACGTGGGAACTAAGCCAAGGTAAAGAAATTAAAAACATTCAATTTAAAAAAAAAGAGAGAGAAACTAAATCTTGTTTGCAAAAACTCTGTTTATTATATCTTTCCATATCTATCTATCCATACAAAACACCCTAACTCCCACCACATGCATATTGCACTTCATACATTGCCTTTTACTTTTAAGTATCCCATATCTGTCTCTCTCCTTTTTCCAGAATCTTCCATCCTAACCTTTATTTTCTTGGTAATCCCTTTTCTATCAACCCATTTGCTCTTCCTTCAAATATTTTTGTCTGCCTCTGGTCAATCTGTTTCTCCGTTTAAAGAAATATCTTTTAAACAATGATCCAATAGGGTTGTTGTCTAGCCCTTTTCTCAAAGCCAGTAGCACTGTGAATAAATAGGTCACTCATAACCCTGGATGGTCATCTCTCAATTGGACTACTGCAACATGCTCTATGTAGGGTTACCCCTGAAAAGTATCCAGAAGTTTCAACTGGTGCAGAATGCAGCCTCATGAGCCATACTGGGAGCCCAAAAGAAAGGCATATATAACACCTCTGCTCCATGAACTGCACTGGGTGCCACTTTGCATCTGGGTCCAATCATCACCAAATGTTCTGGGACCTAGGCTCCCTTAAAAAGCAGGAAGCAGAGTCTTGGTCCCGAGAAAACCTCTTTTATTTACACGACTGTGAATTCCTTTCATTCACAGTCAGCAAGGTCTGCCCAAACAGTTTTTCAAAGGAATATTTATCAACACAGACCTTATCTTGCTTGGAAAGCTGCCAGTTTCCAAACACAGCACAAGGCAAAACTTGACACAGAGTTTCTGAGAGTCATGGAATGAACAAATTGTTTCCTGCAAAAGCTCACTCCCCGTTTGTTCCTCTTTTTTTTCCTATGGGAGGGGCCAATCACCTCCAAGGTGTGGCTTTACTCCCAAGTCGACCCTGCTTTCGTAGTTGTTCTTGTCTTCTGGGAGCTCTGCGCATGCGCACACTGGGAACAGGGTCCAGCTGTTCCTCTGCCTCACTGCTGTCTAGCTCCCTCTCTGCCGCTGACACAGAGTCCTTGTCCAAGCTTTCCTCAGACTCCAGGCCTAGCCCATGTTCCTCCACAACCTCCTCACTGTCCAACTCTGCTGCCAGCTCCACTGGCCACCGGTGGACCACAACAACACCAATAAAGACCTACATGACATAGTTTACTTACTCCAGCTTTGCAACATCCCAGTAGACCATCCCACTTGGTCAGGAAGGGCAGGCATGCTACAGACTCCATTAGTCAGAAAATTTCAACTGGTGGGGTTGAGGAAGAGAGCCTTTTCTTCTGCTGGCCCTGAGTTGTGAGATATCCTGCCCTCAGAAGTGAGGGAAAACCCCAAACTCTTGATCTTCTGCAAAGAAGTAAAACTTGGCTCTGTAGCCTTGCATGGTGGACACAGGGACTCCACACAACCACGGGGTTGATTGGCCTCATGAGAAACCTCCCTCTGTCTTTATGAATAATTGCTAACCTCCCCTCTTGGAATTTTCCATCTTTTGTAATTTTATAATACTGTTTTATATTTTTTAAAAAGGTTTTCATCTTATTTTTTTCTGTTTTTAATGCTAAATTTTATTGAATGAATTGTACATTGCCCAGATGTACAGAAGTGTGAGATATACATACATACATTTGTACATACGTACGTACATACTTACATATGTAAAACAAGAAGATATTTTACTTCTTAAAACTACAATAGCAAGAATGAAATGAATAGATTGTAACAAAATAAAGATGCAGGAAAATACAATTTCCATCAATTCCTTATGCAAGACATATTGCATACTGGACTTGTCATGTATGTGTATAATATGTATGTATGAATGGGGTGTTTGGTGAAATCAGACTGTTTCCTAATTAAGCTGAAAATTACAGAATTAGATCTAACCTTAATTCTACTTAGAGATGATACTCCTAAATCAGGAGATTGTGGTTTTACTACAGCATTCTAATTATCATAGGGTGTACCAGGCCTTAATAGAAAGAGAAAATTATTATACGCATGGGGAGTAATAATCATAATTTGTTTAATATTTAATTGCATTTAAATTGAATTTAGCTTGGATAGATTGCAAATGACTTCTTTGTCCCTTTGTCTCACCAAAAAAAAAAATTAACTGGAAAAGCTAGCTAACGTTACCTGAACAAAACACTGGGAATTGTGAAAATGCTGTGCAATTTTTGCCAGATGTCCTTCAGCAGACTCAGATAACAACTTTTCCTATCTACTAGGCTAAAGACAAATCCTATTTAAAGGTGGTTTTAACTGAGTTGACATTTGCCTTATGGATTTGCTGAAAGAAATTAAATTTCCTCTTCAATATTTTTGTTGGCATCAGATAGCTGAAATTTTAAGATTCCAGGCATTTGCTACTGTCCATCATAACCTCAATAACCTTGAAGATATCACTTGGGATTGAACGGCCTGACATCTGAAGTAATCAGATGGAGAATTTCCCATCTTCACCAATATATATAGATATATGGGACATATACACACACACACATACATACATACATGGTATGCTTACTTGGTAGACGTAAGCTCTCCATGTCCGATGAATGACAAATTTATAACCATGAGCCAATGAACTATCACATTCTTTGCCACAAACAAATAAACAAGCTTTGACTGCTCAGTTTCATTGGGATGGTTATTCTCTCTGGCAGAAGATCCAAATCACATTATATTTTTTGCAATAGACACAAAAAGATCTATCTTTTCCCCATTATGCCCAGCATAATGAGTAACACGTATGGAAGTTTGCATCAGAGCATCATTACAATTAAGTGTTAAGCTCCATACAGTTCCATGACATTTTTTTAGATTCAAGCTGTTAAAGATGGTTATTTGGAAATCTGAAGTGACGTTTCATCATTTATGCCAGTAACCCTCAGCAACCTCAATATTTTGTATCAGCACTTGAGTCAGGAGAGGATGATATGAGGATGTGCAGGTGAGCTGGATGAAGGCAAACCAGCTGAGTCTCAATGCTGTTCATTTGGAAGCATTCTTAACTGATTGCCTCTTATCTATGAATTATGACAACTGGACGGATTTGCAATTCCCCTTCCAGGTTTAAAATCTGCAGTTCTCCCTATTGTCATTGCAGCCAATGAAGACACAAATAGCCTCTACATAGCAAGCTGTGCATTTCCCCAGCTCCTAGCGGTTTATTGACTATAGCTTTCCTGGTCAGAGTTCATTTAGCTAGAAAATTCAATCACTGCATGCATTGTCCATAAGGCTGTTCTTGGAAGATGGATCCAATGTAAATATAGAAGACACAACAACTATATCGCCACACTAGGCTGTCTACCACAAACATTTTAATCTCACACTGAAAATATTCCACCGGCTGCCAGGGTTGGGCTTTTTAATTTTCAATTTTGCCTTTATTATTTTTATAAATAAGGCAAGGTTGTGGATATACTAATATGTGGATGTATTTCATCTTCTATTTCCCCACAACAGCAATCTTGTAGGTGAGCTGGGCTGAGAGAGAATCTATGGTCCAAGGTCATCCACCTCCTTTCTTGCATAGGACTAGAACTCACAGTCTCCGTTTTCTAGCCCGGTGCCTTAACCATTAGATCACATTTATGCACAACTCAATAGAGACAATTAAAAAATGCTAAGAAGGAAAAAAAAGAGAGACAACAAAATACATCCTCTGCAGCAGCCAACACACAAATAAGCAGGGATTAACACCAAACAATCAAGCAGAAAACAATACCCTAACCAAGGAACTACTAAGGAGATACCATACCCCGCCAATACTGGCAGGGCAAGTTAATGCATATGAACAAACCCCACACTCACTTGCATTGATGATGGTATCCAGTTGGTAAATAAAATGTCTGAAAGCAAACCAACAAGCTCAGAGAGCACCAACATTCCACAAAATGCCTCTATCACTTTTTTAAAAAAAATTAAATTTATATGCCGCCCTTCTCCAGAGACTCAGGGCGACTTACAATGCATTAAGCAATAACCTTCATACTTTTGTATATACCTGCTTAGTAGGGTTTTCACACATACCCCAAGCGGTGTTCTTTTTTATACAAAGTCAGCTTATTGCTCCCATAATCTCGGTCCTCATTTTACCTACCTCGAAAGGATGGAAGGCTGAGTCAACCTTGAGCCTGGTGAGATTCGAACTTGCAGTACTTGCAGGCAGCTGGTGTCACTTTAGCACTACTTAAGCTGCTGCGCCACCAAGGCTCTTTTTCTTCAAAGTCATTAAATACATTTAAATTTTACTATGCACATTTTAATTCAGAAAATACAGGTAATCCTCAATTTATGACCACAATCCAGTCCAAAGTTCCTGTTGCTAAGTGAAACATTTGTTAAATTAGTTTTTTGTCCCATTTTACAATGTTTCTTGCCACAGTTGTTGAGTAAATCAACACAGCTGTTAAGTTAGTAGCATGGTTGTTAAGAGAATCTGGCTTATCCATTGACTTTGCTTGTCAGAAGGTCACAAAAAGGGACGACATGACCCTGGAATGCTGCAACCGTCATATATATGAGTCAGTTACCAAGCCTCTGAATTTTGATCATGTGACCATGGGGATGCTGCAAGGGTCCTAAGTGTGACAAATGGCCATAAGTCATTTTTTTTCAGTGCCATTGTAACTTTGAACGGTCACTAAATCAACTGTTGTAAATTGAGGACTACCTGTAATTAACAAATTAAAACAGTCCAACTAATTACTGGCCTGCACAGGAAAGATATAGAATTCACAAGGTCAAAGGAGCCTTTAAAATCAAAGCTGATTACAAACATTATAAAATGCCTAGCAGCTGAACAGAGGCTATGATATATAACTGGTAAAGAAGGGATCTTTCTTCGTTGATACGGCGCTTGGTGTGCTAGTATCTTGGAACATATTGGTTTGTTTAATATATATTGCGAGTGAGTGAGTGAGTGAGTGAGTGAGTGAATGCTTCATATTCAAAGATTAAAAGAGATTTTTAACACTGTGTAGGGAGAGCAAAAAAAAAAAAATTCAAGATGGTACCTATGAACCCCCAAACTAAACAGACCAGGTTGCAATTGCTAATTGTGAATGCCATCGTGACTTTTTTGCCCGTTTGTCTCTCTCTCTCTCTCTCTCTCTCTCTCTCTCTCTCTCTCACACACACACACACACACACACACACACACACACACAAACAGACATACACACAGATGCAGGGGTGAAATCCAGCAGGTTCCGACAGGTTCTGGAGAACCGGTAACAGAAATTTTGAGTAGTTCGGAGAACCAGCAAATACCACCTCTGGCTGGCCACAGAGTGGGGTGGAAATGGAGATTTTGCAGTATCCTTCCCCTGGAGTGGGGAGGGAATGGAGGTTTTGCAGTATCCTTCCGGTGCCACAGTGGTGGGTTCCTCCCGGTTTGGCCCAGTTCTCTCGAGCAGGTAGCGGTGACGATATGACATCACCGAACCAGTTCTGCCCCCCCTGCCCTCTGCACCCACCCCCCACTCCCAGCGCCCCCCCCACCCACCCCACGTTATTCTTACCTTTTATTTGGCCCCACCCCCAATCTATTGCTGCCTCCTGAGTCCCAGCTGACGGCTAGAGGAAAAAAAACTGCTTAAACTCTTGCCGCAAAGGGCCGCCCTACAGCTGATCAGTGTTAAAAGAAAACAAATGGGTAGACCAGTGCCTGCAAAAATAAATGAGTAGATCAGTGCCTGCAAAAAATAAATGGGTAGATTGGTACAGCTCTGCAAGCAGTTAAAACCCTGGTAGACCAGTACCTCTGCTAAATCCTAAGTAATTGTCACATGACCATCAAGCCATGCCCACAAAATAAGCCGTGCCCACAGAACCAGTAGTAAAAAAAATTAAAACCCACCCCTGCCCTGCCACGCCCACCAAGCCACGTCCACAGAACTGGTAGTAAAAAAAAATAGATTTCACCACTGCACAAATGCCCCTATAGCCAATCGTTCTGTTGTTCCCGTAGTTGCCCTTTGTATCTCTGTACTTTTTCTGTTCCCCTTAGGATGGATATATTAAAAGATTATCTTTTTTTAAAAAAAAATAAAATTATGGAGTAAAATGAATAAAGCCAGAACAAAAGAAACTTGTACAATCTGAATAACTGCTGAGGGCTTAGAGTAGCACTAGCTGAGATAAATACAACTTATAATACCTCTGCCTGAAGCCATATGATGGCAAAGAAAATAAAAAATCTTAACAAAAATAGACTTTAAGGGATTAAGATCATTTCTGACCGGTTGCTGTGATAAAACATATTTTAGTATTTGAATGTCTTTCAGTCTAGAAAGCTGTCATTTCAGTCTACAAAGTTGTCACTTCACTACAAAGTTGTTTTGGAAATTTCTCATCTAGTTACCAAAGCTAAATTACGGCATAAGCTATTAATGTATCAGCACATATATTACCTTAAATTATTTTAGCTAATTTTTAGGAAATGCTTTCTAAACACTATTAATCAATAATCAGAATAGAGCTAGAAGTGACATTGAGGGTCTTCTAATCCAAGTCCTTGCTCAAGCAGGAGACTCTGTACCAAGGGTTTCAAACTTGCATCATTACGGCGGCGTGAGTGTGATGTATCGGGACTTTCCCCCCCCCCCTTCGCTCAACCAGGCGTGGGTGTGGTCAGTGCATGACGCATCCATCCCTTGGGCTGGGAATTTGACAGGCCTGGCCTATACTGTTCCAGACAAGTGGCTGTCCACACTCTTCTTAAAATCCTCCAGTGATGAACCACCACAACTTCTGATGGCAAGCTCTTCAACTGATTAATTGTCCTCACTTAGGAAGTTTCCTATCATCCATCCATCCATCCACCCCCCCCCCCACCCCTATCTATCTATGATTTACCAAAGCAAATGTATCATTTTATGGTTTGGAAAATCAATATGAAAGGCTTTTGCTTTTAAAAATATTTATTATTAGGTGAACAATTTGTAAGGAACAAATGATCCTTTAAAAAGATAAATAACATTTTCAATTCTATAATATTATTCATGTTAATTTTTATAAAACACTTTCCCCCTAGGAATATATTTGATTCTCTTCCCAGCTAGTTATTGTTATAAAGAACCTGATTATCTGGATTTGGCTGGGGAATAAGGATTAGTCCAAGATCACCTTCTGAGCTTTATCACTTCATGGATTAGAACTTGGGTCTCAACTGATTTTCTAATTACTCTGAACCAGCTATTTATGCAACGTGTTATGTCACTGATACGCTCCTATTATAATCTTCAGTATATGACTTTTGCATTGCTTTCATCTTCCAATGTCACAGTATTATGAAGTGGGGAAGGGAATTTAAAATAATAGTTTCAAATATCAGAATGATATTATGATTGAAAAATACCATTCTCATCACTGCAAACTACTTTCTGGGGGAAAACACAATAGAGACTTGCCATTTTTTCCCCACTTTTGGGGGTGGGAAGAGCCATATTATGACATAATGTGGGTTTTTTCTTTAGCATTTTGGCTTAGCATAATACATGTAGCTGTCAGACATTGTGGTTACAAACTACGGTCTTTGGCTTAGCATTATTTTGTACCATGCAATTACATGATTTTAAGCCCATATCTAATCACTACATTTATTGTCTTAGAATCGAGTGTGAACTGTATCAATATTTTCAAGAGATCTGTAGACTGCAAAGACCCATGCATATTTTCTAAGTTCCACCCTTCCTTATTTTAATCAGTTAATGATATGCAGCATATCTGTTACAAACTCAGCTGCTACCGTTTTCTCCTGCAAAGCAGAGATGAATACTTGGAAGTTGATTATTGACTTATGTTTGAAAGAACACTCCATGTCTGGGATATGTATTTACTGTATGTTCAACAAGACCAGCTCCAATAATTCATCGCCATCATTCTCATCCACCTATGCAGCCACCTATTCACTTATTTATTTCAGCACTTCCATCTTGATGATCTCCAGCAGGATTTGAATTACCAGCAATTCTAGCAGAATCATTGGGTGCTGATGTCCAATACACGTGGAAGACATCAGCTTGAGGTGGATCTGTTTAGAGAAGCATATATATTCTCACCTTTCTGCTTGAAGCCCAGGCAACAGATGATCATAAAAAATCAATAGAAACATTTACAGACTCTTTAAGGCCATGAAGTCACGATGGAAATATGCACTCACCAAGCCTCAAATGTTGTGATCATGAACTTCTGAGAGCATCCTGCAGGGTTTTTGGTTTTTTTTAGCCTCAGCCTTAGGTGGTAGAAGAAACATGGCTTCAAGCCAAAATGACCTCTTTTTTTTTCTTTCAAAATCTTCCTGACCAGTCAACCTGAAAAGCCCACCAGGCTTTTAGAGCTTAGAGTCAGCAATACCCTACATTCGGCTTCTTACTGCTGGTCAGCAGCTCCCTGCTGTTTTGAAATGTTGCCAGCTGCTTCAATTGCTTCAGATATATTCTGCCATACAAAATAACACAACGTAAAACAGATCTTAGGCTGTGAATTCACATTCTAAATCTTTGGACTAGGACGGGCTATAGCTGTATATAATCGATAAAAAATATGGTGCATTATCATGAAGAACTGTAGAAGTTGTTGAGGACTGTGGAAAGCAGAGAATTAACTCAATGGGTGAATAGATCCAAGATTTTCTTTGGGGGGCTACAAGAGTGTTTTTTTTCTTTTATTTTTAAAAATACATGAAGCCTACTTTAGATTTGCACGAGAAAGATAGGCTGTCTGCTTCATAATGGCAAGAAACCAAAATTAAATTGTTGATTCAGAAGGAATAAGATAAAGGTAAAGGTTCCTCTTACACATATGTGCTAGTTGTTCCTGAGTCTGGGGGGGGGGGGTACTCATCTCCATTTCAAAGCTGAAGAGCCAGCGCTGTCTGAAGACATCTCCGTGGTCATGTGGTGGCCTGACTAAATGGCAAAGGTGCACGGAACGCTGTTACCTTCCCACCTAAGGTGGTCCCTATTTTTCTACTTGTATTTTTTACCTGCTTTCGAACTGCTAGGTTGGTAGAAGCTGGGATAAGTAATGGGAGCTCAACCCATTACGCGGCACTAGGGATTTGAACCGTTGAACTGACAACCTTTCGATTGACTAGCTCAGCATCTTAGCCAGTGAGCCACTGCGTCCCTTCAGAAGCAATGTCAGGATACTAATGTCAGGTCTGGAAGCCATCTTTTGCATTGGATCCTCAGGCCTGCCACATTTACTACTCTGGGAAACTGGGAGGGGGGATTGTATGGAGCAGGGGCAGGGGTGAAATGCTCCCGGTTCAGACCAGATCATCTGATCTGGTAGCAATGGCTACAGGTGGTTCAGAGAACCGGTATCAAAAATCCCTGCCACCCGCCCAGCTGAGCCGCACAATCATCAGAGGCTTTTTAAAAAAAAATAAAAAGTTTTTTTTCTACAATCTCTTCGTCTGGTAAAAAATGCTTTTAAATTTTTTTTAAAAAGGCCTCCGATGATTGTGCAGCTCAGCTGGCTTCATCAAAGCCTTTTAAAAGCATTTTTTCTACAACCGAAGAGGTTGTAGAAAAAATGCTTTTAAAAGGCTCTGATGATCCCAGTTGAGTTGCCTGTTGGTCAGAGGTTTTTAAAAGCATTTTTTACCTCTTCGGCCGAAGAGGTTGTAGTAAAAATGTTTTTAAAAGGAAAAAAAGCCTCTGACGATTAGGCAATTCAGCTAGGATCCTCAAAGGCTTTTAAAAGCATTATTTTTACA
The DNA here is from genome assembly GCA_030761175.1 of Masticophis lateralis. NCBI lineage: Eukaryota > Metazoa > Chordata > Lepidosauria > Squamata > Colubridae > Masticophis > Masticophis lateralis. The sequence continues at coordinate 23,662,254 of JAUDYJ010000004.1, read as the reverse complement.
ACCTCTTCAGCCGAAGAGGTTGTAGAAAAAATGGTTTTAAAAGTTAAAAAAAAAAGCTGGCTGTGCCCACTCAGTCACATTATCCCACCACCACCAAGCCACGCCCACAGAACTGGTAGTAACAAATTTTACATTTCACCACTGAGCAGCGGTGATACAAAGTAATAATAACATTCCTTTTTCAGAGAGTCAAGGACATCTTGCCCTGCACCTGGAAGGGTATGACTGGGAGGCATCTCCAGTTGGAATGGTGCTTTGATTGGACCATGTGATGAACTTGTGGGTGCTGAGCAGGAACTTGGTCTTTCCTTTGGGTGGGGAAAACCTGGAAACTTTCAGATTCAGGTTTTCCCAGAAGTGCCAATATGACATCTCTAATAAAATGGAACTTTGAGGGATTTCAGGCCTATGAGTCTTTTTTCGTTGGGGGTGTTACTTGGAACTCTGACAACTAATGAGAGAGACAAAGAAAGAGCCAGAGATTTTAATGGACCATATGTAAGCTTGCCAATCCATTTTTTAGAATAGTATTTCTTAAATTATGTTGTGTATAGTATTCTCCAAAGCAGATCCAAGTGATGTTTTTTGTTAAATCTAAGGTCATTCATTGGCCAACAAATACCCTATCCATGAATCAAAATGAGATGGTAGTATATCTCTCCCCAAATACACTGAACCTACTAATACCAAAAATATTCACTAGAACACTTTTAGATGAAAGTTCACAGAGAATATGGGCTTTTAAGTGAAAAGGGTATTGCCTCCCTTTCTATTGAAAAGATTTTTATGAACTAAATACTCAGCTTTTACTAAAACTGAGAACCAATATGGCAATTTTAAGATTTTATATAACAATTCCAAGTTGAACATTGATGAGATGTATTGATTATGAATGCTCATTCTCCCAGTTGTATTAAATGTATTAAATGTAAGAGGAGATAAAGAGAATGATTAAAAAGTTGTTCATTCAAAACTTCTATCAGTTTTTTTAGCCTTAAAAAGGCTATTCTTTCTTTTTCTTTTTTTAAATATTGTGTGGAATTCCATGGAATTCCATTTAAGAGACACTATTGTAAAATACGACATTGTCCAAAACTGAATTAATCACTCTAAAGCAAACTGTAATCATTGCTTTATTTTAAGTAGCACTGAGACCTTTGAACCATATGCCATATTATCTGACAGGTTCCATTACCAAAATCAGAGCGGTATTTCCAGAAGTAAAGGTTGCTTTTATTCTTTGTGAAGTACTGAGCAATCATTCAGGATCAAGTTTGTTATGTTTAGGTGGGAAAATATTTCCTTTTCACTTCATTGTAAGTACTAAATCTCTGAGATAAAAAAAATGTAGAAAGAAAAAGCCTCTTATTATTGTCAGCCAATGAAAGGTTCTTTTTATACATCGTGAGATAAAACAGGAAACATGTTTAAGAAGATTCTTTTTTACCACTGGTTACAGATTCCTGCATCTATTCAGTCTGATACCAAATAAACTGCATTTGCTATAAAGAGCTAAGGAGAATCAAGATCATTGTCTCTATTCATACATCTGGTAAAAATATTACGCCCCAACTTTTCAGCTGCCAAGTATTATTCCATTTGTTTACCATTTGCAGCAGATGCTGTACAACTCATCTAGCAAAAATTAGCACTTTGCTTATTTAGCTTCTCTGTCCTCGTTAAATTTCAGTAAATGGTACAAATTCCATAAAGGTCAGATGTGGACGAGACATTTCTCATATGTATGTGAAAATCTGCAAGCTGGCTCAAATAAAATCCTACTTTAGCGTATATGAAAAGAAAATCCCACCATGGAAAACTTCATGTTCCTTCTTGAACCCATTCAGCTTCATCACTTGCCTGGGATAGATTGATCTAACAGGCCCCACTCCTTCTGCAGATAAGAACTCAAAAAGTTTTTAAAGAAATGATCAGAGAGTTATCTAACCATGGCAATGACTGGTAGTAATGTCCTCCAAAATCTATCCTCTAGGCCCGGGATGGCAAACCTCTGGCATGCGTGCCAGAGGTGGCATACAGCACCCACTCTGTGGGCACGTGAAACATTTCCCCAGTTCATCTCCACTGCACATGCGCGTACGCCTCCCACTGGCCAGCTGGTCTTCAGGTCTCTGCCACACATGCATCGGGCGGATGTGGGAGGCCACACATGGATGCAGGGGGCCACGCATGCATGCATGGGGGCAGGGCCATATGTGTCGGGGCGCGTGTGGAGGGCCGTATGCGCATGCACATGTGTAGAGGCTGTGTGTGCATGCATAGGGGTGGAGCACATGCAAGGGGGCCACGCATGCATGTGGGGGTTGCACACACATGCAAAGGGACGCATGCACAGGGCCTGCATGAGCATTACATTTTGGGGGTGTGCGCATGTGCTTGCTTTGGGCACTCAGTCGGGAAAAGGTTAGCCATCTCTGCTCTAGGCCATGTCACGATTGCCCAAGATGAAATTGGCTCTAAAGTTTAATACATACTATACATATACATACCACCCTCGTATCCCTCAGGTCTTCAATCAGACAAATTGAAGGCTGCCATGGAGGCCATAAACTGCCTCCTAAAATGCCCAGGCCTCATTAAGTGCCAGTAAAATTAAATCCCAAGGAGAAGCAAATTCAACAGTCTCCAAAAGTCACCAATGGAGTCGGGCATGTCTATTACTTGCAACAGGGAGGAAAGTGCATTCCCTGAGAGTCAAGTTCCACTTATCTGAAAGAAAGAACCTTTGAGAGTCCCCAACAACTCATGGGTGACAATAACTACTACCTCTGCCCTTTTCCTGAGTCTCAACCCAAGTCCAAAACTTGGGCAGGTGAGAAGGGAACCCTTCCCCTGGTCCAATACATCCAACATGCTCCTGAAAACTATTCAATTGCTTTGGAGATCATATGCCAAAACATTCTTAGCTTGGAAAGGAGGAGATACTTTCCTTCCCCATTCTCTTACTTCATTTCCAGAACTGGATTTCACAAATGCTTCCTTGAGCTCTATCTCTCCCTTTGTAAGGGTAGATCTCTAGATCCAACCCTATGACAGAGTTTACACAATCACCTTAGAAAAGACACAGAAGATACATTTATATAACATGCTAATTTTACATTTTTAACTATTATTCCTTGCATGCTTAAGTGTCTAGGACAGTGTTTCTCAACCTTGGCCATTTTAAGATGTGGGGACTCCCAGAATTCCCTCAACTAGCATTTTTATTTTTTTATGATTTATATGCCACCCTTCTCCAGAGACTCAGGGCGGCTTACAATGCATTAAGCAATAGCCTTCATACTTTTTGTATATTTATACAAAGTCAGCTTATTGCCCCCACAAACTGGGTCCTAAATTTACCCACCTTAGAAAGGATGGAAGGCTGAGTCGACCTTGACTTGAAACCTCTTGATTAGCTTATTATTTGGTTAGCTAATGAATTAATATAGAGTTAGAAGCCAAAAAACTAGTTTATTCAGCCACCAAACCCAGCCACTAAGGCACACTAGGGTTTCTATTCCATTATTCAGTGTAAACCCAGCCACTAAGGCACACTAGGGTTTCTATTCCATTAGGAAAAATAAAATTTACAAATTTAATCACTGTAGACAGGCATGAAGTTTGCATACGAGAAACGCCAAGGCACTTCTTACCAAATTCTCTATGTATCATTTTGCAAAACAAAAAAGTAAACCATTAAGGGAATCAATAGGGAAACTTGTTTTCCTGGGCTTAATTTGGTTCTCTGTCATGCAGAAAGTACTGTGAGATGCATATATTAATCTTCTCTAGGCAAACAAATTAATTACATTAAGTATAGGAGCTATAGAAATGAGCCCCTTTTCCCCGGAGTACAAATACATATTTTGTCACATTAATCATTATACACAATAGAGATTATAGAGTGTGTGTATATATATATATATCCTTTTTTTTAATGGTCACCAGACAGAATTGCAAACCAAAACACATTAAAAATAAAATAAAAACAAATTAAAATATTACAACTAGTGGTGTGGGCTTCTCAGCGGATACTCAAAAGTTTGCCCAAGTTTAAAGGCTGGGTCACAAAATTTAGTCACATTCAAGAAAACTGAACCATATCTATATGATGACTGTGCATAAAAAAGATCATAGGTTCCTGTGTCCTCGATTTACAACAGTTCATGTAATGACCATTTGAAGTTACAACAGCACTTGAAAAAGTGACATATGACCATTTTTCACACTTACGACCCTTACAGCATCTCCATGGTCAGGCGATTTACATTCAGATCAGGAGTGAAATGCTCCTGGTTTGCACCAGATTGCCCGATCCGGTAGTGATGGAGGCGGGTGGTTCGGAGAACTGGTAGCAAAAATCCCTGCCCCCCTCCCCCCATGCCCAGCTGAGCCGCACAATCATCAGAGGGTTTATTTTATTTTTAAAAGCATTTTTTCTACAATCTCTTCAGCTGAAAAAATGCTTTTAAAAGTTAAAAAAAAAAAGCCTCTGACGATCCCGGCTGAGTTGCCTAATTGGCAACTCAGCCAATCTTTACGATCTTTTTTTCTTTTAATAGTCTCTGACGATCCAAGCTGAGTTGCCTGATCGGCAGAGGCTTTTAAAAGAAAAAAAGCCTCTGCCATCAGGCAACTCAGCTGGGATTGTCAGAGCCTTTTCAAAGAAGAGGTTGTAGAAAAAATGTTTTTAAAAGTAAAAAAAAAATGGCCACACCCACAGAACCAATAGTAACAAATTTTAGATTTCACCACTGATTCAGATGCTTGACAACTGGTTCATATTTATGACGGTTGCAATATTCCGGGGTCATGTGATCAACTTTTGTGACCTTCTGATAAGCAAAATCAATGAAGAAGCCAGGTTCACTTAACCACGTTATTAATTTAACAGCTGCAGTGATTCACTTAACAAATGTGGCTAAAAAAGGTCGTAAAATGGGGCAAAACTCACTTAACAAAATTCTCCCTTAGCAACATAAATTTTGGGTTCAATTGTGGTCGTAAGTGGAGGGCTACCTGTAGAGAGTGCACTAAACAAGGGCATAAGCTGCAGTCTCAACAGCCCCTGGTCTGCAGGGGCACAATCTCAAGTCATGCCAATATTTTTGTATCAGTCCTCCAAAACTGCTGTGGGGAGAGCATTGAGACATGCTAAACTTAATGGTCTTCAGAATTTGTAAACACTTATGTCAGTGGTGGGATTCAAATCTTTTTACTACCGGTTCTATGGTTGTTGCTTGGTGGGCGTGGCATGCCTTGGAGGGCGTGGCTTGGTGGGCGTGGCAGGGGAAGGTTACTGCAAAATCCCCACTTCCTCCCGATTAGCTGGGACTCGGGAGGCAGAGAATAGATGGGGGCGGGGCCAGTCAGAGAATAGATGGGGGCGGGGCTAGTATTTACTGGTTCTCCGAACTACTCAAAATTTCCACAACCGGTTCTCCAGAACTGGTCAGAACCTGCTGAATACCATCTCTGACTTATGTGTTTTAAGTATCTCACTGGCTGGGAAAAAGGGATTACTTCTCAGAAAAATGTTCTTTAGCAGGGCACCCCTGTTGGGCTTCCAGATCTTTGATTCATTGTTTAAATGCACCGAGGGCCCAGTCATAACCCATCATTAGGAACAACTCCCTGAGAAAACTACGGGGCTTGTGAGATTGTCCTGAAACATATTGATTTATAATTATCCTCAATAAGGAAAGAAACTGTGGGGAAGGAGCAATTTCAACCAATCTGCTTTGATACAGATCTGTGCACCTGTTTCAAATTTAGACAACCCTGCCTCTCTCCTGAAAGCTACATTTGGAACACAAGGTAGCACAGGGTTACCTGGAATATAGTCCATAGGAATTCAGCTTGGACTCTTTCAAGAGGAATAAAGGAAGTTTAAAGTCTTAGATGGTCATTAAAAAATAATTGTGAGTGAGCTTTGGCTTACTATAGTAGCTTCAGTGTTGCTGGGATATGCTATACTCATCTGGTGAAATAAAGAGTGAATTGCAAGAGTTGTTCTTTGAGTGTTTCGTGTGACATATGTTTGTCTGCACTGCATTTGGTGGAGCCATGGAAAACCATGTTTTCAGTTGTTCAATGCTCTGGCCCAGTGATGGGTTTCAACTGGTGTTACCACCAGTTTGCTTCGTGTATGTGCTTTGCTTGCACGCATGCCAAACTTGTGTTCCACGCAAGCGCATTGCATTTCGGAACAGCTGAGGCATGGCAATCTGCTCTGCCACGCCTTTCAGTTGGGCTAAAGATGACCGAATATAGGTAGGTATAATGCAGGGGCAGGCGGGAGGGCCAAACTGACAGCTAGAGCGAACTGGTTCATTCTCAGCTCACCACTGCTGCTACTGGCTTGCCTGAACTGGGGAGAACCAGTAGAAACCCACCACTGCTTTGGCCATTTATCTCCCAGGCATGCAGATTAGGTGTCTTTGTAAAGATCAGGATCTTAGTTTTACTGTAGTTGATTTCAAGTGGGTACTAGATCAAATGTAGGCTTAAAAATCAATAAATGCAGTATATAATATTGAATCTGTTTCAGATGTGTATTTTTTAGCTAGGTGTTGAAGCATAAGGGCATATCCATAGATAGTTTAGTTTAGTTTAGTTTATTTGGATTTATATACCGCCCTTCTCCTTGCGGACTCAGGGCGGTGTACAGCCAATTAAGAACAAACATACAAACATACACAAGTTAAAATTTCTTAAAATAATAATATAAATGGCCATAAAATTTAAAAATTAACATATTTAAAATACAACTCTAAAATACTAAAATGTATAGGAATCAGGCTAGGCCGGCGAGCTGAAAGAGATGGGTTTTTAAAGCCCGCCGAAAGGTTGGGAGGTCAGAGATTATTCTTAACTCCGGAGGCAGATCATTCCAAAGGGTGGGTGCTGCCACAGAGAAGGCTCTCCCCCTGGGGGTCGCCAGCCGGCATTGTCTGGCTGACGGCACCCTGAGGAGGCCCTCTCTGTGGGAGCGAACCGGCCGGTGGGAGGCAATTGGCGGCAGAAGGCGGTCCCGTAAGTACCCTGGCCCTAAGCCATGGAGCGCTTTAAAGGTGATTACCAACACCTTGAAATGCACCCGAAAGTCCACCGGCAGCCAATGCAGCTCGCGCAGGAGAGGTGTCACGTGGGAGCGTCCCGTCGCTCCCATAATCCCCCGCGCGGCCAGATTCTGCACCAGTTGGAGCCTCCGGGTGCACCCCAAGGGGAGCCCCATGTAGAGAGCATTACAGTAGTCCAGACGGGAAGTGACAAGAGCATGAGTGACCGTGCGTAGGGAGTCCCGATCTAGAAAGGGTCGCAGCTGGCGAATCAGGCGGACCTGATAAAAAGCCCCCCTGGCCACGGCCGTCATATGATCCTCTAAAGACAGCCGTGAGCCCAAGTTGCGAACCCTTTCCGTGGGGGCCAATGACTCGCCCCCAATAACCAGCGATGGAGTCAGCTGGCTATATCGGGACGCCGGCAGCCACAGCCACTCGGTCTTGGAGGGGTTGAGTCGAAGCCTGTTTCTCCCCATCCAGACCCGCACAGCTTCAAGGCACTGGGACATCACTTCCACGGCATCGTGGTCTGGGGTGGAAATGTACAGCTGAGTATCATCAGCGTACTGATGGAACTCCACCCCAAAACCACGGATGATCTCACCCAGCGGCTTTACATAAATGTTGGACAGGAGGGGCGAGAGGACCGACCCTTGTGGCACCCCACATACCAGGCGCCTCGGGGTCGACCGCTGCCCCCCTGTCAACACAGATTGCGACCGGTTGGAGAGGTAGGAGGAGAACCACCGTAAGACGGTGACCCCCACCCCCAGTCCCTCCAACCGGCGCAATATGATACCATGGTCGATGGTATCAAAAGCCGCTGAGAGGTCTAACAGCACCAGGATAGAGGAGTACCCCCTACCCCGGGCCCTCCAGAGATCATCCACCAACGCGACCAATGCCGTTTCGGTGCTGTACCCAAACCTGAAGCCGGACTGGAGCGGGTCTAAATAGACGGCTTCATCCAGGTATCGGGGGAGCTGCCACGCCACCACACTCTCAACAACCTTCGCCAGGAAGGGAAGGTTGGAGACAGGACGATAATTTGCTAAAACAGCTGGGTCCAGGGAGGACTTCTTGAGGAGGGGCCTCACCACCGCCTCTTTCAAGGCAGGCGGAAGGACACCCTCACTCAAAGAAGCGTTTATAATCTCCTGGAGCCAGCCTCGTGTAACCTCCCGGGAGGCCAGCACCAACCAGGAGGGACACGGGTCCAGTAAACATGTGGTTGCGTTCAGTCTTCCCAGAATCCTGTCCACGTCCTCGGGAGCCACAGGATCGAACTCAGCCCAGATAACACTCTCAAGACCTGGCTCAGTCACCCCGCCTGAACCCACCCAGTCGGCGGCCAGGTCGTCCCGAATCTGAGTTATTTTATCATCCAGATATTGAACAAAATCCTCAGCACGTCCCTGTAAGGGATCCTCCCGCGCTCCCGAATGGAGGAGGGAGCGGGTCATCCTAAACAGGGCGGCTGGGTGATTATCTGATGACGCGATAAGAGCGGCAAAGTAATTAGACTTGGCCGCTTTTATCGCCACTAATAGAATCAGTGGTGGGATTCAGCCAGTTCACACCACTTTGGGAGAACCGGTTGTTAACTTTCTGGGCAGTTTGGCAAACTGGTTTTTGGAAGAAATCATTAGGACAGAGAACCAGTTGTTAAATTACTTGAATCCCACCACTGGATAGAATGTCCTATTTGCTCATCTGCCAAAATATATCAATCAAGTCAACTAATTTGTTGTATAAGGGTTTGTTCATAGAGCTTATTTATTCTTAAATGGCTAATATGCCTTTAATTAACAGGCAGATCTTAGGTGCCCTTTTTATAAAGGGGCAATATAGTGGCTAAGACCCAGTCTTCTGGGATTTGCACAGTGCAATCCATATAAGTAAACAGAGAAGAAATTATTGCATAATATCTCAATAATAATAAACTCGTCGCCTGGATCTTTATCAGGCTTTAGCTGATATACAAGTATCTTTATTTCAGCTTTATTTCAGGGGTCCAGTTAGGAAGCATGGTAACATTAAGATTTAAATCAAATTTAGGAGTTTTTTCTTGCAAATAAAATGCTCTAAAGTGTTGCTCCCACACAGATGCAGGTAAGAGGTAAGAAATGGGTGGGAAGCTGTCCGGTACCAAATAGAACTGGAATTTTGACTTGAGATGCTGTTATCAATGGCTGTCAGGAATCCCTAGGGAATCCTGTTTTGTAATAGATTCTAGAAGGGGTTAAGTCTTTACAGACAATGCAATGTTTTTCATTGATTCTTCAGGAGCATAAAGTCCTGGATGGAGTGCTCAGCTCAGAGTACTTCTCTACTGTTCAAATGTGGTCCATAAACTCTCAAATTGAGACCTATTTTGAGAAGGCAGAAGTTAGACATTAACCAACAATAATAGAGCATTATTAAATTTTAGCAGCACAGACATTGCACGGGGCTCCATTGGATCTAACTTTGTAACGTTTGAATGAAGCTGAACTGAAATAATTAAGCCACCACATGATCTATCTTCTTTTGCTCCAGGAGCTGCTGCAACTAAGAAAGGCTTATACCCACTTATAAACAAGCTGTTCTCTGGCCAAATTTCTTGAGGTAGGAGTATGTCAGGTTAATTAATAGTTTTGCTGCAGAGCTATTGTCACCAATGTTTCCCTTAATTCATCCAATCCCTGTATGGTGTCTGCTTGCTCTGAACCTGGCAATGATTCAAATGAGTCAATCAGCTTTTACTTCCAGCAGACTCTCTGGCTATAGATAATGCAGTTTGCTGATTGGAGTTCTTCTGTCTCAAGGTCATTCCCCCCGAGGTTTTCAAATTCAAATGGTTAAACTTATATTTTAAAGTGGTAGTACCCTCGTGAGAAAATTGGTCCAAAAGTGTGGTAACTCCTTCTGAACAGAAGACACGTACCAGGAATACTGAGAAGATGCTCAGGATGGGCTTCATTTTTAAAAAAAAATACATGAAAGGGGCTGTACAGTAGATTGTTAGCAGAAATCACATGCAGCCTCTTCCATATGACAGCCATTCAGCATGTAGCAGATCTATCAAAGAGCTTTCACAGTAGAACTGTTTGCTCAAGGACAAAACAACTGCCCTTTTTAAGTTGCATCTCCCTCTGTTCACTCTATTGTTAGAATTCTGACTGGTTTTTAAGTAATGATTGTGCTTTTCTCATCTCTGCCTTTTTTTTTCTACTTGAGAGTTAAGCCCACCATGGTTATTTCCTTTTCTCATAGTTGTTTCAGCAGCGGAGTCAGCTCTAAATTCCCTGTTAGCTGCTCCTTGCTAGTGGGAGTGAACAGCAGGTGTCTTTACATCGTGTGCTGTTTTGTTTGGATTACTCTCAGCATACTTTACAAAGGACTCCTTTAGTAGGTCAAGATTATTTTTTATTGAAGTCAAAAGGCTAAAGCATATAAGGAATAAATGCAGGAATTGGGTATGTTTAGTCTAGTGAAAAGAAGGACTAGAGGTGACATGAGAACAGTGTTCCAATATCTCAGGGGCTGCCACAGTGAAGAGGGGGTCAACCAGGAGTGAAATGCTCCCGGTTTGGACCAGATCACCTGATCCAGTAGCAATGGCAGCGAGTGGTTTAGAGAACCAGTAGCAAAAATCCCTGCACCCCCGCCCCCACCATGCCCAGCTGAGCCACACAATCATCAGAGGCTTTTTTTTTTACTTTTAAAAGCTTTTTTTCTACAACCTCTTCCGACATTAGAGCATTAGAAAAAAATGCTTTGAAAAGTTAAAAAAAAAAGTTGGTCATGCCCACCCAGTCACATTACCCCCCCACACACACCAAGCCATGCTCACAGAACCAGTAGTAACAAATTTTACATTTCGCCCCTGGGGTCAACCTATTCTCCAACAAGAAGCAATGGATGGAAACTAATCAAGGAGAGATGCAACCTAGAACTAAGGAGAAATTTCCTAATGGTTAGGACAATTAATCAGTAGAATGACTTGCCTCCAGAAGTTGTGGGTACTCCAACAAGGAGGTTTTTAAGATTTGTCTGAAATAGTATCAAGTTTCCTGCCTGAGCAGGGGGTTGGATTAGAAGACCTCCAAGGTCCCTTCCAATTCTGTTAGTTCAAAAATCACGATCACCATTTGTGCTGTGAGCAGGCTTTGCCCAATGTTCAAGTTTGTTATATTTTCTTTTTTAAAATCCATATCATCTTCATCTTGCAAAAGCAATACAGCTGCTGAACAAATAGCAGCAGCCTGGGAGGAGGGTATCCTCTATTAGGGAAGAAGCTTTTGACTTTCCAAAAAGTTATAAGAACTAGAAATATCATGTCTATCAACAAATCTATTTTGAGAACAAACTTTCAACTTCTGAATCCCACATAAAGCTACCAGGTGATGGTTTATCAAGAGAAGTGTGCCATTTTACTTTATTGACAGAACATAATTATTGATTTTCAGAAGTCTACTTATGAAACTACAGTACCTTCTGATGCTTAATAATTTTGAGCCGGATTATCTACCACAGACCTTTCTTAGTTTTGATATACATTATTGAAATGTTTTAGCTAGGGACTGCATTAACCGACAGTCACTGTTTTTCGAGAATTATCACTGCTTAAGTAAAGTCTTTCTCAGCCATTGTGGCCTCACGTCCTTGCCCATCCCTTTCTACTTCAGTCTTTTCTGAACATTATTTTCTAATGAAATTTCCATTCCATTACACCATTTCACCAACTCCCTATGACCTATTATGCATCAGTCATCTTAGTTTCAGATACATAGCTCTCCTCTCTTTAGTTAGCCATAACTAAAAACTTGTCCTTTCAATTCTATCTCAGTTATTTGGATTCTTCATATAACTACTCCATGACTTTATTTAGATTCCTTCTTTTCCTGTCCACCAGCATACTGAAAAGTCCCCATAATCCTCAATTTCCCATCATTTAATCCACCCATTTTTTTTTTCATACACACACTAACATGCACACGGTGGTGGGATTCAGCCAGTGTAATAACTGGTTCGCTTTGCGCGTGCTTTGTGTGAACGGGTGATCTGCGATCCGCGCACAGTATATTTGAAAACAGTACCTTCCACTGCAGCTCTGGTAAATAAAACAGTTGAGGCATAGCAATCCGCCGATCAGCTGGGCTTCAAACAAAGGAAATAAAGTAGGTATAGCGCAGGGGCGGGCAGGGCGGGGTCAGCTGATCATCTGAGCGAATCTGTTCATGCTCAGCTGATTGTCAGAGCTACCGGTACGCCCAAACCAGTCTGAACTGGCAGAATCCCACCCCTGCATGCACACACATATAGAGTTTTCATACAGAAAAGATCTTAAGTGTGTGTGTGTATGAGTGTTGTGGGAGACAACCCCCACAATTTTTTGTTTGTTTGTTTTAGGAGTGAGGGGAGAGGGTAGCAAAAGAACAATGTGAAGTTGCTAACTAAATAGAAAACCAATGTAAGACAAAGGCATATAATGAAGCCTCCCTGAGACTCAACACTTGAATATTCTTCTATTAAACATGGCCTTCACTTGCCACATAGAAAAGGGCCAGAATAAGCTAAGACAGGACTCCAAAACTTCCATGAGAGAGCCATGTAAAGTACTCCTGATTCCTTGAAAAAGCATCTTGAAGGTTAAGGTTTGGAAATTAATATCATTCCCAATGATATCATTCAGCATAAGTCTGTTCCCCAATTCTGAGCCACATGTTCTATACAGTTTTAAGGACCAGATGAAACATTATACATAGTATTTATCGATAATATAAAAGTGTCACCTTTATTTCCTCTTTTTTATATTAGTAGGAGCTATCAATGGGAGAATTTCCCCAGCATTCCCAACTACGTAAGATTAATGTACACTTACCTAAAATTGTCATATTAGTTGAAAGCAGAAAAGACAAATATATAGTTGAAATGACAAATAAAATGTCCAGTATAGTATTATTTGTCTGTTTCCTTGTTCCATTTTTCCCCCTCAGGAGCTCTAGACAATGTACAATTTTTGGAGGTGGGAAAAACCCTGTGAGGTAGAATTGATAGAGAAAATATAATTGGCCCAAAGTCACCAAGTTTCCCTGGCTAAGGATGCACTTGAATCCTCAGTCTCTCCAGTCCTTAAACAAAATTCCAAACTGTTTCTCATCAATGGCTTACCCTGAAGCAACATGAGATCTGAGGTCTCCCAGCTGTAATCTCTTCCAAGTAGACTTCACAAAGCAATTTTATTATGAGCACTGTGACCAGCTTTAGACACAGATCTTCTTGCTGTGTTGTCCTAAAATACCCTTAACATAATAATAACTGGAGGAATTTTACAAAGGAGGATGAAAAGGCATCATGTGGTTTTGCTTTTAGCTGCAGCAATCTAAGAACAACCGTAACAAACCAAGTTATCTAACAGGTGCATGAAGATGTAAATTTCTCACTGAATGGGGATGGGGAGTGATAAATGACTTAAAATTAGAAAGGCATTTCTAGTCTTGTGCACTCAAAATCTCAGTGTTCTGCTTCTGAACTGATAATGTTGCTATGGAAATAACCTTCTTTACTGCACAGTAATACAATTCTTGACAGAAAAATCTCTGCAAGACATCTTTGAGTTTAGATTTTCAGGGCTTTCTTCCCTTCTCATTACATAGCACATGTTTATTTATTTATTTATTCAGTTTGTACATCTGCCCAGAGTCACTCGCCGAGATGGGTGGTCGTACCAATTGAATGGATGGATGGATAAAAATAAATAAATAAATAAATAAATAGCTAGCTAGCTAGCAAGCAGCTGGCAGTTCAAACTGCCTCTTTATTGCTCCAAATTTCCCCAAATGCTCCCACGTTTCTGGCAAGTCCCATAGCAAAGTGATGACACACACACCTCCAGTAGCCTCTGGCTGCAAGTAGTCCAGCCTAACATTGTGAGCACAACGTCTGCAAAGCAAGAAATCCAGCAGGGCCAGTCAATGAGTCCAGGAAGCAAAGCAGCAAGGCAATTAATCCAGAAAGCCAGGAAGAAGCAGGAAATCAGGAAACTTCAAACGTTCGCAATGGCACTCAACACTTCAGCATTTGTTCCCAACAAATGCCCCTCTCCACAGCATCTCCTTAAGTCTCAGTCCCCAGGTGTGCCTTGTGAAGAGAGGTGGGGCACTCTCCTTCTGAGTTGTTGCATCAGTCTGTGCTGTTCTCACCTTCTCTCCACTCTCCATGTTCGAGGATTAGGAGGGGGTGGTCCTTGCTCAATAACTGAGCTCTGTCTCTCGTGTTCATTGCTTAGCCTCTCTTGGTCATCTTGTCCCCCTTCCTCCTTGCCTACAAGCTGTCCCAATCATGAAAGCCCCTGGCCTGATTCAACCTGAGCCGCCCTGAGTCCGTAAGGAGAAGGGCGGTATACAAATCTAATAAATAAATAAATAAATAAATAAATAACCTGTTCCTCCCCACATTCCTCCGAAGCCAACAAAGTGGCTGCCTCAATCTCCTTTGGCTCCAGTTCCAGCTCATCTTCCTCTGCAGATTCAGGCTCCAACAGGAGCATGATAGGAACATTATTCTTCTGAGTTAGATTGGACTTTAACTTTCTGGCTGTTTTTTAAGACCCCAAAGGTATGCTTGTGTTCCTAGGCTGAGACTGTTGGTAAGAGACCATGATATGGCTATGTTAATTATGTTTGATTGGGTTTTATCCTGATTGCCAGTTATGTATTTTATTTTTATTGTGGGTTATATTTTAACTGCTGTTAGTCACCTAATCACCATGGGGAGATGGGCAGCCAATTAAAGTGAATAAAGCAAACAAACATCTATCTAAATTATTTTTGAAACAGTTTTTATGGGATACCAGACCCAGAAGAGTGACAAAGATGAGAAGGAGCTTAGATGCTAAATCTATATATGGCAATTGATTTAAGGAACTGAGTTTGTTTAACTTAAAGAAAAGAATGCTAAAGGGAAAAATGATAGCAGTTTTCTAAATATACAGTAGGTAGTCTTGACTTACGACCACAATTGAGCTTAAAACTTTTGTTGCTAAGAGAGACATTTGTCAAGTAAGTTTTACAACTTTTCTTGCCACAGTTGTTAAGTGAATCTGGCTTCCCCATTGACTTTGCTTGACAAAGTCACGAAAGGTGATCACATGACCCCGGGGCACCACAATCACAATCGTAAATACTGGTCAGTTGCCAAGGGCCTGAATTTTGATCACATGACCATGGGGATGCTGCAACAATTGTAAATGTGAAAAACTGTCATAAGTCGCTTTTGGGGGGAGGTGCCATTCAGGGATGGGTTCTACTTACCTTTATTACTGTTTCGCAGTGGGGCCGCGTGCGTTCGCTTCGTTCGTGCATGTGCTCTTCTGTGCAAGCGTGCACGAGTGAAGCGACGTCACCACATTTTGGTGACGTCGGGGTTGGTGGGCGGAGCCTCCTGCTGGTTTTACTACTGGTTCTATAGAACCGTTGTGAACCGGGGGCAACCCATCACTGGTACCGTTGTAACTTCAAATGATCACTAAATGAACTGTTGCAAGTCAAGGACTACCTATACTGAAAGGCTGTCACAGGGAAGACACTGCACATTCCTCCAGTTAAGACTATCTTGACTGGTTTAATGATGCTTTTTATCTGCTTTGGAAGGAAATGGATAACAAATGTTTCTTTAAATCCCACTTGCTATTGTGCAGAGGGCTCTTTTATAGTTCAGTAAGCTCTCTATTCAAAGTGCTTTCTTCTTTCTTTCTTTCTTTTTTGCCTTCCATATCTTATATAAAAGTCTCAGACTGAAATTCTATGGCTGCTGGAAGAGTGTAGGATGCAGCTGAAACTTATACTGGATTTTCTTTTCTTTCATAGAAGGCGGATGACTTGTGGACTCCCATTTCCTCAGAAACAGATCAGCATCGGAAACTTTAAAATTAAGCAAGTTAGCCTAAAGAAAGAAATGATGATTCGGAGGATCCCCCCCCTCTCTCTCTTGACACCTGCCTCCCAGCAGATTGAGGGAATATTCAGACAACCTTGAAATGTAACCTAATTAAGCAGCCTTCCATTCTGAACAGTGAAACGGGCTGTTTAAAAATAAATTCCCAGAAACAAACAAAGGATGCAGAGATATTTCCATTTTCACTTTACTTCTGCCTTATTTTAACAAAGGACTGGGTAAGGCAGGGGCAGGTGTGAAATGCTCCCGGATAGGATTGGATCGCCCGATCCGGTAGCAATTTTTCCCTGTGGTTCGGCGATCCGGTAGTGATCGCCGCCTGAGTGTCATTACTTCTTGGTTTTAACCAGGAAATAATGTTTTTTTTTACCTTCTGCGCATGCGCAGAAGGTGTGTACACATATGTGACATGCGCACACGCTTCCGAACCAGTAAGGAAGGTAAGAAGGTAAGAGGGTTTGGTAGGGTTCAAAATCAAAGCATTGATGTAATGAGTAGGTCAACGTTCCCAACTTAAATATTTTCATATTTTTTAAAAAAATGCACATCCCTAAACTTGGCATTTTTAGCGGCCCTAAGACAAGACATAAAATTGCCCTCTTTATTACCGTATCTAATGTCTGACATGAGGCCCCCTGCTTCTTCACTTAAAATGTATTAGTTATTGTTACACTATTCAATAATTAGGCTTTTCCAGCTACAAAACGAGGCAATGCACTGTTGAGGATCAATATGGAAGGGCTACATAGCCTCAGAAGTTAGATTCCGCCTTGTTGCTGAACTTTGACAAGAGATCTGAATCATCTCCTGGCAATAAAAAGTAGGGATAAACAGCCTGGCTAGGTGGCTCAATGGCTAAGACACTGAGCTTGTTGATCAGAAAGGTTGACAGTTTGGCAGTTCGAATTCCTAGTACAGATCTCCTGCTTGAGCAGGGGGTTGGACTAGATGACCTCCAAGGTTCCTTCCAACTCTGCTACTGTTACCTTGGCATCCTCTCACCCATCCTGCTCCAATTTTATCCTTTTGCTTTCTCAATATTTTTCCTGTAAGTTGCCATGGAAAAAAAATTGTGTGTGCTACCTCTATGACATTTCCTTCAGTTCTGGATCATGTTATGCTGTAGGCTCTGTGACATTCCCCTTATTTGCCCACCAAATGTTGACTTCTTGCCTCTACAAAGTCTTAATCACATGGGATTCTCAAAATCAGACAGCCATGATGCTCCTCCATGATTTTGACTGACTTCCAAAAAACTCTGCATAACCCATGTGTAGTTTTTCTTCCTTTTGTGTTCTTACTGGAGATTTCATGTTATTAATTTCTGTTCCATATTTCGGACAAGACAGTACATCCTTCTTATACCATTTATCAAAATGTCTCTTTTGCATCCTTTAAAGCTTTCAAATATCTATTATAATTTGCTCTTATGTCGAGTTTTGTCTTTCTGGTGCAGGGATCAGCAACCTGTGGTCTGGAGCTGCATGTGGCTCTTTCACCCCTCTGCTGCGGCTCCCTGTCACTCAAAATATGTGTCACAACCACCAATGTGTGACACCCACCGGCATGTGATTTATTGAGCTTTTTAACCCCCAGTAGGCCACCCATGGTTAAATCCTCTGAAAGAATAGTTTCAGAAGAAAACAGAACACTTAATTCACCTACATATGCTAGTTTTTTTTTTTTAAATAGATTTATATGCCACCCTTCTCCAGAGACTCAGGGAGGCTTACAATGCATTAAGCAATAGCCTTCATACTTTTGTATATTTTATACAAAGTCAGCTTATTGCCCCCAAAAACTGGGTCCTCAATTTACCTACCTTAGAAAGGATAGAAGGCTGAGTCAACCTTGAGCCTGGGGAGATTCGAACTTGCAATAATTGCAGACAGCTGAATGTTAATAACAGGCTTTTTTAGTCTGTTGAGCTATCCAGGCTCTCTGTGGCTGGCCAGTTTTGTGGCTGCTCAAGAAATAGTCAGGCACGGGAAAAGTTTTATGGCTCCTGGTGTTTTCTTTTCTGTGGGAAATGACTCTTGGAGTGTTAAAGGTTGCAGACCCCTGGTCTGGTGCACTATAGAAGTTCTTTGCATATTATTCAATCTTTAACACAATGCTTAGTCCAACCAAGAGCACAGAAGGGCAAAGATTGAAATCTGGTACTCTAGACCAGGGTCTCCAACCTTGGTAACTTTAAGCCTGGATGACTTCAACTCCTATAATTCCCCTGCCAGCTTTGCCAGACTTAAAGTTGCCAATGTTGGAGACCCCTACTGTAGACAGTTCAAACCAGAACATTACAGCTCAATTTCTCTCCCGATCCTTAGAAAAATCTGTTCTTTAACAAACAGATGTTGCAATGTCACTCACCGCTATGAGGCTCTCAAGCTTAGCACGTGGTCAATAAAGTCTTTACGGAAAGAAGGAATTGTCAAATTTGTTATTTTTTTCTTGACAGCTCCAGAAATATGCTGGTTGACAGTTCTTAAGGCAGAGAAGTTGTCTTGAACTTTTTCTCTGTCAGTTACAATTCAATTTCATGAAAGACAATTCTTCTTCCCTTTTCTTGCAAAGAAGAGAATTCAGAGAAATTCTCATGGGAAGTGTGTGGGGCTGTTGCATTTATTTAGTTGCATGTCAGCTAAGGATGAAGGTACTGCCATTCATTATACAATATTCTCTCCAACGGTTTGTGACTGCTCTGGTTCTCATGCATCAAAGAAATCGTAACATCAAAGAAATGCTTCAACTGAGCTTTTGTTGTTTTTTTAAAAAGTGAAAGTACTAAAGTACTGCTATTATCACAAGGGGAAATTTTAAAAATTCTTAGAGGTCTTCTCCTTCCCCTGGACAAATTTTAAGAAATCAAGCAATTTCTTTCACCGTTAACTTGGAGAACTTTGAAAGGCCATATGTGTCCTGCTCTTATCAGAATACAGACATGGAAAAGTGGATGGCTATAAAAAAGTAGATTCGAGTAATAATGGATGGGATTGCTCACCACTTTACTACTGGATTTCCCTGGAAATAAGACCTTACCAGAAAATAAGCCCTAGCCTGGTTTTTTAATATGTGCCTAATATAAGCCCTACCCCAAAAATAAGCCCCAGTTAAGGTCGTCATCAGCTGGGATATGTGTGTGGATGAGTGTGGCCAGCACCGGAGGCAGCAAGGGCATGGGTGTCTGGCAGCAGATGCAGCCCGCACAGTCCAGGTGAGTTAATTACCTGTCCAAGCAAGGAGGAGGCACACAGGCCATGGGAAACCTGAGAGGCAGTGGACAAGAGCCAGCAGGCAGCCATTGGAGTCTCGTCTTCACATCTCTCAGTTTGCCTGTGGCCCATGCGGTGCATTGGGATCACTTGCCTTCCCCCCCATGCCTCTGCCTCCACCTGCTGCCAGTGGCACCACACGAAGACAAGGCTACCGTGGCCACGTGCCCACTGACTCTTGGCTTTCCCATGGCCCGTGTGGCATGTCCAGATCATGTGCCTCCCCCTGCTGTCTGCTGCTTGGAAAGGTAATCAACTCATCAGTGTTACCTTGGATGCACAGCTTCAGAGTGAGCCGACCAAGGGGCCAGTGGGCTACAACTTCTGCTGGACACCTTCGGCCCATGCGTGCTTGCCGACTCTCGTGTGCCCACCAGAGATGAGGCATCCAACAGGGCTGATCACCCTGATATTGTGTTACCCTGAAAATAAGCCTTTATGCTTATTCTAGAGCAAAAATAATATAAGACTAGGTCTTACTTTTGGGAAAACACGGTAGTTGCCATTTATATAGAGAGCACCCATTTCTATCAAGAATTGTGATTCTTTTTATGGGCTATGCCCACTCTGTCTTCTAATTGTTAGGAATCAAAGAAAATAATTTTTGTAACAAAAGCAAGACAAATTTATTTAACAGTATTCTGACATTGGTAGGCAAAAATGCTGTTACCCGTTGCTAGGAAAACAAGTTGTTTAATCCTTGAACATGACAAAATATTGACTACGGTAATATTCAAAATGTTTCACATCAGTCACTTGGAATCTAATTGTCCTCATTGCTATATATTCTGCTTAGTACTGCCTTCAGTCAATAAATGGAAGAAAAGAATTAAAACCTAGCCTTAGGTGATAACTGTTTTCCCTCTTAGAAAATCAGCTCATTTTCCTCAAGTCATTAATTTTGCCCTAATGAATTCATATGTGTTTGTGTGTGTGCACATTGGAAATTTATGAAGTAGCTATTGCTTCCTGAGTAATTGCACTGTGGGTTTGAATACCGAATTATTGTTTTAGAAGAATACTCCTAAAATATCATTGTCTGAATCCCATCCTTTCCCAATTTGGTGCTGTTCAAATGTGCACAACAATTTCTAGCATATTGGAAAATGCTAATCTGATGAAGACTGATGTATTACAGAATAAACTATTATTTGAATGTTTATTAGTAGTATTGTTACTATCATCATCAGATAGGTAGGTAAAAAACTAATTCAATAAACATTTAATTTTTTTTAGGGCATTAATTGGGTTTTTTTTTTTTTTGCTGCATTGAAATAATACCAATCACTAATTCCTCTTTTATATCACACAATTTTCTCATGCACTGGTTTTAAAGTCTGTAGAGGTTCTCAGCAGAGGTGGTATCCAGCAGGTTCTGACCAGTTCTCTAGAATCGGTAGCGGTTCAAATCCCTAGTGCTGCGTAATGGGGTGAGCTCCCATTACTTGTCCCAGCTTCTGCCAACCTAGCAGTTTGAAAGCATGCAAAAAATGCAAGTAGAAAAATAGGGGCCACGTTTGGTGGGAAGGTAACAGCGTTTCGTGTGCCTTTGCCATTTAGCCATGCTGGCCACATGTCCATGGAGACATCTTCGGACAGTGCTGGCTCTTCGGCTTTGAAACGGAGATGAGCACCGCCCCCTAGAGTCAGGAACATCTAGCACATATGTGCGAGGGGAACTTTTACCTTTTACCTTAATATAACTTTACATTTCTATTGTTTTAAACCATTGTATTGTTTTCCCATTTTTGATTTGTTTTAACTGTGAATTACCCAGAGTTATGAGTAGCTATATAAGTTTAAGAAATAAATATGGGCATGATACATGCTATAACAATGACACGGTTACAGATGGACAATCGGATATAAGATTAGGGCCTTTGCCTACGGGGTCCACAAATGCAATGTCGCACATACTTTTCAAAGAATCCAAAGAAGATTCTGTCCATTCTTTCTCTTCTTATTACAAAAGTCACAAAGTTTGGAGCCCTGCGACTTAACCTTCACTAAACATTAAGAATTCCGTCTCAAACTACAAGGCTGAAACTAGATGTTTTCATCACTTTGTTCAGATATTAAACATGGTAAAGATGAAATTATTTCAGTTAGTTTCTTAGTAGCTTTGTCGAAGAGGCCCTTCCCTGCCTTCTTCCTGGAATTTTCATTTCTGTTTAATTTCCCAACCCTACCAAAAGCCCTGGAATTCTTAGGCAATCTCCCATCCAAGTACTAACCAGGCACAATGCTTCTTAGCTTCTAAGATCAGTCAAGTTCAGGTAAATGCTGCCACCTGCTGAGGCACAACAAAATGAAGGGTGGCAAATGCAGTTGGCAAAAGACAACATAACACTTCTTCCAAACCTTCAGGAACAGAGACCTGAGTAGAGGCAGAGTGGGCAACCAACCTGCAAACTAGTTTGAGAACATTACCAAGAATTCAAAGTGCAAAAGTACAGCTGTGCTGATCATCACTTCAATTCATCAATTGGGTATCAATTCAACTATTCATTGATCATTATAAGATCCACATTTTAGATAATTGGTGCTTCTTTCTATATGCAGTATCCTCACACATATACTTTATTGTATGCAACTTCTGAGCCAAGAGGTATTTTAAATTGAACTTTCACAGAGTTTATAAACTGTTACCTGTTCATACCATTCTAGTGGATTACTCCATTTTTATTTGAAAAGAAAGCTATAATAGATGTATTTTGCATTTTTTGCTACATGTGCAGGAAACTGAATGAGCAATGCAACAAAAGAAATTTCAACAGCAGCTTCTGGCAATGCACAATCAGAACTGAAGGCAAAATGTGAGAATGAGACAATTCTGCACATCTACAAACTATGCGTAAAAGATGAGGAATTTTAATTAACCTGAAATCATACATTTAGAATAACATCTCAGTTTAGGATACACTATTATGAGCTATTCTTCTCAAAATGTTTTGTGTCAAGAGCCACTTCTATGCCAGATTAATGGATTACAGATTGAAATGGTAGTTGCAAAACACAGTACACAAGCATACTCATTCCAAAGCTCATGATAGGATGAGGAGAGGGAGTAATATCCTACAGAACTAATCAATAAGGTTGTCTGGAAGAATAAATCAGGCCATAAACAGGGAAGTGTCAATATTATTTAAAACAAATCACAACCAGGAGACAAGACTGACAAGATCCCCATGCTAAGAAAAACAATGTTCACACTTTCCTCATTAGTAAATTACAAGATAGCAAAAACCCTGCTATTTAGTGTTTGGATGAATGGTTTTAGAATATTTTAAAATATTTTTTAGTGACCAAGCCTGGAGTTTGGAGATTCTGAGGTCCTGGATAAGTGAAACTACATCACCTAGAATCATTTTTTGTGAGATAGGTGATATATAAATCAGATAAATAAATGCATAAATAAATAATAATGCCGTGTACAAATCAAATCAAACCTTTATTGTCAATGCACAACATGTGCACACCTCCCTTTGTACAGCCGCCCCCCCAAAAACACAAAATACACCTCAATAACTCAATAAATGAAAGAAATAGAATACCTAAACCCAAATAAGTAATAACTAACACACATTCCCGTATACCTATATGTATGTAACATTATATTATATTATATCGGTATGAACACTTTGCACGTTGTGTTGGCCCTGCAAGTCTATCATATTAAACCTAATTGTGGTGTTATGTTGCGTTCAGAAGTCTGACAGCCCACAGATAAAACCTATTTTTCAGCCTGTTCGTTCGGCTGGCTATGCTTCTATATCTCCTGCCCAATGGTAGGAGAGTAAAAAAGTGCTGACCAGGGTGTGAATCTATTTTCCTCACTCTGTTGAGGCAGCAGGTCCTGGCGATTTCATCCAGTGGTGTCAGGGGACAGCCCATATTTTTTTGTTCTGTGCTCATCACCCTCTACAATGCCTTTCTGTCCATGGCTGTCAAGCCAGCATACCATACCATAGCAAAATACGTGAGGGCACTTTCTATCATGGACCGGTAGAAGGAAGTAATCAGTTGTTGTTCCACCTGATTTTTCTGCAAGACCCTAAGGAAATGGAGTCTCTGTTGAGCCTCCCTGATCACCTGGATCATGTTATTTTTCCAAGTGAGATCTTGGATAAGGTGGACTCCCAGAAATTTGAAAGAGGAGACTCTCTCCACACAGCCCACCTTGACGTAGAGGGGGCAGGTTCTTCTTTCTGCTTCCGGAAGTCTAACACCATCTCCTTTGTCTTGCTGGTGTTTAGATGGAAGTTGTTTTCTGAGCACCATGTGGGTAACTTCTGGATTTCTTCTCCGTATGCTAATTGTCTTCTCCTGTAATAAGATCCAGTACAGTGGTATCATCTGCAAACTTTATTATCATGTTAGATGAATCAGAAGATATGCAGTCATATGTGTACAAGAGTACAGGTAGGGACTGAGCACACAGCCCTGAGGAGAGCCAGTGCTGAGCTTCAGAGAGGAGGATAGGAAAGACCCAGCTCTCACTGTTTGTGATCAGTCCATCAGAAAGTCTTTAATCCAATCACAAGTGAGAGAAGGGAAATTCAAGTCAGTCAACTTTTTGATGAGGATGTCCGGCAAAATGGTGTTAAAAGCCGAGCAGTAATCTATGAAAAGGATTCTGACGTAGTTCCCAGGTTTCTCTAGATGACTCACTACAGAATGAAGGGCAGTAGCAATGGCATCGCCTGTCAATCTATTCCCTCTGTAGACGAACTGATATTGGTCGAAGTTTGATGGAAGGCATGACCTGAGGGGTTGAAGAACCAGTCTCTTGAAGCACTTCATCACTACAGACGTTAGTGCAATGGGTCTGTAGTCATTCAGGCTGTTTATTGCTGTTTTCTTCAGGACTGGAATGATAGTGGCTGTTTTCAGACATGATGGAACAATGGCTGTTTGCAGGGAGATGTTAAAAAATCCTTGTTAGGACCTCTGATAGTTCATCAGCACAGGTTTTTACCACCATCCACAGCACCCCATCTGGACCTGCAGCTTTATTGGAATTCACAGCCTTCAATAAAGCTCTCACTTAGTGTTCATGCAAGGTGAGTGGCTGGGAGCTGGAAGGCCAGCGGGCTGAGGCTACAGAGTCAGGTCTCTTGACCTTGTAGCGAGTGAAGAAGGTGTTAAACTCCTCTACCAACAAGGCATCAGAGCTGACTGTCTTCATTGCATTACCCTTATAGTTGGTTAAGTGCTGCAGTCCCTGCCACACCTGCCTCAGGTTGTTGTCTGCTAGATGGTTCTCCACCTTTTGTTTATATTTTTGTTTAGCTACCTTGATGCCTGTCCGTAGATTTGCCCTGGCCTCATTGTATTTATCTCTGTCACCTGCCTTGTTGCTGAACTTTGACAAGTTTCTGGCAGAAAGGCCCTCTGGGCCGCAACAATAACAGAAAGCATTAAATTTTAAATTTATTATTTATTGAAAAGTATTTAAGCCCTTGAGGTCCGATTCTTAAGTGGAAGGGATCCTAATGAAATACTATCCTTGGTGATGCAAGTGCTCCTTACAATCAGCCTAGGATCTCAACTCCATTCTCTTTTTCCCCTTCTTTGTTTTGAATTTTGTTTCAGTTTACATGAACTGTAAGGCTATTTAGTGTAATTAGATAGGAGAATGGGAGAAAATAATGCATTTAGAAAAGGATAGAATTTGCCACATAGAGGTTTCAATAAGCTAAACAAATGAGATATGTATTAGACACCTCTGTGTTAATACAGACTTGTCAAATTTTCTTTTATTTCCCTCTTAATGCTTACACTTTTTTTTTCTACACTGAAATGAAATTACAGCAACATAAGCAATGCTATACTTACAGGTTACCTATATGTTTTTCTACATGGTGATATAATGTGCATCATTGCACAGACAGCTATTTATATTGCATATTTCACACTTTTCCTTTAGCATGAATGCTTCTGTTCAGAACTTATTTTTTATTTGATACCTTCCAACTCCAAATTTATTTATTCTGTTCTTTTTACAGATATGTAATGAAATGTCATGAAATTACAGGGGAAGTAGTCAGGAGACCACGGGTTACACTACATTTTGAGATGATTATGGTCAATAATGCAAAGTTGATAGGATCGTTAATTTATGTGGGAAGACCTGGGATTTTCAACATTTTCCCCCCCTTGGGTTTCTGGAAGAAATTTATCTTCCGGGGGTGGATCATTGTATTTTAAATAACTTCAAGAACATTTTAAAGTTGGCATTCTAGATTGAGTGTTCCTAGCTCAAAATGGCAGGAACTAATTTTCCAATATTAAGCAATAATGGTCACAACAGACTTCAAATATTTTGCAAAGGGATATCTTCTTCCCACCATCACCATAAGTCACCATCTTGTGACTTATAATCATATATACCACCAATGTTGCATGATACCCCCAATCTAGCCAGATGCACTAAAATTGAAATATCCCAAATCATGGACCTCAGCAACCTCTGCCTCACTACCTACTTTCAGTTTGCTGGACAAATACGCCAACAAATCAGAGGAAAACTCATGAGATCCCCACTCTCAGGATTCATAACAGAGATTGCAATGCACCATCTAGAAACTATAGCATTCCCACAGATACAACCAAAAGTATGTGTCTGGTGTGTAAACAACATTTTTATCATAATAAAAAAGGAACAGCAAGGGAAGACACATGAAGCAATAAACTTCTTCAAAGGAATAAAATTCACAAGGAAAGAAGAAAATAACAACACACTACCTTTCCCAGATTATCTTCTTCAGCAGAGGCTATTGAAAAACCATCCACACTAAATAGTCCATTATCAGCCAAAAGCCCAATCTCCACAAAAGGATATATATAAGAACATTATTCAGATGAGTCCAAATGCATGGCAGCAACTCAGAGCTCTAGAAAAAGGAAACCAACTGCATATGCAACATCTTCCAACAAAATTGATATACATGCAACTTTATCAGAAAGTGCCTGACCACTCAATTGCACTACAGTACAACCAACATAAGCTATGAAAAGGATAACACTGCCATATATCAATAGCTTGGCATTCAGACAAATCAACCATCAATAGAGATAAACCACATTTACAGACCATTCAAAAGACAGGATAAATGAAGCCAGAAGGGGACAAAAAAAGCACCCCAGAACACATCCTCTCCAGCAGCCAACACTTACATTAGTGGAGATTAATGCCAGACAAACCATCAAGCAGAAATCAATAATAATACCCTGATAAAGGAACTACCACAAAGGAAACCACACCTCCACAAAAAATGGTAGGGCAGCTAATGTATAGCTATACAAACCCTATAATTAAGGAATAATTAAAGAATATAATTAAGGAATATAAATCTTTCCATTCCCCACTATCCTGCCAGAACTGAAGAAGCTTCTTGGATGAGAAGCGAAACATCTTCCAAAAAACAAACAAACAAACAAACAAGAAAGTCCATTTGCCTCTTGAAAAAGCACCTTTGGGACAACCATGACCTGGATGACTGAGAATCTCTACAGACTTTTAGCTATACAAGTTGGGATGAACACCCTTTGAATGGTGTGGGAGTAGGAATGGATTTCCAGAGGAAAAACTGCAGACTACAGGAACCAGAAGCACTACTCAGGTGACCCTGAGGACACAGATAAACTTCCAAGGGCTTCAACGACCCTCTAAAACAATGTTTCTCAACCTTGGAAGCTTGAAGGTGGGTGAACTTCAACTCCCAGAATCTCCCAGCCAGCAGCACTGGCTGGGGGATTCTGGGAGTTGAAGTCCACCCATCTTCAAGCTTCCAAGGTTGAGAAACACTGCTCTAAAAGGATGCAAATGACCAGCAAGGAATAGAAATCCTTCCATTCTCCACTATACTGTCAGAGCTGAAGAAGCTTCTTGGATGAAAAGCAAAACGTCTTCAAAGAAAAAACAAGAAAGTCCAGTTACCTCCTGAAAAAGCATCTTTGGGACAGGT
The DNA here is from genome assembly GCA_030761175.1 of Masticophis lateralis. NCBI lineage: Eukaryota > Metazoa > Chordata > Lepidosauria > Squamata > Colubridae > Masticophis > Masticophis lateralis. Next base: position 23,635,005 of record JAUDYJ010000004.1, on the reverse strand, counting down.
ATCTAGGGTGTTCCTTAAATAATCTTTATATTCACAGACATTGTTAGACGGACATTTCCAACTCCAAATACTCTTCAGTTAGATTTAGAGGATATCCACATAATGGCACAATTCCTAAGTAAACAAATGCATATGAATTGAATGTAAGTAACTCTGTTTTGTATTATTTTTGTCAAGAAACCCAAGTCACATTTTATCGTTTATTATACATCGATTCAGTGACTGAGCCCTGCTGGCCAGCTCCCTTCAGCAATGCTATCCATCAGCAGCAGTGCTGAACTACTGGAGTAAATGTTTATTCTTTTCTTTCTTGATCTCATTCAGTTCTTACTGTGACCATTTTAAAGAACAGCTACCCACTGACATCCTTCTAGATCCTGAGACCATAATTGGTTGGTTATCTTTGAATTCAAGTCCCTGTATTTCACATTACCAAGTTCCTATCAGGACCAATGTGGAAATATTCTCAGTTTGTGCACTGATTACAACACATGTGATCATTTAAGTTGTCATTGTCACCAGATTACATAATTGTTTTCTCTTTCTTTAACGGGGAAAAGGAAAAGAAAGCCAAAATACTGTATGTACTGGAGTCCTGCCTACTCGTTCCCTAGACTTTTCATGTTGACAAGGAAGATCTTCAGGGAAACAAAACATAGTTACAACTGCTACACACAATGGGGAACTCCACACAGTCAGTGCTCCCCAAGGCAGGAAGATCTATGTTAAGCATTCAGCTTACAATTTTCCTGCAATCTAACACTGTCAACCTAGGAAACTTGGGATTCAAAGGGTAAATATCCCTCTTTCCTCTCAATATGCAGATTTGTTAAACAATTGAATAGAACTATTTATGTATTTAAATGTATACCAGCTTTTAAAACAGTTGTTGCTATGGTGTTCTACAAAGCAAATAATATTATGCCCTATTTATTCAGAGCCAGTGAGAGCTTTCTTTATCTCCTTTGGCAATTTAAATGATTGGCATAGAGAGAGCGTGAAAGCACAAAACTTTGCTATATGTATCTGCAAAACTGGTCTCTAGAGTCTTGGGATATTTGATTGTTCTGTTAATGCAAAATCAAATTCCATTGTTGGCCTTAATGAGAGCTTCTGCCTGCAAAGCAATTATAAGATTAGTTAGCTAACACTTTTATTGTCTACTGACATGGGAAATGACATAAGCAAGACTGAAATAACACAACAGCCTGCATCATGTACAACAACGTGTACAAGAACCAGAAAGGATGCTATAAGCTGTTCAATCATTCATAGAATGGTAGACAAAGAGTCAAACAATGCTCATTTGTGGCAAGTCTTTAAAATGTTTTAAAGCTGAAACCTTATAATCATGTGGGAACAGAAAGGAATTTAATAAGCATAAGATTTATCTTTCAAGATTTTCCCATTGCCAATAAAGTTGCTCACCGTACATGTACTGCCCAAGCTATTAACCACAAGTGGCAAGCAAAGTCTCCAAAATCACAAAAGTATTTCAATTTACAATCTGAATGTCTAAGCATAAAGAAAGAATTTCAAAATTGCCATTTGGAATAATGAGCTGCATGCCCAATGCTTCTCTCTTTTCTTCTATTTGGGTTTTTAAAAAAAAAAACTTAAAAGGCTGCCCCTTCTACAACGTGTTTACATTTTAGACATGCAAGATTAATCTTTGCAAAGTGAAATAGTTTCTGCATAAGCCTAGAGAAATTCAGCTTCAACTGAAAAAAAATATATATTCTCCATGCCTCTCTCTTTTTTTTTTCCCAAAGGGTAAATTAATATGTTCTGAAAACACCCTAATCCATTAATTATCTCTCCATAATCAAGGATGACATGATTAACTTCAAGGTTGATGTTTCTGAGTTCTGAGACGTGCTAAAAGGATTGTGGCTTCTCTAGAAATTCCATCCTGCACTCCTTTCCATTTTTCACCCTCCAGTGGTCACTCAGGGATATGAAAGGCCGAAAACAGCATGAGGAGGAGTGAGCCTCTCGCCAGCTCTATCTAAAGTAGTTCTAAGCTAATGTCACCATGATGTGTTTTTCCTTTTTCCTTCCTATTCTTCTTTCAAAAGACAGGAAAGGCAGCTTTTCACTCTCCTCCGTGGTAATCAGGAGGACTGGGAAAATAGCCAATGCATAGTAGGTCAATTCATCTTGCATTGTGTACTCCCAGCGTCTGGCTGCGAGTCAACTGATAGAACAAGAGGATAAGCAGGTCAGGCAAGTCATGCTAACATGCCCTGTAAGGTTGGTTTTCTCCCATGAATCATGATTTTTATTTCAATTACAATAGCATTCTTGCCTATACAATAGTTAGAGGCCCAAGGCTGTTCTTAATATCACTTTACCTCTGAGATAAGAACACACACTTATTCACACAATCAAGAAGGGATAGAGGATATATGAAAGGGTGATGGACTTATCCAAGGGGAGGATAATGACAGAGAGTGTATCTGTGCCAATTATGTGCAACCAGATCATTCAAAATGGCCAATTAAGAGCCTTGGTGGTGCAGCGGACTAAAGTGCTTCCCCATTGACCTTGCTTGTAAGAAGGTCTCAAAAACTGATCACAGGACCACGGGATACTGCAACAGTCATCAATTAACCCGGAGCTTGCTGGAGCAGCTGACTAAAGTGCTGTTAATTAGCACTTAGCTGTCAGCTGCCTGCAATTACTGCGAGTTCAAATCTCAGCAGGCTCAAGGTTGACTCAGCCTTCCATCCTTCCGAGGTACGTAAAATGAGGACCCAGATTGTGGGGGCAATAAACTGACTTTGTATAAAAAAGAATACTGCTGGTGGGGGGCCCAAAAGCCCTACTAAGCAGGTATACAGAAAAGTATGACGGCTATTGCTTAACACATTGTACGCCGTTCTGAGTTTCCGGAGAAGAGTGGCATATAAATCGAACCGATAGATAGATAGATAGATAGATAGATAGATAGATAGATAGATAGATAGATAGATAGATAGATGATAGATAGATAGATAGATAGATAGATAGATAGATAGATAGATAGATAGAGTATAAAGATAGGCCTGATGTTGCATTCTTTTTCTTCTCTTCTGCTAAAATATGTATCTTCCCTCCCCCCTCCCCCTTCAGACTTCTAAATTTTGGTCAACATTTTTTTTATATGAAGTATCACTTTGAGATTCCATAATACAAACAACAATGCAGATTTTACCAACAGCATTGGTGGCGCAGTGATTAGAGTGCAGTACTGCAGGCTACGTCTGCTGATCGCTGGCTACCTGCAATTTGGCAGTTCAAATCTCACCAGTCTCAAGGTTGACTCAGCCTTCCATCCTTCCGAGCTGGGTAAAATGAGGATCCAGATTGTTGGGGGCAATATGCTGACTCTGTAAACTGCTTAGAGAAGGCTGTAAAGCACTATAAAATCTAAGGGCTATTGCTAATATCTCTGCATATAGAGTAGAGGGATTTTGCAGGATCCAATCTGGGCAGGTCACCGGTACCAGAGATTTAATTTTCTGAGCTTTAGGACTTATGCTATAGCACATCCTCAGGGAACTTTTCTCTAGCAGAATATGTTTCCAGAGGGATTTCCACTATCCTCAAATAGTAAATGAAAGAGTCTGTTCTGACTTGCTTCATTAACAAGCTGATGGGACTTAAGCTATCCATCATTACACTGAATAAATGCTTAATATGTATACAGTAATCTACCTTCCAATGGACACATCTGAAGTGATAAAGCATTTTTTAAAAAATTGATTTATATGCCGCCCTTCTCCGGAGACTCAGGGCGTCTTACAATGCATTGCATTCAGCAATAGCCTTCATACTTTTGTATATTTATACAAAGTCAGCTAATTGCCCACATAAACTGGGTCCTCAATTTACCTACCTTAGAAAGGATGGAAGGCTGAGTCAACCTTGAGCCTGGTGAGATTCGAACTTACAGTAATTGAAGACAGCTGGTGTTAATCACAATGCTTTTAGTCTGCCGAGCTATCCAGGCTCATGCAAATTTCCCTTTTGCATTGTCTGCTACATCCCATCTAAATGAAGAAGACCATGTTATCAACAATGGGACAGGGGGAGAAGAAGATGTGCATAATTTTCCTGGGCCTAAACGTCTTGGTATTCAAGTACATAAAGTTGCAGATTTGTTTTGTGTTTTGCACAAACAAGATTAAATTATTACATTAAATGCACACATTATCTCGGAATTTGTGGAATACAGTTGTGGCAGGGACAATGGGCTCACTTAACGTGTAGTTTTGGCAGCTATATGCCAGGCGAGAAGATTGAGACTATAGCAACAGATGGACCACATGAGCAGGAAAAAATCTAGGTCAGTGAGGATTTTCATTGCCAGCGTCTTTGTCCATGGCAGGGTTGTGGAGATAGGATTTTGAAGTGGAGACCTGTTTGACCGTTATCTGCTGGACCTCCAAATGACAATTTTTATTTCCCCTCATATGAATGTTCTTCCTTAGTAGTTTTTACTTACAACTCCCTTCTAGCATGGATGATGCTTCCTAGTTTAGTAATAAAATATATGCAAGAAAACAACCAAGCTCAGAGAGCACTAAGGTCCCCATAGTCCAACTCTGAGCTAAAATATTATCTTCCATCTGTTTTTACTTAATCCTAAATAATCCTGGGCTACATCACATTGTTTTAGTGGTTGTCAGCTGGAAGCAATGTCAAGATTATGGCCATTACTCTAGACTGGGGATGGGGCGTGTTAAACTCAAGGCATGGGGCCCGGATTCAGTCCATGGAGTGCTTAGATCTGGCCCGCAGGGCCGCCCTGGAAACAGCAAAGGACTGGCCCGCAGTGCCTCTGTCAGCAAAAATGGAGTTTGGAAGGGCCGTAGATGGCCTTCCCTAGCTCCGTTTTCACTAGCAGAGAGTTGCAGAAAGCTGTCGCAGCTGAAGATGGAATTCGGGAGCCCGTTTTCACTGCCACAGGTGCCCCCGACATGAATGACATTGAGCTGGCCACGCCCACCCTGGGCCCCTGAGGTCAAATACAAGCCTGATGCGGCCCTCAATGAAATTGAGTTTGACACCCCTGCTCTAGACAATGTCATTGTCTCAAGTCCCTGACAGTTTCACAATTGGACAGCAACACTTAGCTCATGAGGAAGCAATTTATTTTGTGGACAGTAAATAATGAGACACAGATAGTCCTTGACTTACAACAGATCATTTAGGGACCGTTCAGTGACAACAGCACTGAAACAAGTGAGTTGTGATCAGTTTTCACAGTTATGACTGTGCATTCCCATGGTCACGTGATCAAAATTTGGACTTTTGGCAACTGATTCATATTTGTGACTGTTGCAGTGTCCTGAGGTCATGTAATCAACTTTTGTGACTTTCAGACAAGCAAAATCAACGGGGAAGCCAGATTCACTTAACAACCACATTACTAGTGTAACAATGGCAGTGATTCATTTAGCAACTGTGGGAAGAAAGGTCTTAAAATGGGGCAAAATTCACTTAACAAAAGTCTCGCTTAGCAACAGAAATGTGGGGCTCAACTGTGGTCCTAATTTGAGGACTATCTGTATAGGAGCTTCTTAGTGTTATATAACCTCAGTTGTTGGAACATTATCAAAACAGAATTGGAAAGGGAGCAAATTCTGAGGATATATTCATTATAGGTCATCTTAGCTGAACTGGCTCAGGACTTCAAGGACCTGTAAGAATCACTGGGTTGTCTCAATAAAATAACTACTCTGACCTTGATTCGTGTTGCAAGAAAAACCTGCCTTTTGGTGGGTTGACAGTTTGGGATGGATAAAATATAGTATTGTCATGGACTAACAAATTTCTGATGGTTGAACTGTCAGCTGTTATTTTATTCCAGAATGATGAAGATGGTAGAAAGTTCTGTCCCCAATGACATGGAATCCACAAAATGTCTGAATTTTATGAGGAAAGTTGTTATGACAAACATTCCTGCTGTAGATCTAACCTTATTGTGGAACAGCAAAACCATGTTTAAATACCATTTTTAGTATTGTGAAGCTCAAATAACTCTCTGATTTTTGGTAGGATTCTAAGCTGTGAAGTAGCTTAGTAAATAATGAGAGCATTAGGGGGTACAGATAGCCAAATAAATTTACAGGCAACCATGTTGACAATCTTGTAATAGGATGCTGTTGACAGAAGAAGAATGCTTTGATGCACTTAGATCTTTACTGGCTTGTTAACTTCATCACGTACCATTCAACAGTTTTATTGCTTAGGCTTCTTCCATCCTCTTATATTGCTGAACTTAGCCTTACTACTATATGAAGATGAGATGACTTTATTAAATATATGAACTGCAATTTTGTTTCCTGTTCATGTTTTCTATTCATGGCCCTGAGAAAGAAAACAAGAACTTACCACTGGCGTACAAGCTAAATGCATTCTGTTTATGCATTGTGCAGAGGTGAATACAGAAGAGGTTAAGTCATATTTATTCTTTGACTATATTGGAAATCAAGGCACTAAATATGCATTCCACTGACAAGTCAATAGAGATGGCATACTATATATACTAATTCATTCTCAAGTCTAGCCTAACGATCTAAGTTCCTTTTGGGAATGTTTATCAATAATTGAGCTTTTATATGTCAGAACAGTTAATACTATAGGTATTCAGGTTGGAAGTTAATAAATAAAGGAAAAGAACAAGAATCAGCTTCTGCCTGTTATGTTAAGACATTTGTATGTAAAAATCAGAAGAAAAGGAATGTTGGAAGACATTAAAAGATACGCAATACCTTTTCTATTTCTTTTTTCAGACACATATAAAAAAAGAAAAAGAAAACCCCATCAGCTTTTCTGGCCTCCCTGGCAAATTGAATACTACCCACCCATCCTTCAATCGGCAGAATATTATATCAACATGAAATTTGCTGTCTCCGTTGCCAATTATTAAACTGCTGCTTCTGTTTCAAGGCACTGCAGTCCTTTGACTTTTCCCCAACGGAATAGGCGACAAAAAGTAAACAATGCTACACATCTTGAAGGCTGGGGTGGTATTGAAAGAGGAAAACACAAACTAGTTACATAGGTGTAACTAAGGACATGGGCTAAGGATGAGTTTAAAAACATCACGGGGACACAACAGAAAGTTGTTGCCAGGGGATGCCAAAATGAAATGCAAATAGGTATGCAAAGTTTATTTCTTGTCTGTACAGGTTTCTGCATATAGTGACCATATTCTACATTTGACTAACTTTATCCTAATTTCCTTTCCAGTCATAATCCTTACATCACCTTCTTGTACCTCCCTTGAACAGTATCACCTTAATTCAGTGTTCCTCACTTGTACCTTTATTGCAAATTTACTTGTATTTCCAGTGCCTTCTGACTCTGCTCTTCCAAATATACTGAACCCCTTATCCAGCCTTGATTTCTTCTCATATCTTTAGCAGAGCTGGCATCAGCATTTGACATGGCAGAGGAAATGCCAGAATTCATGGCTTTCTCCAGCTCATACAATCAATTTAGCATGATTTAAAGCCAGGAACTGGTCGTCTTAAAAACAAGAGACGTTGCCTCACCATCTTCTTTAGTATTGCAGACTGCTTCAGGCACTCAACATAATGTTATGTTAGAGCCCAAGTGCATTATGGGGCCACAAAGCTTTTGCTGGTAAGGCTCTTTTCTTGCACTTGCCCTTTGTCTCTGCCACTTGCTCCGTGGAAGGGAAAATAGATGGTAGTGATGTTCAACATAGAAATAGCAGACTAAGTAGCTGTTGTAGCTGCTATTCTTTCTGGTGGACAACCATCTTGTTGAAAGTGGAACGGATTGTCTAACACAATGTATCACCTTGCAACCAAGAGAAACATCAACTTTATGAACCCACACTCAGTAATTTATTTATTTATTTATTTATTTATTTATTTTATTTATTTGTTTAGATTTGTATACCGCCCTTCTCCTTGCGGACTCAGGGCGGTGAACAGCCAAATAAAAATAGTACACAAAAGTTAAACAGTTTCTTTAAAAAAAAGCATATAACTTTGGCTAAAAATTAAAACCATTAACCATTAAATATTTAAAATACCCAACCCTATAATACAGATCTTAAAAATTCAGCGGGGTCAGGCTAGACCAGCAAGCTGAAAGAGATGAGTTTTCAGGGCCCGACGAAAAGTCCGGAGGTCAGCAATTGTTCTCAGTTTTGGAGGAAGATCGTTCCAGAGGGTAGGGGCTGCCACAGAGAAGGCCCTCCCCCTGGGGGTCGTCAGCCGGCATTGTCTGGCTGACGGCACCCTGAGGAGACCCTCTCTGTGGGAACGCACCGGCCGGTGGGAGGGTATTGGTGGCAGAAGGCGGTCCCGTAAGTACCCTGGTCCTAAGCCATGGAGCGCTTTAAAGGTGGTCACCAACATCTTGAAACGCACCCGGAAGTCCACCGGTAGCCAATGCAGCTCGCGCAGGAGAGGTGTCACATGGGAGCGTCCCATCGCTCCCATAATCCCCCGCGCGGCCGCATTCTGCACTAGTTGGAGCCTCTGGGTGCACCCCAAGGGGAGCCCCATGTAGAGAGCATTGCAGTAGTCCAGGCGAGAGGTGACGAGTGCCTGAGTGACTGTGCGTAGGGAGTCCCGATCTAGAAAGGGCCGCAACTGGCGTATCAGGCGAACCTGATAGAAAGCTCCCCTGGCCACAGCTGTCGTGTGATCTTCCAAAGACAGCTGTGGGCCCAGGAGGACGCCCAAGTTGCGCACCCTTTCCGTGGGGGCCAATGATTCGCCCCCAATAACCAGCGATGGTGTCAGCTGGCTATATCGGGACGCCGGCAGCCACAGCCACTCGGTCTTGGAGGGGTTGAGTCGAAGCCTGTTTCTCCCCATCCAGGCCCGCACTTCAAGGCACTGGGACATCACTTCCACGGCATCGTTGGGGTGGTCTGGGGTGGAAATGTACAGCTGCGTATCATCAGCGTACTGATGGAACTCCACCCCAAAAGTAATGTAATAATCTGTAAACTGCCTAGAGTCTGTTGCAAAGGGGTGGTGCCTGAACTGAATTAAATAAACATAACTGAACCATCTTGCCATCTTAATCGAATCACCTTGCCATCTTCATATCTAAAGGAAATCAAAAGTTGCTGGCTGGAGGAAAGCAACTTCTTGATTTCTGGCTTCTTGATCATGGCCTCTTTCTCATATTTCTCCAATAACAAAATGGCATCCTTATTCTACTGCACAAAATCTAACTGTGCTGAAATTCAGTCTTTCTTCCATCCTTACAGTGGGATATCTAGCGTCCTGAGGACAGCAATCTGACTGAACCAAAGAAAATATCACCGTTCTTACCTCCAGCACCATGCTTTCACAGCCCAGCACCGAATGACTGAAACATTTCATTCTTCCTAAGTGGTTGGTTGACCATGCACCCTGTGCTTGCTGTTTCTCATTATCCTTTATATTAACTTCACCTGTACATCCAGCACCTTAGCTACCTGTTTAAGTCCTCCTCCTAGTTTTTCAGGTAGTTGAACCTGATTTTCCAGGCCAGTCTTTTTAACCTCCTATATTAAAAAAGGTTAGAAAAGGTAGGGTTGTTCCAGTTGGATGCCATTCTTTTTTAGCCTGTGCTATTACTAGGTGTGTTCATCTATGAAGACTGCCACTTTTAAAGATCTTAGAAAAGCAGTAGAGAGGCAAAGTAATTGTAAATTTGCCTTATTTAATATTTACTGCTCTTTGATTTAGTGTTGTCAAATTCTAAACACATTTTACTGGTAAAGTCAAGATTTACAAAAACATTAACGTTATTTTTTTTTTTTACATGACCAACAAACAATAGAAATTTCAGTTGGGGAGTACATAATATACAGCAAATATAAAGTTGGGTTATCTTTAGAACAGAAAAAAATAACTTGAAATAGGAGCTATTACAATAGTATCAAGCAAGCTGGCTCAATAATCAGATAAGACAAGTGTAACAAAGCATTTCTCTATGCAATGTAACCAACAATGTTATTTCTTTAAACCTATAATCTAGAGGGAAAACACACTTATGTGCTCTTGGATCTGTCAATATCTTACTTCATTCTGTAATTTTCTACTAATATTCCAGTTTTGTGATTAAAAATTCTACAGAGAGAAAGAATAATTAATTATAATTTATACTTGAAGATGAACAAAGTTTAATGATTCCATAATAACAGTATACAAAAATATAGCGATTGCTACTGAAAGAACTTCTATATCCACAATTCCAAAACTGTGCACGAGTATCCCATGAGTATCCCATGGCACTGCAGTGAATTCACAGGGGTGCTGCAGAATATTTTATATATAAATTTTGAGGAAAACAGTGTGCAAACTACTAAGACAATGTGCAATCTACTAGTTAAGGGTGTTTCTCTCTCCAAAAAAAATTTAGAACCCCCACACAATCCCTGTGAGTTTGCTTGTTTCTGATAAACGTGTTAATTCCCAAACTTGCTGTGGTTCATAATTAAAAGGACATTCTGTGTTTGGAAAATGTTGAAAGTGCCTGGGGAGTACATACTGTGTCACAACATTGTCCTAGATTGGTCCCAGATTCAGTCACGCTGTAATTCCATTGAAACGAGGGAAATTTAGCTATGATTACTTCAATTTCAGTAGAAATAAAACATAATTTGATCTGTTTCTAATCTAGATTCCTTTTATGATTTTGTACTAAGGTCTACAAAGCAAAATTTCAGAAATTTTAAGAGAGCTGGGTCTCAGGAAGGTTCCTTAGAGATTAGGAAAAAAACAACAAACATATAATAATGTAAATCCTCTTTTCTTATATACCTACATTCAGGTTCACTTTGAAGATTATAGTAAACAAAAGCACAACATATCTCTGTTGATTCCAAAGGGCAAAAAAAAAAAAAAAAAAAAAGTGATGCCAAGCTTGCTATTAAGGAATTTTTAAAATATTATTTAATGAGTTTTGGCTGAAGAAAGAAAATTTCATTAAGAGAAAGTCATTGATGATGAAAGTACTGGCAGCAGCTTAACTTACCAGTACTAACATCATTAAAAAAAGTTAATTATCAGTATCTATCATATTTATTTAATTTCTTCTCCTACCGCTAATAAATAAATGAAAGAGTTCAGAATAAAGCTATATGAAAGAGATGCTTAGCATCTTCAGAGGTTAATACTTGAGTAAAAACAACAGTAATTTATAGATCCAATTAGGCTTGAAAAGCCAAGCTGCTGATGTCCAAGGGAAATTACAGTCACTTCTAAAAGTATTAGCCTGAATAGGTTGAGGGCTTTCTAAGTCAAACAGAGAATTCAGATTGTACTGTATAAATCCTCTCTTCTTTGAAGTATGAATAAAAGACTGCTGGATTGTTTGTTGAGATAATCATACATTCCTATGGAAAGTGTCTTTTGATTTTTTTCCCCTTTGCAATTGGGGAAGATAGTGATATCTGAAAATTATTCCATGCAGAAAATTAGGGAAATGATGGAGTTGATAATACTATTACCAGAACTTGTGATCCAAGGGAAACTGTGTGTGTGTGTGTGTGCACATGAGAGAGAGACAGAGAGAGACAGAGACAGACAGACAGAGAGAGAGAGTCAGAGAGAGATGGAGAGAGTGAGACAGAGAGACAGACAGACAGACAGACAGAGACAGAGACAGAGAGACAGAGGAAGACAGAGACGGAGAAAATGAGATCGAGAGAGAGACAGAAAGACAGAAAGACAGATAGACAGACAGAGACAGACAGACAGAGACAGAGAGACAGAGACGGAGAGAATGAGATGGAGAGAGAGACAGAAAGACAGAAAGACAGAAAGACAGATAGGCAGACAGAGCAGAGACAGAGACAGAGACACATAGAGAGAGGGGGGAAGGAGAGAGACAGAGAAAGACGGAGAGAGTGAGATGGAGAGAGACAGAGACAGAAAGAGATAGAGATGACAGAGACAGAGACAGAGACAGAGGTAGAGGTAGAGGTAGAGATAGAGGTAGAGAGAGAGACAGAGACAGAGACAGAGACAGAGACAGAGAGACAGAGAAAGACAGAGAGAGACGGAGAGAATGAGATGGAGAGAGAGACAGAAAGACAGAAAGACAGACAGACAGAGACAGAGACAGAGAGACACAGAGGGGGGGGAAGGAGAGAGACGGAGAAAGACGGAGAAAGACGGAGAGAGTGAGATGGAGAGAGAGACAGATAGATAGAGATAGAGATAGAGATAGAGATAGAGATAGAGATAGAGATAGAGATAGAGATAGAGATAGAGAGACAGAGACAGAGACAGAGACAGAGACAGAGACAGACAGAGACAGAGACAGAGACAGAGACAGAGACAGAGACAGAGACAGAGACAGAGACAGAGACAGACAACGACAGACAGACAGAGAGACAGAGAGAGACAGAGAGGGAAGAGGGAGAGAAGGAAAAAAGTGTTTGTGTCCTACCATGGGCTGGAAAGAGATGGATTAAAGGATAGCACTGAGGCACTTATCATAGAAGCACAAGAAGGCACTAAGCACCAGATCCATAGCAGAAGGGGTTTATCACACCAGCCAGAACCTGAAGTGCAGACTATGCAGAGAGGTCCCAGGGACAGTCCAACATATGATGGCAGGATATAAAATGCTGGCAGGAACAGCATACACTGAATGGCACAATCAAATAGATGGCATTGTGTAAAGGAACATCTGCACACTGCATGGGCTAGACCAATGGTTCCCAACCTTTTTTGGCCGTGCCCCACCTAAGCATCTCTAAAATCCTTTTCATGTGGGTTGTGTTATGATAAAATATCCTAATCTGGGGTCACTGTTCTGAGAACATTTCACTTTTGAATGCCATACAAAGAAATATCTGTGAACTGCTTTTACAGTTGCTTCATTTTTTTTAATCAGGGAAGCAAGATCTCAGCATGAGCTGAAATTAGTAAAAAGAATAATTTTAAAAAGGTTTCTTTACGTGTATTCAAAGTAAAAGGGGAAAAAAAGAATCAGTATGCCATCTGTTCAGCAAAATGGTAAAAAGGTAGCGGATAACAAAGAAAAGGCAGAGCTATTCAGTTCTTTTTTGGTTCTGTTTTCTTAAAAAACCAATTATGTGTTCCATCTGGAAATTCTGAAGGCTAGAAAGGGAGAGAAAACTGAAGCTTGAATGTGATAGAAATACAGCGAGGGAATACCTCTTTACTTTGAGTTTAAACCTCCAGGACCAGATGCAGCCTAGCATACTGAAAGAACTACTTGATGATTTCACCAAACCCTTATGTAATGTCTTTAAGAATCCTAAAAAGCTGACAAAGTGCTAAATAACTAACAAAAAGCATATATTGCGCATATCTTTTTTAAAAAAGTTGGGGACAGTTTCAACAAGCTACAGACCAATTACTCTGACAACAAAACCTACAGAAATTCTAAAGCAAGATCGTAAGAAAGCAGATATATCTATCAATAAATAACCTGCGACCCACTGGGCCTTCTTTTGACAGAAAGGTAATGCAGAACAGAATGAACATTAAATTTTAGGCTGACTACATTTTTTTTATTCAAATGCTAGATAGTCCCATGATCATTTACGAAGAGAATATATCATGAATAGAAAAGTAATTGTAGTGGCATGCAAACATCAATAATAAGTCAATGTTTCCTCTACCCTAAACAGATAAATAGGAAGACCATGGACGGATAAAAAAGCAGTGGGAACAAGAGCAACTTCTGACTTCCTGCCGGGTTCTCCATCGACTTTACTTTTGGTTTGCTAGCAGGGAATTTCAGAAATCATGATCACATGACAGCGGGACACTACAATGGCCACAACTTTGCAAACAAAGCTAGTCTGAACATCATGAAAATTGAACAGAAATAATAGTATGCCTTGATTTCAGGAAAGCACTTCATGGCCTACATATCTACCCAGTTAGGTATGAACGGATAGCATGGTAATCAAGGGGCTATTACAAAGATCAAACTGAATGAATATTTATCAGTAGTTCTTATTTAAATCAAGAGAGATATCACACAGGATGCTCCAAGGAACAGTTCTGGGTCCTCTATTCTTCAATGTTTTCATTAATGAATTGGATAAAGAGATAGAAGGAAAGCTTATCAAATTTTCAGATGTTACAAAATGGGGGGAGAGAGAGAGAGCTAATGATCTTGAAAACAGAAACAAAATTCAAAACATCTTGATAGGTTGAAGAAATTAGCTGCAAGTAATATAATGAAATTTAACAGTGATAAGTGGAAAGTTCTTTAGTTAGAAAACAAAAATCCGTTGCATATGGTAGGAACACATAGTCCTTGGGTTATAGCAGCAGTTAGGACCAGAACTTCCATCACTTAGCAATATACTTGCAAGGCACAATGTCACATGACCACATTGCCTTGATAATTCCAACAGTCCCACTGGCATTTGTAATCCCAGGACCATATGGGTCATTGACCTCACATGCCCATGATGTGGGAAGAGATGGAAGTCCCAAACATGTGCACCAGTGGGTGAGACCTGTGGGTGAGACCTGTTGGTGACATGGCTAGGCACTACAGAGAACAGGTGGATGTGTGGGTGCTGCAGGCAGATGCTATGGTTGTGAACAGGTGGGTATGCAGGTGCCACAGATAGGCACTATATAACACAGGCAGTTCATGGGTGCCATGAGTGGGTAATTCTACAAAAGTATAATTCCTGAATTACAAGAAGAAATCATTCCAGTCTATTCTGCTTTGATCAGACTTGAACATGTAAAGGATGTACTTGGGAAAGAATGATGGACCATTAGTGAGAGGGGGAGGGAGGGAGGGAGGGAGAAATGGTAGATGCAAGAAAGTTTTAAAAAATGAGAAAGAAATTAAAATGAACTTGCTTTGATTTGAAGATAGAGCTGGACTATTTAAAAGATCTGATATTTTTAGCATGGCTACCACTGATATCTGACAAACATCCATAGGTGAGAACATACAAGAATGAGGGCATGGGAAATCAAGCAACATTTATATGTTTGCTATTTTGCAGACTTAAATCCTGGCTATTTTATTTCAGTAATCTTTGTGTAATTTTGGACATGATGAATTTGCCATACTTTATATCCATGTCCTTGGCCCATTGACAAGATTTAATAATAATTAACTGGCTCGATGGTTACAATTTTATCACCTACTCTTTGTAGTACGGCTATTAGTTACAAAAGCAGTAAACCTCATTAATCTGTGATTCATTTGCCAGCTGATTACCTAAATATATACATCTACAATTAGAATTTACCTCTTGGCCCAAAACCTTGTATGTACAGAGTACAACAACTTAAAACATTTAAAAGTGTTATCATTCTCCTATTATTTTTATTGATAATATCACAGGATGGTTCTCGTTAGATGCTGTAATGTCAGTCTCTTTGTGTCATACAAATCAGTGGGCACCAAAACATAACATTAGAAAAATAAATAGAAATGGGGAAAAATCTTGTTCTGGAAACATTACAAACTTCATAATGAATTGGAAGACATTCAGGCAACCCTTTTTGTCATCATATTTTTTAAAAAAGTGCAAGAACACTCTATTCCAGTGATGGTTAACCTTTTTGGCACCGAGTGCTGAAACTGGAGCACTCATGCATGGTGGAACACCGGAACCCGGAAGAGAGCAGCTGGCCGGTATGCTTGTCTGCGGCAGTCAGCAGCACTTCCGCAAAGACCAGCTGGTCAGGGCGCATGAGCGTGACAGAACCTGGAAGAGCAGCTGTCAATGGTGGGAGTACCCACAGAGAGGGCTCTGCATGCCGCCTCTGGCACGTGTGCCATAGGTTTGCCATCATGGCTCTATTCCATCCATCAGCGCTTCCCTGAATTTCTGTTTCCTTTGAAGAGAAGTCATTTCTCTTTCGTTCAATTGGTATTGGTAAGGAGACTTGGTGATGCAGCGGACTAAAGTGCTGTTAAGTAGCATTTAGCTGCCTGCAATTACTGTGAGTTCAAATCTCACCAGGCTCAAGGTTGACTCAGCCTTCCATCCTTCCGAGGTAGGTAAAATTGTGGGGGCAATAAGCTGTATAAAAAAAGAACACCGCTTAGGGGGCCAAAAGCCCTACTAAGCAGGTATATACAAAAGTATGAAGGCTATTGCTTAACGCATTGTAAGCCGCCCTGAGTCTCCAGAGAAGGGCGGCATATAAATCGAACCAATAAATAAATAAATTGAATAAAAAATGACAGAGGAAAAGACAGGAGTTTTGACTTTCCACATTTCAATTAATCACGAAGAAAGATTTTTAGCCTGGAGCTCCTTCCATTAGACTTTTTCAATAGTGGTGTTACTGCCTCCACCATGACAAAGTCTATAGACTTTCTAAATTGTTGCAGAATTTTTCCTTCTCCTGAAAATGAATTGGAGATGCCACGAAAACAATTCTCTGCCCTCAAGTTTTTGAGGATTTTGAAAGAGGCCAACTTCTCCAATCAGGGGCAAAGATTGGGAATTACTGACATACACCCAGAGATGGGTTTCAGTAGGTTCTGACCAGTTCTGGAGAACCGGTAGCGGAAATTTTGAGTAGTTCAGAGAACCAGTAGTAAAAATTCTGACTATTCATCTATTCCCCATTCATTCTCTGCCTCCCAAGTCCCAGCTGATCGGGAGGAAATGGGGATTTTGCAGTAACCTTCCACTGGATTGGGGAGGGAATGGAGATTTTACAGTATCCTTCCCCTGCCATGCCCACCAAGCCACGCCAACCAAGCCATGCCACGCCCATCAAGCCACGCCCACAGAATTGGTAGTAAAAAAATTTGAAACCCACCACTACATACACCAAAATATCTTGCCTCCAAGCTCTTATAAATCAAAAGCAGCTCACCGAAATGAGAAATCCCTAAAATTAAATTAAATTTATTTTAAACTTCTGTTCCATGAAGGATTCCAGGATTTCACTTGCAACTCAGTCTACTTTGTAAACGCTGTTTGCAATGCCTTTGTTCTTCCACCTTCAGGCTCTGCTGATGCCCTACTGGAATGCAACTAGTCCTGACCATTTTGGACTCTACTGGTGTAGCCTTTGACTGCAGCAGCGGTCTTCAAAAGATCACTTTTCAGTTTCCAAAGACAGGCAGCGCCCAACTAGCAGATTGTAATTTCTTTTTTCTTTTTTTTTTTTTAATGTAATGCTGATTTTCTGGGTCTGTTTCTGCAGCAGCTGTCCCTGAGGACTTTTCTCCTTGACAGTCTCTAGCTCAGCCAAGAGACTGTAGTTAAGCCATCACTATGTTTCCAAAACAGCCTGGGGCCAGAAGAGGCTGGCTTGAGTTCCGATAAACTACTCAGTTCAGGGTTGCCTAAAATTCTAAAACTAAGGGCAACTGCATAAGTGATCACCGGAAGTGGGGCAGGAAGGCAAATGGGGAGAGACAAAAGTTATATTTACAGTTAGGCTAACACATTGGCAACCTTAAACACTCAAAGAGCCACAAAGGTCCTAACCAGAAGCCCCCATTCAATTCTGGAGCTGACTAGAAGTCCGGCTCCCCCACCAGAGTGTCCTCCTAGCGTGGCCTCCTTTTTCCTCTACCTGTCCTAACTGAAAGCCCTATCAATTGTGGAGCTGACCGGCGACAGGGAGCCGCAGCAGTAGGATGAAAGAGCCACATGCGGCTCCAGAGCTGCAGTTTGCCGACCCCTAGGCTAACAGAATGGGGTAGGTATAGGTATATGTTGAACATTCAAAATTTATTCTTTCTGGTTCTGCAGAAATTTTCCATTAAAAGAGCTCAGGTGGAAAATATCAAATTAGAGTGCTCTAATTTGTGCTGGTAATGAATCAATTCTTGGTCAGCTTTATCATGAAAGCAGAAAGAACCTTTCTTCAGACTGTGCTCTCCAGTATGTTAGTAAAGGATAATGGAACCCAAACTCATTGAGGTAAGGCCAATAGTGGGTTCCATTTACCTTCGCTACCAATTCAGAACTGTGAGCACGCGAATGCGCGTGGCACTTCTGCGGATGTGCAGAAACTTCTGTGTATGCACAGAGTGTCCGTGATGATGGCTGAGCAGGTGGGAGGAGCCTTCCGCCACTGCCACTACCGGTTTGCCCGAACCGGGGCAGAAACCCACCATTGAGTAAGGCTGACCTCAAAGGTTTCTCCTGTCCCACCAGTCCATCTCAAAACAGTCCAGTCTCTGTTGCATCAACATTAGGCTTCCCTCCCTGATTTCAAAGAGAACTAATACAGGTAGTTCTTGACTTACAATGGTTCATTTAGTGACCATTCAAAGTTACAATATCACTGAATAAATAATTGGCTTATGACAATTTTTCACACTTACAATCGTTGTAGCATCCTCATGGTCACATGATTTACATTCAGATCAGTGGTGGATTGACCCCGGTTCGGACCAGTTTGCAAGAACCGGTAGTAAAACCAACAGGAGGCCCTGCCCACCTCCCCGGATGTCATCATCAGCGATCTGTACATGTGCAGAAGCAAGGCGTGCGTGCGTGATCCCGTTGCAAACTGATAGTAAAGGTAAGTAGAACCCATCCCTGATTCAGATGCTTGACAACTGACTCACATTTATGATGGTTGCAGTGTCCAGGAATCATATGATCACTTTTTGTGCCCTTCTGACAAGCAAAGTCAATGGGGAAACCAGATTCACTTAACAAATGTGGCAAGAAAAGACATAAAATGGGACAAAATTCACTTAACACATTTCTCACTTAACAAATTTTGGGCTTAATTGTGGTCATAAGTCAAGGACTACCTGTAGTGTGTGAACAGGCCTGAGTTCAGATTCCGCCTATAACATTTGCCTTCTTATGGCAGATGACTGCAAGGAATATAAATCCATTTCGCACCATTCAGTCAGAACCAAAGAAGCTTCTTGAATGAAAAACGAAACATCTTCAAGGAAAAACAAAAGAAGTCCAGTTGCTCTTTGAAAAAGCTCCTTTGGGATTTGCCTTCTTAATTATTTGTGAGATTAAACCAAAAAAAAAAAAAAACAACCCAAAAAATTACCAGTACTGTGTGCAAAATCAAATGTTATTTCATGCTTATGAAAACATGAAGCTCTTTGTTTTTTTAGATAGCAATACCTTCTCTATAAAGGAAAACATGTTTAAATCAGGTATGCTCTAGAAAGGTAACCAAGAGCTGCTGAGATTCAAGCCACCTGAGAAATTGAGCGTATCGAAACTTGGAGATGTTTAGTATTTCTTAGTCCATGGGGGTGGATTTAAACTCTTCAAATGCTTTGAAAGTCCTCTTACATGTACATTTCCTAGGATGGAAGATGCAAATAGATTCTAAGGCACCTTTATGACCCCAATTTCATCCCTCCACAGGAATAAAGCACATAGCAGGTTACATCAGATTTTAAAAGCAGAGTCTGACTTGATTATACTTTGATAGTAAACCACTGGAAAATTCCTGACTAAATTGGGAAGTAGGAAAAGAAGACATGGCAAACAGTGTCCATATTGTTGCCAAGAAAATCACACGGAGTCACTGGGAAACGGCTTCAATGAATCAGATGTTTATTTTTAAACAGAAATTCAACATTGTAGATATAATTACAGCTGATTTGCATGTCTTACTCTCCAGTCACAAGGTAGTGATAGCAACTCCCATACAGAGAAATCCACCTGCTTTCTCCATCATTTCTCATTCAATACGGTAAAGCTCCCGAATTTCCTTTCAAAGGAAGAGAGTTACATAGAAAGTCTCTTGGTTATAGTATAAATTAAGAAATAGTCAAGGGGTGCATGTTAATATTCTGTCTCTCACTGAATAATCCCCTCCCTAGTGGACCGCAGCTCTCTGACTTGCCAAGCTTCAATGAAATCTCAAACCAAGGCATCCCGAAGAATCTGCTCCCCTTGGACTTCAAGTGGGAAAGTGTGGGCATCCAGCAAGGCTTCAGAATAATTTCTGAATTTCTCTTTTTCAACTTGGGGGGGGGGTGTTTCTGTTCAAACCCAAAAGACTTCCACATATGGAGCCTTTCCCAGCATGTGCTACTTTTAGTGAACCTTGCCTTTCAAATATTGTTGGGGAACTAGGTAGAATCATTCACCCACTTCTGGGTGGCCACTGATTGACAGATAAGTTATTTGTGTCCAGCTTTAACTTGATAGACTGGTGCTTTGGATCCCTAAACTTGGATCTTTGAAATACTGCCTGAATATCCAACTTTTACAGCAGGGATGTCAAACTCAATTTCATTGCAGGCTGCAATAGGGCTGTAGTTGACCTCAGGGGCAGGGGTGGGCGTGGCCAACTGGGTGGGTGTGGCTGACTGGATGGGCGTGGCGAGCTTGACATCACTCCCCAAACTGCTGGCATGTTTCCTCTTTACACTGGATAGACCAGGCTGAAGCCCCACGGGCTGATCCCTGACATTTTCCAGACGGTCCCATGGGCCGTATCCGACCACATCGTGGGCCGGATGCAGCCTGTGGGCCTTGTGTTTCACAACCCTGTTTAACAGAACCAAAGGTCACAGATACCTTTTTGAGCAAGTTACTGAGATGAGCCCCGCCCTCCCCAAAAGAGTAGTTGGGACCAAGGCAAAAACCAAACTGGATCTCATTTAATTTTAATTCAAAATTTAATTCAAAATTCAAATCATCATAGTTGACTTGTCAGCTACCCGTGAGAATTTCTCTTTTATACCTTCATAACAATTAAGATTAGTGTCAACATTTGGAAATGTTCTGGGTGCTGTATCGAAATTTTGAATAAAAACATGTAGCTAAAAAGCCGAGACTCTGCTCCCTTACTAAAAATATAAATAAATAAATAAACAAACAAACAAACAAATAAAATATATCTCAGTGGTGGGTTTCAAAATTTTTTACTACCGGTTCTGTGGGTGTGGCTTATGGGCGTGTGGCATGGTTTGGTGGGCGTGGCAAGGGAAGGATACTGTAATATCTCCATTCTCTCCCCACTCCAGGGGAAGGTTACTGCAAAATCCCCACTTCCTCCCAATCAGCTGGTACTCATGAGGCAGAGAATAGATTGGGGTGGGGCCAGTCAGAGGTGATATTTACCGGTTCTCCGAACTACTCAAAATTTCCATATATATATATATATATATATATATATATATATATATATATATATTTTAATGTCTGAATGTATTTAAATAAACCTGTGGGAAAAACAACTCCAATCAGTGTTTCCAACACTTGTTTGGAAACATTTAAATGAATGCATGGTTGTGTCCTTCTCATTTGAGGTACTAAAGGGAGTAGGGGGCTACGCTAGGCAAGGTGAAGATCCTTCCAGAGGGCCCTTAAATACTCTTAAGATGAGATAAGAATATTTTTAAATCGGCGGAAAAGAAACATAAATTCAGCATCTCTGAGAAATGTATTATCTAATGAATCCCAGATGGCATCTTCAATTTCAATGAGTTGGACAGACTTGCACATTTTTGGCTATTCTTTAAACAATTGGGAGAGAGAAGTTTGCATCGTGTCACAAAAAAAAAAACCTGGGATGGGTGTCTGGAGTAACATCATCTGCAAGAAAAAAATCAAAATCAGCAAGATGGCAGACGGAGCATCACAACGCAAGGCCCACCCCTTTTAGGCAAGCTTCAATATTATACACACATTCTAAAAAAAAAAAAAAAAGACAGAGTTTTTCTTTACGTTGTTTCATCTGCTACCTTGCCAATTTTGCTTTCCCCGCAGACACTGCTAGTCTGGATCCAAAGGCTATCCTCTCACAACAGAGATAATAGAGGTCCCTGTGAATATTAGAGCCTTGGTACAAAGTCTGGTTTAGATGGCTGACTGTCCAGTTTGTCATTACAGAGGGAAATTATCTGCTTCTAGTATAATTCCATAAGCATGGAAACCACCTCAGACCACTTTTTCCACTAAAAAAAATGTCCTGCCCCAGGTGCCAATCTGCAGAAAGTTGATCACACTGAGCATTCTGAGGCTGATTTCATCAGGTTGGAGATCTCCCTTAATCAGGGTTGAGATGGTGGGGGTTCACAAGGGTTCGGGAGAACCTCTAGCTAAGATTCTGTGCAGGTTGGAGAACCCCAAATCTCACTTCTGAATGGCCCCGCCCCACCCATCCTGCTCCAGCCCTCCCAGGAATCCTCACACAGCCCGTTTTGGATGCAGGTAAGTGCAGGGCAAGTGCAGAGGCTTGGGGAGGTCAAAAAACAGGCCTACCGCAAGTTCGGGAAGGCCAGAAATGAGCCCATTTCCGGTCTCCAGAAGGCTTCCGGAGCCTGGGGAGGCTGTTTTCGCCCTCCTGGAGGCTTCAGGAAAGCCTCCGGAGTCAGGGAAAGGCAAAAATTTTAGGAATGGTGCAGGAGGCTGACTAGGCCACGCCAACCATGGCCATGCCCACCCAGCAACCAGGCAGAGAACCCATTCCTAAAATTTTTGAAGCCCACCCCTGCCCTCAACCATAATTAGCTAATTAGCATTCCGAATCTCTGCATATCACACCATGGGGCAACTATTGTATGTGCTAAGAGAGCCAGAATTCATTTTGATTCATTTTGGAGTATTCTGAGAATACATAATTTATAATACACACACACACATTCTTATTAATCACATTTTCCATATAATATGAATGTCAGTTCAGATACAAAGATTATACAGGTAATTCTGTCAGGAAGTTACTATGTCATGAGAAAAGGTATCTGATATAAGATTTTTTTTTCTTCCATTCAATCATATCAGATTTTTGGAGATTGCACAGACAAGTCCCTACAATTTTCTTGGCAGGGTTTTTCAGAAGCGGCTTGCCATTGCCTCTCTCCAGAGGTGGGTTCTAAATTTTTTTACTATCGGTTGTGTGGGCGTGGCTTATTTTGTGTGCATGGCTTGATGCTCATGTGACAATTCTTTAGTATTTAGCAGAGGTACTGGTCTACCAGGCTTTTAACTGCTTGGAAAGCTATACCGGTCTACTCATTTGTTTTGGGAGGCACTGGTCTACCCATTTATTTTTGCAGGCACCAGTCTACTCATTTGTTTTTGGAGGCACCTGTTTACTCATTTGTTTTTGGAGGCCCCGGTCTACCACCATACTGCCTTTTAACACTGATCAGCTGTAGGGTGGCCCTTTGAAGCCCCACGGCAAGAATTTAAACACTTTATTTTCCTTATAGCCCATCAGCTGGGACTCAGAAGATAGCAATAGATTGGGGGTGGAGCCAAATAAAAGGTAAGAATAATGCGGGGGGGGGCGGGGGGCGGGGGAGGCAAAACTGGTTCGGTGATGTCATATCGTCACCTCTACCAGCTCGGCTGAACAGGGCGGAACCGGGAGGAACCCACCACTGCCTCTCTCCCAGGGCTGAGAGAGAGAGATTGGCCTAAGGTCATCCAGCTGACTTTGTGTCTAAGGCAGGACGCGAACTCACAGTCTTCCCAGTTTCTAGACTGATGCCTTAACCACTACACCAAACTGACTTTGGCCATTACTGAATTCCCATTTACTGCACCCACTGTTCTTTTTCAGTAATCTCATTTCAGTTATCTTATAACGTTACATACTACAGAGCTTAGAAATCAATAGGGTTTTCCCCCCAAACATAACTGTTACCTATAACATACAACTGAAATAATGAGGTAATGTTTAGCTCCCATATCAAAACCTACAAAGAGAAATAAAAGCAGCATGATACTAGGGATATAATATAATGAAACAGATGATTACTGTAACAGTAAATCATTGGGGATTTATTACTTGTAAAATTTCATACACAATTTATCCTGGATTTTTGCTTGTTTGTTTGTTTGTTACGCACAAAGCATGCAATTACTTTTATCCTGATACTATTATCACAAGATACCATTGATTGCAAGTGAATCTGCATTTTTAAAATGTATATTTTGATCATAAGCTTGAATAAGTCAATTAAAGCAAGCAAATTAATGGCAAGCAAATGGCTCCAGCAGGGAAGAGTTGATAAGGGATGTTCCTACTATTCTTTTATCATTTAAATTATTATTTTCTTAAACCTTTCTGAAGTTTGTGTTGTCTATGATAGAAATTTCCAAGCATAGATTGGAACACATAAACAGATTCCTGGTGATTGCTTGAACAAATCCCTGTAGTTTTCTTGGCAAGATTTCAGAAGTGATTCGCAATTGCCCCCTTCTGAGGGCTGAGAAAGAATAACTGGTCTGAGGTCACCCAGCTGACTTCATGCCTAAGGCAGGATCAGAACTCATGATCTCTCAGTTTCTAGCCTGATTCCTTAACCACTACACCAAATGGGTTGTTGTGCATATTACAAATATATACAAACCACTATATATTTAATTCTCAGTTCTTCATGTATAGTTTTTAGGATTTGAATTTTAATTGGTCCCTAGTTCTTAACATGCACTTGCACAAATGTTGTGGTAAATATTTTTATCTTTGCTTAATAATGCAAACAAAGACTTTATTTTTATCCATACTTTTATACTTTCCAGATCTCTGTGCCAGAGCAATCCATGTATTAATTGACTTTATTCTGGGTTACAACATAAATATGCCCAATAAAACACAAAATAAAAATATGCAACATAAAATTGCTTAACGCATTGTAAGCCGCCCTGAGTCTCCGGAGAAGGGCAGTATATGAATCAAAAATTTTTTTAAAAAATGACTGTTCCTCAGAATTCTGAAGTCCACACATCTGCAGGGTACCAAGATCTCCAATTATCACGTTGGCTTCCATTACTTCTTCTTCCGTTTCCTCTCCCTATTAGTTAAACCTTTCATCCTTCATGCTTCCATTACTTGCTCTCTATACCAATCTTACGTACACCACCTAAATCAATGTTGTATAATATACATACCATAGTGGTCTACCATGCGTACAGCAGTTGTAGTCCCAGAATTCGGCCACAATCATTTTAGATTCTAAATAAATTATTCATTCACTAATTCAAATAATAATTATTTTATCAGAGCCTAGTGACAGTTATAATTATGTTAAAATACTGATAAACATTGTAAAAGAGATAATCTGTCCTATCCCGAGATAGTGCTTCTTGAAAAATGATACCTGCTAAAACAGTAGATTTATTTACGTAC
The DNA here is from genome assembly GCA_030761175.1 of Masticophis lateralis. NCBI lineage: Eukaryota > Metazoa > Chordata > Lepidosauria > Squamata > Colubridae > Masticophis > Masticophis lateralis. The sequence goes on along the minus strand of JAUDYJ010000004.1, from coordinate 23,609,968 downwards.
TTCTAACATTTATATCCTGCCTTTCTTTTAAACATCTCAAGTCAGAGAACACAAGAGTCATTTGTGAACCTTATCTTCTCAACACAACCTTGTAAGATAAATTGGACTGAATGTGATTGGTGAAAACTTATCGAGGGAGATTTATGGTCAAGATGACACTCAACCAAATTCTACCCTGACTAAAAAGAAAGAAATTAGAATAGCTGACATCTCAAGACTGGTTCATATAACTACAAGCCATCAGTCATCAATTTAGACAGAAAGAATTAATGTCAAGTTTAAGAGCTCATTTAGATAATTCAGACATTGCGTTTAAACATGCTGTATCAGTGGTGGGTTACCGCCGGTTCGCACCGGTTGTATAGAACCGGTAGTAAAACCAGTGGGAGGCTCCACCCACCGACCCAGACGTCATCAGAATGCTTCTGCGCATGCACTGAAAAGTGCATGTATGCGCAAGCAAAGCAAGTGTGTACAGCCCCATTGAGAACCAGTAATAAAGGTAAGTAGAATCCACCCCTGTGCTATATAGTTTGTTTGGTTTAGATAACCATAGTTTGGTTATCTAAACCAAATGAATAAGTCCACTCCAAACTCCCCATATCATAGTGACATGCTAATGGCCCATAAAGCATTCATGGATGAGGAGGAAGAATAAGACATGCATTAATTCAATCAGATGTGGACCTCCAGGCCCCAACAATAACAGCAAGGCAGAATGATATCCTAATGTGACTAATTATGTTTCTAGAAACATAGACACAGAATCTCAGTTCTGATCTTTCAGCCTTCATGAATCTTATTACTTCTGCATCACTTGCTCAACATCTTAACAATGCATGTTATTTGAGGACTTGAATACACAGAGAAACAGAATTGTGCTGTTGTGTGAGAGGATACCTTGCATAAGGCAATCTCCTGAACAGCAGGCTAATGCCTCAAGTAACTTGATATTTGGAACTGAATGTTGGCTGCAATCAGATTGAGGATGGGAGCTTCCTGTCTTTTAGAATTTTGCTTTGCTGGACTATAATGCTAGAATAATATTCTGTGACAGCCCAACACCTGGCATTCCTTCAAGCTGCAAAAGTCATGTCAGATCCAAGATACAATTCTGCTAAGAATTCCATTTTATTTGAATATGGATTGGAATAATAGCAAGGCTTTGTCTGATGAATTTGCTGTTGCTTTTTCAAATATTTATTCATTTATCAAAATATAAAATAAAGACATACAAAGAAAAATAAAAATAAGAGAAAAATAAGGGAGAAAAAGGGAAAGGGGAAAAAGTATAGGATAAGGGGGAAAGAAAAACAAAAGCATTGACTTCCGACTCCTTTTGATGCAGTAGAATAAGACAGTAACATAAAACCTCAACTTTTTAATTTTATATAATAATATATACCAGCCATTTCTATAACAACAAACCTATCTAGACAGCAAAACCCCAAATCATTTTTCCACCTCAAGCATGAAGTCCAAAAGCGCTTTCCTAGTAGAAACAAAATTAATTGCGGTTTTTTTCTTTAATCAAAGCAGTCATTTTTGTCATCTCTCCTAATTCCATCAACTTTTGCAGCCATTTGTCCACTGTGGAATCAAAGTATCTTTCCATTTTTGTGCATAAAGTATTCTTGCTGCCATCAACACGTATAACATCAAAATTTCCTTTCCCCCCCCAAAGTTCTTTATCCATTAAGCCTAAGAGAAAAGTATCTGGTTTTAATTGCTGTTGCTGATTTATAATCTTCAACTGCTTGCTATGTGACACTAAAATCACTCTAAAAAGAAGCAAAGGCATGATGGCTTGGTAATATAAAACCAGTATAGAACCATAATCTGAAAACAGAGGAAACCACCTTTCTTGAATTAAATTACTTAACTCAGTTACATGTTGTCTATTGTAATCTTAGTCTTTCCAATGGGTAGATTAAAATATGAATTAATCACATACACTCATAAAAAGCAAATTAAAGGAATCTAGTCATGGGTGTAAGGACCAAGTTACAATGTATGTATTATTTGCAATATGGTCATAATATTTATTTATTATTTAAATTTATATGGCTGCCCATCTAACATTAATGAGTCTGGGGGGCTAACAATAGTTTAAAACACCATATAAAGCTATGAAACCCCAAAACAGAAACACACATAAAAACTGCAGCTGGAGTAACAGCAAACTCACCAGTAGCAAATCAACATAGCCATTGTATGAGTGCTCAGTCACACTTCCTGATTCTCAGGCCCCATGACACAACCATGTCTTGAAGGCCTTAGAAAAGGCTAATTTCTGGGGAGGGATATTCCAAAGTTCTGGCACCATGGCAGGAAGGCTCTTTCTGGACCCCACCAAACAACACACTCTAATAGAGGAGAGTCAAAAAAGGCCTCTTATGCACAACTTAATGGAGAGAGGGAATCCCATAAATAACCTGGCTCCATGCTATGAAGGGCTTTATAGGTTACAACCAATACCTTAAATTAAACCCCAAAGTACACTGACACTCAAAAAAAAGCTTACAGAGCAGAAGTGTAACCTGCACTGGTGCTGGTTTTTTTTTTTTTAATTCGATTTATATGCCGCCCTTCTCCGGAGATTCAGGGCGGCTTACAATGCGTTAAGCAATAGCCTTCATACTTTTGTATATTTATACAAAGTCAGCTTATTGCCCCCACAAACTGGGTCCCCAATTTACCTCCCTTAGAAAGGATGGAAGGCTGAGTCGACCTTGGGCCTGGTGAGAACTGAACTCGCAGTAATTGCAGGCAGCTGGATGTTAAATGCTGCCTTAGTAGGAGGCATTAGCCTCCTACGCCACTCAGGCTCCTTTTTGTGGCCCGCCAGCAGCCAGCAGAGCTAGCAGCAGAGTAGGACAGTGAGGAGGTTGGGGAGGAACTTGGGCCAGTCCTGGAGGCTGAGGAAAGCTCAGAAGAGGGCTCTGCAGAGGCAGAGAGGGAGCTAGACAGCAGCGAGGCAAAGGAACAGCTGGAGCCTGTTCCCAGCATGCTCAAGCTGCCAGAAGACAAGAACAACTCAGAAAGCAGGGTCGACTTGGGAGTAAAGCCACACCTTGGAGGTGATTGGGCCCTCCCATAGGAAACAAAAGAGGAGCAAACAGGGAGTGGGCTTTTGAGGGAAACAATTCATTTGTCTGGTAGTTTCACGAGTGGAAAGTTCTGTTCATGACTCTAAGAGACTCTGTGCCAAGTTTTGCCTTACACTGCGTTTGGAAACAAGTTACGTGGCAGCTTGTCAAGCGAGATAAGGTGTGTTGATAAATATTCCTTTGAAAAACTGTTTGGACAAGCCTTGCTGACTGTGAATGAAAGTAATTCACAGTTGTGTAAATAAAAGAGGTTTTGCCAGGACCAAGACTCTGCTTCCTGCTTTTTAAGGCAGCCTAGGTCAAAACAGATGCAAGAGCATCAGTTACAGCGCATTCTGTGCCAGCTGCAGCTTCTGGATGTCCTTTACAGGGTTCCTCATGGAAAGCAAATTGCAATAATCCATTTAGGAGGTGAACAAGACATGAGTAATCCCAAGCAGGTTCTCACAGTCCAGGAACGGGCACGATTGGAGGGCAAAACAAAGTTATGAAAAGGCCCTCCTTCCCATGGCTGCCAACTGTTCTACAAACAGGAGTTGTGAGAGGAGGAGAACCTCTAAATTGCACATTGGTTCTATTTAGGACAGTGCAACCCCATCCAGAACTTGATCATGTGTCATCAAGTTGTTGTCAACCCTTGGGACCACCTATGTTTTCTCCATGATGATGTACCCCTAACCGAGTTCTTCCACCCTTCCAATGGCATTTTCTAGAGAGCTGAGTCTTTATATAATGTGTCCAAAGTAGGATAATTTAAGTATTGACAGGGATGCCTCAGGTGAGAACACTGGGTTGATTTGTTTAGTTAGTTTTGAAATCATTCTGAACACAGAAGAAGATGATGAGGATAATGAGGATGAGGATGGGATTCTCCCTTATACTGAAACTAGGAGGCCTGTGTGAAAGCATATTTCAAACCTGAGCAAATTACTATTTCTTAGGCTCAGTTTTTAGTCTCTTTTTAAAGAATTAGATAATATAATTCTAATTTCTATAATTACTTGCAAAAGTAATATAATGCATAAGGCACTGATATAGCTATATGTAGCTGTATCAAGGAAAATCTCATTAATTTCAATGAAATGTATTCATAGTTATTTATTTATAAGTTGGAAACCTTCAACTTGTTCCTAGTTGAGAGCTGGTCTTCTTAACACTGTTACACAGAAATTACTCATATAAACCTAAAAGAAAACAGTGGAATTCAAGCAATTTGCGTAAGCAGATCGGTTAAAGATTAGTGGCTCATACAGCATGCTACATTGATTAGTTTTATATTAGCCTGTATGCATACTGTTCAATGTGCTGGTTGACCTCAGTTAATCAGGTTATGTTTTAATGTATTTGGTCTTTTCAAATCTAGAAAATAATTTAATCTGATAACAATGTGTTAAGCACGTTGTGTGCACTTAGCCAACACTGTAGAAAATCAGAAGTGCAACGCAATTGTCTTATTACTGAGATGAGCAGTTGCTGCATACACTATCAAACTAGTTACTAAGTCTGCATTACTATTAATCTTCTCATTGTTCCTATCACCCATCTCCTCCCATTTATGACTGTATGACTGTAACTTTGTTGCTGATAACCCATCCAAGACCGAGTGGATGTGGTTTCCGACGTCCCGATATAGTCAGCTGGTGCCATCGCTGACTATTGGGGGTGAATCACTGGCCCCCACAGAAAGGGCTCGCAACTTGGGCGTCCTTCTGGATTCATGGCTGTCTTTAGAAGAGCACCTGACAGCCGTGACCGGGAGGATCTTTCATCAGGTTCACCTGATTTGCCAGTTCCGTCCCTTTCTAGATTGGGACTCCTTACACACAGTCACTCACGCTCTTGTCACCTCCCGTCTGGACTATTGTAACGCTCTCTATATGGGGCTCCCCTTGAGGAGCACTCGGAGGCTCCAACTGGCACAGAGTGTGGCCGCGCGAGTGGTTATGGGAGCGACGTGGCGCTCCCATGTAACACCTCTCCTGCGTGAGCTGCACTGGCTCCCGGTGGTCTTCCGAGTGCGCTTCGAGATTTTGGTTATTACCTTTAAAGCGCTCCATGGCTTAGGACCTGGTTATTTACGGGACCGCCTACTACCACCAATAGCCTCCCACTGGCCAGTACGCTCCCATAGAGAAGGGCTCCTCCGGCCGTCGGCCAAACAATGTCGACTGGCAGCCCCCAGGGGGAGAGCCTTCTCTGTGGGAGCATCCACCATCTGGAACGAGCTCCCCCCGGAGATACAGAAGATCCCGGACCTGAGCACCTTCCGTTGAGCGTTTAAGACTCACTTATTCCATCAAGCTGGCCTGACCTAAGTTTTCTCCCCCTTTTAAATGGGAATTTTAAATTTGTTTTAAATTATTTGGGGTTTTAAATTTTCAGCCAAACTATTTAATTCGCTTTATCATATCTTAAATTGTGTATTTATATGTTTTATTTTATGGCTGTAAACAGCCATGAGTCCTTCGGGAGTAGGGCGGTATACAAATTCAATAAAATCAAAAAAATCAAAAAATCCTTACGAGTAATATTGACTGTTTCCCTATGACTATCATTAAGTGCTGTACCTTATGATTCTTGACGAATGTATCTTTTCTTTTATGTACACCTAGAGCATATCCACCAAGACAAATTCCTTGACAAATCACACTTGGCCAATAAAAAATTCTGTTCTGTTCTGTTCTGTTCTGCTCTGCTCTGCTCTGCTCTGCTCTGCTCTGCTCTGCTCTGCTCTGCTCTGCTCTGCTCTGCTCTGCTCTACTGTACTCTATTCTATTCTATTCTATTCTATAAAAAAACTGCTCCGAAACTTGAACACTTTTATCAAACACTCATGTTGTCCAGGAATATGAATTATTACAGCATTAGTAGCAGTAGGCAGCAGAATAACAACAGCAACTATATTACTTTGCAAGCATTATTTCAAGAAGCCTTGTTTGCCATCCTCCTCTTAGATCAGAATATATTATTATCTTCATTCAGCAGATGGTGGTAGGTACCTCAACTGATAGCTGTAGCTTCCCTAAGGTCACCTAGCTAAGATGACATTTAAACTGGAGACTTTGACATATCAGCTCCAGCTTCATGGAGCTGATACTGGTGGAAGAGGCATCCCCTTCTTATGGAATTTAGCTGTGGACTGCGTTCTTATATGAATCCCAATTGAAACCAAGGGCAAAATCAGCAATTGGGGAAAAAAGAATATACTCTGAGAATGAATTAAGCAACATGCAACTTTTTAGCACCAGAGAGCTAACTCACTGTCTCGTTGCCGAAAATTCACTCTTAGCTTCACATTCAAGGGTTCTTTTCTTTCAACAACATCCCAGTTTAGAAGGTGGAAGCTGGCAAGAGAGACATTTGCTGCTGCTGTTGCTGCTACTGGGAGCCAGAATCCTTTTGTGCTCTTGTAAAATCTCTAGAGGGTTAGCAGTGCATCACAGCCCACATTCGCCCTCCTTCTGCTCCATAATCTTTCAGATGACACACATTTCCTCATCTAAGGAAATCTCTCTAGGCACATGCACACATGCATACACACACACCAACTCATGAATTATTTGAAAGCATTCTCCGTTGGACAAGTCCCTAATACAGCAGCCTCAGTTCTCCATGTGAAAAAAAAAGGTGAAACCCATCTTTAACAAAAGAGGGTTGTCTAAGATCCAATGTGCTTGTGGCACTTATTGACACTTATTGTCTGCAAACAAAAGAGGCTTTCCCAATCACCATCCATCCTCTGGACGGGTCAGGCTACAATTTTCATCGTCCCTAACCAGGAAACAAAACAAAACAAAACAAAAATATCCAACCCTTTTGAAGGAATCCCAATTGAGAGGGGCATGTAGGAGTCCTAAAAACTTGTAGGGGACATTCTTAGTGTTCCTCCCAACCCTCAAGTTCCCATCCTGTTGGGAATCGGTCCATTAATATCTCTTTATCAAGGAGGACCGGACCACGATGTCTCAACCTCTCCCCACTCGCCGCCCCGCTCCCACTCCTTAGAAAGACGCCGCTCAGTAGAACAGGTCACCCTTTCCCTTCCCTTCCCTTCCCTTTTCCCTTTCCCATCAATCGCACCTTGTAACAATATTGATAACTGTCAAAAACTGAGCCGCCTTGTGTCTAGCAATAAGGATCGGGGAGAGAGAGGCGCGGACCGAGCCATCGCAAGACGGAGGGAAGAGGTGGGAGAGGGGACAGTCAGCTGGCGATGGAGGGAACCCCCCCCCCCCGCTCATCCTTTCTATCCCACCATAACAGCCGGCGTGGAAAGCCTGGGAGGGGGACCGTTTTCGGAGAAGGAAAAGTGCGGTTGATTCTCGCGGGAAACGCCATCCGCCTGCAAAAGCCAGGCGTGACATTGTTTGGATTCCGTGCTTGAGACGTCTGCCTGTCCCGTGGATTCAGTCTCGGGCTACCCACGGAAGGAACGGCGGGCGCGCTTCGGAGTTCTCGGGGAGCAGGTGACCGGGAAGGGAGGGAAAAGATGCCCCGCGGGCTTAAAAACTTGCGCAGGAGGAAATTCGCTTCGGAGGCGGGAGAGGAGGAGGAGGGGGAAAGGGCGATCCTCGCACCTTCGGCTGTCAAGCTGCTCCGAAGCTCTGACCCACCGCGCCCCCTTCCCCGCCCTCCTAAGTGAATACCTCTTCCCACCAAATCTGGTCCACATCTCCCCGTCTGCCAAGTCTCTTCCTGCCCCAGAAGATGCTGCGGGGATCCGGTTTGGTACCCAACGCGCAGGAAGGCACCTACCTGGCTGGGCGCGATGGAGATCCCCGTCCAGTCCTGGCAGGACAAAGAGCAGCCCCTCTCGCGCCTTGCCCCAGTCCTCGCGTGTCGTGGCGCCTCTCCGGAGCTTTATATCCGCCTCTGATGGATGGCAGCGCCGGCAGAAGAAGGGAAGCCGCGCGCAACGGGAAGGAGAGGTATATGCGCGGCGCGGGGAGCGCCCACCCAACGGCGTCCGCCGCTCCCGCCAAGCGCCTTGGCTCGACCGATTCTACTGTTCCCACTGCAGCGGGCTTTAAAAAAAAAAAAACCACCAAAAGTGAGCTCTGGTGCCCTCTGCCGGCGCGCAGGGAGATCGTGGCCGCGGCGGGAGAAACGAACTTAACGAGAAGCGGATTCTGGCCCCGAACTCAGAAAGCGCCATAAAACGCCGAGGGTTTTCCTCCCCGAAGTCGCGTGCAGCTGCTTGCCCGCCGATGTTGCAAGTTGAGCCTCGGAAAGAGAGAAAAGGACAGCTGTCCTCTGGGTGCCCAGAGACCAAGAGAATATTTTTTAAAAAATGGTGAAGGAGGGAGTCCTGTCTCTTTTGGGTGCTTGATTAGTTGCTATAGTAGCAAAACGTTTTTTCTCAAAATATTTCAGTCCTAGAAAATATTTTAAGGCATTTTGAAAATGGAATTCCTGACATACTTTAGGAAATCTTGTCCGGAGGCTACCTGGGAAATCTCTCCTTTAGCTCTAAGAATCTGGAAGGAGGCTGGACACAATTCTTTGTGCTGGGATCCTAATCCCAGGAGTGCATGCATCTCCAGGAGTGGATCTGCGGGTGTGGGGTGGGCTTTCTAAATAAGACAGAGGGGAAGACAGACAGATGTATGGCATGAAAGCTGGCTTATAACTTATAACTTGATTCCACTCCTCTGTCAGTTATGATCGAGGAACTGGATCTGAAAAGAAGTCACCTGAGCCCAGGTACTGTGGATCCCACCTTAAAACATTTTGGAAGATCAAGTACTTCATAGGATCTAACCAACATTGGATTCAACCAAGATTTCACTCTCTTGAGATATTTAAAAAGATAAAGAGATAATACAGATACAAAATGATCAAAAATTTGGCACTTGGCAATGGGCATGTATTTACAATTTGGCTCATATTGGGTCATATGTGCGTTTCCCATCTGCCTTCAATGGGGAAGTCTGGATGTGCTTAATAACCATGTGATTCACTTAATTATAATGATTCACTTAATCACATTTTAGGAACAGAAATTCTGGCCTCATTGTGTTTGTAAGTTAAGGACTTTAGAGTTAAATATAAATTACATGCTAGAATATATATTACATGCTCTTCTCTATGGCAAGTATAATAAAACATCTATACATGAAAGACTATGTCCGTGCAATTCTAGAGAAATAGAAACAGCCAAGCATGTGCTCCTGTATTGCAATTACTACAGAGATTTCCAAAAGTACCATATAGCATCAATCTGCTAACAATTCCCAAGAAAAAATAAAACAAAACAATTATTATCTGTTCTCAGCCATGACATAATAAAAAGAGTTGAGCTAGTTTGAATTTTTTTGTATAGGTTATATTCTATTTTTCTGATTATGTGATTGTCACGAAAGATTTTGATTTGATTTTTGGAGCATTACATGGTATATCCATTTTCCAGAAGCAAATTCATAGTTGCTTCCTATTTCTCTTTCTAGTTTTTCTCCAGCAGCCCCTCTGTGAATTCTTTCTGGGAAGCAGGAAATGCATCAAAACAAAGCCTGCAGCTCTCCTCCATTTCTCCCCACGGCAACAGAAGCTTTCTTCTAGCTAAAGATGAACAGAGATCCTTGGTTTTGCTCTTTAATTAAAAGAATTGTATAGCACTAAAGAGTAAACTCGGAGGCCTCAAGGAGTTGACAAGGGCCAAGGGAGCTTTCCCTGAGACTTGGTAGTGCCTAACTCTTGCCCTATGGGAAAATCCAATCCCCACATATCCTGCTTTGGTCACCTCCCTTCTGTCTCAAGCAATTCAGCATTTAGAATTCATTTTTAAAAAAAATAGTACCATGTGGGGCATTCCAGAGTATTCTCTACATTGCCGATCAATGCTCATGGTTTCTGTGGTGTTATTGCAGGGGTGTCAAACTTGATTTCATTGAGGGCCACCTCAGGGTTATGTGTGACCTCAGGGGGGCATGGCCAGAGTGGGCATGACCCGCTTGACATCACTCATGTTGAGGGCGCCTGTGGTGGCCTGAATGCTCTGCCAGCAAAAATGGCCTCCCAATCTCCGTTTTCGGCTGGGATGGTGTCCTGCAACCCTCTGCCAGCAAAAATGGAGCTTGGGAGGGCCGCTCCGTTTTCCCTGGCAGAGGATTGCAGGAGGGCGTCTCAGTCGAAAACGGAGCTTGGGAGGCCATTTTCACTGGCAGAGGCACCGAGGGCCAGTCCTTCGCTGTTTCCAGGGTAGCCCCGCGAGCCAGATCTAAGCACCCCATGGGCCAGTTCCATCCCGTGGACCTTGAGTTTGATACCCCTATGTTATTGTATTTTGTTGTATAATATTTATCTTAGAAATGTCTGCGTAAAAATAACACAAACAAGGTTTGCCACTAAAATTGCAGCGAACAAAGGAATGAACCCATACGTAGGAAGAAAGCAAAATTATCATAGTTTCACATGTGGCTAAGCTGCACTCACAGCAATGCAAAGAGGGCTTAGCACAAGGAGAGTGAGCTTGGAGGTCAATCATGGCAATGCCTCAGCCATGTGCTAAAGTCCTTCCTTTGATCTCCTCTTCTCCACCCTGTCACCACAAAAGCATTTTAAAGTCTAGCCGTGGGATGCTCTAGACAAAATGTGAACATGGCAGCAACATTACCAGCTGAGAAACAAAGCAAATTCTCTGCAATCGAAAAGTGGCTTCTGATATTTCAAGGAGTTTGGAGCATTTAAAGGAATTTTGGAATTTGTTTTTGAAAAGAAAGAAAACTGAGAATCTCACCAACTATTGCTTCTGATATTACTTAATTGTATACTGTACTTTTTTTCTTGTAAAATTCAGTGGAACTTCAGAATGGGCATTTGCTTCTGTTATATTAAACAGGAAATAAATGCTGAAAGCTAAGCCCCTTTATCATTTTACTTATGCTATATATTTAAAGAATTTTGGTTTTGGCCACAGTACTACCATATTTTTCGGAGTATAAGATGCATCTTTTCCCCCACCCCTAAAAGGGGTGAAAATTTGGGTGTGGCCTATACATACCCAAATGTAACCCCGCCCACCCACTGACCCCCACCCTATGGCCTCTTTCTCCCAGCAATTTACCTCCTTGCAGCAAGCAGCAAAAAGAAACAGCCCATTTCAGCTTCAGCACAGCCTAATTAGCACAAGTTGATTGCCGGTTGGATTGGCCTCCTGACTCTCAGCTGTTTCAGGCTGCAGGGATTGCCATTGCCTATTGCTGCACGGGCCTATGCTGCTTGCTACAAGGAGGTAAATTGCTGGGAGCAGATATTTTTTTCCTTGTGCTAATCAAGCTATGCTGAAAACAAAAATGAAAATAAAGCAGGCTATTTGCTGATTGCTGCAACGAGGCAAAATTGCTGGGAGGCAGAGGCAGTTTTCTTTTTCTTGTTTTCCCCACCAAAAACGTAGGGCCGTATTATTGTTGTTGTTGTTGTTGTTGTTGTTGTTGTTGTTGTTGTTGCTTGTATGCCACCCTCTCTCCGAAAAGGACTCAGGGTGGCTCACAGGAATAAATTTTTTTACAAGCAAAAATCAATATTTAAATGTTAAACTATTAAAATTCCCCTTAAAAACCCTTCAGACACAACCGTCCTGGTGAAATAACCATTTCTTAAGATCATGGCGGAAGGAGCACAGGTCAGGGGCCACCCGGAGCTCAAGGGGAGTTGATTCCATAGAGTGGGCGCGCCCACAGAGAAAGCCCATTCTCTGGGAGTCACCAGTCGACACTGCCTGGCCGACAGCACTCCAAGAAGGCACTCCCTGTGGAAACGCACCGGGCTATGGGGAGCTGTTGCTGGCCACAGATGGTCAGTTAGGTACCCCGGGCCTAAGCCATGTCTTATAGTCTGGAGCGTCTTATACTCTGAAAAATACGGTAATCTTATCATTTGCAAGAAGCTTGAAGAATTGCTTTTTAGTTTCTTTGAACTGTCACACCTTTTGCAAGATTCAGCACGTCCCCTGGGCAGGAATCTTGTCTCGGGACAAGCTGTCGCTCTCAAACGTGTCCCAGCAGAGTTGGCAGATATGTTCTGTCCAGCTGGGATATTGCCTAGGTAACAAAAGCATCTGCTTAAGCCACCCAGCATCCAAGTCATTAATCTTTAGCCTGTGGCAGGAGCATTAACCCGCCCTGAAAACAGTGATGAATTTTTAATGAGGGCAAGGCACACCTTCTTGTTAAATGGATCTCTATCACAATCCTTCCCTTTGCTGGATCCGAACTCAGAGAGTGGGGATTGCCAAAACAGATCCCAAAATACCAAATCGAAGATTTCTGGAAGCAGCTCTTCTCGCCTTTGATTAGAGTCATTTCTTCCTTGCAGCATTTTCATGCTGGAGAGTTTGACTGTTTTTGGGTCACCTAATGCTGCTTTGCACTTGAAGAGCAATTAGTGCTCTGTTCACACTTGATCAAACACAGTGCAAATGCAGGGGAGTGCATGAAGGCAACAGCCCCCCTATTACCAATCAAAGATGTCTTATTTCAAGAATGTACTCAAAACATATTCATTGTGGAACATTGAATAAAAACTTAAGAGCTGATAGAAAGTCAGGGGAAATGACTAATGGTTCCAGAAATAGATGAATCTGGTCTGGAAACAGAAAAACTAATTTCCCTTTTTCTGTCTACATGGGGAAAAAAATAAAAAAATTGTTGCAATTTTCTGTGAGTCTGAAATCCATGGGAATGCTAAACCTGAACCTGCTCTTTAAATGCATGCATTTTTAAAAGCACTTTTAAGTTTTTGCCTATTACTTATTGGGACAGAATGTGATGTTGTTTGCATGAATAGCAAACCCTATCATAGGAAAATCCATGCCAAAATTTAGACTGAGTGGGAGGAGGAGGAAATATTTTTGCTATCTTTTTGGAATGGGGCAACAGCATCATTCTTCCTAGCAGGCCAGATTCAGTTATCGAAAATTAACCAGTACAGATCATGTGATCAGAATAAATTCACATCTATCCCCACTCCATCCCAGGTAAATAAAAATCTGTTCCAAATCACTCTTTGGGCTTACATGCAGGCTTTGTCTGAATCTACTACCCATCCATAATAATTGAAGATGAACAGCAAAAGACAGAGGATGTGCTAGAGGAAAAGAATAGGGGTGCCAGACCTAAAAACCTTTACTGATGGAATGGTTCAAAGAGAATTGGGGTTGGGAATTAATTTTAAAGCACAAATCTTCCCTTTTAAACAGTTAGTTGCTGATGATTTTCAGATGCTGATTGACTAAGTCCAGGACTGGGGAAGAATGTCAGGTAAGGGTGAAAGCCAATGAAGGAGAACGAAGAGCATTTGGGATAAAGGTCTAAATTTAACTTCTGATTCATCATAATTACTGAAAATTCCTAGCTAAGATTTCTTATTTATCTCAGTGAGATGCCATAACAAATGAGTGTAAAATATAACATAGATGTGATGCACACAACAGGTAAATGGCAATGAGTCCTTTCATCCTCCTGATTAGAATACAAATTAATTTGTACCAATGCTGATTCCTGCAATGTAACGTCTTGCTGGGAACTCAGTTTCAGAGAAACTGAAAAGCAAGGACAGACTGTGGAAATGCCCCTCAGCAAGTGCAGTGCGCATTCCTCAGATGAGCTTCCAGATCATACAGAGTTGACTTCAGATGTACATAATCTGCATGTCACCCCAGAAGCTATTTTTGCAGCCTATGTTGGATTCTACCTGTCTTCTTCTTCTCTAGAAGTTTGCCAGTGAAGCAATTAGTGAGTGGTAGGAAGCCACCTGTACAGCTCAGATTGCTGAGTTCCTTTTAAAGAGCCTTCTTACAAAGAAGGAGTAAGCTATATCCCACTCTGCTCATAAAAGGTAAAGGTAAAGGTTGCCCTCACACATATATGCTAGACGTTCCTGACTCTGGGGGGCGGTGCTCATCTCCGTTTCAAAGCCGAAGAGCCAGTGCTGTCCAAAGATGTCTCTGTGGTCATGTGGCCGGCATGACTAAATGGCAAAGGCGCACAGAATGCTGTTACCTTCCCACCAAAGGTGGTCCCTTTTTTTCTACTTGCATTTTTACATGCTTTTGAAATGCTAGGTTGGTAGAAGCTGGGACAAGTAATGGGAGTTCAACCCGTTAAGCGGCACTAGGGATCCGAACCGCTGAATTGCCGATCTTTTGATTGTCAAGCTCAGCATCTTAGCCGCTGAGCCACCACATCCCTTTTATTTATCTGTTTTTATTTTTATTTTTATATTTTATTTATCTGCTCATATTACCTTGCTAATGTGCATTTGGGTTTTTAGAGAAGGGAGATTAAGTGTATATGTGTTCAGGTGACATGGAACTCAGCGGGTGACTTTGGACCAGTTTCTCTCAGGCCCAAAGTTGTTGGGTTGAAAATAATGGAGGGGAGAGATATAATGGATTGCGGAAATTATCTTGGGAGACAGGGGGAAGAGCCACAGCAAGGAGAACAGTCAGATAAAAGGCAGCTGAGCCCACAGAAGAAATGGGGCTGTTTCAGAAGGAAACACACACACACCCTCTGCTTCTTGAACTGTATATGTGACAGGAGAAATAAACTTTCAGGCTTGAAAGTATCTGTTAATGTAACCTTACAACAAAACAGAATTAGTTTATCCGGGTGTGGTTCTGTTTGGATTACCTCACAAAGCTGACAGGAGCATTGGATAAGCATCTTGACTTCCTGGGAGAAAAGGCCAAATAAAAATTCAAATATAGAGATAAAAATTGTGCACAGTAATGGGATTAATGTTTATGCACATGGTGCTAATGCAGTTCTGAACCACATCTGGGTAACTAATGCAAGTTGTTCCTCCTTGTATCCACTCTCTTTCCACTGAAGCAAACATTGCCTAATTTCAGCAGTAAGGCTTCCATGTAAGAGCTGGGCCCTGCATATTTTCTCTTTCCCCAGCCTGAGCCCAAGGGAAATTTGTTCCGCATTTCAAACAAAGGATAGATTTGTACAGTGCTGATTGGCCAACTTTTCTAAATGACCATTCTTGTGATTGTATTGGCGGGTTTTTGAGCCTCAAGGTTGATCATGAAGCTGTTTCTCTTGCCTACTCAAGCAATTATTAAATTGCCAAATAACAAAATAGATAAAAAGTCAAATAATATTGAGAGGCAAAGACAGATTAAAAAGAAAAAGAGAGCAATTTAAGAGATGGGGCACATTTAACATGTATTATCGTAAGTGGGAAGTACGTGAATATGTACAAATGCCAGCTCTGACATCCATCTGGTGTTGCTTGATAATTCTACAGGAGCCTAAACCACTGTTCATGTGAACAATTAATTCATTATATTGTGCTACCAGTATGATCCATTGTCAACCAAGAAAAAATGCCTATTTTTTTCCTTTTGTTTAGAGACCAGATACCATTCAGAGTGAACATTTTTTGTTGTTGTTCCATTTGTTCATTCACTTCTGAATGCAGAAAAGTACTGAAGTGGAGAACATAGGCTGTTGGGCAAATGGAAATTTAATGGCCCACTCCTGTGTCGTGCTGAGCTGGCATGCAAGTGCTTATAATGGAAGGGAAACCAGCAGTAACAAGGGTGCAGGGTCATCATAACACACATTGCTTTGTTTGAATCAGCCTTTCTCCATCAGGTTCCCTTCATCCTGGCTGAGGATTCTAGGAGTTGTAGTCCCAGGGCATGATTACCAGGTTGGAGAAGCACAACGTTGGAGAAGAGTATATGAAATAAACCTCTACATAGTTTTCTTCCAGAGCTTGTTCATTTAGCCTTTGCTTCTACTGTATCTTCCTCTACTTCAAATTTTTCCTTTGTCCCCTTTTCCCCTGTAGTCTGTACAGATACAAAAAATGCTAAACTTTTATAAGGTTAATTCTGACTGAAATTTTTGAAGAATGCAATTTACTGTTTATTGATTTGCTGTTTAAAATTATATTCATTTCAGTTGATCCTATTTTTATATCCCATTATACTGTTATCTCTCTTTAACATTCTGTTTAACATTGTAATTAACATTTTTCATTTTCTCAGGTAATGGTTACATGTATGTATTTTTCCTAATGGCTATCTCACTGTGTTACTAAGGATGCTTATTTATATCGTATTTCAATGAACAAAGAATTCAATTTTATTTTCCTTTTTTTATTACCCACAGAAGTACATTGAGTATCCCGGAACAAAGCTAATCTGAACTTCTTGTTTTTAGCTGGGACACAATGGAAAAGCTTAGGTAGCTAAAATTGTTCAACCTTGGTGAACAGATGTAACCTGGTCAATAAACTGCAAACCAAGCAAAACTCTAAATTGGCTCTCCCATCCCATCTAACAAATATGCTAACACGGACTGTGTAATTCCACCTTCATGTCAGCCTTACAAGGTAGTCCAGACAAGAAGCATACTCAGGGGTATTGGCGCTCTCTTTACTCTAAGGTTATATTAGCAGATTCTTGCAAGTCTGAACATAAATATCTCCTCTCTGTCACATTTACAGTCCAATGAGAATCTCTTATAAAATATTTGCCATCCCCTCCATTGTGTTTGTGGGCTTATTTGTCTCTTATCTGACCATTGCCTAGTCTATGGCTTTTTCTCCTGTCTTCCAAGGCTATTCGCACATACCATTCCATTTCCACAGTCTAAGGTCTTTTAGTTACACTGAGACTAGAACACTGGTGGGATTCATCCGGTTCTGTCCGGATCGCACAAACCAGTAGTGGCGACTGCGGGAGGTTCCGCCCACCCTCCCAGACATAATGTGCAACTACTGTGCATGCAGAGAAGACCGTGCGCATGCGCAGAGGTGGCACATGCGAGCAAAGCAAGAGCGCGCATGCACTCACATTTGCGAACCGATATGGAAGGTAAGTGAATCCCACCTCTGGCACTAGAACACATAACATTCGTAATGTTCAATTTGGAAGAAGCTGCTATTTTGATGTGCAAATGGAGACAAAGCTGGATTGAAGATTTCCAAGCAACTTCCTAGGAATACATATAAAAAAAATACAAATGCAGATATAGTCCGTGTTAGATTACCTGAAATGATATCTCAGCCTATATTTCTTTTTCATTTAAGATGCATTACCAGTGCCCACATTAAATGAGCCAGAAGGGTGACCACAAGAGAAAAGACCTTTTGATTAATATTATCTCCTTGTGATATTCTGAAAGGGCTTCCTTTTTATTTTTCAGATAAAACTAATTAACAGAAAAAGAAAAAAATGTATATAAAGTGGGTTAGTTAATTCACAATAAGTATGTAAGTAAAGATGAAAGTGAGGCAGGGCCTGGAAATTTATCTCATTAACAAAACAGTTCCAAAAGTGTTACTAGATTACTTAAAAGTCCTCCTCGTTGCCCCAATAAATAACTACCTAAAAACAAAAATAAAACTCCTACTTCAAACATAGGCAAGGCACACACATATTAACAATATATTGCCACAAGCCAGATGTAGGTTTTCCTCTTTAATATTATTGCTTTTGGATGTCTCTCATGTGGAAGAAGTTCCCAGTCCTTGATGTGCTGATAAATTCCAAATGTTAGGAATACAGCCAAGCAGTTATGCATCCTTAACCAGCACAAATCAGTCTAAAATTTCCCAAAATATAGCAATAATAGAACAAACTATTTTCTGAGGTATCTAATATACCAAATTGAATTTTGCTTTGCAAACATACATAGTCTATATTTGCAAACTATCTATGCATCTTCCTTGTCCACATATTAATTTATAGATTGCCTTCTTCTTAAGATCATTTGCCTTATAAATATCTTTGGATGATATAACGTTGTCTGTATTTCAATACTTCTACTTTTGCATGAACAATATGAGCCAAAACCTGATACGCATTTTGTGGTAGAACATAGGAACCAAATATATTATGGTCTGCAAGAGTTCTTAAAGCCAATATAGCAAACTTCATAAAGGAAAAAGTTCAGAAACGTTGACTTAGAACAGCAGCATAATATCAGTTTATTAAAACATAATCTCACATAGAGAACAAATCACAGATGACTGAGGTAATTAACTTAACATTTATTTTGTAATATATAAACAAATTAAGGGAAGATGCATTTTACCGTATTACACAGTGTGACACTCCACTTCAATAGGTAGATTTTGATTTCATTAAATGGCACAAAATTGTCAATTATTTACTTATAATATGTTACATTTACTATCATGATGATCAGAGAGAAGAAAACAATTTTTCTCCTACTTCAACATCAGAAAGCTGAAAGGATTCTGTGTAGCTAGTTCTACATCAGACATCCCCTTGAGGTTTTAAGACGTCTCCAAGCAATCTGTAACAAAGGACAATCACTGTTGTAGGTTGTATTGACCAAATAAGGAGTTGCAATTAGTGACACCTGCTCCATACATAATAAATGGTTATAATAATATGTGAGCTCTCAAGCTTTATTGTGCAGATGTAATGATACGAGTATTTCCTGCTTCATTGATTTAATTAGCATTAGTCATATTCAAGGCAAGGAGATATTCTATTCTGAATATTAATTTGGCAGTCAAATAGCATCTAGACCTTATACTTGTGTGTTTTTTTTGTAATGAAGTTTAAAATGAAAGTTGTTTTATGTTCCTGATAGAGACTTACATATATGGTTGATAAAGAGATGAAAGGGAATATAATTTAGCTGAAATTTAAAATCTGATTATCCCATAAGTAGAATATGAATTGTGATTTTCATCTGCACAAGAGAGATTTTATCACATTTCCAGAGCATGCACTCACAGAAAAGATAAAATATTGATTCTAATAATATTGTGCCTTCACAAGTAATTACTATGGTTGGGGGTTCCTTTTTGCACTTAATAGCCAGAAGAGAGGAAAAACAAGTCTAGGGTAAGTGGCTACAATGCTTATTATTGCTTCCTATAGATTTGATTCAAATATATCTGTAAGAGTCAAATTGGTTTATTATCTCGGTAGAGATTATATGTGAAGGTGAGCCCATTAAACGAACAATCTCACAATCATCCAACTGCAATTGGTGTGCCAGTTGTAGATTTAACTGGACCAAGACCTCACATAGTAACGTCTGTTTCTCCACTGTTAATTTGGACTTCAGCAAAATCTCTACACAGCACTGAAGACCTCTCAAAGCTTCAGTCCATCCAGAGTACAATGGCCAGGTCTTGACTGGTACATGAAAACCAACCATGAACACTATGAACGCATTACTGTACATCTGTGTGACAGTGTGATAGGATGTAGTATGGAGTTATAGGAGGCAGGAGTTCCTTCCCAGAGGACAAAGAGACAGCAAAGCTTGGAATCAATAAAAGAGAATATTTGTAGCTCAGGGTTGAAATGAGAGGTCCTTGGTGTTCTCTGAGCTTGCTTGCACTGCTGAAATTATCTAGTTTTGGGTAATGAAAGTCTGCAAGAAAAAAAAAACTTTGAATGTCTGGTAGGTAGGAAGAGGGCAAAGACCTCCACAGTTCAGAGTATATCTGTGGTTACGAAGAAGTTTGCTTTAGTCTGTAAGAAAACAACAGCAAAGAAACTACTCAGAAGTAACTCCATATGTTGTTTTTGGTTCTTGAAGCCTGACAGTCAGGCCCTACACTGGCTTACTATTAGCTTTTGGGGCAATTCAAATTTAGGTAATGTCTAGAAAGTCCAAAATGCTTTGGCACTGAGGTATTTGTAAGCTGTGCCCTCCAACCAAAATTGACCTTTCCAACTCACACACCTGGGAGGAATTGTGGTGACCCCTTATTTTCACAAACGTGGTGTGAAGGCAGATAGATGCTGCCCCTCTCCGTGATAGTGACTTTAGTAGAGATTAGCTTCTGCTTTTGAAATCAGGTTGGCCCACAAACCTTTAGCATTCTGGAAATTATATAAAATGAAGTTTTAGGTAGTTTATGAGTGGTGATGAAATTCCCGGGACTAAGTGAGGTTTATGGGTTTATTTTAGACCAATATTTTTCATACTTGACAGTTGCCACAGTGTGTGTGTTATGTGCTTCATTATGCTAAATTGCTGGGAATCTAGTTGATTGTGGCAGGTATAAATCTGGGAGATAAAAATAAATAAATACAAAAATATGGAAAAAGTACACTGAGAAAGAAAAAAATAATAATGAACCTTTAGCCAGATCACTAAAATGGTATGCTATGAATTCTATTATTTATTTATTTATTTATTTATTACATGTATTTATATGCCACCCTTTTCCCGAAGGACTCAGGGTGGCGAACACAAGTTAAGAAACATGTACAATAAAATCACACTTTAAACCCAGAATCAGAGTCAGCCTATTTGCTTGAACAGCCAAGTCTTCAGCTCCCGACGAAAGGAGCGGAGATCAGGAGCCGTCCGGAGCTCGGTATGTAATTCATTCCAGAGGGTGGGAGCACCCACAGAGAATGCCCTACCCCTGGGCACCGCTAGATGACATTGGCTCGCCGTCGGGACCCTGAGGAGAGCGGCCCTATGTGAGTGAACAGGATGGTGGAAAGCAGGCAGGAGAAGGTCCTGTAAATATCCTGGACCTGAATCATGTAGGGCCTTATAGGTGAGAACTAGTACCTTGAAGCGGACCCAGAGAACCACTGGTAATCAGTGCAGCTGATGCAGGAGGGGTGTTATATGGGAGTAACGAGGGGCTCCTGTAACAACCCGTGCGGCTGCATTCTGGATCAGCTGGAGTCTCCGGGTGCATCTCAGGGGCAGGCCCATGTAGAGGGAATGGCAGTAATCCAAGCGGGAAGTTATTATCTCTCATAAGAACATGGAGACAGAGGTCAGAGAATGTTCTTTGATTTTGCCAAAGGCAAAGAAGTTTTATCCAACGTAACAATCCAAGTGCATCCAAGTGCATCTGGAATTACAAATTATTAAATATGAAAAATATTCTGTTGGTCACTTCGGCAAAGATAGGATGGTGTTAAAAAAAAAGAGTTACCGTTACTGAATTAAAACTAGGTCCTTTTTAGGTGTGTTAGGTATGCAATTAATTTAAAAAGGGGCTTTCCAGTGGTGAAATCTGAACTGGTTTGCTACTGGTTCGCTGGCTGTGCATGCATGCCGTGCACCAAGTGCTAAAAAGCTAAAGTTAAAAAAGTTACAATCCGACGATCACCTGTGCCACGTGATCGTCAGATCGTAACTAGAAAGCAGGATTTCCAGCTAAACTGTGCACCACAGCTGACTCTCCTCCCACCCCCGGCTATTTTACTTACCTTCCCAAGCCTCTTTTTGGAGTATACTGCAGTTTTTATCACTACCGGTTCGCCCGAACTGGAGCGAACTGGTAGCATTTCATCCCTGGGTCCTTCAATCACATATTTGCACTCACCAATTTCTGTACTTGATTTCTTAAAAGAAGGCATAGTTTGCCAGAATTGTGTGGAACATTTTACAGGCAGAGATCAATTTTTTTAAAAAAAAATCCTTAAAATATACACAAGTAAAATGCCTATAGATTTCAGCACCTAAGACATTTTCAAAATTGTGAAATTGCACTTCCATTTAGTTTTCAATAGATGGCACTTAATGTAAGCTACATGGTTACAAAGAAAAGGGAATTTTAACAACAACTTTTGAGATACTGATTGTACTACGGTATAAGCATTTCAAGTATAAATACAAATTATCGAATGTTACCTCCACAGGAAAATGGTGCATAGCCCTACAATCAAACATAGAGTACAAGGAAGGCTGAGAATATAGTAACACAAATATCATGATCTACTTCAGGCATTAATTCAGTCTGCTTGTCATATATATGGGAATGCTACAAGATGCCCAACTTCTATTACCATGCTCTTTAATCCTACTGTTTAATGTTTATCTCATATCCAAGTGTAACTTTTGACAATGGAGAGTAATTATTATTCATATTCCCATTCTAAACAAGTCGAAGGTACTATTTTGAAAATGTCACCGAGGCAATGTGCAATTATTCAAAACAACTGCACACCATAAAACATACAAAGAATGTGCCTAGTAAAATATTTTTACAGTAAAGAGCTTTTGGAGAATTTAACACTCAAATGGAGGTCAATAAGTAGTCATAATAGGGGAGGGGAAAAGCCTAATTAAACATTCAGTAACTGATGAGTTTTCCTGGAAATATATACTTGAAAGGATTGGAGTATAAAGTGATACACCAAATGTTTTTGGATTAAAATCAGGGAGGAAGGCATCATGGTTTAAATGGAGGGAGAGATCATGGTTAAAGAAGTAGGGAGGGATCATAGTTTCAAAGCAAAGCACCTGCTCCAAGTATAGAGAGTCTGCAGATTCAAATCTTGGCATCTTTACTTGAAAGGATCTGATAGCAGACAGGACTGCCAGAGAACCCTGCCTGAGATTACCACAAATAAAATCTAAAGCTAGCTAGAACTGGCATTTGGTGCATTCTTTTTCAAGTCAGAATAACAGAGTTGGAGGTCTTTTCTAGCCCAACCCCGTTCAAGCAGGAAACCCTGTAACGTTTCAGACAAGTACTTATCCAATCTCTTCTTAAAAACTTCCAGTGATGGAACAGCCACAACTTCTGGAAACAAGTAGTTCCACTGATAAATTGTTCTGTCAGGAAATTTCTCCTTAGTTCTAGATTGGTTCTCTCCTTGATTAGTTTCCACCCACTGCTTCTTGTTCTGCCCTCAGGTGCTTTGAAGAATAGTTTGACTCCTTCTTTGTGGCAGCCCCTTAGATATTGGAATGAAGTTAGCCCTAGTTCTTCTTTTCATTAAGAGAAACGTACCCAATTCCTCCAACTGTTCTTCATATGTTTTAACTTCCAATCCCTTAATCATCCTTATTGCTCTTCTCTGTGCTCTTTCTAGAGTCTCAACATCTTTTTTGTATTTTGGTGACCAAAACTGGATGCAATATTCCAAGGGTGGTTTTTCCAAGGAATTATAAAGTGGTATTAACCCTTCACGTGGTCTTGATTCTATACCTTTATTAATGCAGCATAGGACTCCATTGGCTTTTTTGGCAGCTGCAGCACACTGCTGGCTCCTATTTACTGTAAATCGTTGTCCTTTATGCTCCTTCTCGCTACTACTATTGACTCATGTGCCACCTATTCTGTACCTGTGCATTTGGTTTTTCTTGCCTAAATGTAGTACCTTACTTTTCTCACCATTGAATTTTATTTTGTTAGATAGGGCCCAGTGTTCCAGTCTACCAAGATCCTTCTGTATCTTAAGCCTATCTTCTGGAGTTTTGTATATTCCTGCCAGCTTCGTGTCATCTGCAAATTTGATCAGTTCCCCTTTTATCCCCTTGTCCAAGTCATTGATGAAGATATTGATGAGTACTAGGCTAAAGGTAAAGCCTTGGGGTACCCCACTGCATACTTCTCTCCATGTAGTTGTGGTTCCATTAAGGATTAATGAGTTGAGTGCAGTTAGCCAGTTATAAATCCATCTGGTGGTGAAGCTGTCTAACCCATATTTTTCTTTTTCTTTTTTTTTTTAGTTTTAAAAACAAACCTTTATTAAGACTTTAAAAAATAAACATTTAAAATACACAAATTTCTTAGTCAAACAAAAAAAAATAAACAAAAAAAACAAAAGGCAAATGTACTTATACTATTACTCAAGTTCACATATTAAACTAATTTCTATATCTTTTTTTATATACATATACATATATACATATATACACTATTCCAACTATATCCATCTGACAGTGCTGTTTTTAATTGCATCAATTTCTTCTAGATTCCATCTTACTCACTATTCCTCTTCCTTTGTTTTGTCCATTGATACCATTTATTCCATATAGTATAATAATCTGAGTCCTCCTTATCTTTTAATTGTAAAGTTAATTTGTCCATTTCTGCTTTGGGGTAGCCCACTGCATACTTCTCTCCATGTAGTTGTGGTTCCATTAAGGATTAATGAGTTGAGTGCAGTTAGCCAGTTATATATCCATCTGGTGGTGAAGCTGTCTAACCCATATTTTTCTATCTTATCAATTTTCTGTTGAAAGAATTCCAAAAAGAATTTAGATGGTGGGAAAACAAAAGAAAGGAAACGTATCTTTTTTCAGTTGTCTTCTTTTTAAAAAAACATCTTGCTGATATGCCATTTTCAATGTACAACTCCCAAATCATGCATTGAAAAAATCAACACATTTTTTTCCCCACAATCCTAAATTTGTATAAAACAGGTTTTCCTGCAACCATGGATAGCTATGACTGATATGATCGTGTTGGTTTGGGAAACCTGGACACAGAATTCCCTCCTAGAAACCATCTACCTACAATGGTTGTTGACATTTGTTCAGCTATCCACTAAAGATCTGTTTAATTTTATTGCCTTTAAAAGCTGTACTAACTTGTAAATTTGTTTTATTCTCTTGCTTTATTCTTTGTTTCTTGTGATTTCAGCTAAATTGCTTTAGCTGTGGCTAAATATTTCAGTGAAAAAAGGTGGTTTAATATAGGGTGTCTAGAAAATGTATTTTTGGCTGTACTGTATTTTATTTACGGCATGTATAAAAAAAGGGAAAAACCCAAGCCAGGAAAGCTGGGATTGAATATGATCAGCCAAACAAAAAGCTTGATTTAATCTAATGATTACTAACACTTGGCACCTTAATCCCTGTTATTTGAAGACAGATTTACAGGTTGATAAAGCTCTAAGCAGTTTGGAAGCAATCCCATCCCTCTATGACTGATCTTCAAACAAGCTATAGGTACTCATCGAACTTACAACAGTTCATTTAGTGATCATTCAAAGTTACAACAGCGCTGGAAAAAGTGACTTATGACCATTTTTTGCACTTACGACTGTTGCAGATTCCCCCCCCTCATCATGTGATCAAAATTCAGATGCCTGGAAACTGACTCATATTTATGGCAGTTTCCGTGTTCTGGAGCAGGGGTGAGATCCCAGCAGGTTCTGACAGGTTCTGGAGAACCAGTAGAGGTAATTTTGAGTAGTTCAGACAACTGGCAAATACCACCTCTGGCTGGTCCCAGAGTGGGGTGGGAATTGAGATTTTGCAATATCCTTTCCCCAGGAGTGGGGAGGGAATGGGGATTTTGCAGTATCCTTCCTCTGGAGTAGGAGGGGGGAAATGGGGATTTTGCAGTATCCTTCCCTTTGTGGCAGCCCCTGAGATACTGGAACACTGCTATCATGTCACCCCTAGTCCTTCTTTTCATTAAACTAGAGGAGCTTCTACTCTTCCTTGCTGATACTTCTATTTGTGAATGTGGAACCCCAGGGTCATTGAGTTGGTGCCCTGTCATACAGCCCTATCTATGTCCCTGTGGAGACATACATCTCATCCTGGGACTATGCAGAGACAGAGAGCCATTTTTCTCTCCCCTGCCCAGCCCCCCTCCGTTTACACAACACAGTTTTCCTTGGCAAAACCAAAAACTTCCTGTGCAGGGGATACGTGCTGCCCACCACTGTGACTGGACTGCCGTATGTGCAAGCAAGCAGAGTCATATCCACAGAAATACTGAAACAGAATCCCACCGCGTCCTGCTGCCCTCAGCCAGGAAGAAGCACGTCCAATATTCTTTTTGCTTCGGCACAACAGGCACGTAATGTGCAAGACAGAAGGCAGCCCTGCCGAACGGATTTTGATACATCCCATAAGTCACACAAAGTTAAAAAAAAAAAAAACTTGCAGAAGCTTTAGCCAAGCAATTCTGAATTCTTTAAAATCTAGCAAGTAGAGAGATAAGATGTTTTTGTAAACTTGGGTGGGAGCAAAGGAAAAAGTAAGGATATCCAGGTTAGAAAAACAGGGGTGAGGGAGTTATGAGAAGGACAAATCAAATTGTCAGATACATTTTGTATTTACCATTTGTTTATGGTGTAACTTCTCGGAAATTCAACTGGAGCCTTTTTGGAACGAATGCCAGGACATTACGTGTTTAGTGTCCAGGAAAACCAATGCATCCCACAAAATCAAATAAATTACATCATTAAAGGAAATAGATGCACAAGGGATTCAATCTTTTTTGTTGGTGCATGTTTACTTTGAAATGCAGAGGAAAATGAAATACACCTCCAAGATAATCCCAGGATAAAAATTTGAACATTTATGGCTCAAAGGGTTGGACACAAATATATTAATGTGAAGTTCAGTCTTCCATGTTATGTCTTCTATACAGTACATGAAAGTTACGGGTGTTCAGAAATAAGGTGAGCAGTAAAGCTGTTTTGAAGAAAAGGTAGAAAATAACTATGTAAGTCTGAAATGTCCAGTAGCCCATCAGATAAATAAAACCAGACAACCCTGATCTTGGGGTTTCCATACAAAACGTAGAAGAAGCTTTCCATAGCATAAAAGTAAATCTATTTGATGATCTAACATCTCTAGCATCTGCAATTTGATCTCATTAAAAGCAGAGCCAGAGCAAACATTAAAGTCAACAATGGTACCTTGGGGGGGAAGATCCTGGGACCATGGGTCAGAAGCTTTTTCAATGCATGAATGAAGGAATATTTGCCAGCATTGATGGTTCCTCTGGATCAGGGGTGTCAAACTCAAGGCCCAGAGCTGAGATTCTGGCCCGCAGGGTGCTTAGATTTCCAGCCCACCCTGGAAAGAGTGAACGGTCAGTCTGTGGTGCCTCTGCCAAAGAAAACAGGCTCCCGACCTCCGTTTTCTCTGGCAAAGGCACTAAGGGCCACTACAGGTGCCCCTGACACAAGTGATGTCAAGCTGGCCACGCCTACCCTCACCACACTCACCCCAGGCCCCCCGAGGGACTGAAATTGAGTTTGACATCCCTGCTCTGGACTATGAAAGTGAATGAAGTAGTAAGAAAAGTACTTCAAGACCAGGGCTAGATAAATTTTGACTCTCCAGATGTAATTGATTTATTTCTATATAGACCTAGGCAAGATATCCAAAATTGAGAGATATTGAGGGGCATAAATCTGGAATAAGATTGAGGTCTCCTACCACTGATAACTAACATATGGACAGTAATCCACAGTTTTATTCTGTAGGGAAAAAATTAAAGCCAGTATTTTTCTGGCTTATCTGTAAGCCACATTTGGTTTGAGGAATATATCACATGCATGGTAGCTTCAATCAGTAGTTTATTTTGCAATATTTTTATTTGTATTGTAATTTTTCTTTCAGTTGGCAAGCCCTTCCCTTCCTTCTGCTTTCCAAAGCTGTTCATTAATTATATACATTTATAAAAATGAGTAACTTTATAAGTATAAAGTTGTTTACAAATATGCTTGTGTTCTTGAGCTGACCATTAAAGTAGTAAACAACGGTATTGCCAGCTGTTTGTTGTACAAGGCTTTTAAGGGCTATGGAACCACAAGATCCAAATATGCCTTGAATAATCCCAATATATTTGTTGTCTTTTCCAATTTATACCCTATATGGGTTGGGATTAGAATACACAAAATTACCACTCAATCTGGTGGATTCTAGCAGCTAGAGCTCCAACCCATGAAAAGTACCAGGAGAAAGCTGAGCCAAAGAAATGCTGTGAATAACACTCTGGCTTTGTTTGACCTTTTTTTTCCTTAACGTGTCTAGAATTAAAGAAGCCATTATCAGTTTCCTACAGATTCTTTGGAAGGTGATCTGCTTCATTAAGAAACTCAAATTACGGAAGCAATCTTGTTAGAGCTACTTCCCCAGTTCTTGCATCCTGCTGTGGTGATTCATGTCTGTTTGTGCTAGGCATGGAATCCAAAAGATATTTTTAAAAGATCTTCTCAATATGGCTGGTAATTACATTTTCTTTTTCTTTTCTCTCTCAAGATTTTCAGTTTATTGAGAATCAAGGACTCCGATTGCATCTCATAATCCCCAGGTTTGTCACCATTCCCAGTTTCACATCTAGCAGTGTTTTCACTCTCCCAACAGATTAAAAGCATTTAAGAAGCAGGCCAGACCCTCCAGACAACATATTTTACAATACAGTGTTAATGACTTTATAACCCTAGATCCCTACTTTGTCCAAGAAAATATTTTATGCAAATGCAAAAGTGCTTGAGCTATAAAATATTTATGAAGCTGTAGAGGGATAAGATCTATGAATAATTTACATATTTTGTCAAGCTAATGTTAGGGTGGCTATGATAAATAATTCTGTGTAATGAAGCTTCCTGTTTAACAAGAAGGCTTGCATCCTCTTTTTGATAATATTAATATAAGTTAGCCAGGTGGGATGAGGACACGCCTTCTAGGTAATGATGCAGCAAAACTGGGTAGAACTAAGATTTTTGGCTTTTTTTTTTTTTTTTTTGGTTTGAACAGGATTTTTAAAAAATATTGTTTGGGCATTATGTTATCTCAAAAGGGAGAGAAAGTATTAATAATTGTCTGTAGGATGACGACAGAGAGATCCAAAAACTCAAGATGATGGATGCAATTGCAAGACTGAAGCCTCACCTTTTTTGTTTGACTTAAAGAGGAATATACGGTATACCCAAAAGGGAAAAATGGATCTGAAATTCATTGGAATTAGCCGAGATGGCAAAATTGACTGCTCTGCTTAGAGACAATAACTTGACTAAGTTTCTTGCAACTTGGAGGCTACTGTTAGATTTCTTACAAGACAAGGAGAAAAATCATCTTTTGACATTTGAGGATTGATTGGATTGGATTGGGTTGGATTAAAGAAATATTCCAACTTTTTAAATATAAGATTATTTACATTTGACAATTTATGATGTGTTAGATTAAAATTGAACATGTGAATATTTTGGAATATTGATTACTAATATTTTAAGATAGTTTAAACATAGATGTTATTTGTTTAAAGTTAGAGAAAGATTGTTGTATTTGTATTATCTCTGGACTAAAAAAAGAAAGTCAGAGGTCATTTTTGGTACAAAATTGTTTGATGTATATTTTGTCACTTTTAATTTGTTTTACTATTGCCTTTCCCTTTTTTTATGTTGGTTTGTATTTTAATATTTGACTCTGAAATTTAATAAAGAGAGGGTTTTTTTAATGTTTGTGATTGATTGCACAATAATATTTGCCATTTTGAATTTTTTGACACTTTCCTTGAAAACCCTCATGAGTGATCCCCCATACTCTCAGTGTGTCCAATCTTGCTACAAATGTTATCCCAAAGAATGGGGTGTCATTGCCAGAGAACTAAGAAACTTTGTGAGGAGGTTCCTTTTTCGAAATGGTTAGAGGGAATTTGAGTTTATTCCCAAATTCCCAATAAATTTCTTTGGGATCTTAAGGATCCATCTGACCAGGGGTGAAATCAGCAGGTTATAACAGGTTCTGGAGAACTGGTAGTGGAAATTTTGAGTAG
Source organism: Masticophis lateralis (assembly GCA_030761175.1). Taxonomy (NCBI): domain Eukaryota; kingdom Metazoa; phylum Chordata; class Lepidosauria; order Squamata; family Colubridae; genus Masticophis; species Masticophis lateralis. The sequence continues at coordinate 23,580,617 of JAUDYJ010000004.1, read as the reverse complement.
TTTGGAGAACCGGCAAATACCATCCCTGGATGGCCCCAGAGGGGGTGGGCATGGAGGTTTTGCAATATCCTTCCCCTGCCACGCCCACCAAGCCATGCCCACAGAACCGGTAGGAAAAAAATTTGGATTTCACCTCTGCATCTGACCCATAAAGCACCTTTTCCAATCCTGTCAACATTTTAACTGATTTAATATTACAAATTGTCAATTGCAGTTTAAACTCTCTGAAACTCTTTTATTTCCCCTCTTTAGAAATATGTGATATAGAAAATACTGCAAGAAAAAAAACCAGGTTAGTTTTATTCATCCATTCATTCATCTTAAGCAGCTGCTATCTCACTAAGATGATAGGTAGGTAGAATTTAAGAATGGCCTTTAAGAATAACTGATGCATCCTAGATGACGGTTTCACATGTTGTATGACATAGGACTTGTAGTCTGTGCTTGAATGGAAACTAAAGAGGAGTTGTTTAACATAAATTTAATTCAAAGTGCCAGATCCATCACTTTCATTTAGATCAATGCAATCAGGCGACTGTGATATTAGTTTGTTTAAACAATTTATAGAACTACTGATCTCACTGTGGCAGGTACTTTTCCTTTGGATGAAGGGATCAATTTAAGAAAAAAAAGAGCATGGATTAGAAGGGGGGAGAAAAGGTTTCCTTGGATACTGATATGCCAATCAGAGCTTATTGTCAAGAAGACAGCTGCAATCTTATTTATAGATTCCAGTTGCAAAGGAAAAAGCTGTGATCTCTTCCCATCACTCTGTCAAGCTCTAGTGTGCAAATGATAGTTGACAACTGCATCAAGAGCAGCTTGGATAAAAGCAGAGATCCCACGAGCAAAAACTTCAAAGGCAGACTAGCAAGTGGTTCTGGAGAATTTCAGAATTTCTCCCTCCCTGTTCAAGTTTAGCTGCAGATTATTGAAGAACGCTTTAATAACGTTGAAAAGAGAAAGTGATAGGAAGCATTATGATAAAAAATGAATTAAATATTCACAGTGCCTTTTTAAAAAAAATCACCTAGCACATATCACCAGATCTAGCAGTTATAACCAGATCCCTGCCATCAGATGTCTATGATACATTTGTTTAAACAATTTGTGTGACTTCCCCTCTTGCTTCTGCTGATTTCTTCCCTTGGGAGAAGACGTTAATAAATGTTAGAAAACAAAATTAAAAAATGGAAGAATTTTTTTAAAACAAACATGGTTTCAATTGAATATGCATACATTAGAGCAGGGGTGTCAAACTCACGGTGTCATGGCGGAGTCATGTGATGTATCAGGACATTTTCCCTCTTTGCTGCACTGGGCATGGGTGTGGCTACTGTGTGACACATTTGGCCCGTGGGCCGCAACTTTTGACAGCCTTGCATTAGAGAGCAAATTTTAATACACACGGTAACCCTGTTCTGACAATAAATTCAATTGAATTCAGAGAAGAGTTTGCTATGTGAGCACTCTAACCCAGTTAATACTCTGACCCTAGATGTGTTCATTTTAGAGCTGAAGTGTTCTGCCCCAGCTATGGACCCCAAAGAACAAACACACAAAGTCTGTACCAAACTCAATTTACTAAAATAACACAGTCTTTTTCAAACAAAGGCTGTTAATAAACTTTCTTAATAGCCTACAAGAAACCAAAGATAAAGTAATCACAATCTTACTATGGTTGGCAGAAAACCCAGAAGCAATTTACAAACAATCCAGACGTGAAGGAGAGTGAACTAAAGTTGTTCCCTACGATTTGCTTGTATTAGTGGCGTTCCTCCTTAAATAGGCTAATACAATTAGTGGCATTCCTCCTTATGTAGGCTAAGGGAGTGGCCAATTAGCCCCAAGCCTTATTCTCAAGGAGACCTCGTGAGGAGCCACTCCTGCCTTTTGGCAGCTTTGCGTGCCCATGCATCGAGAAGAGGCTCCCACTCTTCGTCCTCTTCGCTTTGAGGAGGTTCTGAAGGCCCTGGCCAAATCTCTGCTTCTGGCACCACATCTTCTCCAGCCTCCTCAGCCTGGAGTCAGCTGAATGTCAGCTGCACAGGCTGCTGGCGCAGCACCACACCAGCCTCCTCGTTATCAGAATCAGCTACAATCTGCACAGGCTGCTGACGGGCCACAACATAAAGAGATACAGATGAATTGTCCCTTCCCAGATCTAGGGTAAAGTTTTGGAGAAGTCCAACAAATACAGAGCTTCCCTAAGAACAGATAATCCTTTTTTCCCCCTTCCATAGTGATTGAAAAATGGCAGAGGGGGAAGGGGCTTATAAAGTCCTCTCTCATCTACATGGTGTGATAGTCCATGTAGAAGCATAGAACTGGACAGTCCAGAAGGATATATCAGAAAAATGGATAGACAAGAGATGGGACGATGGGAGTAATACTTGCTGTCAGGGAATTTCTTCAGGATAGAATAAATTACATATATAATTTTTAAAAAGGGAGATTAAAAACGAAAATAAAGTAAGAAAGAAAAAGCGAAAGTTAAAGGTACAAGAATTGTGGCTCAATTCTATTTCAGATTTAATCATACAATGTTCAAAACTTTAAACTCTTTTTGTCTTTCTAATAGCTGTAAATAAGAAAAGTATTGCTAAATTATGCTCTCAAAGTAACAGTAACAGAGTTGGAAGGGACCCTGGAGGTTATCTAGTCCAACCTCCCTGCTCATGCAGGAGACCTATACAAGGGATTCAAACCGCCGATCTTTCTGATCAACAAGCTCAGCGTCTTAGTCACTGAGCCACCTAGGGAGCTGCCAAAAAGCTGCTCCTCTGCCTCCCGTTCTTCTCTTGATTTTGTTTTGTATTCCCCTTGACAAAATTCTAGCATTTTATGATAAATTGTGTTTATCTGTCATTTCTCAACTATAAAATGCTTCTTGTGCTTCTTCTTCGTCTTCTGAGAGCCACAAAGGCTCTTTGTTTTTAAGCTCTAGGTTTTCAAGCATAACCTAATTTTTGTCTGTATCAAGTTCTCAATACAACACTTCTAACATGATTTTAAATTCCACATTAACTTTGGCTTTGTTTGTACCCAAGATACTGATGCTACCTAAATTTCAGGTCATGTTCTTCTAACTCCAAAGCCTTCTATTTCTCAACAACACATACTCTTTCTTTCATCCAAACCAAAGAGCAAGCTGCAAAATACAAATTCAACTCAAGTAAACCCAACCTCCCTCTTTCTTTTGCATTTTTGACACCTTATATTCATTTTAGATTATCTTTTGCCACTGTTTAAATGTGCATCAGTTGCCAACACAGGCATTATCTGAAACAAACAATAAATATTTTATGTCCCTTTATCTAATATGTATCTCTTGTAGATAAACAATACTTTTTTCAAACAATGACTGTTTTGAGGAGCATTTGCTCCATTTATATTTCACATTAAACATTTGTAATCATAAGCGAGCAAAAAATTAAGAAAAGTCTATATCTGTAGACTATACACACACAAACATATATCCTGTTTCCCCCAAAATAAGACATCCCCTGATAATAAGCCTAATCGGGCTTTTGAGCACATGGCAATAAGGCCAAGCGCTTATTTCAGGGTTCAAAAAAATATAAAACAGGGTCTTATTTTCAGGGAAATATGGTATACACGTGTGAGTGTATCTGTGTGTGTGTGTGTCTCTGTGTGTAAGTATATATATATTTATGTAATGTGTGTAGGCTTATGCCTGTATATCTGTATGTTTATTTATTTATTTATTTATTTATTTATGCAATTTATATGCTGCCATTCTCCCGAAGGACTCAGGGTAGTTTAAAGAGCAATCAATAATACAAATCACAAAATAAGTTTTAAAAAAACCTTAAAAACCATATTTAAAATTATTACAGTTTGTGCAACCCCTAACAAATCAAGTTATTCCATGTCTTCAGTTCCCGGCAAAAGGAGAGGAGGTTGGTGGCTATCCTGAGTTCGGTGGGCCAATGATCCCAGAGGGTTGGCGCTCTGACAGAGAATGCTCTCCTCCTGGGGGCCGCCAGTCCACAATGTTTGGCCGATGGCACCCTGAGGAAGCCTGCTCTGTGGGAGCGCAGGGGATGATGGGAGGAAGGCAGAAGATGGTCCTGCAAGTACCCCGGGCCTAAGTCATGTAGGACTTTATAGGTTAGCACCAGCACCTTGAAACGGATCCAGAGAGCAACCGGCAGCCAGTGCAGCTCGCGCAGGAGAGGTGTTACACAGGAGTAACGAGGAACTCCCATAACTGCCCGCGCGGCTGCATTCTGGACCAGCTGGAGCCTCCAGATGCATCCCAAGGGCAGCCCCATGTAGAGGGTGTTTCAGTAATCCAGCCGAGAAGTAACAAGGGTGTGGGTGACCATGGAGAGTGCATCTCGGTCTAGGAAAGGGTGCAACTGGCACACAAGGTGTACTTGCGCGAAGGCCCCCCCTGGTTACGGCCCTCAGATGGTCATCCATGGACAGCCGAGAATCCAGGAGAGCACCCAGATTGCGAACCCTAGCGGAGGAGGTAAGAGTCTCCCCTCCTATCACTAAAGATGGTACCTCTAGATCCCGAGATGCTGGCATCCACAGCCACTCAGTCTTGGATGGGTTGAGTCTGAGTCTGTTCCTACTCATCCAAGCCCGCACTGCTTCCAGACAATGGGACATCACGGAAAGAGCATCCCTAGGGTGATCCGGGGTGGAGATATAAAGCTGGGTATCATCAGCATATTGGTGATACCTCACCCCAAAACCACAAATGATCTCACCCAGCGGCTTCATGTAGCTATTAAAGAGCAGGGGGGAGAGAACCGATCTCTGAGGCACCCCACAAGTGAGGATCCTCTGGGAGGATCTCTGACCCCCCGCCGATACAAACTGCAAACGGCCCAAGAGATAGGAGGAGAACCACTGCAGAACAGTGCCTCCTATCCCCAACCTCACGAGTCACTGCAGTAGGATACCATGGCCAATGGTATTGAAAGCTGCTGAGAGGTCAAGAAGGACCAGGATGGAGGAACAACCCCCATCACGGGCCCGCCAAAGATCATTCACTAGGGCGACCAATGTTGTTTCCATGCTGTGACCGCGCCTGAAACCAGATTGGTAAGGATCCAAGTAGTCAGTTTCCTCCAGGAATTGAGGGAACTGCTGTGCCTCCATGGACTCAATAACCTTCGCTAAAAAGCGGATATAGTATCATGTATCATCCTTTCGGTCTCCTGTTGTACCTGTGAAGTTTTTATGTAGTCTCATCTGATTTCTCCAATTACTCTTTAATTTTTTCCTAGGAATTCTCTCATTTGATGGATTGAATTTAGGCGAAACCTCTGCTGCCTAAAAGTAAAACTCACACCTCCCAATTTATCCCATTGAAATGGGAATCTTTTTCTGTTTTAATCTCTCACTAAAAAAAGAACACTCTTTTCCTGTATGCTAGATTCTAATAGGAATTTATTAAAGAACAATTAAATTTATGGCACAATAGACATTGCTGAAGGAGCGTGGGTGGCATTGCAGTGACAAATGGTGGCCAGCTGGCAAATCCTGGGCTGCATTGTCTTTCTGGATATATAGAATAGAGGATAAAATAAATAAAATTGCCAGGATTTCCTATAAAGGTTTAAGTGCTATACTGACTCTGCCCATCTCCTGGAATATATGCTGAGGAAGGGGGATATTTTTCTGATGCCACCCAAAAGATAGCAGAAGGCAACACATCCAACCTGATTTGAATGATGTACGGCAGACTTTCAGGACTGTGATGGATGGGGCACATTTAAAATTCCCACATGCTGAAAGGCTGGGAAACAGACTGCTTTGAAGACTCACATCCCAAATATGGTACTTAAGGATCCTTCTGGCATTTTCAAAGCCTAGCATACAATGCTTTACCAATGATGGTCCTAAGAAGTAAAGCTTACCAGTAACTTTAAAAAATAAATCCAGGTTGACTAAAAGGAATCTTTAAGAACAGACTGATTGAGGGAAAAGATCACTGTAACGAAAGGTTAAAATGATGATACCAAGGTCTAGCTTTCAGAAAGAGTAAACCCATCTGTAATAAAATATAGCAGCATGTTGGGACTGCATGAAGAGTCATAAAGAACTAAGACCAAATAGCTTCAAGGAAGTTAATGTCTCTAAAATCCCAGTCTTGAATTGTTGACACAAGATCTGAGCTATCAAAACTTTATAAGATTCAAGGATAATATATGCTCCTTTCAAGTGAAAAAAATTCAGGAAGAGCCCGAGTTGTTTTCTCCAGATGGTACCTTGATATTCTTAAATTTGATGATCAAATGGTTCTATGTATGTACAATGTCTAGTTGTTTTTCACTTTGTCAGTTGTGAAACCCATGTAAAAAAATAATTTCTTAACAGAACCAAACTATATTATTGCTTTATAAATGTCAGTGATGACTAACCTTGTAAATTATGGTATTAAACATTACAATAGCTAGACACGAATGTAATAGTTAACCAGTAAACAAACAGACATGAGTCAAAGAAAAGAGAAAGTTAGTTGTAAGTAATTGTGTAGCGGTTGGCCTAAACCTATAGGGTCAAAAATTAAATGTTTCCTCTTCTAAATATCTCCAGGTTTTTCTTGCCTTGGAAAGCTGATTGGTATTTTTTGTGACTACCACTTATCTTTAGTGAGATAGGTGGCCCTTTCTCTGTGCTTCTTCAGAGATTGATATTCACTATTTAACAGATGTCTCCATGAAGCTATTGCATAAGGTCATTCATAAATATGAGACATATTCTATATCTCCATCAGGGTCAACCAGGTGACAAAGTGGTGGCTCTGCCTGTGTCTGAAGGCTATGGAGATTCCAGTGTCTTTTTCCCCACTTGGAGCTGAACCCAGAAGGGTATTTCTTCCAACACTTGTATACCGCCCTAAGTCCATTAGGAGAAGGGCGGTATACAAATTGAATAAAATAAATCCGAAAAGTCATGGAAACATAAAGTGGAAAAAATTGTTGAAAATAAGAAGGTAAAGATCTTGTGGGACTTTCGAATACAGACAGATTGTCGTTTGGGACACAACACGCCAGATATTACAGTTGTCGAAAACCAAAGTGTACAATTTATTAATATCGCTGTACCAGAAGATGCCAGAGTTGAAGAAAAAGAACTGGAAAAAATCATGAAATATTGCAACCTGGCCATCAAAACTACGTGATTATGGATGAAACATGTGACAGTGATACCCATTGTCATCGGGGCACTTGGCATCATGTCCAAAAATTTTACAAAGTTCATCAAAAAAATGCAGCTTCCTGCAATAACACCAGCGGAACTACAAAGGACTGCGCTACTCAAAACAACATACATTTTAAGAAGATACTTGGTTGATACTTAGGATGCTGGAAGCAACCCGTTATTAACCACCAGAGCCAGTCAATGATATTTGTGATACATTTTTAAATGTTCAGTTGATTGAGTTTCATGTTTAATGAATAAAGATAATAATAATCAGTTGCCAAGCATCTCAATTTTGATCACATGATCATGGGCATGCTGCAAAGGTTGTAACTGTGAAAAATGGTCATAAGTCACATTTTTCAGTGCTATTGTAACTTTGAACCATCAGTAAACAAACTGTTGTAAATTGAGGATTCTCTGTACTCCTTCCTGCTCCTCTTTTCTCAACAACCCTATGAAGTGGGTTGGGTTGAGAGTGATTAGCCCAGTCACCAAGCTGGTTTTCATGCCTAAGGGAAGCCTAAAAACCTGGTACCAACAATGTGAAATCTCTGGCAGAGAATTCTCCAAAGTCACATAATTAACTCCTACTGTCTAAGAGGATTTTAAATCTTGGCTTACATTCAGTTCAACGTATTAAGGCTCCCATATTTTGGCACTAGAGCAGAAATAGTATACGAACAGGTTTTTAATCTTCAATATTATTACTGCTGGGCATTTAGCTTTCACATTGTCTGCCATTTATTATTAGTTCTGTTTCTACATTTGTCTATTAATGAGTGATTCTAAAATAGGTTGCAGGCTACTTTGAATCTGGTGGATCTTGAGCTGCTACACTCCCATTAATTACTGTACACAAGTACTTCATTTCCCAGTTATTTAATCACACAATTCTTTGACTTGTTTAAATTATATTTCACTAACAATTTATAAGCAAGCCCTAACAGGGGATTCTGAAGCTTTGTGTTGCAAGCCTTTCAAATTTGGTCAGCAAAACTTTGATCAGGTTGTCTAGTGCTAAGCCAGTTCCAAACATTTTCAACAAAAAATAGCAAGGGGCAGTATTCTGGTTATTTCTTAAGGACTTCCATTTTCTTCCAGCAGAAAATGATCTGGTGCAGAAGCTCTTGCTGGATTCCTAAGTGAAGAAATCACTTTAAAGGAACATTGTCTTCAGAAATCATGTTTCAGCATAAAGTAATCTGCTCTTGACAGGTAATGTGACAACCCAGTGACTAACAAGCCAATCCATGCATATTGTTGAATAAATGATAATTTGTTCACACATATAATGGCTAACTATAAAGCATAGTTTATAAACCACAACGTTTGCGTTTTCCCAACGCACAATCTCAGCATCCAGGATTTATTGTCGTTGGAGGCACCAATCACCCTGAACCCCAAATCACTGGTAAGTCAACCAATCTATACAACCAGTGGGAAATAAATACAGCAATAAATAAAATCTTAATGCAAGGTGTGAACTTAACATCTACATCAGGGGTGAAATCCAGCAGGTTCTGACAGGTTCTGGAGAACCGGTAGTGGAAATTTTGAATAGTTCGGAGAATCAGCAAATACCACCTCTGGCTGGTCCCAGAGTGAGGTGGGAATGGAGATTTTGCAGTATCCTTCCCCTGCCACACCCACAGAACCGATAAGTTTAAAAAAAATGGATTTCACCACTGATCTACATTTCAAAGGGAGATTTGATACCAGCAACTTTCCAGACAAAGTCCCAAAGGTGCTTTTTCAAGGGACTTTCTGGTTTTTCAATGGACTTTCTGGTTTTTCTTTGAAGATGTTTCGTTTCTCATCCATGCTTCCACTTCTCATCCAAGCTTGGGTGAGAAGCAAAACATCTTCGAAGAAAAACCAGAAAGTTTATATAAAATATACAAAAGGATGAAGGCTATTGCTTAACGCATTGTAAGCCGCCCTGAGTCTCCGGAGAAGGGCGGCATATAAATCTAATTTAAAAAAAAAAAAAGTCCGGTTCCCCTTTGAAAAAAAGAACCTTTGGGACAACCACGACCTGGATGACTGAGAATCTCCATAGACATTTCCTTGCAAAGCTGCACTTGTCTGCAGCACTTTCCACACTCACACACCCCACTCTCTGGACTACAAATCACATAACCCCCACCCAGGATCGCCTCTTAGGATGCAGGTTGAGGAGGAAGGCATTTAAGGACTCGCGCACTCTCCCCTTCAACCCTCTTGTCTCTCCTCCCCCCCCCCGCCCCTCCGCGCGAGCGCAGCCGCAGCAACTCGAGAAGCCGCGTCACGCGTCACGCGCAGGAGAAAGGTCAGTCGCTCAGTCCGAAGGGAGGCCCCGCCCACAGATGGAGTGATATCCGAATGAAGCAATCGCTGTGCTCCTCGCCCTCCAGCTCCCCTAGTGGTGACCCGATGTACCAGCCTTGGAAGTAGAGCCGACGAGAAACCTGCAGTTCGCCGGCTACAATAGGTCTCTTTCGCAGCCGAGGTGCATCTTCTCCCGGCTCGCGACCGCTCGGACTTCCTTGAACTGCACCAAAGCGCCTAAGCGCTTGGAATCGCCTTTTCGGAGGTGAGAGGCTGGGGTTGGAAAGGAGAACCGCCGGACAATATTGCGGATTTGCTTGCTACCTCTATGTGCTTGTGCTACGTTTTTGAACGCCTGGACAAGATAAGGGTTTACTGGCAACGTATGCAATGTTAAAAAAACATTGGGAAATGTTTTTATGTTGACTCCGAGAAAATGCATGAAACAGAGAATTAGCCACATTTCTCCTTTCATTTTTTCCCCCCAATTAAGTTACGACGGCTGCGCTCATGCATGGATTTTTATTTAAAATTCCGAAGTTTTTTAAAGTTGTGTGTTTGTTGTTTTCGTGTGTATGCGTCTGTGTTCGGGTGGGAAGCGTGTCCGCTTTGTTTTCTCAAAACCGATCCGTTAGACTATAACAGCCGTCATCCCCAGCTGGCCAGCGGTTGGGGGGGGGGAGGGACACAGATTGTGTGGGAATTGAATAAATTGGAACTGAATAATAAGAAAATTGCATTAGACTACTGTGTCTAATGCAGGAAAGTTTTGGAATCTGACAACCCAAAGCGCTGGCGTTTGCAAGGGATTTTTGTCAAAGGTTATTTCAGGCTCAGAGGTAGCTTAAGGCTCTCCCTTCACTGACTGACTCATTTTATGTTTCTTGAAATTGTTGAGTAAGAGCTGTATGTCTTGTGAAGATAACAGAATATGTAAAGATGCCCAAATTCCCTTTAACTTCATAGCACCTTTATTTTTTTACAGTATTGTACATGTACCTGTTTATTGAGAAAAGCCCTGCTTGGATGAAGTTATAAAAGAACAAGTATTTTATACTTTTATACTTCCTGGAATAAACTGCTTTTGCTAGAATTTCTGTGCAAAACATGTTGACATGTAATAGATTACTAAGAAGCCAGTGTTTTCATTGAGTTGTGCTATTACTTGCTGCTCCTGTTCCAAAAAAAACCAACCCTCTACTATGGCAGATAAAAATCAGATTTGTGTTTGTTTATTGTTTTAAAATAATTTAGGTTGCTCATTAATACAATTATTCCAAGAGAGTATAGAAAACAATACAATATTAAATATCAAGTGCAGGTTTGAGGAAAGAAAAATACTTCAATAGACATCAAACGCATTGCACAGAGAAATCTTCAAATATAGTAGAATTTCACAAGTTTGTTAAGATCCCTAAATCCAGTGGTGGGATTCAGCCAGTTTGCACCACTTCGGGGGAACTGGTTGTTAACTTTCTGAGCAGTTTGGCAAACAGATTGTTGGAAGAAATCATTAAAGCAGAGAACCAGTTGTTAAATTACTTGAATCCCACCACTGCCTAAATCTATTAATTGGAGAAAAGCAATCAAAATATACTTAGGTTTTAAAAATTCAGGGTTTAGGAACTTGTCACTACCAAAATCCTAAGGCATACTACTGAGAATCCCAATCCTGGATACTTGCAATATCTATGATATAAGTTATTGCTGTTTTTATTGAATAATTGGGAATTAAAATCCTTGCCTATCTACTGTTCCTTGCCTATTTTCTACTTTGCCCAATAAGATATTGTGGTTTTGAGTCCCAAGTTTTGTTGTAGTGAATGTGCTCTGAAGAAAAATGTCACTGAACTAATAATTGTTGGTGTTTCTTATCCATTGATCAGCATGTAACACTTTGGAAGACCAAATATCATGCCTGGTCTCGAAAATCCATTTTTGAATGTTTCACAAACATTTCATGACATTGTCAATATATTGTGGAAATCATGCCTGGCTTCAGAGTTATTCACATTACACCATGAAAACCAATTTCTGCTAAAGAATAGCAGAAAGCCCTGTATGCTGTAATGTGGACTTAATTCACTAATGTATTTTAATGACCTTTATACTGCTTGATATATAACTCCGTGATGGTGAACCTATGGCATGGGTGCCCACCCACAGGCCCACCCATATTGGTGGGCACGTGAGCTCAGCTCCAGCACGCATGCGTGCGCCAGCCAGCTGATTTCCAGGCCTTCTGAGCCCACCAGAAGTCAGGAAACACACTGTTTCCAGCCTCTGGAGGGCCTCTGAGGGGGTGGGAAAGGCCGTTTTTGCCCTCTCCAGGCTCCTAGAAAGGCACTGGAGCCTGGGGAGAGCAAAAAACAGGCCTACTGGGCCCACCGTGCCATCACGTGCCAGAAGCGGGGGAAGCATGGGGGGGCAGGGCGCATAGAATTATGGATGTGGGCATGCGTGCGTGTGACCCCACCACTCTCCCCCCGGTTTTGGCACGCAGTGGAAAAAAGGTTAGCCATCACTGCTATAACTAATTGAGAACCTAGCAGAATAACATTGCTACTGCAATATCCATATAGGTAGCTGCCAGCCACTAAAATATGCTTCTCCAAAAGATATTTTTACAACTTCTCTTAAATTTTATAGGGTGTAAGAGGCAAGCTGAGTTTGCACTTACTGATTTGCTGTTTGTGCAAAACTGAAGGTGGAACTGAAAACCACCAGTATTTATATCTCTGCTGTATGCCAGATTCCGAATTCTACACTTTATAATCCTAAAAATGATTGTGTTAACTCTCTAACTGTTGGAAGACCTGAAAGATCAGGTTAAGACATATAATCATGGAGAAAGTAGGAATTTTATATTTTAACTTGGAGCACTCTGTTTTTGTAATGAAAACATACCAGCCGCAATTGCTCTGTGCAATCACAAACTGAACAGTCTTGAAGTTTGTAACAGTTTGACTGTCGATAAAAGATCACATCAGTGCAGCACCTTCCTTAATTTATCAAACAGAATCTGAACATTTATTTTGCAAGATGGGAGCAATAGAGAATTATTTTTAATCTTCTGTAATCCTTACCACTTTGTAGATATAAACCTGTAGATATGAAGAACAAAGCTTCATATCCAAGGGAAGTGGGATATGAGGTGGGATTAAGGTAAATGTTTTAGCTTTTGGCTACGTAGGTATGTATATTTTAGCTCTTTATCTTATTCAGTAGAATTTCTGAAATGATGGATCTAGGCCTCCAGGTGGAAATTTAGAGGGATTTATTACATTTTGTTAAAAAACCTGTTCAGCCTTGCACAGGAAGTGTGACAGCATTGCCACTGAACCCACTGAAATTATTAGTTGTATTCATGAGGTATCACATTGTGTTCCTTCTCTCTCTCTCTCTCTCTCTCTCTCTCTCTCTCTCTCCCTCCCTCCCTCCCTCCCTCCCTCCCTCCCTTTCTCTGGAAGATCTGAAAGATCAGGTCTGTATTTATTATATTTTGTTAAAAAACCTGTTCAGCCTTGCACAGGAAGTGTGACAGCATTGCCACTAAACCCACTGAAATTATTAGTTGTATTCATGAGGTATCACATTGTGTTCCTTCTCTCTCTCTCTCTCTCTCTCTCTCTCTCTCTCTCTCTCTCTCTCTCTCTCTCCCTCCCTCCCTCCCTCCCTCCCTCCCTCCCTCCCTCCCTCCCTTTCTCTGGAAGATCTGAAAGATCAGGTCTGTATTTATTATATTTTGTTAAAAAACCTGTTCAGCCTTGCACAGGAAGTGTGACAGCATTGCCACTAAACCCACTGAAATTATTAGTTGTATTCATGAGGTATCACATTGTGTTCCTTCTCTCTCTCTCTCTCTCTCTCTCTCTCTCTCTCTCTCTCTCTCTCTCTCTCTCTCTCTCTCTCTCTCTCTTTCTCTCTCTCTCTCTCTCTCTCCCTCTCTACCCCCCCTCTCTCCCCCTCTCTCTTTCCCCTCCCCCCACTTGGAAGACCTGGAAGATCAGGTTAAGACATATAATCATGGAAAAAGTAGGAAGCAACTTCAATGTGATAGCATAATCTGTCAGTTTATTAAAGTGAGAAATTGCTCATTGGAATGCTCTCTAAAACAAGGCAGGCAAGCGAGCAAAGCTACATTTTCACACCTGCTGCAAATGCTCAGGATCTAGGTACGTGTGAAATCTTCCCCAGCCTGTGGAAAACAATTTTTCTTCCGAAACCGATCACTGGTGCAAGAAAGTTTGGAGACTCACTGCTCTAAAAGTTAGCTGGTTAAAGAAAGACAGGTGGAGCTAAGGCTTCTGAGAGAGAGGCATTGAAATGTCCAGCCTTTTCATCCTATGTCTTCATCATTGACACTGTATACTGCCCCTTTTTCCAAAGTTACACTCCAATATTTTTTAAAAACAACAACTTCTCAATACACTGGCATTTAAAAATTAGAAAGCATCTTCTGGACACACTCTTCTTCAGAGAGTGTCCAGAAGATGCCTAAGACAAGATTGTAGAACATATTCAGTAGAGCCCATTGAATCATTTCATTGCATTGCTTACAAATAAAACGATGTTCATTATTTTCCTTTTCCTTTGAGTCTCATTATAGCTAACCAACTTCTAATGAAGACTATTGCTTAATGCATTGTAAGCTGCCCTGAGTCTCCGGAGAAGGGCGTCATATAAATCGAACCAATAAATAAATAAATAATGGCAGAAAAAGAAACTGAAAAGCTGAAAATGAAAATACCTCAGTAGAAAGTAAAATTAGCTTTAAAAAGTACAGCATGCATTCTCAAATGTATTTGGTAGAATGCATTATGTATAACATAACAGGTAAGACAGGTGCGTACAGCATGCTCAGAACATGACTTTTGAATTGTTCATGATTTCCTTGTCAATTAAGGAACACAAAATAAATCACCTGCCAATTTTTCCATCCTTTGGTTAATGATCGGTGAGAGAATTGTAAGGCATGCATGAATTCTTTTCCTCTGAAAAGGCTAACCTATTGTTTTCTTCCTGAATTACAATTAAAGCAAAGAATGAAGAAAACCTTGTTACTGGAGCCTGCCATTTCCTTATATATTTTTGCCTATTCTTTGACCACTCCTTTGAAGCAGCAATATGTATACAGGAGGATCTGGGAAGAAACAACCAACTCTACCTTCATAGTTCAAGATAATATGTCTCATTGCGAACTGAATCAAAGCAACCCAACCTATGTGAAGCAAAAGGTAAGATCAGATTATACCCTGGGTGTGCCCCAGACAAAGTTAAGCAGAGTTAAGGATGCATAATAGCAAATCATGTTGAATTTAACATGTTCAGAAAAGAGGTTTCATGCCTGGCAAAGCATTTCTTCACTTAGCTGCAATTACCGTATTTTTCAGACTATAAGACGCACTGGAATATAAGACGCACCAAGTTTTCAAAGAGGAAAACAAGAAAAAAAAAGTTGTTGGCTTCCACGCATCCCATTTTTGCCCTCCCCAGCCCCCAGGAGCACTCTGCAGGCCTCCCAAACCTTCTGCGTGTTCCGTTTTTGCAAAAAACAGGCCTGTTTTTGGCCTCCCAAACCCCCCATGCATCCTGTTTTTACCCTTCCCAGCCCCCAGGAGCACTCTGCTGGCCTCCCAAACCCTCTGCATATCCTGCAGAGGGTTTGGGAGAAACAGCCCAGAATGTGAAAAACAGCCCAGTTTTTTCGTGAAAACGGGATGTATGGGGCGGGGTTTCGGGAGCCCAAAAATGGCCGTATTTGGTCTATAAGACATTTCCACTCTCTTTGGGGGGGCGGGGAGTGTGTCTTATACTCTGAAAAGTACGGTACTTAGATGGGAAGCCCCCAGCAAATCTGAGGGCTGTAGAAAAGTCCAGAAACAAACAAACAAAAAAACCCATAAGCATTATTTTCCTGGATGCAGTCAATGTCACACAAATGCAATTTACTAAGGAAATGCCTTTATCAGCATTGCAAAATAAAATGCAGAAATTATTTTTGAGCTAAAATTTTTGGAAAAATGCACAACCCTATCCTTAAAATATTAACTGTACTTGATTCAGACTCGAATGTGTCCTTTCTCATCTTTCAACTAACCTCCATTCTGAATTCTCAAGAACATTTCAGGGTTTTGCACTAATTGGGGATAAATACTTTAGTACCTTTTTTCATTACTTTAGAGGCCTACTACCATACTGCCCCCAAGTAAACTATATAAATATGTCCAGGGAGTCCCTTGAAGTCAAACTGACTTAAAGAATCTTTACAACACAGCTTCCAAAGCAGAAGTGGGTTTCAGCAGGTTCCGACCAGTTCTAGAGAACTGGTAGTAGAAATTTTGAGTAGTTCGGAGAATCAGTAAATACCACCTCTGACTGGCCCCGCCTCTATTCTCTGCCTCCTGGGTCCCAGCTGATTGGGAGGAAATGGAGTCTTGCTGTATCCTTTCCCTGCCACGCCACCAAGCCATGCCACACCTACCAAGCCACGCCCACAGAACTGGTAGTAAAAAAATTTGAATCCCACCACTGTTCCAAACCCTGTATTTCAACAAGTGTCCACATTTCAGCTCTCAGGATTTCTAACCATGCTGCCAGGAAACAGCTGCTGTACTAATCTATTACTTGGTGAAGGTTGATACACAGATATATATATAAACTTCATTGGATGTAGTTCCAAAGTTAGTAGTGCCTAAATCCCTCTGATTTCCATAACTATGTTTCAAACCACATTGATTTTCGTTTATACGCCATACTAAATTAAGCCAGCTCAATTTATATTAGCTGAATTACTGGAGTTTGTTTAATGCAGGAGTCTCAAACTCATAGCCCATGGGCCAGATGCGTCACACGCTGGCCACGCCCACCCCCGTTTTAGTGAAGGAGGAAAAAGTAATGTCACATGACGACATGACCCCATGAGTTTGACACCCCTGGTCTAATGTGACTTCCCACACACAATCAGCGATGATGATATCCAGAGAAAGTATGGAGGCCATACTGAAATGATTAAATATAGGACTAGAAAATAATATGCTAAAAATCACAGTGATAGATAACTTTAAATCTTTGTTCTTGCTATTATGTTTTCATCCAATGAGCCATTGTGAGTGCAGTACTGCAGGCTACTTCTGCTGAGTGCCGGCTGCCTGCAATTTGGCAGTTCAAATCTCACCAGGCTCAAAGTTGACTCAGCCTTCCATCCTTCCAAGGTGGGCAAGATGAGGACCCAAAGTTTGGGGGCAATAAGCTGACTCTGTAAACCGCTTAGAGAGGGCTGTAAAGCACTGTGAAGTGGTTATATAAGTCTAAGTGCTATTGCTTTTGCTATCCTCTTCCAAGTTCTCAGATCATCATTTTTGTGGCTTTGTTAGTCTTTTTCAAATTTGGCAGGTGGTTTTTAGCTGTACTTAAACCTAAAGTTGCAATTGTGCTACATTGCTAGCACAACTGTAGGTCCAGGGCTGGATTTTGCATCCACAAGGTCCAAACTACAATCCCTAACATCTCTGGATAAAGATGGGGAAAGACTACATTTAAAATTCTTGGAAATATTTTTTAGTCAGTTCAGGCTGTTTTGGGCTATAGCAACCCTTTGGTATAAGGCAATTTTTTGTATTTAATTTGAATTTGGAACAATGTGCTGGCATTAAAGAAACATATATTCCAATTACTTTGGCTGTTTTGTTCAAATTGCTTGAAGCATAGTGAACATTAAAAACCCTCATCTCATCATCTTAAGGGAAAATGGAATATTTCAGGGATTTCACAGTATTTCAGCTGGATAAAGTTGATAATAGAATATAACATACTTGATTCAAACCTATTTACGTGTTAGGCAAATTGAATGCTAATCACTTGGACACTGGATAATGTCACAAATAGTATCTGTTACATTTCAAAGCATGCTAATTCCATAGTTTGTTTATACTACATACAAACTACTTACCGTATTTTTTGGAGTATAAGATGCTCCAGACTATAAGATTTACCTTTTTTGGGAGGAAAAACAAAAAAAATTGCCTTTGCCTCCCAGCAAAGAGAACTCCCAGTGCTCACAGGCGCATGAAGGCGGCAATAGGCAATGGCAATCCCTGCAGCCTGAAACAGCTGATAGTCGGAAGGTCAATCCAACCAATAATCAGCTACTTGTGCTAATCAGACTGTGCTGAAGCTAAAACTGAAACAGGCTGTTTGCTGCAAGGAGGCAAATTGCTGGGAGATAGAGCCAAAGGATGGGTGGGCAGGGCTACATTCGGTGTATAAGATGCACCCAAATTTCCGGCCTTTTTTTGTGGGGGGAGGGGGAAAGTGTGTCTTATACTCTGAAAAATATGGTACATATCTAGGATAGATACATTAGATAGCAATTTATTGTCAACTAATATTTCATGCACTGGATAAACTAGAGTTCAGTATATAAAAGATTTAGTCTAATAAATCCATGACACCATTACAAAGCTCATTTTTAACGTGTTTGCTATTTAGCTATCATACTGGTAGCATGGCTTTAGAATATTCATAGTATCTTTGATTGCTGGTTTCTATACACAAAGCTTTGTAGCAAACCAGAATTGCTATTTATAGATGAGACCAGAAATTGAATTATAATCCATACATTGATTGATTTGTCTCTATTCTTGTTTTATTTTCTTCTTTCAGGAAGTCCAAGAAAAAGCCTCTCTCTTTGCTATGAAAACAGATTTATGTGGGGCAATTTTCAGCATTTTGGTGGCCTTTGTCCTCGTAGCAAATGGAGATCGATATGGACGCAAAATCTCATTGGTTCTTCCCCTGGTGGGGAATCTTATCAGCAGCATCTTCCTCTTTGTTATGTCAGACTTATCTTTGCCCCTCTACCTTTTCTTTGTTTTCTCCTTGGTTGGGGGGCTGTTTGGAGACTTGGCTACTTTTCTTGGAGGAGCCTTTTCCTTTATAGTTGATTGCTGTGAGACTCAGAAACAAAAAACCATCCAAATAGCTGTGGTTGACTTAATCTTTGGATTCACATCCGGATTGGGAGGATTGGTCTCAGGATATATTCTAAAAGAAATAGACTTTATGTGGACATTTGCCATGATTTCTCTATTTCACATGGTCAACATTTTCTATGTCATATTTTTCTTGGATGAAACAGTGAAGATTTCTGCAATCCAGACACAATCTTGGCGGGAAGGTCTTAAAGACACTCTTTCTGGAGTATATATGCTCTTTAAATCCTCCTCCTGTAAGAAGCGAATTTTAATCATCTTGCTGCTTTGCACATTCATGACTTACCTTTTCACAATGTTTGGAGGGCTTAGTCTCTATGTGCTATACGAACTGAATGCTCCACTCTGTTGGGACGCCATTTACATCGGATACGGCTCAGCTGTGTCCACCTCAGTCTCTGTGACTGGATTCCTAGGGATTGTTTTCCTTTCTCGGTATCTGAGAGATAGCTACCTTGTTTTTATTGGAATTTTCTCTTATATGGGAGGAAGTGTCATGGCCGCCTTTGCCAACACTACATTGTTGATGATGTTGGGTAAGTTTCACTTGGTTAAGTTCAAAGATGATGGTAAAACATTTTCATAACGTAGATCGTGTTTTTCAATCTTGGCCACTTTTAAGATATGTGGATCTCAACTCCTAGATTTCTCCAAGTTGGGGAATTCTGTGAGCTGATGTCAACATATCTCAGAGGTGCCCAGATTGAGAAATATTGATGTAAGTGGTTAGAAAATTGGTGGTGCTTGTTATTTTCTATATTATTTATGACACTGGTCCAAGACTCAGGTCTTTCTCGTGATAAGCTGCCCAGACTTTTAGTTGGAAATGCCAGGGGATTTAACTAGGACTTTCTGAACACAAGTTTCAACCTCTACATTCCAATTCTGTAATGTGCAGGTGAATTTTAGAAATGTTGTGCTTCAAATTATAATTCCCATGCCTTTAGAACAGTGGTTACCAACTTTTCCGGCTTGATAGACCGGGGGGGGGGGGAGAGGGGGAGGGAATGGTGCTGTGTGAATGATAGGCGCACAAAAGCGTATGCACCTGCCGCTTGTGCAAATAGAGCTGCGCGCTCACACGTCCCTTGCATTGCCCAGTTCTGAATGGGTTGTGGGCCAGTAGTAGGTCGTTGCCTTGGGGTTGGGGACCCGCTTTAGGATCTGTAAGGCAACATAATAGCAGCGTAAAATATAAGATACAATATAACAACAGCAAACAGCAAAACTACCAGAGGCAACAATTTACATAAATTATACCAAAAGACCCTCTTGAAATAGCAATAACTTAGCCGCTGAAAGCTAGCAGTAAAAGTAAAATGTAGCCACTTGCTATACTTTTATTGGAAAATAGAGCTGAATCTTCCACTTCCTGTCCCCAGTTTGCAGAAGAGGCCCATAACAGATACTTGGCTATGTTACGTCTATTATTTTTTTGTCTTTTAGTCATTTACTATAACCAGGGAGATTTCATTCTGTTAGTTTGTCATCTTAGGGAATGTGATAACTTTCCATTTTCTTTGTCTACTGTCCCCACAATGCTTTCAGATAAGATACTGTAACATTGTAACTAATTTAATATATTTCATGACTTTTGTCCATTTTCTACCATGCTGTACCCCACCTAAACCATGACTGGTGCTATATGCAACTAAGGGAAACAACACCTGTCCTGTGTTGCATTTAAAATCTGAATGTAATGAATTCCTTCTTACAATTGCTATGCATGAATAGTACCTTGAAGCTTCCTATGGGCCATGGTGGCACAGTGGTTAGAGTGCAGTACTGCAGGCTATTTCTGCTGATTGCTGTTTGTCTGCAATTTGGCAGTCTGAATCTCACCAGGCTCAAGGTTGACTCAGCCTTCCATCCTTCTGAGGTGGGTAAAACAAGGACCCAGATTGTTGGGGGCAAGAGGCTGACTCTGTAAACTGCTTAGAAAGGGCTGAAAAGCACTGAAGCAGTATATAAATCTAATGCTACTGCTATTGCTATTGCTATCCACATACCACTGTTGAAAATGTGCACACAAAGAAATGTCCAATATCTTCTGAAAGAGATATACATTAAATATTTTGGCTACTATTTTTATTACTCATACAAAATTCCTCAGTTGACAAACATATTGCTTATGACACAGGTAGTCTTCAACTTACAGCCATTCAGTTAGTGACCGTTCAAAGTTACAATGGCACTGAAAAAAATGACTTATGACTGGTTTTCGCACTTATAACAGTTTCAGAATTCCCATGATCATGTGATCAGAATTTGGGCGCTTGGCAACTGGCATGAATTTATGACAGTTGCTATGTCCTGGGGTCGTGTAATCACCTTTTGTTTCCAGCTGGCTTCTGACAAGCAAAGTCAATGAGGGAAGCCAGATTTGCTTAACAACTGCATGAATCATTTAACAACTGCAGTGATTCTCTTAACAACTGTGGTGAAAAGGTCATAAAGTGGGACACAACTCACTTAACAATTGTCTTGCCTAGCAAATTTTTGTTGCCTAGCAACAAAAATTTGGGCCTTAATTGTGGTCGTAAGTTGAGGAATAGCTGTAATGAAAATGTACTTGGTGGAGGGCATCTTTTCCCTACTTGAAATCCATGAGGATTTCTGAAAGAAACTACCATGCTTGTTATCCAGATAATTATTTGTTACAGTATAAATTGATTAGCTATTTGGGGTAATTATATTAAAGACTGTTGACTTTTGTGACACGTATTTTGCAGTGAGAATACCCTCGATGCTCCTTTTCATACCCATTCCAGTTATTCGAGCCATGTTGTCGAAAATAGTTCTTCCTAATGAACAAGGTGAGTTGGGGCTGCTGAAGAATTAATTGCAGGTGTCAAAGGAATTCAGTGAAGTTCCTTGGATCTGTCAGTTTGTATTTTCTCCCTGAAGCAACAGCTCTATATTGTATCATTATCTTAATTAATTCTAGCACCAATAACACCATTTCCATTTGGTGAATGTAAGTTCCATTCTGCCATTGGATACCCAGATTCATGGCATTGAGTATCATCATCATTAATTTGGTGGCCACCTTTGAAATGTTGTGATTCTTAGGAAAATGAAGTATCCTGCATACTAGACTTTCATCAATCAATCTTTATTCAATCATAGACCAGAACTCTTATTTACTAAACTTGTGAGGATAGCTTAGTAGGAAAAGTTAATGCTAGCTTAATAACAGGGATCAATCTCGGATGCATACTTAAGCATATTTTGTATCTAAACACAATTCACAATATATTTATTGTGCTTAACTTTATGGTAACCATCTGCTAAGGTGTAACAAGGATAACTTGAGGATGTACCATAATAATTGTCTGGGAAGGTTAAAGTCAGTTTCCATCTTATAAATATTAAATATTAAGTCGCCTACCATAAGTTGCAACTCTTACTTGCTCGAAAACTAAACAACAAAAACTGGTTTATTAGTTAGATTTCTATTCGGGTTTTTTTCCCCAAGATATACATTGTATAACCCCTTTCCATTTTCCCTTTACTGCAGTCTTATGAGGTAAACCAATCTGGGCCAGTAAAAATCCTAACTGGGAGGATTTGAACCTAGTCTGACACACTAATCACTACAGCAGCAGGATAAGGAACACACCCCCTCTGTGTAGTGCACGCTTCCCCAGAATTTGTGTAAGCAGAATTAAATATGGGGTTGAGAAGGGAAGGTTTATAGGGGGAAATGGGCATCTTGCAGAACTTCAACATATTGCCTCTTTAAAATCTGGATTTCCCATCCAAAATCAGAATGACTTATTTTCCCTGTAGGTGGGGATTAAGGGACCAAATGGAGTTCTTAAATCTTTCAAAGGCGCTGTTTTCTTTCTTTGACTGTCCCGCCAACTTTTTTTTAACGTCCACAAAATGCTACTACCCCTGCTCCAGTGATGTTAATGTCAGCCATATTTCTTTCAGACCCTAGCCAGGCAAATCTCCAGCCAAAGAGATTTGCCACCCCCCCCCCATTAGCTCCAGATCAAATACTGTTAAAATGCTTATGAGAATCATCCTTGCTAATTCCCTTGTGCAACATTACAGAAATCATAGAAAACAATTCCAGTCAGTGTGGTCAATAATTGTAGAGATAGGAGTATCATCCTATTTGGAAAGTATTGGTTGGGGGAATGTTACAGTAGCATATTTTTGCAAGGTTACAGAACCTGTGTTATAAGGAAGGACAGACAGATAGACCAGCTTATCTGGTCTGGTTCTTGGGCTCTAACTTGTGTGGTTCAGACATTTGCCTGTCAGAGAAATGCCTTGGATGGTATGTGCAGAAAGCACATAGTGTAGTCTAGTCTAGTCCTAGTCCTAGTCCTAGTCCTAGTCCTAGTCCTAGCCCTAGCCCTAGCCCTAGCCCTAGCCCTAGCCCTAGCCCTAGCCCTAGCCCTAGCCCTAGCCCTAGCCCTAGCCCTAGCCCTAGCCCTAGCCCTAGCCCTAGCCCTAGCCCTAGTCTATTCTAGTCTAGTTACACACACAAATGTCTTGATCTCTATAATCCAGTTTTTCTTTTTCCTTTTTGGCAGGAGCTTTATTTGCTTGCATTGCTTGCTTAGAGGTTGTGACCGGGACCATTTCAATTACTGTCTTTAATACCATCTATGCAGTGACTGTAGCATGGTTTCCTGGCTTCAGTTTTCTCTTTTCAGCTGGCTTCTGCATAATTCCACTGAGTTTAATGAGGTAAGCAGGGACCTTTCATTTTTTTAAGGTTGGAATCTGTTTTGTAATTTCCCAGAAATGTCATCTCCATACAAAAGGGATATTAGTTTTTATTTCTGATTCTCATCATTCATATAGTCGTATTTTTCAATCGTAGAAAATGATAGAAAATGTATTATTTTATTTTGATTTCATTTTGTTTGTATTGTCATTTTATCCTTAATTATTTTAGTGGGGTTTTTTATGGTGTAAGCTACCTAAGGTCACTTTGAAAGGAGATGAGCTGCAAATAAATTAAATTAAAATGCTACTCTGTTGTTTTCTATGATACCCCTTTCCATTTATTCTGTACCAACCTGACTGCACACACTTCTCAGTCAGAAAAAGGTCTATGGGAGGAATTCCTTCATGATTTAATTGAAGCACACAAAGCTAGGGAGGAGAGATGGCTATTCCCTGAAGAATAGGACTGTCACATACCAGCTATGAACCATCTCTTAACTAAGTGGAAGACCGTAGAATAACAGAGTCAGAGATGGGTTCTAAAGTTTTTTACTACTGGTTTGTGGGCGTGGCTTATTTTGTGGGTGTGGCTTGATGGTCATGTGACAATTATTTAGGATTTAGCAGAGGTACTGGTCTACCAGGCTTTTAACCAGGCAGAGCTGTACCAGTCTACTCATTTATTTTTGCAGGCACCGGTCTACTCATTTGTTTTCTTTTAACACTGATCAGCTGTAAGGTGGCCCTTTGAAGCCCTGCAGCAAGAGTTTAAACAGTTTTTATCCCTCTAGCCATCAGCTGGGACTCAGGAGGCAGCAATAGATTGGGGGTGGGGCCAAATAAAAGGTAAGAATAATGCGGGGGGTGGGGGCAAGGGGGGCAGAAGCAGTTCAGTGATGTCATATCGTCACCGCTACCGGCTTGGCAGAACCGGGCCAAACCAGGAGGAACCCATCACTGAACAGAGTTGGAAGGGATCTTAGAGGTCTTCTAGTCCAATCCCCTGCAACATTGTACTATTTTACTTAAAAAAACAAAATTTTAGAAACAGATTCTCTGATATCAGTTTGAGTGAAAACTAACTATAAAACCATAGAAAATTTATCTGCATGATGTTGACCATACCACTATTTGTTTTTATAAATAGAATACTAGAGAACCCATGACCCCTTGAATCGTCCTTTTAGAGATGTTTCCTTATGAAATTTTTCAGGGCCTACAACAGTGATAGAACTTCTAATGTACTCCCTTCACTGGAAAAATTTGGGATACAATTCAGGGAAGCCTGACTAGGTGGCTCAGTGGCTAAGACACTGAGGTTGTCGATCAGAAAGGTTGGCAGTTCAGCGGTTCCCTAGGACAGGTCTCCTGCGTGAGCAGGAGGTTGGACTAGATGACCTCCAAAGGTCCTTTCCAACTCTGTTACTGTTACTGTACACACCTGCCTTGAAAACAGCCCATGTTGAACTGTGTAGCATGAACATCCATGCAAGAAATGTTTTATGACATTTTGTATTACATCATAAACTGTTTCATGATCAATTTTATGTGATAAAATGTTTTATAAAATTTGCCAAACATCAATCTCACGTGACAGAACTAGTGAATCCTGGATTTTGGACACATTCTGTAGGTTACCCCATTTGAGGTATCCTGGTTCAAAAATTGTTGCCCTATAATGCCTTATTTCTACCAGTTAAATTTTGTGGGAATGAGTGTTTTAGAAGTATACACTGTAAATGTAGCATCTATTTAAATTGCAAATATCCACCTTTAAATTGGTTAGGATTTGTTACATTTATTTGCCGCCCATCTCACTAGGGGGCTATAGTAGGTGGTTTGCCACAAGATGATATGAAAAGAATGTAAACAGAACTAAAATAATAGAAAAACATTATAATGAAAATATTTCTAATTGATTCTGAAAATCTGGAGTGTGGATGTCTTTGAATCTGATTTTCTTTTTCTTTTTTTTTTTTATTGAAAAAGTTTTACATTACATTTATAAAAAAAAAACCCTCTCCCCCACCCCACCCCCTACCTAACCCCCCCTAACCCCCCTCTCCCTCCCTCCCCCCCTTGACTTCCGCTGTTTAACAAACATAACATATTTAACAATCTTTAAAAGTGAGATCCCCTTACATAAAACACTTAACACTTTACTCTAAACATGATAAGCATATTTAAAAAAATCCAGTAAAATATTTTAAACATCATACTAACATTTTTAACATAAGAAAATCTATTAACCTCCTTTATATCATTAATATCATTTTATACATTTCTCTTTAACACTTAATCTCTTATTAATTCAATTACATAAAATATGATAATACATTTCTCTTTAATAATAAACCAACTATTTCCTGTTTAATTCTCTAAGCATATTTAAAAAATCTAGTAAAATATTTTATAAAATATATTTCACGTTCAAATCTCTAAACATATTTAAAAAATCTAGAAAAATATTTTAAACTTCATCACATGCTAACAATATATAACCTTTACTATAATTCCAAACATTAATACATTAAACTTATTCCATTCTTCATTCATGTCATTTAATACATTTCTCTTTGACAATTAATAATACTTTTATTTAATACTCTTATTAATAATAATAAACCAGATATTTCATATTCAATACCTTACATTTAAGCTACTTAGGTAACTAAGATTCAAATTCAGCTGAGCACTAATTGAAACTTCTTACTTTGGTATTTATTCTTCATATACTCTACCCATTTCCTCCACTCTTTAACAAAAGCTTCATGGGTCCTTTCCTTTAGGTATGCAGAAATTTTTGCCATCTCTACCAAGTTAGACATCTTCAATATCCATTCCTCTATAGTAGGCACCCTATCTTTCTTCCAATATTGACCTATCAATAATCTGGCTGCTGTAATCATATACAATATTAATCTAGTATCAGTTACTGAACAGCCCTTAACTATACCCAACAGAAAGAGCTGAGGAGAAAACTCCAACTTCTTCTTCAAAATATTCTGCATTACCCACCAAAGTTTAATCCAGAATGGTTTCAATTTTCTACATGTCCACCAAATATGAAAATATGTTGCATCCAAACAATCGCACCTCCAACATTTAGGTTGAACATTTGGATACATACATGATAACTTTTTTGGATCTAAGTGCCATCTATAAAACATCTTGTAAAAGTTTTCCCTCAAGTTCTGTGCTTGTGTAAATTTCACATTCTGGACCCAAATCTTTTCCCATGTTTCCAACATTACTGGTTCTGCAAAATTCTGTGCCCATTTTATCATACAGTCTTTAACCAGTTCACTCTCTGAATCCCTTTCTAACAATAGATTGTACACTCGTTTAATATGCATCGGCCCTTTACGTTTCATCTGAGTCACCAAATCCTCTTCATGTAACATTAGTCCAATTTTCTGATCTTCTCTCCATCTTGCTTGAAGTTGAAGATACTGCAACCAGGTTAGGTTCACTCCTTCTTCCAACAGGGTATTCAAAGATTTCAAACACCATCTGCCCCCATCATTAAGAAGTATCTCTTTGTACAACAACCCCCCGAGTGACTTTATATTTGGCATAATATGCCCAAGATCCAACCACAAAGGTATTTTGTAATCCAATTGAAGCTGGTGCTTCTTCCAAACTCTCATCAAAGCATATCTTAAAATATGCCTATTAAATACACTGTCTCTCTTATCTTCATAAAGTAAATATGCATGCCATCCAAATTGCAAATCATGGCCTTCTATATTCAGAATTTCTCTTTTAGTTGTTCCGATCCAATCTCCAACTTGTGTCAATACTGCAGCTTCATAATATAAACGTAGATTTGGAACTTTAAGGCCACCCCTTTCACGAGCATCTTGCATAATCTTAAGTTTAACTCTTGGTTTTTTCCCATTCCAAATAAATTTATTTAAGCCTGCTTGCCATTCCATCAGAAACTTATCATTTTTGAGCACCGGAATCATTTGAAACAAAAACAGAAATCTAGGTAGAACGTTCATCTTAACTGCTGCTATTCTACCAAGCAAAGAAAGTTGCAGTTTCTTCCACAATCTATTCTTGATTTTTGTCGTATTGATCTATATCTAAAATTCATGTGTATCAGTACACCCCTCATATAAGCCTTGCATGCGTCCCATACTATCTCAATAGGGGTACCTTTATTCAAATTTATATCGAAAAATTCTTTAACTTGTTTTTTAAGGTCCACAATATACTTTTCATGTCTAAATATATTTTCATTCATACGCCAAGATCTCCTTTCTCTCTTACCCAAATTTATCTCCAACCAGACTGGGCTATGATCTGTTAAAATTCTAGGAAATATTTTTGTCTTAGTCACCATAGTAAGTAAGTCCGTAGTAGCCAACATAAAATCAATTCTCGAAAATGAATCTGATTTTCAATGGGCCTGGAGCACAATGGAGCAGGAGAATTAAGACAAACATCTATTCATGTAGTAATAGAGTTAGTTAGATAAATTGAAATTATCAATTGGCTTGTTTAGTATTTTATCTGGACAAAATAGTCTTGAAAATGGCTTGTTTAAAGAAGGTGGAGAAGGAGATAGTATTACAGGCATATTATTTTAGGTTTTTTTTAATTATATATTTATTTTACACTTTGAAACTATCCAATAACTAAAGGTCTTGGGGCAGTTTATGATAAAACATGCTAAAAATACAATTTAAGTTAAAATATAGACAACAAATATAAAATAACTATAAGCTAAAATATTCTAAATAACCACTGAAATTTGCTATTGTCTATTTGGGTCCCCCCCCCCCCAATATTCAATTGTCCTGGTGAAAGCATATTAAAGTGTCTGAAATGCTCTTAACAATTTAGAACAGTGCTGGGTTCCACCGAGCTGGTAGCGGTGACAATATGATGTCACTGAACAGGTTCTAACCCCCCTGCCCCCCACCCCTCCCGTCCCCCCCCAACGTTATTCTTACCTTTTGTTTGGCCCCACCCCCAATCTATTGCTGCCTCCTGAGTCCCAGCTGATGGCTAGAGGGAAAAAAACTGTTTAAACTCTTGCAGTGGGGCTTCAAAGGGCCACCCTACAGCTGATCAGTGTTAAAAGAACACAAATGAGTAGACCGGTGCCTGAAAAAATAAATGGGTAGATCAGTGCCTGCAAAAATACATGAGCAGATCAGCACAGCTCTGCAAGCAGTTAAAAGCCAGGTAGACCAGAACCTCTGCGAAATCCTAAATAATTGTCACATGACTATCAAGCCACGCCCACAGAATAAGCCACACCCACAGAACCAGTAGTAAAAAAATTTAGAACCCATCCCTGATTTAGAGCCACCTTTAATCTTAATCTAAAAATGGCACAATGGACATTTTCTTCCTAAATTAACTTCAAAGGAAAAAAAAGATTGCATCTCTTTCGTGCTAAAGAGAATTCTAGGCTTTTTGCATTACAATTTATGGCAGTTTTCTGGCTTATGTTTCTTTTCAGTTGAATTAATATGTCTTAACTCCTTTCCCCCCCAGTTGGTTTATGTATGTTACTCGGCACGAGGAGGACTATGCGGCACTCCCAAATGAAGAGGACTGTCCTGGCCAGAATGACAACAGCTGAACAGAGAATACACCTAGCAGCTACTGCTCTCATGTTCTATAATGGCTTGACCTGTGCATGGGGTTGCCAGAGTTTCAGTGCTTTCAATGGCTCCATTTTGAGAATTCCACAATAATTGATTGTCTCAAGTTTGCTTTTATCTTGGATTGCTATAGGGTGCCGTGCAAGGGATGCAAAGTAAATTTAAATTTGCTCTATGCTCCTCAAATGTTGACTCTGGGGTTTTCCTGTTTTAGATTTCTTTCCATTGCTGCCCTGTTGCACATTGCCCTTTGATCCAAACTAGGTCAAGCCATAGGTCTACTAAAGAAATGTATTTGCTTTGTCAGATCACAGATTATAAAATTATTATGATAAATAAGCAAATTATGCTTAAAATATTGATTGGATTATTATGTGTTTTCTAATCCCTCCACTAATATGTGTCCTGAATTCAAAATTCTCAAGATTTATTTATTTAGGTGGGTAAGATTAATCCTTCACTATCATCCTATGAAGTAAGTATCTCTTCTTTTTTTTGTCTCTGTCGGAATTCTTTAACCTCTATTATATTCATTGGCTCCTCTTTTAACAAATACATAGCTTTAGACAGAAAGTGTAAAGTAGTTAGTAAGAGATTAGGCTGGAACTGGGGAGAACTGTTTCCCCTAAAATAAGACATCCCCTGATAATAAGCCCAGTTGGGCTTCTGAGCGCATGCACTAAAACAAGCCCCCCCCCCAAAAAATAAGCCCTTCCCAAAAATATTTAAACGCATGCACAGCTGGTCCCTGCCATTTCCTCTGGTTAGGGTTAGAGAGACAGAGTAAGGTAAGATGGCAAGGTAAGATGGTAAGGTCAGGTAAGATGGCAAGAGGAGCCCCATCTTGCTCCACACGCCCCAAAATAATAAGACATCCCGGAAAATCAGGCCAAGCACTTATTTCAGGGTTCAAAACAATATAAGACAGGGTCTTATTTTCAGGGAAACATGGTAGATAAAGTCTGCACTCAGCCATAGTGCAGTTGGATCTCGGACAAAAATCAGCCAAACTTAACTTCACTGGTTACCGTGGAGAAAACAAGGAAGGCCACAGTGTATATTGACTTAAAGGCTAAGAACGGAATGTAATAACAATAAAGTTCAGTGATTCATATTTCTTACAGGAATTGAAAAGCAAAGAGAAGGAGTGGTGAGCCACCCTGAAAATCATAACCCTCCATTCTCCTAACTTATTTACAGTTGCAAGAAAAAGTATGTGAACCCCTTGGGATTACGTGGAGTTTTGCATGAATTGGTCATAAAATGTGCTCTGAACTTCATCTAAGTCACAACAATAGAAAAGCACAGTCCGCTTAAAATAATACTACACAAACATTAGATGTTAATTGAACATAACATGTACACATTCACAGTGCAGGGAGGAAAAAGTATGTGAACCTTTGGATTTAATAACTGGTTGACCTTCCTTTGGCAGCAATAACCTCAACCAAACATTTCCTGTAATTGCAGATCAGACCTGCACAATGATCTAGAGTAATTTTGGAGCACTCCTCTTCACAAAACTGTTTCAGTGTAGCAATATTCTGGTGTGAATCACTCTCTTAAAGTCATGCCACAGCATTTCAGTCGGGTTGAGGTCAGGACTCTGACTGGGCCATTCCAGAAGGCGTATTCTGTGCTGTTGAAGCCATTTTTTTGTTGAATTACTTGTATGCTTTGGATCATTGTCCTGTTGCATCACCCACCCTTTGCAGAGCTTAGTTGGCGGACAGATGGTTGTACGTTTTCCTGAAAAATGTCTTGATAAACTCTGGAATTCATTTTCCCTTCAATGACAACAATCCGTCCAGGCCCTGAGGCAGCAAAGCAGCCCCAAACCATGATACTGCCTCCGCCATGTTTTACAGTGGGGATGAGATTTTGATGTTGGTGTGCTGTGCCTTTTTTTCTCCACACAAAGTGTTGTGCGTTCTTCCCAAACAACTCAATTTTGGTTTCATCTGTCCACAGTATATTTTGCCAGTAGTTCTGTGGAACATCCAGGTGGTCTTTTGCAAACTTCAAATGTGCTGCAATATTTTTTTCGGACAGCAATGGCTTCCTCCATGGTGTCCTCCCATGTATTCCATTCTTGTTTAATGTTTTCCTTATTGTAGATGTGTCAACAAAAATGTTAGCATGTGCCAGAGATTTCTATAGGTCCTTAGCTGACACTCTAGGATTCTTCTTTACCTCATGAAGCATTCTGCGCTATGCTCTTGCAGTCATTTTTACAGGACGACCACGCCTAGGGAGAGTAACAACAGTGGTAAACTTTCTCCATTTGTAGACAGTCTGTCTTACTGTGGACACATGAACATCAAGGCTTTTGGAGATACTTTTGTAACCCTTTCTAGTTTCATGCAAGTCAACAATTCTTGATCGTAGGTCTTCTGAGAGTTCTTTTCTGCGAGGCATGGTTCACATCAGACAGTGCTTCTTGAAACACTGTCACACTTGAAACACAGGTGTGTGTTTTTAAAGGGCAGGACAGCTGTCAGCAACACATCCAATATCATCACACTGATTGGAGTCAAGGTTGGCTCACTTCTGGCTCCAATTAGCTCTTGAAGAAGTCATTAGGCTAGGGGCTCACATACATTTTCCTCCCTGTGCTGTGAATGTGTACATGTTATGTTCAGTTAAACCATGGCAACATCTAATGTTTGTGCAGTATTATTTTAAGCAGACTGTGTGTTTTCTATTGTGATTTAGATGAAGTTCAGAGCACATTTTATGACCAATTCATGCAAAACTCCACGTAATCCCAAGGAGTTCACATACTTTTTCTTGCAACTATAGTTTTGTAAAGAGGGTATTATGTAGAACACGGGTGTCAAACTCGCACCGTCACATGACGCTTCATGACGTTTCTCTGTTTTGCAGAACGGGGGTGGACGTGGCCTGCGCGTGATGCATCTGGCCCATGGGCCACCAGTTTGACACCTCTGATGTAAAAGATACAGCAAAAATCATACATTTGTATTCTAGGATGGAAAAAAGGGTCAGCCAATAGCCGAACATGACTTTTTAGTAGGGTCCAAGAATCTGTAAACTAGAATTTCCTTCAGAAAATAGAAAGCATATCTTTATTGAGAAAAAAACAGTTATAAGTTCTGGCAGAAAAGGAAGGAAGGAAGGAAGGAAGGAAGGAAGGAAGGAAGGAAGGAAGGAAGGAAGGAAGGAAGGAAGGACAGGCATGCCCCGATCCAACAGAACTGTATAAATTTCTCTTATGTAGTTGAGAAATCCTTGCTTGGATACTTGCCTCTACCTCAAATTTTTCTTAGCAATTATAATGAGCATAAAATCATAGCAATACTGTAAAGACTTGGAATCTAAACGGGTATATTAGTAATTTGTATCCCCTGTACAGGTGTATTTTGAACAGAGGGATATGGGAATGAGTGGAAGAGTAAACTCAACTGAAAACCTCTCTTTTTATTCCATATGGTCTCTGAAAGCCTCTGCCTCTTGATTTTATGAAACAAAATAGATTCTTTTCAACAGAGAAGAATCATGCCTAAGGTACCAGGCTAGAAACCAGGAGATTGTGAGTTCTAGTCCCACATTAGGCATGAAAGCCAACTGAGTGACTCTGGCCAGTCACTCACTCTCAGCCCAGCCCAGCCCAACCCACCTCACAGAGTTGTTGCTTTGGAGAAAATAGAGGAATATTATTAGGTATGTTCGCCTTGTGCTATTTATAAAAATAATAAGGGATATATAAATGTTAGAATATTAACAGAAAAATATGTTGCCACTACCTGATGTTTGCCACTTTCTGTTAAATCCTTAAATGTGCTCACTGCACTTCTGCCGTAATGTATTAAACAACTTTTAACAACTTTAGACATGCTAGTCACATGACCTATCAAATCACGTGACAAAAAGGCAATTAATCCGCAATATTTCTTCTGTGTTTTCTTTTGAAGTGCACTATGTAATTTGACATAAGAAATAGGCTTTTAATGGTATTTTGATTTTGCTTGGAAACTAGCAAGCGGTAGAGCCATGCATCAGTGATTTTAGGAGAATTTTACTATGAATAATGGAAGTGACATGCACAGAGTCTGCAGTGCTTGTACTGCAATATATAACTGCCTGCAGAGCAGGTTATTTATTATGCCTTCAGGCTGCCATTGAAGACAATGTTTAAACTGAGGTGAAATGAGAAGAAGGGGGTAGCCTAAATGCATTAGCAGCAAAGTGCACTTGATAATGTATTGGCTCCATTGAACACTGTGGTTTCTGGGTAATTCCATATAGGGTTGTACCTTACAACCTTTAGTGGGTTGTGGTTTTTGTACTTTTGTAAGTATATACCATTTTATTGTTGCTAATAAAGACTAAAAGCTATTTTAGATAGAGACGCAGTCTTGTGTTCTATTGCCCACCATTGTAATTATGCATATTTTGTAATCTTTCCCATGTGTTTTTAATATAATTCTTATATAAATATATTTTCCATCTGGCTCAGAAACCTTTTGCATTTTTTATGCTTCTGCGATTAAACCAAAAATATGCATCTAATTGGTCTACAGCTAGTTTTAAATTGCCATGTAACTATACCGTCATGCTTCTCTTTCAAGATGTTGCAAGTGCATAAGTCATTGTACTTGCTCAGTGCTACTGTGAGACATGAATCTATTTCTATACCTATGTGTGAGTAATCTAATCTAAAAGGGCTAACTCATCCCATAAAGGATTCAAGGCAATGAAATAAAAGCAATTCCTAGCACTTTGGTCTGCTGTTCAAGGAATCCCATTCAGTGCCTATAGGAAAAGTTTTGCGGATGGCTTAGTGGATTTCCTGTAACTTTTAACTCCATGTGCATATTGTTTTGTTTTCACATTATTTTGTAGTGTTCTGCTGCCACATCTTGAAAGTTTGTTACATGAGCAGCACTGAGATTTAAAGTGGAAGTCAGATACATGAACCATCTTCAGACGGATTTTATACATGGAACCAAAAGTGAGGAAAACGTTTTTGTTTCCTGCCATTTGCTCAGACTGTTGAGGCTCTTTTATTCCACATGCAGAACTAGATGCTGGGAGCAATCCATTCTGGCAAATTAAATTCAGCTGTTTTTTGGTTTCCAGTAGATTTCTGAAGCTACCACTGAATGTCCAATGTGTTCCTGTTTGTAATTGAGTGTGTTTCACATAGCCGTTGGTGGCTTTAGGGAATAGGCAACAGATTGTGCATATTTCCCCATCGTTTAAATGATCTCAAAGTCCTTCTTTCCTAATTTACAAGGGGCCCAAAAATGCTTGTTAACCTGCTTGTTGAGAGTCAGTGTTCTCCATGCCAGGAATGGAGAAACCCAAGCTGAAATCCAGCCTTAGTTATGGAAACTCACTGGATGACTTTAGTCCAGTCTCTCTCGAACGCACAACTTAAAAGTACCCAATACAATAAAAATCAAAAAGGGATAGGTTATAAGTAGATAGTGGAAAACAAATTACAATGGAAATTTTTTAATATGCTATTCTATATACGTATTGAAGCTAGAAGTTTAAATTTTTAAGAAACGACACGAAAATAAATGTAATGCTTAAAACATGGGAACAATAGATATCCCTGGTGTCATAACCATGAATTTAAACAAGAACAAAGATGTAGTTACTGAAAATCATGACAACATTGACAGGCCATGAAGACTCAAAAATCCTATTTAGGTTTTATTCCCCCCGCCCCACCCCCAATATAGCAACTGCTGAGAAGTCTCGTCAGTATTTCATCTTAAAGGTAAAAGTTCCCCTTGCACATACATATGTGCTAGTCGTTTCCGACTCTAGGGTGCGGTGCTCATCTCCATTTCAAAGCCAAAGAGCCAGCGCTGTCTCCGTGGTCATGTGCCAGCAGGACTAAATGCCAAAGGCACACAGAACGCTGTTACCTTCCCACAAAGGTGATCCCTATTTTTCTACTTGCATTTTTTATGTGCTTTCAAACTGCTAGGTTGGCAGAAGGTAACTAATCTTACTACCTAGCTAATTCAGTTTTTAGATGGGAACCTGTATTCCTCACCCAAAGTGGGGAAGAGACATGCCAAAGTCTTTGAAGTGGGTGAAGGCTGCCAAATAATTGAAGAATAGCAACTGGCTAATAGCCAATATTGCTACCAAATATTAGAAGTGTCCTGGCAAAAAGGAAACTACAAATCCTGCTTTCTTCTGAAAGCAAGAGTGCCTGCCAACGAAATGAGGCTAAATAGATATTATTTCAGGGAGACAGAAGAATGTATTAGAGGCTAGTACCTGCTCTTCAGGATCTGGCCTCCTAAAGAGCAGTCAGGGTTGATGATTTCTAGGACTGACCGGTATGATCGCCTTGTAGTCCAAGGGACTCGCAGAAGTCTTCTCCAGCATCATTGTTCAAAGGCCTCAATTCTTTGGCGCTCAGCCTTTCTTATGGTCCAACTTTCACAGCCATACATTGCAACTGGGAAAACCATAGCCTTGATTATACACTTTTGGCAGGGTGATGTCTCTGCTTTTTAGAATGCTGTCTAGATTTGCCACTGCTTTCCTCCCCACAAGCAAGCGTCTTAATTTCTTGGCTGCAGTCCCCATCTGCAGTGATCTTGGAGCCCAGGAAAATAAAATGTCACTATCTCCATTTCTTCCCCATCTATTTGCCAGGAATTGAGAGGGTTGGATGCCACAATCTTAGTTTTCTTAATAATGAGTTTCAAGCCAACTTGTGCACTCTCCTTCTTCAACCGCATCAAGAGGCTCTTTAGTTCCAATTCGCTTTCTGCCATTAGAGTAATATCATCTGCATATCTGAGGTTGTTGATATTTCTCCCGGCAATCTTAATTCCAACTTTTGATTCATCTAGCCCCATCATTCTCATGATGTGCTCTGCCTATAAGATGAAACTCAAATACTTTGGCCACCTAATGAGAAGGACTCACTGGAGAAGAGCCTAATGCTGGAAAAGATTGAGGGCAAAAGAAGAAGGGGACGACAGAATGAGGTGGCTAGATGGAGTCACTGAAGCAGTAGGCGTGAGCTTAAATGGATTCCAGAGGATGGTAAAGGACAGGAGGCCTGGAGGAACGTTGTTCATGGAGTCGCAATGGGTTGGACAAGACTTTGCAACTAACAACAACCACCTGCTCTTATGATCAGTTAT
Organism: Masticophis lateralis; assembly: GCA_030761175.1. Lineage (NCBI taxonomy): Eukaryota > Metazoa > Chordata > Lepidosauria > Squamata > Colubridae > Masticophis > Masticophis lateralis. The sequence continues at coordinate 23,544,668 of JAUDYJ010000004.1, read as the reverse complement.
CACCAGATTCAGTTTCTGTCTTAAAACGGCATTAGTGACAAATAGGCTAGCATTACATGGAACTCAACAGTCTCCTAACAAAGACAAGTCCTGCTTTGGGTGAACAATTTTGAAGATGCTATTGAACACTAGAAAAAGTCCCAATGCTTATTGAAAATGTTATTTATTGTTATTTATTGTTTAAAAGACATCAACCATCAGGAGCAAAGAAAAATTAACAGCAAATCTCTTGCTTTAAAATTGCAAAAAGTTCTTCCGCGAAGATTTTCTAATCCAATTAGAAATCCAATCCAATCCAATCATATTTTCCTGTTTCTGAATATATTTTGATGTGTGGCCTTCTCTAACTATAAATATGAGCCACTATAATGGCTCACTGGATATAGTCATATATCCTTTTTTAAAAAAATCCAATTCGTAAGACGTTTGGCAGTAAACACAGAACAGGATGTTTGTAACATTTATTGTGCTTTTTTTACTGAGTTGCTGAGAAACTGTATCAAAACAAGTATTGTTTTACTTTCATTTAATATAGTTTATTTCAATCCTCACAGACACAGGTAAGAATGTTCTGATGAACAGAAAAAGCTGTAATGTGTAAGTATTATAATAAACCAAGTTTATGTTCTACCATCATATGAGGCTCTGTCATTAGTTCACTTTGTGCAGGATCTGGAAAAGAGATTTAGTAAAATGTTAATTTAAGACAACTGAAGGCATGTTTGGCAGAAAACAGGTCACTTATGCATTATACTTTTCTTCCTTTAACCTATATTGAGCAAATTTAATTTTATTCAGGCCTGAATAAAATCTAGTATTTGTTTGTTATATAGCAAGTAATTTCTTACAGTGTTTACATCCCACATAAATATTTCCTCTCTTCCCTGCAGACTCTACAAAATGTCTAAATGGACCGTTTCACATATGAAAAGGAATTCTGATAGATTGTACTGAAGACCTATTCTAGTCCAGCATTTCCTGATAGTAAACTACTACAACATAGTAAACAACTACAACATAATAAACTCGACTTAGAACTCATTTAGTGACCATTTAAAGTTACAACAGCACTGAAAAAAGTAACATAACTGTTCTATACAGTTACGAACTTTGCAGCATCCCCATGATCATGTGATCAAAACTCAGATGTTTGGTTCATATTTATGACCGTTGCTGTGTCCCAGGGTCACATGATCACCTTTTGAAACCTTTTGACAAGCAAAATCAATGGGGAAGCCAGATTCATTTAACAACTGGGCTACTAATTTATCAACTGCAGTGATTCACTTAACAACTGTGGCAAGAAAGGACGTAAAATGGGGCAAAATTCACTTAACAAATGTCTCACTGAACAACAGAAATGTTGGGCTCAATTGTGGTCATAAGTTGAGGACTATCTGTACGTGCCTATTAAAACGTTTAAGAGGCCCAAGGGCAGGGAACAATAAATATGTCCTTAGGTTGTTTCTATTACTAGTCCTCAGCATATTCCCAACATGGGAATATGACCAAGTTCAGTCTTGTCTCCCTAGAACTTAAAACTTAAAGAAAGATCCTTACCGCCAAGAATATCTTCAAAACCAATGGAGTCGTCATTGCCTTTTAAGATATCCAGTGCCAGATTAGAGCTGTGAAGGAAAGGCAAGCGCTGGATCTACAAAAGATTTTACAAGTTAGCCATCTGTATTAACTACTAATGAGATATATTAAAGGAACAAGCGAAACAGTATCAAGTTGCTCACTCAGGCTGTACTTTTTGTATTCCACCCATTTAACGTTTGAAGGAGGATGTAAATGTAGCATGAAATGTACTGAAAAAATACATTCTAAAAATATGAACTTTACCATTTTGCCACTGTACAGGAATACTGCAGTTAAACAATATCTCCCCTCTTCTTCTGAGATGTCAGCAAGGAGAAATAATTGTTCTTTAAAATAATATTTCTGTCCTGGCCTCACATTCATTTTTGTCTAGTTAATATATGATTCTTCCATTTGAAAAATAAATTACTGTGGGGGGGGGGGGGAGACACAACTTTTCAGGCAATAAAGATATCAGTGTTAATTAACAGTATTTTACATTATATTTAATATCATAAAATGGCAAATTCTGTGAAGGGGTAGGCAACACGTAATGCCTAGTAGGGTTCTCTAAAGAATTTGAAATAATGGCTCTGCAAGAGGTGAGTGAAGCTTCCTTTAGAAGCCTCACACAATTCTGGGCGTACTTATCAAAAAGTAAATTTCAGTGCAGATACTGAGATTTATTCCAAATAATAAATCCAGAGCACTAATTTATATTCAGTTAATAATCTTGATAAAACACATATGTAGCTACCCATTCCCTTTTGGATAAAGCAAAGCTTAGGCAAAACTCAGAAAAGGACTAAGAAATAGTAAATTAAACACTATAGAAATTAGATATGAAGTTCAACTAAATCTAATTTACACTATGGATGTTCAAGTATATAGTCCCACAATTATAAATCATCATCTTGGGCCATGCCAAACTTATAGGTGCTCAACTTAATAACAGCCATATTTTCCATTATAAATCATGACAGCCATGATAGCACCCACATTACTGGATCTGATTTGATTTCTTTTTTTTTTTTGTGGTTGTTGTTAAGTGAACAATATAATCATTAAAGTAATTTATGTATGCCAATGGGTGTTTTGCTAGAAACTGGCAGAAGAGGCACAAAAATAGCAAAAACCATTGTAAACAGCAATATCACTTACTTATATACCGCTTTACAGCAGTATTACAGCCCCCTCTAAGCAGTTTACAGAGTTAGCATATTGCCCCCAACAATCTGGGTCCTCATTTTACCGATGTCGGAAGGATGGAAGGCTGAGTCAACCTTGAGTCAGTGAGAATCAAACTGCAGGCAGCTGGCAGTCAGCAGAAGTAGCCTGCAGTACTGCATTCTAACCACTGGGCCACCACAGCTCTTCAAATTGCAGTCATGTGACTGGAACACTGCAATCAGTCACAAAATGAGCTAGTTGCCAAGCACTCTAACTGCAGTCATGTGGCTGTGGGGAAGTGTATGCAGCCATCAGAACTTGGTCGTAATTTTTTTCGGGGAGTGGGGCTGCCATAAGTTTGAATGGTCACTAAGTGACCAAACGTAAGTCAAGGACCACCTGTACTGTGGAAGCCCTAAATTAGTACCCTGAAGCTCTGGATAGAGCAAACCAAGTTCAGATACAATCCTACCAAAATTAACTTTTTTGCCCATGAACATTTGAACATTTTTGAACATGAACATTTTTGCCCATTATTTGGGGAATCCAAAAATACCAGTTTGCAAATTACTCTGGTTAAGTATAAAATGCCCTGTTAATAGCTACCTTAAATATTATTGTGCTGGAGTTTTTTGCTTTATGCCTTTCTCCCAATGTTTTAATTTGGTGTCATGCTATTAATTGTTCAACATTTTTTTTCAAACTGGGATAGATAGTAATTAGTAGCAATTTTAATTCTAAATTAAATTCTAAATTTTAATTTGTGTTTTAGATTTTTAAAAATAAACTATAATCTGGAAAATTTTTGTTGTTGAAAATAAGCATACCTGTTTCACTGCTTTGAATTCCATTTGCAACTTCAATGGCGCATGTAGTCCTTGAATATTTCTCAGAGTCGAAAAATTCATTTTATCTTGAGTTAAGGAAAACTACCGAAAGAAATGGTGAAAACATTATTTTACATTCTAGGCAGTCAGATGTGAATTAACTTAGTAAAAACTATGCACATAGAGAATGCTACTATTCACTTTTTTCTCACTGTACAGAAAAAGAAAATCTCCTGTCCAGAATAAGAAAGTTCAATAGGCATGTTGTGGCCTATCGGCCGCCGGCCCCTCCAGCAGCTGAATCAGAGGAGGAGGAGGAGGCATGAGAGTCAGGATCAGCATCAGGGCAAACTGGGAGCTCCGAGAGGGAAGAGGGAATGGAGCTGGCAGAGAGACAGAAGCGGAGCTTGAGCAGTCCGTCAGCCCTCAGATGGAGAGTCAGCAGCCCCCAGGTCTGGAGATGGTTGATGAAGAGGAACAGCTGGGTCCAGTGCCTGATCCACGGCTGCACAGAAGGCAGAGAAGGGGAAAGCAATGGAAAGCTGTGGGCCGATTCTGGGGAAGGAAGAGCCATGGCTGCTAACAAAGCCCTACCCTAGCTCTGGGGATAAAAGGCAGGGGGCAGAGATGAATAGGTGTGGCAGACAACTATTCATCTTCTGGCTGGATGGACTTTTTAAGGCTGCAAGATAAACTTTTTGCTGGGACTGCCGGCATTCCTAACAAAGGAATCTTTTGAGTTCACGTCGGAGGGTTTGTCATGTTTGGGGAGCTAGGTCAGAACAAAGCATTCCTTTCCATTAACATATACCTTTGCTGTTTTACACCAATTGAATTCATGTGACCCGCATGTAATGAACAGATGATCCACATGTAATGAACAGATGAATGATCCACATCCTACACAAATCACCCACCACCAATATTTTTGGCATTGCCATCTTAACTTTGACTATTTTGAGAAGGGAAGAGAGATGACTTTGCCAAAGTTTTATAAGAATCTGGGCAATTTATCTTACTAGTCTATTTCATCAAATTTGTACAAATTTGAGTATAATATTATATAATTATAAATTTCTATCACATAAAGCTTCAGACTTACCATATTTTTCAGAGTATAAGACACACTTTTTTCACCCCTCAAAGAGGGTGAAAATTTGGGTGCGTCTTACATACCAAATGTAAGACGCACCCTCCAGCCCCCACCCTTCAGTCTCGGCATGTCCTCTCAAACGGAGCTTTTGGAGACTGCAAACGCAGCCTCTCAAACAGCCTCCAAAAGCTCCGTTTGAGAGGTCAGCTTTGCAGCCTCCAAAAGCCCTGTTTGCAAAGGAGCTTCTCTTTGCAAAGGCAGCCTCTCAAACGGAGCTTTCAGAGGGGGAAAAAGCAAGGCGCAGAGGCCAAAATGGCAACCCGGAACAGCTGCTGCCTTGTTGGACCGGTTCCATGCTTCCCCAGCTGTACTCACTAGAGCACCCTGTGATGATCAGCTCCATTTTTGAAGCTGCATATCTGCCCCAATGAGGTACATGCTCACAATCAGCGAACCTGTTGCTAAAGTTTACCCCTGGGAACAGCTGACTGGGGATATTCCGGGAGTCTGATTCACCCGCCAATCAGTTGCTCAAATCAGGCTAATGTGCTGAAGCTGACCAGGCTGTTTGCTAAGGACGCTAGCCAGATGAACACCGATGGATGCTGATAGGCAGAGGCAGAACTTTCCCCCCCCTTATTTTCCTCCCTCAAAACTAAGGTGCGTCTTATATTCCGGAATGTCTTATTATCCATTTAGTCTTCTCTAAGGTGATATGATTGACAACAGGAATTTTATGTTCCAATGGAATTTTCAACTTCACTCATAAAGAACCCTACCAAGGTGTTCTTGTACTCTGCTATCATTTTTGAACTTGTACTAATTATTCAAAAGTATCTATTCTGTAAATTATTGGTTGTTTAGAACATCTTAGTTTTAGTTCAGGCACCTGAAAAATACATTTTGCTATGGACAGGTTTTTTCATATCTATAACTACATCTATACCTATCTATAATATTCCCTTCTACTTACATTCTTCTCAGAAAGTTCCAAAGGATGAACAGGAAGAAGTTCACTCTTCACATGTGGAAAGCTACAAACACAAGTAAACAGAGATACCGCATAAAATCTTATGTCAAAGTCTTGTGAATGAAGGCAAATATACATGTCAGTCTTGTTTCCTTCACCAACTTTGGAAGCCATTCCAAATACAGACTTTGAATTCTAAAAACCTGAAAATCTGACCGAAATCACAATTATTTTAATTAAATAAAATATTTAAATATTAAATATTTTTACTGTAAGAATAGGGTAAAGTGATATTTGGAAAAGGGAAGTATAAGCCCACAAGTGACAAATAGGCTCCACTTCTTTGAAAATTAAAGATGGTTTGCTATCTTGATCCTGAACACTTCTATTAAGGAGTTGAAGCTATAGTTATACTAAATGACCGGAGATCTGGCAGATTTAAGTTTCAGTTTATTACAAGCAAAGATCAACTCCCAAATAAGATGCTAGTCTAGAAATTGACTAGAACTTGGAAATAAACTATTTCTACACTATTTTTCACAAAAGTACACAAAGGTCAGGCAGAAGCATTTCTGATCATTATGACTTGATCTGATTACACAAGAAATTCACTCTGATATTTCTATAAGCCTCTGGTACTTACCCTCTGTGTATCACATCATGACTTTCAAATGTTCCACTAGCTGAAAAATCAGGAACTGAAATGCAGTCCTTCATCTGAGATCCAAGCCCTCTGGTATTCTTAAACAGAAGAAAGCTATTATTATAGACAGGCAACATCATTCATTTTAATACAATTAAATTCTGTGCAACTGAGACTTCAAACTTTGCAATAATTGCTTGTTAAATACAAGTAGTCCTTGACTACCTGTATTTAACAACCATTCATTTAGCGATCATTCAAAATTACAATGGCACTGAAGAAAGTGATATGACCATTTTTCACAGTTACAACTTTTGCAGCATCCCCAGGGTCACTGATCTAAATTTGGATGCTTGGAAACTGGTTCATATTTATGACTGGTGCAGTGTCCCAGGTCATGTGATCACCTTTTGCAAACTTCCAACAAGCAAATTCAATGAGAAAGCCAATTTCACTTAACAACCATATTACTAACTTAACTGCAGTGATTTCCTTAGCAACTGTGGCAAGAAAGATCATAAAATGGGGCAAAATTTTTAACTGTGTCACTTAGTACCAGAAATTTTGGGGTCAACTGTGGTCACAAGTGGAGTACTACTTATAGATGACAGCATTCAAAGTTAGGGTTAATGCACCTAGATACACATTACACCAATCCTCCACGAGCTGCACTGGCTCCCTATCGGTCTCTGGACACAATTCAAGGTGTTGGTTATTACCTTTAAAGCCCTACATGGCTCAGGGCCAGGCTATCTTCGAGACCGCCCTCTACCGCATAGCTCCCATCGACTGGTTAGATCCCACAGAGTTGGTCTCCTCCAGGTCCTGTCAGCTAAACAATGTTGGCGGCCCTGCGGGGGAGGGCCTTCTCTGTGGCTGCCCCAGCTTTCTGGAACCAATTACCTCCTAAGGTCTGGACCGCCTCCACCCTATTGGCCTTCCGGAAAGCGGTGAAGACCTGGCTTTTCCGGCAGGCCTGGGGCCATTGATCTTGCTATGGTGATCTTGCGAGACCCAGCCATGGAATAGAGTATATGGGTTTTTAATGTTCTTTTAAGAAAAATTTTATGAGATATTATTTGCCTTTTTTTTTTTTTTTTTTTTTGCTGTAAGCCACCCAGAGTCCCTAGAGAGTTGGGCAGCATAGAAATGGGACTAATAATTAAATAAAATAAATAAATAATGCAAAACATTTTAAAATCATTTTTTCCTGTTTACTACACTTTTAGCACAGAAGCATATTATCTTGTAGTAAATCTGGGTTGTATCACTAAAGCTCTAACAGTTTTGATCTATTCTGTCCTGTCAAAGTAGCAAATGAAGTTAAAGCTTAATTTATAAATAGTTTGGACCTAATAGTATAGATTAGATGCTTTGATAATTAATTTACACCCAGTGCAACTCATCACATAACTAGCTGTTCTCTGACTTGCTAAATCAATTACTTTGGTATGCAGCCTGTTCTTAAATAGTTCTTGAAACTACAATTTCTATAACAATTAAGATGTGACAAGGCTTATTGGAATTACTAAAATATTTTTATAAAACAATACAGAAACATTTTTATCCATATATATACTTGGTCATCTTAACACAGCAAACATAGTACTCCATACAATACAATTTAAACCTTGGTTCCTGCAATCTGAGTAAACATACTTCTATCAAACTGTAAAAATCAAAGAAAGTTGACCAAGGGACTTGCCACGATGGCAACAATTCTTTCTACCTTTAAAGTATCTCTAAACATTCTCACTTCCAGGAAGATGAAAGGAGCATAGAAACCGTAAATTTGGGTTAGTTACTAAATGTTTTAGAGAGAAAAATTATATTTGTACTTCTAGCAGCCAAATACTATATCTATCTGATAAACAACGGAGAGGGAGGAGGGAGAAAGAAAGGTGGAGTTGAAAAATCAGGGATATGAAAAATTGTTTATTTACAACAAAACTCCATTATAAAATAAGCAGAGCAAATAAAGAGGGGCAATACTTACCATAAATTGTAGAAATAAGGTCTGTGATCAAGATAAAGAACAAGACTCCCCAACCTACTTAGTGACAGCCCCCCCCCCATATTAAATATTCCCATAAGGTTGTACATAATTCTAAGCAGTTGTTCACTATAAACAATACAATGAAATAAAATTAAGACCATATGACAAGCAGTCATGGAATATAGAACAGACTAATTTATGAACTGAGACACAAGCTGATGCTATACTATGAAGCCAAGATTCCCACAAGTATTAGCAACACTTGTTTCCTTTCCCACTATCAGCTTTTCTTGTTTATTTTAACTGCACATTTGTGTCTCTTTCAACCAGTCTGAATGGGTTATTGCACCATATAATCCTGACATGAATCTCCAGGCATTTCCTTTGCCCAAATACACACCTCTATTTTACAAATATTTAGAGTGTATAAATTTAAAATGAGCAGACTTATTAAAGCACAAGGCCTGAAACTGGATAGATTAAGTAAATAAGAGGCTGAACTGCAGGAAATCCTTCCAACAATGATACTGAAACTAATGTGCTATTGCTTCCCTCTGGAAGTGAAATATTTGCAAAGTAAATCTTGCAAAAATCTTGCCAGCAATCAGCGATCCAGCAAAAGTAACCAAGAAGGGTCTGGTCCCAGGGCAAAGTGAATGGTTGCCATTGTTCAAATGTTGCATTTCCATTAACACTAAGAGTGATGCTACCATATTTAATAAGTAAAATGTCTTTTTATACATGGCTGCTTAGAAATCAATCATCTCCACAATTTCTAGCCACTGCTGGACTTTTTTTAAAATCAAGTATTCATTTTATTCTTATGTTTAGTTGTCCATTCCATGTAATGATTGTACCACTATTTGTTTTTTTCCCCATAAATACTGCAAGTGTTTATGCGTTGGATCTTGTCACCATAGTTTTAATATTTGCACATAGATACTATTTCTTAATTTTGGTGTTTACATTTATTTGAATGCTTTTTAGCAAAATCCATGTAAAATTACAAATCTCCACTTTAGTTCAATACATCCCCTCTAATACTAACAACCACTATTTGTCAACATAGCCTGGATAGCTCAGCAGACTAATGCATTGTAATTTAACTCCAGCTGTCTGCAATTAGTAAGTTCGAATCTCACCAGGCTCAAGGTTGACTCAGTCTTCCATTCTTTCTAAGGTAGGTAAATTGAGGACCCAGTTTGTAGGGGCAATAAGCTGACTTTGTATAAATATACAAAAGTATGAAGGCTATTGCTTAACGCATTGTAAGCCGCCCTGAGTCTCTGGAGAAGGGTGGCATATAAATCAAATTAAAAAAACAAAAACAAAAATATATGCTTTTGTATCTTTCTTATAGCCATTGCAAATAATGGAACTTGTTATATGTCCACCTGTATCAGTCAACATATTTTTTTTCTTCTAGACTGATTTCAGCAGGATTAACAAAGGCAGAAGAACCAATATTTGCATACAGATGTTATTTTCTAATTTATACCCAGACCTTTCTCCAGCACGAGGCATTCCCTCTTCTAATTTTATCCCATAGCCATAATCTGTGAGGTAAAATGGGCTGAAAGAGAGTGGCTGGCCGAAAGTAACATGAACTTTCAAAGATGAGTGTCTACTTGAACTTGGGTTTTTCCAATCTTAATTTAATATCTTTGTGGGATTATCATTTTTCCATCACTGGTGGTTTTTCAAGCATGCACGCAAGTCATATTTCTGGGCTAAAGAATGCATTTGAAATGGAAAGCAGGCATAGACGTAAACCCTGCAACCAAATCTACTGTCTTAATCCAATTAGCATGGTGAAGTTCATGTAAATTTTTTGTCAAACTCAAAACATGTCAGCTTCCCTTAAGCAGTATAGAAGAAAAGCAAACTGATAAGTAACAGAGCCCCCCCACCTTTTTTTTAAAAGGAAGCATTGTTATGTGTGGTGGACCTGGTCTTTGGGTGTTAAGTGAATTTCGTTGTATGGATATACTGTGTATACACGTACAATGACAATAAAGTTGTTGCAGTGGTTATTCGGCTGCTGTTGCACCAGTATAGCAGCAAATTAAAAAGCGAAACTGCCCTTATTTATTTATTTATTACATGTATTTATATGCCGCTCTTCTCCCGAAGGACTCAGGGCAGCGAACACAAGTTAAGAAACATATACAATAAAATCGCACTTTAAATCAAATAACTAATTAATGATAAATAATAAACCCAGAATCAGAGTCAGCCTATTTGCTTGAACAGCCAAGTCTTCAGCTCCCGACGGAAGGAGTGGAGATCAGGAACCGTCCGGAGCTCGGTAGGTAATTCATTCCATAAACCTTTTAAACGTGAATACATAGTAATGCCGTTACTAGCCACCCCGAACCGCGCCTAAAGCCTGAATGAACTGCTGAAATAAATAAAATATTAAATCGTGATCCTTTACCTGCAGAGATCTAGAATTTCTTGCTAGTTAAGAAAGGAAAGAGATGCAGAATCCACAACATTGGGGAAAGAGGCCACGTGACAATGTAGCCGCCCATGTGGACTCTCAGAACCAAGATACCACCAGGCCTGCTTCTGATAATGTCAGAACCCCGTCGGGGAAGCCAGGGATAAGCCAGCATTGAACATTAACCACACATTAGTTCAGAGGTCTTCAAACTTGGGCGCTTTAAGACTTGTGGACTTCAACTCCCAGAATTCTCCAGCCAGCTATGCTGGCTGGAGAATTCTGGGAGTTGAAGTCCACAAGTCTTAAAGCATAGCATAGCTGGCTGGAGAATTCTGGGAGTTGAAGTCCACAAGTCTTAAAGCATAGCATAGCTGGCTGGAGAATTCTGGGAGTTGAAGTCCACAAGTCTTAAAGCGCCCAAGTTTGAAGACCTCTGCTTTAGCCACACACATACACTGCCTAAAATCCCGGTTCTGTCCGGCCATCGCTCCACAGCACGCGGCGGATCTCCCCACATCTCCCTTTCTCCGCGCCTCGTGTTCCCCCACCACTTTCACCCACTCATCCACCCACCGCGCGTTCTTTGCCTCCCTTCAACCGCCGCGACGACCCACTCACCATCTTTGCACAGTCACCAGCGCCTACTTCCTTCCGCGGGCTCCAGGTGACGAGAGCGCGCGGTGACGTCAAATACGCCCGTCCCGACGTGTACGAAATTCTCGCGCGACGGGAGAAGAAAGTACGGTTGAGAAATGAACTCGGGGCGCGGGAGGGGGCGTGGCTTGGAAGGCTCCTCTACCCGCCAATAGGAGGCGGCCGCTTGCGGAGAGAAAATTGTTTTCTAGTGTACTGTGCTGCGTTTATTCTTCTCCCTTTGTTGACGGGGTGGGAGGGTTAAGCGTCTCGGCTTCACAAATTATTGCAGTTATTATTAGCTGGTTTCTATTTCTGACAGTCCTGCTGGGATATTTTCTCACAGTTGCAACCTCTGGGAGGTCAAAATAAGAGTGGGGAGGAAAAAGAGTTGCATTAACTTATTTTATTTATTTTTTTTAATGTTACGGCGTGCAAAATATAGGCGACCCAAGCACAGTCAGTCAACTTTTCTTGAACTCTTCTAAGACGGGTATTAAATGCTTGGTTTTATAATAGTTGTGAGAACTTCTGGCCATCTATTATTGGTGGCCGCCATCTGTTCCATGACTAAAAGCTCTTATTGTTGTGAAATGTTTCCTGACATTAACCCCAAATCTTCTTCCTTATAGCTTAAATCCATTGTTTCCTAAGCTATATTTTGCAATAACTCTAAAAGAAGTCTGTTTCACGTTCAACATTACGGTCCTTCAGATTTCCTGCAGTTTTCTCTTTTCCAGCCTAAACATTTTGGCAACGTGTTTCTCATACCTTTCTTATTTCGGTGCCTTCCTTTACTATTATTGGTGGTGGTTCTTTGGATATTCTCCAGGCTTGTCAGTCCGTCCAGCAACATTTCTTTTCTGAACTATGAAAAGGTTAACATATTTACATCCAATATTTTGTCAAAATTAGCATGTGAATGGATGGTTTTATTGATACATAATACAAGAATGGTTCTCAACCTGTGGGTCGGGACCCCTTTGGGGTTCGAACGACCCTTTCACAGGGGTTGCCTAAGACCATCAGAAAACACATATTTTCAATGGTTTTAGGAATAATTTTATGGTTGGGGGTCACCATAACATGAGGAACTGTATTAAAGGGTCACGGCATTAGGAAGGTTGAGACCCACTGCAATACAATATGGTGTAGTCCTTCGTGTGAGAGATATTTCTGAAGTTATCTTCAAAAGGGCCACCACTGTAAAAAGTGAAGCCTCATTTCCTTGAGGTTTCATTATCTAAACTAATCCAAAAGGAGAAAGCAGAGGTAGAACAGCATAGAAGACGCTTGAAACCAGTCTTGACTTCACTTATCAATGCCCTTTTTTGAAGGATAGGGGGTAAAAAAAGAAAAGAAAATGCTTATAATGGGAGTGTAGTGCTGGAGCATAATAAAATAATGAGTGAATAATTTCTTGCCTCATCTTACAACTATTAATTTAGTGGTAGTCCTTGACTTACAACCATTTGTTCAGTGACCAGAGTTACAATGGCACTGGAAAAAGTGACTTATGAGTGATTTTCAGACTTGGCCATATGATCAAAATTTGAATGTTTGGCAATAGATTCAGGTTTATGATGGTTCCAGAATCCTGGGGTCGTGTGATCACCTTTTGCAACCTGCTGACAAGCAAAGTCAATGGGGAAGCCAGATTGACTTTACAACTGTATTGCTAACTTAACAACTGCAGTGATTCACTTAACAACTGTGGCAAGAAAGGTTGTAAAACAGGGCAAAACTTAACAATTGTCATTCTTAGCAACAGAATTACGGGCTCAATTGTTGTCATAAATCGAGGATTACCTGTAGATACCTACTAATCAAATGACAAGGGGTTTTTTTATTGGTAGGTATGGGCATCAGTATGAGACATCATCTTTTAGCAAAATATTTTTAGTGCATCAGCTGTTATGCTTCTTTTCCTTGCTCAAACACAGCCTCTAATAACAGAACTTTGTTCTGTTGTTTTGCTTAGCATGGTCTGCATGCCATCATACCTTAAAATACTTAGTCATATTATAATAAAGGTTGATCTTTGCCAAATAGTATAGTAGAACAACTTAATACCTGATATTTGAGTGTATTTTTTCTACACACTTATATTTTGCAAAACAAATATTAGCTTAATTAATTTAAGGGATTTTTTATTAAAAGGTATGGGATGTTCTTAAGTTTCTACTTAGCTAATTTCCTAGAAAAAAAAGTAAATCTTTCATGTTTCTCTCTTATATTTGTGTTTGTTGATCAGGATGTGAAACATTTACATTTCAAAGCTGTCCTTGTAGATGTAGGATATAGACACGACACCCTCATTACACGTACATAATTGACATATGTTTAGGCTATATAACAAAAGAATGTATTGTTGCAGTAATAATTTGGTTTCCCTTAAAAGCAGACTTCCATAAAAGAGTAACATGCTAAATATAAATAGTGAGAAAGTTTTGCCAACAGGTTTGTTCCCCTTCCCCTCCTCCCCACCCTCCTGGGTTTGCCTTTCTTTTAATTAATCTTTGAAGTTTATAAGGTAGGCGATAATCTTGTCCAAGTTAACAGAGTAAATTTAACTGAGCTCAAAGTTCTTACCTCAGAATATGTTTGTTTGTTTTTACGTTTATTCATTCATTCATTAGCTTTATCCTGCATTTCTTCCAGAAGCTAATTTAAGCAGTATATATAATCCTTCCATTAAAAAGCGCAGAATGACATTAACCTATACAATTTAACTCAGAAAAGTTTAAATAGTTTGGATCACCTACTTTTATCAAATAAGACTGAATTTGCATTAGTTATGTAAACTTGTATTGAACCAGCCCAGGTCCACTCTAACAGATAGTTGTTTCTGTTCATTCTGTTTAAAAAACAAACTCCTACTGTATTGGGTACATTCTGTTGGGAATGACTTGAATCATATGCTTGTCTTCTGGTAGCTGGCACTTATTTAGTTATTCAATTTGTATGGCCACCCATTTAATCTAATTTGGGGAAGGAGAGCAGGCTGCTCTACCCCTCAGCATCCCTGTAGGAAACAGGCACCATTTTTGGAGTGGCCACCATGAATTGTGTTGATTCCAAAAATGGCACCCACTTCCAAGTTGGAACCACTTCAGGGATACCATCGGGTGAAATGGCCCACTCTCCTTGCTCAATGTGATCTCCAGTTTCAGAATGTGCATCAGTGAAGGTGAGCAGAAAGCTCCACCCCTTGGCATCCCTAGAATGAGGGGCTCCACCCAGGAAATAGCACTATTTTGTGGGAGGCTGCAATGAATTATGGCTGCTCCAAAAATGGTGCCAACTTCTGGAATGGCCTTCAGGTGTGCTAAGATTGGGAGTGACCTCACCTTCCCCAATATGAAGCTTCAGAGATCTACAGAAGATAAGTGTGCAATTTTTTTTAAAATTAGATTTATATGCTGCCCTTCTCTGAAGACTCAGGGCGGCTTACAATGCGTTAAGCAATAGCCTTCATACTTTCATACTTGAATATTTTTATTCAAAGTCAGCTTATTGCCCCTACAAACTGGGTCCTCAATTTACCTACCTTAGAAAGGATGGAAGGCTGAGTCAACCTTGAGCCTAGTGAGATTCGAACTGGTGTAATTGCAGACAGCTGGATGTTAATAACGCTTTAGTCTGCTTTAGCCTGTTGAGCTATCCAGGCTCTTTTTTTTTTTTTTTTTTTTGATGATAGGAGGTGGGGGGGAGGAGGGCAGGAGACCTAATGTGGTAGGGAGAAGACCCAAGGCCTACAGGGGCCCTAAGGGACAGGAAGTGGAGTGTGGACTGCCCCAGGTCTCCCACTTAACAATTGCATCGGGGAAAGCAGGGATAGGGGTTCCTAAGCAAAGCAATCATGGGTGCCTCACTATCACTTCTTGCAACTATAATGTACAGGCTTCATTAGAGTCCTAAGTCAAGGAGTGCTCATGTGAGTAAAGTATGTATATTTCTGAAACTTTTACAATAGTTACCTGTAATAAAAAATAGATACACTTGTGTCTTTTAACTTTTATTTATCCTAATCCTTTTATTTATTGTTCATAAAAACAGTGTCAGCCAGGGAAAATTCTCCAGGACTGATATTAGATACATAGTTAATTATAAAGATAGTAACTTTCAAAATTTATGACTTATTTTAAGCAAATGGGTCATGCTTTTCTGCATGAAAATACATAAATTCAAGCATGGACATTGATTTCAATAAGTGTATAATTCTATTTGGTAATTTATATTGTGTTGACCAATACATGATAAGTAGCTTTAAGTTTTCAGCCTTGGAATAGACAGAATTGAGGACAAAAAAAGATACTTTTCAAAAAGATGTTGTAATAGAACTTTAATAGTACAAGTGGTAATGGAAGTATTAATTTATTTTTGCAATGTCAATAAACAACCTGTTCTATATATATATTCTATAGAAAAAATAATAATTCTGTTCAGGGAAATTTCAACTACTAAGAGAACTTTGTCAGGAGTGATTCATGAGCTTGTTTAAGTGAATGTCTTAATAAATATATTAGAAATAAATATACATACTTGAATAATATTTACATTATATAAGTATATATAGAATTATAACTGATAGCTGTTATAACAGTATATTGTACTTTGTTTTTTTTCTTTCAGCAGTTTTTATGCATTATTTTCTTCAAGACTGTATGTATTTGCATAGTAATTTTCTTTGTGTTTTGTTCTTTTTCTAAAAAAAATAAATTAAAAAAGTGAAAGTCTTTATTAGCATTCATGAAATAAAATAAACACTTATTCTTTGATCCCTAACCAACCCTTTCTTGTTAATCTGTGCTAGACTTTTATGTTTCAGGGCTGATTGTAGATGTAGTTATTTGAAAAGTGATTTTGTTTTAAATTACTTAGCTTTTTCTGCATATTAGATAAACACAGGCGTGTTTTGCTAAAGATTAAAAATAATTTTCACACAACACTGCAAAACGTAGCAAAGATAATAATGTGTAGGCGTCAGTGTGTTCCAAAACAAAACTCTCTGGGGGCCTCTTTTAACACACTGCTACGTTAAAATCGTGTTCTGAATGCCTCAGGAAACCCCTACTTGAACCCACCCTTTCCTGAAACTGGTGAAAGTATTTTTAAAAATATTGCAGTGAAAAAAGTTGCTGCTAACTTTGCCAGACCAGATTGCTTTGTTTGGTTGCTGTTACCAGCTATTTCAGTTTGTGTCCAACATATTGATAATGCTACTGTTTTTAAAAATAACTTTCAATGTAAAAATAAAACAGTCTAGTGGGAGAGGAAGATAGAAATTCTGTTAAGATCAACCTGGATATCAAAGTAAAATAAAACTCTTTGTTTTAATTTCTCTAAGACTTTCCTAGGACAAGGTGTTTTAAAAAGAAAGAAACGGGAAAACCTGATATTGTGGCCATTATGGAATCAGTCCCAAACAAGATATTATAAACTAACTTTATTTACTGTATGGTACTTCAGTTGTTAAGATTACTATAAACCTGAAGCAAAAAGTTTACATCTATTGTATAATAGCCAAAAAACTTTTGATTATAGCCAAAAATACCTCACCCCACAACTATTTGCTTACCTGCCTCAGAATCCTGTTATTTTTGCCTTTTTGAGGTATGGCAATGTTGTGTATTATATTTACTACTATATTACCTTTACTTAATCAAAATATCCTTTCAATTGAATTATAGTGAAAGATTGTCAATACAAGTAGAATTTTTGTATGTAACACAAATTCACACAAATAGATCTCAGCACATCGTAGAGAAGCAGAAATATACAAAATACCTATTCTATTACAGTGAAAGCAAAATATTTGGGGTGTCATATTAGCAAACGATCACTAGAGGTTGCTCCATAGCTAAATACTCTACACCTTTGGTAGGGTTGTAAATGTCTACCTTATAATAGCTGTTTCCTCAACATATACATAGAAGGTGTCCTGTTTCAGGTATATTTGCCAGCTGATAATAGCAATTTACTGAGAGCTGAGAAGATGAAAGACAGAGGGGGAATGGAATGTATATCAAAACAGTCTCTTGGAATAAAAGCTTGCCTGGGTAGTTTGCTTCCAACAGGAATGCACAGAAGCAAAGACAAAATCCAATCCAAAATTCAGCGAGCCAAGATTCATTAGCCAACCCAAGGGTTGGAAGTTCAAGATTTTCCAAATGAGCAAAATACACAGGAACAACACACCAGAACAAGCAGTCAGATCGCTGTTGCTAACAGAGAAACATGGATCAGAATTACCACTTAAATCAGGCTGCAGCCAGCTCTCTTTAATTAAGAGAGTTATTTCCTTGCTTGGCAAGGAGCCCTGGGTCTGGGAGCTTGGAAGCTGTATGTCATCATCTGACTGCTCCAGTTTTTCTCATGGTACCTTTGTCAGGGGATTCCTGTCTTCTTGTCCCCTGAGGCTCCTGTTCCAATGGTTCAACTGCAGCAATTTCTTCAGAGTCAGTATCAGAGTCTGAGTCCTGAACCATTAGAGAAGGTAGATAAAAAGGATTTTGGTTTGTTTGCTTTTATAAATGTTACTAATTTTCATTATAAGATAAAAATACAGGGGGAAAAAACCCCAAAAGTTAGGAACTAAGAGAGAAATAAAAGTGCAAAAGAGTAGAACACTTTTTTCTAACTTTTTTCAGTGCAGAAAATTCAGAAACAAAAAACAACCTCAACCTTTTGCTTTACATTTCACAACATTTTAAGCCATTCTAATGATCAAAACCTAAAAGTTTGGTTCTTTTATCAGTTTCAGGCAAAAAGTCCAGAAGCGGTTTCCAAATATAAACAAACTAGATATTCTCCAAGTAGATACAACTATATTCACTTTAATAAAAAAGTAGATTTACTATTTTCACTAACTGTCACATTTACCATCTACTCTTCCATTTTGAAAATTCGTGTATCTTTCCATCTTTCTGCATATAAGATTCTTGCTGCTGTCAACAAATATAATAACAAAGTTCCAATTTTTCTTTCAAGTATTTTTGTCCATCAAATGTAAAAAGGAAAACTGGTTTCAATTTTATATTTATTTTAAGAGACTAATGAATTAGGTTACAAATCAATGTTCCAAGTGGGATCTGACTCCAAAAAAAAAAAAAAAAATGAAGTGGAGCAATTATTTCCTGTGATTTGGAATTAAATTCCATTTAATATACCTTAAAATTGCATTTGCCTTATTTGCAATTGTATCAAAATACTTGCTCTTTAGTATGTAATCAATTATTCAGAGATCTTTTACAAGTATTATTATCATGCCAGGTATTGCTCATCTCACATTTGCACATCTAATATTCCTAAATGCATGTATTTATTAAATTTCATTCTGTTACTTGCAGCCCATTATGTGTTCTGTCAAGATCATTTTTAATTTTATTTTCATCCTATAGAGCAGGGGTATCAAACTCAAGGCCCAGGGATTGGATCTGGCTCACGAGTGCTTAGATCTGGCACGTGGGGCTATCCTGGAAACAGCAAAGGACCAGCCCATGGTGCCTCTGCCAGTGAAAATGGAGCTCAGGATGGTCCTCCCGTCTCCCAAGCTCAGTTTTCACTGGCAGAGGGCTGCTGAAGGCTGTTGCAGCCAAAAATGGAGCTTGGGAGCCCGTTTTCTCTGACAGAGCACTCAGGCCACCACAGGCATGAATGATGTCAGGCTGGCCATGCCCACCCCTGCCCTCCGAGCTCAAACACAACCCTCAATAAAATTGAGCTTGACACCCCTGCTATAGAGTATTAGTCAACCCATCCAATTGTACTGTATACCATCTGTAAATTTTATAAGCATTCTATTTCTTCTTCCAAATCATTAATGAAAATACTAAAAAAAGATCTAGGACTGATCCTTGTGGTACTCTGTGATATAAGATTTCAATTTAATTAGGAGCCATAGATAAGCACTATGGAGCTTGTCTATAGGAGCACTAGGAGTGTAGATAAGTACTATTTTCAAGCCAAATGAAATCAACACTCTATAAAAGAAGTTACATGATCAGAAAATCAGATAATCAAATCTTTATTATGATCATAAACCATCATAAAATGTTAAGATTAACAAAACTCTGAAAAGTTTTGTTATTGGCATATTCATGGTGACTTCCAGTCACTACTGCAGTGTTTTCAAGTGATTTATAATCTCTTCTAGAATCTTCTATATATCATCAAAGGAAATGGTCACACTATACTAGAACTACCGATTCCCTTCCAAAATAGGATATTTGCTTTCTACTATTCATATGGCATGTTATCATTTCTGTATGGTTTCTCAAAAATACCAAATAATGTACAGATTCCATCAGACCATGGGCTAGTTTCCTTAATAGATTGGTGCCATTCATCTGACTCTCTAGATTTAGATTCATTCAAAGTAAAGATCCCCTGATCATGTTTCTGTCGACCTTAAGTTTTTGATTTATCCATTCATCCTAGTGGAAAGTGAACCAAAATAGCAGCTAAAGTGCTTCAGTTTTCAATTGGCATTTTGCTTTCTTCATTAAGCAGCTGGTATACTGATTTTTTTTCCTCCTTTCCTTTCCTTTCCTTTCCTTTCCTTTCCTTTCCTTTCCTTTCCTTTCCTTTCCTTTCTCTCTCCTTCTCCCTCTCCCTCTCCCTCTCCTGATGTTTCAGTTTTCCGTAGAACAGTGTACATTCCCAGGCTATCTAGACCTTCCATTAGTGATCTGGCCCTTCCATTTTCTATAGAATTGTCTTTTGTTTCCAAATCTTTACTAAACAATTCTATTTTCGTGTCCTCATCCCTTTTTCTCATCACCTACTCCTTTTATTATCTCCTATAAGAATTTCTACCGTCTTGCGCTCCAACTCATTAGCTCCTCCTGCCATGGCTTTCTGCTTACAGTTGCTTTGAGTTTATTTAGACTTACTTACTTTTATGAAATCTATAAGTTTAACTACACTTAGTTGTTATTTTTCCTTGAATTTACAAGCTTCAGATGGCATTACATTGTATTTTTTTTTACTGTTCTTCTCCTTGCATTTCCCTTTTGATTCATTCCATTTCAAGGATAAATCTTATTTGCTTTCTCCTTACAGAGATTTTGTGGTGCTGATTAGGATTATGTCCATTCTGCAGATAAGAGAGGAACTAGTTTGGCTTCCCCTTTTCTAGTGCTGAGTCTTTATCCTAATAGCCTTCCCTGCTTCCTCAAGTCTCTTTTCAGCAAAAACCAAGAAGTATCACATCTTGTTTTAACCTGCAGAAGTAAGCATAAGACTGTAAACAATATCCGGAAATGTATGTAAAGCAGTGAATAATATATTTAATATGATGAAGTAGCATTAAGAAGAAAATCTATGAGTTAGAGCAACATTTCTCAAATTTAGGAATTTTAAGATGTCTGCATTTCAATTCCCAGAATTCCCCAGTCAAATAAAGTTGCCAAGATTGAGAAACACTGAATTAGAACAATATTCTGAATGAGATTCATCAACACATTTTACCAGTGCTCCAGGATTTGCGTGTAATTTGTTTTTCCACAATGGAAATAAATTAGGTATTGTTTCTGACAAGGATATGAAAAAAGAATATCTAGCAAAAATTAATTAACACTAATTTGCTTCTGCTGCATCAGTTCTGACCGATATCCATATAGACTTGAGCTAATGTAATTCATGGAAGCTGAATTCACTGTGTATCTGGCAGTATTGTTCTGAGATATAATGTATAAATTCTAAACATCTGATACTGTTCTAAATAGAATACACGAACTGCACTCTTACCGTGAATCTTTTCCATTCAACTTTGCCAGTGCTCCATAACCCAAATGCATTGCCAATACTGGCTTTCTTTGTTGGATCACCTTCAAAGCATGCTGACAGCTACATGATGGTTGTGTGATAGACCTCCATTGTTCATTGTAGACAGTTATTCTTCATTAGTTGGAGACCACTATGTTATTTTCCTCTTCTTAATCTAAGCCAAGACTGTGCTGTGAAAAATATAAAAGATGAATACAGAATCTGTTATTGTCTTTAACTTTTCTTACATTTTATCTGGATATATTTGTGATGTAATTAGTAAAATTATGTATTTATTTTGTAGGTTTAATTTCACATTTTCAGTTTTTCTTCATGTTATCTTCATATTAAAAATATAATTATGTTATGAAGTTCCACCGTTTATTTTTCTTTTCAGATTTGTGCTGACCACAGTCAAACAACTGATATTTTTTCTAGTTTTCATCCAAGATTTCCAAAATCATCTTGGATAAGGAATTGGCTATTTTTCACTAAAATTTATGTTAACCGTGGTTTGCCAAATAAGCCAGACTTGATTTTGCAAATGAATTGAATAAACATAGTTTGTATTGACAATTCCTGCTTGTTTTCTACTAGTGCCTGGAAACATTCAAAAAAATTTGTCTTGCCTACTTTTTATGGGAATGTATCTTTTGTTTATTGTGTGGGGGTATGCTTTCCTGTATTTGTTGTTCCTTCATCCAGAATGCTTATTCCAGGTGTATATTTTTAATAGGATGTGTGTTTTACAGGATCTGGGAAATGGGGTGTTTTCCTTGTTTTTGTTTTAGCAAGACATATAACATTGGATTTATGTCTGTGTTTTGCTCCATGCTCATAAATATGTTTGTTTGAGGGTGCTTGAAGGCATTGATATTGTGATGTGATATTACATGTCTGCATATGTTTTTGCACTTAACTTTTATTTATTATGTTTACATGAAAGATTATTGGGATTTTTAATATTTTTCTGATCAACCCAATTTCTTGTTACAAAATGCATTTGGCATGCTCTCTGAAGTAAATATATGGCTGGTGTTTGGACAGGGGCATCTACAACATATGATCAGAAGAGTCAAGATGGCAGCCACAATACTGCAAAGGAAGTTCTTTTTTTTAATGTATAGTGTGGTAGACTTGATTGTATTGTCATGGCAGCCATCGTGACTTTTTTTAAACCATACACTATGGCCACCCCTACTTTTGGAGGTTGGATCCTATTCCTGCGATACTCAAGGCAGGGGGGAAATTGATTTCAATCAATGGCAAGTTCTGCTGTCATCCATATTTCTTTTCTTTTCTTTTATCTCTTATTGAGGTCATGTTCCAGCTTCATCTTCTTGTGGGCAAAATTATCAATCCAGAGATTGAATTGAACAACCATTTGTCTGAAATGGTATAGGACAGTGATGGCTAACCTTTTTGCCATTGTGTGCCAAAAGCAGGGGTAAGGGGGGGATTGCACGCGTGCGTGCCCACACCCATAATTCAATGCGCCCCATCCCCCCACGCATGTGCACATGGCCCCCGCTTTTGGCATGCGATGGCACGGTGGGCCAGGTAGGCCCATTTTTTTGCCCTCCCCAGGCTCCAGAGCCTTTCTAGGAGCCTGGGGAGGGTGAAAACAGCCTTCCCTACTCTCCCGGAGGCCTGGAAACAGCCCATTTCCCAACTTCTGGTAGGCCCTGAAGGCCCGAAAATCAGTTGGCCAGCACACACATGTGTATTGGACTGAGGTAGAGCAACACTCATGTGCCCACAGATATGGCTCCATGTGCCACCTGTGGCACCATGCCATAGATTCGCCATCATGGGTATAGGATTTCCTGCTCCAGCAGGGGTTTGACTAGACCTCCAAGGTCCTTTCCAACTCTGTTATTCCATTAAGAGTAACATCTATGATTTTGGAGCAAAACCCATCAAATTATTTCCCAGCTTTACAGACATTTCTAAAATTCTGTTTTCACTTTGCCATTATGGGGTACTCACTGAGTGTAGATTAATGAGGGAAGAAATGAATTTCAACAACTGTAGAATCAATCTGCAACATAACAAAATTGACAAAAGTGAAGGGGGTCTAAATTCTTTCTGAATGCACTGTATTTTAACAATAACACTGTTGACACAAACATTCACTGACTTAGCCAGAAGGGAATTCATATACTTTATAAATATGCTCACTATTAAGATATTTAAATTGAGACAGTAGGGTTGTACAATTTTTTAAAAATTTAATTCATATGCCGCCCTTCTCCGAAGACTCAGGGCGGCTTACAATGCGTTAAGCAATAGCCTTCATACTTTTGTATATTTATACAAAGTCAGCTTATTGCCCCCACAAACTAGATCCACAATGAACCAGAACACACAGTTATGGTTAATTGGTTATAGATTGCTAGCTCCTGTGTGAGGCAATCTGTGCTGTGATTGGTTGCTGTGGGTGTGGAGGGGGAGTTCCCCTTTTCCCCACCTTTTTTCCTGTGTGTGCTCTGTAATTTACCTCATGAGGTTCCTGCTATGTTTCATTTACCTCACAATGCTCCTGTTTGCCTGACTATCTTGTTTGATATAAATATATTTATTTATATAAAACTACAAGTTCATGTCCATGGCTTTATTTGGACACCGGCTGCGCAGTTCCATGACACTGACAATGCTTTTAAAGAACACTGTTTTATCTTTAAGACTAGTGTCATTTATATCAGTATTTAAATACTTCAAAGTAGTAAATGTCAGTGGAGATTCTCAGTCATCCATATCATGGTTATCCCAAAGGTGTTTTTTTTTCCAAGAGGCATCAGAAGCAAAACATCTTCAAAGAAAAAGAAAAACCAGAAAGTCCAGTTGCCTCTTGGGAAAAAAAAAACACTGTTGGTTCAAAGTAGTAAATATCTTCATTTGGTGCCCCACTTATTTTACAAAAGAAAATTGATAATAACTTCCTCTCAAATGCTATGCATATGGTATAAATTCGCAATGAAAGAACTGAATCCATTGTATCCTATCTGGTATTTTTATTATTTCCACTTTTTCCACTTTCTACATTAAAGTATACTGATATGTCTGTTTCATGTGTAAGAATAGTTATGGTGGACATCTCTTCATTGTTGTAGGTCCAACATGGTACCTGGTGGTGCCAGTCTGTTCCTTTAATACTTCCTTTAGTGTTGCCAGACTCCAGATGTCACTTAATAGGCGGCAGCTGTATCTAATTATTCAGACAAAGAAGAATAATATAGAATGGGGATCTAGAAGGAATAAGAGGCAGCATATTACTAAATTAATGTAACTGCTTATTTCACAATGGCTGCCATTTTGTAAGAGTATAGTACTACATACATGTGTCCTCCTGTCCTCCTGGTATCCATGTCAAGTAAATGCAGAATAATTTTCAACGTTTTGAACAAATGACTTGAACAAGTGACGCAGACTGCAAATTGCCTAATAACTTTTTATATCTTGTTCAGATAATAAAGCCAGTAAACTGAATCTAATGAACAGAGATTGCTTGCTCTAGAGTATAATTGGCTATAAGAGTAAAAAGGCTGGCTTGCAAACTACAAAATCTGGCTTAGAAAGAGACTTTTCATTAAGCAACCAAAGGGGAGTTCTTCATTACAATCTTTGTGATTCACACATAACACTTCTTTGGTTCTACGGATGCTTATGTAAAATGTTCCATAGCCTAGAGTTGTTCACAGAAATTGGAGAAGATTGCTTCTATAATATTCCTTTGTTTTGATTGCCCCAATGATACTATCTCATACTGCTCTTTTCTTCATCTACCAAGACTGATTATTTTGAGTTCCTTAGTTTTTAAACTCTTGTATCTTCTTTCAGGAAATACCAGTATAGGATCTCAAATTCCAGTAAACAGTCCTTGGGCTTCATCTATGTGGGCAACGTATGTGGGAACATCCTGGCTATAAGAATGTAAAGGTAAGAGCACAAACAAGGGATATAGAGACTACCTAGAAAGAGACATCCTATTCACCAACTGTCAAAAAACTCCAAAGGAAACTGGAGCTCTATGCTGTGATACCAGCAGAAATGAGGGTTTTGGAAGAAGCAACAGCAATCAAGAATTGGAATTCCATTATCCTAGAACAGTGTTTCCCAAACTTTTGACATATGTGTACCCCTTCTATAATTTTGTAACACTGAGTACCCCTCATAAAAAACATATGCTTTAATAAAAATCAAAATATATTTATTTTTTCTTTTTTTGGTACATACACAAAATAAACGAAAGTTATTTTGTTCCCGTTTCCCAGTTTCCCGGTTCCCGTGTAAAAACTGCGATACGCGCCTATTTCTTTCTTTGTTCTGTGGGCACAGCTAAGCACGGTGCAGTGGATATTCCCACGTGATCCCCACTAAACTCCGGTGCAACGCGTACCCCCACCAAACTCTTCCCGTACCCCTGGGGGTATGCGTACCCCACTTTGGGAAACACTGTCCTAGAAATAGTCATCCAGTACTGGAACTATACCCAGTCTGAAATGCAAGTGACTTTTAGGCTGAAGAGTAAGATATATATGCTTAAAAACAATAATGAGATATGGATGTTATTTATATTCTCCATCTTCTGTAGAAATCTCAATATGCTAAATGGAGGCCTTGCAGAACTCTGATGTGGAGTTGCCCAGCTCCACATCTGTATATAGCTTCAGCAGTAATTCAAGTGTCTGGTATTTTTTTTGGGTGGGGGTAAGGTTTATTCATTGGTTTGATAAATATTCAAAAATTCTCTAAAGGTGTTTTGAGTAATGTACTAATAACAGCTTGACACAGTTCTGCAATATTTGCAAATATTCTGATTGAGGAATGTGGATTTAAGCAGGCAGAGATCTAAGAAATTGGTAAGAAAGATAAGAAGCTTTAGGAAGCTCAAACCAACAATGTGAATAGTTTAAAACACTGTGTATTGAAATATTGGGGGTTTAAAAGAAGGGCAAGAGCTAGTGCATGCTTATCTAACAGTGTTTTCAGTAATGGGAGGTCAACGCTAAATGGCAAATCATTTCCATTACGTTTTTCTTACCACAGAAATCTATGCTGTTACTTTGTTTGCTTCTTGTAGTTTAAAGAATATGCATGCACACACACACACATACACTCACACAAATGAGTGAAACAATATTTCTCATCAACCATCTTTGTACCATCCTTTGTTAAACCTTACCAACTGAATGGACCAACTTTTAAATGCAACTTTCACAACATGCAATAATTTCATGGTACTTCATTCTAATAACCTTATAAAATATCATCTAGTAATAGGACTCTGCTTCAGGAAGAATAGCTTCATGTATCTAGCTAACACCTTACTCCTCTGTACAACTAACGTGCAGCTTCCCATTAAATAAATTCCTATATTTATGAATATCTCTTCTAACATGGAAAAAAGAAAACCTATTATTTTGCCCTGAAGATGGCTGTTCATCTCCCCAAAGTTATCTGAAATAGTTCTACACTGAACTACATCTTTTGATTTTTTTTTTAGATTTGGGAATATGTTAATCTACTCTTCTAGAGCAGAGTTGGATGCTTCATACCAGTTACTCTTTACATATGACTCAAATGGCTATAACTAATCTAAATTATCTCCAACTCAGAGACCTTGAGTTCAGTATGTGAGATAGAACTGCAGCAAGCTGAAATTATTTTATTTCCTATGCATAAACAGACCATATTCCTTTAATGATTTGCCTAGTTCAGAGTTGTTTTTTTTTTACTGAAGTTACCCTAAATCTGAAATGCCAGAAATAGAAGAAATCTGGAATGGGGGGGAGAGGGGGGTGAAACATAGATCAGATTTTTCCATATCTCTACTTCATAGTTAGTCGATATTTGTAACTTTCATAGATTTTCACACATCCTATTAGTTATGAGCAACAAAATTTCCAATTTAAAAAAGTTCTTAAATTTTGCTGTTCCTAATATACTTCTTTTTAAATTTAAATTTAAATTATTTATTGTTCATTTATCAGATAATGTATTTCGTTAAATATCCAAGAATTTCTATTGATTTCCCAGAATTTGTAATTATTTATTAAGAAAAAGATAAGAATAATTGTTTTTGCTGCATATGTGATAGCAAAAAGGATAAACTTATAAAATATACCAAGAGATGGGTACATGCCTTCTAGTATCTTCTTGGCATCTGCAGTTTTCTTGGCAGCACTTTGGGAAATGGTTAGCTATTGTTTTTTTCCTAGGGCTGAGAGTGAATGACTGGCTCCACATTACCATGATTCCTTCTTTGCCTAAGAGGGGACTAAACCTTCTAGTCCAGTACGTTAATCACTACACAAAACTAGCTCTCTAGTTAATGCAACAGTAGTAGTAAAAGTAGCAGTAATAAAAAAAGGTTTGATTTGATTATATGCCATCAAACTGGTGTTGACTCTTAGTGACCATATAGATGTATCTTATCCAGGATGACCTGTTTCAACCCAGACCACTCAAGTTTTCCAAGAGTTTCTTACATATTGATTTTTTCCTTTATATTACCTATTCAGTATTATTATTTCACTTCTAATCATATACCTGGATCTTTAAAAATCCTATTTTTACCTACAGTAATTTAATATGTATTAGTACCCAGAGAATGTGCACTCTAGGAAAATCTTTCTTCACTTAAATGAAATAATAGTACATGCTAATATGCATTATACATTTTTATTCCTTTTGTAATCAATTGTGACATCCATAAGATTTCTCCGAATACTAGAAACAACATGGTAAGTTTAGAGTATATACCATATGGATCTACCATGGAAAGACCAATTATCTCTATGGTACTATATGTTCTGCACTTACATACTCATATTTTTCTATATTATCTGTGTGGTTTAAAAGAATGAGTGGAATTCCAGTGCATCTGTGAAGAAATATGGCCTGGATTGGTGATCACACCACAGGATGCATTACACTCTAACAGACACAAGCACTAGACATTTCTTAACAGGAAAAGATAAGTAACATCTGAAGAAGAGCCGCCGTGTTTCAAAAGGCAGTTTAGGAGACATTCTTTCCTGTCATGAATTCACTCTCTTTAATTTCTTTTCTCTTCCTAAATACTTCTCAGAGTACTGAGTCTGAACATAGTCCCTTCTTTTGAAGATGTAGTAGACCAGTAAAGAAATAATTTTGTGCAGAATTGATTATGTTTTCATTAAATATTTTGGGACAGTTATTATTATGGTCCAATAATATAAGGTTTTTTTTAAAAAAATAATAGTTATATTATTTATGTTATGATTTTAGGTTTAAGCTTTTACACTACCTGACACTTCACTACTCAGTGAAATAACTGCCTGAGTCAATTCTTTAAATAATATGGTTAATACATTAGGCAATCTGTTTAAGTACCTTTTGTGGATCTGCAGAAGATAATGTAGAATTTAATAGGTGGGACTATTTTGAAGTTTTTCTTTCCTATTTCTTGTTATTACAAATAGGTAAAGCAAACCTAGAGGAAAGGATAAAATAAATAAAAGGAGATGTGTCACCGATTAATTCATCAACTAAGAATGCAAAAGAGAGCCGAATGGGGTTTTAGGTGTCAACATCTTTAAGGCATCTTTTTCTATTTATAACTTTACAGAATCTCTCCAGAGCAAAATATATAATTTTATTTGAAATCTTTATCCTATTTTATATGTTTATCCCAAGTCAACATTATATTGCAATAAGAACATCTTGGAAGAATCTTAGAGAATATTTAAAGAACAAAAAATATATTTATGCAGGTTTTTTTTCTTAGACATACATTTAAAATTGTACATATGGCAGAAGCAGGAAATCTGTTAAAATTCTGTTCATTTAACCAAGAAAATGATATCAGCAGTGACTTGTATAAGAAATCTTGGGTTTTCTTTTCTTTTATCTGTTCTTTTCTTTTACTGGAATATGAAATAGAATAAGGGGAAATGTGAAATCATATGAAATTAGAAAGCATTTACCTGGAAGTGAACCCAGTGAACTTAATAGTTTATTTCTGAATATTGTAGCTACACCATTGAGTTACACTGTTAATCATTCTTGTGATGCATTGGGAGAGTAACTGTTAGTGACAACTTGCCCTACAAACTGGATGGGTGTATCCTCCAGTTTTGTCTCCCAATGTGCATGCACTTTTATTCTCAAGATCAAAAGTTCCCTGTTGCAGTGGTCTATTTTCACAGGCATCCTTTCTTACCATGTCTTTGTTAAAAAAGACAATAGATTCTTGTGTCAGTCTTATTGGCACCAGTTTTGTATAATACAGGAAACACCATTTCCTTTTAGTACTGGAAAATTAACTTGGATCATGCTTTCCCCTTTTTATTGCTAATCAGGACACACCCCGGGAAACCTGGCTTTGTGGTTCTGGAAAAAGGAAGGGAAGCAGCATCTGAATCCATTCTAAATGCTTTTCCCTGAAACTCTACCTTTTTAACAGTGATGGAAGGTTGCTTGAAGAAACTAAACCCAACACAATGGCTATATATAGGTAGTCCTCGACTTACAACAGTTCATTTAGTGTCCATTCAAAGTTACGACGGTACTGAAAAAAGTGCCTTATGACCATTTTTCACAGTTCCAAACTTTGTAGCATCCCCATGATCATGTGATCAAAATTCAGATGCTTGGCAACTTGTTCATATTTATGGCCATTACTGTGTCCCAACATCATGTGATCACCTTTTGCAACCTTTTGATAAGCAAAGTCAATGGGAAATCCAGATTCACTTAACAACTGAGTTACTAACTTGTCAACTGCAGTGATTCACTTTAACAACTGTAGTAAGAAGGGTCGTAAAAATGGAGCAAAGCTCAATAAACAAATATCTCACTTAACAACAGAAATTTTGGACTTAATTATGGTCATAAGTTGAGAACTACCTGTACTGTAGGTGTAGAGCATCTTTTCTCATTTATCATGATTTAAGATATAAGGCATCTTTGTTTTGACATAGGATAACATTCCAGAATTTACCTACTCAAAGAAAGATTGACACAGAAGGAGAAGATGGTAAACTGCACTATTCCTACTTTTCCCCGTTTAACTCTTTTTGATTGATTATGTACCATCAAGTCATTTTCCTTTCTTAGCAACCACATAGATCAAGAAAAAGAAAAAAATACTTCTTATATTCTATAAATCTAGAAAAAAAAGTCATGAATGGAATAATCGAGCGCTGATTCTGTACTGTGACATTTTGTGACCTATTGAGACAAACAAGCAATCCTATAAACCAATGGAATTTATTGGTGCTTGTGAGTAGGAGTAATCAATAAAGGTTCTGATTTGCTTCCCTGGAACTGCAAAATAGATGTTTCAAACCATCATCATCTTGGTTTTCCTATCTGTTTTATAGAAACTTCATCAGATTGTCAAGAGTTCTGGCATGCCTTAGGGTAATCTTAAAGCAGGGTACAAAAATTACACTCTGGAATTGTGATTTTTGTGGTCCTCAATATAGCCAAATAAATGGGGGAGTAGGGTAATAAGCATAGCATGTATTCTTGCAGATTATAAGAACAGACAACTGATGTCCATAGTCTATCTACAGGCACTTCATGCACATTCCAAACCTAAAGATATTCAAAACTGAGATTCTGGCCACAGCGACTTTTGTTTAAGCATGGTGCACACTCTCATCTTGAAGTATAATCTATTGCTTCTTAAGTTTGTTTTTTCATTATCAAAGTTGTGTGTGCGTGCGTATATGTATTAATTATGTATACACACACACACACACACACACACACACACACACTTGGTGGATGACTTCTACTACACTAGGTGATGTAGTTTAGAGGAAGAATCCTAGAGCTGAAGACAGAAAAATGATCCTTGTGGCAGGGTGGATGTGATCTTCTTGCTCCTAACTTTGCTTATAATTATTCAAATCACCCTATTACATTAAGAAAAACAAGATAGGAACTCCAACTTTAGCAACATCAGCCCACAGAAGCAGTTGCAACGTTTTCTTTTTTTCAATACTGTTTTAAGATTGTGGATCCCTGGTTCTCTTCAACAGCCCACTGGTGAGCAAAATCAGTTTATAGGTGCAATATGAAAATACATTTATAAATATATTCAGAGAGGTGTTGATAAATATTTTCTTCAACCATGAAATATCTTGTAGAACAAAAGGTAAACAGGTCAGTACTGAAATCCACCCCCTTTTTGCCTTGAACCTTAGTTCTTTGGGCTGTAGTTTTCTAGGTTGAAACTTACAAAGGAACCTTCTGACTCAGTGGGAGGAAATAACTTGATTGCATCAGTAGAATAAGATTCCATTTCCCACTCTGAATCAAGTTAACTTTTCCTGTCATCGTAATTTTCTACTCTATTTTTTTTATCAAAGGAAATGAAATGTTAGGTAGGGAAGGAAAAGCAAGTTTAAAATAACTACTTTAGTTTTAAATATAAAATCAAGTTAACGAATTACTTGGCTCTTTAACATAAAAGCACCCTTAAAGCTAATCTTTAGCAAACATCTTAAATGAACCAGAGCTGTGATGAGTTTTGTGTCTTTTTTAATCTACTTATTTATACCATTGACATAGCTGCTCATTTCACTGATGGGACTTTGGGCAGCAAACAAAAAAAAAAAAACAAGTAACAATTCAATTAATGAAAAAAGAAATTACAACCACAATCAATCAATGACTCGTGGGAAAGAACATAGACCAGACATCTCACAATCAATTGATTAAAAAAAAAAAACCAAGATCCTCAAATCAGGCAATCGACAGGGTTCACCTCCAAATGCCTGGTAGAACTGGTTGAAAAATCGAACCTTTTCTTCATCATATGCTTTAATTCAAGCAAGTGTTGCAGATTCTTAAAGAGAAAAAATGACATACAACCCAGTTCCTCAACATCTATTAAAATCAAACTATGAATCAGCTGGTATGTCTTCTGGTCTACTTACTTCTGGCTAATGTGAGCTGTCATGAGGAATACATAATATAATCCACCCATCTGGGTTTGAATTGGTTTCTCGTTTTCTCAGCGTTAGGTTTGCTTCAGTTAGTCCCCACAGTTGATTTTGATATTTAGAGGCACGTACTTAATAAAATAGATAGAAACGTATCCCCCAAAGAATGATTTTTTAAAAAAATCATGTCCTTATAATTGTGTGCTGCCAAGGAGCATTGGTAAAGAAATTTAGCATAGAGAAGAGGCTATCCTTCAGGTTAGGACATCCAGATATATGGACTCTCAGTAATGGCCATGATATTTAGGGCTTTCTGGAAATTGAAGTCCTCACATTTACAAGTTGCTAAAGTTGGGAAAGCGTTTAGGGAAATGAAATCATTTCCTACAGAATAAGAAAATGATTTTATATTCTTATGTGTTAGGAGTCAGTTGAGATTTCTATAAATAAAGAGGATGTGATTTTAAAAAATCTTTTATTTTCCCCATAAAACCTGGATCTAAAATAATATGGTCTATTGATCAGTCTAGTTCTATGACACCTGCTACTTTTTATCTTTTGACATGTGAGATAGAATTTTATACTCTTTCCACTGCATTCTGGAAATATTTTTAAAATGGGGAAGCTCGATTTTTTTTTTAAATTGTCATCCTGGTTCACATACAAGTTGGTTGTGGGACTCAAGAAATCAAACTCATGTTCTTGGCTCTTTCACTAGCTTCCTATGATATTGGACTGATTGTTTAGTTTTCATGTTTTTTCACTTCCTTCTCTTCAAATTAAGGATTATGATCTTTGCTTATCTACCAAATATATTGAATGTAATTTACCTTAATGAACCTTTATTCACATGTTAATAGAATGTTAATTCCATTAAAATATTTTTGACATACGTTGTTTATGGATAAGCATTAGGCCAAGTGTATTATAATTCAAAGCTGAAGGTTCAAGCACTACTTTACAAGGGTTGATCAAACAGATGGGGTTATTATTATTTTTTTGGAACACCAGTATTTGGACAATTACACAAAGTGGATGTTAGATATTTAGGACAAAATTATATTTTCCTTCTTTCCATGGTTAAGGTGGTGCTGGAGACAATTCTTCAGTTTTAAACATGGTATTCAGTTTCACCCTTTTGTAGAGCTTTTTTGCTTTTTACTGGCTGTTTTTACACAACAGCCAGGCACAAAATCATGCTTTTGGCTTTTGTGGACAAAACAAAACGAAACAAAAGAGTTCCAGAGCCTCCTGTGGCTTGGCTTATTCAAACACCTCCACATGGTGCAATTCTTGTAAGGCATGGGTGAAACATTAGATTTTCAAATTAGTGCCAGTTTGGCATCAACTCTCAGTGAGGATGTGAACATTTATGTGCCTCTCAAAAACACAGCCATGTCACGGTCACATCTTTCCACTATTTGGAAGATGGAAAATATTTGATAGGCCTGAACATCACTCACTATTTGGTAAGAGGAATAGATAAGTAGTGTTGCCTATATGTGAGTGGACAGATACTCTGGCCCTGAAATAAATATGGGTGTGTCTTATCAGCAGAAGTTTTGAGATTAATTAGTGTTTATTATCCATGACAATAGACCCTTCAGGCAAAATTATAAACCCGACATTCTTGAAATGTCTTTAAGAGAGTATGAGCTATCATATTGAGTGATTTTAAAAAATGATTTATTGTTTTAATGTGCTGCTGATTAATTGAACCTATCCAGCCTCCAAAAGTGGAGAATCATTCATTTGCAGCTTGCTTTGATTCTTTTGTATGATGGAATTGACTTATGAGCTCCTGTTGATGTGTAGCCCACCTCAAGGAATGCAGAAGAATTAATAAAAGATTGTTTTTGTTTGTTTGTTTTACTGCCTGGCAAGCATTCAGTTGAGCCCAGCAGAAAAGTCTCATTTGGAATACCACTTGAAATGAATGGGAGCTGTGCAAAATCTTATGGAATACAATTCAAAATGGAAAGTCTTTGTTTTGTTGTTTATTATTATATTTATAGCCTTCATTTCTGCTTAGATTTTACCGTGATGGTGAAGATGATTTATACTGTTGCATATTCAGGGCAAGTAAAAACTTGATTCATCTAATTCCAAAGGCAACTTTATATCTTTCTGGCAATACTATACTATTATTTCTGTTATAAATTATATTATGCAGTTTTTATGTCTAACTTTGCAAATGCATTTAGTTATTTCCCACCTAAGAAGTGCATTTCACTTAATTATACCTGCCTGTGTAGTATCAGTTAGAAATGTTCATGGATTCCTCCAGTGAAGTAAAGTCTCCAGGCATAGATGGAAGTTTAATGTAACTTCCAAAACTGTGGTTAAATAATAAGCAAAGGTGGGAACAAAAATAGAGAGGGTTATTTTTAACCATGTCGCTAAATCTATTTTGCCCTTTGCATTGGTTGCTTATTGATGACGGCTAGCACTGTATCAAATCATGTTTCATGCAATTTGTTTCATTCGCAAGATTCCTAAGAATGATTCTAATTTCTAGGGGCTGATTTTGAGCTTCCTGTATTGTTACAGAGGTCAGCGGGCACACAATCATGGGTGGCTTTCCTATAGTTTCAAAATATATAGGGCAGCAGCCATAGCTCAGGCTGAAAAGGCCCCAGAGGGAGAAATTCCCCATGGTGTCTTGGTATCTTTCTGTAGATTAATATTGTGGTCCGCCAACGGCCTGTGGAGCTGGCAGCAGAGTCGGACAGTGAGGAGGCTGGAGAGGTACATGGGCCAATCCTGGAGTTTGGGAAAGGCTCGGACGAGGGCTCTGTGTCAGAGATGGGGCCAGGGCCATCTGGGAGTGATGCATGGACTCAGGAGCCTCCAGAGTCAGACATCAGAAAGGCAGAGGAATAGGAGGATCCTGTTCCTAGTGCGTGCATGCACAGAGCTGCCAGAAGGCAAGAACAGTTAAAACAAAACGGACAACTCAGGAGTAAGGCCTGGAGACGATTGCCCCTCCCATAAGGTTTAAAAGAGGAGTAAAGACATGTGAGACCTTTGCAGGAAAGCAACATTGTTAATTCTGTTCCCAGTCGGCAGCTCTGTTTGATTCTGGACTCCATGTGGCTTTGCCAAGTAGATTGGTGATTATCCCAAAGGACTTCTCCAGAAGGGCTTTTTGCAACTAATTGGGATTCAGCTGTGAATGAATGTAATTCACAGCTGTTACAATAAAAGAGGTTTTTGGGACTACTCTTGTGTTTTAATGACTCAGGAAGCCTAGATCACAACAATTGAAGCCAATTGTGAGAAGCCAGGGACTTCCACAAAAGACTGGCATTCTAGAGAATGAAGGTAATGTCAAATATACGAGTGCTGCAGAATCCAATGTGAGTCAGTCACTGGGACCAAAGATTTATTCTTCCAAGCTCTTGGGCTTGTGCTGGAGACCATCATCAGGGAATTTCTCTCTCCAGAATATGTACACTGAGCTGTTCTACAAATTACATTTATATGGTTTTACGCACACTCACATATACACACTTTCTCCCTATGGTACCTAAGTAAGCGCACCAGGAACAGATTTTAAACATCTCCTTTCAGCAAAGTACCAGAGGATTGATAGAGAGCAAACTAAGAAAAATTACACTTTGAGGCAGCAAGGCAGGGCTTGGCCTGGCTGGAAGAGTAACTTGCTAGTGCTTATTATATACTTGCTAATGCTTATTACTTACTATCCTTAATTGAGGGTAGTAAAACATCCGGGGGAGTCTCACCTTCTCGGATTAGCAAATTGGATTAAAAGGCACGTGACATTTTGTGCCTTTTAATGAAACATGTTAATCGGAAATGGGGCTGGTTTTTTTGTTCCCGAATCTGCCACGGATCAGGCCGTTGGGCTCCGTTGGTGGACCTCCAAGCCGAAGTCGGGGCAGATCTGGAGATTGCGCTATCAGCAGGGGGGCGGGAGAAGAAAGAGAGTCGTGAGTTTCCAGCACAGAAGTGAGAAGGTTTGAAAGCCCCGCCTCGAGAAAGAGCGAGCTAGAGCTCCGGGCTGGAGTAATATCCTGGAGGGGGGGAGGTTAGTGTCCTATTGGGGGTTGGAGGAACCTTCGGAGATAACCAGCGGGTGGTGCAATGTGAGCGCGTCACCGGGAGGGTTAGCCCTTGAGAGATAGAAGGCGGCGGAGCTCCTGAGATAGGTGCCTTCCCGTTTCCTTTCCCAAAAGGTGTCACGCGTTTCGTGTCACGCTTGCCGAGAAGGTCTCAGCTTTGCAAAAACAAGCAGTCCAGGCCGCATCGAGTGCAACATGTAGAACGTCTGTGTTCAGAATCGACGTATCGGTAGTCAATCCTGCGCGAAGGCATTCATTGGCAAGTCGCCGGGCTGCGAATGCACCTTATGGCAAACAAGTGCAAAGACCTAAGAGAGGTCTTTGTCCTGTCTCCTATTAGGGACTTGACCAGTGTCCCCCCTCCCCCCCCATCTGGTGGATGGAGGAGGGGAAGCCATGGAGTCACTGGCCCGGAGCCCCCATACCTGGATGCGGAGAATCTTAAAGGATGAGAAGAATCCGTGCTTTCTAACGAAGGGTTAGAATGATCAGTTAAACTACCATCCCAAGGAACTTTCCGAAAATAACTTTAATGGACAAAAAGTAGCGAGAGGGCAGGCAACATAAGACACAGGGAGAAAAAATTGCGGGGAAGGGGGCTGAAATGTTGGAACCCCCCCCCCCCGCCGCCCAAACTGGAAAGGCCTATTTGGAAATAGATGCCATTTGGAGTTGCGATCGTCAGCAAAACAATCCTCTCCCTGGGCAAGGCATTTGCCCGTGGATCCCACGCCCCCCCCCCCCGCTAATCTGTGTATGTCAACCCTTCAATGCACCTTGTATCGTATAAACACAGCAACGTATTTATTACATTTTACTACATTTTTAAATTAATACTTGCAAATATAGGTTTAATTTTATCGACCATTTACATTTTTATTCCTGTGAGTAGTTGTAGTGGGGGTCCCCAGTACGCTGCTTTGCCCGGGGCCCATAATGCTGCTAAGACGGCCCTAACTGACGCACATCAAAATCTGAGTATCTCGATCGGGACAGCAAAATAGTGGCCGTTTTAACAGATTAACAGAGTTGGAAGGGACCTTCTAGGTTATCTCAAGCAGGAGACCCTATACCATTTCTGACAAACGGCAGTCCAATCTTTTCTTGAAAGTCTCAACTGATGAAGCTCCCACCGCTTCCGAAGGCTGTTCCATTGGTTGATTGTTCTCACTGTCAGAAAGTTCCTCCTCATTTCTAGGTTGAATCTCTCCTTGGTCAGTTTCCATCCATTATTCCTTGTCTGGCCTTCAGGTGCTTTCGGAAACAGCTTGACCCCCTCCTCTCCGTGGCAGCCCCTCAAATATTGGAACACGGCTATCACGTCTCCCCTGGTCCTTCTCTTTACTAGACTAGCCATGCCCAGTTCCTGTAACCAGTCTTCATATTTTTTAGCCTCCAGTCCCCTAATCATCCTGGTTGCGCTCCTCCGCACTTTTTCCAGAGTCTCAACATCTTTTTTACAGGGTGGTGAAGGAAGGGAAGTTCCCTCCCTTCGTTGGGCAGACAGAAGTTGGAAAGTTTGCTTGAAACACAAAGGAAAAAAAAATGTGCCCGAGACTGAAGATCCAAACTGAAGGTGCAAACAGCCTGCGTTTGTTTATCTATGTATTTCACAAGAGTCGCCTTCGGTTGGCAAAGAGCCTTCGGAAAGGCCAAGGCGGGCGTGGGATGGGAGTGGGTGGGATGGGGTGAGAGAGAAGCTCACTTACTTGGGAGCGAATGGCCTCAAAAGCAAACCTGACACAGCGCCCCCCGCCCCCCCAATAGCTTCGCTTCCCCCCTCCCCAACGTGATCCAAGACGGTCCAGAGCGTGCCAGAGAGGAAGAGTCGTGCTCCCGGTTCCCAGATGGAAACGTGCCCGAGAGAGCATTCGCTTTCTTTGCCCCGCCAGGAAGCATCGCTGGAAATGGGAAGAGGGGGGGGGGGGGGGGAGAAACAGACCAAGTGACGTGAGGTGGGGGGGCGTGATGGAAAGGAGGATACGGGCTGGGAAGTTATAAAGGAGCTGAGCCCGGTGAGCTCAGCACCCTTCGGATACTGCCGCGAGGTGTGGATCCCCCAGCTGCCTGCGGAGCCCGGCACGCTTGAGGATCTCGCCGGCTAGAAGAAGTTTTCCTTGCGGGCGCCGGGCGAGCGGGGCGCTTGGGCTCGATAGGCGAAGAGGATCTCGGGCAGACGCGGGCGTTCTCTCTCTCTCTCTCTCTCTCTCTCTTCCCGTCTGCCTTCCGTGGGGCTCAGAAAGGCGGCATGTTGAGCTGGGGTCTCCCTGGAGCCGTGCTGGGCAGGCTGCTGGGTTTCTGCCTTCTTCTAGCAGGTAAGTGCGAGTCGTCCCATCAGCTCTCGCCCTCCGCTTCCCCTGGACCCGGTCCCGACGCTCTCCGACTCGGATCGGGACTAGAACGGTTCCAGGGCGGGACGGGGGAAGGGGTGGTGGTGTCCGGCGTAACCTCGGAGCCTCGTGGTTTAGCCACCGTCACCAAAAGCTCCCGGGGCGATGCGAGCACAGCTTTGGGGTCCGCGGCGGTGCTCGTGTCTTGCGCTCGGACTGGGCAAGTCTTGGTCCCAGCCGGAGGACCAAACGCTCCCGGGGCGATGCGAGCACAGCTTTGGCTTGGCCACTCGTGCAGGGCTGTGTTGGGACGCGCGGGAGAATCTAATCCTGACCCTCTGGCTTTGCCGCGAAGGCACCTGCGGGCGCAGAAGAGCCGCGAGATGGAGCGCGCTGAAAGCTTTTCCCTTTTAGACGAATGCTGCCCCACACAGCTGGAACTGTTGGCCCCGCAGCGTAGCGCGGATGCAGATGGGCTGGTCCTCCCTTTTGCTATTTCGCTGAGCCGATCCTTGCTTTTTTCCCCCAGTTTAAAGTGGGGAAGGGAAACACACACATCCCACGCCGGGACGGGTTGTGCTCTGAACGAGCTCGGGCTTCTGAACGATTTGGAGGACCATCAGTGCTAAGGGATTGTCCAAATTTTAGGAACCGGGACTTGGGATGCCCGGGATTATCAAACGCATAGATTTGGGACATGCATATTGTTATTTCAGGAGGCCCTTGGCATTGTCACTCAGATGGGCGAAAGACAGCAGGTCTGTCTATGCGAATTGTTTTTCAAGCCGAGCAGAACTGGCGGGGGGAGGGGGGGAGATTGGAGAACAGGTTCCTACCAAAAGCGTCCTGGTTTTCGTTATCTACCGTACAGGTGATGAACGATGGACTTCTTAGCTTGGCGCAGTAGAAAATCAGATGACTTTGTACGCCTGGTTTCACAGGGGATCATCATCTGATCTGAGCGTAAAGTTTTGTGTGGCGCAAAACGTGATTCTCTTGGTTTAGTGTGATGCAAAAACCTAGGCATCGTGGTTTATTCAACAAACCAAGATGGGGTAAAAATGGGCGGCTAACGCGCCGCTAATCTTTGTGATTCCCTCCTCCTTAAATCTGGCTCTGGGCTAGGAATCCAAGCAGCTCTGCAAAACAAAACAAAAAAACAAAACAGATAGGAAAGTCTTGGGAAGAATCTGAGGCTTGATTTCCCTTTGGAAAAGAAGGAGGATGCTGTGAGTTATCGGCTTCTTCTCCCGACCTGGCTCCGCAAGACACAGTCAGCCACCCTCCGGGAAAGGGACTTGCTTAAATGATCCGGACAGGCGGGATTTACGTGGCAACCCACTGCAAGTGTTTTTGTTGGTGAGCTTCAAATACCTTGCAAGCGTGGGTGCTCCGGAGGACAAAGGCTCAACTCACCAGTGCGCTGAACCGTGGAAGAAGAGAAGTGACCAGCGCTGGAAAGAGACCGGAGTTCACTACAGTTCTCCTGGCGAGGAGACCGGGAGAGAGGAAGACAGGAGACACCTGCTGGGACGACATGCTAGGAGGTGGAAGGGGAGAGAGGGAGAGACCATCGACCCAGACCTCCAGTTTGGTTGGCTGCGCTCCTCCTATTGGAGGAATGTGTTCCCTTGAGATCCTTAGGGAGTAGGGGGTACATCATCAGTGGGGCTGGCTTAGAACCCTGCAAGAGAAGACGTAGCTGAAGAAGTGAGCAATATGGACAGAAGATGATCCGCCACAGTGTCAAATTAAATACTGGGAGATTTCGGAGCAATGAGAGGAAGTACATCTTTATGCTGTCTTATTAAAGCTGGGAAGGCCAGATGATGAGATGCTTTGGAAAGGGGAGAAAGTGGCTAAGGACTAAAGCTGTGGGGGCCTTTTCAAGCCTTAGGCAGCATGCCTTAATCAGTGGCTGCTGGGAAACAAAGAAGACCTCTGTGACTCTCCTCTCTGTTCTCCCTGGTGCTCCCTGAATGAGTTTGGTTAGCCATGGCTGGCCATACGCTGCCAATCTGATGTGCCTTTGGTTTAACCCTACAGGACTCTTAAACATATCAGTGCTTACCTATGACTAGAAGAGTAACTCCCCCCCCCCCCCCCCAGTCCTCTGATCCATTCACCCGAAATGTTCTTAGTTGTTCTATTCCATTAAATACCTTCATTCCAAAGATAACCTTGGCTGGACAAAAAATGCACTAGAATTCAATGCACTAGTATTCTTTGGGAATTAGTTTGCACCTCATGGTTTGCTTAATTATGTGATAATTAATTGAATAAGCCAACAAGCAGATGGGTTCACCTGATACATTAAACCAAAACCAAATTTTGTCTTAGTGCAATAGGTGAATGGAACTATAGGGGTTTATTTATGAAGAAATATTCCAGGATTGAGTTAAGGATAATTGACTTTTAAAGTCTGCCAACCTTTCCTAGTGTTTGTACAGTAAAAATAGTTTGATAACAAAACATTTTTTTCCACAGTGTTGTTTAAAGATATTGAAGTCTGCTTTGGTCAGAATGGGTTCTGAATGTAAAAATGTTTCTTTCTAATTAGTACTGCAGATAAAAAATTATATATTACTTCTCAGGGATCTGTAATCCTTTGAAAAGTGTTACTGATGGAGACACACACAGGGTTGAAGAAGCTCTATGGTCAGTCTACTGTTTTATATTTTAAAAGAAGACATTGGGAATGCTAGCAACCCTTTAAGTTTCTCTTTAGAGAAAACCAAATCCAATATTCTGCTAAGTGATTTTTCCCCCCTAAAAGAAACAGATCACAGTACTTTACTGTATAGATCACACACAAAGAAGTGTGTGTGAAAGTTGATAAAATCCATAGTAAAGTATAGAATCATTCATTTAAGCCTTAAGTTCATAAAAGGCAATCTGAAAATATATAACTGAGACCAACCTGAAAACTCAGGTATTAGGTATAGCTATTAGATGGGAAAATGATATATGTAGGGTGGTGTGTGTGTGAGTGTGTGTGTGATATAGGTAACATCTACTGCAGTTGGAGGCATGGCCTAGCCAAAGACAGATATTTTCAGCATTGAATGAAATAGGTAAGTTAGGATTTACATTTCATCTTTACTTCCAAAATAATTGGCAAGATATAGTAGTATGGTAGTTGTCATTTTTTATGGCAATTCCTATGATAAACTCATAAAGAATAAATATGTCTGGGAGCCTTAGTTACCCTGTGCCTTTTTCATACTACTATTTCTAAAGTTTATTTGTCATTCAGATTTGCCACTGAAAGTTATCCTTAGGCAGAAACTGAGATAAGTCCATTATTATTTATTTTTGAGTAAATCTGTTTTTAGAGCTATTATCCTGTTTTACTGATGAGCTACATTCTGTGTTTTGTGGATCGACTTCTAAGATATACCCTGAGTACAACAAATATATGTACAGCACATCCAAGCTTACAAATCAGAAGCTTTTTCAGATAGAGAGACAGGTTATGATAGTTAAAGTGAAAATATAACATTTTAGCACCTTAAATTTCAGGCAGGGCACCTGCCGCCCTTTAAAACATCTTTGTGCAAAAAGTTTTTTGCCACCTCTTCCCTTAAATTTATTTGCTAATTTTTTAAATTGAGGAAAAGTTAAGACTAGATGAGAAGTTTGGAATAAGCATGGCTGCTTTTAATACGTAATATCTATCTATGAAAGTAACATCAGAAAACCATTAATACAAAGAATCATTTATTTTACATCATACAAGTAGTCTTCTCTTACTGGCCACAATTGGGAAAAGCAAGTCCACTGTTAAGTAACAGTCATAAAGTGAAATGTCACATAATTGTGACTGATTTACAACATCCGTTGGTTAGTTCCGGTTGTGGTCATTAAGTGAAACAGTGAAACACCATGAATTGTTAAGTGCAAATGTCACATGACCACAATTTGCAACACCGGCCAGCTTCCCCACTGAACTTGTCAGAAGCCAGATGTGAAGTTGCAAATGACCATCATGTGACCAGAGGAGGCTGCAACTATTGTAAAATCCCACCAGCTGCCAAGTGCCTGTAATATAATCATGTAATTGTGGGGACACTGTGATGACTGCAACTTCAAGGATTGGTCTAAGTGTTGTAACTTTCAATGGTCAGTGAACAAATGGTCAATAAACAAAGACTGTAAGTGTATTTTATTCAAGTAGCGAGCAATAGTAAATATATGATATACATATACATAATTTCAATTTTTAGAGAACTGTATTTGGTAAGTAATCCATTAAATACTGCAACATGATGCAGGCCAGAAGATGTTAGTGGTGCTAATAGTTTGTGTAATGCATATTATTTCTTTAATTGATGTACAACACTTGTTTCAGAAGAAGTAAAATCTGATGTAAGTGAGCACACATAGTTGGTGTTTGGAATGGAGAACTGATTTTTAAAATGTAATTTTCCTCCCACCCACCATCACTATTGATGTGTTCAGAAAACTCTTAAATATTTTGTCATCATTTTCCTTTCTTATATGAGCCATGGTGGCACAATGGTTAGAGTGCAGTACTGCAGGCTACTTCTGCTGACTGCTGGCTCCCTGCAATTTGGCAGTTCGAATCTCACCAGGCTCAAGGTTGACTCATCCTTCCATTCTTCTAAGATAATGGATAAAATGAGGACCCAGATTGTTGGAGGCAGTATGCTGACTCTGTAAACTGCTTAGAGAGGGCTGTAAAGCAGTATATAAATGCTATTGCTATTGCTATTCAGAGTTCTTTGAGAGTTCTTTGCATAGAGTTCTTTGAGCAGACTCCAAAGGATTGTTAAACATTTGAGAACAATCAAAGGAATCAAATTATTGTTGATCATAGATACTGTATGAAACTGTATGTATTTTCCAGTGATACAGCCTATATCTGAAACCAATTCGGGTAGATAACTTGGACTGAACTGGTTAGATATAAATGAATTTTGGATTTCTTTTTTGTCCATTAGAATCATTGTATCGTTGAATCCTTGCAGAAAAAGACATATATATATATTTTCTGAGGTTTTCGCGGGTGTTTGTATGTAGGTCTTTGGTTATTCAGGTCTTCTCCCGCGTAAAATTGGAAGTGTCTTGGTGACGTTTCGACGAAGTCTCATTCGTCATCTTCAGGCTGGTGTTCTCGGCCAAGAACACCAGCCTGAAGATGACGAATGAGACTTCGTCGAAACATCGCCAAGACACTTCCAATTTTACGCGGGAGAAGACCTGAATAACCAAAGACATATATATATATATATATAATTAAATAAGTCTTTATCTTTTTTCCCCATTGCACGACTCGATTGTCTGAGCATTTTTTAAAGCAGCAACCTAATCACCACCAACTGTGTGTTTCTGAAACAAAAGAAACCGGCTAGAAAAGAACAATAAGTATTTGCTTCTTAACAGATGGGACAAATTGAATTGAACGAATTCCTCCACTGATACAGGAATAAACTGCTTGGGATCTTCTTGATGTATCTGAAATTATTTTTTGTTTAGCTATTTGATCTATGTTGATGGTATTTTAGAGAGATCAACCAGAGAGATTCTGGTGGCATGTTAGAAAGAATGTTCTAATGATCGAAGCTATTTGACAGTAGAACCAATTACTAGGCTTCCCTTTGCTAGAAATTTCCCCACGGAAACTGGATTGACAGTTTTCAAGATTGTTTTAATCTGGATTCTTGTTCTTGGGAAGGAGATTGGACTGAATGCCGTCAAGAGCTCCTGCCAACACTCGGCTTCTAAAATAGTGTCTCTGTCACAGATACTTTCAGTTGAACATAGTGAAGATTAGGAGAATGAAGAGACGCAGGGAAAGGATAGCATCCATTTCAGTTACATTAAACTATAGTGCAGTTCTATACAACTCCACTCAAAGGTAATTTCCACAGAACACGGAAGCCCTGGCTTCCATATAAATTGGACCAACTGCGTTCTTGAGCTTGATTTTAACACAACTCAAGGAATATAGAGTTGTGCTAAAGGCA
The DNA here is from genome assembly GCA_030761175.1 of Masticophis lateralis. Lineage (NCBI taxonomy): Eukaryota > Metazoa > Chordata > Lepidosauria > Squamata > Colubridae > Masticophis > Masticophis lateralis. The sequence continues at coordinate 23,500,193 of JAUDYJ010000004.1, read as the reverse complement.
ACACAGAACAGGAGAGTTGTGTGGACAAGGGAGATGCTTGCATCATCTTCTAAGAAAGAGTTCCAGGCATAATGGACTTTGAGGAAGTCATTGAAGGCAAAAAGAAGTGCAGAAGTAGAGATGGAGAAATAAAGGTGACAGCCAAAGATGTTTTCCAATACAAGGGCAACATCCTTTGACAATGTTTGAAAATAAGCTAGGTATAAATGTGGTGTAGCATCAGCTGATAATTTACTGTATATGGTACAGTAATAATTTGAGACTTATTTATTTATTTAGAAAACGCCCATCTCACTTTGGGGGAGTAGGGAATTGTTCCTGCTTTTCTTGCCATATGTTTTCAGACACCTATTTATTAAATAGGCACTGCGGTAACAATTTAAGAGGCTCAGGTTTCAGAACTTTTCTGTGGCTTCTTCAGGCTTGTAGTCTACCTTCCACACCCCAGAATGGGAGGGGGAAAGGGGAAGAAATGATTTTATGTCTCTTAGATCAGGGGTCTCCAACCTTGACGACTTTCATAGACTTCAAATTCCAGAATTCCTCAGCCAATTCTGGGAGTTGAAGTCCACGAATCTTAAAGTCACCAAGGTTGTAGACCCCTATCTTAGATCATGGGATGGAGTGATTGCAAGTAACAAATATAAGGAAACTGGCAACTAAGCATCAAAAGTCCTCTATAATATCCTTAATTACTTTCTGAACACTACAACAACAACAACAACAACAACAACAACAACAACAACAACAACAACAAAAAGGTAGAGCTGAAATGCATATGTACAAATTATGTTAAAATGGGAATATTGCAAGAAACACCCCCGACTCCTTCCTAAATAGAATAGTGGACTCCTTCTCTTCTTCACCTTGCTGGAAGTCTTGAGAGAAGCTGGAGTCAACACCTGGGAGGTTGGAAAGCTAATGGGTATGAAAATGAACTCAGAAAACATAGTGAGAGAGAAATGGTGTGTTGAAGGTTCCTGGAGACCACAAGGGAGGTGCATTCCAATCATGATAAAACATCCAAAATACCTTTTAGGCACACAGCCCACTTATCAACTGACATCACATCTAAGGCAAAGCTTATATACATTGAGTCTATCCTTTTTTATTACTGTATTGATTTAACCAAAAAAACCTAGTTGTACAATTTTGTAGTACTCCACAACTTGGAGTACAGTTCTCCAAGTTTAGAGAACTCCAACAAAATAATACATCAACCCTAAATTTAAAGTTGTCTCCCTAAGGTGGGCTCAAATGGAGGAGATGAACGCAACTTTATAGAGCCAAGGAGGAAATTACTATTATCAGGACTTGATTGTTCCATGATAGTATACAAGGGTGTAAAACACGTGAACATACCAAAGGAAATAAAAACCAATTCATACTTGGGAAAAAATGCTTTCCGTAAATCTTCTGTATCCAATTTTCTTTCTGCTTTTATGGGCATTCCTTGAATTGATGGACATCTTTCCACAGAGACTGAGAGAGCAAAGGAAGCAAGTAAGATGGAAGCATTTGTCCCCGGGGTGTAATGCATAGTTTGTCAGTCCTTAAAATATAAAAAGGAAAGGAAATGGGAGTGATATAAGACAATGGATCTTTTGTCATTGTGGCTAAAATGCCTGGCAGAGAGGGTAGAGACCATGAGGAGTGTATGAGTGAGAATTTTTTTTTACCCCCCTTTCCCTTGAAATAATCATTATAATTTTTTTTCTAAAGCTTTATGGGACAAAGCTCACTGACTTGGAAATGCATTTATAGTAACTCTTGTTTGGCCCTCATACCTGTTGCAGTTCCAAATGAAAGAAACTCTGCAATTGAACAGGTATGAAGACAGGTTTGGAATTTTAGGTCACATCTTCACTTGCTCCTAACCATGAAAGACAACCACAGTTTCCTGTGTTGCATTGATCTTGTTGATGAGCAAAATAGCATTAAGTTGTTGCTAGTTTGAAGCAGTGTTTTTTCTCCCAAGGACAGTCCCAAAACTATCAAGTCTGTTAGGTTGGAAGGAAGTCAGATCACTAATTGGGTACTGAGGCTATTGAAGCAGGATAGGGATGAAGAATTTCATGCTGGTTTTGTTTTCTGCTATCAATGGGTGGATCACAACTTAAGGAAAGGCCTACATGCAAAATTTACCACTAAGAAGACATGTTCAGTTTTCTCTTGGGGAAGCAAAGCAAAATAAATGACAGTGGTACGGGTATGATAGAATTATAATTTTAAAAGGTTTGGGAATGTTTCCTCTTGCATTTCTCATTGATTTCAATGACTTAAACAGGGTGTGGTTTTGTCTCCCTTTGTAATTCTTTGCACTCATCTCTCCCTATGCTAACATTCAGATTCCTCCCAGCTTCTCCTTTTCCAAAGAAAGGTTTGTTGAACATCTGTTAGGAAGGGAAGTCCATCACTTTTCATGGTTACAGCTTCTACTTTGTTCTTGTTATGTTTTTTTTAACCAGTATTCCTTTGAAATCTGCCTATATATGGCTTAAATTAATTAGTTTGTGTTGGCACTCTGGAATAAGAGAGAAAAATGATTAATTATTTCAAGACCTTTTTCAACAAATAGTATCACTAAGGCAGGCATCCTTTCTCCTATTCCTTATGTGTTTCTTTCTACCATATTATGCCACTTGATTTTGCAGCATGTGCAAATCAAGTAAACATCCTTTCTCTCCATCAAATAATAACAGTTTGGGATACTGTAATAGTGGAAGATCGAAAGCCCCAGCACAACTATAGGGGTGATAAGTGGGAGTGATAACATGTGCATTATGGATACCATGAGCAAATGATGTAATTATGTAATATAAGTTTAATTGGTCAGTATTCAGTACAAAACCCAGTTGTGTGATGTAGTACAAACATGTAACTAATATGAAAGCACTGACATTGGACTAGAAGAAAACTTACGATATTCTATTTCTTCTATTTCTAGTATGTGCTAATTCATAGGAAATGTATTCATAGGAAAAATAAAGCTTTATTTAAGTTTATGGACAGGAGCTTATAAAAAGATGTGGATATTTATGACAATAATCTAATTGGATATTCATTATATGTCAAGGAAAGTTGATAAATAAGATGGGGAGCCTTAATTAATGGGAACTCATATCAATAAACCATAATATGATTTGTTTGGTTTTATTGAGAATGATGGATGAATCAGCAACAGTGGTTTGCTCCACATATAGGGGCATAGTGCAAACATGAAAACAGTCATTGTCATTGTGAAATTGTTTTATTTCTTGTCCTAGCTTAAGGGTATGCAAACCTTTTGGGCAGGTAGCTAAGAGGGCTGTGAAGATCTTCAAGATAGAATTCTCTTATAATTCAAGTGAAGCATTGCCTCAAAAGTGAAATTTTACCTGTTTTGTGCTGATTGCCTTAATCTTCATGCATTCATTTATAACTAGACATACAATATCTTGCCTGCAAAAATCCGGACAACTACTAGATGTAGGGGTAGATCCTCCTGGCTGGCTGCCATCTAGATTTTTTCACTCCAGATATGTATAATATGTCTAATTACAACAGTAGTTCTTCTTTAGTTGCAGTTTGTAGTTCCCTGAGAAGTAGCTTTCTTGCATAGAACCTGTCAAGATAAATACAATCTGCCCTGCACAAGTTTACTGGACACATTTAAAAGTTTAAGACTATTCTATGTGTTAGAAAGAGATTCAGATTGACATCTTCCTGATTCCCTGGCATGTCAAAGGGAGGGGCGGAAATATGGTTAGGCTTGCAAGATTGCCTACTCAGATTGCCAGATTGCCTTATTGTAGACAGATTGCCTTACTGTCTACTCAGTAAGATTTGGTTCTAGCCATTTGTATAGTCTGTTTCCTAATCTGATCACCTTCAAAGGGCTGATATATCAGTCTTGTTAGTCTGACTATGTAGTCTCCTCCTTCCCACTAATACCTTAGGGAGGGTCCAGGCTTCCTAATGTTTTCCCTGTTTCCCAGGCTCAACGCATATTTTTGCACATGTTGTTGTCATCAACTCTGAATACTCACTTTAAAGTCATCTCTATAGTATCCTACAGCATCTCACTTTTCATTTAGGAATATATAGAGCTTGCTTAATATAAGACTGCAGAAACTCAGAAGAAAATGGCTTTAAAATATTTTTGAGACCTTATTTTGTTTATGCCAAGACTGACCATTTAGTAAAATGTTGTACTTGGTGCCATGTTATAAAGAATTTTCTGGGCTGCTTAATAAAGTCTACTGCTGGAATTTTAGCAAGCATCAGAAATGGACACATTAAAATTGACATTCTATCCATTAAAGGGCAGCTGGAGGTACTTACAGCCTTTGTTCTTGGAAATCAGGTAGGCTTTTCTAGTAGGGATAATCTTAATGTAACGTAAACATATACAAAAGTGAATTTGCCATCCAAGTAGAGACTTTCATTACATTACACACAGCCAGGATGCCAGAAAGTAGTTATGATATCCACCCCACCCCCTATAAAATTTCCAATGCTGGGAAAATGTCTTATTCATTTTTTGATTAAATTTATACACTGCCCATCTCATTAAAAGTGCCTCTATGTGAATTAAAATCAATCAATAAAAATCCCAATATAAAACATTAAAACAATAAATAGTAACATTACATTACATTAACATTGACAAAGTTGGAGAGGAAGGGAGCAAGATGCACCCTGGGAGAAGGTGGGATCTTATCTTAATCCATTAATCACCTTCAAAATGACTTATTCTTATGGGGCATCCAGGTTTATCACAAGAAAAGAGCTTTCTTGTGGAAATATTGTTTCTGATGCAGGGAAATTTGAATGCAAATGACCGGCCCATTGACTTTCATTTCTCAACCTTAGCAATTCTAAGATGAGAAGATGTCAACTTCCAGAATTCCCCAGCTAGCATAGTTTGAAGTAAAAAAAAAAAGAATTAACATTTATTACACTGTGATGTTTCACATTGATATCACATTCAGTTCTGAATATTAAATTACAGTTTAATTATGCTCTGAGTGAAGAAGTACTTTCTTTTGTTCTGATTTCCTTTCTAATCAACTTGTAGTGCTAAGAGAAAGAGGGGGAAAGAATCTCTGTTTTCCACATGCTCTGTGCATTGGGTGGACCAGAAATATTTCAGAATAATGATAATGATTGCAAGCAGTATCATGACTGAGTTTCCAGAATTAATCATTCCTAAACTTTGCTAAGGAGTTGGATGTGAATGTAATAAAAACTGCTTGGACCATCATGTTTAGAAGGTTTTGGAAAATGAGCGGCTTAAGATCCCATGGAACTTTAAGATCCAAACAGATAGGCATTTTGCTCATATTATGGATGATATCACATTTATTGAAAAGAAGAGTGTCTGGTTCATTGATGTTGCTATTCTGGGGGTTCTAGGACTGAGGAAAAACCATTGGAATAAGTTACAAAATATTGTGACTTGGAGATTGAAGTTGTACGCGTATAGAAAAAGAAATCCGTTGTTATATCAATCGTGATTGGAACCTTTGTTCTGCGCTGTGTTGGCTCAGTGGTTAGAATGCAGTACTGCAGGCTACTTCTGATGCTTGCTGGCTGCCAGCAATTTGGCAGTTCAGGTTTCACTGGCTCAAGGTTGGCTCAGCCTTCCATCCTTCTGAGGTCAGTAAAACGAGGACCCAGATTGTTGGAGGTGATATGCTAACTCTGTAAACTGCTTAGAGAGTGCGGTAAAGCAGTATGTAAGTTTAAGTGCTATTGCTATTGTTAATGTGTTTGGTAAGGACTTGAATTATTAGGTTTCCACCAATCTTAAACTGTATTTAACCAGATTAGATTACCCACACATAATAATAAATTTACTTGGAATAGTTTATATCCTACAACGATATCTTTAACACATCAGTGAACAATATCTGCATATTCCAGGCCTTTGGGAAGGACTCAATTAGTGGATAAAAATGCTAAACTCTGTCTAAACATCTGGCTGACTTTGTGGCCAACCATAATAATACTTGCTGCTATATGAAAAACTATCTTTTTTTTATAGCCTGCATCACCTGAAACAAAACAATTATGGTTTTATATTAGATGTTGGCAATGTTCCATTGATAATTAATGACTGAATTCACACATCAGGTTAACGACATAGTTTGATGTGAAATTATTGTCAGTGAACTCATTCACTGAGAATTAGGAACAGAGTTGATGGTTGAACAAGATATGTCAACTTTACTATTGAATTGGTTTCAGTAAAACATATTGCAATGCGCTCTACATGGGGCTGCCCTTGAAGAGCATCCGGAAGCTCCTAATTCTCCCTAATTCTCTTCCGGAAGGTGCTGAAGACCTGGTTCTACCAGTGGACCTGCGGATGGAGCCCATTAAACGGCTCATGTGATCGCCTATTGCTGGAGCGGGAGGTGGGGGTCAGGGATGATTTTACTACATTAATTTATTTGATTTTTTAATGAGTTTTACTGTTTTTTAAATGTGGTTTTTTATATTCTGTAAGTTTTTTATATTCTGTGAGTTGCCATGGGTGAATAGGCGGCAATATAAATCTAATAAACAAACAAACAAACAAAACAATATTTATTTATTTATTTATTGGTTCAATTTATATGCCGCCCTTCTCCAGAAACTCAGGGCGGCTTACAATGCGTTAAGCAATAGCCTTCATACTTTTGTATATACCTGCTTAGTAGGGCTTTTGCTCTCCCCCCCCTTGCAGTGTTCTTTTTATACAAAGTCAGTTTATTGCCCCCACAATCCAGGTCCTCATTTTACCTACCTCGGAAGGATGGAAGGATGGGTCAACCTTGAGCCTGGTGAGATTTGAACTCGCAGTAATTGCAGGCAGATGGCAGCTAAGAACTAATTAACAGCACTTTAGTCCGCTGCACCACCAAGGCTCTTGCAAACCTACCCTAAAGCCAACCTTGGTTTTAATTTACAAGAACTACCACTCGCTCGTCTCTATGAATATTTCTGTTTTTGTCTTACATTTTAAAGAAAGTATCATCAAGTACAGTTAACAAAACTTTCCTCATCCAGAGGATAGTTCTAATCCCTTGAGGTTTTTGACTTGGAAAAGCTAATCCTTTTTAGATGAAGGCATGCATTTGTGAATCAAATACAGAGATAATTAGATTTTAATAATATGTTTATTTTGTTTGCAGGATCTAGTTCAGGATTCAAATGGAAAGGCCCCAAATTAAACATAACAGGAGCACACCATGTCATACAAGAAGGAGATACTTTAAACATCTTGTGCAGGTAATTAGCTTGGCTGGACTGACCTTTGCATTTGTCCCTTGACTACTCTAATCTTACGTTTGGATGCAGGGTAACTTTAGGCTAAGCCTAAGTAGACATTGATTGAGGCCCCAAAGTTTGAGGGATGTTTACACTGTCCCTTCTTCCAAATCATTCCAAAAATGCAAATCTTGGTAGAATGGGAAGGGATGTCCTCACTCAGTGTAGCATAGAGGTATCATATACCCATGATCTGTCATACCTTGGGTGGGACAGAGACCCTTCATTGGAAGGGCTCTTTGCTTTTGTGTTATTTTCGCTTTTGCAGAATGTAACAGGGAAGACTCCAAATAGCTAATTGTAATCAAAATGAAAGCTAGAAAGTTAGAAAGCGAGCTGCACTGGCTCCCCGTGGTCTTCTGGGTGCAATTCAAGGTGTTGGTTACCCACTTTAAAGTGCTCCATGGCTTAGGACCTGGGTACTTGCGAGATTGCCTTCTGCCACCGATAGCCTCCCACCGGCCAGTATGCTCCCACAGAGAGGGACTCCTCAGGGTGCCATCTGGTGATCCCCAGGGGGATAGCCTTCTCTGTGGGGGCTCCCGCCCTTTGGAATGAATTGCCCCCGGAGATATGTATGATCCCCGAACTACGTACCTTCCACCGTGCCCTTAAGACTTTACTATTTCAACAGGCCGGGCTGACGAGATAATGAATTTTAAATGGGTATTTTAATCTTGGTTTTTTTTTTTTAAGGGCCAAATTATCTTATTTGTTTTAATTGTTTTTTAAATTTTATTGTATATACTGGTTTTTATTATGGCTGTGTACCGCCCTGAGTCCTTCGGGAGAAGGGCGGTATAAAAATTGAATAAATAAATAAATAAAATTCTAATTTCACCTTTTTCTTAACCTGGATTTGCAGTGGAGATGTGCCCCATTCTTGGTTTCTGCCTGAAACTTTAAGTAGGAAAGACAACCGGTTGAATACAATGACTTATGCTTGTGGAAGGCACAACAAGCAGTTTTGCAGCAGCCTGACTTTGAACAGAGCTCAAGCAACTGACACGGGATATTACAGCTGCAAATATCCATCCTCAAGTGAAGTAAAAAAGAAGACCGTATCTAAAATATATGTATTTATTAATGGTAAGATTTGATCTTTTTTTATAATGAATTTTACACATTGCTACATTTTCACAATAGCTAAGGGGAAAAGACACACAGTGGTACCTCAGTACTTGACTGCTTCAAAACTCATCAGATTTGGTATTCAACCCATTTTGATGCAAAAATGTTGTCCTGGTACTCGATGTTTCTTTGGTACTCTATGTGCTGCAATAGGAAAATTGGGGTGGCTGCGGAAAGGAAGTCGACCATGCCAGGAAGGTCACTGCAAAAGGTTTGTCAAAGTAGGAGATGGCCACAGAGGGTAGACAGGAAGTTGGTCATGCTGGGAAGGACACTGACATAGGAAAGGAACAGACAGGAAATTCTTCCCGGTAGGAAAAAAAAGGGTCATGTGGTAAGTCACATGGCTTGTTTGACACTTGTCATTTTAAGTACTTGTTGCACTTTTTGGAACCAATTAACAACAAATTCTGAGGTGCCACTGTATTTATACCTGAATTGCAACCCACTTGCTAGAACATCAGAGAAACTAGCTGAAGATGTTGTTGACTCACTCTGTACTTGGACACTTAGGGCCAAAACTGATGCGGTATAGAAGATCTTCAACTGGGTTTCCTGACCACTTTTGTTTCCATGACTCCAAAGTAATTTGTGAATGTATGATGAAACGTACACTTGACAGCTAAATACGCTTTATAATGGGAAGATGCAGTCAAATACCCCAAACTTCCAAACTGACCTTGGACAATGGTAGCAAAACAATTCCCCATTCTTTGTTTTAAAACAAAATCCTCTCCATATAGCCACAAATTCTAGTGCAATAAATGTACTTGATGCCTGTTATTTAGCTACAATAGGTCATTACGTGGGCATGGGGCTTTGTTTGCGCTAAAACTGTCTGAGAATAAGAATGAAACTAGGTGAACCACCAATACTGCAGTGACAAAATTAGTGATTATTGGAAGGGGTGTTTGTGTCTTCTTTGAATTTTGGAGGCAGTTTAATAGGTTTTTGAAAAACTTAGTTAAACCTATTGGAAATTTTATTTTGGAAGAAGAAGAAAAATATTTCTGCTAAAACTTGATAATGTACCACTTGTTTCAAGAATATATTCTTGTGGGTATATAGGCGGCAAATATGAGGCCAGGACAATTGTGTTAGACCTCCAGCCATTCTCATTCTGTCCCTTGGTTAAGTCTTTTGTCTCATAGTTTAACTTACCAACCCAATTTGGCTTCTCTTTAAATTTTTTAATAAGGATTGGGAGGTGGTCACATACCTCTTGCGGTAGACGTACTATTGTGTGGTGTTGGATCAAAATGCAATATTAAAATTATTCATTAGCCTTATCTGAAAGGAAGCAGGCCAGAAGTGTTTTAGGGTATGATTAAATTATTATTTAAACCATATCCACAGTACGAAATACACAGCTGGTAATGTCCTTGCTTGGATAATGCTGTTCATGTATCTCAACCAAAAGGTGTGAAATAACAAATCATTGCCAACAGAAAAAACACCAGAATGTTATCAAGCAATATTACGGATGTTTAGGAAATTAATGTTTTATTATTTAGTTTGTTGATACTTGACTCATTTCCATTAATCAACTCTACTCTAGAAGACAATCTTGATAATCTTGATCATGTGACTTTTCCATTGTCATCAAAGCGAAGTGAAAGATACAGTCTTTACAAGATGCACAAAATACTTTCCTTCCATTGGTCTTAAAGAATTCCCATTGAGTATATATGTATATTGATTAATATAAAATAAGCTTTTTTGAATGCCCATACTAGTGGTATGTTACACAGTATTTACTAAATATTATTTACAATATTATTTCGATAGTATTAATGAATTTGTATTCCAAAAAAGTATAAAACTTTGCATCATTTATATTAGTAACATCTCCTGGTCTAAAATCCCCTTGTGAGCAATACATGTTTTGCTAATTTGAATAATTGTTAACATTAAATCCTTCCAGATTTATTTTTTAATTCATCTTACCCTGCTTTATTCCTTTGATGCATAAATGTCCCAAATACAGCTTTTTTAAAAAAATATAACTTTGTTTAACCTATGTTCGTTAGTAAATTTAATTGCTTTGTTTATATATGGAGAGTTGTATCTTTTATAAGATATGAAGGTCTATATGATATGAAGGTTTGTTTTTTGAGAAATTAGACTGAAAAAAGAGAAATCTTTGATATTAACATTTACACTGTTGCTAATCTGATAGGGTGGAATGCTTAAATCCTATCCTTACAAATTCACACTTGCAATTTTCCATACATTGGAGGTGTGTGGAATGCTGACAATTGATCCTAGTGATGCAGTGGTGGGTTCCTCCTGGTTCAGCCCGGTTTGGCCGAGCTGAACCAGCGGTGACGATATGACATCACGGAACCAGTTCCCTTTGTTCGTGTTTAAGGTTGCAGGCCCCTGCACTATACCATCTGTCCCTCCTTGCATTGCTTAGTAAAGTACTCTAAAAGAATATTTTACTCTGTTGCAATGAAACAGCCTTTAAAGATCTGTGCACCTCTAGATTTTAACTCTAGGATTGATTAATGCTATTTTGCAACTGCTTAAAATGTCAGGTTTCTACCAGGGTGTTGAGAATTTGTTTAAATTTTCTCTTGAGGACATTTTGCAATTTCATGGGGGAGATGAAGGTGTTTTTCTGTTACATCTCTTTCTGTTACTCTAAAGCTCTCCTGCTCACTCCACTGGCTAATTGAAAAAAGGTCAGTTCCCTCATGATAGCTTCCACTGAGATTTAATTAAAGTGTGGGAAGGCGGAAGACTTCTGGAGAAATGACTGTACAGTGAAAACAGGACATTCACAGACAAGTCTTGATTACCTCATAATTGTTGGAAAATTATTGTAATTTCCACTTTAGTTTGTGTCTGTAGCTCACTCCAAGACAATCTCTACCTCTAGATCAGTGTAAGTGCACACATACCAGGGTACAAGGAACTAATAAATGATGTGAAAGAGATTTTAATAATCACGTTACTCTATTATTGCATTATAATAAGTACATTTAATATTGCAATGTTAAGATAATTGTTATGTCTTTAGTCATTCCCAAATTCCTTAACCCAAGATACCAAACCTATAAATCTTGGTTCTATCAATGTCAATATTTTATCTGGCATCAATTTTCCACCAAATATTTTGGAGTCTCATTTCATAATGCAAAGCACTAGAAAATTTTGGAAAATCACAGAGGATGATTTTCGGGTTAGTTTTATTTAGCCCACTCCCAAGCAGTCTCTATATTCAGATTAAAGCACATATACATGACACTCAGTTTAGCTGGCAAAAAAAATACAGCTTGATGTTTACTTTTTCTGCAGAGCAGTCCCGACTACGATTTATGGGAGTTGCAGTTTAAAATATTGAAAGGCAAAATATATAAATAAAACCTTGTGTTAGATAGTAGGTACATTTGAAAACTCATAGAATACCTAACTCAAAAGCACAGTTGTTTCAAATTCCCTGAAGCTAAATTTCTGATATGGATCATGTGACCAAATTCTTTGTAAGTAAAATAACATGCTTTAAACTGTCATGTAAATAAGGAAAAAAATGATTAACTATAAACATAATAGAATACAAAAATAAACCCTTTGACCAGGAAATATTAGAATGATGTGGCCTTGCAACATCTATCAGTCTAGAGCAGGGGTATAAAACTCAAGTCATCATGGCAGCATAATGTGATGTATTGGGATTTTTTCTTCCTTCGCTAAACTGGGTGGAACCAGGGCCAGGGCCAGCATGTGACGCATCTGGCCCGTGGGCTGCAAGTTTGACACCCCAGTCTAGAAGCAGCAATTTTATCTGAAAACTGAAATTCTCCATGAATGGTCAGTGATAGTTACAGTAAGTCCAGTTCTGAGATCATTTCCACCCTAAGTAACTTATGTTTATGTAACATGGACTTGATGCAGAAAGTCCCAGCAAAGTCAATGGGTTTATTTTAGAAAGAATGGCTCAAGATACTCTGAAATGGAATGTGTACTAAATGATGCTTTTTTTTTTTTTTTTTGCTTCAGATGGAAATGGGATGGATAAAAGCTCCCAAGTCCTGGGATTTATTTTCTTACACTTGAGCTTGTAGCATGAATATTTTTATCTGGTCACTTTTCTGAAAACACAATTTTGATTAAGAGGTTTTTTGTGCCACATATTCACTAACTTGCTATTGACTGTAGCATAAATATGAATAGATTTTTATATTAAGAAAAATACATAAACCTTTTAATGCTAGAAAAAGTTTAAATGCCACCAGTTCTTTTTTCTATCTATGTGATAGAGAAAAGGATACCATTTCCCCCAAATGATCAACTTCGTATTTTATTATCATTTTCAATATATAACCGAATAAAGTAAATTGTGCCAGGCTTTGTTTGCAGTATCAGCTATCATATAACTATATCAGCCCATAATACTGGAGATAAAATATGACAGAGTTGCTGGTCGAGTGAAAAAAAATTATAGGAATAGACAAAAAGAGCCATCAAAAATACTGAAATTATTATTTCCTGGAAGACTACCTGTTTAAAATTAAGATTGTGACTAGGCTTAGATTGTTTCCTATGGTAGCGATTTGTGTAGCTTTTCCAGCATTTTGGCAAGTTGCGGTATTTAGAAATGCAGAACAAATGTTTACAAGTGCAGAAACAGGATCTGGCAGGAGAGGAAGAATGTTCACCTTGTCTCAAACACTTAACACTTCCTGCAGATTGATCAACAGAGACAATGAACCAAATAAAAACAGAGAAGATTTATAAAAAAATAAAAATCAGTCGCTAGGAAGGGAATGAATGAATGAATGAATAATGGGAATGAATAAAAACTTCATTACGGTCATTGACCAGCAATAGACATATAGTAAATTAAAAATAATACTGACATTAATCATGAATAATGGAAGGACAATCTAATTCAAAAGAGTTACTAGTGAATAAATGTACTCCTGAATGTTTTGAACCTATAACTGTAGCGGTAGGCAAATTTACACATCACAGTAAACTGGAATGTGGTTTTGGGCTCAACATGTTTTTGTGAAATGAGCCATTGCAATCTGTAAATTGTAGTTAATGATTTAGTATTGTGTCCAGACCAAATACCAGCTCTGAGGCCTCCAAAACTACCTGTAGCTGCACCACCAAATTTCAGCAGAGAAGTTGCCAGACATAGATGGGAAATACGCAGTAACTTTATTAAAAGTCCTAAAATTGGTTTAACATTTTTTTAGAGAAAAACAAAAACAAGAATGAAAAGTAAAATTGGACAAAAACTTTGGCCACTGAGAGGCTTCCATCTCCCAAAAGTTTTTTTTTTTTTTTGAAATCTCCTGAGGAAATCTCGAGTGAATTGTATCCATGAAGAAACCTGGAAATTTGACCTTATCTTATGTTTGAAAGATTATTTGGATAACACTGAGACATTCACATAAAATATCTGAAAAGTAGATCTTTGTGTTTAAAAATATATTTTTGATTTCTAAAGAGAAGGGACCCGCACTGTGGAAGATATACATTTGTTAATATTCTTCTCAAAAAAGGCAAGACTGTTTTGTAATCTATGACTGTCACCTTTGGTTGCATGACCAAAGACCATGGACACAATTCTTAGAATGAAAATGTTTTTTGTATCCTGGATCTCTTTCCTGTCATTTCTTCAGAAGATGACAGTGACCCCCACTAGTACACCATGGGCAGCAACAACTGGTGACATAAAGTCTAGAGACTTGAGGCAGCTCTTCCTTGTACTTAAAATGGCCTGCAGGTTATACATACAGGAAACTGCTTTGCAACATTTGCTGTTTTTGGAAAATAGCTTTTAATTTCATGACAAGGATGAATGAGCCTTAAGGGAGTAGTAACCAGCAACATTTCATTGGAGGTACAACATCTTCGTTGACTCGTTTTTATAACTGTAACTCCTGCAAAACAAAGCAGAATAGAGGGTTTTTTTTAAAAAAAAAAAGTCTGCCTTTTCCTTGGATGATATTAAAAAAGGAAATGTTAAGTTGTTTTGATACTTAGGGTTTTTTCTACCTCCCTTCTCTTTTCATTTTAACCAGCATCTAATATTGTTCAATTCAAATGCATTTTTGAAACACTATATTGACTTGCTTGAAGTCTTTCTGCAATTTTTTGATGAATAAATTCAAAATGAATACATCAATAAGCCAGGAAAGGGTTTGCATTCCTAATAAAAGCCTTTCTCCATTATTTTTGGTGATTAATGCATGTAACTGAGATAAATCACTAATTATTATGGCATAATTAAGTGGCAAATGTAATTCATCAGGTAATGGTTTTGGTTGTATTTGTTGGCATTTTCTTTATGTCCTTTATTACGATTTTCTTCTCTTATTGCAGACACACAAAACCCATTTATCAAGCTACATACAAATATACCAGAAATGATACGTACAACTGACGGAGAGGAGCTGATCGTCCCCTGCAGAGTTACAGCACCTGATATCCATGTTAAATTAAGAATGGTAGACTTTTTTTTTAATTGCTTGCTATATGCATTGCTCATTATTTATTTAATTAATTTTTTTTTGATTCAGATAAATGCAATTAATACATCAACCATTGTTGGATGTGTTAGTATTCAGTTTAGATGACATCATTGGCATGTTTCAGCTTTTGCTTATGTTGCTCAGAGTAGATGGGGAATTTTCTAAAAGGCACTATGACAGCATTATCATGATAAAGAACATCTGTAGCTAAGAAACTAATTATTTATTTATTGCTGTAGAGAGGAAGTAACACCTGGGACAGAACTATGTAACACTTGCTCAGTCTATATTACATTTCATCCATAAATATATCCAGAAGTCTCTATAGACTATTGCTGGTTTCATGAATGACTTATAACATCACAACTATGTGTCACAAGTTCTGGTCCTCTTGGGTGTGTTTGCATTGTCACAAGGCATGTAGAAAAGAGATGGGGCTTGCATTAATGCAGTAACTTGGTCTGCATAACTGAAACACACATAACCTTGTGTGTTAACTAGTTTGGTTGCAAATCATGTGTTCTAATCTGTCTTTTGATGATACTTTATACTTCTCCCTGATTGCCGTTGGAGTGCCTTCCATCTCACTGTACCTGTTGTCTTGCATGACATCTGGTAAAAACTGCATTGCTGAATGTTCATTGATTTGCTACGGGGACCTTGGGGTCTCTGGGGTGCCAACAAAGTGGACTCAGAGGCTGGGTGCAGACTGCACAGTCTCTGTTCCTTTCCTTGTAGTCCATAGCTAGTCAGCGCAGGCAAAGCAGGCTGTCAATGTTTTATTAACCTAGAGAATATTTAAAAGATGCTGCTGATTGTGAAGGATGAGGGGGTGACAAGCAAGTTGTTGTATTTTTTTATTGTATTTTTGATGAAAAAATAATTACGGCTGAAGAAAGACAATTAGTCTTACAGCACAGATTAAAAATTCAGCGGAGTCTGGTATCACTTTTTCCAACTAATATATTTTATTAAAAAGCACAAGAGCCAGATTGGTTTAGTGGTGTAGCGGTGTAGCAAAGCATTAGCAGAAATCGGGACACTGAAGTTCTAGTCCTGTTTTAGAAACAAAGGAGGGCAGCTGAGAGATTTCAGGCCAGTCTCTCTGTCTCAGTCCTAGGGAGAAGGGAAGGACAAACTACCTCTGAAAAGCAATGCCAAGAAAACCGAAAGGACTAGTCCAAGTAGTTTCTAGGAGTCAAAAAATTATTGGAAGGCACATGCATGTATGCCTCCCTCCCCCAATTAAAGCTTTCTTGATCTGGAGCTCAATTCATCAGATGCTTAGAGTGGCTAGATCAGGGGTCTCCAACCTTGGCAACTTTAAGCCTGGCGGACTTGAATTCTAGGAGTTGAATTCAAGTCCTCCAGGACATTGCCAAGATTGGAGACCCTTGGGCTAGATAGAGGTAAAATATAAACTGGGTTGAACTGGGAAGGGGGAAAAGAACCAAAGGACATATCAACCTATCTTCCTTTCTTTTCTGCCCACTACTCACTTCATGCATCTGATGAAGTAAACTTTAGCTTGCAGAAGACTAAGCTCTTTAATATTATTAGTTTGAAAAGCTGCTGGCAGAAAGCCCCTTCTGATTTTTTCAGTACCAAAACCCAACAAAGGTCTGCTGCAATGTCAACTGTGTCACATTAATTTCCTCCATGTCAAAGTTTCTGGGGAAGCAGGACATCCTAAGCAAAGCT
Source organism: Masticophis lateralis (assembly GCA_030761175.1). Taxonomy (NCBI): domain Eukaryota; kingdom Metazoa; phylum Chordata; class Lepidosauria; order Squamata; family Colubridae; genus Masticophis; species Masticophis lateralis. Next base: position 23,483,574 of record JAUDYJ010000004.1, on the reverse strand, counting down.
ATCTAGGGAATAAGGTACTTTGCTAAAACAAGGTATCTGTTTTCCGTGCTGTTGGTTGTGGATCTATCAGCCTAGGCTACCTACCCACAAAATGGGAAGTTCGAGCAGGATGGAAAATATAAGACTCACACTATATTAGCAATCTCTTAGGTAAAGTTCATCACTCACAAAAGCATTACATTTTCATGGAGACTAATTTTTAATTTATTCTTCTATTGCCTTTAAAAAAAAACAGTTGTCAAATTCCAATGTACTTCAAAAGAATATCTGAAATTTTTAGCTTTTTCGCACAATTATATTTAAATAATCCAGTACTTTCTGCCAAATGTAGAAATAAATAATAAATAAGAAATAATAAATTTAGTCTCAAAGGTTAAAAATTACTTGATTCAGTATAAGATGATAAATCAGGAAAGTATTTTAATATTCTTATGTTACTTTTTTTTTCTCCCTCCGGGACTTGTCTAATCTAATTGTTTTCAAGATGCAGTTATGTTTTATTTTAGTTCTTATTCTTAATAATAATACTATCAGTCCATATTATGCTTTAAAGAATAGTATATTGTATAGTTTGTTTTGCAAGCTTAGTAAGCTGTGTAACATCAGCTACTACAATTTCTAAGCCATGGTTTATATTGGGATAAAAACCTGAAATTTTCTAGCTTATTTACAAGTCCCACGGACATGATAAAATGACCCTTAATGTGGTCCACATTTCCAACATAAGTTTGAAGTAAATTTATTCATTCCAGATAATTTTTCCAGTCATGTACCAATAGTACATCATTTTATAAAATTTTTCTTTGAAATTGTAACGGTGAATTTCATTTTTTTAAACCACGTTTTCCCACTATTCCAACAATACGTTATAATCAAAGTTCTTGGATCATTTTATCTATTTCAAATTTTAGCAAGAGTTTATACAATTTAACAATTTCATGTTCATTGTTTGTACATTCAATTCAACATGAAATTCTGTCTTCTGCTGTTCAGTTCCAAATGCATGATTGCCTATTTTAAATCTTTCTCTTAACTGGCATACACAAATTGTGCAAACTAAATTCTTCTTCAGCCTGTTGCTGTCATGGTTTCAGTTATGTTGCCAGCAAAGGCATTACAAAATAAAGACTTACTCTTTTATTCCTTTGCTTTTTGTAAGTTATGCATACACTTATTTAATAGCTGACAGAATCTCCTGAATCAATGGGCATAACTGCTTATTGTCAGCATCTACATATGCAATGATAAATCAGCTCTAAGAACAAAAGAGACATGTCTCTATTTGGCAGCAGGAACCACAATATAATCTTCAGCATTCAAGGCACTCCAGAATCTCAGCCAGCAGGTTATAAAATAACAGGCAGTGTGTGTATTGTAAGGCACACTCCTCTCATTATTTCAATAGTTATTATGGCTTCCTAGCAGATTCTGCAGAGATAAAGGAGTATATGCTACTGTGATATGAGCTGTGACTGCTATTCATTCTGTTAACATATCATTGTCTAAGCAAATGGCAGAAAGTGAAGGGAGGGGCCTTCCTGTGCAGTTCAGTCCATGTAATCCATGATAATAGAATCCAGACAGAATGCAGGCTCATAGTTTGAAGCACTGTCAGTCTGTGAAGGAGATGTGAGGGGAGTTGGGCTGAGAGAAAGGGACTGGCCCAAAGCCTTCCATGGCTTTCCATGGCTTTCATGCCTTATGTCAGAGGTCTTCAAAGTTGGCAGCTTTAAGACTTGTGGACTTCAACTCCCAGCATAGCTGGCGGGGAATTCTGGGAGTTGAAGTCCACAACTCTTAAAGCTGCCAAGTTTGGGGAACCCTGCCTTAGGTGGACTCACAGTTTCCTGGTTTCTACCAGCACCTTAATCACTAGATAAAAGTTAATTCTAAAAACCAAAAGTTTCATTCTAAAGGACAGTGATACTTCAAGTAATGTGACCAACTGCTAATCTTGTCAAATAAAAAACAAAAAAACCCAGATTAGGAATTTCTAAATGAAATTCTGTATCTTAAAAGTCACAAAAAAATGATCGTCTGTATATGTTCGTACAATATTGGATGGATTCGTGACCCCATAAGTGTGATGTTGCATACTAATACACTACTTGATGCCAGAGTCCTTAACTCAGTTTTGCATATTCCTGAAAAAGTGTTTCTCTTTGAGACAAACTATGTTTTATCCTGCTCAGACCTTTATGTGGAATTGGAACTGACTAATATTGCAGTCATGGTATGATAATGTTTTAAACAATGCTGAACAAAGGGATTCCCCTAGTTCTCTCACTCTTCCCCCCCCCCCCGCCCATCAGTTCTCATTCAGTTTAATGGAAGGGAATTTACTTTCAAAAGATATTTCAAAGGCAAAGAGAATTGTGAAGAAACTAATGGGATGTCTATGGATATTCTCAGCAATCTACATCATGGTTGTCCCAAAAGGCAATTGTATTTTCTTTGTTTTTCCTTGAAGACTTCTCATTAAAGAAGCTTCTTCAGTTCTGACTGAATGAGGGAGAATGGAAGGATTTATACTCCTTCCATTCTGGAATATAATGGTCGTTAGCATACTTTCTGAGATTGTTGAGGCCACTTGGAGGTTTATCTGTGATGACTCCACACCCATTTACACTATTCGGGTGAAACCTGAGGCACAGATAAAACTCTAAGTTGCCTCAATGATTCTACAAAAGAGTGCTAATGATCAGATGACAGCAAGGAATATAAATCCTTCCCCCACCATTCAATCAGAACCGAAGAAGCTTCTTGGATGAGAAGCGAAACATCTTCAAGGAAAAACAAGAAAGTCCAGTTGCCTTTTGAAAAAGCATGTTTGTGAAAACGAATGGGATTAAGTAGTGCTCTTGTACTTATTTAATAATAATACACAGAAGCAAAGAGAAAGAACGTTGTGTAAAGGACAAGGATTAGTAACCCCTTCTAGAAAGCATGCGTCTCAGGGTCAGAAAAACAAAATTGTTTGTGAACATGCAGTGTTAGTTCAGGGTAGATTCATGTGTTCATTACACAATCCATCCAGACTCCCTAGCTTCCTACGCACTGATTTCCACAGCAAGATGAAATACCCCTCTCTTTCAGTAGCTATGCTGTTATCATAACTATGGGGGAGTTTTGCTTTTGGGAAATCGTTGGAGATAATTTTTCTCACAATTGCTTTGAACACATTTTTGGTGGAGAAGGCGGACCAGCTATAATTTTAAAGATGAATAATTAAAAGGGGCGCTGGCAGTTTTTGTCATTGAGTTCTCTAAGCAGATGGGCTACATTCATAGATTGTGGTTTGTACGTGGAACAATATGTATGGCATATATGTATATATATACTGGGGTGCAATGCGCCTGGTTCGGACCAGATCACCCAATCCGGTAGTGATGGCGGTGGATGGTTCAGAGAACTGGTAGCAAAAATCCCTGCACCCGCCGCCCCATGCCCAGCTGAGCCACACGATCATCAGAGGCTTTTTTTTAACTTTTAAAAGCATTTTTTCTACAACCTCTTCTGCTGAAAAAATGCTTTTAAAAGTTTTTTAAAAAAAGCCTCCGATGATCACGCGGCTCAGGTGGGATCGTCAGAGGCTTTTCAAAGCATTTTTTTCTGCAACCTCTTTGGCCGAGTGAGGATATTGTACCTTTACAGGGAGGATACAAGAGATGTGGTGTGGCTTACTGAGGATGACTAATGAGTCAGATCTATATACGTCTCTCACTAGGCAGTTTATGGCTTGCTGGCTGCCAAAAGAAGGAAAAAAAGCCCCAAAAGTAGTGAATGTGATTTCACTCAACCAGGGCTGCAGAAAAATCCTGGTTACATAGGAAAAACCTGGCTAAAAGAAAAACACACATAAAACCTACAAAAAGTAAGAATACATACACACACACACACACACACACACACACACACACACGAGTTTGATCATCATGACTGTGGGCATATGATGGCAGATACTGATTTTATTTTGTTTTGTAGTTTTGGAACACTTAGAAACCAATAGAGACAAGGTAGAAAAAAACAAGAAAAAAATGCAGCGTATGACTTTTAGAATTCTTTCCAGCCCCGTTGCATTTTTTTCTGTGTGATAGAATAAACTGTTCCATACGCTTCTGTTTCCCTGTTTTCTTCTTGTGTTGCAAGGAGAGGAAAACCTGAATATTATCTGCTCTGGGTCAACAGATCATGAGGAGAGGGTTTAGAACAGTGTTTCTCAACCTTATCAACTCTAAGAAGGGTGCACTTCAAATCCCAGAATTCTCCAGCTAGCAAGTTGGCTGAGGAATTCTGGGAGTTAATTTGTACATCTTTAAATTTGCCAAAGGTGAAAAACATTGGCTTAGAATAAAACAACTTGTAGTATTGCAAGGTGCTGTCCAGCTACCCCTCCTAGAGCATTGTACTGGGTCTAGAACAGTGGTGAAATCCAAATTTTTTTACTACCAATTCTGTGGAGGTGGCTTGGTGGGCATGGCAGGGGAATGATACTGCAAAATCTCCATTCCCATCCCATTCCAGGGGAAGAAAATTGCAAAATCCCTATTCCCTCCCCACTCCTGGGGGAAGGATATTGCAAAATCTCTATTCCCACTCTGCAGCCAGTCAGAGATGGCATTTGCTGGTTCTCCAAACTACTCAACATTTCTGCTACCAGTTCTCCGAACTACTCATAATTTCCGCTACTGGTTTTCCAAAACCTGTCAGAACCTGCTGGATTTCACTCTTGGACTAGGAGAGATCTTTCTCTCCAGAACTTCCAGCCTGATCTAGACTCTTTTGGATTTGATCTTTCTTTTGCCAGCTTGTCTCCAATGCTGAATGTGATCCTGTTTTGTTCAGTTTTCAGTGATTATTCATGTTGATGGGCTAATGCACAGATGGCATAGTCTTGACCTCCTTACATAACAACTTTACATAAGTTGTTTCTTCCTGTTTGTTTGGAAAGAACAAAAAGCAAAATCGTAGTCATATTTGTGGTGTTGTCCCATCACACTCTCTAATTGCCTCTCCCTTCCCACAGGGCCATTAAGTACAGCCCTTGACCACTAAAATATGTACTGCTGCTATATTTTATTTTATTGTATTTATTGCCAAATGTTTCTAATCTAATCGTAGTCATCACTGGATTTTTCCAGAGTGGCTCTCATCTTACAGATGTGGCTACTATGTATCCCACTTAGAAATTTGCCTTTCAAATTTTAAAAAAAACCAACATTTTTTTTGGCTCAAACCAAAAAAACCTACCCATGTTTGTTTGTTTGTTTGTTTTGTCTTTCTTGGAAAGGTCTCCCATTGCATTAAGAAATACCTCAACACATGTCTCAGAAGCAAATTTGCCATTATGTAGAGTATACAATGTGCTTGCTAAGAAAAGGGAAACCATTTCTTACTAAATACTTAGCACAATCCATATTTGTCAATAGGAAATTAAGAACACTGCAATTTTGCTTGGAAAGTCCCATGGGCTTTTGTATCATGACGAATAACAAAATTTGGTGTGGTGGAACATGAAATAGTCCATTTTTAAACCAAGATTTTCCTGTACTGAGAGACCAAAAGGTTTCAGAAATGTTCTGTGTCATACTTAGATGATTTACTGACCATTGCAATATGACTGTCCATGCCAACTGCAAATCATTTTAACATGTTTGCATCATTCCCAGCGGCAGCCCCCAAGTCATTCTCATTATCCATGGCCCCAAATGGCTTGATCATGGCTTTTTAACTGACCACCTTTAGTCAATCATTGCTTTGTCCATGCTAATCAACACCTGTGCTACAAGCCAATCAGTGTTCTCTGCTTCAAATCAGTCACTCAATTTACATCTGCCTCTACTCAAAACTCTCTCTCTCTCTCTCTCTCTCTCTCTCTCTCTCTCTCTCTCTCTCTCTCTCTCTCTCTCTCTCTCTCTCTCTCTCTCTCTCTCTCTCTCTCTCTCTCCATGTGTGAAACAAACAGAAAAGATCCTCAACTTACCTGGCACTGTTCTATCAAGCTCTATTAATTGCATTAATTAATTAATCTATTAATTGCATTACTTTAACAAATCCAGAGTCTGGCAAATTAGCAAACTTGTGTTTTGGCTTTCTCTCTAAGCCGGGGTGGATGAAGGAAGAAAGTACAAGTTCCAGATGTCCCCACTCAAGTGCACTTTTCATAAACCGCAGAAATGCAGTTATGTGCAATAGACGAGGCATGTTCTATAATTCCCTAAGGTTGTTTGTCATAAAATTTTATTAAATAAATCATTTATTACTTCTAGGGTTAAAAGGTACTTAAGAAAATAGTGGGAGAAATAAATGCATTGATTTTGTTTTAGATACCAGGAGGAAACATTGTTCCTGATGGGGAAACAGTCATCTGGGATAACACAAAAGGCTTCATAATTCCGAAAGCAACTTATAAATTCATTGGGCTTCTTAGCTGTGAAACTACTGTTGATGGTCATGAATATAGCACCAAATACCTGACATACAGGCTAAGTGAGTACTTTTCTATACATCTCAGATTTTCTTTCTGTCTGTTTAACTAAGCAACCATCCAGTTCATTTTGCCTTTTTTTTATGTATATGTGTTACATAGACAATGAAATCATTAGTGTCCAAGTGAATGAGTCAAAACCAGTGAAGTTATTCAAAGGACAAAGCCTTGTTCTCAACTGCAGTATCACCGCAGCCTGGAACACCAGAGTGCAAATCACATGGACGTATCCTGGCGAGGTGTGTACCTTTTCCTTTGTAAAATACTAATGAGCAACCCTAATAAAAATGTTAACTAAATTAATGTACTGATTTGTTTTTCTTCTGCTGAAGGTTATTGTACGATTCATTTTATTTTCCATTCATCACTGAATGAGCAAGACTACATAATAGGGTTGCATACATTCATTGTACATATTTCATAATAAATTTATTTTTAAAAATTTCAAACTTGGAAATTTCTTAGGTGACGTGATTTGTAATACTTATTACACAATGTCGAAGGGTTTTATTTTATAGTAGACTTCCTCAAAGTAGGCTTCCAACTCACTTTCAGAAAGAAACTAGTTAATTTGTTCAAAATTTCAGTTGGCCTGTGAGCAAATCACTTCATCAATGATAAAATACGGTTACTGAACTTTTCTTCACCACATCTTTAGCATATTCAGCCATGTACAAATATCTCCCAGATTTCCAAGGAACACTGGTCAATTTGCCATTGGTTCTTAATAAAGTTAATGTATGGGAAAATTCAAACCCACTTGAGGTTTGGCCTAGTCAACCAATATTTAAGAGTATATTATAAACACTAATTATTATTGTATATGTGTATGTATGTATGTATATGTGTGTGCGTGTATTTTATATATACTGTGTTTCCCCAAAAATAAGACATCTCCTGATAATAAGCCCAATTGGGCTTTTGAGCGCAAAATAAGCCCTCCCCAAAAATATGTAAACGCAGGTGCAACCGGTCCCACCATTTTCTCTGGGTGGAGCTAGGGAGACAGAGCTGGAAATCAGGTAAGACGGCTGTCAAGGTTTTGGTTTCATTCTCAAAATGAAAGAGGAGCCCCATCTTGTACCATGTGCCCCAAAATAATAAGACTTCCCCAAAAATAAGGCCAAGAGTTTATTTCAGAGTTCAAAAAAAATATAAGACAGGGTCTTATTTTGGGGTAAACACGGTGTATGTATACATACACACAGTGGTGGGATTCAGCCAGTTCGCACCACTTTGGGAGAACTGGTTGTTAACTTTCTGAGCAGTTTGGTAAACTGGTTGTTGGAAGAAATCATTAGGGCAGAGAACTGGTTAAATTATTTGAATCCCACCACTGCATACACACATATATTACCCTGTTTCCCCAAAAATAAGACCTATCCCAAAAAGAAGCTCTTGCATGTTTTTACATGTGTGCCTAATATAAGCCCTACCTCTCCAAAATAAGCCCTACTTAAGAGCCTGCACAGCCAGCCACCTGCCTATTCTGTCTGATTGTTCATGGTTCTGTGGCCATGAGGGGAGGCAGGGGGTGGGTGGAGTTGCCCCATGCACACCATATCGGCTTACCTTGGGGCCCCTGCAGCCAGGCCACCACGCCTGACACCTGCCTCACCTCATGGCCATGGTACCAGTGCATTGCTTGGCCACCTGCTCCGTTGTGGCCACGAGCAAACAGAAGAAGTGGGCCGGTGACCATACGGAGTCCTGCTGGATGGGGCTGCTGGAGCTGGCACAATGAGGCAAGGCAGGTGTCAGGGCATGAGTGGCCTGGCTGCGGGACCCTGGAGTAAGCCAGTGTGGGATGCGTGGGACAGCTTCACCACCCCTGGCCTCAAAGTGGTGGCACCGGCACACTGCACAGCCTCCTGCCCCACCACAAACAAGCAAAAGTGGGCCTCGTGTATAATGGGGGGGAAAAAAATAAGACAGCTCCCCTGAAAGTAAGCTCTAGTGCTTATTTTGGGGCTCAAAAGAAAATAAGACCCAGTCTTATTTTCGGGGAAACAAGGGTATATGTATTTTTATATTCGTAGAAAACTAAGTCTGAGTTTGCATGTTAAATTGTGACCACTGTATAAATTCCAAATAGCTATTATTGATGGCAATAAGACCTGTGTTACTTTTTTCTCCTATCAAGGCAAGCAAAAGAGCCACCATTAGTAGAAGCATTCAACAAAGAAAAGATGGACCCAACCTATTCTATAGCATCCTTGTTGTTGATAAAGTCCATGATATAGATAAAGGCCAATACATCTGCAATGTTAAGAGCGGGCCGTCACTCAAATCAGATAGCGTAAAAGTTTTTATTTATGGTAAGATATAATTTGTCTATATTAATGACAGACATTTATACTCCAAATGCCAAACTGACGAACCCAACCAAAGCAAACACAATCGAGACGATCCAATCTCTTTATGCAAAACTTTATTGAGTACATGATTTTGACACGTTTGAAGGCAAAATTAGATCTACAACTTTCCCACGCGAACCCCTAAAGTTCAAATTCCACTGCCCACTCTCTCCCATTTTAACTCAGGTCACATTGTCCAATACGGTCTCTGGATATCATTGTGGGAAAGTCTTTTTTGGCTTCACCTGCCAAAATGTTTTTGGTGCTCACGTCAACATTTTGATGTCTGGGCCCTTTTCTATCTCCCTCTCCCTCCCCCCATAGTTCATTGGCAAGCTGAGGTGTAATAATAGTTGCAACAGCAAAAGTCTTTTGAAGCTTGACACCAAAGGCAAGATTGCAGTCTAGAGCAGGGTTCTCCAATCTTGGCAACTTTAAGACATGTGGAACTTTAGGACGTGTGAAGTCCACACGTCTTAAAGTTACCAAGATTGGAGAACCCTGCTCTAGAAATTAGATGAGACCACTGTTATAATTTTGTGCTTTTTACAATGGTTTGTCCATGTGACACTCAGTTGTGCTATTTATCACACTGAGTCACAATTGTGGAATAGGTAATTGTACAAATTGACTAAAAAAATAAGGGCACAGCTATGCGTCACATACCAGTTCCAGAACATTTTTTTTTTCCTATGGACAGGTAGCCCTTGACTTACAACAGTTCATTTAGTGACTTTTCGAAGTTACAGCGACGCTGAAAAAAGTGACTTATGATCATTTTTCATAGTTATAACCTTTGAAGCATCCCCATGATCATGTGAGCACAATGCAGACGCTTGGCAAGCGGCTTAACAGCAGAGGCTGTTCATATTTATGACAGCTGCTATGTGTCAAGATCATGTGATCGCCTTTTGAGGCCTTCTGACAAGCAAAGTCAATGTGGAAGCCAGATTCACTTAGCAACCAGGTTACTAACTTATCAACTGCAGTTATTCCCTTAATATCTGAGGCAAGACGTCTCATAAAATAAGGCAACATTCACTTAACAAATCTTTCACTTATAAACTTTGGGCTTAATTGTGGTTGTAAGTCAAGGACTACCTGTGGCGAGTTTCTTCCTCATGACATTAATATTTTAATTGGAACTTTAATTTCAAGTCCACAAGAGGATGACTTTCATATGTTCTCATTAGAAGAAGCAGTATATTCAGGCTACTTATTAATGTGTTTCATGGTTTGCATTGTTTTTATGTTGAAAGCAGGGGTGGGTTTCACTTACCTTTGCTACCGGTTTGCTCACATGCGCAGAGCGTATTTGATGATGTCCGGGCGGCTGGGCAGAGCCTGCCGCTGCCACTACCAGTTCATCTGAACTGGGGCGAACCGGTAGCAACTCACCACTGGTTGAAAGTGATATTGGAACTCAGGAGAGCTCTGATTTTATTGGATGACTAGTGAGGGCATCTTTAAGGACTTCTTATGTTGTTCTTTACATGCAAAAGTGTTCCTATTGATATTGACAATCCCTCATATCAGTGGTGAAATCTAAAATTTGTTACTTCTGGTTCTGTGGGCATGGCTCGGTGGGGGGGCGGGTTAATGTGCCTGGGTGAGTGTGACCATTTTTTTTTTACTTTTAAAACCATTTTTTCTACAATCTCTTTGGTGAAGAGGTTGTAAAAAAATGCTTTCAAAAGGCTCTGACGATCCCCGTTGAGTTGCCTGATCGGCAGAGGCTTTTTTTCTTTTAAATGTCTCTGACAATCAAGCAACTCAGCTTGAATCATCAGAGGCATTTAAAAGAAAAAAAGGGTGTGTTTTTTAAAATGCCTCTGACAATCCGAGCTGAGTTGCCTGATCATTAGAGTCATTTAAAAGAAAAAAAGTCTCTATCGATCAGGCAACTCAGCTGGGATCGTCAGAGGCATTTAAAGAAAAAAAGGTTTTTTTTCATTTAAAAGCCTCTGATAATCCCAGCTGAGCCACGTGATCATCAGAGGCTTTTTTTTAACTTTTAAAAGCATTTTTTTGGCTGAAGAGGTTGTAGAAAAAATGCTTTTAAAAGTAAAAAAAAAGCCTCTGATGATTGTACGACTTAGCTGGGCATGGGGTGGGGGGTGGGGGATGGGCAAGGATTTTTGCTACCGGTTCTCAGAACCACCTGCCTCCATCGCTACCGGATCGGGTGATCCAGTCCAAACCAGGAGCATTTCACCCCGCCTCATATACTCTTTCGTATATAAATCATATTGCTTATGTCATCCTTGAAGTATTCATCCGTATCAATATCTTTAAAACATGATTTTTTTCCCCTCTTCTTTTTTCTTGTCTTTAAAGATAAAGCATTTATCACTTTGCAACATCGACAAAAAAACATGCTGGATGTTATGTCTGGCAAGAAGTCCTATCGACTTTCTATGAAAGTGAAAGCATTTCCTACACCAGAGGTTGTATGGTAGGATTACAGTTACTTCTACCTAGAGAAAGAAGCCATTTATTTGACAAGATAACCTATTTTCCTACCTCTAAGTAAAAAAAAGATATTAAATAAAGATGTCCTGACATAGACTTGAAATACCTACTTTAATTTTCACTATTTAAGAATCTATGAGATGATTGTGTTCATTTTATTGTGATTAATGTCTTGCACTAAATGAAATTTGGCATATTTGATTAGAAAGCGTACTGCAGTATTCTGTCATATATTTAATATTCAAGGAAGAAATATTACAAATTAATTTTGAATAGATCCATTTTCAAATTGGATTGATAGTTTTATTTTGTATTTAAACTCTTCATGAAAATAAAATGTTGTTGGAAGATTTTGAAGAAGAAGAATACTGCCAAAAACAGTGCCTATATTTTTTTTTCCAGAGAGTGACTCGCATTAGACAGGAGTGCACAATTTTATTGGGTCAAGAACTGCACTAAGTTTGAATAGTACATTGGAAGTCACATTGCATGCAAGTTTGGAACTGTGTAAAATATTTTTAAAATATGTGTGTAATGGGACAGAATATAGAGAAAGAATGAAAAATAAATAATATTATTTTTTAAGTACTAGTAATTAAAATATTTATTTCCTGCAAATACAATACTCACCCAAAAAACCTTTTTATATAGAAGAAATGGGAAGCTGTAGTGTGTAGGTTTGTTGTTGATATGCAACAAAATGAGGAAATATGAAGGGAATATGCTCAATTCTTTTATTGGTTACATTGCAAGACCAAAGTCACAGAGTGTATATATCTATCATTCAAATAAGAAGGACATATTCTTGGACAATATATAACTTTCAGGACATCCACATTTAATAATTGTTGTGAGGCTAAATTGGGGAGGTTCAAAGGATGGAGCTTTAATAAAGAGGAAACCAAATCAAAGTAAACACTTAAGAAGTTCTACTTCCAGTTTCTACTACTGGTCATCAAATAACCCTACAAAGACCATGCGGAGGATATACCAGGGCAGTCACGTGACTGTTATTGTTCTCAAGCAACTGACAGTCAATAGAATGGTTCTTTCTGAAGAGCCAGCTTTATCATTATATAAAGTAAAGCACCTAGCACAGGTTGCAAGTTGGGAATGTAATAGAAGTGTAGCAAACCAATTTTTAGTTTTTATGACCAGAGATCAGAAGAGGATTTTCTGTTATATGTAAGAAGATAACTTGGCTTTGGATAGTATACACATTGACTTGGTTGAGTGGAAGGCATAGTTTCTGCTTTGCCTCAAACAGGAAAATAACTTGTACCTCATTCTGTTTTATCAAAAGGCCCAGACGTCCTTCTTAACTTTATCCTCCATGGAACTGTCCACTGTTGTTGTTGTTTTTAATAAGACTTCTTATTTATTTAAGTCCCTCACAATTCAACAGACATATGAAAACTCATAAATGTAATATAGAATTGAGCTCTAAGTTTCACCACTGGCAGTTTCATTTTGACTCTTTCTTCATAATAAAGTGTGAACATTTTAAAGGGCATGTGCTGTCCTGAGAAAGGAAGTTCTTTTAACTGGTGCTTAATTCTGAGACGCCTTTTAAGTTATATAAATTATATTTGCAGTAATTGAAATGACAAATTCTTATGGTCTTTGGTTCAGATCCATTCATTAGCAAGATAAAAAGGGTGTTACTCCCTTGTGATACAACAGGAACTTCCTCCCTTTTCCCTGTCAGTGAGAAAATTGGCCCATGCGTCTCTTAGTGTGTAGTGAATGCACCGAAATATTTATTTTAAGCTTCATTCCATTAGTACATATTTAGGTTCACGTTTAGAAGTGCCCACATTTTCCAGGTGGGTCTAATATAGTCTTTTATTAACCTGCAATTTTGGACGAGCAATAAGAGGATAACAGTAGCCACACTAAATTAATAAGTTGAGAAAGTTTCAGGAATAGCTCTCCTAATGTCTGCTTGTTGATTTTTTTCCTTCCTGGGAAGGGTGTGCCAATTAAGGTAATTGTCTAGGCAGGCACGAAGCATTGAACATGACCATAATTCATTCAGAACAATAAATATTTACAATTAAAATGCAACAGTTATAACAATGTTTCTTGTCTGACTTCTGGAGAGAAAAATTACATTGACCTATAGATGGCATGAGAAAGAAGTATAAATGCAATATCAGATGAATATTCTGCCCATGGACATTTACAGTCTTAAAAAGCTTCTGAATCAGGCTTCTATGTTTTGTCTTTCTTTGTCTTTTGTTGAGGTCGCAAACTTTTGGATTTTATTGCACTGTATGACTCCACCTGCCTACGCTTTTACTTGCTTCCTGCTCAGTTGATCAGCAATTGCTCTGAATCATTGTGTTAAAATAATCAGTTACTGTACTTAAAGAGCCCTTAATCGTAAGGCAGTGAGGAATGAATATGTCAGGGCACTGAAGGAAACAGGAAGGCAAATTTGCCTATGTTGTTGTTCAGTCTCAGTCATGTCTGACTCTTCGTGACCCCATGGACCCCAATGCTGGTCCCTCCTGTCTTCCATTGTCTCCTGGAGTTTGCCCAAATTCAACTTTATTGCTTCGATGACACTACCTGAAGTCAACATATCAAACACTTGCACACTCATTCACACACACCTGTAAAATATCAAGTTCTTATATTCGATTTTTAAAAAAAAAATAAAATCATATTTTTGTTTTTCTATCTTGTACTAGAGATCTCTCAATATAGGGCTTCTTTTGCTAATGACAACTTTAAAATTATGTGACAATCCCTTAAAGACATAGTATTTGCATATAAGGGAATTTCCCCCATTTATTAATTTATATATTATTTCAATGAAGACTTCCTTGCATCTTTTTCTCTATTAGAGCTATGACATAATTTTACCACTTAATGAGAAAATACTAGGCTTAGGGGGTTTGGAAGTTGCAAAACATCCTGGAAGTAGAAAATAGCCAATAATTAATATGTTGTTACTATTCAAACAGCATGTTGTCATCCATGAGGTTACCAGAAATTAAGTTTGTCTCAAACATTTTAGAAACTAATGGTCTACTAGTTAATGATCTAATAGAAGGTGCATTTCATAAACCTTAGAAGTACACACAAATACAGTATGTACACATATAGATCGATTCATGAGGCGAAGGCAATATTTCTCTGAATCTAGTTTGCTTGAAGTATCAAGGCAGTTAAGTCATGTTGTTGGCCTTACTGTTGAAGTATTATTAGAGGTTAACATCTTGGACAGATGTATGCTAAAAAAATGACATAGAGAGGAAGAATTCCCCTCCACTCGCACCCCTACTCCATCACAGTAAGATGTCTTATAATTGGCCCAAACAGGAAAATGCGCGTTTTCAGCAAACCCATTGTTTTTCTACACCTTTCATACAACTGCTATACTTCTAATTGGCCTGAGATTTTCTTGGGTCATGAACATATTATTTAAGGAGTGTTTTTGTATTACTTGCCTGTGAAACAATGGTATCAATTTTGATCTCAATTTTGCTTTTGTTTTCATTCAAATCGTTCTAAATGGCAGGGGCTATTCCTGAATTCATTAGTGTTTCACAAAAGCATTGCTACAAGACTGATTAGGAAAACAGTTCCCTACATGCCTGTGTGGCATTAGTTCATACTTGTAGCCAAATTTAATGTGTGCTCTAAAGCTTGGATTTCCACCTTTGAAACAATCACATTTCTAAATAAAAAAATAGAAGCTGGAAAAGAGTTGGATGCAGGCCCACTCCTTGGGAATGCTATTTGGCCTCACTTGTCGTTGGATTTGAAGGAGTGCTGTTATGAGGAGTGCATTTGCTCAATCATGGCTAGTGGTTTGCTGTGCCTTTTCCTGGCCTAAGTCAATCTGCAATTGCCTCTTACCTTCTCGACTACCACAATTTATTCTTCCAAGAACCAGTCTGAAAAAAATTCTTGCAAGTTGTTTTTGGTGGAAAAATATAGCTGCTAGGCTGATAACTGGTTGTACTGGAAGATGCTCATATGATTCTTCTACTGAAGGACCAGCATTAGTTGTCAATTGTTTATCAGATTCAATGTAACATCTTAAATGACTTAAAGCTTGGCTATTTCACTGTTAGTAGCCTGCTCACCTTTTAAAATGGCCAGGAAAAGTTCTGTGTTCCTAGCACTTGGAAAAGACCTACCCCCTATGGAATCTCTGCTTTTAGAGGACACATTTCACCCATTATCCCTCTGAGAGCAACCAAGCCTCAAGACTTTGACCATAATTTCCTGGTCAAATGTCAACTGACGTGGTCACTTGAAATGGTCAATTCTCAATTTTTTTTGTATACTATTGTTTTTTAGTTTTCTGTCCTGTCTTTTTATGTCAGTTTTATTAGCTAATCAAATAGATTGAATGGAAATGCAGGAAATACCGCAAAATAAATAACCAATGCATTTGATTATTTTACTTTATTAAAGTAAACTAATGAGCAGACATTAGCATTGCTATAGTAAACATTATTTTTAATCAGTCTTTTAAATCATATTATTTTTTAAAAAAATATTGTTGGAAATTTTAGCAAATCAGCCATTATTAGCATTTTACATCGTGTGCTTCCATTGTGTGCATATATTTGAGATGTGATGTCAGATCCCCAAATATCACACCTGGCTATATCCTCCTCATCCTCTATGACTGGTTTGCATGGAGACACAGCTACAACCTTTTGTTAACTAAAGGGTACCACTTCTTTCTTTAATTCAGCCAAAGCAGTAGTAATAGTAATTGAACCGTATCTGAGGAGAAGGAAACTCTCTTTTTCAGAGTGATCTGTCACGGGTTTAACCAGGGGTGTGCTTCAAAAATTTTAGCAAGGGGTTCTCAGTTGCTGGATGGGTGTGGCCATGGTGGGCATGGACCTAGCTGGCCTCCTGCACCACAGCGGGGGTTGTGGTGGTGTTTTTACCCTCCCTGGGCTCTGGAGGCTTACTTTGAGCCTCTAGGAGGGCGAAAACAGCCTCCCCAGGCTCAGGAGGCCCTCTGGAGGCCAGAAATGGGCCTGTTTCTGGTCTTCCCGAACTTCCAGTAAGCCCATTTTTTGCCCTTCCTGAGCCTCCGCACATGCCCTGAACTTACCTGCATCCAAAACGGGTCACATGGGGACTCCTGGGAGGGGCGGGGCAGGTGGGGCCATCCAGGAGTGGGATATGGGGGGTCTCTGAACTGCACAGAATCTTAGCTAGAGGTTCTCCAGAACCCCTGTGAACCCCCAGCAGTCCATCCCTGGGTTTAACAATTTAGACTGACTTTCAAAAGAACCAATTATTGATTCTGGGTGATCATTTTAGTCCAAACAATTACATCCAATATAATACAGCTTCATGATCATTGAGAAGTGTAGAGATGTAACACAGAATCATTTAAATGTCATGCTGATTTTAAAAATGACATTTCAAACACTTGGGGCTTTTTTTTTTCCAGTTTCAGATTATTGCCAGTACGATTATTAGATTTGCATATTTAAGATAGCATTAAAATAGTAGATTTCTTTCCTGGGTTATATGTTCAAATATTCTGATGTTCCCTAGAAATTTTTAAGTTTGGAATGTCTTTTAATAAAGAACTAAAACAGGAGGAATTCCACACACTCCAGGAGATTTGTGGTTGTAGCGAACGCCTGTCACTTTTCTGTATCCATGTATTCCCTAATAATATTTAATAAAAGGAATGCCTGACATTTCATTTCATGAACACTTCAAACACTTCACATTTCTTTTAACAATTAGTATTTGAGTAGGAATGAAATGAGTAAAATGAAGTTCATTAGCAGCTACACATTCTTCATATAATATGTAATTCAATCCACATGGATTTTGAATAAATCCACTAAATTGACCATTACTTAGCTTTTTAAACATTTATAGAGTCTTGTAATTGTTCCTCCAACCCTCAATGTCTCACATCAGAGTTACACAGCAGGCCTGAGTCTGGTCCTCAGAGGACTTGGATATGGGTCCCCTAGATATTATTCAAAGCTTGTCATTAAAGGTTATCATTTTTCCATGGATGTAATTGGGAAATTAGTAAAGGCACAATTGAAGAGTAATCATATTAACCACATTAATGTAATTTATATGATATCAATTTCCATTTTTATACCTGCTGTTCCTATTTCTTCATATTGGCCCTAACTGCTCCTGATCTCTGCACTTTCTGTGCTGGCCTGAAGACATGGCTTTTTCATCAAATTCCCTGACCGATTATGGGGTTTTTAACTTTGGGGATTTTAAAATTGGATTGGATTTTAGTTTTTTACTGTTGTTGTTTTTACTGTGTGAGCCGCCCTGAGTCCTACGGGAGAAGGGCAGCATATAAATTTTAATAATAAATAAATAAACTACGATGTGTGCCTCTAGCATGCTACTAAAAGAATAAGTGTGGTCCTTGATCCATAAAAATGTGCTCTGCTTGCTTCCTATGAAATGTTTATATATTACATAGGTAATGTATGTAGTGACATCATAAGCAATTATGGATTTGATTGTTTTTCCATAGGTTGAAGGATGGGTTACCTGCTGCTGAAATGTGTGCCAGATATAAAATTAAAGGTTTCTCACTCATTATAAAACATGTTGCTGAAGAAGATGCAGGAAACTACACTATAATGTTGAGCACCCGCCAGTGGAACCTACAAAAAAATTTAACAATAACACTGAGAATAAATGGTGAGTCCACATTACTATCAATGACAGTAAGATGCAATCCTGTAGACACTTATTTGAAAATTAAGTTATCTTGAATTCTGACTAAACATAAATATTCTTTAAAAAGTTTTCATTATCAGAGATCACGTTGTTATGCTAAAAGCATTCTGACAAAGGCATTTGTGTCTTAAAAAAATGGCATTTCCATGCTCAACTTTTGTGTCAACAGCTGATTAGCTTATGTCCTATGCCAGGGGAGAGCCACCTGCGGCTCTGGAGCCGCAGGTGGCTCTTTCATCCCTTTGCTGAGGCTCTCTGTCACTCAAAATATGCGTCCCAACTGCCAATGTGCAACAGCCGCCAGCACACAATTTATTGAACTTTTCAACCCCCAGTAGGCCAACCATAGATAAATCCAAGAAAAGAAAAGTTTCAGAAGAAAACAGAGCGTTTAATTCAACTACATATGCTAGCTTTGGGCCTCTCAAAAAATAGTCAGGCATGGGAAGGGTTTTGTGGCTCCCAGTGTTTTCTTTGCTGTAGGAAACAGGTCCAGATGGCTCTTTAAGTGTTTAAGGTTGTAGACCCCTGTCCTATGTGTCCATACAAATGGGTTGTTTGAGCCAGGCAGCTCTGCCTGCAGCCAATGCCCTCTTTTCATATTTCCTTTTCATCTCATTTCATTGGCTTCTTACAAAAAGAAAAGGGGAAAGAATAAGCTAGTCACTGTCAGATGAGGAGTGCAATTGTTTATCTACTGGAGAAAGATAGGGGAGAAGGAGTCTGCCACTTGGATTCTGGAGAGAAGGAGGAAATTCTAGAGGAAGTAGTTAAGACAGGTTGGAAGTCCCTGCAACTGTAGCTCCAGGAAAAGCATTGCAAAACTGCTGTTGCAGCACTTCTGAAGCAGAGAACAAACTGATTCTGATTTTCCAAGGCTGTTGGAAGCTGCATTATTGGGACATATATAAGCAGCAATGATGTGAGATCAAAATACACACTGTGGAAAAGGCCAAAATCTTAGTTTTTCTTTTGAAACAGTAATTCTTTCCATTTTATTTTAGAATAACATTCAGTTTATTCCTGTTCTTGCTTGTTAACAGTGAAACCTCAGATTTATGAAAAAGTGTCATCAGTTCCTGGTCCTACTCTCTATCAGCTAGGAACGAAGCAAATTTTAACATGCATTGTTTATGGAATTCCTCAACCTGTCATAAAATGGACCTGGCAACCATGTCAACAGAACCATTCCAGAACAAGGTAGATCATTTTTGATCCTAGCTTCCAATTCATTGCCCTTCTATGTTTTCATAAAAAGTCCTCTACATGCAATTGGCAACTCAATTTAAGGTATTTATGATGTCTTAATATTAAAAATATTTTAAATTAATTATGTTGATAGCATGAGTCATAGAGGAGGAGGCGGAATGCCTTCATGATGCAAAAGCTGGTTTTACCATGGAGTGTTCTGACCTAGGTTTCCTGAGTCAGTAAAACACATGAGTAGTCCCAAAAACCTCTTTTATTGCAACAGTTGTGAATTCTGTTCATGCACAGATGAATCCCAAATAGTTGTAGAGTCCTTTGGGATAAGGCTGATAATCACCCACCTTTATCTCCCTTGACATGCTACCAAAGACCTAATTGGCAAAGCCACATAGAGTCCAGAATCAAACAGAGCTTCAGACTTTAAAGTTGAACAGAATTAACAACGTTGCTTCCTGCAAAGGCCCATTGCCTTTGCTCCTCTTTTAAGTCTTATGGAAGGGGCCAATCATTTCCAAGCCCTACTCCTGATTATCCCTTTTGTTTTAACGCTTCTTGACTTCTGGCAGCTCTGCGCATGTGCGCACTGGAAACAGGCTCTCCCTGTTCCTCTGCCTCACTGAGGTCTGGCTCTGGAGGCAGCACATACCTCCCAGATGGCCCTTTCTCTGCCTCCAATGCAGAGCTCTCGTCTGAGCCTTCCCCAGACTCCAGGACTGGCCCATGTTCCTCCCCAACCTCCTCACTGTCCGACTCTGATGCCAGCTCCTCAGGCTGCCGGGGGACCATAACAAGGTGTTCTTGGTGCTCTCGGAGCCTGGTGGTTTGCTTGTTGATGCTTCATTACCCATTAGGTAACTTCATCAGCGTCACTAGTTTTGTTCCTCATGCAGATTATCTAAAGACATTGTTGGGATGAAAAGAAATTAAACAAGGTCTGCTTTTTACCCTGAAATTGCAGCATGCCTATCAGTAGTGGGTTTCAATTTAGTTTGCTACCGGTTCGCTCATGTGTATGTATGTGCGTGTGTGTGCATGCGACACTTCTGCGCATGCACAGAAGCATCCGGGTGAGTGGGCGGAGCCTCCCACCGCCATTGCTACCA
Organism: Masticophis lateralis; assembly: GCA_030761175.1. Lineage (NCBI taxonomy): Eukaryota > Metazoa > Chordata > Lepidosauria > Squamata > Colubridae > Masticophis > Masticophis lateralis. The sequence goes on along the minus strand of JAUDYJ010000004.1, from coordinate 23,463,226 downwards.
GTTTGCCTGATCCGGGGTGTACAGGTAGCAACTCATCACTGATGCCTATAGAATGCTTATAAATATGTTGCTTAATGATCAGTTTGAATATCTTGCCTTACATACATGTCAGATTGACAGATCTGTAATCTGAAAAACTTTTGAAGTTCATTACTATCTGAAGTTCAGTATGCAAGATTTAGTTCCTCTTCTTTAGGATAGCTTATATTCAAGTATTACCTGATCACTTTCCCTCACAATGCCATCTTTAATTCTTCATCTGATTCTTGCATGTTGGTAGGGATTAAGTACAGGATAGGAGACCCCACTATAATTTCTTTCACCTTTTGACAAATGGAGTTGTCAGGAAGAGGAGACAAGAATGTCTTGGATCTCAGAGTCTTGGCAGAGTTAGATTCCCAGAAGACATCGGGATAATTTAAATCCTCTGTGGCATGCTTTTTCAAAAGTTTGGTCTATCCATTTTCTTTCTGTTATTGACCTACCTATCTTTTCTCTTGGATTTGTTACTCACAAATAAATTATAGCTTTTAGTGTTATGAACCAGCCATAAGTATCATTGTGAATCAGACCATTATCCCTTAAATACAATATTGATCGGATATGGAACAAGGCAAAGAAGAAGTTAAAAGCAGTGCTCCTAACCATACTCAAAGACTGAACCAGGGGTGAAATGCTCCCGGTTCGGACTGGATCGCTTGATCCGGTAGCATTGGTGGCGGTGGTTCAGAGAACTGGTAGCAAAAATCCCTGTGCCCCCCCCATGCCCAGCTGAGCCACGCGATCATCAGAGGCTTTTTTTATACTTTTAAAAGCATTTTTTTTACAACCTCTTCGCCCAAAAAAGCTTTTTAAATGTTTTTAAAAGTAAAAAACAAAAGGCTCTAATGATCGTTCGGCTCAGCTGGGATCAGCAGAGGCTTTTAAAAGCATTTTTTCTAAACCTCTTCGGCCTAGCTGAGTTGCCTGATCATTAGAGGCTTTTAAAAGCATTTTTTACAACCTCTTCGGCCGAAAAAGTATTAGATTGAAAATCCATCGCAGACGTTCGCTTATCCCCTGTGATAAAAAATATACCACTGTATTTCCTACTAAGAAAAGTGTGGGACCATTAATTTCTACGAACAACAGAAATAAAAAAAAAAGGAAGGGCCAGGCAAGAGGTAGAAGTAATGAGTTCCAAGGAAGTGGACCAGATTTCAGCAGAAAAACATTAATGGAGGAGGATTGAGCAATGACAGACATATGCGTGGTTGCATTGTGGAAGTGAAGAAAGTTAGTTATGCAAGAGACTGAAAAAAGTCCAACCCAACTAATCCTTGGAAATTTGCTCTAGAGTTGAAGAGTGTATAAGACAATGTGCAGTCTGAGACAATAAGATCTCTATATTCACACACTTGTACTCTTCTGAGTGGGAGAAGACATTCTTTGACTGAGTTTTATTTTAAGGTAGCTCAACAAACAATGATTTAAATGGTTTCATTTAATACATGAACTCACCGATACTCATTTAATATATGGACTCACATTCCTTTCACTCTTGAATTAGAACTCAAAAAACTCTTTCTTACAGCTGAGTAGAAGTGCCATACAAGTAAATACACTGGCAGTGGTGAAATGTAAAATTTGTTACTACTGGTTCTGTGGGCTTGGTGGGGTGGGTAATGTGACTGGGTGGGCGTGGCCAACTTTTCTTTCTTTTTTTTACTTTTAAAAGCATTTTTTCTACAGCCTCTTTGGCCGAAGAGGTTGTTTAAAAAATGCTTTTAAAAGGCTCTGACGATCCCAGCTGAGCTGTGCTATCATCAGAGGCTTTTTAAAAAACTTTTAAAAGCATTTTTTCAGCCAAAGAAAAAATGCTTTTAAAAGTAAAAAAAAAAGCTTCTGATGATCATGCGGCTCAACTGGGCATGTGGGGGGAGGCAGGGATTTTTGTTACCGGTTCCCCGAACCACCTACCGCCATCGTTACCGGTTCAGGCGACCTGGTCCGAACCGGGAGCATTGCACCCCTGTAACTAGTATAAACCTTGCCATCCTCTCTAGCAAACCCTATCCTGTATGGGCACCATGGTGGTAAATGCTGCTGTCCTTATGTCTTACCACATACAAGGCATTAAGAACAGGGATTGGCAGAATCCCCTGATTTTGTTTCTCTGCCTTCTCATAAAACATTACTAGTAACATGCCCTGAACATATATTCATTAATGTAGCTAGGGCACAAAGTAAATTGCTTGGAGTGCAATTATCTGGCACTATTAGCTTCAAAAGAAGGAGATTGAAGAGCATCTTATATCAGCTGTTTGTTTGTTTGTTTGTTTATCATTTTTGTATGCTGCTGTAATCCAGTTGACACTCAGCAGCTTTCATCAAAAGAATGCTATTCCAAAATAACCTTAAAGTTGTCTTCAAAATTGTAGCTGATCGAAGTAGGGAAAGTTCTTTCACGGTATCAGTAGCAGAGACAGAAATAACTCTTTCCCACTTCTTCACCACATAAACTTTCTCCTCACTTCTGCCACCCATGGACAGCTGCTATTGAGGCTGATCCAAGTAAAGATGAGAACTTGGTTTGAACAATATTGTCCTCTTTGTCCAAAGCAAAAGATATTGGCCAGAGACTGAAGAGAAGGGACAGGCCTGCACCAGCTAAAGTGAGCACTTGATGTTAAGCTGGCTGCACTGCTAACAAAATGATCAGTAAAATGCCTTATCTACAGCCAAACGACTGTATGTTGCATTAAGGTGAAACATGACTTTAACACTGACTTAGATAAGGATGGCTTCATGCTGATTTATGGGCTTGAGATCAGACAAAGACATTGTTTTGAAAGATTGCTGTGATATGCTTGGGCTGTAGATAGAGGCAGAGGAACAAACAAAGGCTGAAAGACAAAACTACTAGGATAGTTTCAAGTCAAAAAGAAGGAAGTTTTTTTTTGCACCAAATAACTTTTTCCCCCCAACAAAATTATAATGCAGTTAGGAACAGTTATTTCTTTAAAGCACTGTTTCAGAACCAGATGTCCTCTACATGGGTTGGCTCTTGACTCTCCGAATGCCACAATCACCATGTGTCTGTATTGATCAGATCAGCTGTAATCCCATTGTGAAGAAGGTTGTTCAAATTAGCCACTGTCCGAGAGAGTAGTTAAGTGAGACTGTCCTTAGACCTGAATCCTTAAGCTGGGAAAGATTGACTGTTCCTTCATGTCATTTTTTTTTTACATGACCCCCTCATAGTCAGCAAGTCTATAAATTACTCTTCCTGTGTTCATTCTCAGGAAATCTTATGCTTCCAGAATTCAAACTAGCCATTTTAAAAGTATTTAACAGTATTATTTCTAGGATAACAATCAAGTTATTACCTAAAATAGTCATCATGTTTATTGTGGTATGCTGATGTAGGCCTTCCTGGGTGATGCAACTGTTGATGAGAAAGATATCTATGTGGAAGAATCGATTGTACAGCAATCCTCATGGAAATTACGTTAGCATATGGAAACCCTTATTCTATAGAAAGACAATAAACCTGTTCTGACCCGGCTCCCAAACATGACAAACCCTCTGTAGTTAAATCAATGATTCCTTTATTAGGAGCACCTGCAGCCTGGCAAAAAGTCTCTATCACACAAACAACTGGCTAACAAGTCTGTCCAGTAGGGAGATGAATAGTTGTCTGCCATACCTGTTCATTTCCACCACCTGCCTTTTATCCCCAGAGCTAGGGTGGGGCTTTGCTAGCAGCGATGGCTCTTCTGTCCCAAGGATCAGCTCATAGATTTCCACTGCTCTCCTCTCCTACTTTCTGCGCATCTGCATGTCAGATACTGTTCCTCCTCTTCCTCATCAGCCACCTCCAGACCTGGGGGCTGTTGACTCTCCATCTGCGGGCTGATGGATGGCCCAAGCTCCGCCTCTGTCTCTATCTCTGACAGCTCCGTTCCCTCTTCCCCCTCAGAGCTCTCAGGTTGCCATGATGCTGGCCCGGACTCCAATGCCACCTCCTCATCGGCTGCTGGAGGGGCCGGCAGCCAACAGGCCACAACAAAACCTAATTTGATCCAACAAACCTAATTTGATGTTGGATAGGATATAAATGGCAGCATCTCTATTTCTGATGTGCAGAGGTGATGGCTAAATGGCACCATTCAGACATGTAACATGTAAGAAGAGTGTAACCCTCAAAACGTGACACGGGCAACATATCATTTTATTAAATAAAGGAACAAAGACATCAATGCATGTAAAATGACCCCCTCACCCCCCAAAAAAAATCTTAATAAAGAAATTGAAAATGCTCAGTGAAAGTGTTATTAGCTGAATTGTTCAAAGGTAAAGAGAAAAATTGGAAGAAAAAGGAAAGGTACGGGATAACATGGATACTCACACTTCAATGTCAAAAGTTCCAGGCATTTATTTTATTTTTCTTCTGTTTTAACCAACGCTTATGAAATTTCACTGGATGAAATGGCTACCTAATTCATGAATCCAAAATTCTGCTTAACAACAATACATCTTTGGAATTTTAAAATAATAAAGTGAAAGTGAAAAAATAATCTGTCCTTAGCCCCTTGAATTGTTTCCCCACTGCAGACCATCTCCTGCAAATTGCAGAATGAGTTATTGCCCATTGCTCATAATTGCTCATTAGCCAAGAGCATTCTGCCTTTTGGCATTCATCCAACTGGAGAATATACTATATTTCCCAGCATTAAGTCTTTCTGAAACAATTCAAAACATCCAGTGCATTTTGGTGACTCAGCTCTGCATCTGTGCTCATCCAAATATGCTTAAAACAGGGACTAAACTAAAAATGACCAATGCTGAGTCCAGAACGCACATCATGCACGATAGGTAGACTGGATCTAACTGCTTGTGGTTGAATTTATTTATTATTTATTAGATTTTTTAGATTTTTATTAGATTTTTATTATTTTATTGGAATTATCCCTTTTGTCTTGCTTTTTAAAAATTTATTCTTCAGAATGAATTACTAAATGATTTCCTCACTGGAAACCTCCTGAAAATGAAGCAGAAGATATCAAATGCTCTATTACAAAACAAATTTATCTATTGTTAGTTTTATATTCAGTCTTTAATTCAGGAGTCCAAATTCTCTGTAGCTGACCTTCTCGTGCTTACATGAGGGACCAGATTGCCCTCCATCTTGTTATAATGGTCTTTCTGGGGCATAAAGGACACAACCTCTTGGTGGTTCTTTGACCTCATCAGCAGATGATTTTGCGATCTTCAATAAGCCAAGTTCAGATATTTATTTATCACTATATATTACTAATAAATGCATTTTGAACAAGATAGATTTTATTCAGGAGATGTAAAAAACGGAGATAATTGGTTTCACAAAGTACTGTATTTTTCAGATTATGATGCACTCCCCCCCTCAAAAAAAGTGGGTGGAAATGTCTGTGCATCTTATAGAGAGAATATGGTAATCCAGTGGGTGAACTGGCATTAAATCTTAGGCTACTATAACTCCAACCAGTTAGTTTATGGATTATTGTACATTTTTTTAGTTATTGTATTGTTTGTCTATCCATTTTCTCCAGAGTTCAATCTGATAAATATTGTGAAGTCACAGTTGCCAGTTCTTTAGCTAGTGTTAGCCTTCATACACATCTACGGTACCTTCCCAAGAATTTAGGATGTTGTAATATATTGACATAGTATATATGTGGATCAGGGGTGAAATCTACTTACCTTCCCTACCGTTTCAGAAATGCACGCTCTGTTTAGACCCTCTGCGCATGCGCAAACCTTTCTGCACATGAGCAGAGGGTAAAAAAAAGGTTATTTCCTGGTTAAAACCAGGAAATAATGACGACCAGGTGAATGGGTGGAATCTCGTGCTGACATTGTTACCGGTTCTCCGAACCACCCGCCACCATTGCTACTGGTTCGCATTTCACCCCTGATGTGGATAACCATGGCCAGTTTATGCCATGATCTTTGAGTTTTGATTTTCAGGTATTGATATTTTGTGATCTTCTCCAATTTTTTGTCTTCTATTCTACTATTACTTAATATTGTCACAGCAATTATCCACACATTCTTGTTTTCAATCACAGTTATATCTGTTATAATGGTTGTTAGCTATGACTTTATCAATCTGTATTCAGAAATCCCAAAATATTTAACCTGCTCATGTTCGGCTTCTTTTTCAATTATATTTCTACCAATTTTTCATGACTGTTACGTGATAATTTTTCCAGATGTTCCAGTGAATCATTATGGTTACCATGCTATGCTATTGTTTATAATCGATTTGTGCAATCCTCTGGCATGAGCTGAGAATAGGATCTATTGTTTCTTTTGCTTCTTTACACAATCTGCCCTTTGAATCATTTGATAATTTTTCAACATTAGCCTTGATTCCATAAGTTCAAATAGCTTGCTCTTGCACAGACAAAATCAAGGGTTTAGTTTCTTTTTTAAATGTTCCTGTTTTATGCCATTGCCAGATTTTATCTTTATCCACTTTCCTCTCAATATTTTGTAGACATGGACATGTGATTCTTTTGCTTGCCAGCATTCTGTTTGTATTTTTTATTACATTATTTTGATATTTACTTTTTGTTTCCTGTACATTTAGTAAGTTCCAATTTTTAACTTTTCATCAGTTCTTGGCTGGTTTTTTTAAAAAAAGATTATCAGCCAATCCATGCTTTTTTTACTTTGACAGTTTGTTCAACAGAAGTAAACCTATGCTTCCATTTCTGTGGACCATATATAATTTATCAAAATCACTACAACACTGTAATACATAGTGAATAATTATCAGTTTTCTTGTTTTTCATTCCTAACTGTCCAGTTCAGCTTGGGTCCAGTTAATAATTCAAGCAATGTATTATATCACAGGTATGGCCTCGGAATTGATGGCTTGGATGGTGTTACACCAGTCAATTTTGTCTTTAGCAATTTTCTCATTTTGGCTGTTCTCTTTAATAATCACATTTTTAAGTTGTCCATACTTGATGTTATCTAACTATAAAATGGCCAGATGCTTGCAAGCCTCATCATGATAGCTCTGGATCGGGGAGAAATCTACTTACCTTCCTTATCGGTTCAGAAGTGCATGCACAGAAGGTAAAAAACACATTACTTCCTGGTTAAAACCAGGAAGTAGTGACACTGGGGCGGGTGGGAAGAGCTTTGCTCCGCCATCGCTACCGGGTCACCGAACCACCCGCCACGATCGCTACCGGATCGCCCAATCTGGTCCAAACCGGGAGCATTTCACCCCTGCTCTGGATGGTTGGTCTTTTGGCATTTTAAATTCGTTTCTATTCGGGATTTTATACTTCTTTATTGTTACTCTAGAACATTTCCCTCAGTTGAATTCCATTGCTATAGCTAAAAATTCTGTCAATGTGTTTGGCAATGACTGGATTTTGATTTTTGATCTTCCATAGAAAGTAAATGTGAGATTTTATTAACTTGCTTTGCTGTTTGACAGCCAAGGTTTGTATTTGTTACTTTCAAATCATTGAAAGTAGGATCATGACAATGACAAATAATAAGAGAGATAATAAATCATCCTGGAAGATTGATAAGCCCATATTTTTAATTTTCAACCACCAGTTCTGTCTTCTACCACTCGGTATAGTTTTTCTAATATTTTTACTGATACTAGTGTTTCCAAACAATTGATGATCCAACTACATGGTGATGAATCAAACACCTTTTTATAACAATCCAGACCATATTCAAATGGGTTTTTCAGCAATTCTCCAGAACCATTTTATCACTCAAAAGTTGATCTTTGGTACCTGTGTTTTTCCTTTTTTTTCTCTTTCTGTTCAATAGGGAGGATGCTATTTTCTTCCAACTAATTTTGTATGTTGTCTGCTATTATGTCTGTGAGGTAATTTAAACAAGCAAGTACTTAAACGTATAAGCAAGTATGTTATAGGGCCTGCGTTTCCTGGTGTTATCAGTTTTGCTGGGTCTTTTTGAATCAGATACAGCTATTAGCTGATGTCTCCTTTATGCAATATTTCATTAAGATATTTACTATAATCGGATGTAAGTAATTCAGATATTTGAACCAAAAGCCATGTGGTTGATCACTTCCAGGAGATGTCCTGTTTTTAACCCTTTTTTAGCTCAATCTTTAACCATTTCTGTTGTCATTAGTAGTTTTTCCATTTGATTTTTATTAAATTCATCTCCAGAGTCTTTCTACTTGTCCAGATTTTTCTTTTTCTTTCTCATATCCCAAAGAGCTTTTCAAAGCTGGATTGTTTCCTTTTTATTTGGTTTTCCATTTTCAAAATTCCTATTGCCATTTATACTTTGGAAGAATCACCTCTGGTCTGATTGAAACAGCTGATTTTTTTTTTGGATAATTTATGTGGTAGCATTCCATTTCCCCAGCTGTTCTGATATTTGTTGCTTTACTTAAAACGACTTCATTTTTTTTTTGTGCTAAGCCAATATTTTTATTAGGCTTGTCTTTATCCTTACCTCTTCCATTTTTGCCCTTTCCTGTTCCTTAAGTTACTTGAGAACAAAGGCCAACACAGCTAAAGAACTAGAAGTAAAGATGGTACCAATACTGATAAGCACCTTGATGGCACAAAAATGTAATTCAATGGATGTTTAGTTTTACAGCATGTCAATCTGAATGTGAGACTGCTTGTTAAAAGTAGATTAAGCACAATTAATGGGATTTATTACAAACTATAGTCAAGGTACGGTGATCTTTATAGCAGAGAAACAGTAATAGTATGAAGATGGTTAGTCAATGCATATGATGCAGATGGACCCTTACCATCCAAACATCTGCAAATAACTGAAAAACCTAACTTTACATGTTCATAAATACATATAGAGTCCTTGCTTACCAATTGCCTCAGATCCCTTTTCTTTTCTTTCTGTTAGACTATTGTTGCTTTTAGCCATCTGCACAGTATGCTGATGTGTGCAGCAAATGCATGCATTCCTATTCATAGAATACACACATGCAGAGACTATAAAACTGTTTGGAAACTATAAAAGACAATATTTATCTGCCTGGTGTAACACAATTCATTGAAGATAGGAAGTTGAGTAATCCCTAGAACATGCCATCGTATTGCATTCAGAAACATTAGGTCACTGATTCATTCAGGAAACAAAGGCATATAACAGCCACAATGAGCCTACAAAAGTTGTGGGTTTAATAAGGAAGATTTCTTCCTTGGAAAACTGCCAGGATTGTTCTGTTTCACTCTCGGTTGCGCGGTTGCGTTAGAATTGGTTCAGATGACAAATAGGCATGAATAAATGCCTAGTTAACTCCCTGTAATAAATGTTAAAAGAGGCAACCTTGTGACCTTTTGTGGGTGTCTCTTATGTTATATTTGCTCATGTGAACTTGGGGCTTTAATTCTATTATGGACTTATTGTCTGCCTCCAATTAGTCTTAATGCAGCACAAATTATGAAGGAAACAAATGGAAAAGAAACAGACAACAATGTATAATTGTCACTGGTTAGATTCTAGTTGTCTTTTCTGTATGAATCCTGTGGGTTTTGGAATATTGGAATCAATATTGTATGGCTTTTATTGAGTAATTCTGGCATTTCGCTGGTAGGTTTGTGAACAAGATTCCCCACCATAAAACTCCCACCTAATGTTCTGCTAATATAATGTTACGATTACTAAAACAAATCACTGAAGACACCTCTCAACCTGTGTAGATATGTTTCTGAGATTACAGTAGATCTACTTCTCTATGGATTCTGGACATCAAAGGCAGAAAAGTAGCGAACAATTTTTCAGAGAATGGAGGATGTATTCAAAGATATTGGTGGAAATAGGATTGCTGTTTTTTTCCAGACCTTTGGTAGATTTTTTTTTAAGGGAAAGGGAAGGGAAAGCAAATGACCTCACAATGGTACCACTTGAAGAAAAGTGATAGAATCTTGAAATGCTGAGGATTGCAAATGAGATGCTGAGCTTTGTGAGTCACAAGACAAGGAATATATCTCTGAAAGAAATAATTCATATTGATTGAAATGGAGACCGATGAGGAAAATTAGTTCAGCTACAACTTGGAATGAGAAAGGTTGAAAGAAGCTGTTGTAACTTTTCAAAAAAGATGACATCATTTTTATGCCTTTCATACACTGAAAGTCACTAATATTTATCTTTGTATTTAAGGCTCTATAGTTTTTCCCAAAATGACACTGGAATGTCCTTTTGAAAATTATTCATAAATTCAGAATGACTCATAAACATGCAAGATTTGCCTAAATACTTCTTACAATGAATATCGCAGAAAGGATTTGCAAAGTTGTATATGATTATTTTTAATAGTAACTTGTGTCACATTTTACATTTCCTTTTATTGGTTACTATATGCATTGGAAAAATGTGTCCTGTGTATGTTTCAAAAACAGTGCTATAAACTCTTTTTAAAAGGCAAAATCCATATCTTACCTGGTAGGGTTTTTTTTCTTACCTGGTAGGGTTTTAAAAAGTCTTAAGACTCTAATCTTTTTACAAGCGATAGTGATATTCAGAACTTATTACTTAGGAGTATTTTATGGATCAGAGTGTTCTTTATCTGAAATGCTATACCTGTAAAATACAATGTGTATAATGTATTGTTTAGCATAACTAAAGACATAGTTGTGTTTTTATGAGTGATCTAAGTTCTAATAATAGAACCCTGTTACTAGTTATTATATCAGTAGTCCTTGTAATCAATGAACTAGTTTATGCTTTAAATCCATGGACAAATATCAAAGTGACACACAGTAAACTTTCAGCCTGGAAAGCTTCTCTATCCACAGTTATAAATATTTCATTTTATTGTACTTGGCAAGCTGCAAGCAATTGGAGGTAGGATCTCATTAAGACAGCAAACTGTGGAGTAGGGAGAGGATAGTGTGAAGCTAAGGGTGATAACAGTGGCCTTGTCCAGAATAGGCCATGGGAGTTTTCTTATCTTACTTAGGCAGGAGGTGCTGGGAGCTTCCTGTGCGAAATTAGGAGCATATGCTGCTTTCCTCTTGTTGTTTGGCTTCCTCCTGCATATAAGACGGTTCCCAGCACAGTGATTATCTTTGCATCTTCAAACATGGCACAATTTACTTCCTTAAGAGTTTGATGTATCCTTAAGAGTCATGTCTTTCCCCCCTCCCGTCTCCCCCTCTGTCCTAGATTCCTTCTCAAGAGCTTGCCGGTTGATGTCCTAGGCATATGTGCCTTTTAAAACTTAGCAATATAAGCTCTGTAAGACCAAAGCATACAAAATGTGCCTTCTGGGTCTCGGATACTGTTTTGGGAAAGCACACATTTCTTTACAGAGCTGGTGTTCTTGAATGTAGGGTTATTAGATTTATAGCTTTGACTGCTTCTTCCTCTTTCCTCATTTCTGTGGAAATTGAAACTAAAATTAATGACTTCTGGTTTCCAAAGCTGAACGATACCTTCTCAAACACATACTAACTGGATCTTTAAACACGGATATGTGATAGACATGTAGAATAATAGGTAGATGAATTATGATATATTTATGGCAAACATGAGATTTTCATCATTGATTGAACCATGGTCTCTTGAATTGGGTATCTAATAAAGCTATAGTTTTATTTCCAAATTGCATAAGGGAAAATGTTAGTGTCTTCAGGATTACTCACTCCTGACTATATCTGCCTACCTAATAAGATCAGGAAGAAAGGGCTTCCTTCTTTTCAGAAACACTGTCAGTAACATCCATGAAGGAGTGACTTTCCAAATCTGCCTGAAACAGCATTCTTCCAAAATCTGTTTAGACTTAACCACACTAGTTTTTAGGAAGGCTTTTAGGACCTTGAGAAGAGATATATTATGAGCTATAACATCTTTATTTGAAATTCCTTCCTTGTGGATGGAATGATTTTGCCCCTTGGCTAATCAGAAAGATCATTTTCTGGTTAGATAAAATGGGTTTCATGGAGGTTTTTTTTCTTCCATCATTGTTTTAATCTCATTTGCCCAGCAGGCTATGTGAGTTGTTCAAGACCATTAATGCCTGGCATATACAATAAGCTCCCTTTTGATCACTGATGGATAAATCTGAAAATTTAGGGGGGGAGGCAAAATTAAGGCTTCTGAATATTTAGAATATTTAAATTAATCATAAGTCTTGGATACTTTCCAAATACTAGCTATCTCCATGAGCTAGGCTAGTCTGATTACAAACAGAATAGCTCACTTATGTTACATGGAAAATGAATCACTGGAGATATTGCTAAGTGGATTATATCCCTCAGAGAATGCATTATTAAAACTACTAGGTGATTCACAGTGAATCTGGAATACGGTCAAGACTACAATGGATTTTGCATCTTTGTTGATGTTGGTCTTTTTTTATAGGACAGTGTTTCACATGATGAAAAGATAGATTCCTATCACTATTTTTGTATTGGATAGACCAGGTTGTCCTGATAAACCAGTCTCACGGGGGGAGGGGGGGATAACATTCCTATCACTATTTATTTTATGGATAAATCCCAACCATTCATCAACATCTCACAACTTATAAAGAAAGTAACAAGATGAAATTTGAACAATTAACATGGATAAGCAACCAAGCCAAGGATGTCAAACTCGATTTCATTGAGGGCTACCTCAGAATTGGGTTTCACCTTGGGGAGCTGGGATGGATGTGGCCAGGGTGAGCATGGCCAGCTCAACATCATTCGTACTGAGGGCACCTGTGGTGGCCTGAGCTCTCTGCCAGCAAAAATGGGCTCGCGAGCTCCATTATCAGTTGCGACAGTCTCCTGCAACCCTCTGCCAATGAAAATGGAGTTTAGAAGGGCTCCACACGGCTATCATAGGCCAGTCTTTTGCTGTTTCCAGAGTGGCCCTGCAGGCCAGATCTAAGCACCCCATGGGCTGGATCCAGCCCCCGGGCTTTGAGTTTGACACCCCTGAACTAAGCTGTGAGCCAGAAAATTCTGGATTCATATTTTTTATTTGTTTATGTCCTACCTTTATTATTTTTACAAATAACTCAAGGAAGTGAATATATCCAATACATCTTCTTCCTTCTGTTTTTCCCGCACTTTCCTCCCTGTGAGGTGAGGTGGGCTGAGAAAGACTGGCCCAGGTTCACCCAGCTGGCTTTCATGGCTAAGGCATGACTTGAATTCATGCTCTCTTGCTTACTAGCCTGGTGCCTTAATTGCCAGACCAACTGATAACCTTATCAAACTTATCAACTTGCAAGAAATTCAGCATGGAAAACCCAGTTTAATTTGCCACAACCCTGTGATGCTTCGGTTTGATCTTTCTCTCTCTCCCTCTCTCTCTCTCTCCCCCCCCCTCTCTCTGCTTCAAATTCTTCTCAATTATTTCTTTTCTGCTTCTGATCCTAATTTGTTGGAGCCTGATTATAGACATGAAGGAATTCAGCTAGTGGTGAGATTCAAATAATTTAACAACCGGTTCTCTGCCCTAATGATTTCTTCAACAACCAGTTCACCAAACTGCTCAGAAAGTTAACAACTGGTTCTCCCGAAGTGGTGCGAACTGGCTGAATCCCACCATTGAATTCAGCCCTTCTCATGCACTGACCAACTTATTCAGACTTTCTGGAAGAGAAGCATATCTTGACTACAACCACTGAGCCAAATCATTATGCATCTGGTTTTCTTACTTTCCTCCTAAACTAGCTTCCATTTTAGCTCAATTGCTGAAGTAAATAAAACCTTGTTACTCTAAGTATATTTGCTGGCATGCCATATCTAGAACATATGAAAGGCGATTTTGTCCATCATTTTAGGCTTCCAGTGAAGTGCCAACATTGCATTCCCAGCAAAAGACCTACAATAATTTACATATCATACCTGTCATAAAGACTAGTAAAAGGAATCTGCAGTTACTGCTTAGATTTTAATAGGTAGCGGTACAGCTGGGGTTAGACCAGCATTTCTAAACCTCAGTAATGTGTAGACTTCAACTCCTAGAATTCTCCAGAAAGTTATTTTGCTTTTGCCTGAGTTGTTAACGTCAAATTCTTCTGATACTTTTCTTCCATTTATGAAGGAATAAAGAATGTACGCAAAACAAAATTTGACCCTTATGTAGTATCGAAATTCACAGAGTCCAGTTTGTAGAAAATATGTTGTCCTTTAGGGCGAGGAGGACAGTAAGAAGATTGAACAATGCTACACTTGTAATGCTCTGTGCCATGGCAGTTTGTCAAGAAACTCTCACTGATGGTGCCATTCCATTCTAGCACTCAAAAGCTTTGGTAGCTTGTTGAGATTGTACAGGAGTCATCAACTTACAACTACAATTGAGCCCAAATTTTTTATTGCTAACTGAGACATTTATTAAGTGAGTTTTGCCCCATTTTATAACCTTTCTTCCCATGACTGTTAGGTGAATCACTGAAGTTGTTAAATTAGTAACCCAGTTGCTATGTGAATCTGGCTTCCCCATTGACTTTGTCAGAAAGTCATAAAAGTTGATCACATGACTCCAAGTCACTGCAACCGCCATAAATATGAGTCAGTTGCCAAGCGTCTGAATTCAATCATGTGACCACGGTGATGCTGCAACAGTTGTAAGTGTGAAAAATGGTCATACATCATTTCAGGTCTGTTGTAATTTTGAATAGTCACTAAATGAATTTTAAGTCGAGGACCACCTATAGTTGAAGGTTTGCATTATAACTATTAGTATACTCATTATATAAGATTCAGTATTGCACAATTTTTTTAAAAAAATCAGCTACTTTAAACTGATAGGAAACTGACACCATAAGTAATATTTTTAAAAAACAGAAAAAGACAAACATAGAATTATTGTCCTAGACAGGACAATAAATAAACAACCAACCAGACTGTTTGAAATCTTCTTCCTTACCACTCCTGAAAAAGAATCAATTCAAACAATGGCAAAGAAACTTGTTAGCAATAGACTACTGTAGGTGTAGAGTTATTTCTCTAAGGCTGTATAATAATTATCTATTATGTATTTGCCATAGGGCGGTGTTTCTCAGCCTTGAAAATTTAAAATATGTGGACTTCAGTTCTCAGAATTCAGAAGTCAGCTTGCTGGCTGGGGATTCTGGGAATTGAAGTCCACACGTCTTAAAGTTGATAGGATTGAGAAAGTTGAGAAACCCTGCTATAGGGTGTTACAGATAAGGAACTGGTCTGATTGGCAAACCAATTGAGCATCACAGACATAGATTGATATACAGGGATTTAAGTATTTTAATAGTAAGGGCTCAAGGCCATTGCATGGAGTTACTGATTGGTATTTATGTTTGGGAGTAGGATTGTTTTGCTTTATGTATGACAATTTATTTCCTTTCATCTTGTCTTGGATCAACTTGTTAGCAACATCTGCCTAGCAGGGCTTTCATTCTAAAATGCTAATTTTCCATGTGATAAAAACCTAAGGGAGATTCAGAAATAGTTTGCGAAGTTGATGCTCAAATAAATGAAAGGAGTAACAACAGTTCCAGATGTGCCTAATCTCCTGGCAATTTCAAATAACTTTTAGAGTAGTGTTTGATGTATGCTTCGAGATAGCAGGCTAGCTTTCTTTAACCTGATTCATGATCCTACCTTGTTATGGATAAGGAAAGCATAAAATTATTTTTTTTAAAAAAATAAAAGATACTGGACAATTCTCAGTATCTTGACCTAATATTGAATCATCTCTAAGTCAAGATGCTAATCACCACCCACACATTTTTTTAATGCAACATCCTGCTTGTCTTGTTATGGGCAGAATTTATAATACAGTATATAAAAGCTGAATGGATACATAACTGTTTAGTGAACACATCTTCTTTTTCCTAGTGTATTCCCACAAGTGTAGGGTCTCCTTTTTGGATCATTGAATACCACTTTGCTCCGTCAGTTGTGTCTCCAGGGCACAGGCCCGCAGCTTGCATCTTTGTTGATAGTTTCTTGCCATCTCTGTTTTGGGTGCCCATGAGGTCGCCGGCCATTGACTTCTAGATGGTAGGCAGTCTTGGTAATGGTGGAATGGTGGAATGGTGGAATGGCAACGGTGCTCTCAGAAAATGTCCATATCAGCGAAGCTGGTCTTCTCTCATCTTCTCTATAATTGGTGCCAGACCAAAATATTGACAAATGGTGTCATTTGTGATGTGGCAAGAAGGGAGATGCCCGATATCCAATGGAGCATTCGCATTTCCATGGCACGGAAATAGCATTCAGTCTCCTTTGTTGCTGCCCAGCATGCAGTGCCATACAAGGCAACAGGGCGGATGATTGTCTTGTAAATCTTATATTTGAGGTGGGTTGGCATTCGTCTGTCACACAGCAATAGCACTTCGACTTATATACTGCTTTATAGTGCTTTACAGCCCTCTCTAAGTGGTTTTTACAGAGTCAGCATATTGTTCCCAACAATCTAGGTTCTCATTTTACCCATCTTGGAAGGATGGAAGGTTGAGTCAACCTTGAGCCTGATGGGATTTGAACTGCCAAATTGCAGGCAGCTGGTAGTCAGCAGAAGTGGCCTGCAGTACTGCACTCTAACCACTGCTCCATCGAGGCTCTTAACATAACATACCAGTGAGTTCTCACCAATGCATCCAGGCTGCATTCACCCTTGCTCACACCTTGCCATTGATGTCATCATTGCCTTGGAAATGGGATCCCAGATACTGAAAAATATCCACCTTCTTTAGGTTTTCTCCATTGATTTGAAGGGTTCCAGGGGTGGTGACAGTCTCTAAGTACTCAGTTTTATTGATGTTGAGTTTGAAATGGTTGAGGCGATCATTCCATGTTTTGTTCAGTGAACACATACTGTATCTTTATATGAAATTCCAAGGTGCTTTTCATAAGTACATCAGGGTTTATTTTTTAATTTCAACATAACATGCTAAGGATGCTTTGTATGGAATATTCGCTTATTTATAACGTGTTTCCCGGAAAATAAAACCCTGTCTTACATTTTTTTGAACCCTGAAATAAGTGCTTGGCCTTATTGCCATGCGCTCAAAAGCCCAATTGGGCTTATTATCAGGAGATGTCTTATATTGGGGGAAACAGGGTATATATTAAGATGCCTCTTCACTAAACATTCAAAGTTAGGAGAATATCCAGTCTCATGCTAAACAACACTGTGTTCATCCATAGTAAACTATATGCCACATTGCAATTCATTTTCTGTGCTTTTATGAATATAGCATTCATATGGCATCATTTGAAATTTATCATTTTAAGTATGCAGCATTTTGTGACTCCATGCAGGTTTTTAAAGCATTTATTACTCTATTACTAAAGCTATAGTACTATCAGTTTTGAACTTTCAGGTTGTAATACTATAACATAGCACAATATTATTTTTAAAAAACGCTTTCCAGTCACTTCAATTTTGACAATGATTTAGGAACATATTTATTTATTATGAAAGCAAGATTGTTGATCAATCTGTTACTGTCTGTCCGCCTATTTATCAATCTTTTTACTGATCTTGGAAACAGTTAAGAGCACTAAAACATCTGTGCAATGCTGTTAACAGTTGCATGAAATCAAACGGTATTGTGAGATATATGTAGAAAAAATTAACACACAATCAGGTTGTACACATTATCGCAGTCAGTACACACATTTTTCTTAACTATATTTCCCTCTGATTAAACTTTCCCAAGTTTAATCTGGAAGGTTCAGAGATATTCTGGAATTAACCTGGTGGAAACAAGGAGGAGGAGAGCAAAGAAAACTGTTTTTGTGTTTTCCATAATATTTATATTTATATTTCCTATAATGCATAACAATGAGTTGGGTTTTTTTTCAATGATACAAACCAGTGTTTTTCAAGCTTGGCAACTTTGTGTGCACTTCAAATCCCAGAATTTCCAACCAGCATGAAAAACACTGACATAAAAACGTGAAAAAACTATGGAACGTTTTGATGTTTTCTGATCATGGATCACTGTCAATGAAAATAACATAAATATTTAATTTTAAATTCCACTTTGCTAAAGATAATTATTTACAAAGAAAAATAACAAGAACTTGTTTGCTTTAAGGAGAATGTTGATAAATATTAACAACCTAATCATGGAAAATAAAAACTTTTACAAGAGCTCAAAACTCTGAAGGACTAAATGTACAAATGTGGAATAGAAACAAGAATACTTTTCAAAAGGAATATGATGTAATGAACATTTCTTCAAATTTATTTCCATCAGTGTCAAATTAGGTTTTGGAACATTATTTCCATTAAAGCTACACTTGAATGTTTTGATTAAGAGTTAATTATATAATAAAAGGACTTCAAGAATTTCAACTGATACATTATAACTTTTGTGATTTCTGTGATACCTTAAAGATGCCTTAAAGAAAAAGAAAGTTTCATTTAAATTTTTACATATTTTGTAAACTACATGCAATACATTATCATGCTATTAATTGGCTTTAAATTGATCAATTATGTGCCTTCAAGTATGAAATATTTCGGTAGCAAAGAACAAATTATATGTGGTGTTTATATTGACAAAAATTTCGGCAATGTGGGTATAATGGGATACAATGTAAAATAGATGTTTCAAAATTTACTTTTTATAAATGAAACTTAGTTCTTAGCTTTCATATTGAAAGATTCCATCTGAAAAGTCAAAACCTTCCTAAACTTGAAGATTGAAACCTAGATTTTGAAGTTTAAACAAACATATTATAATGATGTCTGAGGAATAGTATTTGTACTAAGTGGATAAAAGTTACTTTTGTGTTAAATTTCAGTTGTATTCAAATCAGCCAAAAATTTAGGAATTAGTTGATTACAAGCTATAATTTTTATATTTTTAAATATCTGTATGTTTTCTACAGGGCATTTTGGCCTTTATCTCCCCATGTTTTCATAAAATGTTTTGATTTTATTTGCTACCTACAATTAATGGAAAACCATGAGTTTACTTTGAAATAATTGTAACTGTAGTCAAGTTTCCATTGCAAGACAATAGATGCAGGCTTACAATAGGAAACTTAGTAATGAAAGCTTGATTTAAATTTGAAACAGAATTTATTGATAGGAATGCTTTACTGTTTTTGGTGTTCTATTTTATAAAACTGTTGCTTCATTCTTATTTATCCTGCCACAGATATGACTTTTGCTCCAGTTCAGAAAATTCGCTAGAATTGACATCTGAAAGCACTACAGGAAACAGAATCCAAAGCATTACACAAAGAACAGCTTTAATAGAGGGGAAGAACAAGGTATGACACTTTGTAGGGGGAAATTAAACTTTGAGCATCCTTGTTATGAGTTCCTGCTAAAGTTGAATGGTTGTTTATTAGATTTTAATGGTGAAAGCCACTGCCAAATTCTAATCTTATTATAATTACAATATAATTACTTTATGAAGTAAATCTGACTGATAACACTGTCATGCTACAATAGCATCCAGCTCAGTACAGAATATGGATCACACCTGTTCAAAACCAGCCCCTCAGTATCTCTGTTTGCAGTGTGATAACAATGCATAACTGACACGACATCCTTCTTCAGGGAAACAGGTAATTCTTAATTTATGGCTGCTTTTTACTTTGAAGTTACAACAGCATGCCCCTTCCTCCGAGGTACTTTTACAACCTGATTCCAAATCTCTGATGGATTCCTCTCCCACCCCCCACCCCCCGTGGTTCCATTCCAGACGCTATGCAACCAACTCTGCTTATAGCTGTTTGCAGCATCTTGTGGTCACATGACTACAATTTACGAGGTTTTCTGATAACCTGCTCTACAACCATCATGACTTCAGACTGTAATGGGCAGGCTCCATCACAGTTGTAAAATGAGGAGTATATATGGCAGTAAATCTACTCCAATCATAACTAAACTTTTACTTGTATTAAGTGACTATTCACAATGAAGAATGGAGCTTTGGAGATATTTAAATTCTCATTTTGATATACTCTTAAGAATAAGCCAAACAAAATGTTATGTCATAATAGCAATAGGAATAGCACTTAGACTTATATACTGCTTCACAGTGCTTTACAACCCTCTCTAAGTGGTTTACAGAGTCAGCATATTTCCTCTAACAATCTGGGTCCTCATTTTACCAACCTCAGATGGATGGAAGTCTTGAGTCAACCTTGAATCATTCAGAATTGAACTCCTGGAGTGAGCAGGACAAAAGTTAGCCTGCAGTACTGCATTCTAACTACTGCACCACCATGGCTCTTAAATAAAATAAGTGATCAAAAATCCAGTTACCACTGTAATCTTCTCCAAAAAAAAAATATAAATTCCAAGCCACAACATCTGAAGCCAATGTATAATTCCCTTGTTTACTGAATAAAGTATTAAGGAACATGATATTATTTTAATGGCCTTCACCCAATGTCTGGTTCTGGTAGCTAAAGAAAATGTTTGCAAGACACTTAACAAAAGAGAAGGTCTGGAAAATGATGTAAACAAAATAGGAAATCTTTGCTGGGGTGAAGCAAATTTGAAAAATATATATATTTCATGATTTCAGACAGAATTGCAGTGGGGATTAACAAGCAAGTAGATGAGAAATATGTATGTATTTGTGACTTCCTAGATGAATGGAAGCTGGAAAGCTGGAAGGGAGACAGACAGATATTTTGCCCTTGTAGAGCTTGTACAGAGAACAATATAAATCAATACCAGTCCTCTTTCCCTGTCCATTTTAAATGAGTTTATGCAAGCAACCAAGCAAGTTGATTATGAAAAAGTGATACTCCTAATGATAGTGCTTTTCTAGAAAACTAGGGACTGGATTTCAAGATTTAAGAGCGATATGTCTGATCTGGAGAAATGCGCCTCTTTAAAAACCACTTCCACAGCATGGGAATCCTTTTTGATGGGGCATTGATGTTGTACACTGATGACAAGAAAATGATAATGTGTTGTCCTCTCCTCTGTAGAAATCTGACATTGAGTGAAGCATAAGCATGAAGAGAAGCAATTTAGAACTAAGAAGAAATTTTCTGACAGTTAGAACTGTCAGTTAGAACAACTTGCCTCCAGAAGTTGTGAATGCTCCAACACTGGAAGTTTTTAAAGAAGAGATTGGCCAGCTGTTTGTCTGAAATGGTATAGGATTTCTTGCCTAAGCAGTGGGATGGACTAGAACAGTGGTCAAACTAGCAGCTCGCAGGCTGGATACATCATGTGCTGGCCAGACCCACCTACATTTTAGCCAAGGGAAAAAAAAGTCACAATACATCACATGATGACAATGTGACGCCACATTTCACACCCCTGGACTAGAAGACCTCTAAGGCCCCTTCCAACTCTGTTATCCTATAATCTTCAGTGCTGGATTACTGATGTGTGCTGTTTGTGGGGCAGATATTGGAGATGGCTTGGAAATTACAAAGAATTGAAAATGCAGCAGTACTGAGTTAGTAAATAGTGTTTCTGGGTGTTCTGCCCCAACTACGGACCCCAAAGAACGCAGCACACACAAAGTCTGTACAAACCTTAGTTTACTAAATTAAATCAGTTTTTTTTTCAAACAAAGGCTGTTAATTAAGTTTCTTAACAACTTACAAGAATTTAAAGAATAAATAATCTTAATCTTACTATGGTTGGCAGAAAGCCCAGAAGCAATTTGCAGAGAACTAAGATCAAGGCACAAAGGAGAGTGAATGAAGTTGTTCCCTGCAAATTGCTGCAGTCAGCGTTCCTCCTTAAATAGGCTAAGGCAGTGGCCAATTAGCTCCAAGCCTTACTCAAGGAGGAGACCTCCTCCTGAGTAGCCACTCCTGCCTTTTGGCAGCTCTGCGCACCCATGCATCAAGAAGAGGTTCCTCCTTTTCACTTAAGGGAGCATCTGGAGGGTCTGAAGGTCCTGGCTGAATCCCTGCCTCTGGCACCACATCTTCTCCAGCCTCATTGTCTGACTTGAGTGCTAGCTGCACAGACTGCTGGTGCAGCACTACACCAGCCTTCTCGCTGTCCGAATTAGCCACCAGCCGCACAGGCCGTGTACGGGCCACAACACTGGGAAATGCTAAATCACCACATATTGAATAGCTCCTTTAGTTACTAACTGCTCTCTGCACCCAGCTCAAGATATTCATTGATATTCATCGATACAAAATCTTACCTAGAATATTTGAAGAGCCTACACTCTTATTTCCTAAAAATGACTTGTCAGTAAATCACAGATCTCCTGACATGTGATAGTTAGCTTAATTTGTGGGCTAGAAAAAGATGAACAGTAAATAGGTCAACCTGACTAGAAACTTTACTGTAGACCAAAAAGGAAGCCATATAAAACAGTTGATTGCTGACTGTCAGTGAAAAGAAATACCGTAAATGGCTCAGCACTTCTGATCTTCAGAGGGTCATTGCAGATTTGGTTGTTTCACTAAGCCTCAGGCAGGACTATTTTGGCTATCCCTTTGGATAAGTAACCCTTCTCACGTACATAATTAACATGCATGTTCTGGATTTTAATTTTGAACTATTAGAGTTTAGACAGTGGATTTAACTCAAATTGTAGACATGGGAACTTGCTGCTCCAATACCGGGTTGATTGGAATGACCTGGTAAGGAAATGAATATATAGAAACCCTTGTGATGTAAGATTAAGATTTTGCTCACTTTTCTAAATTAAAGGATGTTGAGATTACATTTGGTGATCTTGAAGTCAGGTGGTGTTTTATGTTTACATAATGGTCATGTCTGACTTGAAGACTGTTGTTCCTTTCCCCAGTCTTCACCCTCTGATTTCCAGGTGTAAGCAAAAAAGATTTTTATGGATTTGCACCTAAATTCTTAGTAATTTAACCAAATCTGAACAACCTGGGACAAATGGCTAGTGAAGAGCCTCTCAGTCAGCGCTCCTCAATGGAGCCTCTTTTGTCCCTCTGAAACTGACCATCTTATTGTTGATTTCTATATGCATTTAAAACTTGACTTGTTTCTGAAGTCCTGAGGAAAGTGACCGATCCTGTCATTTTTGCTGTTGTACTGTTGTTTGGTGTTTTTTTTTTTTTTAATATTTAGAAGCCTTAATTTTGTACATTGAATGTTTTATTTTAGTGTACTGTATACAGTAAGTTAATTTATAGCTACCGTTAAATCACCAAGGGATTTTCGATTGCATCCAGTATGAATTCAAATCATCATCTACATTATTATCTGTGCACACTCCCATCCTGTCAAAACTAGACTCCTCTTGCCACATTAATTGAGAACAAGAGAAAATTATTTGTCACGGGCTGAAATAAATAAGCCACTAGGAAATAACCTGAGTTTAGCATACAAGGCTGTAAGACAAACAGTTTTTATTTATTTTATTTATTCAATTTCTATAGCCACTCAACTCAATGAAGTGACTGTGGGCAGCTTATAATTCTTAAATTATAAAACAATTAAAACCATTTAAAAACGTTAAAAGAATAAAAACATCTACTATATATATATATATATATATATATATATATATATATATATATATATATATATATATATATTGCTGAAAGGACAGATTAAGGGAAGAGTCACCGAGAAAATACATCTATGTGGTTGCTGAGAACTGACAACAATTTGATGACACATAATTAATGAATATAGTATTTTAATGTTTTTGTTTGAGCAGAGCTACTTTTCGATTTATATTTCTGCAGTATTAGGACATGTTTTTCCCCCCATTATAATGGCAAAAGATGGGAGAATTTTGCCCTAATACTTTAGCATCTTATAGACAGAACCTGATAGGATTTTCCATTATATTTTTATACTCTTCAATTGGTTATAGTTGGCCAGGTTAATAATTTTATCAGTGCAATTTTATTCTACTATGTAGTTACATCTACACAAGAGAGAAACTTATTAAA
Source organism: Masticophis lateralis (assembly GCA_030761175.1). NCBI lineage: Eukaryota > Metazoa > Chordata > Lepidosauria > Squamata > Colubridae > Masticophis > Masticophis lateralis. The sequence continues at coordinate 23,439,407 of JAUDYJ010000004.1, read as the reverse complement.
ATAGGAATGCTTAATTAAAAGTTAGTAACATGAGCGGTTCCATGGAAATATTTTAGGTTTCTTAATTTTGAGACTTTCTGAGATCCTTTAGCAGGGTTTAAAAAGTTAGAAAAACAGGGTTAGAAAAGTTTCATTGTTCAAAGCTTATAATAGAGGCAAGACTACCGGTAATTTAAAAATTTTCATGCAAGTTGGAGAAAATTACTTCTGTGATTCTTAGTCCCTGCCTGAAGGTTATTTATGTGTGATATAAAATATATAAAATGTATCCTCTTCCTATCTCTGCTGATTAGATATCAGAGTTACAGGCTGATTTGCAAAGGCCATTTAAATCCTTGAGTATTACAGCATCTGTTTTAATGTGAGTTATAGCAAGATATGTTATAAAAAGACATTAATCTTAGGAAGAAATATCTATGATATCTCATGTGCTTGATTTTTTCATTATAAAAATCTTACTGCATTGGTATTACATTGTGTAGGCAAGAATCAGTGTTATTTACATGCCATAAGAGACCTGTGTGTTTCTTGGATGGCTGTGAATGCTTTGTCTTCAAAGAATATTATGCATATGAATACTATTCCAGTGAAATCTGTCTTTGTTTAATTATCAGCTTTTCTTTATAAAAACAAAGGTGTTGTTTAAAAAAAAAACAAGAGAGGAAAGAGAGCGGTTATATAGAGATCATCATTTATCTTTGGCAACTAAACACCAGTTAGAAAATATTGGTGACTAATGAAATATTTTTTAGGATATATTGTAAAATGTTGGCAGGCTGCTGTTGAGGATGGTAGGGGAGAAAGCTAAAACATCAGACAAAAGTGTGGTTTGTTTATGAATGTGATGTTTGGGTAAAACAATGACAGCTTCCATTGTTGGCTGTTTCCCTGTTATTAATCACAGCAAAGTTAAATTTTGCTTTGTAAGCAGACCTTCAGAACAAAGGTTAGATAACTCATTAAGGGAATATCTAGACCATCAGTATGAAGTGCATTTTGTGCATTTTAGTTTTTGAAAATTATCAAAATCATACAATGATTCCCCACCCCCCACCCCCAAGAACTGTTTATCCTCAGTGGCTTCATTTTTCAGACATGTGTTTCTTCTCCAAAATCTTCTTTATCGCTGAACATTCACTAATTGTAAGCACTGGACATAATTTTCAACAATTAAATGGCCATCTGTGCTAAAAATAGATTCTATTTTTCTTATAAAATAATCTGAATGCCAAACTTCTTATTGTTATTTTTTTAACTTGCCCCATGCAAAATTATTATTAATTGCCTTGCAACTATATTTAGTATTTAATTTGTAAGTAAGAAAGGCAAGAATCTATCTTAGCTGTTTCTTCATTCTTCAAATGGGAGCCAGATTTTCCTGGAAATTTCCTTGCCAATTTTTCTTTCTGCCTCAGGATCTTCATTGTACCACACCTCATTGGCTGCAGCATCTTAAGCATGAGATCAAACAAACATCCTAATTTTATATATTCAAAAGGAAATTACTATGATAATATAACAGCCTCTTGGGAAAACGGCTTTCCTCTTAATCATCCAATTAGCTCCATAGGCTTTTTCTGCAAATGAAATTTGCATTTGATTGAATCAATGGTGCAATTGAACCAGTGGCTGAAATTATTTATACCAGGGGTCTCCAACCTTGACAACTTTAAACCTGGAGAACTTCAACTCCCAGAGTTCCCCAGCCAGCTTTGCTGGAGAATTCTGGGAGTTGAAGTTCTCCAGGCTTAAAATTGCCAAGGTTGGAGACCCCTAATTTATACTCTTCTGGAAAGGGGAAAGAATCATGTTTTATGTCTCTCTCTCTCTCTCTCTCTCTCCCTCCCTCCCTCCCTCCCTCCCTCCCTCCCTCCCTCCCTCCCTCTCTCTCTCTCTCTCTCTCTCTCTCTCTCTCTATATATATATATATATATATATATATATATATGTTTACTTTTTAAAATCGTTGTGCACTATCTCTTTTCTTTTATCTTTATACAGTATAAGCTTTAATAAAATTATTTTAAAAAAATATAATAATCACATTAGAGATATTGTTTAGCTGAATCTGTGAAAAACACTTCAAATGTATAAATATACAATTATTGTTCCTTTCACAGACTGCTAGCATCTTGATTGTGGCTGAATCCAGAACATCTGGAACCTACAGCTGCATAGCATCCAATAAAGTGGGAAAGGACAAAAGAGACATCAGTTATTTTGTAACAGGTGAAGTACATTTCACGTTCCACTAATTCATTTGACATTTAGGTATATTGGGTTTTTGCCATTTTGCGATTAATGAATAGCTATGACAGAGGCAACAACATTTAATATTACCTAAGTGATCATGTTTTGGCTTGTAAATAAAATCAACAGCTAATATAATTAGGCATCCCTCTTGAATGCAGTTATCCAAGAAGTTACTGTCATTTCAAAGCATCTCATGGCCTCTTAAAATACTCTTGTACAAGTTTTCCCATGTAAATCTATGCACTACTACATTTGCTCACCTTAATGACTAACAAATGGATCCTTAAACTCTGAAATACAATGAAAACTATCAGTACTAAATGATTATAAACATTTTGTCTGGTTAAGCCGTCATGGCTTGATTTGCTCTGACGTAACATGTGTGCTGGGTTCACATGAAGAGGGGGAAAGTAAGCCATGGGACTCTGTGGTCCTGCCAAGAAAGGAAAGCTTTTTAAATCAGTTTCAGACTCAAGTAGATCTCGCTATGGGCTTAAAAAAAGTATGGTATGAGAAAAGCATCTGTGTGAAATTGTTCAAGCTTAAACTAGTGTAATTAGCTAGCATTTTCTTCTTCCAATCAGCTGAAGAAAAAAAAAATCTAAATGTTCTGATTTACTAGGGAACAAGAAGAACAACAACAAAAAAATATCTTTAAACTAATGCCAATTCAAAATGCTGATGGCTGTGAACAAAAGGCCAGGATGCTAAAAAGGATTTCCTTTCAGTATATTCAAAATAGATACTTTGGGGCTAGACTGATTGCTAGAGGTCTGTTAGCTTTTCAACAACTTTTAAGTTTGTTTTCATTTTAAGTCTGGCAAAACCAGAGAGAATGCTAAGGTGGGGACAGGAACATATGGGGGAACGGTTAAAAAGGCCATTCTCTTTTGAGACTTTGCTACTCTATACTGTCAATTAATTAGATTGAAATCTAATTGAACTCAAAGGTGGGAACAATTGGGCTTTTCCAATTTCCCACCACCTTTTATGAGGAGAAATACTGGGTGAATATTTTCCATCAGTTATTGCAGGAGATTTTGTCCCTTAATTTTTTCAAACGTGGAATTCTTCTTGGTGATAGCAAATTGTTTTGCTACAATAAAATACAGAGGAGGCCCTAAGATTTCATGGAAAGCAAAAATCCAAGGAGATTTGCATTTGCTGGAGGAATATTATGCAGTGTATGAAAGACAAGGTGACAATCCTTTGGCCACCTTGTAATTAAATAGAGGCAAAGACACTGTGTCTTTGAATAAGAAGACACAGTGTATAAGAAGTTCTTCAATTTCCCTTCTTCTTTCAGGGTATATCTAAAGCAGAGGTCTTCAGACTTGGCAGCTTTAAGACTTGTGGACTTCAACTCCCAAAATCCTCCAGCCAGCTGGCTGGAGAATTCTGGGAGTTGAAGTCCACAAGTCTTAAAGCTTCCAAGTTTGAAGACCTCTGATCTAAAGCAAATTTTCTTTCATCAGACTGAACAGGAAAGTATTGTCAGAAAACATTGTGGAAGGTTTTTTTGCTAGCTATTAGTCAAAATGCAGGGCATCTCATCAAGATGATATGCTCCACCCAATGAGGGTTGATTATAGATCAGGGTGGATCCCTTTTTTTTCAACCAGTTTGATTATGAATTTGATATAGAAAAATCTCCCTTATCCTTCCATTAATGACCTCCTCTAGGTTTTAATAAGAAAAAGGAAGCAGAACCAATCAAAGACAAAGGAGCAGACAAAGTTGAAAAAGACATCAATTGACCACAGCTTAGTCCTGTTTTAGGTTCCTGTCCCCCCCATTCTCTACTCAGATTAGCCTTTATGAATCTGAAGTTTTTGTTTTAAGTAGATTTCATTTTAGGGACTTCATAATAATCAAAGTTACCGTGGCCGCTTTAGCTATCTCTGAATGTTGAGTGGTTTGTTCTCTATCTTCCATATACTCCACCCTTTCACTCTGATCCTTCCCCTATTTGTTGGGCTGTTTTGCTGGCACGCAGCAGGACCCTGGGTGGGTTTGCAATTACTGAGGGTGAGACAGGAACAGTGTAGCCTTATCTCCTGGCTGACCAGTGTCACTAAAGGCATTTTATTTTGAGATTCCTGATGGTGCTTGGCAAAGATAAACAAAATCTTCCATCAGGAAACCTGGGAGCGATTTCCACAGGAAGTTTCAAATCACTAAAGTAAATATAACTCTTTTACATTATTCCAGCCGCTCACTATTCAACTAGTCTCAGGTTTTAATACTGTGAGGTGCTTAAAAAAAGTATTTGTTTTTTTAGTAAATGCATATTAGAAAGTATTTCTTTTTTCCCCTCCTTTCTTTCTAACAAAATTAACTTGTTTATTATGCCTATTTCATACCAATTTAAATGGTATAATATATCATTTCAAAAATAACATTATCAAATGCACGATGTGCCAAAGATGGATTAGAAGTGACATTTATTCACTTCACTTCTGAACTGACCTTCCAAGAATATTTTGATAATACTGCTCTTAATCCCAGAACAATGGTCACCATGGATGAGGCTGATGGTTTTCAAAACCAGGTAACTTCCCTACTGACATGTTAAAGCATTCCGAAAATGTTTGAGCATCATAAACCTCTTCCCAGAAAAATATGTTGCCTGGCCATCTATTAAATCATAAGAATTGATTAAATTGCAATAGTAGAAATCAAATTGCATCCTCAGAACTATTATCAAGGATTACTCTTGATACAGAAAAAATAATTCTTTTACTTTTGCGTGTTTCCATAAAGGCCAAATAAATGCAGTGTTCAGGGCAACTGTTTCCTACTCCTGTTCCCAGTAACAGAGGAATGCTGTTCACTGGCATTGGAGTACTTCTGAACTTGGTTTTTGACTGTGTAATTTCACATTTTTGTAAAATTTTATAAAATTTTCAGGTAGAAACTCTAGCTTTTTTCCACAACTTTACACTGCAATTCAGATTCCAAGAAACTTTTCTATGACTAGAAAAATATTTTGATTTTTGATATTAAATGTATCAAAAGAATGACTAGTGACAATGTAAAGCATTAATTGGTCTCTTTCAAAACTATGGTATTCAGACTTTTCCTTAATCAGGGTTAGATACCTAGTGACAAGAACAATGATAAGAAAAGTGGAAAACCCATATGCTTTGTTAGAAAATAAAATAAGCATATATTTTAAGCCCTTTTCATATTGATTCTTTGATAATAACAAATATTCACCAAATACCACTCTGTGCATTTCATCCAGTTTATTACTGTGAAAATATTCAATGCATCATAAAAGTTTTCCCATTATGTCCTCCATTTACTCAATAATCCCACCCACCATCATTTAATTTCAATACTAGGAAGGATACTGGGACTATATCCTAGAATTTATATCTTTTTTTTTCAGATTTTCTATGAACTAAAAGAATGCTTTGATTTTTGACAGATATACCAAACGGATTGTCTATTAACTTGAAGAGAGCACCTGTTGAAGGACAAATGCTGGCATTGTCATGTCTAGCAAACAAATACTTATACAAAGACCTCACCTGGCTTTTACCAAGGACAGCTAACAACCAAACAAGAATTAAAAAAGCCATTGTGAAGGAATATTCCGCGGAGCTCCCTCTCATCATCAAGAACATTTCCCTTGAACATTCAGGCACCTACGTCTGCCGAGCAAGAAACGTTTATACTGGCAAAGATGTGCTTCAAGAGAAAAACGTTACCATCAGAGGTGAGCGCTGTAACAAAAAGGCTGTTTTCTCACGGATCCGCAAATTTAAGAGCGCAAGGAATGATTGTACAACACAACAAAATGTAAGCCAATAAAGGACTAACTAAAAAGTGACACTTCACTGATATAATCTTGATTGACCACTACTGTACACTTCCAAATATGGAGGTTTGGACAAAGGAGGAGTAACAATGCCAAAAATAAAAAAAAAAGAAAAGAAAAGAAAAAGGCCTCCACCCCAAAGTAAACACAAAAAAACCCTTGTCCCTAAATCTGGGCTTCCAATTTGGCTCAGAAAGTCCTATTCTACTTTGACAAAGATGTGGAAGTTGGAATTTGGGAGAGTTCCCCACAGACCTCCTGCATTGCATTTTGTGTGTTATGTTGTATTGTTCTTTGCAGTCTCCCACCAAGTGCTAATGAAAAACTTTGGACCAAACCTGTCTTCAGGCTTTGATATTCAACTTTCTCCCAAGTGTCAAAGCTGCATAAACTGAAAACTTTAAAAAAAAATATATAGAAAGACTGATGATGCCTTTGGTCAACATTGGACGCTTTATAAGTTAACTTTGGTGCAGAATAAGCACACCTCAGTTTGAGAGATTGACGGGACTATGGTATTATTTACTTTAATCTGCTCTTTGTGGATTTATAAATATTGCCTGCCGAGCAAGTTCTTCTGCTTATTTATTTGAATTCATTTTTTCTACCTTAAATACACTCATCTTTAAAAAAAAACAACAACTTTTCTCAGGGAAAGCTCTGAGAAGGCTCTCAAATGAAAAATAGCATGTTGAAATTAGACATTGTTCATGAATTAGACTATTTAAATCCATCAAAATTGGACCCGTTTTCTTTGAGTAAATAGATTGTGGGAGATTTCCATTGGGTCTCCCTCTGCTTTCCTTTCAAATGAATCACATACTATGTTAAACATGTGTTGACATGAATGGGAAAAGTCTTCATTGACATTATAATGAAGAAATATGTAACTGTTAAAACTAACTTAATAAAGAGAACTACCACATTTACCCTTACTAATAAGGTTTCAATCATCACAGCAAATATTTAATGTATTTAAAGTTAAGGCAACAAGTATATGTATGTATCTGTGTATCTACAGTATGTATGTGTATGAAACACGCACACATACATATTGACACAGGCACACAGACACAACATCATTTCTTTTTCATTTCCAAATGGTAATAAGATTTCTAAAATGACTAAACTACTGATAGAGAATTAAACACAATCTATCATGACTTCTAAATGTTTCTTGTCAGTCTCTTTTGTGATTTTATTTCTAGATTTCCTTTGTAATATAAAATCTATATAAGAAAAGAGTCTACTATTTTGAATAGATCTGATAACTTTATTTTTTTACAATGTGTACCTATTATATTTTGGATGGGTGTTCATTTATGATTAATTATTATATAGAAAATTTTAGCCAAACATGTGGGAATGACAATAGCAAGAGCAAAAAATGGAAACAAAGCTGCCTTTACTATGAAAACAGAGGGAGGGGGTGCAAACATGATGGCTTCTTGTGCCTGAGAACTCACCCACCCATTTCCTTCTTGAAGGTAGCAGGACCGTGTCCCACAGCCAAGCTGGTCGTTCACGTGGGAATTGCTTTTGTCAAGCGGTTGGGGTAAACAATAGCATTTCCCCATCATACCAGTTTTGTAAAGTCCAAAACGGGATGAAAACAATTAGCTACCTGGAAGTTGTCAGAGTGAAGGAAAGAATAATGGTTCCTCTTTTGAAATTTTGCCTATTATCCTACCTTTTATAAAGAATTTTTTCCAGAAACAATTTGTGTTCCTGTAAAAGAGGACTTGATAGCTATTTTTAATATGTTGGAAGCCAATCTTATCCCTGCATGACAGTGATAGCACATCTTATTTTACTGTATTCTAGGATTGGGGGGGGAAGGGGGGGAGAGAAAGAAAGAAAGAAAGAAAGAAAGAAAGAAAGAAAGAAAGAAAGAAAGAAAGAAAGAGCAACCCTAACAGAATTGTGATGGGGTTCCCCAAAGACAAATTAACAGTAACCTGAAAATTAGAATTTAGGGGATTGCATAAAGAACCTCTTTAGCTCTAGTAGAGCTAAAAAACAGAATAGAGCATAAGTGTCGAGAGTAAAATTCAATCCACCAAAAAAAAAAATTATACCAGTTTACAAGTCAAATTGAAAAACAGACACATAAGCTTATTTTATTAAGTCAATGTTAAATTTAAAGCTTAACACTGACTTAATGCTATGAATTAAAAAATGCTCCATAGCACATTGTAGACATAAGAAGGGATACTGTCTGTTTTGTTTTTGGGTTTTTTTTTTTTTTTTTTGGAGCTGAGCAATTCATAAAAATAGCTATGAATTACAATGGTAGATACATGTTTTTCCTGCATTGTTGCTTATGTTGAAATGTATAATATAGAACAATCTCTGTATTCCACAATGTTGCCACTGAAGGCAAAGAGTTTAGACAAGCCTCTTTTAAACTCCCCTCCAACTCCCCTTGATCAATTCTAAATCATGCACATGTACTGGAACATCCAAATTTTGGTCTTCTCTGAACGATTTAGCATTGCATATGTGATTGGAGAAACAATGCATATTAAACTTCAAATGTGTTTTTTGCCAATTTAAAATTAAGGTGATCATATGCTGCTTCATAATGCAATATTTAAAAAAATAATTTAAAAAATAAAAAAAGATGGGAGGGCAGAAGTGTTTAACATAAAAGCATTTTATTTGTTGATCGTGTTTATGGGGAGAGAATTTCTTTTCTGTCTCAGGGTTAGCTCTTTTTCTCTGTCTGGCTACTGAAGGCATGGGACCAACTGTATTATTGTAACAGAGGACTTAGTACCATGCCTGCACTCCCCTTCATGTTTCTGGGATCAGAGAAGCTACAGTTTACAAGTAATTTCTTTAGTCCAGGAGTAGTTCATTGTTGACTGTGTACAGAAAAGACTGGTTGCAACTGAAATCAAAGAGAGATTGGTACTTCAGTCAAGGGAAAATACCTAAAGATCTTTTGGAAAATCCCTAAACTTAAAATCAGAAAATATACATGTAAGAATCAGGGAAACACCAAATTTTTGCTTTAAACAATTATTTCAAAACCAACTAGTTACGGTAACAGCCTTACTAAAAGTAATATGAAGAGTGATGCAACCGAATTTAAAGTAAGGAATTGTTTCTTGATATGTGTATGGCTGTAAACAAATTAAATTTAGTCAAAAAAAAGTATCTAGATTGTGTGACTCTTTTTTCTCTTTTTTCCAACTCATTCTACGTGACTCAATTGCACTGTTTTGTATAGTAATCCTATAGAATACAAAATTCATATATGTGGCAAAATTCATATCCTTTTGTAATGGACATATTTTCAAAACATGATTTTATATATAGCTTATTATTTCCTTTATATATAGCTTATTTATTTCTTTTAAGAAATAAAAATAAAATAAAATACTGCATCACTGGTAATTAGGAGAGAACAGATAAAATTTTTAAAATTCTTTATTTTTTTATAATTAACTAGTATAACAAAATGGTTCAATAGCTTGTACACCAATCACCTTTCATAGAAATATAAATAGAAGATACCATTCAGTATTTTTACTATACTGTTCAGAAGGTCTTCAGCATTTAAAGATATGCTATGTAAACAAACTAATGCATGTTAAAAGAAACTGCTGGCTGGTTACACAGCAGCAATCAATTCTTAGTTTAATGTAGAGAAATAGAGATTTTCTTCAAGTAACAGAAAGCAGTCATTTTAAGACGCCACATTTTGAATGTTAGCTTTCAACGTTTTTGTGAATTAGTAGTAAATAAAACTTTTAAGAGGTATACAGATGTGGTTTTCGTAAATACTTGGTTTGCTGTAATTAGGGACAGAATAAGCTATCTGAATTTCCTACAAAAAGAGGAAGTATCCATTATAAGAAGAACTCAGGTGCTGACCTTGATCCCATCACGTTGGAACATAACATTGTCAACATGAAAATAGCCTGAGAAATACTTTAATCTACCAACAAGTATTCCTCATTGTTACACTAAAAACTCTTATTTGAAGAGGGACATTTGATGAGGTAGCCCAAATGACAGTTCAGAGCCATCAATTTCTTTTTCACTTTTCCGTTGCATTTTTCAAAAATCATCCATTTGTATGCAAAGAGTGTGCAGGATCATACAAAGATGATGAATAGGAATAGATTATCCAAGTTGTGTGGCTTGGTGGCAGAACAAGGAAATCCAAAGGTGCCTGAAACTTCATGATAACCAGGGAAATAAATGTAACATTTGAAATGTTGAATCTTTTAGTGTGACTGCTGGTTAAAAGATCCTACATAGGGATCAGTGACAATTCATTCAAAGAAGCAAATTTAACTTTATACAGATTATGTTAGCATTGGACAACCATCTGTCTGAAATGGTATAGGGTCGTGATGGTGAACCTATGGCACGCGTGCCAGAAGTGGCATGCAGAGCCATCTCTCCAGGCATGCCAGCCATCGCCCGTTGCACTTCCAGGTTCTGGCATGCACATGCATGCTAGCCAGCTGGTCTTCGCATGCATGGGAGCACTGGAAACTGGAAGAGCAGCTCCTTGGCACGCATGCGTGCACCGGGAAGCTGAGCTTTTGTTTTCCGGCACTCGTATGCATGCTGGCCAGCTGGTCTTTGAGTGCGCACACGCGCCAGAAACTGGAAGACCATGTGACCGGCGTGCACGCGCTCCGGGGAACTGCTCTTCCAGATTCCGGTGCTCCCCCACACATGCACATGTGCTCCCGTTTAGGCACTTGGTGTCGAAAAGGTTTGCCAACAGTGGTGTACGGTTTCCTGCTTAAGTAGGGGATTGGACTAGAAGACCTCAAAGGTGCCTTCCAATTCTGTTATTCTGCAGGTATTATATATCAGGTGTTATATTTAATATATGTATAGTTTTTTAAAAAAACCTTGAATTATATGCCACATGCACACATATATGCATTAACACATATGATAGCTTTTTAAATCCTCCTATCAAGTCTTTCCCAAGAACCTGGGATAGGCAGACATTGTTTGATGCTCTTAAAGGTATCATCCCAGAATGTAAGCTCTTTCATGTAAAGCTGATTTAGTATTATTATTGGATCAGTTGCACCAATCCACAACTTATAAAATCATTCACAACCCTTTATAAGATCAGCACCCTTCACTTGGGTTACAAATGTATTACATCGTAATTAGTAATATGATTGCACTGACAGTATTAATAGTGTAGTGTTGCATTTCCAATTATTATGTATTTCTTTGATATTTTTAGCATGATAACTGTGGCATTTTGCTTTCGCTTCCATTATTATTCTTCCATTTTTTAAATGGAGAATTTACTGTTAAATTTGTGTAAAAATTCTTGCCAAATCTTACAGCTATGCTCATTTGACTAGTGCATTTTATTCCTATTAATAAATGATTACAAGTGAAGGAAAATGCATTTAGGCATTCTATCCCATCCCATCTCATCCCATCCCATCCCATCCCATCCCATCCCACTCCACCCCACCCCACCCCATCCCATCCCATCCCATCCCATCCCATCCCATCCCATCCTATCCTTCCTATCCATACTATCCTGTCCCGTCCCGTCCCGTCTCATCCTGTCATGTCCTGTCCTATCCATCTTGTCCTGTCCTAAAAATACAGTCCTAGCCTACGGATGAGTACATAGAGATAATCTCATATCTTTCAGTGGAATATATTCCCAGGATTATGTGGTTATGGAAAAATATTGAATCTAGCATTGAGGGTAAGTGATTAATTTCTAAACACATATGCAGAAGATTATATTGTTAGATTACGCTTTTTCAGATATACAATAAAAATAAGCACAGAGCAACAATAAGTCTTGCATTCTCTATTCTGCACTTATCATTTTGTTCTACTGGTATGGGAATGGTGCTTTTCTTTAAAAAAAAGAAAAAAGACCTGAGATACTTGTATAAGCACATATAAGGCAAATTGAAAAACAACCACAATGTAGAACAGGCAATTGGGATGAAACAGAACATGGTGCCATGGCATTAAGAACGTACTAATTGATTTGTTAATTTGTTTTGTAGCTCAGGAAGCCCCATATCTCCTCCGGAATGTCACTGATCAGGTGGTCAACACCAGCTACTCTCTTAGTCTGCAGTGCTCTGTACATGGTGTGCCAGAGCCCCAGGTATCGTGGTATAAAAACAACAAACAGATACATCAAGAGCCAGGTGAGTGCAGCACCCATTGATTTTTTTTGTTTCTACCTAAGATTCCTTGCATTTTTCAGCTTCATGTGAAATAGTACAACCGATTTCTCCTGCAATATTGAGTTACTGACCACAATGTTGAACTGCTTCTACATCAATCCAGAAACCACTCGTTCATTAGCCTGTCCTTGACTCAAGGTTTAGGTTAGTCTTTATTTCAGATTCTAATTTTCTAGGATATGCGTGTGTGAGAGAAGGAGAGGGAGAAGGGGAGAGAGAGAGAAAGATGGAGATAATATGCCAGCACACTACATATTTCAAGTGATTTACTAACTTGAAATTGTAACTTATAACAATAAGGGGACAATAAGGGGACAAACAAGGGGACAAAAACTTAAATTGTGCTGGATTATTCACATGAACAATCTTTCAATGCTTTGTTCCAATATAAGGTAAAGTTCTGAGGAAGTAACCCAGGAAGGAAAAGAGTGTCCAAGCCTCTGTCATTTCAATAGAATAGAATAGAATAGAATAGAATAGAATAGAATAGAATAGAATAGAATAGAATAGAATAGAATAGAATAGAATAGAATAGAATTTTTATTGGCCAAGTGTGATTCGACACACAAGGAATTTGTCTTGGTGCATATGCTCTTAGTGTACATAAAAGAAAAGATACATTCATCAAGATTCATAATGTACAACACTTAATGATAGTCATAGAGTACAAATAAGTAATCAAATTATATTGGGAAACAATCAATATAAATTTTAAGGATACAAGCAACAAAGTTGCAGTCATACAGTCATAAATGGGAGGAGATGGGTGATGGGAACGATGAGAAGATTAATAGTAGTGCAGACTTAGTAAATAGTTTGACAGTGTTGAGAGAATTATTTGTTTAGCAGTGATGGCGTTTGAGAAAAAACTGTTCTTGTGTCTAGTTGTTCCGGTGTGCAGTGCTCTATAGTGTCATTCTGAGGATAGGAGTTGAAACCGTTTATATCCAGGATGTGAGGAATCTGTAAATATCTTCACAGCCCTCTTTTTGACTCGTGCAGTATACAGGTCCTCAATGGAAGGCAGGTTGAAAATGGATAATTATCTAACGCAACCTGATTAGAAACCGTACAAGGGATACAGTATCACTATTACTCTAAGAACAAACCTATGACATTTCAGTTTCAAGTATCCAAGAACATTTATCAGCAGGCATCTGCCTCTTATCCTGGGCAAATTTATTTGTGCCGATTTCTCTAAAATTATATTCAATGGATAGAAATAGTGTTGGCAGGGATGATGTCAAAATCCTCACACACAAAGGATTGATGGTTGTTTTCTTGTTCAGAAAGACCCTCTTTGGAAAAACATCTTCTAGATTCGGAGCTTTACACTTGTCAATCATGTATTTCCTTTGTAGAAAAAAAAAGGGAGGAACCTCATTTCTTTTCTTTTTTTGAAAAGAGGGGCCCTCATGTTCCTCACTAATCCCAACTGTCCTTTCCACTCAAAACCATAGAAATTGTAGGTTTTAGAAAAAAACCTCCCATCCTATCACCCCTTACAATACTAGACAACACAGTATCAACAGTAGTCCTTCAAATTTCTAGGTTCTATCATATATCAAGACTGAAAATGGACACCTAATATCAAAAACATTATCAAAAAAGCACATCAAAGAATGTTCTTTCTGCACCAGCTCAGAAAGCTCAAACTGCCCAAAGAGTTGCTGATCCAGTTCTACAGAGGAATTATTGAGTCTGTCATCTGCACCTCTGTAACTGTCTGGTTTGGTTCTGCAACCCAAGACAGACACAGACTTCAGAGGATAATTAGAACTGCAGAAAAAACAATTACTACCAACCTGCAGATTGAGGATCTGTACACTGCACGAGTCAAAAAGAGAAAATATTTACAGATCTCTTGCATCCTGGACATAAACTGTTTCAACTCCTACCCTCAAAAAGATGCTATAGGGCACTGCACACTAAAACACAAGGACAGTTTTTTCTCAAATGCCATCACTCTGCTTAGCAACTAATTCCCACAACACTGTCAAATAATTTACTAAGACTGTATTACTATTATTTTTCTCTTCCTTATTAGTATCTATCACTTCCCACTTATTATTATAATAATCATGTTGTTTGTATCTTCAATTTATATTGTTTTTATTTGTTTCCTAGTACGATTTGATAGCTTATTAGTAATCTTGACTATCACTAAGTGTTGTATCTTTTTATTCTTGGTGAATGTATTTATTTTATGTACACTGGGAGCATATGCACCAAGACAAATTCCTTGTGTGTCCAATAACACTTGGCCAATAAAGAATTCTATTCTATTCTATTCTATTCTATTCTATTCTATTCTATTCTATTCTATTCTATTCTATGTCTTTGTTTTGCAGGGCATATCACAACTTTGGGAACGTCTTATAACTCCAACATCCATCATAACAGGATTTTCTTTGGCAGGCTACGCTCTGTGTTTATGAGCTACTCATTTTGAATTTTTCCAATTCTGCAGGTATAATATTAGGGCCAGGAAATCAGAGTCTCCTGATTGAAAGGGTGCAAGAGAGTGATGCTGGATCCTATCAGTGCATAGCCACTAATCTGAAAGGAATGGTGACAAGTTCAGCCTATGTTACAATACAAGGTAATGCAGCCTTACGGCAATGGTTTTTATTGCTTGATTTTTCCTGTTTGATCTTTCCTGAAATTCCCCACTGATTTTTATACAGGAGATCTTGTTGTTTATAGAAAAACAGGTAAGGAGCATCTTTATCTGGGACATGCTACTTTTATTTCTGTTGAACAAAGCTTTAGCAAAGGAAATGCACTAGGTCAACGGGACAGCTAACGGGAAACACTTAATCAGAATGTGTTTATATTGACCTGAAAATAAGTTTTGTTGCATTCCAACAAACAAGAATCAGAATAGAAGGGGCATGTATATTTAGCCTCATTGCATGCTTCACTTCCTGTTCCAGACTATAAACTGAGTGACCTATTTGATTCATCCTGGAGTCATTTTCTGTTTTCTTCCTTCTTTCATTCATTAAAACTGGTATGCCCTTGTTTGAGAATTGTGGCCTCTGAGTAGGCTGACAGGTCCAATACATGGTGCTGGATTACCACCCATGCCACAGGACCAGACTGTTTGTGGGACTATCTGTCTGGCTTTGTTTTTATGCACCACACTGGGTCTATCAGGGACGGCATGCTCCAAATCTCATCCAGAAAATCACGCTAAATTTTTGAACCCAAAGTCATATTTTGTGGAACAGCTAACACCCAGTGATTAGGAGCCCTGTATCTATATATCTATCTCTTTCTCTATCATCTCCATCTCTATCTCTGTCTCTATCTCTATATATCTCTATCTATTTACACCCATATCTATCTATCTATCTATCTATCTATCTATCTATCTATCTATCTATCTATCTACCTACCTACCTACCTACCTACCCACCCACCTACCTACCTATCTATCCATCCACCCACCTACCCATCGTCCATCGTCCATCTGTCTCTCTCTATCCATCCATTCATCCATCATCTATCCATCATCTATCTATCCTATCTATCTCTATCTATCTATCTATCTATCTATCTATCTATCTATCTATCTATCTATCTATCATCCATCATCCATCATCCATCATCTATCATCTATCATGTATGTATATATGTATATATGTATCCATCCATCCATCCATCCACCCATCCACCATCCGTCCATCTGTCCGTCCATCTGCCCGTCCATCTGTCTGTCTCTGTCCATCCATCCATCCATCCATCTCTATCTATCTATCTATCTATCTATCTATCTATCTAATCTAATCTAATCTAATCTAATCTAATCTAATCTAATCTATTAGTATTTCCTTTCTAGCTAAGTGTATTTTCAAAGAACTTAAGGTAGGCTGTAGGAAATGAAACAGTTTACTGGATAATCTCACATTTTTTTACCATGGTTTTCATCATACTGTTTACATATTTCCTATAAGACTAGGTGAAATCAATGTAAGCATTGTACTTCATGTTTATGTTAATATATATCACTCCTCTTACTTTAATTATCGAAATAAAACCACATAATTTTGGAAAATTCATTTTTTTCTATGTGGATCTGATATTTGAGAAAATCAATTCTCTCTCTCTCTCTCTCTCTCTCTCTCTCTCTCTCTCTCTCTCTCTCTCTCTCTCTCTCAAAATCTACTGCAAGAAGTAGACTTAACTAGGTGCCCTTTTATTTCCAGTTATATTCTGTTTTTAAATAGCTCAATAAAACCGTAAAACAATTATATACAATAATCTCCAGAGTTCTTTTCCCAAGCAGCCAAAACCTGGTGTTGTTGCTCTTGAAATCATTCATTGCTCCGGTAATTTAAATATAGTGTAGCTTTGTGTTTTGAGTCTGATCAGGTCATATAAACAAGCATACGATAAGCTAATGAATTGTCTGTCTATGTGACTGCCAAGCCAGTACATATATTTTTCAAAGAGGAGTAAGACCAGGAGCTTCAATGAGATCATATCAATGAATTGTCCCTATGTTTGACAGATTTGTGGGAAAAAAACAGTTTGTGATTCAAAGAGGAAGGAAACCGTCTGCTCTTTTTATTTCCTTAAAAAAAATAGTACTGACTACTATTTTTGTATCAAAAAGGGATGATGACTGAGCAGGATTCAGCAAGTGCTTTCAACAATTAAGTGTCCTAATCTTGGAATATTTCTAGAGTATAGGATTGGAACCCCTGAAAGTGATGCTCCACCTTTTAATTATTTATAAACTTAGTAGTCACTTTCATGATAGGGAGCATTAAGAAAGGGCTCAAAAATAAAACTGCCAATATTAAAACTCTTTTGCAAAAAAAATGTGATTGAGGCACACTTGGATTACTGAATGGGATCCAAGTGGGGAAAAAAAGGAAAGGAAAGGAAAGGAAAGGAAAGGAAAGGAAAGGAAAGGAAAGGAAGGAAGGAAGGAAGGAAGGAAGGAAGGAAGGAAGGAAGGAAGGAAGGAAGGAAGGAAGGAAGAAGGAAGGAGGAGGGAAGGAGAGAGAGATGGAAGGGAGGGAGGGCGATAAGAAGCAAAAATATTGAAATAAACAAAATCAGGAAGCTGGAATATAAATAAGATTATTAATGAATAAATGATGGTTAGAGCAAAGATCCATACATAGGGATTCCATTATATTTTTACTGCCAGATCATAAAAAATATTATTCCTATCTTCTACTAAATATTTCTTTTTTATGTATAATAATTTTATTGAAGTTTACACATTGCATATATCATAGCCAAATTCTGTGCAGCATGTAAAACCCAATATGAGATCATGAGCACAGAATTCTGTTTTAAAATGGGAAGCTTATACATCTATCCAATAAATAAATAAATAAGTAAATAAGAAAGAAAAAGAAAGAAAGAAAGAAAGAAAGAAAGAAAGAAAGAAAGAAAGAAAGTCCATTAACATGTGAGATATTCCCATAAAAATGTGAAATTGACTATGTGCATCTCAATCTAGCTTTTGTATCAGTATTGTCTTCTTTTTCTTTGTCTTAGGCTGTTGATTTTTAATCTTGATAAAAGTTTAATTCATTCTTTTGGGAATTTCCTAAATATAACTTTCTGTGTCTTTCAATGTACTGCATGTGACTAGCATTACAAGACCAAACTTTACTATTCATTATCAAGTGACTCTGAATGACTGTAGGCTATTGTTAGGTTTAATAAACATTTATTCAAGTCTTTCTTTTTTCACACACACTGATAAAACTACAGTATTCCAGAAATGATTATAAGTAGGAATCTGGTTAATACTATGAAGAGGCTGCCTTAGAAACAAAACTGTTGAAGGAAACCAAGAATGTGACTGCCCCTTCATAAAGTCACTTAAAATAGGCATTATAAACCTCTGGGCTAGTCAAGAACTCCCACAAGGAAGACATTAATCATTCCCTCTTTCTTTTGCCAAGAATGACAGTGGACTGGAAGACTGAACAGCAAGACACATTCCTGGAAAATCATATTCCAGATCTGTTCCAGTGCTTGCTCAGCAGATGTTCTGTCCTAAACTAAGAGGACATTTGAAGAGAATGTCAGAGTTACAGGAGGTTTTAAAGAAATTCCATATATTGTTGGGATACAAGAAGTGAAATAAATATTTTACTGGGGATGTATGAAGAGAATTATAATTAATATTTTTTCTTCAATTTAGATTTCACTCTTTTTCTTTTTTTCTTTCTCCTCTCTTTTTACACCTCTTCAATCATTCATGATGAGATTTGTATGTTTCTTGTGGCGCTTCATCGTGTAGAATCTGATCAGGCCACAATCACGTACAACATTTTATCTAAAGATTTTAGCTTTTGAGATACGTAGTTGGGATCAGAACCAGTCTGGAGTAGTGATTAAGGTACTGGCCTAGGAACCAAGAGACTGTGAGTTCTAGGCCTCCCTTAGGAGTGAAAACCAGTTGAGTGGCTTTTGGCCAGTCACTCTTTCTCAGCCCAACTCACCTCACAACATCTTGCGGTGAGGAAAATAGGAAGATAAAGAAGTATAAGGTATGTTTACTGCCTTGAACTACTTATAGGATAAAAACCGTATTTTAAAAATTAAATAAAAAAATCTGTTACTGATGGAGAATGTTAATATATATAAAGCAATGTTAGTCTGTGACCACTGAGCAGCTGAATATACTGATTTGACAATTCAAAGCAATTCATTGTACTTATTACTATCCTGAGAAACTCTTGAAGTACAAGAAGTACAAGCAGACTGGAAATTTTATATAATAGCACAAAGAAATGACAGCATGGAGCTACCTATGTCACAATAGTGAGGATTCTTTCAATCAATTCAAAATACATTTTTATCAGGATTGACACATATGACATACAAAATATTTTTCATATTTTTTGTTAACACTACCCTATTTTGAATAATCACTGATAAGATTTATATCCTAAATGTACAGGATACAAATTTGAGGAAATAGAATTTGAGATGATTTCTGGTAGATCATTCTGTAAATTGAAAAGTACCATGTGTAGGCCTTGAGTAAGGTTGTTGAAGACCATAAGTTACCAGAAATAAAAAGAGAAAATCTGGAAGGTCCATACTAACACTTTTTTTTATTTATATGTCTTTCTCTTCTGCACTTTATCCAGCCTTAACATCATTAAGATTATTTAATTTGCTGAAATTTCTGAAAATTGAAGATGTTGCCAAGAACCATGCAAAACATATGGGAGGATGGACAGAAATGGACCCTTCTAAGAATACATACTTATTAGCATCCATATTAGCTTTAGTCTTCACAACATTTATTTTCCACAACACTTTATTACTTTACAAATAAAGTAAACTATTTTGCATAGATGACTTCTTTTAGACCAGCAATTTCTGACTGACACTATATCCATGGCTTTTGGCATGCAGAATCCTTACACAACAATTCCAATAGGAATACATGAGAGTTTCTGAAGTATCCTATAGATTATGGGAATTCTCTGAGAACATCTCTGAGAATGGAAATTAGCATGAATAAATTATTTCTATCTGAAAAGATAAACTTTTATTATATGCCAGTTTTTTTCAGGTGAGAAGGCAGCACTTCAGGAATATATTTTTAAAGACATGAAGACCTGGACAAATAGATTCATTATAAAAAAAAACCCCTAAGCTCTCCTTTAAAAAAAAAGGCTTCCAATGACTGTGGTATATCAAATTCAAAAACTATTTATGACAATCAATTTTCTTGCACTTCATTCTCCTACCTGTGCTAGAAGCAAATCTCTGTTGAGTAGGCAAACGTGTCAATCTGTTTCTTGTTTTGATGGCCTGATCTAGTTTCAGGTTGTTTATTTTTGATTAAATGACAACTTTCACAGGAATTAAAATGTGATGGCCTTGTGACTTGGCTTTGTAAGAAGTTAAATACATCATTTTCTGTGAGTTGTGATGCCCATGAAAAAATAGAGGAAGCTTGGGATCATACCATTGCAGCTGCCATCTTGACTAGTTGACCCTACACCATGGACACTGCTGCTTCAGTTGGTCAGCTTATTTATCTATCTCTGAAAAGGAGGCAGGACGCCAGATGAAGAGCTTTTAATGCAGCCATCCAGATTCCACAGGAATCTGAGCCACAGCCTCAGAGCAGTTAACTTTAAACCAAACACATATTTTCTTGGCATTGGGCTATGGAGGGCAGCCAACAGTGTAACTCATTTAGACCTCTTAAAATTAAGACTGGCATCTTAATTTGAGAAGATCTTGAAACTACAATTGGTTCAGAATGGTTATAAGAGCTTGATATTATTATACTTAAATTTAACCTATAATACTGTGATATACAGCAGGGCTGTCAAACTTCCAGCCCATGGGCTGGATGCCTCATGCACTGGCCACGCCCATGCCCAGTTTAGCAAAGGAGAAAAAAAATCCCGATATGTCATGTGACGCCATCTTGACAACATGAGTTTGACACCCCTGGTATACTGAGCATAGCACAGTAATATAGTACAGTATAGTTATATAGTAATACTGTAATATAGTGTAGTATAGCAGTATGATATATATAACAGCATGGTAGCCAGGAATTCAAAGAATTGTGTTACAGTCAGTGATTATATCTGTTGCCACTCTTACTGGTTCAACCGATGGTGCTTAAAAAGGAAATAGCTGTGTACTGCAAGTATGTTTCAATATATGTTAAGCTCTGGATTTATTTTTCTAGAAACTAATATTGGTATTTACAATAAACTTGTTGGCTTGCTTCCTTGTTTTTAGGAACAGCTGAAAACTCAAATCTGGAGCTAATAACATTGACCTGCACCTGTTTGGCAGCCACACTCTTCTGGCTCCTGTTAACTCTCTTCATACGAAAGCTGAAAAGGGTAAAGACAAAGCTATCCAAAGTTTCTTTTTTAGAGGTTACTTTAGTGTGTGGTCGTCCAAACTTTGGGGTTGCCTGAGCTGCATTGAGAGAAATTGCCGCTTATAAAATATATCAGGGGTGTCAAACTTGATTTCATAGAGGGCTGCATCAGGATTGTGTTTGACTTTAGGGGATGGGTAAGGCGCGGCCATGGTAGGCATGGCCAGCTTGACGTCACTCGTGTCGGGAGCACCTGTGGTGGCCCGAGCACTCTGCCAGCAAAAACAAGTCCCCAAGCTCTGTTTTCGACTGCGACAGCCTCCTGCAACCCTCTGCCAGCAAAAATGGAACTCAGGAGGGCCGCACAAGGTCCTCCCAAGCTCCATTTTTGCTGGCAGAGGCACCACGGGCCAGTCTTTTGCTGTTTCCAGGGTAGTCCCGCAAGCTAGATCTAAGCATCCTGCAGGCTGGTTCTGGCCCCTGGGCCTTAGTTTGACACCCCTGAAATATATAATATAAATAAACTTCCTTTATTTTTAAAATATTTTTATGATCTTGTGGGGCCATATGACTAACTGGTCAGGGCTACATGTGGCCCTTGGGACAGACATGCCTGCTTTAGTGTAACTTTTAGCCAGAAGTTTATATTTCAGAGTTATGCATGCAAGAAAGACTCCCAGTTTCATACACAACTATGCCCATTGGCCAGTATACACTAAAAGCTGGATATACTTGTAAGTAAAGTTGGGTTTAATCAACTTATCATAATTGATTTTTACAACTTTCTTTTTACCTGAAGCACAAATTCATTTCTTCTTATCTTATTTTACAAAACTTTTGCTAAAGAGCTATTTAGGAGAAGCCTACATTCTGTCAGATTTGGAACCTAAGCCTAGATATTTTTGGTATGTTCCGATACCTTCCCCTCCTTTTAGCATAAATTCTGGGTGAGTGGGTGCATCCGTGTGTATATCTCTCTCTTGTGTGTGCTTTGTATTGTATTGGCTTAAAGCACAACATTTTCCTGCTTCTTCCTCAAATGATTTCACCACAATGACCACCATAAATCGTCCCTGCAAGTCTCTTTCCCTTTACTAATTCTGTTGCGAGCCTGGATACTTCCCCCCCTCCCCATGTGGTGCAGGGTTGCTCATATTCTTTTTTAAAAAAAATACTTTTATTAAAATTACAATTTAAAAAGTAAAAACTAATGCAAACTACAAAAAAGAGAACAAAAAAGAAAAACAGGAAAAAAATAGACAAAGGGGGGAAAAAGGAAAAAAATAAAGAAGTAAATTCTCCTATCACAAGTCCAAACAATTCTGATAACTTATCATCATCTCTTAAAACAGGGGTCTCCAACCTTGTGGACTTCAACTCCCAGAATTCCTCAGCCAGCTTTGCTGAGGAATTCTGGGAGTTGAAGTCCACAAGTCTTAAAGTTGCCAAGGTTGGAGACCCATGTCTTAAAATATATCACATGGTCTTTTCTTTTCCTTATCTCATCTCTTAACCAGCTTAAATTTTCTCAAGCAGGCTCCCATATCATATACATGATTTAGGGCTCATTGGTCATCACATCTTCTAATTAATTCTACATGGGGCTCCCCTTGAGGAGCACCCAGAGACTTCAGCTGGTCCAGAATGCGGCCGCGCGAGTGGTTATGGGAGCGACTCGTCGCTCCCGGGTAACTCCCCTCTTGCGCGAGCTGCACTGGCTTCCGGTGGTCTTGCGGGTGCGTTTCAAGGTGTTAGTTACCATCTTCAAAGCGCTCCATGGCTTAGGACCGGAATATTTACAGGACCGTCTTCTGCCAATGAATACCTCCCACCGCCCGATACGCTCTCACAGAGAGGGCCTCCTCAGAGTGCCGTCTGTCAGACAATGCCGACGGGCGGCCCCCAGGGGGAGAGCATTCTCTGTGGGAGCCCCAGCCCTATGGAATGAACTACTCCCGGATATAAGAAAGATTCCTGACCTCCGTGCCTTCCGACGAGCCCTGAAGACCCTACTATTTCATCACGCCGGTCTGACTTAAATTAGTGTTAATTTTAATTGGGGTTTTTAGGGGTTTTAAATTTTACGGCCAAATAGTTTAATTATTTTATTAGTTTTAATTTTTATACGTGATTGTTTTAATATGGCTGTAAACCGCCCTGAGTCCCCTCGGGGAGAAGGGCGGTATATAAATTTGATAAAATAATAATAAAAAATAAAATAATTCCAGCACAGGCTGGAATTTACCTATTTTTTTCTCTGAATCAAGATTAATTAGCTTGATCATCATTAGAGATACTCATGCCTAAATCCGAAATCAGGGAAGCTTCTTCAGAAATAAGTATGTATAGGATTACAGTTTTAATCCTTCCTACAGGATAGTGATTCTAAATTACTTTTAGCAATGATTATGGGGAAACAAGATCGTGAATGCAGAAGTCTAGAGGGAAATGCAAATTCTTCAACATTTGAAAAATGCATGCACAAAATGTTACTGATTAATGTGTTGCAGATTATATCTAAGCCTTGCACAACTTTTAAACCACATTTGGTCCCTCTCTCTCTCTCTCTCTCTCTCTCTTTTTAACAAACATTGACAGCTGAACTTATCTGCTGCATATGCCAGAATTTTGTTTTGTGAATGGCTGTCAGCCAAATCTATTTTTAGGGGTCAAGGTTAGTCATTCTCTCAAAATACCCTTGCCTGAAAACACAGGCTCAAATCTCTATCGTATGGCTATTATTGAGGGCTTTTTTCATATGAATTTAATGAAATGGAAAAAGAAATACAAATCAAGCATCCAATATGTAAGTGAAAGACAGTGGTACAAAATGTGGCCATAATGAAAATCTACATGACAAAATTAAGGTGAAGAATCTTAAGAATCTTGTGTTTTGGCACAGAAAATGTACATCTGTAATGTGAGTTGCTTCTGCAATCATAGCTAATTAATCTACCATTTTCCTGACCAGAATCAGAACTAACTTGTCAGAATTGCTTTAATCATTCTTTTCTAGCCTGTTTCCTCTGAAATAAAGACAGACTATTTGTCAATCATAATGGATCCTGAAGAAGTCCCCTTAGATGAACAATGTGAACGGCTTCCTTACGAAGCCAGCAAATGGGAGTTTGCCCGGGAAAGACTTAAGTTAGGTAAATATATCTATATTATTCTGAATGAGTAGTGTGAGCATTTAAAAATGCTGGTCATCTATGTACTTTTCTTCATTTGATTCATTGACTAAAACTCGGATAAGATTTTTTTTTTATCAAGAGAAGTGTTAATTGGGATGATTAATTAGGTATGTTTCTTCATTGTATATGCCTACCTATATAGAAGGGAAAAAAACATATAAGCAAATACATTGGAGCAGGCAGCTACATTAAATCTAAATAATCATTGTTCCAGTGGATCCTGCATTTTTCTGCTTCTTTTGAAGATATATGTAGTATTTGAATTAGGAGATATAGATAGATAGATAGCTAGCTAGCTAGCTAGATAGATAGATAGATAGATAGATAGATAGATAGATAGATAGATAGATAGATAGATAGATTATAATATATATTATTATATATATATTTTACAAAATATATGAAATAAAAAATAAAAATAAAAGGGATGCAGTGGCTCAGTGGTTAAGACGCTAAACTTGTCGATTGAAAGGTTGGCAGTTCAGTGGTTTGAATCCCTAGCGGTTCAAATGCTGCATAACGGGGTGAGCTTCCGTTTCTTACCCCAGCTTCTGCCAACCTAGCAGTTCGAAAGCACGTAAAAAATGCAAGTAGAAAAATAGGAACCACCTTTGATGGAAAGGTAACAGCGTTCCATGCGCTTTTGGCGTTTAGTCATGCTGGCTACATGATCACAGAGATGTCTTTGGACAGCACTGGCTCTTCGGCTTTGAAATGGAGATAAGCACCGCCCCCTAGAGTTGGGAATGACTAGTACATATGTGCAAGGAGAATCATTACCTTTATTGTAAAAAAACAAGCTTTCTGTCTTGAATGTGCACATAGTAAAATTATATTTATCACAGTTACAGCAAATATTAGAGTTTCTTAGACTAGAGCATGGAAGTTAAAATAGGCTCTTGTTTGGAACGCAGAAACCAGCACTCATATAATATTCTCAGTATTTCACAAAGATATCCCGCATCAATCATATGTGTAATTGTTACATTACTGTATTACATTTTGCATTTTTATCTACTTCGAAAATTATGTGTGTTGGAAATACCTGAGTGCCTATGTTAATATTTTGCTTTGACCTGAAAAATTGGAATTCTACTTTCAAAACAAATTTTGATTTAGATGTGTCCAGGTTACAGACTAACAGAATGTTCTAGTTGAATGAAATTTGGCCATAAAGACTGAACAAGGATATTACATTCTCAAAAGATGAGATTTTCTACAGGAATAATTTCCTCAGGGCTGTGCAGGGATTTGTTTAAAGGGTTCCAGTGTTCAAGATGGACAGCCATAGAAATTCTCTACATAGATATTTGCAGTGGTGAAATTCAAATTGTTTTACTACCAGTTCTGTGGGCGTGGCTTGGTGGGCATAATGTGGCTTGGTGGGCATGGCAGGGGAAGGATACTGCAAAATTCCCATTACCTCCCCACTCCTGGGCCCAGCTAGAGGTGGTATTTGCTGGATATTTGCTTTAAGGTAGCATTTTTATGTGTGCGGCCACTATATGCCTTTCACAATGCATTGCTTTGAGGTTCTCTTCTAGAACTGTGTATAGACACAATGCAGTAGCTGAATAGGCAGATTACAAAGCATATGTAGAATTGTGGCCTAAGTCCACTGCTGGCCATTCTTTGCTGTTCAAAGTGCTGTCAAAACCTTATTCATTAGAGACACAATTTTTATTCTTTCATCCTCCATGCCAGTTTCTAGATCAAGGAATCCCGGAATGAAAAAAAGCTGCACTGTGAAATCTTGATTCCTTTGACATTATGACCGTGACCCCATTTGTTGAAGGAAGTGCACTGATAGATTTCAAGTGCATTAACTCAAAAATATAAAGCACAAATGAAACAAATATGTGTCTTCCAGAATGAGCACAAGTATCACAAAGCAAATTTGCTAGGAAGCCACGATGGTTCTTACGTTTATCATTTCTTTGTGCTGGTCAAGGTTGAGTTAATTCAATTCCTTAAATTCAGGTTTGTAATTAGGAGTTAAGGTACAGATCAGAACTAAGAACAGCATAAGTGATGTATGTTTGTACATGGGAAAGGGAAGAGGGAATGGCATAAACAAGGAAAGAATGTTGTGATCATGAATGAAAAACAGATTTTGAAAAATTGGCTGAGTTCAACATGTTGCTAAATCATCTTTTGCCCAAATCTCAGCTACAGGGGAGTCAGTCCAACCTCATACTGACCTTGGCAGCACAGACAGCTATTATCTACCATATATGACATGTTCTTGTGGAACTTCTCATTTTTAGTCTCACACATATTTTCCTTCTTCAGAAAAAAAAAAAGCTCATAATTCATAAATAGAAAGCGACAATATGAATCTTAGTGTTTTTCAATAAATGTTTGTGGAAATTGGAACGACACTGGTAGTCCTGAAAGTTGCCAAGGTTGGACACTCCTGGCCTACACAAAAACATACAGGGGTGAGCGTCAAAAATTTCAGCAATGGGTTCTCTGCTCGGTTGCTGGGTGGGTGTGGCCATGGTGGGCATGGCCTAGTCAGTCTCCTGCACCATGGTGGGGGAGGGGGCGTTTTCACCTTCCCCAGGCTCTGGAGGCTTTCCTCGAGCCTCTGGGAAGGCGAAAACTGCCTCCCCCGGGCTCCAGGGTCCATTTGGACATCAGTTTACCCCGCTCCCCAAGCCTCCATGTGGGCCCTCAACTTACCTCACATCCAAAATGGTTGGGAAGGTTGGGGAGGGGCAGGTGGGGTGGGGTGGGTTGGGCGAGGCCAGACAGGGGTGGGATTTGGAGGTTCTCTGAACCAGCCATAACGTTAGCTATGGGTTCTCCCAAACCTGGCTGAACTCGTAGCAGCCCACCCCTGGATACATCCAGGTCCAGAGATATTGTTTTGTTGCTCTTATTCCTACTAGTCTCTATAAGGAAAATAAGAGAGAAGAGGCGCTAGTTGGTCTCACACATTACAATGAGCCAAAAATATAGCTTATTTGATATTGGCTTGGTGTATTACATGAAACAACTGTGGTTGGAAGCTATGGTGATAAGTATTGTATGAAGCTAACCAGTTGTGGTTTATTCAGTAAATTGGTTAAATAAACTGTAGCTTAGCATAATGTATATTAAAAAAAAAGACTGATGCTTTTCTATACCCATACTAAATTCTATGAGGTCTCAGCAGCTGTGATGTACATAACATTATGGCTATGGTGGCATACCCAGTCACCAAATAATCCATCTACTTATCAGAAGGCAAAATGTTTAGGTTGCTCTCCATCAACTTCTTGAAGCTCTCCAGAATCTCAATCCTAAGTAATATACCTTTGTCTTTTTTTTTTCTAGGCCAATGCCAAACAAAGAACCGAGTTGCAGTTACTCATTATTGCTATTTTTTAGAACTGCTCATGGAAATTATGTCAGGCCTAGAGGCATTCTTGGAAATAAAAATAATCCTTAAGACAACCAGTTTGCTTCACACTGTGTCAATTTTTCCCATTTTTTCTGGCCAAGAATTATGAAAGGCACTAATTACCTCACCACAACAAAACAAATTTGTAGCAAATGCAAAAAATGGGTATAAATCAGGGGTGAAATCCAACAGGTTCTGACAGGTTCTGGAGAACCGGTATCAGAAATTTTGAGTAGTTCAGAGAACTGGCAAATACCACCTCTGGCTGGCCCCAGAGTGGGGAAGGAATGGGGATTTTGAAGTATCCTGCTCCTGGAGTGAGGTGGGAATTGAGATTTTGCAGGATCCTTCCCCTCCCATGCCCACATAGCCACACCATGCCCACCAAGCCACACCCACAGAATAGGTAGTAAATTTGAATTTCACCACTGGTATAAATCAAAATAGATGAAAGGGTGGGACTTTATTTGAATCGCTCAGTAAGAGCTTGTACTTCAAGCAAAGAACTAAAGGAATATTGATCTACAAACTCTTCTGCATAAAGATAATAATAATTTAAAAAACTGAAACTTTTTTTTTCTGTTGGGAAAGCCTAGGAACCTTCCCGCATAACAAAGTCACCAAATAGTAAAATAATCCAGAAATAGGTATTCTCTATAAAATAGCCTTGAGTATTTCAAGCTGCCTCACAAAAGTATAGCAGTTAGATTTAAATCCAAAATAGTGAAAACTACAAGACAAAATTGGCAGCCAAAAATAGCTGCAAACGTATATTTAAAACTACAATGATACAACAATTCATCACTAAAGGGTACAAAGCACAGAAATTTTTTATCTGGTCCTAAAAGATACTCTGTACATCAACATCAAAAAATGAACTATTTCTTGGGTTGCGTACTTACATCGGGAAAGGTGTGTATGCAAATTCTATAAAATACCTGCAATTTATCAGTATTAGATTAAGAAAAGTAACCAAGTATCAAATGGTACAGTAATTGTTCAGTCAAAATTAGATAAAACCTTGCTTTTGTCCATCCACTTGCTCCAAGGTCTAAGAGCTGCATTTATTTATCTTATTTATGTATCGTATTGTATTTATTAATCAAATTTGTAAACTACCCAACTTCCAACAATTCCGGTGAAATGAAAATTTATGTTTTTATTATGAAATGGAGTCAAGGTTTTCCCAATTTTGAAGCCTAAGGGCTCTCATACTTGATGTCTTTGTAAGATAAATGGATCACTTTTATATCTAATAGAACACTGCACATTAAAACAATCTATTCTCTCTCTTTGTTGGTCTCTCCTATTCTACTAAAACAATCTTCATTGGAAAACCTTTGAGTTTGTAAATTCTTGGTTGCAATCCTGTTTAAATCTATACTACGTAAAGTATGTTCAGGATGTAAACACCCAGATTCAGTCAGCATAGTCATACATTTTGCTAAGAATGCTGAGGTTAGGCCATGGCATAAATAAAAGCCCTGATAATAAGCCTATTAATAAGTTAATTAATAATATAATATAATAATGTAATGTAATGTAATGTAATGTAATGTAATGTAATGTAATGTAATATGTTAATTGCTTATTCCTATCTTACTTTTGGCCTAATATCATAAAAGACCCCAACCAGGGGTGAAATCTAGCAGGTTCTGACAGATTCTGAAGAACCAGTAGCAGAAATTTTGAGCTGTTCAGAGAAGCGGTAGTGGAAATTTTGAGTAGTTTGGAGAACTGGCAAATGCCACCTCTGCCTGGCCCCAGAGTGGGGTGGGAATAAAGATTTCGCAATATCCTTCCCCCAGGAGTGGGGAGGGAATGGGGATTCCCTTGCCATGCCCACCAGCCACACCACACCCACCAAGCCACGCCCACAGAACCAGTAGTAAAAATATTTGGATTTCACCACTGACCCAACCTAAAGACACAGCATAACTTTTCAGAAGTTAAATACAAAGAAAGGAGAATTTGCTGCAGAGGTTCAGGAGACTTGAGTCTCAAAACAGATAATTACAAAATCTTGAATATACCCTGTTAATCAAAATAGCCAAAACTGGGCTACATACTCCAAGTATTTGGCCTGGCATAAGGCAGTTTCCTTACTGGAAATGAAGACTTCTCGATAATGTGCAACCCTTCCTAAATCTATTCACCAATGAAACTGCAAATAAAACATTATAAAATATCTAGGATAATCACAGAGAATCCCAATCATTTCCAAAGATCATATTGGTTCCTTCTGGGGAAGAAGATGATCCCTTACCCAAAACAGTGTCACTGGTGGTGCACTTTGTCTTACAATGGCATTAGCTCCTCACTCATCCTCCTTAATGAAAAGTCATGGTTGCCTTCTGGCCCCATACAATTTAACACTGCATTGTAGCTAGAAAAAAAAAACCACTTTGGAGTATATTCTACCGTTGCTTCAAATGAGACGTAGCTCACTTTTCATTTAGTAATAAAATTGCTTTCTGTGTAATTAACTTCCTATGCCCTTGGGGAGAGTTTATGCATATATAAAACAAGGAGAGTTTCAGCAAGGTCTTAAAGTTTTCAAGTATGTTCAACAAACCCTTAAGAGCCTACATTTGGCAGTAAAATGTAATGTGACTAAAACCAGAATACAACAAAAAAACAAAAAACAAAAATGGGGGTAGGAGTAAGGGAGTTTTATTAGATCTTTCTGTAAAACTGAGATTCTTCAGATGGAAGACATGCCTAGAAAAATATGTCAATGTTATAATACAACAATACCCTTGTGGTATTTAAGGACCACAGAATGAGGTTTATGAGTTGCTTATTTCAGTGTGTAAATGAAATATTAGTAGACTTTTAAAAAAAACAAATGCAAAATCCTCAGTCTATATATATGAACAAATGAACAGTAATATAGACTCCTAGTATCATAGTGTAGGAGAGGCTATTTAGGAGTCCAGGCTCCTACTCAATGCAAGAGTTCAATAGAAAGCATTATCAGCAGTGGTGGGATTCAAAATTTTTTACTATCGGTTCTGTGGGTGTGGCTTGGTGGGCGTGGCATAGTTTGATGAGTGTGACTTGGTGGGTGTGGCAGGGGAAGTATACTGTAAAATCTCCATTCCTTCCCCACTCCAGGGGAAGGTTACTGCAAAATTCCCATTCCCTCCCGATCAACTGGGACTCGGGAGGCAGAGAATAGATGGAGGTGGGACCGGTCAGAATAGATGGAGGTGGGGCCAGTGGTATTTACCGGTTCCCTGAACTGGTCAGAACCTGCTGAAATTTTCCACTACTGGTTCTCCAGAACTGATCAGAACCGGCTGAATACCACCTCTGATTATCAGCTAGGGCTTTCCAACGTGTCCATACTTAAGAAAGAGGGACTATTGAATTTCATTTATCCCACAGCAATTTTTTTGTTTACTATCTCTTCTCTCTTATCTTTTCAAAGCTATTTCAAGTAAGAGCTGAAAAGTTCACAGGGTAGGTCCTAGGCCAATTCTACAGAAAAGGTGCTCCATAGTATGAGTGCCATTGCTGACAAAGACTTATATTAAACCTCTACAAGGAAGACCAGAAAAATGGTCTTAGCAGAAGATCTCAAAAATAGTTGGGGAAAGTTGTAATCTCAAGCATTTGGTCTTAAACAAGCAGAGTTGTAAAACATGTTGACCAGGTTCCAGAAGAAAATAAGAAAAAATCAATGAATTTATTTTAAAAACTTTTAAAATATGAATATGAACTTGGCTGTACTATCCAAATGATGACAACAGTGAGTTGGCCCAAGAGATTGGCTGAGATAATGTTTTTTTTTTGTTTTGTAGTGCAGTTTTCTTGGAATTTCTAGACAATTTGTCATTTGTTAAAAATCTTTCTTAATATAGCCCAGAAACATTTCAGAAGTTCATGTTGTTACCAAAAACACAATAGCAGACGCTAGAATACACAGGCTCAAAAAAAGTCATAAGTGATAATTTCTCCCTTACTGACCATATTGAGTTCATAGTCTCTATTCCTATGTTTCTCACAACTTAAAATCCTACACTTAAAATAATTTCACATAGGTCAATATAATACCGGTTCATTTTATCACACTTTCTGTATATTAATGCATTTTTGGCAGAATACTGCCATGTTCCTACCAAGAAAACTTTAAAGCATATTGGAGAGTGCAATATTGTAATTTCACCCAAAGCTGTCTCACTTTTAAAATGTTTAATGTTACAAACAACTGTGATTTCTTTTTGATGCAGGAAAGACACTTGGGAGTGGTGCTTTTGGGAAAGTAGTGCAAGCAGTTGCATTCGGAATTAAAAAATCACCCATGTACAAAGTAGTTGCTGTGAAAATGCTGAAAGGTATGATGAGCTTGTGTCGAGAAAATCCTCATATTTATGGGGCATAAGATCTGATTCTTAGCTGATGGTAGTCAAAATGAATGCATCCTCATTTTCAAATGTTAAAAATTTATTAATTGTTGCAATTTTATTACTTAATATATTGCATTTTTGTACAATATAGTGATAGACAACAGCTTTTGAAAATGGCTGAGCTATCATCACTGAGGCTTCTTCTCTGTCCCCCCCCCCCCTCTCTGTCTCTCTCTCTCCCTCATTGATGCAAAACATGAATCTTTAAATTATAAAATGATCAACTGCTGGCTTCCTAGTGGAAGGTTTATAGACAAACTCAACCCTTAGCCAGTCCCATGGGTGTTCTGGAACGTCCTCCACATCTCCAGATTCAGATTTGACCTCAACAAATTCCATATACATAAATAGAGTGAATTGAAGAGGAAGAAAGGCAGGTGTCCAATATAAAAAAGGATCCAACAACTAAGGAATAACTTGCTCCAACTTGGAGAGAACAGTCTGTTGCACAGCAGTCCCAAGTTTAAGTTTCTGGAACAGGTGACATAATTGCAGTCTGAATTTCCAACTGTTAAAAGGACCCCAGCAATGAAGTGATCTGACGTTCAGTAAAAAGCATTGGCTAGGAATAAAACCATCTGGTAATCTAGATCAGAGAAACCTAGTCATGTTTCTGACACTCAATCCTTCCCTCTAATGCCGTAATTTAACTTATCCTTGCAGAAGGAGCAACAGCAAGTGAATATAAAGCTCTGATGACCGAATTGAAGATTTTGACACATATAGGCCATCATCTTAATGTGGTGAACCTGCTGGGAGCGTGTACAAAGGGCAGAGGTAAAAAAAACAATCACAATAACAAAACCAAATCAAATCTGAAGCTCTTATTTGTTAGTTTTGTTTTTGCAGAGCTAAAAGTAATTTGTTTTGCTTTTATGTTATGATAAGAGTGTAGGGCAATTAATGCTAAATCCACATCAATTTTGTTTTTATTGTTTTGCCTTTAAGACTCTTAAGACTTTTCTATTTCGCCAGGTGGGCCTGGCCTAACCACTCTCCGTTTTTAGTGTTAAATTTTAATCTGTTTTAAATTATTTGGGGTGTTTTAATTCTGTCTGGGCCAAATTTATTTAATCTGTTTTTAGTTGGTTTTAAATTTTGTATTTATGTATTTTTTATTGTTGGCTGTACACCGCCCTGAATCCTTCGGGAGTAGGGCGGTATATAAATCCAATAAAATCTAAATCTAAATCTAAATCTTAAGAGAGCTTTTACCTTAAGTTAGTGCTGGTACTATTAATAGAAATGCATTTTCTATATTCACCTTGCCATTCATGTTGTTCACAGGACCATTGATGGTGATAGTTGAATATTGCAAATATGGAAATTTGTCAGGTTATTTGAAGAGCAAAAGGGATTTATTTTCTACCCACAAGGTAATGCCTCAATTGCCTAATTATAGTTTTTCAGCTCATCACAAATGTACATTTTATCTCACTGCATCACTGTATCAAAACAAAGTGATCTCAAAAGAATTCAGAAATAAGACAAAGGTGGCTTGAGAGATTTTCCCCTATAGCAGGGCTGTCAAACTCATGGCCCGCAAGCTGGATGCGCCCATACATGGTTTAGCGAAGAGGGAAAAAGTCATGATATGTCATGTGACGACACCATGACGACTCAAGTTTGACATCCCTGCCCTATAGCTTTACCTTGATTTTTGATTCATCAAGTTACCGGATAATGGTTGTTGTAAAATTGGGTGAAATATGATGTACAGGAGAAAAGAAAACAGATGGGAAATTTTGTATTTTTTCTACTTGAGGGTTATACTATTAAAATTATAACAAAAGATAATACGGTGGATGTTAAAGTGTATTGGTTTAGATGCATACTTGTTAATATTTATATGAAAATAAAAAAATTGTGCAAAAGATAGGGGTAAATAATATGGAATAAGGAAAATAGAATGTAACAATTATGACTCTGTTTATCTGGATTGAAATGTATGATACTCAAACACTATACCATCCACCTAATGATATGCCTAAATTTTTTAAAAAAATAAAAAATTAACGGTACCACATCAAAATGACTATATAAATATCTTCCTACAGATATGGCTCAAATAAATAGGGATCTCTGAAAAAGTTTTAGATTAGAGGTCAAAGTGATGTGTGGGCATGTAAACATTCCTGAAAGTGGGAATCTGATTAGTGACACACATTTTATCATTATATCTTAAAGGCAATTTATCTGCAGGAAATGCATTATAGAGGGAGACAAAGCCTAGCCCTAACTGTATCCTACTAGGAGATGAGTCAAAGAATATGTGGTCTGTTCATGAGAAGAAAAGCAGTAGGAAATTACATCAGATTAGTAATCTCAGACAAAGAGCATTCAGAAGAATGAACAGAGAAGGGACATCAAATAAATCATTACATTTGCTCCCTTGCAATTAGGAGGTCAGAAAGTACTGAAGAATTAATACCATTGGATTCATATCTCCAACAGGTATTTTTAAGGTGGTAAGGTAGGGTTAGTCAACTGAGAATTCCTAAACCAAATCTTTCCTACAAAAATCATAATCCTATTTGTAATAGCCACATTAAGTGAATACAATTCCATTCCTAATTTTATGTGAAATCTATTTGGGTGTCCATGTTTTTGAATAAAGTGAGGAAGAAACATAAATTTTATGAATTGCAATACTATTTGGATTGTATATATCCATATAGATAGATATGGATAGATATAATTATTTATCATTAAAATTTTAGTACTTCTTACATGTTTGTATTTTCCTATTTGCTATTTGCTATTTGCTGAGTTGGAAACAGGAAACTGTAATCTAACTGAGGTTTTGAAGAAACCACTACTATGCTCCAAATCTTAGCATTGTATACAGATTAACATGAAGGACAATTCTACATATATTTTTTCCTTAAAGCTAATCATGAAATATAGTCCTGAAAAATAATTTCTCTCTTCTAAGCATTCAATTTTTTTATTATTATTTTTATATCATGTTTATAGAATCGCACACCTTACAAAAACATAACTCTGGGTGGTGTACAACACTGAATTAAAAAGAAAAACCTTTTAAGTATATAAAATCATCTTAAAAACTATAAAAAAAAACCACACAAGCAGAGAGGATGACTTTAGCCATTTGTAAAGGAGCCACTGCAGGATCCCCGTGGATCCCTGGAATCCCCAAGATTGATGGCATAGAGATTTGTAGAACGTTGAAAGATATGAAACTAACCTCATTTCCGGTGGTAAAAGATTCCACAAAATTTTAGCAACTGGTTCTCCTCCTGGTTGCTAGGTGGACGTGGCCATGGTGGCCATGGCTTACTCGGCCTCCTGCACCACAGCAGGGGAGGGCGTTTTCACCCTCCCTAGGCTCCAGAGACTTTCCTCAAACCTCCGAGAGGGCAAAAATGGTCTCCCCTGGACTCCGGAAACCCTCCGGAGGTCAGAAACGAGCCCATTTCTGGACTTCTGGTAGGCCAGTTTTTCAGCCTCTCCAGGCTCTGGAGGCTTTTTTTGAGCCTCCGGGAAGGCAAAAATGGCCTCCCCCGGACTCCAGGAGACCCTCCGGAAGCCAGAAATGCACCCATTTCTAGACTTCTGGAACTTTTTTGCCTCCCAGAGCCTCCGCACAGGCCCTGTACTTACCTAGCATCCAAAATGGGCTGTGTGGAGACTCCTGGGAGGGACAGGGCAGGTTCAGCGAACCAGATGTAAAATGCCATAGCCATAGCCTCTCTCCTGGGACCTGCCAAGTTTAATTCCTTGGTAAGATAGGACCCACAATATGATTTCTCTGCCAGATCTGGTGGGACAACTGTATCTGAAGAGAGGTAGTCCTTCAGATAACCTATGCCATGAAAGTCTTTAAAGGTTTAAAAAGGGTACCTTGAATTGGACCTGGAAGCACACTGGTAACCAATGCTGCTCATGGAGTAGTGTGCTGTTTTAGGACCATATGTAACTACCCACACCAGTGCATTTTGCACCAAGTGAAGCTTCTGGATATCCTTCAAGGGCAGCTCCATGTAGAACACATTAGAGAAATCCAAATGGGAGGCGACTAGGACATGATTAACATTAAATAGAGCCTCCCAATCCAGGTATGGGAGCAAATGGCTCACAACAGAAAGTTGTGCAAAGGCCCTCCTAGCACTACGGCCACCTGATCTTTGAGCAGGGGTTCTGAGTCCAGGAAGATCATCAGATGGAGCACTGGCTCTGTTTAGGGCAGTACAACCCCATCTAGCATCAAAGATGGCATAATCCTAGAATTGGAAGGCCCTAAAACTCAAAGTCACTCATTCTTGTTAGAATTCAGTTTATGCCTGTTGTCCCCAATCCAGACCCTCTCAGACTTCAAGCCCTGAGATGAGATGTCCACAGCATCACTTAGTTCAGCAGGGGCAGAGATTTATAATTGGATATCATCAGCACACTGATGACACCTTACATCATGGCAATGGTTGACGTTATCCAGCAGCCTCATATACAGAAGATGTTAAGTAGGAGAGGAGAGAGTACCAAACTCTGTAGTACCCCACATAATAGAGTCCAAGGGCAGAAAGTCTCTTCTCAACTATCTCCAGCTGGTATCAACCCTGGAATATGGTATTGCCAAACTTTGCAAAAAAAATTTCAATCAAACGGATGTATACCCTAAAAGTTGTTGATTGTTTATACATTTATAGATTTAGTATTTTCCCTCTTAAAAGTTTATAGCATAGATACAAACTTTGTAGTTGATTAGTCATTTTGTAGGAAGAATTTTATGAGTTCCATTCTTCTTTAAAATGTCAATATTTTTTAAATCTCTGTAGGACATTATACTTATCCTCTCTGCTTTCATTCCAGACCATCTTAAATTGATCAAGCTAGAGTTAAAAATATTGACTGGGTAGATAGTTAGCTACACTAAAGCAATGAAATATGTTTTCCCCTGACAAATTAACTAGTAAACTGAATATGGAGAGAATTCTTTCTCTAACAAAAGTGGTTTTACTCACTTGCATGAATCATTTCCAAGGGACTTAATTCTCATCACTGAAGAACATTAAGTTATGGAAGGAATTCACTGGCACATTTCAAACTTTTTTGAATGGAAAGACACAAATAACCTACGGCTCGGCCTAAGTAATGTTAAGTACTTCAAAATCACATTGGGTTGAATCCAAAGTTAGTCATACTTAGAATTGACTGCAATTAATGAGATTTAAAACTCTAGTTTAAATGGTTCCTTGTTAAATATGAATATCGCTGGCTTTATTCCTTTAATTGGAGTAGAACAAAATTAAAGTCCATGTTTAATTATCAAATTGAAATAGGTGGAACTCAAAACTGTTTTATAATGAGCGGGTCATGGAAAATTGCAATTCCACATTGCTTTGCCAATAATTTCTCCTTGTTTAAATAAACAAGTATGGATCCATTCAAAGAGACCCTTTGACAGAGAAGAAGGATGTTGAGCCCGTCAGCGATAAAAAAAAAAGGCTGGAGAATATCCCAAGTCGAGAAAGCTTAGCAAGCTCTGGATTTCAGGAAGATAAAAGTTTAAGTGATGTGGAGGAGGAAGAGGAGGGTAGGTATTAATTCCTTCCTTTTTCTATACAGCCTGTGTAGTTTTACAGTCATGCTCTGCATCTTTGACATTTTCTTGTTCCATTTATCACCCTCGTAAACATCCGTGGGAGACGCTCAGCTCCAAGAAAAGATGGTTTAAAATAAGCTTATTTACAGAATTCCTCAGTCAGACAGGAAGACGTGTTACTGTCTCTTCCTTATCCAAGGGGAAGTCTTTGGTATATCATAAGGATTCCCCCCTCCCTCTCTCATTAGTGAACTAAATTTGAAATGCTCTATGGACAATAAATGAATTACTGTCAGGATGAGGTCATATTAACCACCTCCATGCCGTTTTGATTTCAGATGTCAGTGATTTCTACAAGTGGCCCCTCACCATGGAAGATCTGATTTCTTACAGCTTTCAGGTAGCCAGAGGCATGGAATTCTTGTCATCTCAAAAGGTTAGTTTTCCTTCTTTGCATTTGCCTCCAGAATAGTAACAACAACAATAACAAAAAGAATTGTTAACTAATATGCATATAGCTCCTAGCTAGTGGGTTGTAAGCAGCGGTGGGATTCAAGTAATTTAATAACCAGTTCTCTGCCCTAATGATTTCTTCCAATAACCAGTTTCCCAAACTGGTCAGAAAGTTAACAACTGGTTCTCCTGAAGTGGTGCGAACTGGCTGAATCCTACCACTGGTTGAAAGGCTAAGTATTTTTTAGCTATTTATTGAATCCCTAAACTACCCTACTCCACCAATTCCAAGTAGTATACAAAATGAAGCATAGTATAAAGCACAATTTGTTGTTGTTAGTTGCGAAGTCGTGCCCCACCCATCGCGACTCCATGGACAACTTTCCTCCAGGTCTTCCTTTCCTCTACCATCCCACAGAGACCATTTAAGCTCATGCTGACTGCTTCAGTGACTCCATTCAGCCACCTTGTTCTCTGCCGTCCCCATCTTCTTTTGCCCTCAATCGTTCATAAAGCACAATAAAATTAATTAAAGAAAAGAAGAGCCTGGTGGCATGGCAGACTAAAGCCTGTTATTAACATTCAGCTGCCTGCAATTACTGCTAGTTCGAATCTCCCCAGGCTCAAGGTTGACTCAGCCTTCCATCCTTTCTTAGGTAGGTAAATTGAGGACCCTGTTTGTGGGGGCAATAAGCTGACTTAACAATGCATTAAGCAATAGCCTTCCTACTTTTGTATATTTATACAAATATACAAAAGTAGGAAGGCTATTGCTTAATGCATTGTAAGCCGCCCTGAGTCTCCGGAGAAGGGCGGCATATAAATCAAATTTTAAAAAACCCTATAAATAATAAGATATAATCCTGGTGTGGTTCGTCCTTGGGCTGCATAACCAGTGCA
This sequence comes from Masticophis lateralis, assembly GCA_030761175.1. Taxonomy (NCBI): domain Eukaryota; kingdom Metazoa; phylum Chordata; class Lepidosauria; order Squamata; family Colubridae; genus Masticophis; species Masticophis lateralis. The sequence goes on along the minus strand of JAUDYJ010000004.1, from coordinate 23,400,364 downwards.
GACTGAAACAGATACATTTTGTCACTTATGCTCTCAGTTGTGAAGAAGACAATATGAAAAATGCCTTCAACCTATTTTGCTAAGCACTTGCTTGAGCTCAGCTGCGGGTGCATGGGCATTAATAGCATTGAATGACACCCACACTAACAGTAAATGAAATTAACACAGTCTTCCGGAAAAACCAGATTTTAACTATTCTATGGGAAGCTATAAAAGTGGGAGACCATCCTTGCTTGTTCCAAAGGAGGAGAAAGCCAAGGATATGGCCTTGCACAGTAGTCTTCAGGCTCTAGAAAAGGCTGGCTTGCATAGAAAGAAGAAGACATGTCTGCATTACAATGGACTTTGGTTGCCCTTCTTGCATATTGACTCCAATGTCCCTAAGGATTAGTCATTAGCGATGGCAGAAAACGTTGTACTTGACATGGGTACAACTAATGCTAATAATCTACTTTATACCTTCTCTATACTGTATTACTGTAGCAAAAATGTTACATGAAAGCTTTAACTGACCAAAGTCATGATAAGCAGCAAAGGACAATATGTATAGGTCCATCTGGTGATTATTTATTATTTATTATTCTTTTTGTATATACACCGCTTTCTCCAGAAGGGAATAGTGTGATGGGTATGTACAATTGTACATATGTATGCATGCATGTTCCTTACATTTTAGCAATTTTCCATCAGATGTATGACTCATGTTTTTTTTTTTTTGAAAAGTAGAAATTCTGTGCTCTTAATTGTTGTATAACAGATTGTATGGATGGATGGATGGATGGATGTCAACAAGCATATATTTTTGTAGACAAAATGGAAGCTTTTAAATTGTTTCTTAGCTCATTAACATTAAATAGGTAAAAGTAAAGGTTCCCTTAACCTAACCTAATCCTCGCACATACATGCTAGTTTTTCCCGACTCTAGGGGGCAGTGCTCATCTCCGTTTCTAAGCCGAAGAGCCAGCACTGTCTGATGACAATTCAGTGGTCATGTGGCCGGCATGACTAAACGCCGAAGGCGCACGGAACGCTGTTACCTTCCCACCAAAGGTGGTCCCTATTTTTCTACTTGCATTTTTTACATGCTTTCAAACTGCTAGGTTGGCAGAAGCTGGGACAAGTAACGGGAGCTCACTCCATTACACAGCACTAGGGATTCGAACCACCGAACTGCCAACCTTTCTGATCGACAAGCTCAGCATCTTAGCCACTGAGCCACTGCATCCCCTATTATTAAATAATAATAACCTTAAATAGTAATAGCAAAAACATGTATGAGACTACACAGTTTTGTTGATATCTCAGTTCAGGGATTTAGAAAACAGCAGTTTTCCTTCACACCTGTTTCACTCCCACAAAAATACACCTTTATTCAAAAACCCATATGTGCTTCCCACCCTGACTATCACTGGAAGAAAGAGAGATAGGAGAAAATGAGGGTTTTTTTTTTTCAGTTGGCAGAATACGATGAAAATTTGCAGAATCCCTTGTGAGAAGATATAATGTACCAAGTTTGTCAGAGAGGGTGCTAACTGACTTTAATACGTTTACAATTTGAAGGGGAAATTGTACACCACTCTTAATTTCTCCAAAGCAGCTGAAAACTAAGGAGGAATTTCCTGACAGTTAGACAGAACAATTAATCAATGGAATGATTTGCCTCCAGAAATTGTGGGTGGTCCAACAATGGAAGTTTTTAAGAAGAGATTGGACAACCAGCAGGGGGTTGGACTAGAAGACCTCCAAGGTCCCTTACAACTTTGTTATTCTATTATTCTGTTAATTCCTTGATTCCAGGCAGAATTTGTAAACAAAAATTATGCCTCTATAAGAATTTATGTTGTATGCGTTATGATATGCCATCCGGCCTTTCTTTCATTCATTTTAATGTTTTCAGTTAACTGTGTATTGTTATCCAATTTAAGCAGAAAGATGTGCTAAAAATATACTTTTTAAAAGTATAAATAGAAATTACTTTGAGCAGCCAGTTTTTCCCAGCAAGTGTCATTAAGATATCCCAACTGATGACTCACATCACTGTTAACCAGAACTATTTAGTTCAATACCATGTTTAGAGAGGTCACTTTTAATAAGTCTTTAATAAGAGCAACTCTATCCGTGGGAAAAGAAATCGCTATTAAGTCATCTTAATTGTCTGCCATGTTTGGAAATATCCCTGAACAATCAAGAATCATACAGCATCTTAAAAGATAAAAGACAAGCACTCTATTGTGTTAGAGGAAATGGAACTTTAATAAACTTTTTTTATGCAACTATTTTCTTATAGTGCATCCATCGTGATTTAGCAGCCAGAAACATCCTTTTATCTGACAACAACATTGTGAAGATCTGTGATTTTGGCCTTGCAAGAGATACTTATAAAAATCCTGATTATGTGAGAAAAGGCGACGTAAGTCCATCATGCTACTGTACTTGGGATTTGCTCTTTTGTTTATCATTCTGAACAGCTCATGAAAAAGCTCTTTCAGTATTTACATTCTCTGTAGTCAAAAGGCCCCTAAAAGCATTGATGCTCTTTCCTTTAGCGCCAAAATGAGCAATCCAGATGAGTTGTATACATTGTGCTTGTTTGCATCCTCCACAACAATGCTCGGAAATGTCCATCAGTCCTTTTATTTTTAAAATCGTTTATATGTTGGTATTTTATTTCTGGACTAACCTTGCCAGACCAGTCAATGGTGGGCCAGATTGGGGCTCTGATGACTTTACAACAAACTCAGAGACCTATTAGTTAGGATTGCACTTTGGAAGGTATAAATAACATATAATTGTTTAGCAAGCGTGCTATCCAGATACAATTTAGAAAGTGGTGTAAAGGGCAAACTTCTTGACTTACATCTTGGTTAGATAGCAGAAAGCAAAGGTCTGCTGCCTAGATCCAGAATTATGTTTTCTGTTGGTAAAATATAGCAAAGAGACTATACGTGGTACTTAGCTTTTGTGTAAGATTAAAAACAACCCTCAAGAGCCCAAAAAAGGGAGCAGGAAATTGCTAGAAGCAGGACATTGCTGATTAAATTTGGCATCTGCCACAGTGAGCCGCGGTGGTGCAGTGGTTAGAGTGTCGTACTGCAGGCTACTTCTGCTGACTCTTGGCTGCCTGCAGTTTGGCAGTTCAAATCTCACCAGGCTCAAGGTTGACGCAGCCTTCCATCCTTCCGAGGTGGGTAAAATGAGGAGCCAAATTGTTGGTAACAATAGGCTGACTCTGTAAACTGCTTAAAGAGGGCTGTAAAGCCAGGCGTGAAATCTACTTAGCTTCCTTACCAGTTCGGAAGTGCACGTGCTGCATGCGCACACCTTCTGCGCATGCACCAAACCTTCTGCACATATGCAGAACCTTCTGTGCATGTTCAGAAGGTCAAAAAACATTACTTCCTGGTTAAAACCAGGAAGTAATGACACCCGGGCAGTGATCGCTACCAGATTGCTGAACCGCAGGGAAAAATCACTACCAGGTTGGGTGATCCGGTCCAATCCGGGAGCATTTCACCCCTGTGTAAAGCGGTATATAAGTCTAAGTGCTATTACTATCTCACTATGCTTAGACCTGGAAAGAAGTTTGTCCTAATCTTATTATATCTCCCAAGATGCAATGGGGCATCATGAAGACAATTTAGCCACCTGTATATTGTTCTGAAGGGTTCTGAAGAAGGGTTATAATGCTGGTAATATTCCATGGATGCCATGTCAGAGTTCCCAAATACGAACAAAGCCATTTTAGAAGTCATGCTGCAGTGGTTCCCTTATATCACTGAGCAGAGTCATCCCATTTAAATCTTACTGAAATTCTCATAGGCTTGGATTCATAGGACATGATAGGGCTAAAATAGAACTTTGGGGTTCAGTGGATTGTGAGAAGTCAGACATTGACTCGCATACTGAATGTGATCCAAACCATCACATCAGGCATAATATGGTTTGTTTTGGACACAGCGTGCTATATTTGTTAACATGGGTTTAGTATGCTGGGTGAACCCATTCAGTGAAATTATATTCTTTTTGGACACATAACTCAGAAATGGCAAGATGTTGCCTAAATCTATATCCTTTATCCTGGCACCAATAGGAGTTGATTAGAACTAAGGTCCTAGAGCTGGGCCAGGGGAGAAATTCAGCATCCTACCTGTATTTTAAAAAGGTTTATGATCCATAGTCCAAGAAAAACCTACTTCTGTAAAAACACTTATAAGATTCATGAACTTTTGTTGCAGGCACGTCTTCCTCTCAAATGGATGGCACCAGAATCAATATTTGATAAAGTCTATAGTACCAAAAGTGATGTTTGGTCATATGGAGTATTACTCTGGGAAATATTTTCTTTAGGTAAGAAAATTAAAAGATTAAGATACTCCATTTTTAAGATTTGGGAAATAAAATAAATAAAATAATAAAAGCAAATACCTAATCTGCAATCCTATATATTGCATGTTGAACTTCACCTGATTTAGTACATTCATACATACATACATACATACCATAAATGTCCTCAATTAATTTTTTATAGTACATGTTTGCAAACTATATAAGAAGTGTTAATTCAGCCATAAATAAATAAATAAATAAATAAATAAATAAATAAATATAGTGTGTGTGTGTGTGTGTGTGTGTGTTTCGTAGATTTTCACGGGTACAGATATGCAAGTCTTGGCGTATTCAGATCTTTTCCCGTGTAAGATTGAGAGTATTTTGGTGATGTTTTGACGAGGTCCCACTCATCATCTTCAGGCTGGTGTCTTTGGCTTTGTGTCTGTGCGAGCAAAGCGTGATCGGAGATGCCGTCTCTCTATAAATACTGGTGGTGGTGGGGAGGTGTGGCGTGCTGGCTCTGTTGTTGTAGGCTGGTTGGTTGGTTGTGTTTTTGCATCTTGATTAGTTGATGGAGTTGATGTATGCAGATTAGTCGGCTGTTTCGTAACATGACAAGACCTCAGACTTGGAGCCAAACCAAAGCCCGGGATGTTGCATCACAGCCATCTGCTCAAGACAATACATCATAGAACTCAGGATGTTACAACACTAAAGCCCAGGATGTCACAACACAACCCAGGATGTTGCAGCGCAGGACTCAGGATGTCACAACACTAGAGCTCAGGATGTTACCACACAACCCATTACCCAGGTCATTAAAACACAAAAGACTAATGGGCACACAGCTAAAATCTCGCCCACACAGGATGTTACAAAACAGCCCACTAATCTGGGATTTTAGCCAGGATTTTAAGCATTTCAACTAACAGACATTTAATGATGCGGGAAAATAACCGAGATTTTAACTTTTTATATACACACACCCGCGAAAACTTGAGAAGACATACATACATACAGAAAACATACATACATACATGCATGCATTAACATTTTTTACATCCATTAATAAGATAAATACACATATAATTACTGGTGATTGTATAATAGATCATTATCAAATAGATTATTTGCAAGAAAATTGTAACCAGTGGCAAATCAACATTTTAAATCCCCCATTTTCCTGGAACCTGTAGATGAGTTAGGATTCACAATCTCCAAATTCTCAGATAAGTTTTATTTTTATTTTATTTATTTATTTGTCAAGAATATATAAGATAACAGGTAAAAGTATAAACATAATTTGAATATATGAAAAGAGTAAGAATAAAAAGGAATATTAGGACAGGGACAGTAGGCACGTTGGTGCACTTATGCATGCCCCTTACAGACTACTTAGGAATGGGGTGAGGTCAACAGTAGACAGTTTAAGGTTAAAGTTTTGGGGACTAAGGAATTGTAGGAAAAGGAATCTTCTACTATTAAATTATATCAATCACAATTATTTTAAGAGGTATAATCAAGTGAAAACAATCAAATTCCTGACCTAAATTCCCTAATTTGCTCTGAGTGCGATTCCACTTTTTGAATATTGGTGCGTGTATGTATGTATGTATGTATGTATGTATGTATGTATATGTAGGTCTTTGGTTGTTCGGGTGTTCTCCCGCGTAGAATTAGATGTGTCTTGGCGACGTTTCGACAAAGTCTCATTCATCATCTTCAGGCTGGTCTTCTCAGCTTCGTGCTTCCAGGAACAACCAAAGACCTACATATAAACACCCACGAAAACCTCAGAAAACACACACACACACATGTATGTATGTATGTATGTATGTATTTATGTATATGTGTTTGTGTGTGTTTGTGTGTGTATGTATGAAGTCTGTTAGAAAACAGTGGCTGCTGCCAAAGCACGTCCCATAATTTTTTTCCAAAGGCATTGATCTGAAAATTGTGGTGTCAGATAACAGATCCTTCTAGACATAGAGCTAGGGGAATGGTGGGGAGGAGATGGGAGGTCATAACAACCAACCACAGTTACTAGCCCATTGGGTCACACAATACTGGACCATTGGCACACACAGCTGCTTCCTTTCTGTACTGATCAATGGGACTCACCAGGCAGACAAACACCAAAATATCTCAGACTGAAGTGTATAAGGCATTCAAGATGAGAATGCTGAGGCATTGCATTCTTTAAAAAAAGGGGGGGGGGGGAATGCAGGATACAAAATCCATCCTGCAAAGGAAGCAACAATTTCATTCATCAAAGAAGAATGGCAGATGAGACAGACACAACAGCAGAGGAAACAGTCAATGCTAGCAGTTCCTTAGACAAACAATCTTCTGGTCATCTAGTACATGTTTCTAGGGCAGCTTTTACCTCTGAATTAACTCCTTGCTTTCTGAGAAAAAAACGGTCGGATGAAAATATGAATTTGGGAATGAAGTACTTAACTCTAAAGATTCTATTTCTAATTCTTCTTTTTTAGGTGCATCCCCATATCCTGGCATGCAAATAGATGACGTCTTCTTCAGAAAGTTAAAAGAAGGCATATGCATGAAAGCTCCAGATTTTGCAACCCCAGAAATGTATGTGTCTTTGTGTCTGTGTATCTGTGTATCTGTGCGCTTTTATTTGGAATATGCACCCTGGTTCTAAGGTGCACATAAAAATACCCAACATCCTGAGGTTTTATTATTATTATTATTTTTGTAAATATTTTTTTATTTTTTTCAAACTTAAACATAAAATATAACTTTCAAGAGCAGAGTCTCGATCCAGTCACATATGGTTACCACGCTTACATTCCTTTAACAAGATCCATTCACTATTTCCCATTACATCTTTTACAAATAAAAATTCAAAACATAAAAGAACAAGTTTTAACATAAATTCTAACATCTTCATCTAAACAAATCCATTATATCAATACAATTTTAATTTCAAGTTAACTTTCACTCATTTTTATATCTATATATCAATCCTGATTGTATCTTGTTCTTCTTCACCTTGTATCTTTTACCATCAGTATCAAAATAATTTTTAACAATATTCTAACCTCTTATTCTAATTATTTACCTTACAATTTTATCACCACAAATCTTAATTTCAAATTCAATACAATCCATTTGTATTACACTTTATAAAACAAAATTCTATCTAATTCTTAATCTCTTGACCCTTTTCCTCGAATCTTAATATCTTAAACTTTATCAATTTGTCTTTAATTTTATCCCACTATTTCATCTGTTACACTTTTCATATTACACAGGTTTATCACAAAAACATATTTTATTTAATCTGATTTCCAGCGTATTTTCTTCCATACCTTCCTCTATTATTTGGCTGTTTTCCCATGTATTCTGTTTGGCTGATTCCCAGCATAGTCTCCTCCAGAGCACCAACTATTTTTGGCTAATTTCAATATAGTCTCCTCCAAGCCTACCACCGTTATTGGCTGATTTCCAGCATATTATGTTTGGCTGATTTAACATCCTGGGGTTTTAGAAGAGGCCACCATAGAGCAGAGCTATGTCCAGGAAAAATGCTTAGAAATTACCCTGTCTAACTTCTACGTTCCAAGAAATCCATAGGACAATCCATCAGTTAGCTCAGACAGCAGCAATTGTATTAAGAAAAAAAGAGGAAAGAGTATTTCTAAACCAAATCAATGAAAGAAATATATACATGTCTCTATTCACAGTGAGCTGAGAACAAGACAAAGTGAATATGCTCTTTATCTTGATGAGGAATCCAATTATGGTTTTAATTTTTATTTTATTAATCAAATTTTCTACACCACCCATCTCACCTAAATGATTTTCAGCAGTTTGCAAAGAACATCATAAAATATTAAAATGTGATTAAAAAGCACCGTTAAAAACAGAGTTTAAAAAACAAGGTTAAAATAAGTTAAAAGTTAAAAAAAATTAACAAGGCTAAAAAGGGTTTAATAAGGCGGAGGAACCATCCTCAAGCCAATCAGCCATCCTCAGGATTGCATAAAACTCTTAGAGCTCCATGCTAATTGGCAGAGCCAAGTCTTAACCATTTTCTGAAGGCGGTGTACCAAAGGGTGGGGGCAATGGCAGAGAAGGTTTAATTCAAATATTTCCTTTCTGTTTTAAAAAGTAAAATGGAAGAAGGGAGGATAATCTTCTTTTGCCTCTTCCACAAATGAGCGAGAAGAAAGCAGGAAAGTCTTTTAAAATGTTGCAAAAGGAAGAGAGAATGGAAGGGAACAATACTGAATGGTAGAGGTTTGAGAAATCTGGGACTGTCTGAATTTTGATGGGAGTTGCCTGGAGACTGTAACTTCCCTTCCTTCACATTTTTCAGTTTCAATTCTGAGACTGAGCTTGCAGTCTTGCTGGTATCTCAAATATGAAGCACATGTTCTTCTGTTGAGGATTGATTGTATCTCCTTGTTTCCTACTTGTTTTGCAAATTGTTTCTATCTCCCTGGAATTAGTCATAACTCTAAAGCTGTCATAACTGGGTACAATTTAAGGGGAAAAACCATTTTCTGTTATTTTGGATGTCTTGTTTAAATTATTAAAAGGGACTAATTGTTTTAAACTTTTCAGTTATCACCAATCATGATAACAATCAACAAATCCAATTGAGCCTACTTCTGAAACAGGCATTATTTACCATACAAGTTTCCCAAACAACTATGGGAACCCCATTAGGCTTTGGCCATATTCTTCTAATATGACCTTTATAGCCCAACATCCTGGAATCTGTTGTAAGGGACAGATGGGATTCTCAATAGATATCCAACAATGCACATGTGCAGCAGAATAATACACTCTGCCAACATCTTGTCCCTTTACGTTCCAACTTCCAAGGGTGTCCAGCCAATGCAAATACAAGATAAAATTTATGGATAGCTGTCCAAAGGCAAAACTATAGAGTTCATTTTTCTGCCTGGCTCTGGTGAATGGGTGTTTGTACTCCAAAAGAATAACAGAAATTCAAGGAAGAGATCAGAAATTATCAGAGGCTGAGATACATTATCTGAAGTAGCTGCTGATGTTTGGCTTGAAAATCAGTACAGAGACTTGATAAATTTGGAACGCATGAAAGACTGATAGGAACAAAAGTGTAGCCAATACTTGGAAGGCTTTTACTAAGTTAGAAAAGCTTTTAGATAATTATAGATAATTGTAGTATTGAAATAAGATGCAGTAGGCATTACCCAAATTCCCATTAAAGTGCTCCATTGCTTGAAATTTATACTGGCAACAAAACATCCCATCAACTCCAATGTTCTTAACTGTATCCTGCCTTTATTTCATTCCCAACCTATATTTTAAACAACCTTATGGAATCATTACGACAAAAAACCATGTTTTTCTCCTGAAACCATCATAGAGCCAAAGTATATAAGCATTTTTCACTTCGTATCTCTTTTGGAAAGTTCATGTATAATGAAAAAAAATAAACAAATGGCTCTTCAAACAAATCCAATTACAGTTCTTACTCAAGGTAGAAATAACCAGGCTCAAATGATCATTCTTTTGCATAGTATACAAAGACCTCGGAAGAAAATTCTGATGCTAAGAAAAGTAGAAGAGAAGATAAGAAGATGATGACCAAAAGCAAGGTGGAAAGACTCAACTCTAGCAACAATTAATTCCATTAAAATTGTTAAAAAGAAAAAGGAAAGGTGGCCATATATCTTAACTATTAAAAAAAGGAGCTCATATGGAAGGATGAGGGTTAAAATGATCCACCAAATGAAACTGAATACACTTGAGATAAGCTGCTGCAGAAGCAAAGTTTGTGATCTCTTTTTAAATTCTTCTGTTTATTGACAGATACCATATTATGCTTAGCTGTTGGCAACGAGATCCAAATGAAAGACCATGGTTCTCAGAACTGGTGGAAATATTAGGGGACTTACTTCAGGCTAATGTACAACAGGTAGATAGAAAACTGTGATGTGTCTTGTATAGCTTTTTCTTTGAACAAGTTCAGTGGAAACTGTATCAACTTTCCTCATACTTCTACTCTCTTAGAAGTAAGATTCAGTGTTGCTATAGCAGAGGGATGAAATCTACTTTCCTTCCCTACTGGTTCTGAAGTGTGCGCTCCGCGCATGCATGCATCACATGCGATTTTGGACCCTCTGTGCATGCGCAAAGCCTTCTTTGCGCATACACAGAGGGTCAAAAACAGGTTACTTCCTGGTTAAAAGCAGGAAGTAACAACATCTGGGCGGGTGGGTGGAGCTTTGCGCTGCCACCGCTACCGGTTTGCCGAACAACACACCGCCGCTACCGGTTCGCCGAAGCAGTGCGTAGCATTTCACCCCTGCTATAGCAGCATGCAAACAATCTCCATGGCTGAAGAGCAGATTCAAGCGTCATGGAGGCTGGTTCCATGTTCTTTTCCAGAGATAAGATACTTGCTTTACCCATAAGATTCAATTAGTCAATTCATCCACCTTTAGTTTAGTCCATGTTTAGTCAGTTCATCCACCTTTGAGCTTCACATTCAATTCACAAGATGCGACTCTGATGGAATTTTATCATTTCTCAGTTCAAATAGCAGATGGCATACTTGAAGGCATTTTTCATACAACTGAACCTGGTGTTTAGAAATGTATAGTATTATGGGAAGTTTATTCTATGAAATATTGCTATGAAAGCAAATCATCCAAAAATGCTTTCAGGACACATCTCAATCCCCATGTTAATTGTGCCATACGATTATACTGAATGTAAAGCTTATACTGTAGCTTATACTAGTTTATACTGTAATATTTCAGCTTAAGTGTGAGATGAATCAAACTGTTTTTAAGATATGTAGAGAAATTTTAAAACTTATTATATAGACGTGAGATAGGTGTGTTTTACATTGCTTATAAAACAATTCGTTTCACCACTTTCTCCTTCTGTCTTCATAGGATGGCAAAGACTACATACCTTTGAATACTCTGTTACCAGAGGATACGGGGTGTGACCATTGCGCTCCAAGTTCCTCTGATCTTCATGAGAGAAAAAACAGTTCAGTACCAGCCTTGACTAATGCAAGTGCTGAAATTTTGGGGTAAGATGAAATGTCAGGATATTTCACAAATAAAAAAATAGATGAATAACAGTGTGGTTTGGCTATTGGACCTAGAAAAATAATGCAGTGCATTGACCATTTTAAGAAGAGCTTTGATGGATCAGAACAAAAGGACCTTTTGATTTTTAACCATAAATGAAATACATATTAATTAATTAATTAATTTGTTTGTTTGTTTGTTCAATTTATATGCCGCCCTTCTCCGGAGAGTCAGGGTGGCTTACAGTGCGTTAAGCAATAGCCTTCATACTCTTGTATATACCTGCTTAGTAGGACTTTTGGCCCTACTAAATAAATCCTGCTTCCCTCATGGATGTATCTGGAAAGCTTGCAAACAAGATATTTTCTGGGCATAATTGTAGAAGGCAGAGGGGGTGGCCTTGATGGACAGGAGGAAAGGTCATTACCAAAGTATCAGTCAAATGGAAGGAGTCCAAGTCTGGAGCAGAACTGTAACCTGAGAAAACATCTCGGCAAGCTCCTCCCTAATTCTAGAGAAGATAAGGGAGAGTGGGAGGAAGCTCCTTCTGATTTGCAAGATTCAGTTATTATAACTTTACAGTAAAACTAGTACTAACTACATGACATAGGATTCCTAATCTGATCTACTTTGGAGGTCTGACAATAATACTCTCTCTCCACTATGGCTCCTGGCAAACAGCATTGAGTAACCTTGGGAAGTTATTAGATCATCATGCTTTTTGCCAGAAGCCCCTTCCATACTACCACCAGTTTCATTCCTCAAATCCTCAGGGAAAAAAATTAAAATAGATCCATGATGCCTTCATAGTGGCTGAAAATTCTGATAATCTCCATGAGTCAACCAGTGTAGCTTTCTAGGTATCTGAAGGAGAACATAAATGCTACCTAACCAACCGTCCATATTGTATTTAATAATTTGTAAAGTTCATTGCATCACAGGGATAGGGCGTCTCAGTGGCTAAGACGCTGAGCTTGTTGATCGAAAGGTCGGCAGTTCAGCAGTTCGAATCCCTAGTGCCGCATAACGGGATGAGCTCCCATTACTTGTCCCAGTTTCTGCCAACCGAGCAGTTTGAAAGCATGTAAAAAATGCAAGTAGAAAAATAGGGATCATCTTTGGTGAGAAGGTAACAGCGTTCCTTGCGTCTTTGGCATTTAGACATGCCGGCCACATGACCACAGAGACGTCTTCAGACAGCGCTGGCTCTTTGGCTTTGAAACGGAGATGAGCACCGCCCCCTAGAATTGGGAATGACTAGCACATATGTGCAAGGGGAACCTTTACCTTAAAGTTCATTGCAATCACAAAAGTTGGCATGGTACCATGGTACCATTCCTGCTCAACATAAAAGAAAACCCCTGTAAAATTATAGTTAAGCATTGATAGCTGTGGTGGCTGAACCCCTGCAGTTAGCAGGCGAAGTCCAAGAGCTCAGAAATTCTACCAATGGTAAAATAGCCATTATGCAAATAGCCATTGTGCAGCTCCAGTGCTTCTGCTCAGAATTAGGCTTGCATGCTTTTAGGTGGTTTTTATTTTTATATTAATTTATACAGCCACCCATCTCACCAAAAAAGACTTTTTGGGTGGCACACAAAAATATAATAAAACAGAAAACATAAAAACAGCAGTTATTACAAGTGAGCAGGAAATAAATGCCATATAAAAATAGAAACCATGCAGGGTTGGTAAAAACTTGATATTCTTTGTATCAAATATAATTTGTGAACATTCTTTTTATAATTAGTAAAAAGTGTCAGGCATATATTTACGCTATCATCCATGATCAAATATTCACATGTAGCTACTACATACCATAGTAATGTTTTGAATTGATATTATCTCAAAAAGCTTTTTTCCCTGTTTACTTTCTAAGAAAATATGTTCATGCTTTCAAGATGAAACCATTCCAGAGAGTCTTTGAAGAAAGTTCGCCTAAGCACAAGTTTCAGCCTGATGTAAGTAAATCCTAAAATATGTGGCCCAATAGTTCTTTTGGATTCAGTCCTAGACTGATGAATTGAAGACAAAGAAATGTTGAGAGATAATTTCCTCAAGAACTGTCAGTTGTTGTGGGGAAGAAGAATTTCATACAGGTTGTCCTTGAGTTATAGAGATAGCAATAGCACTTAGATTTATATACTGTTTCAGAGCCCTCTCTAAGCAGTTTGCAAAATGAGCATATTGCTCCCAAAAATCTGGGTCCTCATTTTACCCACCTTGGAAGGATGGAAGGCTGAATCAATCTTGAGCCAGTCAGGACAGACTCTTGGGAGTAAGCAATGAGTTAGCCTGCAATACTGCATTTTGAACAGAACGGAATAACAGAGTTGGAAGGGACCTTGGAGGTCTTCTAGTCCAACCCCTTGTTTAGGCAGGAAATCCTACCTATAACCCTGAAAATGGTTATCTAATCTCTTCTTAAAAACTTCCAGTGTTGGAGCATTTACAACTTCTGGAGGCAAATTGTTCCACTGGTTAATTGTTCTGTCAGGAAATTTCTCCTTAGTTCTAAGTTGCTTCTCTTCTTGATTAGTTTCCATCCATCGCTTCTTGTCCTACCCTCAGGTGCTTTGGAAAATAATTTTACTCCCCCTTCTTTGTGGCAACCCCTGAGATATTGGAACACTGCTATCATGTCCTTCTTTTCATAAGACTAGACATACCCAGTTCCAGCAACTGTTCTTTATATGTTTTATCCTCAAGTCCCCTAATCAGCTTTATTGCTCTTCTCTGAACTCTTTCTAGAGCCTCAATATCTTTTTATATCGTGGCAACCAAAATTGGATGTAGTATTCAAAGTATTCTAACCACTGCATCACCCCTGTTCTTTGAGATTGCTAAGTGATGCTAAGGGTTCGAAGAAATCCAGTTTGACACCCCTGCTATAGAGTGTGGGCAAAAAAGAAAGAGAACAGACTTGTGACCTCCTGCTGGCTTCACCATTGACTTTGTTTGTGAGAAGCTGGCAGAGAAAGTCATAAATTGCAATCAAGTGATCATGGTTTGCTATGATGTAACCACAAGCCAAGCACTGAATTCCTGGATTACAATCACGTGACTGCAGAGATGCTATGACAGCCAGAATTCTGAGGGCCAGTCATAAAACCCTCTCATTCAAATCCATCCTAACTTTGGCCCCTTTGATAATAACTTTGGTAACTTTGATAATCCTTGGATTAAATCGTAACCCAAGGATTATCTCTGCAATTATTTTGATTTCTTGAAACACATAACGTAAATATCTGGGTTGGGTTTTTTTTCTGGTCAATTAGAAAAAAAGATAAAAAATGCATGATGCAATGGAGGGGTATGACATGACTATTTACCACTTGAGATATAACCTCCATTTGAAGGTCATAGTACCATACTGAGATAGGCAGACTGGACTCCTGCTTAGACCAGCCAATATAGTCAATCATAAGAAACACAAATATACTCCAAAATATTTGAAGGGGACCCAGCTTTCCTTTCCCACTGACAATGGATCACTTTATTTATTTAATGCTTCTCTTATCCTAGGTCAGTGATGGCTAACCTTTTTGCCATTCCGTGCCAGGAGAGGGGGGGTGGGGCGGGCTCAAGCAGGCACATTGCCACACCCATAATTCTATGCGCCCCGCCCCTGCGCATGCGCAGATGACCCCCCTCCTACTCTCCCCACTCCTGGCATGCAATGGCCCGGTAGGCCCATTTTTTTTTCTCACTGGCTCCAAGGCCTCTCTAGGAGTCTGGGGAGGGTGAAAATGACCTTCCCCACCTACCCCCGGAGGACCTCATTTGACAACTTCTGGTCCTACCAGAAGTGCTAATGGTTGCACTTCTAAGGGTTGCTGCCAGCGTCCTAGGTATCAACCAAGTATCTTATTAAAATATATGATGTTCCAAGCAGTTTTCTGCAGTTCCGCTGGTGTCATGGTGTTTTTATTACTATTGTTGTTGTTGTTGTTATCTTCCAAACATATAACTGCTAGCTCTCAAACCTCTAATCCAGCTCTATTCCTCTTTAAGTAAGATTGCTTAAGCAGTGGTAAGGAGGATTTGGGGAAACCATGGCTTGTTGTATCTCTTTGGAAAATCTGTCCCTCAAAAGGGTTTCCAGGCTGGTGTCCAGCACACCAGAAAAAGAAGAGGGTTTTAATCTCTCTTTCTCCCTCCTTCCCCTTTCTCCACCATTCATAGGGCTGGACTGGACCAAAGCCATTGTTATCACCATTCCCATGACAAACTCCCTTTTTAAAAATCATTTTAAAAGAGTTTCTGGAAAAGACACTGATTATGATGCAGATGACTTTTTTTCCCCTTTCGTCTGGTTCAAGATTTTAACAGCAGCCTGGAGAGAGTTCAGGAGATCATAAAGCTCTTACTGAAATGTAAACTCAAAGAATTTATCTTATATATTTGTTGAGCATATATCATGAATAAAAACTGAAGGTCCATCATATTATAGATATAAATAAGAGGAATGAGCACAAGTTCAACAAGCAAAATGCATCTATTGACTATTGATCACAAATCACAAAAAACAAAGTTATTTGTTTCTGGCCATAAAACAAAATAGGTGGTCTCATTGTAGCAGTTTAAGGTCTGATCTGGACATGAAATAAATAATTTTTTCCTCACCACAATGCTACTGTGAATTTTGCCAATAAAGCCATCTTTTCTATGTTTTACAAAATGAAGTTTAAAAGAAAATCCAAAGCTTCATAATCAGAACTGTATTTTCTTTCAGAATTATCAAGCTGAGGGGAGAATGGTGCTGCCTTTGAAACAGCTAAAACGTTTTACATGGACTGGCATCAGACCAAAGCAAACTTTTGGGAGGTATTTCTTTCTTTCATTTATTAAAAATATTTTCAACTTACTGGTTGCCCTAGGACAGTAAACAGTTCTATGAAAATATATCACAATACGATAGAACAGAAAGCAAAATACATTATAATAAAACAAGAACGAAAACAGCAAAGTTAACTATAAAAAACATAATATTCAGTCCTGGGAAAAGGATAGTATGAGAAAGAAACACAGAATAATTGAGTTTGCCTATTGCTTATATGTTTGATTTAAGATGGGGCAGAGAAAACCTGATAGGTTTTCAAGATCGGGCTATTCTAAAAGCATTCTGTTTTTTGATATTGCCTACTAAGGGCTGGGGACGTGGTGGCTCAGTGGCTAAGGCGCTGAGCATATCGATTGAAAGGTCGGCAGTTCAGTGGTTCAAATCCCTAGTGCTGCGTAACGGGATAAACTCCCGTTACTTGTCCCAGCATATGTTTAATTTTAGTGATACCTAGAACACTACATCTTCAATGTTTTTATTTCACATTAGTTACATAATTATGTTTTAAAGAATAAATAGCAAAATAAAGTAATAGTAAACAATTTGTATGTATACTCTTGCCTCCCAGCTAAAGAGACATTGTTTTTACTTACAGTTTCTACCCTGGAAACAGAAGCAAGGGAGCTGTCTTTTTGGACACAGCTGAGCCAAATGACTACAGTTTAAGTTTTGGTCATATCACTGATATAATGCCGCCACTTACCTGTAGCAAAATAATGTGGGAAGAAAAACTAGTGCAGGATCTTTCTCCATCCAGTCTCAATTCAATGGTGCGCCATTCTACTTGCTAACGTTAAAATACTTGCCTTTTGAGCTGCAGGTCTCTGCCACCACTTCAGTGCACCAAATATTATTTTGCTGCTCATTAATTCATCATCACCTGGCTCAGTTTCCAAAAATTATTTCTATAATGCAACTCCCCACATCAGCATACATGAGCCCCTATCCAATAGTTGAAAGTAACACAAATAGGAGGAGGAAGGGGAATTATGTATGTTGCCTTATTTATTACAATAATAAAGGTGGGAGAGAAATATGAGAGCTATTTGCTGGAGGGAATGAAAATCTTGTGCATTGATTTCCCCAGTTCTTAACATGAGATTAATGCTTATGATTTCTTCCTTTTATTCAGATTGTATTGTGCAACAATGTTTACTATTTCAAAAACAGCTGCCAATCTAATCTTTTGTAAGGCTGGCTTCACACTTTTACTAGCCATTTACCTTTTTGTGGAAAAGGAACGATTTTATGACACTTTTAAAACAATTTAAACCAAATCTGTAACCCTTCTGGTTGAAGAGGCATAGTTCAATAATAATATTTCCAGCTAGCTGAAAACAGAAACACTGACTTAGGGACAGTTTCTATCTTTGAACAAGAAGAAACAAATTTGAAAAAGTAGCCCAACCAGATATTCAGCCGGCTCTACCATTAGGCAGAGGGAAGCAACTGCCTCATATTAGCAATTGTTGAGGGCCAGCAATAGAGCACCCCAAGTGTCTTTTGGGGTGTTTCAATTTGAGGACAGAGCATACCCTTATACCTGTAGAAGTAATTCATTCAGTAATTCTCATACCTATAGAAGTGCAGGTAGTCCTCGAGTTACAACAGTTCATTTAGTGACCATTCAAAGTTACAACGCTACTGAAAAAAGTGATTTAAGACCGTTTTTCACACTTAAGACCAGGGGTGAAATGTTCCAGGTTCAGACCGAATTGCCTGATCTTGTAGCAATGGTGGCAGGTGGTTCGAAGAACTGGTAGCAAAAATCCCTGCCCTCCCCCATATGCCCAGCTGAGCCGCGCAATCATCAGAGACTTTTAATTTTTAAAAGCATTTTTTCTACAACCTCTTCAGCCAAAAAAATGCTTTTAAAAGTTAAAAAAAAGTCTCTGAAGATCGTGCGGCTCAGCTGGGATCGTCAGAAGCTTTTAAAAGCATTTTTTTTTACAACCTCTTCAACCAAAGAGGTTGTAGAAAAAAATGGTTTTAAAAGTAAAAAAAAAACAAAGTTGGCCACGCCCACCCAGTCACATTACCCCCCCGCCAAGCCACACCCACAGAACCAGTAGTAACAAATTTTACATTTCACCACTGCTTAAGACCATTGCAACATCTCCATGATCATGTGGTTGAAATTCAGACACTTGGCAAGTGACTCATATTTATGATAGTTGCAGTGTCCCAGGGTTGTGTGATCACTTTTTGCGAACTTCAAGCGAAGTCGATGGGGAAGCCAAATTCATTTAACAACCGTATTACTAATTTAACTGCAGTGATTCTCTTAATAACTGTGGCAAGAAAAATGTCATAAAATGGGGCAAAATTTACTTAACAAACTTTCTCCCTTAGCAAGAGAAATGTTGGGCTCAATTGTGGTCATAAGTCAATGACTAACTTGTAATTCATTACATGCTTTCTACTGTCTAATATAAGGTGTCATTAAAGAAACATACTGCACTATACCTTGGACTAAATAAATACGCATAGAATTGCTTTTTTTAAAAGTTATTTTGAAGGTTATAAAATTTAGCTTCCCTTAATGTGCTGATAGAATAACAAAAATTTCTATATGTATCTTATATTATATTCAGATTTTATATTATAAATTAGCAAATGACAACATAGGAAGATGAATTATTTTAAGTTAGCCTATTGAGGATAAAACTAGTATCCTAATGTAGCTAATCCATATGGAATGGGAAGGCTAAGAAATCTCTTTCTGAAGTACTGCGGAGCTGTAACATTTATATAATGTTAAAACTGTCCTGCAAGCTTCATTCACATTGAAGGTTGGGTAGCCTTGTTTTGGTTCATTAATGAACCACTGGATGTTACTCTGTCAAAGCTGCTCATATTAGTCATGCTTACATTCCATTGACAGTAATGAAGCTTAGATTATGCCTAAATTTGCTTCACTGGGGTCAGCCAACAGTTCTTGGCTTAAGTCCTATTCCAATTATTTTGAAAGAAGTTTCATTGAACTTCAATGGAGTTCACTTCTGAGGAAACCTGCATAGTATTACATTGTTAAGTGTGTTTGGATTTAGGAGCATTTTATAAAATCAATACGCCTACGAGTCCTGATATTAAAGTATGCTTCATGAGAAACTAAAAATTAGGGTTGGGATTTAATCTATAGTTTAGGCTATTGGTTATAAATGGAGTATTTTTTAAAAAAAATATACCAACAATTCTAATGCTTCTAACAAGACTTTAAAAACTGGATGTAAATAGCATATACCTGTACCTTAAGCTTTTAAAGCTATTTTAATGTACTTTTTTGAATTTTCAAAATAAAATTCATTCCAAGCTTTAAAATAATGTTTTTGGGGGGCGGGGGGAAGAGGGGGAGAGAAAAAGAGAGAGCTTAAGAATTCAGTCATCTGTTACAGAACTGTTTTATTGTTGGTCATTCTTTGGAGCAAAAAGAATTTAAGCATTTTGGTGAGGAAACTACAATCTGTCAGAACTTTTCAGAACACATAGGTCTTTTCCCAAGAATTAAAAATTCATGTTACATAGCTAAAAAAGTGTCAAGAAGTGTTAATCCTAAACCTAACTTCTTTTGACAGTCACAATGGACAGTTACACATCTGGCCATAGTCCCCATGAAGGCAAATACATGAGATTTCAATAGAAGAGAATAGATGTATAGTAGTTCAAGGTAGAACTGCTGAATTCTTGGCACTCTCTGAGTTTGATTGTTTGCCTGCAGATCTTTCTCATTACCAAACTAGGTAGCATCTTCAGGGAAGAAAACAACTAAGCTCAGAGAACAACAAGGACGCCGCAATGAGCTTCTGTCTTTGGGGAGAGTATTGTTTGTCTCCCTTTTTTTTAAGTATCTACATCCATCCATCATGCCTTCTGAAGAGTTCATAAAGGGATGTGGCAAGGACATACCCACAAATTCTAAATCTCAACACCCTGCTCCTCTATAAGATCTATTTTAAGGGGGATCTGAGGCAGTTAAAAATTTCCTCACAACAATCTTCAGGAATGTTTGCAATTATTG
The DNA here is from genome assembly GCA_030761175.1 of Masticophis lateralis. Taxonomy (NCBI): domain Eukaryota; kingdom Metazoa; phylum Chordata; class Lepidosauria; order Squamata; family Colubridae; genus Masticophis; species Masticophis lateralis. The sequence goes on along the minus strand of JAUDYJ010000004.1, from coordinate 23,380,110 downwards.
CAAGTTTGAATCTCACCAGGCTCAAGGTTGACTTAGCCTTCCATCCTTTCTAAGGTAGGTAAATTGAGGACCCAATTTGTGGGGGCAATAAGCTGACTTTGTATAAAATATACAAAAGTATGAAGGCTATTGCTTAACGCATTGTAAGCCGCCCTGAGTCTCCGGAATCTAATTTTTTTAAAAAAAATGTGCAATGGACTTTTAGAAAGGTATTCACTCTTAAGAATGTGAGGGTAGGTCTCTTATCACTATATGCTGTTCATTTTTCTATATACATTCCTGGTGCCTTGCATCATGGTTTATAGATTTAAATTTTTATTAACTAATAGAAGTTTATGAGTTTTGGTAGCAGATGATATATTTTTAAATCTTACACAAGTCCCTAAAGGGAAATACTTTTAAGTATTCCTATTTTTTTTATTTTTTTTAGTTTGATTTATATGCCGCCCTTCTCCAGAGACTCAGGGTAGCTTACAATGCGTTAAGCAATAATGCATTGTGTTTCAATCTAATTTTTAAAGTGAATTGATAATTACAATTCCATGTCTCTTAAAGAATACGTTTTCTCCATACCCAAAATCCTATTATATTTTTTCTTATCTTCCCCATATTTTCTCTACATTCCTATGGAAGGCCTTTAATACAGTTTTCTGCTTGAGGAAAAGAGAGTTGCACTCTTTGTCAAACATGTATTGAAACCAAGTGCATTAGAGTCCTTATCTTGACTCACATGACATTTGGTGCATCAGAACTGGTGCTTGATATCTGAACATTTAGAAATCTGTTAACTGATAATGCAATGTAATGGTGTAATCCAAGGGATTGCTACTGTAATCTCTGACTAATCCTACTTTGACTCTTATCTCATTCTGTACTGATTGTAGTAACATGCAAGCCCATCACTTCAAAGGTTATAACTAGCTCCTAGTAATCTGTGGTTGGTAATCTTTTCTTTCATTGGAAATTTCTTTCAACAGTCAATGATTCAATCTATGAACTAGCACAGATGAGTTTCTGAAACAAACTGTCTTTAATTCCTCCCCTTTCCCAGAGTTATATCTAACAAATACCTTGTTAGATATAACAGCTCCATCCATAGATTCAGCTTTCACCAATACTGTAAGGTTAAAAAATAATCAGAAACCTCAATCCATGCAACAAACAACATAGATTCTAACCTACAGCGTGTTTGCTTCATAAAACAACACACATCAGGATTCAGATTTTTGGGAGAAAGAGCATATTCAACTCACAACTCAATTATCAATTGCATACAGTATTGGACAAAGAACAGGTAGAGCAAGTTATAAAGATATAGTATTTAGAAGAAATTCCCAAGATCTTTGTGGTCAGTAGATAAAGAGGTGCCAAGGACCAGCATCTGAAATCAGATTTCCAAAGCTCCTTCTCACTTCTTCTCTTTTAAGGAATTCTAAATTGATCTCTGAGCAAACAGATTGCCATAAATAAGGATGTATATCCATCTGTTGTTTTAAAGCAGGGGTCAGTTTTAGTCTTCATGAAGCCCTCCTTAACAAGCATATGGTTCAGCTTCTTGTGCTTGCTTTAGGCTGTGAACGTTCTTCTGAAGCTTGCACACTAGGCCATTTTTCCTTGGTTCTTCTAAGTTCTATATAGAGATGTCTTCCCCGAGTACAAGAATGCTGTTTTCACATCATTTTGTTTCTTTCTGCTGCTACATTAATCCAGTGTTCTGACTGAAGTATGTTTGACCATTGGTGCAAAAATCCCATAATAATGAGTGGTGGGGTTTTTTTTTGGGGGGGGGGGGGGGCGGTGTTGTCAGGGTTTTTTTTTTTAAACATAAAAACAACCATCATTCAATACAATCACAGAAAGTGTGTCGATCGGTTAAGATTCTTTTGTGCTTAATCTCAAATCCAAAATTACAAATAATTTCATTTCTTTTATTTGACAATTTTCTTCATATCTTTTGTCATTACCTTAATTTCATATTTCATACTTCATCTCCATGCTTTATTATCTAGTCATTGATAAAACAAATCCCTTATCAAGTAGTATTGTCTTCCTGTTCTCTAATTTCAAATGTCAGTTTACTAATTTCAGCACATTCCATAATTTTCTTAATAACTTCATCATCAGTAGGTATTTTCTCTTTTTTCCAATTTTTAGCAAATATAATTCTAGCAGCTGTTAAAACATTCACAATTAAATATCTCAATTCTTTATTATACATTTCTGGTAAAATCCCTAATAAAAATATCTCTGTTTAATATGTTTCTTTGTCATTTTTTCTAACCATGTGTGGATTTTAGTCCCATATTTTTTAGCTTCTGCACATGTCCACCACATATGGTAATATGATCCTGGAGTCTGATGACATTTCTAACATTTCTCCGATTTATTCTTGAACATTCTGGCTATTCTCGTTGAGGGTAGATGCCACCTGTAAAACATCTTATACAAATTCTCCTTATATGCTGTAGACATTGTCATTTTATAATTTTGCAACCACAATTTTTGCCATTTTTCTAAATCTATCCCATGACCAAAGGTTTTCCCCCATGCTATCGTTGTTTCTATAACTTGTTCTTCTTCCAGTTTTACCTCTAATAAATAACCATATAGTTTTTAAATTACATAGTCATCAGAACCCATTAAGATCTTATCTAAATTAATCATTGTGCACCATTTATAGAAGCTGTCATTTATGCCCAGATACAATATAGGTCATCTCAGGCTTCAGTGAATTCCGCAATCGTTCAAACTTGTGATGGCACTGAACAAGGGGGACACATGACTTGTCTTGGCTATTGCAGTGTTACTGTGGTCATGTGATTGTGATCTGGGTGCTTAGCATCTAGGTCGGAATCATAATAATGAAGTCACCTGTGGTCACATTATTGTGTTTGACATTCCCTGCTGGCATTTCAAAAGTCAATGGGGAAGCCAGCAGGAAAATTGGAAGTAACTGTCACTTGAGATCTTCACTTAATGACCTGCCTGGTCCTCACTTAACTATGGCAACCAATTCTGCCAGACTTGTCATCCCTGAGCAATGTGGTCATGTGACATTATACTTTATGATTGTGTTGCTAAGGAATGGCAATTACATCCCCTTGCCCCTGTATCCTGAGATCCACCTATAAACCATATGCCTCTCAATGTTTCAATTACAGACTGCCCTGATCTGAAGAAATCTTTTTTTTTTAATTTCGGATTTGTATACCGCCCTTCTCTCAGAAGAGACTCAGGGCGGTGAACAGCCAAAATCAAAATACATAAAGTACAAAAGTTATAAAAAAACTAAAATGAATTAAATCCTTGGCTAGTCAATTTAAAACCCCAATTCCATAAAATTCCAATTTTAAAAACCAATCCATACAATTTAAAAAAACCCATTAAAAAACCCTTTGGGCTAGGCCGGCTTGTTGAAATAGGTAGGTCTTCAGGGCCTTACGGAAGCTACGAAGGTCCGGGATCAATCGTAAACTAGGAGGTAGCTCGTTCCACAAGGTGGGTGCCCTCACAGAGAAGGCTCTCCCCCTGGGGGCCGCCAGCCGACATTGTTTGGCTGGCGGCACCCTGAGGAGGCCCTCTCTGTGTGAGCGTATTGGCCGGTGGGAGGTTATTGGTAGCAGCAGGCAGTCTCGCAAATACCCTGGCCCTATGCCATGGAGCGCTTTAAAGGTGAGAACCAACACCTTGAAGCGCACCTAGAAGACCACCGGGAGCCAGTGCAGCTTGCGCAGGAGAGGTGTTACATGGGAGCGCCAGGTTGCTCCCGTAATCACCTGCGCAGCCACTTTCTGGACCAGCTGGAGCCTCCGAGTGTACGTCAAGGGGAGCCCCATGTACAGAGCATTACAGTAGTCCAGGCAAGACGTGACGAGGGCATGGGTGACTGTGCATAAGGAGTCCTGATCCAGAAAGGGGCGCAACTGGTGTATCAGGCGAACCTGATAGAAGGCCCCCCTGGCCACGGCTGTCACATGCTCAGGCATGATTTTTACTCAGGCATGATTGCATATACAGTATATCTTTAACTGATCCTTTAAAAGAAGTGTTCTTGAATTCAGACCTGATCTTGAATAGTCTTATGAAAATGGTAGATTAGGAAATCTGGTTGGAAAGTTTTGCCTGAAATGTATTTTTCGATGCTCAGAAATATTTCCAAAAACAAAAAAGGATATGCCTTAATTTACAACTACTTTAATTCCATCTATCTTTGTATCAAATTTCAATCTATACCAGGTTCAAATAATCAACTTCCTCCAATCGCTTATTAACCAACTTTTGAGCAATCTTAATTAAAAGGAATGAACAGGATAATTATCCAAGATTGTTGGATCCAAGCCTCCTTAAAAGCCAAAGAAACTACCTCCTCTCTCTAAAAAAGCCAACATCAACACATGGATCTGATGTTTTATTGCCATAATCAATAATCTCAAATATGGACTCTTGCCCATCTTTGATCAGATATAGTCTTCAACTACTTCAAATTCTAGGCATCTCCTCTGGAGCTTCAGAGTGGCTAGATCTTATTTCACAGCTGTTGAAATCACTATGACTCATTAGTTGTGCATTAAGGCACACCTCACAGCACATATGTGTTCCCTACAGCAGGGCTGTCAAACTTGTGGCCTGTGGACCGGCTGCATCACATGCTGGCTACACTCACATCTGGTTTAGCGAAGGGGTGTAAAAATCCTGATATGTCATGTGATGCAGCCTTGATGACATGAGTTTGGCATCCCTACCTTAAAGTATATCTTGGAGAGGTGAGGCCATTTGGAAATCCTTTTCCAGTATTTTCATTAGGATCCCTACCTGTTTAGTCATGGGAACTAATTTTTTTTTACATATATTAACAGCAGAGAGAATAGTATTTGCACAATAATGGAAAAGTAAAGAGATCCCAGCAGATGAAGATGTGATCAGAAAAATATTAGAATGTGCAGAAATTGACAAGCTAACACAATTAAGGAAAAGAAAGAAACTGATTTTTTTTATTTGGGACTTATTTTATCAATGGCTAGCTGACAAAAACAGGAGCTAGAAACGGAAATATATGAAAAGATCAGTGATATAAGGAAGATGTTAAATTAGTTAAACAAATAGTGTGATTATTACTGTTATTAATATTAGTATAATTGATATTAATGCAATGAATATTGTTGTAAACCCTTCATTACTTCTTAAAATGACTTGTACCCAGACAACACACTGTTCAATTGAAGTTGGAATTTTTACATATTATAAAATAAAATAAAAACTTATTACTCCCCCCCCCCCCCCCCCCAAATGAACAAAAGGTTGGCTTTCAGCTACAAGAAATGTAAATCAGTGGATCAATCGTTCAACCGCTTATCTAGATTTAACTGCCATAATTGTTTGTCCATGAGTGCAGATACAGTTCTGACGAACTGGGCAAATGATATTGTAGAGTTTTGAACAAAATTAACATTATATCTACCATGGATAAGTTATGTTGGAAATGGTGGCAACACAGGTTTTTTGATGAACCTTTGATCTATGGTTTATATTTTGTGTTAAGATTCGTCTATCGATGAGAGCAGGTTTCCAAATAGAAGGCAGACGGGAAGTGTCATCACGTTTATTCATACAATATGGTCTTTTCTCTATTTCAATGGCCTCTCTGATTATTTTGCCATTGAGATGTTCTATGTAACATATGTAACATATGTTTTATGTTCTATGTTCTAATGTAACTTATCCATCAACCCACAACCCAGCAACAGTGATTCCACCCAATCAAAATACAACTACATCATCAGCTAATTAGAATAAAACAACACTGTCAACCAATCAGAATACACCTTTGCCTCTTTTCATAGAAAAACGTCAGTTAAGATCACACAGTTTGCCCATAAGCACCAAACCGAGAACATCAGCCAGAACATGATGTGATTTCATCGAAACGTCGCTACTTTCCTCCTAAAGATATGTTTACATATTTTATTTTCGTAGGTCTTTATGTGTATTATTCTTTATGCCAGGATTTTCCTACGTAAATCAAGATGTTTCATAGCCAAAGTTCAGTGAAATCTCATTCATTAGTTTTTAGGCTTTCTCAAACATTAAAGCAGCCATTTTGCTGTCTGTCTGAATACCTGGGAGAGACTGGGATAGATCTATTTCTATCTCTATCTCTATCTCTATCTCTATCTCTATCTATATCTATATATATATATATAAAGAGGAGAAAGTACAATCTACCAGCTGCCTCAGTTCAACTTTAAAATACAGAATTGCATTAAAAATCCTTTTTTTTCTTCCTTACCAGCAAAATCTGAGATTATTTATCATATACTTACAATGCATAAGCAAATATAGGAAACGGACCTAAAACATTTATCGTTTAACATGAAAGTACACTGCTACATTATTACATTCACATTAGGGAGGAATTAATTCTTAAGTCAGAATTTTCAATTTTTTAAGGCTAATTTTTGAAGGACCTATGAGTTTTTTTGTTTGTTTTTTAAACTTGCAAGTCTATCAGGAGGCAAAACTATAGCGATACAAAACTGGCTGCATCTGGTTAATAACAACAACAATTTGCTCTTAGTCTCTCCTGAAACTTAAGTTTTAGCAGAACCACAGAGTTCTGGACAGTTTGAAAAGACAGTTTGAAATACCCTGCTCTATGTCTTATTTTCCCTCCCTGAGCATAAAAAGAATCTACTTCAGAGTATTTGAACATCCACTGTTCTATTATTTAATTTATATCCCAACTATATTTTGCACAATTCAAAGAACTGTACATCATCATCTCTCCTAATTTCATTTTAATACATGCTTTTATCTTTCCCCATACTTAGTGGATTTAAATAGGGAAATTACACATGCATTCTGGGTCATTATGTGATAGATCAGTGTATATTTTTAAAAAATAGCTTATTAATTTTCCTGCCGATAAGGGCACCAAGCAAACTTCCTGCAGCTTTTATTTAAATCGGTTAAATAAATTTTCTAAGGCAAGGTCTGCATTAAAGAATCAAAAATCCAGATAAATTTATACAATGAAAAAATATTGACATTTTTTTATATTATTACCATAGCATGAAGTTTATGAGTTTTTCTACCTTACATAAAAATTACAGGGACTGTGCAGGTACAGAGGCCTTCACCATCTTTATTTTTGCAAATAACACTTCAAGTAATAGAAAATTTCATAAAACTCAATTATAATGTTTTGAATAACTAACAAAGTTTTTGTTAAAGGTGACAAGAGAATTTGAACAATAGGAAATTAAAATAATTTTTCAGAGAGCTTTGATTACTCTGAAGTCTGCATTCAGTTGATATAAGCAGTATATTCTACTACTTGAACATGGGCAAACATTTCATGTTTTTATTTTCCAATGAACAACTGTACTTCAAATAGGCAATGTGTCTTTTCAAAGAGTGTGATGTGTAGTCAATCTCCACAGTGGTGTATGTAACATTGAAAGAAAATAACCATTAATATAAGAAGTAGAACACAATACCCATATCTTTGCTTGCTCAAAGAAGCCATATTATTTCTGGAATTCTTTATTAAAAATACTGCTGTACATGTGAAAAGAATGAAAAACAGGATTAAAAGGTAACACATAGTGGGATCATGACATCAGAATGTAACATACCGGTGCTTTTTAGGGGAAGATGCTCACATGTAGAATTTTACTGGGACAAGGGCAAAATGAAAAACAAAATGAAATCACATTATACACCCCCCCAAATATTTACAGTGTAGCAGAAAACAAAAGTCCAAACAAGCAAGTTAAAACAGAGCAATTTAAATTTAAACTAGTATTACATGATTTCAAAGGTTGTCCATTCTGTGCTTTATACTATAAAAACAGGAAGGTCAGAATTACTTCCCTGTGTGGAAAAAGTAGGCATTGCTTTTCAAAAATTCTTATTCAGCTTTAGAGATGACATAAATGACTCTTCCTCTGAATGGAACATACTGGACAGCCTTCTCACTGGAATTGTACTGGAGTGGTAGAATTCTCCCCCCAAAAAACACCAAGTAGAAAATTCAAAAACATGGACCACATAAAAACAAAACAAAACAAAATTCCATGTTGTTCTATGCATCACCCAACAGCAATTATTTCTAGGTAACAGTTACATATGGAAATTTATTGGCTCTCTGCACTTTTCATTTTGTAAAATTTACTTTAAAACAAGTCCTGAGATTACTGGGGCCAAGGAATGGATACCGTGTGCTGACAAAGATTTGCAAAATGCAACTTGTCTTTATGAGGTGGGCCTTGCTTACTTACGCAGCGAGGAGGAGCCTGAAGCCCTGCTTTACCCCTGCCTTTGCATTTCCTGAATTATTGGTCCACAAAATAATCTGTCAAAAACTTTCCAATTGCTGCAACTGAAGAGATGATCCCCTTTCATTTAAAAAAAAAAAAAGACCAAAACAAAACACAATAGTGGGAAAAAGAAGCCTCAGCCCGCTTATAAATAAAGCATTCAATATTTCTCCTAGAATACAATTACTACTTCTTTTTGTACAAAAGAATTACAATATGATTTTCAAAAACATATAAAAAGACAGCTGCTCTTCATCAAATACATGAGCTAATGATAAAAGACTGGTTTCCCATATTCGTATCTTAAAGTCCCTGTTCCTTATGATATTAAAAAATAATGTTATGGCAACTGTTATCTTCTAAATAATAAACGTTATGGTTTAATTTTTCTGCCAGATTAAAATAATTGGCTTTTATTTCTTTCAGCTCATTGATTGATACTATTAATTTTCAGGCTCCGTTGTGTTTAAGTAAAGATGTTAAAGGTGGGCCTTTCTTTTCCAAAGTCTTCATTATGAAGAGCACTGTTTTCTTGTGGATAAATCTAAAGTAAGAGTGTCATCATTAAAGCTTATAAAACTGGAGAGAACTATTAAAAATTTATCTGAAATTACAAATATCAAGAATAAAATGGATGCCAGTAACATCAGTTGGAAGTGCTTTGAATCAGTTCTGACACCTTTTGGAGAAAGTTTCCACATTTTCTTCATGGTAAGCACCCAGTGCTATTAAATATTCAGTGCTGGGTAAAGGAGGCCGATATACAGTCTTCACTACCGCTTTGAGAAAGGAAAAAAAAATAGTCCTATATATTTGGCAGTCATCCGTATCAAAGTGTAGATGTTCTACTATAAATTCCCTTGAATACCCAAGCTTGCAGACAACAGTGGATCCAGTATTGGAAAGTTAATTAAAGGGGAAAATCCAGACTTGAAGACTGAATATTCATGTGTTGAGTATTATCAAAGGTAATATTACTTTGGGCTAAGCAGTGACTGCAAAGGCACAGCAGACCGTCATTCCTCCAGAATCAGACTATAACACTTCAAAAGCTTTCGATGCCAGACAACTGCTGTGTGTACTTAATCTTCTGAACAGTGTCTCTGTATCTGTATCCAGTGTAAAGTACCATAATAAAGCTGTGGTTCAAAGAACAGAACTTTATACAAAAGAAGGGTACTATAGGTAACTTAAAGGAATACATTCCTGAACTCTCAGGACTGCAACAATTATTTTTTTTTAAAAAGTCTATTAAAAATTGCATAAATGTAAATGTATCTGATTAGCAGGAAAATATAGAAACAGGTATTTTATTTAAAAGGCGCTGGTTGTGTTTAGAACAAATCGGGTTTACCCCAGAAAGTACAGTACACAACTCAAAATGGTGCTGTTTCGCTTTGACAAAGCTTCAGCCAAATAAAAGGGATTTTGTATATGATGTTTCTGAGATATTTTACTTGATTTTTTTTTGTCTTTAAATACTCATCTTCTCGTTTGATTAATTAATCAAACAGTGGATGGCATGTTATACAGTTTTACAGAGGTTACAAGCTACACTGTAATTTACAGAACACAATTTCTATGAAATTATTTACCTGGTCCTTTATAGTATTTTGGAGTGCAAATAATATCAAAACCAATAGATTGCAGTATATTCAGTGGCCAAAAAAAAAAAAAAAAAAAAAAAAAATCCCAGAAATGTCTTTGCAAAGAGATTCCCTTAGTAAGATCCAATGTGGCAAAACATCAGGGATCAGAAAGTCTTTAAAAATTAAAATTAGTGCATATACAAGTGGAGAAAAAAAAAATAAAAGCAGGAACATCATGCTCTTGATGTGCTCCTTTAAAATAAATTCTTCACAGATAAAGCCTCCAATGGCAGCCAGAGCTCCAGGGTAAGCAAAAACATTCTTCCCTTCAAGTAACAGTGTACCTGACTGAAGTGCACCATCTCATGGTGTTTTGTTTCCCAAAATGTGAAATGAGATGATGGCAATCTGTTGTAGTGCAATTTGCGCTTGGTTCTGTTCCTCAGCAATGTCCTGCATGCTTTCCGGCAAACACTACAACTGGCCGTTTGTGGCTGCAATCAGTTCCTGAAAAGTATTTTCAAAGCAGCGTTTTAGGTCGCTGTATGCCACCACAAGGACACTCTTCTCATCTCTGGAAATGAGGCTTATTTTTTCTGGCACACCAGCATCTAACTGAAATAAAATGGGAGACAATTTTGTCAGGACTATTTGTTAATAGAGCTTAATAATCAGCAACAGTATTGGCAGGCAAAAGAACATCCCCCCCCACCCCGCTTCGTTTATTATCCCAGCATTCTAGTTAAGACAAAAGTACCTTTTGATTTAATGACAGCATCAGCCTTTTTAGGATAGGAGCCTATTTTAGGATGGCAGTCTTGCCTTAGGAATCTTTGCCCACTTTTTGCCTAGCAAAAGCACTCCATATCTGTCAGATTGTGAGGGCATCTTCTGCCCTCTTAAGGTCACCCCACTGATTTTCAATTGGACCCAGGTCCAGGCTCTTGCTGGGCCATTCAAAAACTTTGATATTCTTCTGGTGAAGCCATCTGTTTTTTGTTGTTGATTTAGAGGTGCTTCAACAAAGTATTAATTTAATGGAGTGTACATATATGCAACCATGTTATTGTACGTTTTTTATTATTTTTTTCCCAAAACATTTTACTTTGTTTTTTTTCCAATTGAATTGTACAGCTTACATGTTATATTAAAAGTGGAAAAAAATCTGAAGTGATTTATCTTGGCCTGGGTTTTTTTTATATCTCAAAAACCTAGCATTTTAACAGGGGTGTCTGGATTTCTTATATCCACTGTGTATTTCTAAATTGTTGAATGAAGAACTGAAATATTCAGTTTTGAAGAAACAGTGATTCAGATGTTAAAAAGCATAACATATAAGAAGTAAAAATTAAATTAATTTTTTAATTGAAAAATTAAAATAATCCATCATAAATTTTTATTCAATGTTTACTAGACCTATCAAAATGTTCTAAAATGATTGGATGTTGAATTTTTGCTTGTTGGTATTGTATGAAATATGAAGACTTTAACCCACACAATCACATCTTGTTCAGCTATAGCTTCAATTTTATTTCAAATTATCATTTTGTCATTACATATTATACATATTCAATATATATGATATGATACGATATTGAATATGATATTCAATTATGTTTCCAAAATGATGAACACTTTAACAACCCAGCAAAGAAAAATGGAAACAAAAGTTTATTCATCTGATTTTAAAGGGGTTTAGGATATAGTCTGATTTTAAAGGGGTTTAGGATATAGTCTGTTATCTATTATTTAAAATACTTTGTGCTTTATAAATCAAAAGATGGAGCAATATATTTCCATATGTACAGTATCAGTGGTGGGTTGCTCCCAGTTCGGACCAGTTTGTAATAACTGGTAGTAAAACTGGCGAGAGGCCCCACCCACCGCCCCGCATGTCATTGGCGATCTGCGCATGCGCAGAAGCAAGGTGCGCGCATGAGCAAAGCGCACGTGAGCGATCCCGTTGCGAACTGGTAGTAAAGGTAAGTAGAACCTACCCCTGTACAGTATGTCTAGATTTAGTGATAGGGTTAAATGGAATTAGTTTTATACTGATACTTGTCTCTTTTCTTCTTTTCCCCATTAGCCTTTTTCCTCTTTTTGTCATACTTAAGTTATTTTAATCAGCATAATATACAGGTGGTCTTTATTCCTCACTTATCATTTATCTTTTGTTCTCCCTGTTGGTGTTGTACTATTTAAAAAATGAATACAGTGTTGTCTGAAATCACAGTTTCATCTGTGCTTGTTTTAATTATCAGTTTAAATTAATTCTAAGTATATAAAATGAAATAAACGATAAAGGTAAAGGTTCCCTTCGCACATATGTGCTAGTCGTTTCTGACTCTAGGGGGCGGTGCTCATCTCCGTTTCAAAGCCGAAGAGCCAGCGCTGTCCGAAGACGTCTCCATGGTCATGTGGCCAGCATGACTAAATGCCAAAGGTGCACAGAACACTGTTATCTTCCCACCAAAGGTGGTCTCTATTATGCTACTTGCATTTTTTACATGTTTTTGAACTGCTAGGTTGGCAGAAGCTGGGACAAGTAATGGGAGTTCATCCTGTTATGCAGCACTAGGGATTCGAACCGCTGAACTGCTGACCTTTTGATTGACAAACGAGGTGTCTTCGCCTGTGAACCACCGCATCCCCCTAAATAATTCTTTTTAAAATTAAAAGTGTTGCTCACAACCATGTTACACCAATAAAGGAAAGTGTATAATGTTGACGTTTATCTGTCTGAACTTCCCTACTTACAAACTATTCTTTAGTGGTTTTCTGAAGCAGGTCTGTCACATGCAGCACCCAACTGATGAAGCGTTCATACAACTTAGAGTGCCACTGTTGAGTCAGGTGACTGCCAAAGGCAATGACAAAAATGCATTTTGAGAGAAATTTGCTTGCGTGCCAAAGGGAGGGAAAAAAGTGAGGAAAAAGACAATTTAATGGATTTGCAATTAATGAAAAAATACTGAACTTCTAGCTCACCTTGTTAAGACAAGAGATTATGTGACTGAGATCAATCCAAGGAGTACCCGCTTCTGTCATCTGATGGAAAAGATGATCCCTAAAAAGCTTCAGGAGATACCTGTCTCCAGTTTCTGACCATGTCGGATCCTTCTGGAACCTATTGTAAAAAAAGGGTGTTTATGTTTCTCATTAAAAGGACACATAGCTCAGTCTACATATATTTGTTTATATATGTTATATTTAGTTTTAAGAAAAAGAAGTCTTCAGAATTCGAGAGCCAAGGCTCATTACCTCTATGGTATCATTTATAAATGTATTATTACGGGATTTACTAACTTCCTCAATTTGATCAGATTCCTAAAATGGGCTGAAATTAATTTTAAATTAGTCATGCTCTATATTTTTTTCTCTCAATGAAATAATCTGAATATTTTGAAAGATATATCATACAGGCTCTTATATAATAATTCTGTAATTTCCAGCATTCAACATGAAATATTCCATTAGACAATTTCACGTTTTGGTATCATTCATTACTACAGTCAGACTTACAGTGTCCGGGAGAATGCACTCTCTATAAATATCAATTTTTGTTCCCAATCTCCAGAATTGGCACTGTACCACTGTATGCACTTGAAGGCTGTTTGTTGCTGTTGGAAGAAAAAACTGAAATACCTTCCCAAAAAGAAACTAACAGTTTGGAGTTTAAAACAGTTACAAGTCTCATGAAAATGCAGGAAATTGTTAAATTCTATGAAGTATTGCCGTGCACTGATTATTTTTAGGTTTCAGACAAAACCTCAACTCAAGGAATGTTTGTCCCTCCAGACCATGAGTAATACCTGTGTAGGTGTGTGTATGAGTACATATGTATATAAAAATCACATATAAAATTTTGGTGGGGATATTGATGAAAATAACCTTCTTAATCTTTTCAGAGCCTGATATACTTTAAAACTTCACCCTACATCAGGGGTGTCAAACTTGCGTCATCACGTGACATATCGCGACTTTCCCCTTTACTAAACCGGGTGTGAGCATGGCCAGCACATGACGCATCTGGCCCATAGGCCGCGAGTTTGACAGCCCTGCCCTACATAATTATTTGAGCTCTCCAGTGGTGCCATTTTTAAAATAATGTAATGATTAAAAATTCTGAATTCCTTACTCTGGTCTTTCATTGATTGTTCCCAATTTTGCAAGAAGACGAAATAATCTTCCATTCTGAACTTCCTGTAAAAGAAGATATAAGAGACAACTTGGCCTGAGCAATAATAACAGCAGCAACAACAAATATCAAGAATACTACAAATTAAAAGAAAACCCAATATATAAATATTTCAGCCCAATGACAAAATGTCAGGAAAAAATGTTAGGTATCTATTCAAATTTACTAAGAGAGCTAAATCCTTCCTTCCCTGTGCTGTTAAATCATTTAGTTTGTAATTTGTAAGCCCTCCAATGCTAGTACTAGCTACAATGATAAAATGGCAGCACCGATTATAACTGAAATCACACATACCTATAGGAGATAGGATATGGTGAGGAACTTGATGCAGTAATTTCCTGAATCCTACAAAAAATATTCACTTAATAAGTAAGTCAAGGTAATATATAGGCATATATTAAGGTGTCATTATCAAGGTGTCATAGGCATATGACACCTACATCCTATTGTAAAGATTATAGTTCCCTCACCGTCACATAACTTGAAGTGCCATGGCCACAATTCCAATGAAGGAAGATGTGATCCCTTTGAGGCGATATTCCTAATGAGGAATAGGACTAGGGCTCATTAGAAAAAAAATTAAAAAGTATACAAGCATCCTAAGAGCTCTAAAACAATTTATTTAACCTGACTTGAGTAATATGCAGAATATGAGTACTAAAATTACAACTCTATCCTAAGAAATAGTTACAACCATTAGTGACTCTTTAGACCAGAAAAAAGAGAAACAACTGAACCAGTTAGCAGTATACATGAAGTGATTAGCAAGGAAAAGAACATCTGACAAAAACAGCCATATAAAGCGGAGTACTTTTTCACACAGTATACTAAACCAGTGAACTGTCATCCCAAAAGGCAGTTATGGCCATATCGTGGATGGTTTTTGCATGACACAAATTCACCAAGGATAAAGCAATTCATAGCTACTTTGCTAAATTTGCCTTTTAAAAAAACCCAACTATTTATTTGTAATGATGGCTCTGTATTATTCATATTAGCTGAATATATTATTTCGAAACATAAAATAACAGCATATTGATATCCTGTTTATCGTTTCCTATCCATCTATGTGGCCACCATACAAACAGGATGCTGTTATCAGAAAGTCCACTGACTTAATCTGCATACCTATGATATTCTGAAAATGCCTTGAAACAAGCTAAATCCATTTGCACACAGCCAATGTTGGGGGGGTGGGGGGGATGACCGTAGACTGCAGTGTAAAGTGTAGGATACAGTAAGGTATTTTACCTTTGCAAGGTCTTCTTCTATAACATCGTTCCTCATTTGGGCAGCATCCAACTGAGTATAGAATCTTGCTCCAATCATAGGCATTATATCATTTACACTTCGAAGCCTGTTTTGGTCAGTCAGCAAATATCTATCAAAAGAAATTCCTAAAAATTATTAAAACTGGATTTCTAAGGAAAATTCTTGACAATGAAAGTATTCCTTACTCTATAAGGTATAATACGGAGTCAGAGACAACTAGTATATGTGATGTGGCAAATAAAAGATTTCAAGTGAACTTTCACTGAAATTCAGCAAATAAACAGCTGGTTTTCCAAAAGCCACCCAGTGAATTTCATGATAAAACTGGAATTTTAACCTAAATCTTGCATTAAACAGGTGCAGCAGCAAATGTAAATTACTATAGACTGCCAAAATTTGGAGTTAAAGATAAAGCGTATTCATGTGTGTGTTTTAAAAATACAGTACTGCTAATTTATGTTAATTAAAATTGGTCTTTATTTTTCCTTATTGGTAGGTGAATGAGTTTTGTTCTACAATTCCTCAAAGTAGAGACTCTTCTGGGTCTCTATCATCAAGAAGAATTCTTTTCATAGTTATGTTTTTTTGATATCAAAATATAATAGAATATAATCCACACATATTTTCCACAAATAAGGTACTATTATTCTATAATCAAGTTTTCTTACAAAATAAGATTCTTCAAATCAGAGGAATAGTTGATTGTCACCAGTTCCATTGCTTTCTGCAAATTCTCTCTCTGAATTCCTGCCAAAGAATTGCAAGCCAAAGCCAGCACAACCTTCCCAAGAGAGATCAAATCTGCTTGCTACAACATAAACATAAACAAAAACACACAGGCATTCATTCACTGGGATCTGAAATGCACTTCATGCTTTCTTAACACTTTTAAGATAAGTGTGCTATACAAATGATAATTTATAATGAACAAAACTGCACAATATACCACTGATTTTATCTTCTGGGTGATTTTAATAAATACTATTGGTATTTATTAAATACTAGATTCTGCTCTTTCACTTTCCTTAAGCCAATTTCCATCTCTGTGGAAAGATTTTGCTTCTTACCAGATATTCTTCATTAACCTTTGGCAAGTATCGTTCATCAGTTAGAAACTTGTAATTCAAAGCACTTTCATTAACTGCAAACCACCTTTTTCCAAGGCTTTCTACATCCTTCAAAAACATCACAGATACACAAAATGTTGAATGAATATTTAGGATTATGATAACCCATTGATTGTTTATTACTTTTAGGTTGTTTGTACACTAACAGTAATTAACAAATATTGACATGAGTGTCAATTAATCATGTTGTATTCCTAATAATATTACTCTTTTAAATAAAGACAAACTCTCAAAGGTAACATAATTATTTATTCTTAATATAGTGGCTGGGTTTGCAAATCATGATAAAAAGAGTTTGGTTTTGTTCTGATTTAATCTGATGTGTAAATTCAGCCATTTTAGTTTATAAATCACCATTTATGGATTAGTCTATATCAGGCCACAGGAACTATGACTGACAAACTAACTGATCACTCAGTGTTGCCTCATACAGTGAGATGAACAGCATATAAATCTGATTGATAAACAAAAAAAAATGAACTGTATAATATGTGACTGCAATCACACTGCAACTGTGTTGAACTATTTGCTATGAAAGATGGAAGAATAATCACCAGAGTCCCAAATTTTTCCAAATGCACTTGAATGTTCAAATAATTCTCTGCTCCAGTTTTCTAAGGATCCTATATGAAATTCAGTGCTTCTACTTATATCCTTTGCAGTTTGTGTGATCTTATTCATTTTCATTAAATGAGAAATGATATAATAATAATCACTGAACAATTCCTCATCGTGACCACATATTCCCTGATGCTTCATTAAAAATAGTCTTTGTGCAATTTTAAGTAGTCTCAAATGTAGAAGGGTAAAAATACAACATGCTCCCATTCAACTGATGCTGTCAGCCATTTTGATGTTTATGTCTATAATGATGCAAAATATGCTCCAGTTTTCCTTTACACTGTTTGTTTCTTACCTCCACATATTTTTCTTTTTTGCTGCATTCTTTTATTTTCCCCCTCAATTATGTTTCTTCCTTTCAATACTTGTTTTTTCCTCTGATTCTATGATTCTATTTATGTCCATACTGTACAGCAGTCTTTATTCATGTGGCTGAAACAGACTATGAAAAATAGACTGCAAGAAATAATGCATGCTTTTCTTATGGTCTTTCTAATTCCTCTGTTGTCCTATCCTTTCTGAATTAAATGTGTAAGATAATATAGTGTAATGGGGTTGCTCTGGACAAGCAAAACACTTTCAAGAATCTATGTGCTATGTAATCTTTAATTCTGATTAAATAAGCAACATCAATTTCAAAAGAAAAGTATTACTGAATATTACTGATAGTAGGTATATATTAGTTACTCAATAACTTGAGAATTAAGCTTCATTTTTAGCTTTGTCTTCTCTCATTAAAAAAATGATCTGAAAATAAGATGATAAGATAATTCCACAAGCATTTATCATATATGATGATGAATTCAGGAAACTTAGAATAAATTGCCTTCAAATTTCTAATAGTCTTGTTTAGCTGACATTTACATAGCTATTTGTAACTTGAGCTGGTTAAATGGACTAGCTGTTAAATGGACAGTTAGAAATTTAAATACTAAGTTCAATAGGCACAAACAAAAATTTAGAGATTAGAAAAAATGTATTTCTTGTACATATAGTATTTTTGGTCTGCAGGAAAACTGAAACCGTTAAATAGAAGCTAAGATATTGAGCATCATATAGTCCAAATTCCAGTTTCAAGGCAATAACTTTGTATGGCCAAGTGAACTCCAAATACAGATAGTCCTCATTTAACAACATTAACTGGGACCAGAATTTCTGTCACTAATGATGTGGTCATAAAGTATTTCACATGGCCATACTATTTAGCAACAACAGTTCTGGCAGTTTCTGGTTATTGTCATTAAGCAAAGCCTGTGTAGTAGGTCATTAAGTGAGGATCTCACATGACTGTGACTTCCAACTTCCTGCCAGCTTCCCTTGGCAGAGAAGATTAAAAAACATGATCACAGGGCCTCAGGGGCACTGAGACAGCTAATACTTCAAGAACTGGATTTAAGTACCATTAATTCAGCACCATTGAAAAGTTTGAATGGCCACTGAACAGATGATTTTTAACCAAATACCTCCTGTAATATGTAAAGTCTCCTTGACTTCTCCATAAAAGATAAATTTCAACTTAAATCCATTCTTTTTAAAAAAATCATTCTCAGATTTGTTCCTATTTTACCATCTGACATAGTTTAATTAGGAAAAAGCATTATGTAGTGTGCAGCAGAAATATTCCAGGTGATGAAAAGACTTTCAGAAGTGGGCTCAATTACTGGATTATATTGCAACAAATCTTAAAGGCAGGTTAAAGAAAAGCTGCCTGCAATCAAAGAACTTCAGCCAATTTTTGGCAGTGGTTTAATAAATATTTTGTGACTGTCAAGAGATTTGGGTCTCAATTTCCCTTTGCGGCCTGACATGTACATTTTTTTGGAAATGTTTAAGGTGGCCATTTATGTATTTCACTGCCCTTCCAACAATGCTTTCACATTTTGGATTGAGGCTTATCACCCACTCTGAATCTTAACATTTCAATCAATATCTCTTTAAGATAGTTAGAAGATATATTCCTTTTTTCCTTTAATATCTGAAGACATATCTGACTTCCAAACTGAGAGACTACTACAGTACACTATTAGAGAGAACAGTATGAATAGTGAAAATGGACTCTAAGAGACTGAGCTTAATTTTTACCTATGTTACGTGTACTATAAAAACCAAAGAGCAGGAAAAGAAAGTCTACTTCTCTTATATTTGAGAAAAAATTAGTATCATATTTATTCTGTTTAAGTATAAAAGTATAAATAGTTTCTGGGTTAAATGCAAGGTAGTTCACATATTTCAATGTAACAAACTTTTTTTAAAACTTACCACATTATATATTGCTCCTTTAACTGAAAACGGGAGTACAGAATTTATCAAGAAAAATTCAAGGAAATACATGAACATTTTTCACAGAGGTGAAGATTTGGGACAAATTCCCGTCATTTAAATTTGGACATCATTCAGATTTGGAAAGTATTTTTTGTTTAAGATTGAAAAGAGTTAAATACTACTACACAGGAATAAGTACACACGTTTGCTGATTTTTGAAAGCCAATTAAAAAAAAAATAGAAGGCTTAAAACATGCAGATTTGCTACAAATCTAATACGTATGTATGTATATATGTATACATACTAGTAATTTCCAATTCCTAGTTTTAGGTATGGTGACATCCTACTACGAAAAGAAAAAAATGAAGCATTTTCCCATGCAATCTAAATATGGTCAGTGTGATGATGAAAACCAAGACAGGTATGATGAAGATGACTTTCCTGTTCCATCCTTGCCCCCTCTCAATCATGAAAGGCCTCTCAAGTACCTGTGACAGCGGTACTTTCCACTGGACTAATAGAGAGGGTTACAGCTTGATTTTCTGGGTTATCCCTCCATATCAACAGATCCACACCCTATGAGAGGCTTCTGGGTAGACTGGGAATGGGAAGAAAGCATAGGAAATAATTTCTTGCCTACTCTTGTCTATAGGCTTTTGTTTTCACAAAAACAGGTTCAACATGATTTTTCACCTTTGCCATTGCCAAGTAACTTATTTTTTGTTTCACAGTATATGTATATAAACTCTTTTTAAAAAATTATATGCCCTTATCAATTTTAACACCATCTATTAGAACTTATTCCTTGTCATGCTTGTCCCAATCTGGTTTGCAGAATCTGTTTAGAATCATACATTCCTTATAGGTAGGACCTGTCTACTTTTTTGTTTTTGAATGTCTGATTATAGTGAGAATAGTGCCAAAAATTACAATGACAACCAATAAAAATCTTAAATTACCAACATGTAAATTAAGATAGTTTGTGAATTAACATTGCCAAAGGTTTACTAGCAGCAAGCATCAAAACAGCTACATACAGGAAATAAACTTCATACATTAAAAAAAAAAAGATAGATACTCCAAGATAATCACCAACAAATATTCAGTGAGCAAATAATATAAAATTAGAAATGTAATACTTGATCTTACCTGATATTGGGCCATTAGAGCCAAAGGATTATTTTGGCTGTTATCAAATGTTAATACATCAAAGACTCCAACGCAATTCACTCTCAACCTTCAGGATAAAAGCATTATAGGAAAATAAGTTTATAAACTCCTCTTTTCACTTCCTCTACAATCTCTTCAACATTTCCATAGAAAGAAATGAAAGCAACTACCGTTAGTAAATTAATATCATATTAATAGGATAATATCACATTCTAAAAATGTATGGTTCGTGATTCATGTGAGCCGGACAGAACATATGCACGAACAGGCAAGCAAGGAACACACAATGAAAAAGTGTTTTGTGCACTTTCTTTCTCTTGCTATTCAAGAAGAAATTGTGTCACAGAATGCTGTATATTGCCCTAGAGAAGACAATCAATAGTAGTTAGATACATTGTAAGTTTATGTCTACTCTTCTACCCCTTATGCTTTGCATGCTTATAAAGATGTCAAGTATTACTACTGACACAGCTTCAAAAAATACTGAATTTTTTAAACCAAAATCCTTCAAATGTGCTATCACTTGATACTTAAGATTATTAGATTAAGATTGCAACTGTAGGAAACTACTTGGTAATAGATGGTACTCAGAACTGAGGAACCTATATCCATAGGCTTGAAATCCCACAATTCCTCTAGCTATTAGAATTAGATATACAAGTCTTCGATTTACGACAACTGAGCCCAAAATTTCTGTTGCTAAGTGACACATTTGTTAAGTGAGTTTTGATTTTACAACCTTTCTGCCACGAAGTGAATAACTGCAGTTGTTAATAACACAGTTGTTAACGGAATCGAGGTTCTGCATTGACTTGGCTTGTCAAATGGTTGTGAAAGGTGATTACATGACCCTGGACACAGCTGCCGCCATAAATATGAGTCAGTTGCCAAGCATCTGAATTTTGAGCACATGACTATGGGGATGCTGCAGTGGTCACAGCTGTGAAAAATGGTCATATGTCACTTTTTTCAGTGCCACTGTAACTTTGAACAGTCACTAAATGAACTGTCATAAGTCAACCACTCCCTGTACCGAATTCTGTTATAATTAGAAATAAATTATCTTAGTCCTACATCATCTTCTAGGCTGAACCATTAACTAGGATGAATATGAAGGATTGTATGATTCTTAGCAGAATGGATGCAAAAGGCAAGCTTTTAGGTAGCAAAGCAGGTGATAGAGATCTGGTAATATATTAGGAAAATGCCTTACCTTGTTTTGCCTGTCACCAGAATCTTTGTGGGATCCATTACTCGACAGGCCAATCCTGCTGTATGAATAGTCCGCAATGCCGAGCTAAGCTGCACAATATAGGCCCAAATCAGGGACTCGGGCAGCAACCCTGCATGTTGTCGGGGCAGAGGTCCATCATGCTGACCTATGGCAGAATTGGGAATATAAATGAACTCTATATTTGCAGATTTATACTACACATTGCAATTTTAAATTTTTTTCATAGGAAAACTAAAACTTTTGGACCAGGCCCAAATTTTGCCTTTTAGAAGGGCTTAGGAAGACTTTTTCAGGGTTGAAGCTAGTGCCTCTAGGTGTCTAAGCAGACACTATGGAGATTCTCAGTTATCCAGGTCATGGTTATCCCAAAAATGCTTTTTCAAGAGGCAACTTTGAAGACGTTTCTTCTTCAGCCTCTTCAGAGCTGAAGAAGCTTCTTGGATGAGAAGCGAAACATCTTCAGAGAAAAATCAGAAAGTCCAGTTGCCTCTTGAAACTGTGGCTTTGTCTCTAAGCTTGCTGAAGTGTAAGGCACTCATTCCCCCATTAAAGCAAAAGAAACGAAAGGGTCCCCCAAACTAAAATCAGGTTGTTTCGATGCTGTCACACCCTATCTTTATCCTATAGTCCTGACATGCCACATAAAATTTGATGTGACCCTCGAGTACAAATATGCTGATGTTCCTTAAAGGTTGTACTGAATGAACTATTATATTCTGTTATGAGATATGTGAATCAGGCCTTTCAGATGTGTTGCTGCAGCTTTTCACAATCCAGTACCTTCTAGAGATGTTGGGACAGAGACTTCCAGAAAACATATCTGGAAGCTGCCAGGCTGAGAAAAGCTATGTGGCTTCTTTTAGCATCAGTGTTTAGCAATGTTGTTAAACAGGAGTACTTGTTTAGGCAGAGTATGCAGGAAAATATCAACTACTGAAAAAGTTACTATTTGGGAGAATTATTACCATTGTATCCTGTTTACAGATTTACCAAATGCTACTGTTGTTTACTTTATGAAAGAGGCTCATGAATTATAAGAATCTTTTATCATTTACTTAAGTGAAATTCTTAAATTGAAGAAAGCAGCAAAGACATGTATACTGATAAAACAAACCACACATACAAATAAAACTCTACAGGGACATTACAGGGACAAGCTATATTTTTGTTCTGCTTTTTCATAAAAAAATAGACTCCAAATTAATCAACAGTAATTACAAGGCATGCATAATAAAAAAATACATCCCCAAACTTCCAAATCCATTAAATATATGACTTGAATGCATTTGGAATGTTGCATATTTTTCTTCTTAGAATATTTGTCTTGTGGTTTAAGTTAATTTATTTGAACTATTATTTTTATTTTGCCCTCTTTGTCTTATGGAAATAAGAATTGGGGAGAAACTAAAATGTTGAATACAATAGGAATGGAACATTTAAAAACCATGTGTGATAAAATAAGTAGCAAATAGGACCAAGAATCAATGAGTGCTGAATAGGTAAAAGTCAGTTGATTGATTGATCATATAATGAATTATGGCTGACCGACAAAACAAAGAATGAAATATTTAAAAAGAATGGTAAGATTGAAAAAGTCATATCTGGATGGGATTCATGATATTCCAAAAAGAGAATATTTTTGGCAATGTATGACATGGTGCATGAACATGCTGGAAGAAAAAATATTTATAACAACAGTATAAACAGATACACTGAATGGCACTACTGTAAACTCAATTTAGCCATATTTTCTTTTATCTAATGTTTTTATTTTATTTTATTTCTTATTTCTTTTTTGCAGTTTGCATAATGTTGCTTATCCTGAAAGGGATGATATGATAGCAATAGCAATAGCACTTTGACTTATATATCGCTTTACAGCCCTCTCTAAGCAGTTTACAGAGCCAGCATATTGTCCCCAACAATTTGGGTCCTCATTTTACCCACCTTAGAAGTTTTTCACTTTTTTCAAAATGTTTGAAATACATTATGATTTTTGAAGGGAAAAAAACCTGATGGTAAGATCTTTTGCATCATGAAATATCAGACCTTAAAATGATATCAAAAATATCAAAAACTCAAAGTGATGTACAGTAAGTTGCAATTCAGAGACTTAGTTGTCACACCTGTTCTCAAAATAATTTCTAGCATTATTCTATTAAAAGTTAAGTTTTTATAATTAATTCTTCCTGCCATTCCATCCCCCTTTTAGATTTGGTGTAAATGGTGCCTGTGCTGCAAACTAATAGAATCTTCTCCTACTCCTTTTTTTTTTTAGCATTTTTCTTAACAAACTCAAAAGTATATTAGAACATTCATGTACACATCCAAGATAAATTCAGAAGCAGTATTTCCTCCACAAGAAACTTGTGTTTTATGTCAAAAAATAAAATACTAGCAATTTTTAAGAAGTTTTTTTGTACCAATGAGAGAATACTTGCTTTCCTTAATCTGCAATGCACTCAGACAATACCAAACATAATTTGTATTGTGAAAAGTACATGATATAAACTAGTTCATAAAATATTTTGCTTTTATGGAAACATAATTAATGCTTTATTTGCTTCTACCCAGAGATAGGGCCTTGCTGTTGTGAAATGCATGCAAATTCCTGCACTAACCAATGAGGGCTGACATGTTCAAGGGAAGTTCATAGTATGTGACTGCTGATTATGTTGCTAAGGAGAGACAGTATTATTAGTTGTGTTTGGTTTTATTTTCATGATTTTGCATCAAAATGTATGCAGGTTGTGCTTTATATTTTATGGTGCTATTGTATTTTGTTAATAAAACACAAGCAAGGTAAATGGGGGAGGAAGGAATAAAGCTTTTATATTTTGATAAATGATTTTAATTTAAAACATTTCTCTACCCTAACCTCAATAGTAAGTAATTTCAGGTAAGAAAACAAATTATTTATTTGGAGGTAAGATGTAATTCCTTCAGAGCAGTAGGCTAGAGGAAAAAGTCAGGTGAAAAAAAAGTTATTGGTAAATCATATTTATACTATATCAAGAAAACTGCATGATGATTCAAATATGACACCAGGAGCTGTAATCAGTTTAAAAATACTTTTTTAATGCTTCAATGCACTTAATTAAGTCAAGCCTTTTAATGGAAATATGCCAAATTGTCCTTTGTTTAAAAAGACCACTAAAAGTTTGAATTAGGTTCAACCCAAGCAGTCTTCAAGCAGAAAGGGATAAATTGGAACTTGCTTACTGATCAGCTAGAAAGTAATCCAATAGCTCACAGGTGTTCAGTTCAGAAATAAATTCAATGTGACATGTCTTGACTAAAAAAAAACCAACTTTATACCACATCCTCAACCATAAAATTCTGAAATGTGTTAGAAAGTGACATGGCAAAATAAAAAAAGACTGACCACAGTATGACAGCAGAATTTAATATGTGAAAACAGCTATGTAACCACAGTTCTGTTCTTTCAACTGCCAAAGCCAAATTAACAAAAAAGTTTCTTAAATTATTAGTTCACTGAACACAGAATGCATTATATCAAGAGACTCCTCTTAAAATTATTAATAAATACACCCTAAAACTTGAAAGTATAAATTGAAGCACAGAAACAAATGATATTTCTTCCCATATTTTCAGGTAATAACTTTCTCCCTCAGTTCCCCAAGTATTCCTTTATCTTTTAAAAAGTTGTATTCTACTATTATAAGTTCTATCAAATTGCCACCAACCTATTCTAAACATTTTTCTGCCCCCAAATGTTCTATCTTATATACACTAGAATAAACTGTGTACCATATAGCATGAAATATACCAGTTTATTTCTGACCAAATGATACACAAATTTGTGTTTTTGAAAAAATTACTTTAGAAGCATTATAACTAAGTAAAATTTGATTTTATTGCACAGAATTTAGATCAATAAAAATAACAGAAGGACCAAGATTATGCATGCTAAAGAAATAAGAGGATTTCAAAAGATTTTAGATACAACATTATAATAATTTATTCTTAGTCCTTAATAAAATTAACGTTAATTCCATTACAAAGTAAGCATTTCTGGAAAGCCAGTTTGGATTAAACTAAGGAACAGTAACATCAGTATCAGGGCTGTGGAGTCCGGAGAATTGGGACATTTAAACTTGCTTTTTTAAAAATTCCAATCTAAATTTAGTAGGAGTCAGAGTCGGTGCATTGTTTGCCAACTCCGACTCCAGGTACCCAAAATTTCCTCTGACTCCGACTCGACTCCGACTCCGACTCGACTCCACAGCCCTGATCAGTATACAGATAAAACTAAAATAATGGTATCTTTCAAGGATCTAATTGTCTGAAATCGTCCATATGGTATTAGGGACATATTCTTTGTTATTTATAAAATCTCTTATAGACCTGATTTTTATACTTTGGAATTAAAAAAATAAAACGAGGCTATGGCAAGTTGTAAAGTGAACCACTAGTTTCTTGCATAATATTTATTTCCAAGAAATATTGTGAGCCTTCCATGTACATTAGAAAATAAACATGGGAAATGACTGTGGTGCAATTCTTGTTTAGAAGAATGTTCTGTTCAGACAATAAACTGAGAAGCTAAAGAGCACACTGGAATCTTTAGAAAGTATTTAGACCTTTTTTTTCCTAGTTACTCCAATGTTGGTTTGCTTATAAAATGTATTTATTATAAAATTTACTGACCGCCCATCTTACCACAAGTTACTGCATCTAGCACAGAAGATATTTTGTGATGGAACAAACTCTCTTTTACTGAAGCCATTTTGTAAGAGAACTGACAATATGCCTCAAAACAAAAAATGGATCAATACCAAACAGTTCTGTATTCCTGATTTTTTAAAAAATATGTAAGTACATATGTGTGCGTATGTGTGTACAAAGAAATGCTTTAATGAAACTAATAACAATTTTACAATATTTTTGTACTGCAATATATATATATTTGCCTTACCCCACTTCCGTTTTGTGAAGTAGCCATCAGCACTGGGATCATTGAAATGCCTGCTCATCATAGTCTCTCCTCCAGCATGGAAATCATATGCAAACACAAGAGCTTTTCAAAGAGAGACCAAGGTGAGAGTTAGGTAGGCATCTGATACATGCTCTTTGATATAATTGGCCAACATCTTGAAGTGAGACACTTACAATGCTCTCCAAATGCTTTAGTGGTGAATACTTCTCGCAATGTTATGATATTTGAATGCTGGATTTTTTTCCACATGTCAACTAATACCATGCATTTTGTATTAACAAGACGAAAACCTGAGGAAAGAAGAAATAGAACCCCTTTCACATACCAAGCACTCATTAACTTCCAATGGAACACTCACATCTGTTCCAAAATCTGAGCTGCCACCAACAGACACACCAAAACAAAACATATTTATTTCTTCATATCCTATTCTATGGATCGTCATTAGGGCCAAATTCCTATTCCTTATTTCAAAGAAATTTTTAAAGGAATTATTCCAATTTCATATCCAATTTGTGATTTATACATAGAAGTGCACAATGTTTTAGGTTTAATTATCTGTACCATTGAAATTTTAAAAGATGACAACTTAGGATTTCCCTCACCATGTATCCTCCGAAGGCAATATGGCAGATCATCTTTGCTATTTACAGCTTTGTAGCATGATGTTATGTACCCAAAGTTGCTTGTTTTCTGTATCCGATTGGGTGGTGGCAGTGGTTCTAAAGGGAAAAGGCTGTGGTAGCTGTCAACTTCTGTTGGGACAGCTAAACCAGTTTACAGAAATACATTAGACACTACTTAAAATTATTAAGAAAACAGTTATTACAGGCACAGAGAAGATCAATTAGATGCACACACTTTTTTAGAGGATTGTAGCAAAGTTAGAAGTTTAAAATGACAGTTTGATGCAAATCATACACACTTGGTTTATAATAAAAGACATTTGCCTTAGGAAGGATAGAAGTAAAATATTAAAGAACAAGTGTCCTACTGCAAATACTGTGATCATGATTAAATATAGGCAGAAAAAGATATGTGTGATCATTGTTAATCATAAGGGGAAAGTTTTAAGCCAAAAATCATCAGTGTTGTACAAAATAAAATTTTAGGAGAGAAAATTTGTGAAAGCTTAAAATAAGCTTAATTTAACCTTGCTTAATAGCAATAGCAATACCATTTAGACTGATATACCTTTCACAGTGCTTTACAGCTTTTCTAAGTAGTTTACAGTGTCAGCATATTGCCCCCAACAATTTGGGTCCTCATTTTACCAATCTCGAAAGGATGGAAGACTGAGTCAACCTTGAACCAGTCAAATTAATGACTTGCAGAACACTAATGTATTTAACCAGAAGAGCATAAACCTCACGGAACATGGTTGCCTTACCCCATCCCCCATCCCTTTCTGGATAATAGCAGCTGTGCTACCCTGTTCTTTAAATTAAAAAAAAACAGCAGCAGCTACATGACTATACAGTCCCCGTATTTGCATGATTTGAAGCATTTTCTGCACTTCACAAGGATTCAAGGCAAGCAATTAACACACTGCATGCAAAGTTGGAACTTTTTAACACAGAATTGCGCAATCTGTGGCTTTTGGTGCCAATTCTGTCAATGATATCAGTTTTTTGCTTTTAAGGTGGAAAACAAATAAGCTATAGTGTACGCTCAAAAAAAGGCATATTCCATACTCATGAGGTCCCCTCAACACCTACTCTAGCTCACATATACTGTATCTACATCATTGCAGCTCTGCCCCTAAAGGGTTAAATGTCATAAAAAAAGAGATTGTCATCCCTGCTTTATTGCTAGTTAGAGTATACTGCACTGCTAGATAGCAGAGTAGGGTACTCGTACTATTACTTCTATGACAAGCAGGCATTTCTTAATTATATAGATTCTGCATTTATCTATTCCCATCATCTAATAATTAGCTTCCTTTATCACAGAACCTCAAACTAATACCTGAAGAAATCCAACTGCTGTACAGGTCTAAATAATTACTGATCTCTTTGCTATAGTAAAATAAGTCAATTCTGCATATCATATATTTGCTGATTTTTATTTCTATAAAACTACAATCCAGAAAGCTTCTTTTGATACATTTGCACTGACATTTTTGCTATTTTACTTTAAAAAACTGGCCTCCTATTCTATTCAACATCACTTTTGAGATTTGTCTGAGAAAAGGAACAATCCAAAACTCTACTACACACGTGGAGATGGCCAAAGACTCAACCAAAGAAGTTATACATAAAAGTTATGCTTAAAACTGAACAGATATTTATTTTCCATTCAAGATATATTTTCATGCTGAAAATATTACACTAAGTTTAATTATCAGAAAGTTTATTGTGATGTTTTGAGCACCATCCTACAATTGATGTACTCTCTAAACCAAATGCAATAAACAGAAAATATAAAGGCATACTCTTCCACGAGAACATGCCATTTGTATTAAAACACTTATAAAACACACATACATATATTGCACCTGCTGTGTAGGCTTGGAAGCCAGATGCACGTAGAAAAGTATCCACCATCTCCAATTTAAAACCCTTCCTATGGCTATTAATATTAAAGAAATATTATGAATAAGGTGGGGGGGGGTTATTAAATCATAAGTAAAACCAAAGATTTGTATTAAGATTTAGGCTGAAAGTAAAAACAAATTTGGATCTGTGGAAAAAAAGAAAATATGATGAAGAAATGCATATAACTACATTAAGTTTCAATATAGAGAGAACCTCGTATACTAAGCCAGCCTGATTATACACAATACAGCAATTGGTTATATTAACAAGCAGACTCTGCAAGCACATGGAAATAACAAGAAAAATGGGTCTAGGTTAACTCAGATTTAATGTATCTTTAACAAATGTATGGTGAGTGTGAGTGTGAGTGTGAATGTGCATATGTATGTGTGTGTGTGTGTATTTATATGCTCACACAAATGTAATGTAGTATTATACAATATATAGTGTATGTATATATATATGTGTACATCAGTGGTGGGTTGCCCCCGGTTCGGACCGGTTCGCAAGAACCGGTAGTAAAACCGGTGGAAGGCTCTGCCCACTGACCCAGACATCATCAGTGTGTATTCCCACTGCGAATCGGTAGTAAAAGTAAGTAGAACCCACCCCTGGTGTACATGTGTGTATGTTAGTAGTGTTATAAAGCGGAAAGCAAGCATAAATACACTTCACCAACACAAGTTAAAATTCAGGATCTTTAATTACTTACCAGGCATATCTGCTTGATCTATCTGAGCCATTGTAATTAAGTGTCTGTTGATCAGCTCCTATAAGTGAAACATTTTATACTCTTACAGATAAAGTATAAAATTTATGTTGTTTTTTTTTAAATGGAGTTGTGATAAACTATAAAAATAAACTGATGTATTTTTCTGTTTTATCTGGTCTGACTGCTTTACAAAATTGTAAAGCTTACCTAAAGTAAACTTCTTTGAGATCTATGAACTTTTGAATATGATTGTTGATATATCCAATAGCCAAACAATTCTTCTGGTTTAAGAACTGACTCTACTAATCCTACCAAGAAAATTCAAGACTGTTCTTCAGCAAGTATGTCTTACAATTAAAGCAAGTAATTCTTACAATTAAAAAGGTCTTCCATCCCAGATTTTTTACACTACGCTTTAATAGTAGCATTTTTGTCCTAGCGTTTTTACAGCTGTCTTCTCTCACAATTCTCTAGCAATTGTTTTAGTTTTCTTTTCTCAATGCTGCAGGTTCATATTTAAATACAGCATTGGCATTAGACCACTCCTCTATTTAATTTAGTCCAGATCATCATAAGAAAATGTTTGCATCTATATAAGGGAATAAGATTTTGGAGAAGATGCTATTACTTTATTTTTATAAATAAAAAGCATATTAGCAATTTTGCAGGTATTTACATATATATTTATATATATTTATATAATTATTAGATTATATATATTTACAAAGTTTCCCTGACCTCAAATAACAATGACATGGCTTTTGATTCAAAAGCAAAAAGGTTTGCTTTAAATCATGTGGCGGTGATCATATAACAACTCTTTGCAACTATTTAAGCCTAATGAGACTTTTCTTGTGAGAACATCACAACTATAGATTCTAGAAAAACATGCCGTTGCACAGCCTTACAAATAAATGATTTTTTAAAATTCTTCCTAGCAAAAAATTATTTATCAAGATCTACACATTATATGTATTAAATATGATATTAGTTGTGGTTTGCTTTCCTTACAATTATACCACAACTTTGAGGTACGATCAGTTTCTTTTCTACCGTATTATACCGTATTATATTATATTCTATGGTTACTACAAATATTGTCCTGTGAACTGAATATAGACTTCAAGATTCTTCATGCAATTGACAAGGAATATGTGTTAGCTAAACTAAGTTTGTCCTCTAATAACTGTCTATCTCAAGATAAAGGTGCAATATCATATCAGGAGAAAGACAAGCAATGGAAGAGATATATACTGCTTAATTTGACAGTGGCTATAGTTGGTACTGTGGTCATATATGTACAGTTACTTTGTCAAATATATTGGTAACCATATAAAAGTACTACAGACTAAAACCTTTAAAAGTACAGATAGTCCTCAATTTACAATCATTTGTTTAGTGATTGTTCTAAGTTACAATGGTATTGAAAAAAGTGACTTATGACCATTTTTATGACCATTGCAGCATTCCCATGATCATGGGATCAAAATTTGGACACATGGAAATTGGTTCATATTTGATTGTTGCAATGTCCCGAGGGTCATTTAAATCACCTTTTGCAACCTTCTGACAAGCGAAGTCAATGGGAAGCCAGATTCAATTAACAACGGTATTACTAACTTAACAAACTGCAGTGATTCACTTAACAACTGTGGCAAGAAAGGTCGTAAAATGGGGCAAAACTCACTTAACAAATGTCTCGCGCAGCTACATAAATTTTGGGTCCAATTTTGGTACAGGGACTGCCTGTATTTTATATATTTATAACATTTCCAAAATTTCTACATCTAAGTGACTCTTAATGAGTACTCACTGTTTGAAAATTAATGACTGATTCTACAATCCTACATGTTTATTGAGTAAATCGATAAATCGAATAAATTGAGTATAAGAACTGGAACTTGCACCAAGAAAGTTATGATGGGATTCAAGTTTAGGATGAGTCTTAAATATAGCATGCTGTTCTGTATGATAACTTGGTTGTGTTCTACTAATGGTCATTCCATGGGTAACTAAGTCCTGTCTGGGAATTTAGATTTAGGTCCTCCTATATTTTTCAGTATACTGTCAATTTTAATGGTTTCTGTTTCTTTGCATGTGAGTCCAATGTTTATAAAGTTTTCTTTAAAGAAATTTTTTGGAAAATATTAATGGGTTGATCTCTTTTCTTCTTCCCTCTAAGCGGTATCCAACAAATGGAAGTCCTAGGGTAACAGTTATCCAGCAGATACAAAATGTCCTCCAAAATATAACTTGCAATCCTTCACAATGTCTTGTAACCTGAAGGAGTCACTTCCTAAAATCTCATTATTAGAAGGAATGTTTTGGTAACTGACAACAAAGATTTTTCAGGAGCAGTACAGGTAGAATATCGAGCTTTTGTGCTATCACAACCACAAGTTTTGCTTCCATATATCGCTGCTAAGACATTGATGGCATTGTGAAAACAGATCCTTGTTGCATTGTTTACTATTAATTAGACCAAATGAGTGCAGAGATTGCCACACTAGCTATGCTTTTCTTTGTAATGTTGCTTCTCAATGTCTCCATCGTTTCATAGTGCTACTGTCTGGATAGGTGAATCTCTCTAATTCCTCAAGGGATTTGTGTCCAACAACCAACTACATGCTCCCTTGGAGATTTCCAAATTGCATGAGTTTCACACAGTTCTTATTTATCCTTAGGGTGATTTTACCAACCTCTATTTTCAAACTGGCAATCATGTCCTATGAACATTTCCAGGTTTCTGCCAGAAGTGCAATTTCACCTGCAAAATCCAAACCTTTAAATCTTGAGTAATCTTTTCACAGGATGCTTACATTTGTCATACCCATTACGCCTTTCTCATTATGAAGTTTACCATCAAAGGGACTAAAAATATGAATATGAAACCTTGCCAAAGTCCATTATTAAGCTTAAATAAATATGCAATGCTGCTATTAGTTCTCATACAGCACCTCCAATTCAAATAGAGTGTACTTATGCATATACTACACTTCCCACAATGCAGTACCCTGTTTCCCTGAAAATAAGACATCCTCTGATAATAAGCCCAATTGGGCTTTTGAGCGCATGTGCTAAAATAAGCCTCCCCCTGAAAATATTTAAACGCAGAGCTGGCAATCAGGTAAGATGGCAAGAGGAGCCCCATCTTGCTCCACGCGCCCCAAAATAATAAGACCTCCCTGAAAATAAGGCCAAGCGCTTATTTCAGGATTCAAAACAATATAAGACAGGGTCTTATTTTCGGGGAAACATGGTACTTAGTTTTACAATGTGCTGAATACAGGTTTTTACAAAAATTTAAAGGAAACATTGTGCAGGCATTTAGGAATAAAATCTATTATTTATTTTTGTATTTTAAAAAGAATTTACCTGTCTGAGTTCATCAGCCATGAAGAAGGAAGGTGCATTAGCTTTTGGTTGCATATAAGCAACGTGAGGTGCGGTTGGAGGGTAAATGTGATAATTTGGGAATACCTATTGAAAGTAGTTAGGAAATAGATAACTTTCAGAAGTTGAAAAATCAATAGACTTTAAAAATTATCTTAATACATTCAAGGAAGCACCATAACACAGAGCTTTTTAGATACTATATAGCCTATTATAGGCTTAAACTTATTTTATTTATTTATTTATTTGTTTGTTTGTTTGTTTATTTATAATTTTATTTCTATACCGCCCCTCTCCAGAAGGACTCGGGGTGGTTTATAGCCTGTTAAAACAAAGAATATACAAATATCAAAAATTTAAAATTATTAAAATTATTACGCAATTTCGGGCCAGATTAAAACCCACAAAATTTAAAACTCCCAATTTAAAATACTTTACATAGATAGCCCTGCCTGGCGAAACAGCAAGGTCTTAAGGGCACAGTGAAACACACGGAGGTCAGAGATCTTGCGTATTTCCGGGGGCAGTTCGTTCCATAGGGTAGGAACTCCCACAGAGAAGCCCCTCCCACCCCCTGGGTGTCACCAGCCGACATAACTTGGCCGATGGCACCCTGAGGAGTCCCTCTCTGTGTGAGCGAACTGGCCGGTGGGAGGCTATTGGTGGCAGAAGTCGGTCTTGCTATACTAATTTATACTATACTGACTAGCTAATTCTAGCAATATCTATTCTACAAAGGATTCTACCATACTGTTACCATTCATTCAGTATAATTTATCTAAATTAACTTGGCTATTTCAGACTCCAAATCTTTTTTTTAATTAACATTTCACATATTTGCTTAGTTTTTTTGCTCTATTACTTAGAAAAATATTATTTTTTTAAAAAATTAAAAACCCACACCTTCAGCAATGTAATTTAATTAAAATCTTGATGCCACTTTAGCTTGTATTTAACATTTTATATTGTAAAATGAATCTCTTACTAGAGAGGTTTTTTACATATGACAATGAGATTAATAACTGAAGGTCCTCTATTTCCAGTTCAGGTAAGCATCAAATTTTATCATATAAGGATTTTTATCAATCACTTAACAGTTCATAAAAATTTGTTGTTACTAGCTGTTCAAATTCTATTTTGAACAAATCCTCTCATTTCAGAGAACAAATCAAATTCTTTAAGAAGCTAACTATCCTTAAAATACAAATGTCTTCTAGGCAAATGTGTAATATTTTCTAGGCAAACCTGAGGCATCAGGTAGCCCTCTATCTAAAAAAATAGCTTACTCTCCCTGTTAAATTCCAGTTACTTAGGAGCTTTTCTAATGAAAATACAGAAATACTTTACATTCACTTTGATGACATCTAGATACTAACATCTGTTCCAATTGGAAACAGCTCTAAAAAATTTCACTAAGATACCTTATCCCTTGCCACCAGAGCTCTGCCACTGAGCTATAGCTTCTTCCCATTTGTTCTAGGGGATAAGAACTGTACAAAAATTATAGCCTATGCAAAAAGATAAAAGGCTACTTTGGGAACAAGCTATAACCACTGTTTACCATGATAACAATGGCTTACCATGCCAAGAATTAATTCAAAGCTAACATAGTTTATCATCTCTGAGTGCATGTAATAGCTCCTTTATAAAATATGAAGAAGAGAACATCTAAATATGAAGAAGAGACATTTAATAGCAATTAAGTACTGAAAATAACAGTACATAATTTTTTGCTGACAAGTATCCTCATAACTGAAGCTAAATCTTACCATTCCAGTTAGAGGTGCTGGAGTTGTGTCAGTATAGAAATAGGTTGTTCCACCCACCGTTTCTTTCTGAATCACTTGGCCAGTTGTGGGGGGCTGTGAGACAGCATTAGTAACTGGTGTAGAGGCACTAGTAGGCACCATATAATTTGCTGGGTTTGGTGTGTGACTTCTTCGTCTAGGAGCAGGAGATGTGTGAGGTGTGATTTTAGGAGAATGAAGGGGTGAAGATCCTGCTGACAGTGACATTCCTTGTGCAAATAAAAAGGGAAAAAAGTCTTACTGGTAAACCAGGAATATGTTCCAACATGAACTCTAAAACTTGAAAAATTACAAATTCTATTACAGATCAGAAAAAAAGAACTTTGGAACAAGATGTTTGAAAATGCTCCCAACCTCATCCTATATTCAGTCTTCAAATAAAATTGTTAACAGATATCATGTAGGTTGATTGACACAACCTCAAGGTTACATATTGAAATCAATGCCCCAGCCTTATAATAAATCTAGTGATCTGTAAAACTTGCCAATTTAGGAGCATTCCATTGCAGACAACTCCAGAAAATTATTTTCTCCTCCCTCCATATCATCTTAAAATCTCCTCTAAAATGACAACAAGATTTGATATAGTCTGGAGGAAGAACAGAACATTCCAGCAATCTCTGAAGTGCAACATTCTGTCATCAATAAGTTTTCTCATTCGTCTATCACCCGTAA
This sequence comes from Masticophis lateralis, assembly GCA_030761175.1. Lineage (NCBI taxonomy): Eukaryota > Metazoa > Chordata > Lepidosauria > Squamata > Colubridae > Masticophis > Masticophis lateralis. The sequence goes on along the minus strand of JAUDYJ010000004.1, from coordinate 23,344,233 downwards.
TAAAATGAAATATCTTTATTATAGGAAATATGAAAGAGTAGGAAATATGACAAAGTTAAACAAATAAAAACTAGCATACATTTACTGACCTCTGATACTTTGTATTCAATATTATTGGGCATTGTATTTAAGGAAAAACAATTTGGTAGAACAATTATTTTTATGAATGAAATTCAGTTTCTATCCATAGTATCCATGACATTAAAAAAAATCTCTGACTCTGAAGAACAAATAGTGAAGAATACTAAATTAAGATTCCCTAGGCTACGCACAAGAATGAATGTAATCATCATCCCCCAGTTTGATTTAAATGATAATTTTTCATCCAGAGAAATTTTATATTTTCAGAACAATTTCTCAAGATAAAAGATTCAGTTTAATTTTATTTCTCCATATTACATTTCTTGCTCAAGCCACATAACTTAAAAAGACATATATTTGTGTGATTTTTATATACCAATAACTGCAGGAAATTTCATAATATAGATCGAGATGTAGTTTTCATTTATTTGTTAGATTTACACTCCACTATTTCTTCAGGCTCACACAGAGTATTGTTTCTTCCCATTTTATTCTTCAACAGCATGTAGATTGGATTCAAAGATAGTGACTGGCCATTTATAAGCTTCCATCGTCTAGTACTGTCCTAACCTGGATCTCTCTAACATTGGAACTAATCCTTTAAAGGAGATTGTTTAAAAAATAAACTCCTTTCCAAGTACCAACATTTATTTATTCATCTAGTTTCTATATTTTTTTATCCAGCTTTTATTATTTTATATTACCTCAAGGCAATGAACATACATAATTATTATTTATTAAACACCTTTATATGACTACCCAACTCATGCACAGTGATTCCAGGCAGCTTACAACAAATTCCACAACATAAAAACCCATCATCCATCCATCCATCCATCCTCTTTGTATTTTCCCATTGTGAGGTATGTTGGACTGAGAAAGCATAGTTGGCTCAAAACACCCAGCTGGCATACTGCTGGGTCCCTGAAACCAACTTTCAAAAAATTGAATTTATCTATAGTATAGATATCTACATAGAACACAGGAATCTTATTAAGCAAGATCTACTTTCAAGAGGTCTTAGCCCAGCAAATCTCAAGCCCCATGTGATTCCAAGTCCAACCTTATCAAAAGAAAAGACAGCTAATTAGATTCTATAGATTTTGTAGTCAAAAGGGTTTATGTCTAGAAGCACAAATGGCCTGACCAAAGAAAGAATGTCTCTCTCTCTCTCCTTTGACCCCAATATAGGATGTATGAACTAATCACAAGATTTGATTCAAACCTCAGTTCAATAATTCATTTTGGAATTATTTGAAATCTTAATACAACTTAAGCTTTTGAATCAGAATCTTGATTCAGATATTTGAAGCTTCTGAACTCCTATATTTTTAGTTATAAAATCTACAAAATTTTAGGACAGTTGATAGAGATAGAGAATTTGGTTGAGTATAATTTAATATCATATATCATATTAATATACTTTAATATGAAAGTCAGGAACAGTGATGAGCATTTACAAACAAAATAAAATAATATGAACATCAATGATTTTGTAATCAAGCATCCTAGAATCCTGACTTTCCCTTGTTTTGCTCATGTATTATTTTGCAACCACATCTACACTTTTGTACAGGTTTGTGCCCCTGGCCACTACTTTAGGAAAAATTAATAACTTCTTTTTTTAGTGCCTATAAAAATTAAAATGCATAACTTACTAATGCCAAATAATGACAAGAAACCTTTAAGAATTACTCTTATAACAAAGCAATTTGTATAAGGTTGCAAAGAGATTAGAACTACAATTTGCATAGCCAAGATTTATTATATCAATAAATTCCTAAGTTACAATAAGATAAATTGGTTACTACACTTAGCAACTTACATGTGCTATATTTTAATTAAAAAAGTAAACAAGTTACTCTAAACTTACCTGGAGCTAACCCGGGATTTGCAGGATTTCCCATGGAAGGATGAGAGAACAAGGCTTGAGAGAAGGCAGATATATTTGAGTGTGACATATTACCAAGTCGAGAGTTTGATCCTCCTTTAGGAATAAACTCACTTGCAGTGGGATTTGGCGTCTGTTTAAAAATCAGGATATAGTATATTATATGTTAAATGTGAAGACATATTTGTTTACTAAATAAATCAGTGGATTTAAAACCCCAAAATCTAATATTTCAAATTTCAGCAGACAATTAAGAATTAATACAAGGGTCCAAAGGGACTAAAATTACTTCAGTGAAGTTAATGTGGACTTTATATGCTATTCCCTTTTATTGTAATTGACCTCTAAACATAACTTTTCAAACTGTGCTTGGTTTGTAATATTACATGACAAAGAAGAGAAGGAGAAAAAAAGAAAACATTCAACTAAGGAAGGCATTTTTGGCCTAACTGGCTCAAAGTACTCTTTTACCATAAGGTCTGTTGAAATACATATAACTCTATAATTTAAGATCTGCAAATCTGCAATACACATGGGTCAATTATATTTCAGCAATTGTCAGCTTTATCATTATGTTGATGGTAGCCTATTCATATAAACAGATGAAATTTTAGAGAACTAGACAGTAGAATTATTTCAAAAAGTTTATTTTACTTAGTTATTATAATTTTATTTATGGTCACATAGCAGTTATCAATTACACTTTATACATAATCAATCCAAAGGAAAAAAAGAGGCACTAAAACTTAAAACAACATAAAATATAAAAGCCTTAAAATAACAGAACATAGCAATCAATATATATATAAATTAAATAATGAAGAAGTAATTATATTCGTCCCACAACATCATTCGCTGTAAATGCCAGTTTGAATCTTGATGTGGTTATATAATTCAGTACCAAATGCTGGACGAATTAGAATAGCTCAACAAAACATTGGATAGCATGTTCAGAATGCGTTTATGAGTTTCTTACCGTATTTAATAATACAACTATTATCATACTTAAAAAGATAAAATGAATTATAATCATATTTAAGTGTTTTAACATATAACATTTATTTGCCTTTTTTATCCAGGTTCAATAAATGAGATTTCCTCTTTTTCGTCTTTTTTGAAAAAAAATAATAATTGTGCATTTCAGGCTATTATCTATTTATAGTCAACCGCAATATTTTGACCCTTCACTGAGCAGACGTCAGATGCAATGGACAAAATTTATTTTGGACTTTACCTACAAAAAAAAGTATAATATCTACTAATTTTGAAGTACTGTTAACAAATCGTTATTTTTTTCAGTTTTGTTATTTTATATCACTTGTGTAATAACATAATTTTGCAAATGACATAAATTTGTACAAATTATGTAAAAGCATCAAATATGAAATTATGAAAATGATATCATATGTATGTAAAAAAATCAAGTGCAAATGACACAAATTACATTAAAAATGTAAATCTGGATTTGATACTTTCCTCCCCAAATGAAACATTAAATGTAGATTTTCCTGTAAAGATTTCTTAAGATATTTTAATTCATTATATACTACTAAATCACTCCTGTTTGTCTATTTGTAACATTCAACTGAGTAAAATTGTAGGACAACAATTTTTGAATCAACGTACCTCAAATGAGTTAACTTAAAGAATGTGTCAAAAATCTGGAACCCATTACTCCCATAGGATTGGCAATGTTATTTCAATGCTGCCATATTGCCACGGTCAGTGAACATCATTTCCACTGTACCTTGCCAGCTTTCTCCCAGGAAAGTCAATTGGGAAGCCAACAGGAAGCCAGAAGTCACACCTGCTCCCACTACATTTTTGCCCATTTTTTGCTCATTCTATTTCTCAGTTTAGGTAAAGAAACAGGTCTGATGAGCCAACAGGTCATGGGTTGTCTAGTTGTTATTACTATTAAAAACTGTGTATGTTGTTTTTTCGTAAAATAAAACCAAAGAAACTTAAATAACAAAATAACCAAAAAGTCACCACACTGCTGAGAAGTGACACGATTTAATAAAGTGCAGAAAAAGTCACAATAATGGAGGACTTTGAGAGGAGGAGTGTGAATCACTGTGATAGTCTGAAATTTTTTGATACTGCAACTGCATACATGAATTTGCGTGAGGCCCTTATGAATAAAGCTAATAACCTCATTGAAGATAGAAATGGGCAAGAAATAAATATGATATCTTTCAAAAGATATATTGATTTTATCATAATTACCCTAGGGTTATTTTTCATCAACAGTACTCTTAAATGTCTTTAGCTGTTCTCTTCCTACCCAATAAAGTTGTCCTCAATTTGAAAATCTATACATTTAAAATAACGGATAAAAGTTCTTTAATTAACATGTATACCTCTTCAGACATTCTTAAGATCATAGATATACTTGCCTGAAGTCACTAATCAATAAGAAACTATCTGCCTTCCAAAGTATCCCAACTTTATTTATCTCTCAAAACTCATTCTAGGCTTTTCTATAGCCAAACCTAACTCAAAATGCAATGTGTTTTCACAGTACTATGACTTACAAGCTGACTGAGTAAAAACAAACAAAAAATAATTGCCACCAGAGTTCCTGGTTTAACCTTAGTTTAAAAGACAATGATTTTGCTGTTCAGTTAAATACAAATTAATACCTGTCTACTTTTCTTAGTAATGTTTTAAAATATCTTGTCACATCTGAAAAGTTATAGCATTTTATTGTGCCATAACTACAAGATTATAAAACACAGTATTTATTGCAGAAGTTATTACAACCACTTCTTGAGCATTATAGTCACTTTATCGCTGAGATGGGCAGCATATAATTTGAATTAATTAGTTAATTAATTAAACTTTTACAAGACTAATAGTCTACTCTATATCTTTATCTGTATCATTCACCTATGTAAGTATGTTGTCTTTTGTGTCTTTTCCTAAATAAACACAGCATTTTTACAGAAATCTTATCTAAATCCAATATTTTTCATCCCTAACATTTTGATACAAGATGACACAATACATTTTCCCTATCAAGAAACTGGAAACCATCATATTTAGTTTTAATGAAGTACCATGACACTTCATGGTACTTCATTCAAGCATTATTTTCAAATACAACAAATCTTGGAAACAATTGCTAATCTTGTACAAATATGTGAAAAGTAAAAGGGAAAATGGATAAAAATCTACCTTTTAAAATGCAGTAACGAAAACAGCTCAGATATGAAACATGGAAAATATGATAAAATATGATAGCAACACACAAACGGAATCAAGACCCAACTTACATCTCATTTATAAAACTTTCCTGACTTTATGAACAAAATATTAAGCATAATATAGTCCTGATCAGAATATATTAAGAGAAAGCAGGCTGATTAAAGTTGTTCACATAGTGATTTCACTGTAACTTTTGTATCTCATTTTTCGAAATTGTTAGGGCACAAGTATATTGTAGTAACAAAAAAAAGGAGCTTTTGCTTTTGCTTTTCTTATGACTCTCAGAACTATACTTTTGTTTCTTTATATATTAAATTAGGTGCAGTTTACTTTCCACCCTTTTCTACCATATAAAGAAATCAAAAGGATCATAAAAATTGAATGGCACACTTTCATAAAAATGGGATGAGGAGAGACAGGCTTGTTTTCCAGTGCCATAAACTTTCAATCTGCATAATATGCACTGTACACATTAGTCTTTGATAAGCTTACACTGCAGGCCCATTAGAGACTGGCTACTCTGACATCTATAGTTATAAAAATCTTCGAAAGGTTAGTGCTGGTCCACCTGAAAATCATCAAGGATCCTCCGCTAGACTCCTTGTGGTTTGCCTACCATGCAAATCAGGGGTGGTTTTCAGCAGGTTCTGACCAGTTCTGGAGAACCAGTAGCGGAAATTTTGAGTAGTTCAGAGAACCAGTAAATACCACCTCTGAGTGGCCCCGCCCCCATCTATTCTCTGCCTCCCGATCAGGAAGAAATGGGAATTTTGCAGTAACCATCCCCTGGAGTAGGGAGGGAATGGAGATTTTACAGTATCCTCTTCCTGGAGTGGGTGGGAATGGAAATTTTACAGTATCCTTCCCCTGCCATGACCACCAAGACATGCCACGCCCACCAAGCCACGCCCACAGAACTGGTAGTAATCCCACCACTGGCTCAAATAGATTGGTAGACGATGCTGTTGTCATGGCACTGCACTACATTTTACAACATCTTGAATCCCAAAAGACCTATGCAAGGGTCCTGTTTGTAGACTTCAGCTCAGCATCCAGAAATCCTTCACTCTAAACTGACTCAGCTATCCTTTCTGACGGATAGAAAGCAGCAAATGAAGCTAGGTAAAATCAGATTCAATACCCGTTCAATTAGCACAGGGTCCCACCAGGGCTGTATGCTCTTTCCATTACTCTTTTCCATCTATCCCAATGACCATATCTCTAAGGATTCATCTGTTAAAGTACTGAAGTTTGCAGCTGGTCTCATTTGAGAGTGATGAGCCTGCATCGTTCAAGATGGAAGGTTGAACAACAATTGCCCTGTGCTGCAGGTGGAACAACCTAAAGTTGAACACACTTAAAACTATAGAGTTGAAAGTGGATTTTAGGAGGAGCCCTACTATTCTAGTACCTCTTACCGTATTAGACAACACAATACCAACAGTAGAGATCTTCCAATTTCTGGGTTCTATAATCATCCAGAATTTGAAATGGACACCTAACATTAGAACCATCATTAAAAAGGCACAACGAAGAATGTTCTTTCTGTGTTAATTCAGAAAGTTCAGACTGCCCAAGGAGTTGTTGATACAGTTCTACAGAGGAATTATTGAGTCTGTCATTTGTATTTCTATAACTGTCTGGTTTGGAACAGCAAATGAACAGGACATGTACAGACTTCAACATACAGTTAGGACTGCAGAAAAAAAAAACAATTGCAACCAGCCTGTCTTCCATTAAAGACCTATATGCTACACAAGCCAGAAAGAGGGCTGAGAAAATATCTACATTTCCCTCACATCCTGGGCATAAACTGTTTCAACTCCTCCCCTAAGGACACCATTATAGTGCATTGCATGCCAAAACAACTAGACACAAAGACAGTTTTTTTCTTCATGCCATCATTCCACTGATTACCTAATTACCACAGTACCGTCTTCTGTCTATGTCTTTTACCCATGTAGTAAGGTTGTTTTACTATTATCCTTCTCACCTTTCTACTACCTTTTCCTATTGGTATCCTATGATTGTAATACTATGTTGTTTGTATGTATACTGAAAGCTTGTACACAGAAGACAAACTCCTTGTGTGTCCAATGACCCTTGGCCAATAAAGCATTCTTAAATATTCTAAACTTGCAGAGGGGAAGATTATACACATCCAATCACAAACATCCTTCCTTAAAATGTCTCTAGATGTGTAAAATTAGCATGCCTTTGTGTAACATTAAAATTCATCTGGCTAACTGAAAACACATTCTTTTTCTTTCACATAACTCAAACCCCCTTCCTCTGCTGGTATGGTTTCCTCCTCCTCATGTCCATTGTTATCCCCATCTGCAATACTAACTAATCAGTGACTAATATTTGCATGCTATATATGTTTGTTATTCAGGCAAAACCTATTCCTCCTTTCCATATTACAGATTTTATTTTGCAGTACAGAACATTAATCCCACTACTTCCTTAAACAGCATTTAATTATATACGAAATATAAGAACAGAATTTTCTCTTTATATAGACTTTTGAATTTTTGTTTTTCATATGGAATACTATAATAATAGTAAGTATACACAATTCTTTGAGTGAAAAAAAGGGGGGGGGGTCTTGAAGGATTTGGATTTTCTATTATGCCCTTAAGCAAATCGAAGCCGGATTTTAGAATTTTTTAAAATTTTGCACCTATTTTACATTATTTATGATATCATATTAAAATTATATTCAACAATTTTACAATTTCAGTTTGAACTATAGTGAAACACCTCAACTGATTAATAAGCTAATTCTTAATAATAATTACATTAGTTGTCAATTGATTAATTCCTTTAAACATTCTTCGCTCTCTTTCAATTATATTGACAGAAAGAGAAAATAACAATGTTTAAAACAAAAAGACTGTGGGCTTTTTTTTTTTTTTTAATTCCTCTGGTCCAGAAACCAAAGGCACTATTTTAGCAAACCATTTAAGCTTTTGTTAAGGGAGGTCATAATCTGGCTCTTTTCAAATAGTTTCATGTCCTCTAACAAGCATATGTAGTGGATAGAATTTGTTGAAATTGAAACTCATAAAGGACAGTTTCACATAAGAACAGCTATCCATTAGTGAGATCACCAAGTTAAGTTGGACCAGTTACCTCCCTTCAACTTGATATACCTCACTGGGCTATTATTGAGGGGAGAGTGTGCCACTCTGAGCTATGTATATAGCCTTTTGAGCGTCTTCTGCAAAGGCGAGAAACAGAAATGTTAACATTTAATTTCTCTAAAACAAATACATCACAGTTTGGCTATTGTATTTTTCCACATTCTATTAAGCAATGAATGAAAGAGTATTATTATACTTAAATACAGCATTGCAAGCCCACATCCATGTATAAAAAAAGATAACTTGACTGCCTGACAGGGAAAAAAAGCATAAACTTCTGTGGGCTAAATGTCTATGGAGAGTCTCAATCATCCTAGTCATGATTGTCCTAAAGGCAATTTTTCCAAAAGGGAACTGAACTTTTTTTTGTCTTTGAAAATGTTTGCTCCTCATCCAATAAACTTCTTCAGTTCTCTGGAGAAGCAAAAACATTTTGAAGAAAAAACCAAGAAAGTCCAGTTGCCTTTTGGAAAAAGCACCTTTGGATATGCAGTGGGCTGATTTTTTCTCTGTAAAATCATTTGAAGTCTTATAGCAACTAGTACTTAAACATGCAGAACAGATTCTCTGGATCTGTATCAGAAAAGTAAGAAATGTAATAAGACAAATAGAAAGCCATTCTTGCTTACTGAATAACAAATTTCTAGTCCTGTTTATTTATTTATTTATTTATTAGTTTGATTTATATGCCGTCCTTCTCCGGAGACTCAGGGCGGCTTACAATGCATTAAGCAATAGCCTTCATACTTTTGTATATACCTGCTTAGTAGGGCTTTTGGGCCCCCCTAAGTGGTGTTCTTTTTTATACAAAGTCAGCTTATTGCCCGCACAATCCAGGTCCTCATTTTACCTACCTCGAAAGGATGGAAGGCTGAGTCAACCTTGAGCCTGGTGAGATTTGAACTTGCATTAATTGCAGGCAGCTGGCAACTAAGTGCTACTTTAACATCACTTAGTCCACTGCGCCACCAGGCTCAGTGTTAACTCTGTTAACATTTACAAACTAAAACTATATAGCATTATCTACTGAATACAGGCTCAACTTCTTGAACTGAAAGGAGCATATATATATAGGTCAAGTCATTAAGGAACAACAACGAAATTTATCACACCCTCACTAAGCAACAGTCTATATTAAAGTTTTCTCTTGAACTATTAAAAAAGCTGTAAGATCTATCAAAACTAAAATATAATTTTCCCTTCCCTCGAGTGATAAATATGTGAATGGTGATATTGTTATGTATTATAACAATAGAACATATATGATATGTGCTATTATTATATGATTGTTCTTATATGACGAATATAATATATTGTTATATTATAAAATATATGATAGTTTGTATCTTCCAAAGCTAATGCTATGAAATGTTCTAGATTCAAGAGGACAACCCTGCCTATTCATCTGAAGAAATTATTCCAATGAAAATAATTCAGAGTAATTTATTTAGTCACTGAGTTTTCAACTATTCTGACATTCTACTATTCCACCTATTCTGACATTCTACTATTCCACCGTTTGAAGCAAATATTGAAATATCAAATTAAAACTAAGGTCTCCAAATTCCTCAAAAATTTCTCTCTTTTTGAGAGAGAGATATAATATATAATATATAATAACATAACTGTTTTTCTGAAACATTAACTTCTTAGTTAGTAGTTCTTTTCCAGGCACAAAATGCATCCTTTTGCAATTGTAATTGCTACATAAAATAATACTGCAAAAATAATGCAGACTACTACCATTGAACTTTTTATTTACATGCTAATTTTGTACAATATTGTATTCATAATTTGTGTTTTTAGATTAGAGGCAATTCATACTTTCTTTGTTCTCCTGCAAAAGAATAGCACTGAGACTTATATACTGCTTCACAGTGCTTTACAGTTCTCTCTAAGCAGTTTACAGTCAACGTATTGCCTCCAACAATCTGGGTCCTCATTTTACTGACCTTGGAAGGATGGAAGTCTGAATCAACCTTGAGATGGTCAGAATCCTGAAGGGAGCAGTACTGCAATACTGCATTCTAACCACTGCACCACTCTAGTTCTTATGATTCTGCTTCTGCAGCAGCTGAATACCTATCCAGACCCTCATGTATTAACTTACAAATAGGAATATTGTCCATGGGGTCATGATGGGTCGGACACACAACTAACAACAACAACAAATGATATTATTATACTTTTTATTGCTGTTACCTTGGGAAGACTAGGATCTGGAAAGGCTGCTAAGAGCAGAACATCTCAAAGATTTTTTTTTCTTTTATTAGCACTATTATTGATGCAGTAAAAGTTACTGAAAGCAAAGCAGACATGAAAAACCAACCAGCTCAGGAACTACACTTTTTAGAGAAATCATACCAGCCCTGAATAGGTGAGTTTTGCACATCCCTACAAATCTATTATACTAAGACAAAACTGATATTAAATTTGAAGAGTATTTGTTTCTCCATACTTGCGTTTGTGATAAAACATACATTGGCATTTAGCATGATTTCTCTTTTTTAAAGGCTTGATTTTAAAAAAAAAAGATTTCAGACTATTATAACTTACTAACCATTGTATTAGTAGTTGTGAAGTAGGCAATCTGTATAATTTACCAAGTTCTATTATAGTTTAGCTACTAATGATTGGAGACAGAGAAGAAACAAAGGGTGGCAATGAATATCCTATACCATGTTGCACCTACCAGGGATTCTGGCTTCTCCTCACTATAAGCCAGACAAGGACATCTAAAATAAACAGTATATTAACATTGTTTTATTAACATTCTTCCTAAATAATTATTTCCACTAGAATATCATCTAATTTTTTAAAAATGGCATGCGACTACTACGGGTTTTTAAATTATATTATTCTTACCATTCAAACTAAGAGACATTAGTTGAAACATTAAGAAAGTCATTCGTATTTATTTGTTTATCTGTGAAGGCTTTGATCAAATTTCAATCCCACTGCATGTACCTAACCTCAGCATCTTCCAAAAATAAAAGAGTACCCCAAATTAATTAAAGTGACTAGGAAAAAGTAATTTTACCTGTAAATTGTTTTCTGTGACTCTGTTCCACCAAACCATATTGATGGGTACTCCTGTTTTACACCTGTCAGCCAAGCAGCCAATAGTGTTCTTTGATTTCCGTGCCTTTGATCCCACCGGAACTATCCTCTCTTCCAGCATCCCCAGTCGATACTTCCTTGGCTATGGAAAAGAAGGAAAAAAACCAGGGCACTCCCAGTATCCCTTAGATAGGTAACTTTGGTTTGATTGGTGGAATAGGAAACAATTTGCAAGTAAAATTTCTAAGATGGCTTGCTTCCATATTAAATGCTGTGACACATAAAAGAAAGTTCACAGGGCAAGTATAAGCAAAAACTGAACAACCTATAGCATAATCCAATATATATCTACTCAACATAAGATTTACTGAACTCCAAGAAAATATATTCAGGATGTATCATTTGCAAGGCCTAATTCAAAGAAGTGGAGCTTCCTTTTCATAATATTCTTACAAAACAAAGTATCATTATTAGCAACCCTACATGCTTTGCTTTTCATATTCTTTTAACCAGGATAATGAATTTTTTTAAAAAAATAATGAAATCCTGAAAGTTCCAGAATTGAAAATAGGCATTCAAATAAAACATCTTTACATTCTGTAATGATTTAAAGACATTCGAAATTTGAAGCTATTGGATAAACTTTTTTAAAAAGTACAAAATTGTCCATTTTGCAAACGTAACTTTAAATCACATGATATCTTATTACACTGATTTCTGCTAACAGATAACCTTCTGGTAAGCAAACATTTGTAAATTTGGAATCATACTTTTAAATATGCATATGCAATATCAAATAATGCTTTAGTATTGAATTCTAATTTGCTGTATAAAAATAAAAAGATATAAAAACTAATCTAAAAGTAAAGTGTCAATCATAAAATCATACTTTAAAAAAAATTAGCCAGGATTAATAAAGCTTGAATTTTCAATTTCAACTGTAACATTCAATTAGCCAATCCTAATCCTAAACCATATAAACATTATTTTACAAAAATGTAGGGACAATCGAACAAAAAAAATAAAGAGTAAGGAAATATATTTATAGCATACCTTTCTTTAGAACCAAATCTAGATGTTTTGTGCAATAAAATGCAGGTCTTCTGTCGAGTAATGCTAAGGCTTACACAGCATATAGTAATATAAAAGTAACTGAAGATTAAATCATGGAGAGCCTATTCTAAATGAAAAGAAATTGCAAAATGGCATAATACAAAGCGCTGGATGTAATTTCATGGTATCTCCTTAATCTTAATTCTGGCTCTCTATAATGTAATAGCAGAAATTGCTAGGACATATGGCTAGAATAGAAATCTAAAGAAATCATCAAACTAAAATCATTTGTATGTAAAAAATTCTAGACAGATACAAAGATTCCACCGCTACTAATAAAATAAAAAAGTAATGGTTTATTAGTTTATTGTATTAGTTTGAGAAGAGATTCAGCTGCACACCCTTCTTAACAGACAAGTGTGAGATCTCAAACAATTCTATTGCACAAGTAGACTCAATTAATGAAGTTACCCAGAAGCTAAATTCTTGGTACCAGGAAAGATAACTTGAATTTTTAAAAAATAAAATAAATTGTGAACTTATTACCCATCTATATAATACCCACAAACATTTATGGCACCAGAGAAATTCTGTATTCATCTAAACAAGGACCCAGGTGCTTTTTGATCATTCCTCGCTCATTGATATAACTTCAGAGTGACTACTCATATTTGAAATACAGACAAGCCCTAAATAAATGATGCTTCTTTTTCTTTAATATTCTTCTGGATAAGAAAAAGACCGGGAGCAACTTCAGTTTATCCACTTCTTTATCGGCTTTACTCAGTAAAGCTGTATACATCCATCCTATGGTTATTTTAAAAAAATAAACATTTTGGTGTTCAAATTCATTCACGCATAAAGCAAAGGGATTAAAGCTCAAAGGTTTTTCCTCTAAAACCCCTTCCCCCATTATTGTATATCTGTCCATGTACATGCACACAGACACATATACACAAAATGCCTCCAAACATATTAATGTATAATGCAGTATATCAAATCCTATATGTATTTATTAAATTTGTCTCTGTTATAGCCTTGCAGCCAGTTCTGTACTCTGATTATAACAAAAGGGATATCATGGCTTTCGTGAATCCAAATGTACAATTTTTACCAACTAATAGTTGGAAAATAGGCCAGGAATGCATGAATAATTCATGATAAGGAATAACAGTGGAAAATTTCCAGTTCTCAAAATAAAGAATGGCAAAACACAAAGCATCTTTCTATTTTGAACCCCATAACAGTGCATATTCTATGGCTTATGTAATGATAATTATTTACTTACATCACCCCCATACATTATATATGGCAAAATTTAGTCTTATATTAAAAACAATAAATAGATTAAAGAGTATTTATTACAGAAATTACGCATGTTGTGCCATTCTAGGCACACTAATTAGTGTAATTCTTATATCACAGACTTCATTTTAGAAATTAGGAAGAATTTCAGAAAATATATCACCATATTATTTATTGATACTGACTTCTTACTCAACATCTGATACTGGGCAGTGAGCAGCAAGTTGTTTTTTTTTTAAACAAAGTCTAACAAAAATTAAAACACCTTATATTAGAGCAGCACTCATACTCACATTATCATTAGCTTATATTTAAGACTTGTCAAGTAAATATATAATAACTTCAATTGAAAGAAAAGAGTTTAAATCTGGCTATTCATTAAAATGGGCATAAATTGCCCCGAACTTAAAGAATATAAATTAAAAATTACCATATTATATGATATAAAATTTCACTTTATTTTATTAATTTGTGAGCACGTGAATAAGGTTCAAGTATAATACTTTGGATTACGTGTAAAATTCAATTCAACTGCAACAATTTATATCACAATGCATTAAAGCATATCAACGATAGCATCCGATTTAAAGGATATGCGTTTTAAGTTAAGCTTTCCTATATGCAGAAGTTGAAAACTGTATTCATATTAAATTTGTAGATTCAATCTTACTTGTGGAAATATCTGCCTATGTTAAAGAAAACAAAAAAATGTTCTTCAAAATTAGTTTTACTTAAAAAATGTTCTCAATCAGGCAGTCCTTAATGAAATTTCATTTGATATCATAAAGACAAGGATGGTTTAAAATCCTGTCTTATAACTGACTGTCCTATACTATGTTTTTTCTAAAGCTTCAAATGGAGGGAGGTATAAAAATATAACCTTCCCATTTATTTTTCCTTTCGAAATTACCTTCTCAACCACTCATTCATCAAATTAAAAAGTAAGGTGTACCTTAAACAAGCAATTCCATATAGGAAAAAGAACATAATAGAGTGACATAAATAGCTGTTCTTCACTTTTTCAAATCTGCAGTGTTTTTATTTAAAAAAAGAATACAATCCATCAGAGCAAACTAATATGAAAGCATAATTGTCCAGGCTGCTTATTATTAAGGTTTGACAAAATTATATTAGTAACTGTTTGTCTCTTCACAGCACAGACAATGTTTGTCTCTTCACAGCACAATCATTTGCCTAAATTAACTGAAGGTTCAGACTGAACTACAAATTCAATTTATGTTAGAATTCAGTAACCCAACTGATGTCCAGATTTATCCATATTTTAATCATTTGCCAAACAGATTACAGATATGTTAAAGTTGAAAATGGACAAGACACACTGATATTATATTTAAATATAATAAACATTGGAAAATTTCACAGAATAATTTTCAAAATAAATTTTGTAGAATAGCAGAATGCTTGTTGTTAACCATTTTAAAAACCTTTTTTTGAAGAGATCATCTGAAAATTCACTTATATGGATTCTATGCTAGTGCAGACATGTATCTATTACAATTTCCTTCCCTTATAATATAGGTGCTAAAGGGTATGTTGTTGTATGCTTATTTTTGCTGGCTCTAAAAAAATGATATCAAAATTATGGAAGGAGAGTAATAAAACAGAGATAGGGAAAGAGGCAAGGCAATACTCTTATCAAATAATAAATAAAATTTTGGATGATCTGAATATGAAATCCTCATTTTGCCGAGTTTTGTGAAAGTGACTGGATAAGAAGAAATAATAACATGAACTATGATTAGCCTTGTCAGGAGAATGTTAAGAAGACGCTATAGCGCTGTTCTTGTTTTGGCCATTATTGTGTTAATTAATGAAAATGGAGAAACACACACAGTGTGGACCCTATCCAAAGAAACCCACACATTCTGAAATCAGGATGTAGATGGGATTTGTTGAGTCTGTGGGTAGAAAAGACTAATATTCAGGGTTTGAATATCATTATCATTGTGAAGAAGTAGAAATACTCTTAAAAAGTTCCTTAATATAGCATCCTAACACTGAAGATCCTTTATAATCATGCACTACACTGAAGGTGTAAAGCTGTTGTTATGACCTTTGGCAAGCTGAGATTTTTTTATTTAGCCACCCATTATTTTCATCTGTTGTAAATGAGGTAGAAGTACTGTTCATTCTCCTGAATCTTCAATTCTCAATTTATTACAAGGATTGAGGACTATTTGTTCCAAGAGGCAAAAATATTTTTTTAGAAGGATGAAAAGTACACTTATCAGTTTAGAGAAAGCAGCGCCAATTGTAAGTATTAAAACAGAAGATCCTACATCTGTTGACCTGATTGCTTGACTTCCAAACCTAGTTAAAATATCTGCTCTAGTTAAAAAATTATTCCCTGATGTCTGGCCCCATCCCTCTTAACTGTTTATAAGGTACTAAAACCTATTTTATTTTAGTAGGCATTTAACTCGTAACAAAGATATGAAAGTAGCTATTTAATTTAATTTAACTCCAGAGGATCATAGAGGACAGGAAGGCCTAGAGGAACATTGTCCATGTGGTTGTGATGGATCAGACACAACTTCACAACTAACAACAACAATTTGATTTATGACTATGTAAACATTTTAATGGTACATTCTATTCTTGTATACCAAATAGAGTTTTTGTAGATTGGAATACTACATAAATGCTTTTTAAAAAATATAACCGAAAATGCAAAGGATCTGCAAGCCCTAGTACTAATGGGATTAAAATTAAACACAAATTAATGATAGCAAATTAATGATATACAACCAGCCTTAGAATTGGCAATGAAGAAACTGAAGCAGTGGATAGCTTCAGCAATGGATATAAACAGCAAAAGAACAAGCAGTCAAGAAATATGCCACAGACTAGCACTTTGTAGAGCAAACATAAAAACCTTGGAAAAAATATTCAAGTACCATTATTATGTCTATATCTACAAAGATCAGAATCATACAAGCCATGTTATATCCTGTGGCACTCTGTGGAAACAAAAATCGGGTTTCAAAGAAGCAAGATAGGAAAAATATTGCTGACTTTGAACTTTGATGTTGAAGAAAAGAAGGACTTGGGATGACATGCTAGCAGTCTTCCAATATTTAAGGGGCTGTCACAAAGAAGAGGGGGTCAACCTATTTTGTAAAGCACTTGAAGGCAGGAAATGTAACAAGGAGAGATCCTATCTGGTACTAAAGAGAAATTCCCTGACAGTGAAAATAATTAATCGGTGAAACGGTTGCTTCTAGGGAAACAAGTCAGAGAGATTTTGTCCCAAGTAATGTTCAAAAATTCAATAATTAAGATAGAAGAACATCCAGGGATATTTATCTTCCTAATAATTTTGATAAAGATAATGAACGAGATAATCTAGTGGGGTGCCAAAGCAAGGTTCCTTAAAATAGCAGCTCTAAATGTCCAGTTCGGCGCCGCGGCGAGACAGTCGGGGAATTAGCAGGCTCTGATAAGCCCTGCAAAAAC
Organism: Masticophis lateralis; assembly: GCA_030761175.1. Taxonomy (NCBI): domain Eukaryota; kingdom Metazoa; phylum Chordata; class Lepidosauria; order Squamata; family Colubridae; genus Masticophis; species Masticophis lateralis. Next base: position 23,327,010 of record JAUDYJ010000004.1, on the reverse strand, counting down.
CCCAGCTGACGAACAGCTGACAATGGGTCTTCGGACCAGAACTGTCCTGCAGGGATGGGGAAGAAAGAGAGGCACCTCGGACGACCAACAGGAACAGGCAAGTTCCTCGAAAGTCGGAACGGAACGGAGTTTTTCGAAGACGGGTGAGTGACAGCCAACCCAGGCTTGTAATAATATCAAGGGAAACATTTTTTAACTACAAGACCCCTACCGATAAAATAGCAGCTAAGGAGCATGGGGGAGAAGAAAATTTTGAAATGTGACTTTAAAGAGACAAAGACCTGATAGAAAGTTGACTTTTAAGTAAAACTAATTGTAAACGTTAAACATTGAGTCATGGTCAAAGGATTGGAAAGAGTTTAAATTTGGACTGGACTTTAAAAAAAGATTAGATACATTTAAACTAAAAAGAAAAAGAGAAGCCAAGTAAAACTGTTATGTAACAAACAAAATGGATACTTGTTAAACAATTGGAAATTGTGGATTGCAGAGAGACAGCTTCTGGAGTAAAAAGGAACATTGCAACTTGGTTTTTTGTTTTAGAAAATCATGAACTTTACAGATAACAACTGTGAGAATTTATGGAGGATAATTTCTTTGTTTGCAGGCGGCTTGACTTTGGGGGAAAAAAAAGAAACGGGGAATCACAATGGAACTTTTATAATTGGGAGAACATCAATTTAAAAAGAATAAAATGGTGCAGGAATTACAGAAGAAACAAATTGATGTATTTGACTTGGAATGGAAATAAGAAAAATAACTAAAATGATACATGGAGGACAACATTTGAGGACACTGAAGCTGAAATGAAGTTACGCAAGAAATGAAGAAACAAGAAATGAAGAAACAAGACACAACGGCTGGAAATAAAGAAGACAATGTGATTAAATATGAATAAGTAATGTACAGGTGGATAGTAATAATAAAAAGGAGGTTTTTAGAGACGATATTGTGAATAACAAAAGTTATAAAGATGATTACACTGGGATTAACAGTGAAAGAATTGGGGAATATGGGGTAAAATAGAAAAGTCCAGGACTTTGATTTACAAAATAACTATATTAAGATTAATAATGGTTAATAGAAATATGAGAAGAGTATGTTACAGATACTTAAAATTGAAATATGGATAGAAGCTATAATATATGAGAAACAGACTATGTTAAAAGAAAATACATCAATGACATAATGAATCAACGTTTATTAAGATGATACATGGTATTATTTGAGAATAATTGATGACTATAAAAACTGGGATATTGTTTAAATACATATAACAATTGCAATAATTTGAATATTTTAATAACTTTAATATTTTAATATTTTCAGTGTTTTTGATAATATATCTGTCCTATAAATGATATGGTTAAAGAGATAGAATTGTGGGAAATGATTGAAATTTTATTGTAGTTTTATTTGAATTAAGAACTATGTTTCAATGTTAAATTGCTATATTTTTGGGATTACAGATAGGATCTAAATTTGGTGAAGTAATAAGGAAATAAATATTTAATGAGCATTATATGTAGTAATAATAAATACGGGGAAGTTTTAGAAAGGGAAATAAGATTTTGAAATATAAACATGTATGACCTGTATTGTTAATTGTGAGGATTTAGGCTAAGAATTGTGAAATGTATTATGAGTTATTAATTGAATTAAGATTTAAAGTGGGTTAATAGAAGAGTAATTGTTTTTATTAAATAAATAAGAGTAAACTTTTTATAAGAGGGTAATGGGGAGATAGGTAATTTAAGGTTAAGTATTGTTAATAGTGACGATTTAGGGTAAGAATTATGAAATGTACTATGAGGTATTAATTGAATTAAGATTTAAGGGGGGTTAATAGAAGGATAATTGTTTTGATAAATTTGATAAAATCTTTTTAAGATGTATTAGTTGAGATAGGTGATTTAAGATTAAGAAATAAGTATTATGGCAAAATAGAATATCTAAAATCTTGTTAAAGATCATAAAAAATTGTATAAATTGATGACCAGATCAGGGCTCTGTTCCAAAAAGATGTACTTTGTGTGTTGAGAAAAATAGAAAAAACTTTTTGCAAAAAAAAAAAAAAAGATAGCAGCTCTAGCTCTTTGATCTTCAGCAGGTGAATATACGCTTGCCCAATCTGATATAAATCAGCACACACTGGGAAAGTGGAAGTTGCTCTGAATGAAGCTAGCAGAATTATTACTGGATGCCTTAAACCTATCCCTCTAGATAAGATCTACCACCTAGTCGGCGTTGCCCTGTCTGCTGTTTACAGAGAACCAGCAGCATACAGAGAGAGGTTTAAATCATCTACATCTAGACAACACTGTCTCTATGGCCTACAACCAGCTCATCAGAGATTAAAACCTAGGAAAAGTTTCCTTGAGTCAATGGAAGACTTCAAACAATTTGAAAGCAGAGTGAACTATGGAAAGCTACAAAGAACCGACACTGGATAGGACCAACAGAGGAGCTGGCACCTTGTCTGGAGAAAGCTGGGAATATGAAAATTGCTGAATAGACTGTGCATGGGTACAACAAGATCCAGAGGCACTCTGAATAAGTTTGCTTTAGATTAAAAAGTAACAATTTCTTAACTGAAATACTTGTTTAACACTAGCCACTGATAATATTACAGTATTAAAATTCATACTGAATATTTACAAGATATGGTACATAAAGTGAAAGAAACTTTGGATCATTATTAAATAATTGAATAATTGTATTACAATATAAAGTTCACAAATGTGCTTAATATGCTATTAATAATAATTAATATTCAAACACTTCATATACATAATTTTTATTATTTGGATACAGAAATTATAATGTTTGGAGATACTTACTTTTCTTCTTTGAGATAAGCTGAGGGCAGCAAAATCATTAAACAAGGATGAACTAGGTGAAGTAAGAGGATCTGCAAAACAAATTTTATAAAAAAAAACAAAAACCCAGAAATTTTATTTATTTACATTCCACCAAATAACTCAAGGCAACGAACATAGCCAACACATCTTTTTCTTCCGATTTACCCCACAACAAGAACACTGTGAGGTGAGTTGGGCTGAGCTGGCTTTCATGGCTAAGGAGGAACTTGAATTCACAGTCTTCTGCATTCTAGCCTGGTGCCTTAACCACTAGACCAAACTGGCTCTTATCTTTCATGAGATGTACAAAATGAATTTATTTCAATAGTAAAATTTTGCAAACAGAACTAAACAGACTTCAAACAGCAAGTTATTCATACCTAAAGGTTTTCCTCTTTAGTGTTGAGCCTTATACAACATTTTTATATCTTCACAAATAAAAAAATTCTCTTTTTAAGACCCTGTAATCCCTCAATTCACAGTAATTTATGATAAATCTTTTTAGAATTATTATCATGTGCTGGTATATATATCACACTTAACTGGGTTTTCATAAAGGTGCTGTATTGAGTAAGTTAGATTTGGTTAAAGTCATCAGAGCTCTCTAACTCAAAACTCAAGAACAGACAAATGGAAACTAGGACTGCATGTATTGTACAGAATCGGAGTGGGGTTGTTTCACCTCTGAAGCTCCTTCTCACAACTGTGAATATAAATAGAGTAATTTCCTTACATTTTGAGTCTGGAAGCAGCTCAAAAAACAGAGTTGCATACTTAAAAAATTCTAACTTCTCCTTTTCAAAATCCATAAATCACCTCAGGTGACCCTCATCCATTCTGAATTATCTCAATTACTATGGTTTTCGCTGTCCCAAATAATGAACACTTCACAATATAATCAAAGTAATATGGCATACTCTTGTCATAATGTATGGTGATTACTAAGTTACAAAACAAAACTTCTTGACAAGCTATGTAAGCTCAAACAAACTACCTGTCACTATTTTAAGAATGTAGATATAGCAATTTCCCTAACCAAACCCATATTCTCACTGTAATAAAAGTGGCAATGAATCCCAGTTCATGTTCTCATCTAAAATATTTCATCTTTCATCCCAAAATTTTAAAATACTTAATCTGCTGATTTAAATTGCAGATCAGCAATGTAAAAAAAACAAAACTCAAAACACCAGTTGAAATTAATCCTAAAACAGTTTGTTATAAACGGTTTGAAATGTATGTATTATTTAAATAATGAGGTTCTAAACCTCATTTTTTTCTATAAAATAGAAAAAAAAATTCTATAAAATAGCTTTAACATAATTTTAAAGCTTTCTTACCGTGGCCTGCATATGGCTTGGCACTGTCATTAAGAAGGCTAGGTGAACTGCTGCTATTTGTCATCCTCTGCAGAAAATGAAAAAATAGAATTGTATAGTGAATTAAGGTATTAAGACTATTTGCCTCCAGATGTCTATAACTCAAAACAGATTAAAATGGATTAACGCTCGCAGAATCACAGTCAGAAGGGATCTTAGAAGTCATCTAGTCTAAAATCTGCTCAATGTATGATTCTTCACAGTATTTCTGACAGTTAATCATCCAGCCTCTGATTGAAAACCTCTTGTGAAGAACTCCCTATTTCATGCAGCAGTTTTTTTTACTTTCTGACAGCTCGTACAGTCAGAAAGTACTCCCTGCCTAACTTAAACCTACTTTGTTGTTGTTTTAATCCCAGGAGAAACATCATTAATTCACTTTACATCGTCAGAGTCTCTGAAGGTTCTGCACTTTAACATCTTTCCTGAAGATCATCTGGGAAAAAGCTCTTGGAGGTAAACTATTCCAAAGAGGAAATCCATAACAGAGTCTTTGCCTGACTTTCCACTTTCTCTGCTATAACCTCTAATGGGCAATTTTAACTAAGAGTATAGGGTCTTGAAGACATACAAGCCCTAAGCATTCGAATGTACTCAGGAGCAAATTGACAATCAATGTAGCTCCCACAACAGAAGTTTTGACCTATCTTACCCTGATTATTTTGAATCAATTGAACTCCTGAATCATGTTCAGGAGCTCAAGGAATTAAACTAGTTGAACTGTGAAGTCATAAAGACATGAGTGATTCTTGCTGATGCCTCCCATTACCAAAGAGATTTTTTTAACAATACACCAAATAAGTGATTACATTATTTTTTTAAAAAAAAAGTTCAATATAGCTTCTTCAACTGAGGACCACAAACTTTGGGTGTGTTTTTTTAGAAATTTCTGGGTGGACTGAAAGCCAGGAGTATAAAAATAGTATCTGCACAGCTCTAAGGAGAAGCTTGTTGCTTGCAGGAAGCAGTACGAAAAGGGCAGAGAGGGGCACACCCAGGTAGGGATAGCTTCACAGAACTGGAAAGAACATCCAGTACCAAAGTGGCCACTTTGGGAAGCTGCTGGAGGGAAAAAATGTTCCCCCAGTCACTTTCACTGTCATTAATACTGCTGTTTATGGGGAATCCACACAAATTAGTTATATCAGGGAATTATGGCATCCCAAGGATTGAAAGCCCCTAGAATTTAAGAAGAATTTAGTAGCTAATTAACATTTCTAACACCGCCCTGAGTCCTGTGGGAAAAGGGCGGTATAAAAATGTAAATTCAAACCAGAGTATTCAGAGGCTTTGGTCTTCAAAGTTATGACTGTTCTAGTATCTTTGTGGTCATGTGAACAAATTTCAGGTGCCTAGCAATCACCCCACACTTACAATCAGTTGCAGCATGATTGCCATTTGTACTCTATCCTGCCAGCTTCCCCCAAACAAAGTCAACGGGAAGCAGGCAAAGAAGATTGCAAGTCGTTAGGGTAAGTTTCCTTCCAACTGCCTATTTTGTTCGTATGCATCTGTTGTGGTCCGCCAGCAGCCTGCGAAGCTGGCAGTGGAGTTGGACAGTGAGTAGGCTGGGAGGACAATGGGCTAGTCCTGAAGTCAGGGAAAGGCCCAGACAAGGGCTCTGCGTTGGAGGCATTGATGGGGCCAGAGCCATCTGGAAGCGATGCGCAGACTCCGGAGTCTCCAGAGGCAGATAGCAGAGAAGCAGAGGAACAGGAGGAGCCTGTTCCTAGTGCACGCATGCGAAGAGCTGCCAGAAGGCAAGAGCAGCTACAGGAAAAAGGGACAACTTGGGAGTAAGGCCAGGAGATGATTGGCCCCTCCCAGAAGGCTTAAAAGAGCAGCAACGGCTCTTGGGATCTTTGTAGGAAAGCAACATTGCTATATTTGTTTCTTGTGGTTGTCTCTTGCTTCTGAACTTCGTGGAGTTTTTGCCAAGAAAAGCCTTTGGCAGAGTGCCAAAGAAGACAAAGGTTGGTGATAAGGCCAAAGGACTGTTTATGAAGAATTTGTTTTGGAATTAATTTGGACTAAGATGAGAATGAAGTAATTCTCAGCTGTTCTAATAAAATATGTTTGTTTAGGACTGATTGTGTCTGGTAATAACTACTTGGGCCTAGGTCACAACAGCACCACAAACTTCTTCCCCCATTTTCTCACACATTTGCCCCCTTTCCTGGCTTCCCTGCCCTTGCACATAAATACTTTCACTGCCTGCACCCTCTCTCCATGACCTCCCTACAATCAGACACGCAACCATACACCCTGCATCCTCTTTCCATGGCCTCCTTACAATTGCACACACCCTTCACCCTCTTTCTCTGGCCTCTCTGCACTTGAACATACATATGCTTGCACCCCATGCCACCCTGAAATTACAGATATGCATACAACTTGCATCTTTTTTCCTTGGCCTCCCTGTGATTGCACACTTGAACGCTCATTCTTTCTTCAGCATCCCTGTGACTACACAGACACACACATATACCCTGCACCCTCTTTCCATAGCCTTCCTGCGATCACACACACACCCCATAGCCTCTTTCCATGGCCTCCCTGCAAACATATGCACCATGCACCATCTTTTCTCAACCTCCAAGCACTCAAACACATGCAATATCCCCATGCCCTCTTTCCACAACTTCCCTGCATTTGCACACATCCACACATGAAACATACCCACATCCTTTTTTCTGAGCATCTCAATCACACATACTCTTGCAAGCTCTTTTCCATGGTCTTTCTGTACATGCCCAGGGCCTCTTTTCTTGGCGTCCAAATAAAATTAAGGGAATATCCTAGAAAATATTCTCTTATTGGATCTACAAAAGGGGTATGATAAAGCTTGAAGAAATCTGTGCAATTGGATAAAGAAGAATTTCAGAGAAATCAAGTTCTACAACAATATTTGAGTGAATTAAAGATTAAGACTGGTAAAAGTAAGAAGAAGGAACACAAAGTTGGTTTAGCTGATCAAAGTTAAAATATTTTTTTTCCCAATATTCTGGCAACCATTTATGAATTTTTGCTGGTACCAGGATTGAAAAGTTGAGGCTTTATGGATTTGCTAAGATATAAGGGGTGGATTATGGGATGAAAATATATCTGTTTAACTTTATAGGAGGTAAAGAGTTATTAAATTTGTTTATACTTGTACTGATGAAGGTTGGAAGAAAATATATATTTTTATTACATTCTTTTCTTCTTTTTCCCCTCTGCACTTTTTATTATTTCTTTTTATATTCTTCCTTTTCTCCAATTTTAGTTTGTACTAGTTTTCACCACTGTAATTAAAATTCTTGATAAAAAAAATTCTTGATAAAAAATCTATTTAAAAAAAATGGTCTGGATGAGTTCTTATGTGTCTTACTATGGGGGTATCCAGCACATAATACAATGTGATGAAATGGGTAATAAAAACAAAGAACCAACAATAGAAGATGCTAAAACTGGAAGCAATGCAAATATTTTTAAATGGCTTGGCTTGGTCTAAGAACACGTTCCACATTCTGTTTATCACTGCAAGGACACTTTTCTTGGCAAGTGCTTACAATTTACTATGATTACTTTGTTCTTCTGGTCTGTTATACTTTTTATGTTTTTTGTATATTTTAGTTCGTAGTAGTAAGCTGCCTAGAGTTATGTGGGAATGAGATATTCTATTAAATAAGTAACTTTTATATAATAGTACTCAGAAAAGGACATTCCAAAAATGTCAATGGACATCTCAATAGACAGGAGGTTGGTAAACAAAAAGATTTTCTTCCAGGAGTATCACCAATTTATGCTAATAAAAATTTTAATAAATTTTCAAATTTTGTGCTAACTGAAGATGTTATATAATTTCCAAAAAAGCACTCTGCCAAGAGGATTCTAGATTAAAATAGTATTTTTTGGTCATTACAGATATGCCAGCAAACAAGCAACATCTTCCCCACATTCCCCTAAAAGTAGTAGTAAAATATACTTTTTCTTCAAAAGAGTTCTATTTGTACCATTGAAGTAGGGTTTCCTATCTATGTTAAAATTCATTTACTGTTTCCATAGAAAAAAACTGCAGAAATAATTTCAAACAGCAACAGACCAGAGTAGATACTCTATCAAATGACTCATTACCTGCATCATAGGATACTTTGATTCTGCAGGACTTCCAAATCCATTGACTCCAACAAAACTGGTGCTGAAATAGGAGTCTGTAAGACTAGCTTCAGCCAGGGCACTCCCATCTATACCCGGAACTAGAGACAAAAAGAGAAAAAAGTGTTTTAAAGGCTATCAGTTTTGCAGATCTTTTCTTCCAACAGCATACAAATTTACATTCCAATATCTATCTAAATACAGAGGGAGAAATTAAAAAGACCACATGCCAACTAATTATATCTTTTCATCACAGTAACAGGACTCTGGTTTATAGATGTGGAGAGAACCAGAAAATGGAAATGGAATATAACTGGTAATATCAGTAAACAAAGTATAAACAACAAAGTTTAAACAGAAATCTAAGTTAACTGAACATTAGCATCTCTCTCACACTTCTTCTCTAATAGTAAAGAATCAGTAGTTCTTTAACAAGCAAAAGCAATTTGCTCCAACATTCAAATTACAAGTCTTTGTTTAATTATCAATTGAGATTAAGTAGATGGGGTCTATTTAATTCAAGAGGGAGCACAAAGAATAGTCTAAAATTAGCAGTCAAAAGAAATGAAACTCCACAATGTTGTTATCAGATTAAACAGACTCTTAAATGCTTTCAAGATTGCCAGTTTAAATGCACATTTCATAATCTATTGAAGACAAGTATTTCTTCCTATTACAACCACAGTTGAGCTCAAAATTTCTGTTGTTAAGCGAGACCGTTGTTAAGTGAGTTTTGCTCTACTTTACTATTTTTCTTGCCACAGTTGTTAAGTGAATCACTGCAGCTGTCAAGTTGGTAACATGGTTAAGTGAATCTAGCCTCCCTGTTGATTTTGCTTGTCAGGTCACAAAGGTGATCACATGACCTTGGGACATTGCAACCATCTTAAATATGAATCAGTTGTCATGTGACCATGGAGATGTTGCAATGGTCATAAGTCTGAAAAATGGCCATATGCCAATTTTTTCAGTACCACTGTAGCTTTGAACGGTTACTAAAGAAACTATTGTTAGTTGATTATTATTGGTTAATCTGTAGTGAGATTCACAGCCTTTGAGGCTGGTTAATAGCTCAGCAGCTCAAGTCCTAACCAAGGACCTAGGAACTGTTAAGTTATCGTCGGAGGATATAAGCTGTTCCGAGTAAGGTGGTTTTTTGTAGAGTCAAAATATTCAAGTCCAGTAAATTTAGAATTTCTAAACAGCGGGGTAGCTCTTTGAGTATTGCTCCAAGGGCTCCAATTACAATTGGGACAACACACGATTTCTTTTTCCACAGTCGCTCAACTTCAATTTGCAAATCCCGGTACTTTGTGATTTTTTTCTTGTTGCTTATCTTCAATCCGTGCAGCACTAGGTATTGCAACCATCCTTTTTTCTTTTCAACTATTGTTATGTCAGATGTGTTGTGGGCCAAGTCCCTGTCAGTCTGAATCCTAAAGTCCCACAAGATCTTGAGTTTCTCATTCTCTAAAACTTTCTCACCCTGATGTTCCCATTGGTTTTTGCTGTACTCAAATCCAAACTTCTGTCACAATTTCTAGTGAATGATCTTCGCAACACCGTCATGGCGTTGTCAGTTTGTGAAATTTTGCTGCACCCACTGATCTGATGGTCGATGATGATGATGATGATTACTACTACTAGTACTAGTACTATTATTATTGAGAAATAGTTAAGTAAAAATAAAATGAAGTTGATAGCATGAAGGCAGCAAGTATTCCCTGAATACTCATATTTTCAAAACCACTGGCTAACTCTGTTAAAAAAAGACACTTTAGTGCTTCTCTGACAAATGGAGAGTAAGGGAAGAAATAAGACTTATTGAATATTGTAGTGAATGCAGTAACCTGCAGAGCCTACCTCTATGTCCACAGATGAACTGCCCACAGCATGTCTTGTTCAAACATTAAGGACTACTGTATTGTAGCCTGTAGATTAGACTGTGACTCAATTATGTACAGGTCTGAAGGCAAATGCTGTCTACTATTGACAGCAAGAGAATGGGATTCAGACTAAGAGTGGCAGACTTCACAACTGTTATTAGCTTTGTGTCCCAGCAGTTAAGAGAATTTTAAGAGTAGAGTTCCTGATTAGACCTCTGACTCAGTTCTTCTGGATTAAAAAAAAAGCTGAAAATAGGGTAAAATTGGCATTGGAAATATAGGAAGAAGAGTCAGGATATTTTATTCTATTTGGTGCTGCTTTGCTCAATTGGATTTGCTTAAAATAAAAGGGGGGGGGCAATAAAGTCTCCTTCAAATCAAACTCAACTACTGTTAACTACATAGCCATATTTTCTTGGCAACAAGAAAATTCTTAGGTAATTCTTCCAGGATTTCTTTTTTTAACTCTGCAGCCTAGTCTACAGCCCTGTGATTTTCTGCTGGTTTCTCATTTGAGTTTTAAGCAGTTCTGAGCAAAGCTTCAAGACCAGACAAGATTAACTAGATGCTGCCATCCTCACTGATTAAGAAGAGTTATATTCAAGTAGAAACAGGATCTTTTAATCCAGGTGATAATGGGCTAGTGGGTGGGGACAATATAATAAGACGAAGGTTTCTCTGTTCAGTTGTGTCGGACTCTAGGGCGCATGTCCAACAATGAAATGATAATATAAACCCAAATCTAGTTTGTTTCATATGTAGAGTGAAGAATAACTATCATCAGCTAGAGCAGGGCTGTCAAACTCCTGGCCCGCAGGCCGCACTGGCAACGTCCATGCCCGGTTTAGTGAAGGGGGAAAAAGTCCCAATATGTCACATGATGCTGCCACGAGTTTTACATGAGTTTGACACCCCTGAGCTAGAGAAAAGTACTGCAGGCAATACAAGAGGGCCCGTTAATGGTATATTTATTTTCCAAACTATATAGATTTCATTAACAATTTTGAATGTTTAGCTAATTATATTTTTTTTCACGTTTCAATTAAAGGGAAAAATTATTCTATCTGATGAAAATATACTGGGTTGTGTTTAGTTTTTAGGGGCTCAAGTTACATTGATTCAAAGGTATTTCTCCTTTCAAGCAGGATTTTTAAAATAATAAAGGAAAAGCATGCATATTTTAAGTTTTAAAAACAAAATTATACAACTTAATTTTGTATTATATATAAATTACGGTTACACCTTAGATTACAACTTTGACACCCTTGACAGAAAAGTCCCAGAAATTGAGAGTGTATTCTTAAAAATTGCTGGATGGGGATCCATTGCTGGATTAGTATAAAAACTAATTCTGGTTTAATTTGCATTTAATAGAACTAAATGTAGCTAATATGAGTACTTTGCTGTTATTCTTTTAATATTCTCCAGGCTTGAAAATCTTAATTCAGCAGAAATCCTTATAACAGAGTATGCTCTTGAATGTAAGGAGGCTTCTGAAAGATTATTACCGGTAAATAATTAAGTAGCAGAGTATCCAATTTGGGACAAAAAAAGGAAATATTCATAGTTTGAGTATGAGCTTAGCTCAGGTATCAAAGAATGCAGATGACATTCACTGTATTTCAATAAAAGTAAATTTATACGTCTCACTTCTGTTTAAATTACTGTACATCCTGAAGAAAAAGCAGAAGAGAGTGTCAGCCAGGAAGCTTCTTTCGTTTTTTAAACACAGATTTGTTAAACAGACCAGCTGAGAGATAATATGCTCAATTCGAAGCATGGTTATTTTTCTTCAAAGCCTTGCATGGCACAGTGCCAGGTGGCTTATAGGACTGCCTATCTCTGAGGGTATCTGCTGTTTTACCAGGTGCAGCAGGGCAAATGAATCCAGATCCCCGTATTGAACAATCTCTTATTACAGAATCAAGGAGGGATCCTTCTTCTGTTAACACATCTGCCGTAAAGACCTCCCCTCTTCCTCAAGACTGAGAGAACCCTAATCTTCCTGTCCTTTCAGAAGGCCATGGAGACCTGGCTTTTCTCTCAACTGCTGTATTGGGATTTTATATAAGATCAATATAGGTGTCATTTGTGTGGTTAGGTCTATTACACCATGTCTTGACCATTGCAATATGATTACTTATATTCTGGTTTCTGCTTGATTTATAGAGGTTTTATTATATTGGTTTTGCTGTTCCCCAGCCAGAATTCATATGCGAGATGAACAGCCATATTTTCTAAAATAAATAAATAAGACCATAAATCCTCCACAGCCATTGGGTATCAATGTCATTTACTGCTGAATTAATCTTTCTTTCCTGTGATAACTGAATTCCATACAATTTTTGCTGCCTTCAGTCATTACCCTAGCGTCAGTGAATTCCAAAGTTATTTAGAAATTTGTAAACCCACATGGCTTTGCAACTAGCTTCACTAGCTGAAATGTGCATGGCCCTGCTAGAGGTCAACACTGCAGCAGCTTGTCTTCTGTCAGTACAATTGATTTCTTCACCCCTCCAGAGGATCAGGAACTGTTTATAAACTTGCTGTTAGCTCTAACTTCAGCCCAATCTGCATCCATATATCCAGTTAATTCAGGGTTACTGCTTGCTATCAGTTTTATCTGAAGTAAGTGGGGCTCTTGAGGCATTTTCCTAGCCTCTTGACTACAGTCCAGTCATTTCACGTTGGTGCAATGAATTTTCTGTAACAAATTTACACAGTTGTAAAAGTTTCTGGTCTAGTTATTGACATACACAGCATCTTGCTAACCACTTTGTCAAGTTGTTCACTGTTCTATCTTTCCTTTAAAAAATTAGCTTCCATAGGTAAGTAAATTTACCTCAGTCAGTTTTAGGCATTCTAAGGCCCTATGATCATGTTTCTGGTTTAAGCAGATTACATCTTTCCTCATCTTTTTCAATTTGTGCTTCAAGATAATAAAAGATGTTGCCAATATCCTTCACTGCAATTCCCTTTTTAGGTGCCTCACAGTCCACTTACTATGTTGTCAGTTTACATAACAAATTATTAAATCATTCAACATATGGCAAGATAAAGTCCTTTTATTTTTAAATCTTGATCAGAGGCAAGGGTCAGCTTTGCACTACTTAAATTCCCTTTTAAGCAACATTTGATTTGATTTCTCTCTGAAAGTCTTTGCAGTCAGTTTTAATCCATAAAGATTTTTCTGCAATTTGTACACAAGCCCCTACTTGCCAGCTTGAATGAACCCTAAGGGTTCTATGTAAATTTCTTCTTCTAATTCTACAAATAAGAAAACACTCTTTACATCCAGATGGTCAATTACATCCAGAATGGCACTATGCCTAAGAAAGTCCTAATTAAAGTATTTCATAATCTCATGGTAGACCTTTCCATATTTCTGAGAATATCCCTTGACTACTACTCTGAAGAACAGAACTTCCCCATATGTACTGCATTTGGTCTTAAAGATCTATCTGCACTCATACTATCTTATGGTAGATAGTTCTACAAACTTAAATGTTGTTGTCAAATTTCTTAACTGTAGAGCATGACTAGTAAATCAGGATTCACAAGGTCTTTAATAAGTTTTAATGCTGAGAATTAGAGGCTAGAATACAGAATGCATCCCACCTGGGGAACCCAGAGCAGGATGGAACCCATTAAATGGCTCATGTGAGGTGCTGTCGTTGGGGAAGGGGTGATTTTAGTCTATAGTCTATAGTCTATAATATATATTTTACTGTTTTCATATGGAGTTTTATATTCTGTAAGTCGCCTTGAATTGCCATGTGAAAATAGGAGGCAAGATAAATTCCATAAATACATACATACATACATACATACATACATACATACATACATACATACATACATACCTCAGATAGGAACACTTCAAATTTCCTTTCTTCATTAAGATGCAGTCTTAATGAAAGTCTTGAATTGTTTTTCTCAGCCTGTTTGCATTACTGGCTAAGAATCAATTTCTTTGATAAGCCTATAGCTACATCTCTTATATGCTGATTATTTGTGTTTAGAGATATAGCTTGTTTCTGAGTCTCAGTGCAAGTCTCAAAGTAATTTTTGTAAACAGATTCTAAATTTTCCTTTGTTTGCTTTTTTCAAATTTCTTGAATTCATAAACTGGCAGCTTTTAAATATCTCCCCATGTTTGAGAACCTGACCCCAGCTTTGTTAGGTCTTTAAGAATGCTCTTACAGTGGCTCATGTTGAGCTGCTACTATAACTGCATTTGCCTTTCTGCAGTCAGCACCACATCAGCTGGTTCTTCTAAGTTCCCTTCTGAAAATATGGTGCTGGTATGAAACTAAAAACTGGAAATAAATGTTATAGTATTGTCTGCTGATAGCTGTTAAATTCAAAGCCTGACATTTTACTCTCAGGTGGCCTTACTCGTTCATCAAAGAAAGCAATACTACTGTAATCTTGCAGTTGTAATCCTGTACCTTCTTGTGCTAGATACTAATCAACCATGATATACAGTTCTAACAATACAGCTTTTTATTTTTGGAAACATAAGTATACACTTTAAGATCCAAATGTATAGGTAAATTGATTTTCTGTGGAAGCACAGTTCATAAGATGTGTCTTTCATAACAGTAGGCATCCCCCGTTGATGACTATTAGCTGTTAAAATCATGTTATCTAGATTCAGTCAACTAATATAGTTTTGCACATTCAGTCAACTAATATAGTTTTGCACATATCCAACAAAAAAAACCGTTGATTCTTTCTGTAAATCCATTTCTGATGCAAAGGGGTAGTTCTCCCATGTATTATATTTTTATATAATACATGGTTATATTTTCCTTTATATAACCAGACATCTGTCCATTCATAAATTCTGTCCCATTATGAGAATAGAAAATCTGTGGCTTTCTTTCCAATTTTTTTTTTACATAAGCCACAAAGAATCTGAATTTGCAGGTCACTTTATGCCATATTAACAACAAACAAAAATAAGATCCTTCATCCAAGAAAATTACAAAGTGCCTGCTTCTGTCTTTTGATCCAAGAAGAACAGAAGTCAGTATGGATTTCTCTACTCACTGAAAATTGCTATTATGCTGCATTTTCAGAATTACTTTCATACTATGTGATTCATCAACACAGAGTTAGGTTGATTGCATATTTGTAATTTGCAATTTTGAGATTTATTGTCAGTTGTTCTTCTGTATCTACTGTACCTGATTTGCTGTATATTCCCACAATCTAACTGTGTATTCCAAGATTCAGTACAGTCTTTCCCTCCGCACTGCTCTGCTAAATCTGGAAGCTGGGATGGTTTTCCATTAGCACAGAGTTTACAACTCTCTCGGGAATCTACTCAGAAAAGTCCAATTTCCAGTAATTTTCTTTCCAACAGCAGATCTCCATTCTTACTTATTAACAATCCCCGTCAACACATTCAACTCTATGTCTCTTCCTGACTGGGTAACACATAATACAATGGAGCCTAAATCTAGAAAAATTCAGCCATCTTTAACATGTCAATCAATTGGCTCTTCATCACTAGTCTTCATTTTATTATAAACTTCCAAATTCCTTTCAAACTTATGGGTTTTTTTATTTGCTACTACAATCTGTTCTTTCAGCTTGTATCAATACCAACAAAGAAATCTTTATTTCAGGACACTGGAATAGTTGCTCTGCCAGCCAGAGTTCAAATCACCACCCCTTTTAGTAGCTCTGGCAGCCAGACATCTTTGAGATATCTCCTTTGTCCCATAATGCATCTCTCTCTCTTTCTCTTTCTTTCTTTCTCTCTTTCTCTCTCTCTCTCACTCTCCCTCCCCCCCCTCTCTCCACACACACATACACACCCCTGTGGGATGGATGGAAGGAAGGAAGGAAGGAAGGAAGGAAGGAAGGAAGGAAGGAAGGAAGGAAGGAAGGTTCTTTAGCCTTCCATCTTCACTAGTTCTCCCTTCATTTACCCTTTTAAAGCCCTGCTCAAAACTTCCACCTCTTTGGAGGTAAAATGGCCTCTTGGGGGATTTGCTTTTGCAGATAAAACAAAAACTATTTAGCTCTGAAAACAGAGGCTTTTATTTCCATAGTTCATTTTTCTATCCCTTAGGGGGTTCATACTCATGTATTTTGGACGTCATGTGATCCAAAGTCAGATTTTATTGAAGCATTGCTTGTTTCAGCACACTGGGGCAGAGACAGCAGAAGGGAAGCAACTTAACTTCTTACAATTTCACTATTTCTAAATAGCTTCCCAATATCAAATATTTGACAGACACAGTTTAAGTTTAAGTTTATTCAGATTTATATACACAGGCTGAGATGTTTGCGCCATTCTGTATTCTTAACAGTAACAGAGTTGGAAGGGACCTTGGAGGTCATCTAGTCCAACCCACTGCTCACGCAGGAGATCTGTACTAGGGATTCAAACCGCCGAACTGCCGACCTTTCTGATCGACAAGCTCAGAAAAGCACATTCTTCCCATTAAATACAGACTAAAGTTTACAGCCTCTGGATGGTACATTCTGCTAATTTGTCCCTAACATTGCTCAGATATCTCAATTCCCTGGCATAGGCACTGGGATCTAGTTACAGTATTTACATATATATGCACAGGTTTTCTAATTTGGCCTACTAATTATCTTTGCTCATCTTCAGAAAGTCTTTACATTTCCAAAATTTGCCATAATTCACAGGTTTCTAAGGATTGTTGCATATGATAGACCCCACCTCTCCCTATTTTTATTTGAAAATAAAAAGTGCCTGGAACAGATCACATCTTTCACACATTCTTGTGTAGGCCATATCATTGTTGGTGCTCTCTGAGCTTGGTTGTTTTCTTGTAGACATTTCATTACCCAAACTAGGTAACAACATCAGTGCTAGGAAGGGAGCACCAAGAGCCCCTCATTTCAGCCCTGAGCTACAAATATTCTCCTTTACTGGCACCACATCATTGTTGTCAGAAGTGAAAAAGTAAAATAATACAGTAATAATAATCCCTTAAGCAACAAAAACAAATCCTATTTTCTTTCTCGATGTGAACTATCTCAATCCTGGGATCTGTGGACATTTTTATAATCCTTTACTTCTGAACCACCAAGAACTCACAACTTGGAAGCTACTTCAAACAAAATAAACCTATTGAATATTTGAATTTAGCCAGAGCCCTTGTTAAGAGAATGTGCTACATTGCTTGTGCTTGTGCTACATAAGGAGAACCCAGAGTAATTAAGCAATGAGTTTCATTTTTTTTTTAAAATGGAACACTCAATAATATAATGTTCTTGGATTGAAAACATGAGTTTAGCCCAATTATTATCAGTGAAGTAAAAGCAATACATGAAAATTAAATGCTTCATTTCTACAATACCTATATTACTCTTGAAGTGTGAAGCTGGGGGGAGGGGAGGAGGCAGTGAATTTCGTTTTTTAAACAGATTCATTTAACTAACCAACAAGCCAAATAAGAAACAAGCAAAGGGAGAGCTTGCAAAAACCCTTCTCCTTATCCATCTCCCAGCATTTGGTGTTGTAGTCAAAACAACTCATAGAAGCAAAAAGATGGTGCACTCTCTTGTATGATGTTTATGGATGAAGTAAACATCTATGAGGGAAATAGTTTTCATGTGCAATCCTGTAGCTTTAGGCTGCACAATTCTATTCTATAATACAACCTACATACAGTAGTGGGATTTATGTCTAACTAGATATAGACAGGATTATGGTGTTACTATCTCTACAAATCTTCCAAACACCAGTGAAGTGCAATCCAGATGTGCTAAATTACTATTTCTGTCATCCCCAGACAACAAAAGACGTAATGTGTCTGGAGGTCACATTATGGGAAAACTCATTTCAAAAATATCCCACAGAAAATATGTATCTCTTATTCAAGGTATGTCTATTTTTTTATTTCTGAAAATAATTTTGGAGATGTAGATAAATTTAACTGTTAGAGTGCTGCAAAATATGAGCCTTACTGTGCCATGTAACTAGTCAGCATATGATACGTATTTTCTATTTATTCTTACATTCAAGTAACTGTCTTTTCTACAGCTTATTCCAGTCATTTTTAAAGTTAGGAATAACGGTGAAATAAATAAATGAAATACTCTTCCCCAAAATGTACAAATACGTAATACGTGTTTGAAGACATTTATGTATAAACAAATCTACAAACGATGTGCCTGTTACCTTCTTACCAATGATAAGAGAAACATAAGCTATAGTGACCCAAATGCTTGTCCATGCAGAATGATGTATTACTTTACTTCCTTCACTGCTTTTTCCAGTCAGTGACATATTACGGTAGTTTAGCAGATGCCCTATCTTTTCTACTGGGATTCAAGTTTCCCTGCAATCTGGCCTAAAATACATGCTTTAGGTTGTCCTAGCCCAATTTAAGAAGTGTTACTAAGACCTTTTTATTATCTTCTTCAACTAGATATCTTAAATCACATTTTCTGCATAAATCAGAAGATTAGTTTTTGTACAAACAAGATAGATATTGTAAATATGGTCCATTGGAATGGTCTAAGTTGACAATATTCAGACAAGTCAAATAGTTTGAATATGTCTGTGAAAAAATAAAATAAAATGCTCTGAGTACCTTGGCTACAAGAAACTTGTTATCAGACCGTTCCTTATAATCACCAAAGGGTGCCAAGATTAGGTAGGTTGGTAATCCACAATGCCCACTACCAGCCAGTCAATTTGCAGAAGAACTGACTAAAGGGATGTTAAAGACATATTTGAAAATTTTCCAATAGATTATATTTAGTAGACTGGATCAAATCTCATCACTCCAGAGACTCCGATAGGAAAAAATTACATATTTAGCTAGTTAAATAAATCTTTTGTTGAGCTCAGGTGCAAATAAAGGAAATTACCTGCATTTATTTCATTAGCACTTACTTTATTAAAGTATAAACACTTAACACTTTAACACAGCAGGTTCAGAAGAGTAGTCTAGCCAGCTAGTATGTATTGCACTCTTCACTACGGAATATTTTTATGTTTTTTAAAAAAATGTTAAAATCTTTCTGAAACACAACCAAATGTGAAACTTATAATGCTTGCATCAAAGCATATAATATACACAGCTCAATGGTAAATATTAAGTTGTTCTATACCCTGCAACAAAACTACATTCCGAAAAATCCATAACAGGAACAATCATGTACTCATAACTACAAACTGATCTCAAGTCATAAAAAATTAACCGATCATGGTCCCAGAAGACAAAAACAAACTTCCCCCCAAAATTTTAAATGTACTTTAGGTATACATCAAAGGTCAAAGAGAACAAAATACCCACTGCACATTTATGCAACCTCAAAAGTTTTAACAACACTTTTGTGAAACGTAATACATCTGTATTCTGCTAACAAAATACCGCACAACACACATGCAACACACATGCCTTCCTACATAAACTTTAGCCACAAAGTTAACCACCACATGCATTCTAACTCCCCCATAGCAAGGAAAAATAAAAAATTAGTGATAATTTAGCAGACAAACTGGTTGGCATGAATCTGCAACCGTCTTTATATTCTATCTAGCCAAGTACTTAACTGCTTTCTGCTCAACCCACTCGACTGCCACATCATCCCATTTTACCTAAGCCAACAGCATCAGGAATATGACTATTCCCTGCTGCTATATATTAGCTAAGTTGCACAAAAGCAGTCCAGCCGTGGGCCACAAACAGATCAACTGTCACACTTAGAATAGGCAAAACACTCAAAACAATAACACTCGGAACAAACCGTATGATTTGTTCTGACCCCAAAACAAAATTCTTTCTGAACTTGGAATATAGTCTGCTGAAAGGTGAACTTTGCTGTTTCTGACTACTCTTTTTACCGGGAGTCAAGAAAGTTGCCATAGCTTGTTGGAAAGTGGCTCTTCCTACAAAGGAGTTATCTATCACAGCCTTGATTCTGTCAACACTACAACTTAAGTACTCCCTTAGCAGAAGAAGCAATAGAGAGGCAGCGAAAGGAGTTAGTAGAGAAAAATAATGGCATTCATGGCTTTGCCCCCTCCACACACAATTTCTCTTAAATCTGCTTCACCGAGTATTTGAGCAAAGCCAAAATGTAGGATTAAATGTAATAATTTTATTCCGATCTTGTTTTTTACTTAAATTAATCAGGACAGCATTTAATGATCAATTCTTCCAAAGGTCAGGGTTTTTTTCAGTCTTTTCCTTCTTATTTTATTGAACTAATTGTAATTATGGTAATAAATAATCCTATTCCCCCCTTCCTTTTACATACTCCTTTAAAATACACATACAATTGAGATATGATAGATGCATCTCAAAAAACAGCTTTCTGAATATAATTATAGAAAGGTCCCATATGCTTTGGCAATAAGTCTACAAAATGTGACTGGCAAAATATGACTATCATGACTAGACATCTTTTTTGAAGAACAAGACAATCCACTGCTAGACTTGAAAAACTGAGCATAGCAATATTGTGCTACAAAGTAATGTGTGAGACTAGTTAGTCAACCCAAAAATGAAAAGCTGCTCTGCTATCTAAAACAGAGATCATCATGAGAAAAAACTTTATCTACAGCACCTTTTCAACCTGTTGCCAGATGGAATCAATGGGACTTTTACACTAACATGCCTAGAAGCTACCAAGTCAGGAAACATTGCTCTACAAAAAGCAATAGGCTAAGGGATTTGTCTCATTGCTAATTATTTTTTAGCCAGCCTGTTGCATACTTGAATGTTGGAAAAATCTACCTAACAGACAGCAAGCACTCGTGTTTTTAGACTCATACACACTGAGACATTTTGATACCTTGAGAGCTTTCAATTTTGTCTCAGAAACATAACTAAAAAGGTATAGCCTAATGTGTTAATATTTTTTTCTGATAAAAACTTTTATAAATTTCTTGAAAATTTATTTACAAACCATGTGCTATTTAAGATTAACATTCCTTTTGAATCTGCAAGTATATTATCATCAAAACATTGAATGATTATACCAAATTTCCTCTAGCAAACACACAACTGAATCCAATATGTGATGCTAACAGGAAAAGGGACAACAGAATAGAGTATTGTGTGATTCATACTATTTTTTCATGATATAATTTTTGTAGATATCAAAGCAGCAATTAATATATTGTACATGTTAAAAGCATACAATTAAATGCTCTAATTTCATATCCAGCAAACTCAAACCAGTTTTGCAATCCTTTCAAGTCCAAATTTATCCAGCCATAAGGCAATCATTATCACCCGTATTACAGATGCGGTTAAGACACAATGATTCACTTAAGATCATCTAATGACTTCATAGGAGGAGCAACATTTAAAGCATGGGTGTCAAACTTGCGCTGTCACGTTGCCATCACGTGACATTTCGCGATGTTTTTCCCCTTCACGGAGCTGGGGTGGATATGGCCTGTGCCTGACGCATCTAGCCCGTGGGCCACCAGTTTGACACCCCTGATTTAAAAGATGCCCTAGAATAAAGTTCATTCTATTAACTAATTACTACAATAATTCTATTATTTTAACAGTCCTTTAAACTGAAGAATCAATAGAAGAGAATACATGTAGGCCTGGGTTGAATTATGGCATCTTTGATGCTCTCTTGGTTGCTTGGTTGCCTGCTTGCAGTCTTTTCATTACCCAACTAAGTAACATCAATAGTGTTAGTGTGGGTTTTCTCCTTGGTTGTTCCTTTATTAAAGGTAAATGTAAACATTTCCCTTGTCTAGTTGTTTCAGATTCTAGGGGAGGTGCTCAGCTTCATTTCTTAGCTAAGGGAGTCAACGTTGTCCAAAACATTTCCGTGGTCATGTGGTCAATATGACCTATATGCTGAGGCAATGTTGTTACCTTCCCACTGAAATGATACCTGTTTATCTACTCACATTTACGTGCTTTCAAACTGCTCAGTGGGCAGGAGCTGAGACAAGAATGGGAGTTCATCCCATTGCGCAGTGCTCAGGTCTCAAACCCCGGATGTCAGGTTTCCAATTGACAAGCTCAGCATCTTTAATTGCTGAGCCACTGTGCCCCGTTCTTTTATTAGAGTATTGTTTTCTGCTAGCAAGTGAACAATCAATCAGACAAATAATCAAGCAGGCAAACAATATCCTAACCAAGGAAAACCACTCCAACTAATGCTGGCAGAACAGGCTACTAAATATAAGCAGGGAGGAAACTGCACTTACTGTTGATGTTACCTAGTCAAGTAATAAAATGTCTCCAAGAAACCAAGTTCAGAGAGCACCAAGGACTCAACAGATTGAGATATTCCAGAAATTGTAATTTTATTAGATTAACACATCTATCTTTTTCTGATTATTTGATAGCTACAATTTGATTATTTTCACATATTGTCTCTTTAAGTTTATTTTAAGAAAATTTTGACCAAAAAAATAAAGGATTTATACCAGTATTTTCTTCTGTGCACAACACACACAGGGAAATTTATATTAAAACTCTTGTTTTTACAACCAACCTATCTGGAAGTTCAAAAAAGCAACTTTGTAGTATACATATAATAAACTCCCTTCTTCCCTTTACGGTGGGAAGCTGCTCTAGATCAAAGCATTTAACAAATAAAAGTTAGAACTTGATTAGAAGTTGTAAGGAGTAAAGAAAAATAATCTACAGGAAAGTCCCTACAAGTTGTCAAAAGGTACACTTCAAAAGATACCCAACAAATGCTGTTGGTTTTTTTTCCTACGCTGCTGACAATTTAGCTCTAACATATTTTTCATCTGAAATAATCAGAAGATTCTACAATTTTCTAATGGTGGGGGGGGAGAGACAAACCAAATCAATTTAGGCTTCCCTCAAGCAATGTTTTAGCACTGTTAATAAAACTAGATATAGACCCTTGAAAGGGGGAAAATGACAAAACCTAAAGGATGGATTTAGTAAAAGATAAGGGAGTACAGATTACACATGGCTTTGGGCTGTAGTTTTAAATCCTCATTCATGCCACACAGCATGAGCATCCTTAGCCCCCATATTGCCTTTCTAGCTATATAAATTAACTAAATATTTATGCGAAAATATTTACAGACCCCTCACATCCTAGACATAAATTGTTTCAACTTCTACCCTCAAAAAGATGCTATAGAGCACTGCACACCAAAACAACTAGACACAAGGACAGTTCCCCCCCCCCATGCCATCACTCTGCTTAACAACTAATTCCCACAACACTGTCAAACAATTTACTAAGACTGTATTACTATTATTCTTCTCTTCCTTACTAGTATCTATCTCTTCCCACTTATGACTATAACCATGTTGCTTGTATCTTTCCATTTATATTGCTTTTATTTGTTTCCTAGTACAATTTGATAGCTTGTTAGTAACCTTGACTATCACTAAGTGCTGTATCTTTTTATTCTTGATAAATGTATTTTATTCTCCTTATATACACCGAGAGCATATGCACCTAAGACAAAATTCCTTGTGTATCCAATCACACTTGGCCAATAAAGAATTCGATTCTATTCTATTCTAAATAAAAAAGCAATGCCCAGGGTATACCTACATGCACACAACCTCCACCACACCCCTTTTTTACTATTTCTTGACAGGCTGCCGCACGTTCACCTCCCAATCAGAATTTCCCACAGGGAAGGAGGAGAGGGGGCCAATACTAGCAGCTTTTTCCCTTACTCCGTTCAAACGTTTTACTTTCAGCTCCGCAGGGTTCAATTCTCCTTCAAAACCCCCATCAAACCACCGCCGCCCACCCTCTTCCGGAGCCATCATCTCCGAGAGACGCTTCTAACATCACCGCTTCCTCTGGAAGGAAGCCGCGCAGCCCAGGCCCGAGACCGGAGGCCCTTATCACCCAAGCCCGTTTCTCTTCCGCGCCGCCCAACCCGCCCACCCCAGTCGCCTACCGGAGGCTTTCCCTCGACCCACACTCACTGGCCAGCCGGGGTCCGTCCAGCCCGCCGCCGCCGCCTGCTCCTCCGCCTCCTCCCAGCAGCTCGGGGGGTTTCTTAGGCCCCGCTCCAGGCGCCGCTACCCCGTGTCCCGGATAGCCAGCGCTACCGCCGTGCCCCGGCGAGGCGGCCCCGGCGACGGAAGGAGCAGCGGGGCCAGGAGGGAGCCCAAGCGGAAGCCCACCGAGGGCGACAGGCGGCGGAGGGCCGGGACAGGCGGCGGAAGCTCCGCCGGGCTCCTCGTGCAGGAACTGGCATTCCTCGCCGTAAAAGCACGTCTTGTCCTTGGCGTAGTAGCGGCAGAACTTGAGCTTCAGCCCGCCGGGGACCGCCGCCACCGCCGCCGGAACTCCCGGCCCGGGGGGCGGCCCTACTACCGCCGCGGCGGGAGCCACCGGAGAGGAGCAGGGGAGGCCGCCACTGTTCATGGCGGCGACGGCTGCTACAGCAGCAGCAGCAGCAGCGAGGCCGCCTCAGAAGGCACGGCCGCTGCCGGCCACCGCCGCACCATGGGAGGCAGGCGGGGAGCGGGCGCAGCAGCCGTCCCACGGCCGCCGCTGTCACTGCCGGAGTTCCGGGAACGAGAGGGGACAAGGGAGGAAAGGGGGAGGGCGCTTGTGCTTCTCTTAAAGGGGTCAAGCGAGCCCGGCGGGGGAGAAGAGGCTAAAAGAGAGCCGTGAGGAGGAGGGGGGGATCGGGGCCTTCCGTCAGGCGCTGAAGGGTCCCGGAGGCAGCGGCAACGGCGGGATTGTTTATTCCATTTTCCTCTTCCTGAGCTGTCTCCTTAATGCGCCTGCGCCACAGTGAGGCCCTCTGGGTAATCCAGGCCCGGAGGAAGCGAAGGGGCTGATGGAGGCCTGGCTCAGCTCCGGCGGGTGGGGCGGCGATGGGCTGCCAGGGAACGAGCGTTTGGTTGCGGGCAACTCCCGTCTACTTTTTTGCCTTTCGCGGGCGGGAAAGAAGCGCAGCGGCTTTCCTAAACCTTTTCCTGTGTATATAAAACCTCCCGCACCATATTAGAATATGCGTGCCTGGATTGTTTGTATCGTGGACAGAGTTACATACAAATTCACATAAACCGTGCCTGTCGTTTCTGTTACAGTGCAATCCACTTCGGTTTTATGTGGAAATAAATCTCATGGCGAACAGTAAGGCTTGGTTGCACATATGTTACCTCGCAATGCCATCCTGCTCAAAATTAAATGAATACTACCTAAAAGTACTATTTAAAAAAAAAAACTTTGCTCCTATAATTATTCTGAATATTGCTTTTGCTTGAGAACTTCCCCCCCCCACACACACACACAAATACGGATTTTCAAGTCACAATTCTTACAGCAGGGATCAGTTAATTATAAAAAAAAGTTGGTGTGTACATTTTAAAAATACGGAAGGCATAAATATAATTTTGAAAATCTGGGAAAAAAAGATTAATTTGAAAATTAATCTTTTTTATTTCAAATAAAAAATTTAAAGATTTTTAATCTCTATTATTTCAAATAAAGGAATAAGAAAAAAATGAGTATCTCCCACCCCGCCCCCATTCTTTCTTGGGATACCCTTTTTCAGGCTGGTATATGTGGATTTAATTATAAATACTGTGTTTCCCCCAAAAATAAGACCCTGTCTTACATTTTTTTGAACCCTGAAATAAGTGCTTGGCCTTATTGCCATGCACTCAAAAACCCAATTGGGCTTATTATCAGGGGATATCTTATTTTGGGGGAAACAAGGTACTTGCCCAAGGTAGCTTGATAGCTGCTGAAGGGATTCTCAAAAAGATAATAAATCTGGCCATCTTTTTATAAAACACTGGGTAGTGTACCTGATTTTTGTGTAATGGGTGAAAGGAATAGTTAGCACACGTATACAGTACTGCCTTTCTAAATGTTACCTCTCAATATAATAAATATATTCATGAGGTAATATATTAATAGCAGTCCATCAAATAGAGTCATTTAAATATAATTAAGGAGAACCAACAAATCAATTATACACATAATTAATAATTACCATTATTTAAATCAGTTCAGAAGCATGAAATAAATCCTTTGGAAAGAAGAATATAAAATCAATAATGATAAAACCAATTCAAAAAAGCATCTCCCAATAAACCACAAAGTAACCAAATATGCAGGAAAGTTCTTTAATTACATTAATGTTCGTCATCCTCAAGTTCTTGGATATTCCAAAGACTAAAAGAAAAGAAAGTTGCTGAAATACAATTCTTAATGTTACAATTGTCATTTTTCATTGATCTGTTGCTTTTATAAATGTTATAGCTATGAAATCAACAGAAAAGCAATATTGTCTCAGGAAGAAGCATTTTTTTTTCCTATTTATTGTTTGCAACCTGACTGAACCCTAAATGAATACATCAGATGTCCAGATTGGGTAGGTTTAGAAAATCAATTTAAGTTTGAGCAAAACAATAAAATTATTTATTTGTTAATTTGTTTATGATAATTTTTGTGACCGCCCAGTCACTCTCAGTGACCTTGGAAAGCTTACAAAAATAAAATACAATATACAACCAATAAAACAATCTCCCACCTACCCTCTGACAATAGTAATCAATCACATAAGTCATTTGATGGACTCCATCCAACTCGGTTCCCCAGGCCCATTGACAAAAACAGGTCTTTAGGGCATCGTGAAAGAGTGTCAAAATAGGGGCCAATCTAATCTTCGCAGGGAAGATGTTCCAAAGGGAGGGAGCCACTTCGGAGAAGACCTGTCTTCTGGGTCCTACCAGATATATCTCCTTGGGAGAGGAGATCCACAACATTCACTGCCTTCCACTCTGATGGGACAAGTGGATGTAACTGGGAGAAAACAGCCGTTCAGAAAAACTGGTCCCAAGCCATATATAATAAGATATACATGAGAGATAAATGCATCATGTTATCTCTTCAAAATGGCACAAGTATACAATAAAATAAGATTAGATGAGTACACATTTTAAACGGGGGTGAAATCCATCAGGTTCTGGAGAACTGGTAGCAGAAATTTTGAGTAGTTCAGAAAACTGACAAATACCACCTTTGGCTGGCCCCAGAGTGGGGTGGGATTGAAGATTTTGCAATATCCTTCCCCCAGGAGTGGGGCGGGAATGGGGATTTTGCAGTATCCTTCCCCTGCCATGCCACCAAGCCACACCACACCCACCAAGTCAAGCCCACAGAACCGGTAGTAAAAAAATTTGGATTTCACCAAGGAAAATTACATACCACATCTGCCTGGGATAGGACATCTACAGTCCAACACCAAAAAGATAAACTCCCAGATTCAGACGCCCCTCCCCGCTACTCTTATATATATCCTAGAGATATAAAATATACCCCAAGCAAGGTTATTTACAGGCAATGTACTTCCAAGCTATTTATTGTAACATTTTCTAAAAGAAAACAGGGTTTCGGTTTTAGACAGGAAACAGTTAATACGAATGAAGGCAAATAAACATGTCCCAGGATAATGTCCAGTCTGAATCAGTCACCAGAACTAGAGGTTTAATCTTTTGAGCTTTTGGATTCATACTGGAGCCCATCTTCAGGAAACTTCTCTCTAGCAGAGTATGTGCTTTGGACTGTTTTCTATGTGATATTTATATGGTGCCTGCAGGGGTGGGCTTCAAACATTTTAGCAATGTTTGCTGTGTGTGTGTGTGGCCATGGTGGGTGTGGCCTAGTTGGCCTCCTGCACCACGGCGGAGCGGGGGACATTTTTGCCCTCCCTGGGCTCCAGAGGCCCTCTAGAGGCCAGGAATGGGCCTGTTTCCAGCCTTCCCGAACTTTGGTAGGCCCGTTTTTCACTTTCCCCATGCCTCCGTGCATACCCTGCATTTACCTGCATCCAAAATGGATGTGTGGAGTCTCTTAAGGGGGTGGGAAGGGATGGGTGGAACCAGCCAGGAGTGGGATTTGGGGGTTCTCTGAACTGCACAGAACCTTAGCTAGAGGTTCTCCTGAATCCCTGCAAACCCCCAGCAGTACATCCCTCGGTACCAGTTGTATTTGACTTTTTAAATGTTGATTGGGGTGTTGATGGCTGGTTATTAAATTGTTGGTTGTTGTTTGTTGTTTGCTTTTGCTGGCAAGCCCTCACCTCCTAAATATTTAATAAGGTGGGGGTAAATCAACAAATAAGCACTCTTATTGACAGACGAAGGACCCATTTCCCAGGCTTAATCACTTCGCTGGCTGTTTTGGTGCCTGCTTCTCCAACAATCTTAGTAAGTGCAAAATTAAATGTATGTCCTTGTTTATTGCAATGTGAGGTTACCAATGAGTTCAGGTCTCCTCGTCTGACCTTGCTTGTGTTCTTGCAAACTGGTGGTCAGCATCCTCCCCGTCTCTCCTACATAGTCACAGGGGCAATCCATGCAGGGAATCTGATAGATTTCATTGGAAGTATCTCTCACCTCCAAGCCATCTTTACAATACATAATTTGTCCTCGTATGGTAGCCTCTGGGCAGTGTGCAATACCCTCTTGCAGATCTTGGAAGCTGCGTTCTACAACTTCCAAAATGTTATTTGATGTATGGCAGGGTATATTATGTGGTTGGTCTTGTACCTTGTTTCTTCCTTTCTCTCCCCACCACAAGATGCACAGGCATCTTGTGACAAATGATTGCAGGTACCCATTCGGCCTGAATTGTTCACATAGGTAGCTGCTCTCCAGCTGTTTGGTTTGCTGGGTACTACCATATAGTGTTCTGATACAACTTTTTTTGTGTGACAGTGGGTGGTTGCTATTAAAATTCAGAATGTGTGGTGAGTTGGTGGCCTTGCGATAAACTGCTTGTCGATCGAAAGGTCAGCAGTTCAGTGATTCAAATCCCTAATGCCGCATAACGGGGTGAGTTCCCATTACTTGTCCCAGCTTCTGCCAACCTAGCAGTTCGAAAGCACATAAAATTGCAAGTTTTGAATCCCTTCCTAGCACCATTGTTTGATATATAATGCTGGTATACCTCAGGATTCTAAATAAATCCTGAACTATACCAGTATTATATATGTGATTTAGGTGCATTCATGCTGATAATTTATCATTAAGAAGAGTTATCATTAGAGGAACCAGTTTAATAACTGAGGGAAAGGAGCAGTGGTGGGTTTCAAATTTTTTTACTACTGGTTCTGTGGGCGTGGCTTGGTGGGCATGGCATGGCTTGGTGGGAGTCACAGGGGAAGGATACTGTAAAATGTCCATTCCCACCCCACTCCAGGGGAAGATTACTGAAAAATCCCTATTTCCTCCCGATCAGCTGGGACTTGGGAGGCAGAGAATAGATGGGAGTGGGCCAGTCAGAATTTTTACTACCAGTTCTCCGAACTACTCAAAATTTCTGCTACCGGTTCTCCAGAACTGGTCAAAACCTGCTGAAACCCACCTCTGAAAAGGAGGCACTATCCTCTAAAAAGCTGATTTTGGATCTCATGTTGAACTAATAACATATGTTTTGTTTGCAATTACTATTTCCTTCTTTTAGTGATTGGTGATTGGTGTTTGAAGGGGAAAAAAACCCTCACTATTCGATTAGGTTTCTAAAATGCAGCTCAGTAAACCTGATGATTCTAATGTCTGAGAGCCCTCTACTGGAGTATGGATTTAGCACAACAAACTTGTTCCTAAAAAGAACTATGCGTGTATGGTTAATTCTTAAACAGTGAATATTTATTGAAATAAAAGGGGAGGGTTCTGAAAAAATAAAAACACCAAGCAGCTTTAAAGACTTTTCTGTGGGAATCAAAACTTCTCATCCTCACAAAAATGATAGGAAAAGAATATATTGAATACTATAGAAAGATATTGTTCACTTTGCTGGTGGTTAACATCAACTGTTGTAGGGGTTCTTTTTTAATCTGCTGTTGTCATTATTATTATTATTATTATTTTGTTCCAGGAAGAGCCCCAAAACTCCTCCTCAAAAAGAAGAAGTGGTTTACAGTCGAGAGGCTGAGTGGTTGTAATGGATTCCCGAGAGAACCACCTGCATATACAGAGTGTGAGCTCTTGAAATAACATTTCACTCAAGAACGGAACTCTTGCACCAACAGCTGCAATGAGACGGCAACACTTCAGTATTTTAGTAACTAAAGGTCAGCTGTGGATGCTTGGTAAGTGTACCCACTGACATCTGCATTCATAGCTCTTCTTGCCTTGCTGATCCAAATTTTCCTCCTCTTCCTATAGTTTTGTCCTACACCTTTTTCTCTATTTAGTGTCTCCTCTGTTTTGTTTTGTTTTGTTTTTTTTCATGCCTCATTTCTTTTCATTTCTGTTTGATTTTGTCCCATGCATCTTTGGTTTTGGTGTTCTTTTTGTGCCCTTTTTCTGTTTCTCCTTCCTAACAGAACAGGCTGCTTGTATGAAGGTTCAGAAGTGTCTGGAGGATAGGTAACAATTGTTAATGGATTTAAAATAAGCAAGGAGAAAGGTTTTTTTAGATCAGTTTTTTTTCTGATCTGAGAGATTTGAAAACGACTGGAAAGGTCAGAGAACCAAATGAAAATGAAACCTTTTCTTAGAATAGAGTAGATGTTAGCCAAATTACAATCAATATATCTTGATAAAGTAATGAGCGTGGATCTTTATTAAAAGGATGATTATTGTGTTGATAGATATATATTTTGCTTAGCTATTACTAAAACTTTGGCTATCAGTTCACTGAATAGGTTAAATGGTGAAATTGTATTCATAAAACTGTGAAATCATATTTTTAATACTTTTTTATCTTACCTTACCTTTTTATACAGTTGAAAAAAGGACAAAGCTCATATTTCAGTTTCTGTGTATTTTGCCTAATATGTTTAATATTATTCATATCTATACTTAAGAGAAAACTATGAGTCCAGTAAGCTCTAAAATGAACCCACAGCATAATTTAGCTCTTTTTCATTTTTCTTACATGGAACTAGCTTGGTAATATCAAGAACTTAATTTTGTTTGTTTATATCCTTGAATCTTGTTAGCAAGAAAGTAGTATAATTATGTTTTTCAAGATTTAGATAAATGTATTTGCCTCTAGCGCTGAAATGGTGTTCTTGGTAATAACAGAATAAGTGTCATGATTTATAAGAGCTCAGCCTTAATATATTCTCTCTTATGCCATTATTTGCTGATCCACATGATTATGTCTTTGGTTAAGAATCTTTGATACTTAATTCGCATGGTTCAGCCATTTTACAATAATACAACAGCATATTCCCATCAGCTCTTATATGCTGAATTCTAAAATTGTCAAGGTTTGATTTATGATTTCTCATACAACACAGCCCTGAGTATATCTGTTCCATGAAGTTCAATGGATATATTCACCTGCAAACATGCTTAGAATCCCCACTGAACTTTGATCTGTCTAGTCTGAAATAAATCTTATTGAAATAAAATCTGTTTTTCTGTTTGATAACCCAAAAGTCCAATCAAAATGTTGGGGAAAACTGCAGCAGGAGCAGCTTTTTCTACTACAATATATTGTAAAATAAAATTCAGCTCTTTTTGTAGTTGCTTTTTTTATATATATATTCAAATATTCAAGCTCACTATTTTACTTATTTGTCTTGTAATTTAAGTAGTTTTTCTCCCCGTGTTGATTTTAGCAGCTTATTTTAAACTAAATGTAAAATATGTTCGAGAATTAAAATGCTATAAATTGAGCAATTTTTTTTTATTCTTGATTGTGTTTATACAGTTTCATATCTAGTTATACAGTTTCATATCTATCTTCAGTTTCACAAGTATTTATTGCGCTTTAAATTCTGTTCTGTTCTCAGTAGAAGTTGGATTCATCAATTATAAAAAGTCAAGGTACTTATTTGAGGCTTAGTGTAATGTATAAAATTAACAGCTTTTTGAATCTATGGTTTATTACTGGCTTACTTTTTACATTCCATCCTGCATATTATACTAAATGATACAGCAAATACACTGGCAAACCTATCAGAGTGCCAGAAAAGCACATGATTAATGAGTTGTTTGTATCTTGATTAGCCAGTCTTAGCATTATATGCAGATGTAAAATCCTAGATTCATTCATTGGAAAAAATCAGAGAATGAAGAGGTCAAGCTATGTGTTTATCTTCTGGTTTCTTTCAGATTGATAAAGTCAGAGCCTTTGATTTAAATATCATGTTTAAGCTTGTCTATGTAAGTCTTGTTAATTGCACTTACAGGTGGAGGCTTCAAATACAAACAATTGAATTTACTGCTAAACTAATCTTACATTTCAGTGTGATATGCAAATTCAGTCTACACCTCTAAGTTAATGTCATGTGCAAGCAGAAATGCATGGTTTCTTTGTGATTTCCTGGGTTATTTCTTCCTTTTTTTTAATGTCCTGGATCTCAAATAGGTTTATAAAAGGACAAATCAAGAGATGCTAAAACAAGAAAAACAGACTGCATTTGTACAAACGTGGCATTCTGTAACTTTGCTCATATCTATAAGATTTATTAGTTTCTCTAAATCTGAACTAGCCATAACTAAAGGAAAGAATAACATAGCCCATTAATGCAAGAATTGAGAAGCTAAGGCAGAATTCTCCTTAGAATGAAAGATGGCAGGGGTTCAATTGTGACTGTATACTGCATTGGGATTTTGTGTTTGTGTGAATTTTGCCATAATACTTCGTGAATCATGTTTTTTTATTTAACATATTGTATAAATCCAAACAAATATGAATTATTGAATAAATCATATTATTCAAACTATGTCTTAATACAATGTATGTCTCCTTCTGCATTAAATCTACCTTGAAGGAGTATCCCTGAGAATGGATAATGACTATTCTTTGCCAAAACCCACTCCACATAGCACAAGGATGAAATGCTCATGGTTCGGACCAGATCTACCGATCCGGTAGCAATGGAGGTGGGTGGTTTGGAGAACCGGTAGCAAAAATCCCTGCACCGCCCCCCATACCCAGCTGAGCCGCACGATCATCAGAGGCTTTTTTTCTTTTTACTTTTAAAAGCATTTTTTCTACAACCTCTTTGGCTGAAAAAATGCTTTTAAAAATTAAAAAAAAAGTCTCTGATGATCGTGAGGTTCAGCTGGGATCCTCAAAGGCTTTTAAAAGCATTTTTTCTACAACCTCTTTGGCTGAAAAAAATGCTTTTAAAAGTTAAAAAAAAAGTTTAAAAAGTAAAAAAAAAAACCTCTGAAGAGGTTGTAGAAAAAATGCTTTTAAAAGCCTCTGAGGATCCCAGCTGAGTTGCCTGATCCACAGAGGGGTTTTTTTTCTTTTAAATGCCTCTGACGATCCCAGTTGAGTTGCCCATCTGGGATCATCAGAGCCTTTTGAAAGCATTTTTTTACAACTTCTTCACCGAAGAGGTTGTAGAAAAAATGATTTTAAAAGTTAAAAAAAAAATGGCCACATCCATCCAATCACATTACCCCCGCCCCCAAGCCATACCCACAGAACCGGTAGTAACAAATTTTAGATTTCACCACTGACATAGCCCCATAATCATTCTAAGATATGATTTGCTTAACCATGATTTATGAAATAAGCTAAAGTTTATTAGGTTCATATATTATAATGAGGTACAGTTGATGGTTTATAAACCACAATCGCTGAGTGTGCAAAGCAGGGGTGAGTTCTACTTATCTTTACTACCAGCTCACAATGGGAGCATGGACACAGAAGCTTCTGCACATGTGCAGATTGTCAATTATGACATCCAGGCGGGTGGACGGAGCCTCCCGCCACTTTTACTACCGTTTCGCAAGAATTAGCAGAACCGGGAGCAAGCCACCACTGGTGCAAAGCCAAGATGAATCAAATTAGTGCAATGTTGATCTCTGCCATAATGTTATAATCCTAATTGTTTCATGGTTAAAGCTCATTGTGAATCTTATCATCATAAAGTTCTTTGTTTCATTATTGAGCTCAGTCCTTTGCCTAACTTTAAAGGAAAAGACTCCATCAGATTCAACTGGACTCCCGATAATTACATGGATATGTCCAGAGCTGGATTTTTTTGGTTGATAGTATAAAAGTATAGTACTAGGAATAGAAGCATGAAGCACTGTATAGAAGCAGTTGTTTATTGCTTTCTTCCAGGATTTTTTCCTTCTTTTTTTATGTTTTTTACTTGTTGGTTTAGTTTACCATCTTGAATTTCAAGGTGGTGTCTCGTTCGAGTATTAACTGTCAAGCACTGCTTAGCTTTTTTTTTTTAGATAAACCAATATTCACTGGGTACCAACAGCGATTAGTGTAATAATCCATAGGTGGCAAGTTCTTAACTTTTCTTTGAATGTACAAAGAAGGATAACCTATCACTTCCCAATATATATTTATATATTTATAGATATAGAAATACAGTAGATAAACAGAAGGAAAAGAAAAAGGGAGGGAAATAATAAACTCAGATACATAAACAAATGTGTTTTACAATTTTCTAATATTCCAATATATGATTATACTATAGCATTTAAAATCCTAAAAAGCATGATTAAATTCGATGCAAAATATAGTTTTCAAAAGCAACAAAAATGTGAATCATGAAGTACAATAAATCATTTTTAAGTTACTATTAATATACTATTAATAGTATATTAAGTTACTATTAATATCATTTTTAAGTTACTATTAATAAGGAGCCTGTGTAGCGTAGGGGGCTAATGCCTCCTACTAAAGGCAGCAATTAACACCAGCTGCCTGTAATTTCTCTGAGTTCAATCCTAGCCAGGCTCAAGGTCGACTCAGCCTTCCATCCTTTCTAAGGTGGGTAAATTGAGGACCCAGTTTGTGGGGGCAATAAGCTGACTTTGTATAAATATACAAAAGTATGAAGGCTATTGCTTAACGCATTGTAAGCCGCCCTGAGTCTCCGGAGAAGGGCGGCATATAAATCAAATTAAAAATAAAAAAAATAAATAAAATAAATATAAAAAAGAAAAGGGGAAAAAGAATAAGAATCAATAAAAATATTATTAAGAAACCACTTTTCAAGTATATCCTTTCTTCCCATTGTGCCTCAAATATACTGTAAATTACAATCAATATATTTGTAAGCATTAGGTTTCTAATTTCTTCTCTGATCCTTTTATCTATTTTTTCCTTAAACATTGTATTTAAATGTCTTAAGTTTGCGTTGCTGTGTAATATACTGTACAATATATATGAGAGCTATTTTTAGTTGAATTTGTTCAACTTCTGTTGTGAATGCGTACTGCTAATTTTTTGTTATTGCTGCGTATTCTCTATGTTTTAGTGATTGGCTTAGTTATTGAGCTACTCTGAGCATTGCTTTTCTTAGTAAGTTTTTTAGAATAGAATAGAATAGAATAGAATAGAATAGAATAGAATAGAATAGAATAGAATAGAATAGAATAGAATAGAATAGAATAGAATAGAATAGAATTCTTTATTGGCCAAGTGTGATTGGACACACAAGGAATTTGTCTTGGTGCATTCGCTCTCAGTGTACATAAAAGAAAAGATACATTCATCAAAAATCATAATGTATAACACTTAATGATAGTAATAGGGAACAAATAAGCAATCAATTCATATTAGGAAACAGTCAATATAAATCGTAAGGATACCAGCAACAAGGTTACAGTCATACAGTCATACAGTCATAAGTGGTTAGGAGATGGGTGATAGGAATGATGAGAAGATTAATAGTCTTAAGCAGACTTAATAGTCTTAAGCAGATTTAATAACTAGTTTGACGGTGTTAAGGGAATTATTTGTTTAGCGGAATGATGGCATTTTGGAAAAACTGTTCTTGTGTCAAAATGTTTTGGTGTGCAGTGCAGTGTCGTTTTGAGGGTAGGAGTTGAAACAGTTTATGTCCAGGATGCGAGGAGTCTGTAAATATTTTCACAGCCTCTTTTTGATTCATGTACTATACAGGTCCTCAATGGAAGGCAGGTTGGTAGTAATTGTTTTTTTTTCCTGCAGTTCTAATTATCCTAAAATTTCCTAAAATGAACTTGAGCTAATTCAGTTAATATGAGAAAGGTCTACCAAGTAACACTTCTTTTTAAAAGGAGTAGTATTTCTCAATTGTTTATCTGTATGAAGTCCGCCTACCTTAAGTTCCTACTATACAAAAAGTATTACCTTCTAAGTCAACCTGCATACAGTACATTAGTGGCCAAAGTCACATTGTTCCTAGTGACAAAATTGTAGCTGTGTTAAGCCTATGAAAAAATACCTCCACATCCAAAATGAATAAAATCATTAAGACCCAATGAACATGTCGCAAAAATTATGCATAAACTTTCAGGTTCTCCAAGTCTCCAATCCAAAACTTAACCCAGATTCTTCAGACATAGATGTGTAATTCAGAGTGAGCCTCAATTATTAGAATGAATGCATTAATCAGGGGTGAATGATGTTGGTGAAATCTGATTTAACCTTCCATAATAACACACACAAAAATAGCTGACAGCCTCATCTCTGAAATATAAACATTATTAATCCCAAATTTGAACTAAATGTTTATCCAACATCAGAGCTCGATTGGTTTATTTATTTATTTACTTACATTTATCAGTCTCTCTTTTATTCCATATAACCTCTGGCTGAAAGACTGTTCTATACCATGTTAAACAAATGCATTCCCTGTTTTTTAAAGTATTGTCTGGTTTCAGTCCTATGCTAGGTAATCCTTCGGGGACTATTTTTATTTATATCTCTTCTTAACCTAGTCTAATATTGGCAACTACAGCTGCAGTCTTGCATACTAGAAATAGAGACTAGTGCAGGAATGTATCATCATTTTGTGGTTCTTTTTTGATAAATCACATTAGCCATTTTCCATTCTTATTTGTCATTCAATTTTTATTCCATTTCTGAGATAAAAACAGAATTACAGAATAACTGAATTGGAAGGGACCTTAGAGGTCTTCTAGTCCAACCCCCTGCTTAAGCAGAAAATCCTGTACCAATTCAGACAAATGGTTGTAGAATCTCTTCCTAAAAAACCTCCGGTGTTGCAGCACCTACAACTTTTGAAGGCAAGTTGTTCCACTGATCAATTGTTCTAATTGTCCGGAAATTTCTCCTTAGTTCTAAGTAGGTTCTCTCCTTGATTAGTTGCTAAAATTTGGCTTCCCGTTTTGGTGCTATATTTCATTAAGAATATTTGCAATTACTTTGAGCTAAAAAACTAACTTCCCAATATTTTTATATTCCTCTGCATCTCATTTTAATCTTGACCATAAAGATTAATAAAATACTGGCTGGAAAAGAGATTGAATGTTTAAAATTGAATTATTCCCTTATTCATTGTGCTTTTGTTTGTAGTGGCTTTTATTACTCTTAGCTTAATTTCTGTGTCCTGTATTCACAATGAAGGCTGACTTATCTTTTATCAAATCTACTGCTTCAACAATGACATATAATTCATTCATCCAGGCTGAAACACCATATTATATACATATTCTATCTTATGAAATGGTCAAGTTTTCCATTGATTCTGGCTTTCTGCCAGCCAAGGAGTCATTTCCAAAATGTTAAATTCCACTCCAGTCAGTGGCCAATACACAAAATAGGATTGACATTCGTGGCATCTATAATTAAGTGAGTAAATTAGACAGATAGAATGGTAATGATATATAGATATTGGCTGAGTAATCTTCAGCATCTTCAAAAACGATCTAAGTGAGTGATAGAAGCGGAACTCATCAGATTGGCAGATGGCACCAAGCTGGGGGGAATAGTTAACGTTTAGAAGATAGACTCAAAATTCAGAAGCATCTTGACAGATTCTGTTCTGGTCACCACAATGCAGAAAAGATATTGAGACCCTAGAGTGAGCGTAGAGAAGAACAAAAAGATAAGGAAGCTGAACCATAGAATGAAAAATTGAGGGACTTAGGTATGCCTAATTTACCAAAAAGAGGGATGATATGATAGCAGTCTTCTAGTACTTGAGGGGTTGTCACAGAGAAAAGGGAGTTGACCTATTCTTCAAAGTACCTGAGGACAGGACAAGAAGTATTGGGTGGAAAATAATTAAAGACAGATCCAACCTAGAATTTAGGATAAATTTCCTGACATCGAGAACAATTAATCAGTTGTGGCTTGTCATCATTGGAGATTTTCAAGAAGAGACCAGATAGCCATTTGTCCAGAATGGTATAGGGTCTCCTGCTTGAGCAAGGGGTTTGAGTAGAAGACCGCCAAAGTCTCTTCCAATCCTATTATGCTATGTTTTATGTTCTATCTATTTTATTTAGTGAGAAGCGTACTAGTTGAGAGGTACAAATGAATGGGAAAAAAGACAGTGGGATGAAAAAAACACCACAATATATTCAGCATGTTTATGTTTTGATTTCATTGTACATTTTTTGTTTTCCTTTTTGGCAGCTCTGATTCTTACAGTGACATTCACTGTTGTGATAAGCCAAACTACATTTGAGATAACTTGCCTTTTAATCAAACAACACAACAATGCTTCGAGAAATTGGGATTCTTCACCTTCTCTCAAGGTAAAGGAAAATTAGAATATAAATATATTGAATTGGACCAAAGTCCATCATATCATACTGAAGACAGAATGTTATGGAATATAATATAACATTCTCTACTATTTTTTACAGTGTGAAACAAGTTTAAGCTCCACTTAAAGCTATGCATTGCAAGGAATATCTGTAATTAATGAATGGAAATCTTATATGATTTCCATTCATTAATTACAGACATTCCTTCCTGCTTTCATGTATGTTGGACTTATCACCATCCAGTTTCACTTATCCTGGGTTCTAGCATTATGAGAAAAGGATATGTCTTCCTCTGTACTTTCTCCGTAGAGTACGTATCTTCCTCGCCCACTCAGTCAATTATTCAGTAAGCTAGAGTCTCAACTTTCAATTTTTCTTCGCTGTGAAGATCATCCAGTCCTTCAATATTTTCATTGCCTATTCCTGCACCTTTCCCAGTTGAAATGCAATCCTCAACTTACAACTGAGCCCAAAATTTCCATTGCTAAGTAAGGCAGTCATTAAATAGGTTTTGGACCATTTTACAACCTTTTTGCCACAGTTGCTAAGCAAATCACTGCAGCTGTTAAGTGAATCTGGCCTCTCTGATTGACTTTGCTTGTCAGAAGCCTGCTAGGAAGATTACAAATGGTGAACACATGACCCCAGAACAGTGCAACGGGGTCATGTTATGATGGTGTCATAAATACATACCAGTTGCCAAGCACCTGAATTTTGATCCTGTGACCACGGGAATGCTATAATGGTCATAAGTAGGCAATAAGTCACTTTTTTAATGCCATTGTAACTTCAAACAGTCACTAAAACAAATAGTTGTAAGTCAAGGTCTACTCTGTAATCCGAATTTCTTTGTGGATTCTACTTCTTGAGGCTTGGGTAGATAAATGCTGTTTTAAAATGTCTTGGGTGATGTCTTCTTCTGCCACCAGCTTTTCTCTGTGCCTTTTGGCTTCCAAACCCATCAAAGCAATTTCAATTCCACAAATACTAACTCCGTACAAAGGCCATTTGCCACTAGTAGATTCCGTTCCATCTGTTGGCCTTTCTGGCTGGCCCATGGCACTGACCCAGAAGATTCTGAGACAAACAATTAATGGGAGAGGCAATGCCACCGTGCTAATTCTCTCCTCTCATGGTAATTGGTGTAATGAACAAATATTCAAATTGTCAGGCTTCATAACCTGGGTTTGGGAGTAAATCCTAGGCTTCCTGACCTTTCACAACCTACTCTGCAGTTTGGCTAAAAACTTTTGGGCAGGGCTCAATTAGATTTGAATCTTTACTACAGACAAGAATGAAGTCATACCCAATAGTTGATTGCCCATTGCTAATGCAAAATTTTCAGAAATATATACACCCTCAAGATTTTAACAATTCCCTTCCCTTCCAAGTAAACTGATACTTTGGTGGGATGCTTGGTGGCTTTGAAGCCAGAAGAGTTGTACATTTACCTAATGACCATCCACGGCTTGAGATCTGCTAGTCCTCACCTCATCTCTTTCAAAAGACTTATTTCTTCGCTAACTTATAAATAATGGTTTTGCATTTTCCCTTACCCATTGCTTTTCGCTGCTCTTTTTCTGTGAATGGAGCTCAAGCGATGATGGATGTTGCTACTACCTGTCAAAGTATTATAAAACTGGATGTTGAGGTTTTATTTTATCTTTATAATAAGGGATTTTATTCTCCTCCAGGTCTTTAATTCTCTGAGCCTGAATTGGTTTTATAATCAGGCAGCTGTCTGGAGTGCTGACCTCTGAAATATAAGCATAGTTTAGTAAGTAAAGTTCAATAAAGTTTAGTAAGTGAAGTTGAAGCCCCATCATAAGCTATGCATTCAATTATTTTTTCAACAATTGAAACAAGTCACAAAAATAGTTCATCTTAATGGTAAAGCTAACATTCTTTCATCTTTTCTCCACTGACAGCTGTTCTGTTTCCACACTCTTGTGGTCTTCTGAGCAATCTTCATCTTCCCTTTTTCAAACATGTGATATTCCACTGTTAATACTCATTGCCTCCTTTTGCTTCCTGACTTCCATGCCCATGCTTAAAATTTTGAAGTGAGGTTTTTGTATGCACGTGCATACCTTCAAGTCACTGTTGACTTGTAGTGACTGCTAAGCAACTTAAACAATGCAGCTTTCTTGGCAAAGTTTTGAAAGAGGTCCCCAACCTGGCTTTAGGACTAAAATTCACTGTCTATCTGGTTTTTTTAACAAGGTGCCTTAACCACACCACCAAACCTCCTCTCTATGTTGTCTAAATCACTTTCTATTTGTGATATATTTTTTCATGTCTCCCAGGAATATCCCCAACTTATACTCTCTGAACATATTGTGACCTAGGCTTCCTGAGTCATTAAAACACACGAGTAGTTCCAAAAATCTCTTTTATTGCAACAGCTGTGAATTACGTTCGTTCATAGCTGAGTCCCAATTAGTTGCAAAAAGTCCTTCGGGAGAAGTCCTTTGGGATAATCACCAACCTTTATCTCCCTTG
Source organism: Masticophis lateralis (assembly GCA_030761175.1). Classification (NCBI taxonomy): domain Eukaryota; kingdom Metazoa; phylum Chordata; class Lepidosauria; order Squamata; family Colubridae; genus Masticophis; species Masticophis lateralis. Next base: position 23,285,848 of record JAUDYJ010000004.1, on the reverse strand, counting down.
ACACACTGCCAAAGACCTACTTGGCAAAGTCACATGGATTCCAAAATCAAACAGAGATGCCGACTGAGAACAGAATTAACAGTGTTGCTTTTCTGCCAAGGGCCCATGTGCCTTTGCTCCTCTTTTAAGCCTTATGGGAGGGGCCAATTATCTCTAGGCCTTACTCCTGAGTCATCCCTTTTGTTTTAACTGTTTGTGCCTTCTGGCAGGTCGGTGCATGCGCGCACTAGGAACAGGGTCCTCCTGTTCCTCTGCCTCCCTGCTGTCTGACTCTGGAGGCTCTGGAGTCCGCACATAACTCCCAGATGGTCCTGGCCCCATCTCTGCCTCAGACACAGAGCCCTCGTCCGGACCTTCCCCAGCCTCCAGGACTGGCCCATGTTCCTCCCCAGCCTCCTCACTGTCCAACTCCACTGCCAGCTCCGCAGGCTCCTGATGGACCACAACAGAACACTCCAAAGATACTTTATTCCTAAAGGCAACTGGACTTTTTTTCTTTTCTTTTTTAGAAAATGTTTAGGTATTTTTATGAGCAATGAAACATTTTGTAAGAAAAAAGGGGGAAAAACCCCCAAGAAAGTCCAGTTGCCTTTTGGAAAAAGCACCTTTGGGAGTCTTTGCATTTTGTACCATAACTATTGTCTAATATGGATAAATATGCATGAGAACAGAAGCGCTGTTTGACTTCATCCTCCATAAATTTATAAATTTTCCTCTTTGTTTGCTGAAAATAAAACTGCATGGTCTACTGAGTCACAGTACTTCAGGAAATCATAAATCTCACATCTTAAAATTTATGCTATATTAAGATTGGCTCTCCCTCTTCAAATTCTTCAGTTTGTGCAAAATACTTTGCTTGCTTTTCTATGCTAAAATAGAAATTATAACTTCCTTTTCTCCCCCCCCCCCCCACATTTCTGTCAGATTTCAGGTGTTCCTCTTCCTAAACGCTTTCAGTCTTTTGTTCTTTCTTTCTCTCATACTTTGCTAACTGTCTAGCCTAATGTCCTGACTTGGCTTTTCTATCTTGTAAGCCACCCTGAGTCCTTCGGGAGAAGGGCAGCGTATAAATCGCAATAAAATAAAAATAAATAAAATAAAAAAATATTATCTCCCTTCTCCTTATTGCCATTTTCTTCATCATTATCCCTCTTATCTACTGCATAATCAGTATTTTTGGTCACTCTAGACTCTTTGTTCATATTAGTAGTAGGTTTAGTAGCATAGTTATAGCATGTACTCAAAGATATAGCATTGCAAGGAACTACTGTATATTAAGAGATATCGATGAGGAATTTGATTTAACTTTGGTATGCTCAATCCTTTTCTTAGTGAGTGCCATAAATGACTTTGACTGACACGTTGTCAGCTATGCTTCCAAGATGAATAGAATTCAACCAAAATCAAAATTTTACTTACTTTAATTAAAATGTAAATTAGAAAACTTCTGTGCATGTAACACGATTACTATTCCCTATTTATTTAAAAAATTCCTTTTTCTGTCACATTATAAATTACAATTTAGTGAAACATTTTGGTGAAGCTTTGAGAAGGATTCCTGGGTTTGCAAGGGTAGAGGGGGTGTTGAAGGGGTTTGGATTCTGAGCTACCTATAGTGCACCTCTAATTTCAACACTGATTTTGCCTTTTGACTTACTCATTTAAATTGCTTTGTTTACTATCAGTAGTGGACAGACAGTAGTTTGGGTGACAAGGTTTTCCTTTCATGTAAAATTTTTGTTGTTGTTGTTGTTAGTTGCGAAGTCATGTCCGACCCATTGTGACCTCATGGACAATGTTCCTCCAGGCCTTCCTGTCCTCTACCATCCTCTGGAGTCTATTTAATCTCATGGCGACTGCTTCAGTGACTCCATCCAGCCACCTCATTCTCTGCTGTCCCTTTCTTCTTTTGCCCTCAATCTATCCCAGCATTAGGTTCTTCTCCAGTGAGTTCTCCTTCTCATTAGGTGGCCAAAGTTTTTGAGTTTCATCTTCAGGATCTGGTCTTCTAAAGAGCATCAGGGTTGATCTCCTTTAGGACTGACGGGTTTGATCGCCTTCATGCAAAATTAGGTTGATAAATTAATAATAAAAATATGTCAGTATCTGAAGGAATATTTTGTGTTTTTAAAGACAAACCAATGTATCAACCAAGCCAGATACATTTTCACTTTATCATTTAAATCACTTTGATATCTATCAACTCCATACTGCCCCAAACTGAAAGGAAGTAAAGCAATAGGAATTTCATAATTCTTATTCCAAGACATAGTAAGATTGTGCCTTACATATTCATTTTCTGTGTTTTTACAAACTATAGCAAACATACAAAAAAAATCCCTTAGGAAGATTCAATTTAACAGGCATAACGTGATAGACAGCAGTCTTTCAAAACGTGAAGACTAAGGACTAGCTGTTGTCCAACAGCAATGTTGTATTCAAAAGATGCAAGAGATAATTTTGATGGAAAAATATATCTAGTTTAGAATTGAAGTAATTTGATTTGTTTGCATATTCTGATAAATTAAGCATATGAAATTACTTGGAACATATTCAAATTATTACCTTACTTCAAAATTTCTTCTCCAAGGGTTTCTTCTCACAGCATTCACCACAAAAGATGTCCTCAATCTTCATTTCTTAATCAAATTGTGTAACTTCTCTCTCTCTCTCTTTCATTGACTGAGGAGAGAAGGACGAAGAGAGACAGGGAAGGACCTCATTTATTTGGGAAAGATAGAAGGGAAATACTATCTTTATTGGTAGTAGCTTCTTAGATCTTTTACAGAGAACTGTATGCAAATTATCTTTCAATGTTGCTCTCTAAAAGCAAGATAGATGTTAAATGGTGCAACCGAGTAAACATATATTTTCTATCTCTTACAAAGCAGATGCAAGATAATGTTGAAGACCTCCAGTGTTTCTTGAATAATCAAAGCACTGAGAATGCCTACGAAACAACCAAGGTTGTAGAAGTTGGTGTGCTTGAAAATGTCAGGTTAAAAGCAGTATTAAATATTTCAGAGAACATCGTCTGCCATTGGGTTTTTAAAGAGATCTGGACCAAATGTAATTCCTCTCTGGATTTGGAGAACCGGTAAGCAAACAAACAAAACACATAAAAAATATGAAGAGCAAAAAGTAATACTTGTTCCACTTCACATGAGCCTGCAGCAAAAGCTCAAATGAACAATTGCAATTTTTGTGCACATGAATTTCCTTCTTAGTAATTCAGATTTTTAAAGATGTGAATAACTGGATGATTGCTTGTCTCTTTTGAAGTAACACTACTTGCCAAAAATCTCTTGCATCACTCTCTTTCACATATAGTTCTAATATTCAGCACTTAGCATTCATCCTTCTTAACTTTTTATAATATATTTCCTGTACTTGTCCTAATTCATTCTTATGGAGCAAAATTGAAGGCAGAGCTTCATCAGTGAGCAAGAAGGAGGAGCAAGAAGGAGGGAGGTGTCCCTAATTGCCCATTCAAGCAACTGACTATTAGTTCCTATTAGACTGGGCAGAATTGAAGAACAGGAAAGCTTTGGATTCTCATGGACCCAAATCCTCACCTAATCTTTCAATGCAACATTCTAATTCCCATCTTTCCTTCTCTGACATCAAAGCTCCATGGCTGGAAGAAGGTTTCAGAAGTTTAATGGAAGAAATTGGAAGTCAAATTTCCTTCTCCAGAATTCAAGTGGGGAATTCCCACCCAATATTTATATGACTGTGGATGTTTTCCCAATTTATAAAAACATTTTTGATTGGGACCCATCCAGGGTTAGTTAGAAGATAGATGCTATATAAATGTTATAAATAACCAGTAATGCCTTTTAACTATAAAGTTATGCTATTTAGCCTATTGCTGTATTAAAAGTGATATTGCTAGATAGGTATAGAGAGAATAAAATTTATCTCTGTCAAATATGTTCACTGGTTGAAGCTGGGTCCATTGCTAGATAAAATGTAAAGGAAGGGAAGAGCTATTAGCTCTACCAATAGACTGCTAATAAAATAAGAAACTTGAAATGAGTTCAGGAATGCGGTGTCCAAACTCTGACAAACCACCTGAAGTTATCTGCTAAAATTCGCAGAAGTGTGACCCATTAAGTTCTAACCTGCAGTTGGAACTATACTGCTTTTGTCAGTCAACCAGTCTTTCTAAATGAAATGTTATAGTTGCATATTGAAGCTAAATGCATGATCTCTTCCTCTTCTTGGAATCAGCAAGAAGCCACTATCATTTGAAGCTGTAGAGATTTCAAGAACTTCTAGAGAAGTGTAAGTAGGGAAGAACCATCATTCTGGCTAACCTAATTCTGTAGGTAATTCATGAAATGGTTTTTCTGGTCCATGTACAAGGTTTTGTTTCCTTTTTGTTTGTCATTTTGGCCTAGTTCCGCACACTGAAGTTTTTTTTCATAATTATTTCATAAAGGAAGTCTTGTTTTCTGTCTCAACAGGCATATCATTTCAGTGGAGTTCCCAAGAATCAAAGAAACCCAAGAGGGAAATCACACACTGTTAATTACAACTGAAACCAGTAACTACACTATAGTATTTATGTTGTATATAAGGAGTAAGTATGACACATGAAGGCTGAGTGGTTTCATATCTTATTTTACAATTAGAACACCACCCCAGTTAATATTTTAAGTGAAAACCTTTTAAAAAGTATTTAAAGCTATTTACTTAATACTACATACATTAAATAAAATGTGTCATGATTATCATATTATTGTTGGAGACTTCATTTAAAGCAGATTTTCCTTCTACTTTAATCATATATAAACTTTAATTTATTTTGGAATAATATACAATAATTAACAAAGGAAAGCTGTCAATTGCTGGGGTATTCTGATGTTATTTTTCTTGCTATTTATAAATACAGAATGTGTAAATTGATAGGGTACTGTATATTAATTGTACTAAAAAGAGATAAAATACAAATAGCACAGCAATGGAAAGCAAAAAACAGAATTACATTTATAGTTAATGTTGGAAAATATGGGAGTTAGTATGACTTATAAAATGTATTGATTTTGTTCAAGCTCAACAAATGGATGATAATCAAGTTTATATAAAAGTTATTTATCAGCTTTTCATTGATAACTTTCAAAATATGTTGCAGCCAAATGTACTTTTCTTATAGTTATGAATATCCTTATTTTAGGGGTTTTTTTAATTATTATGCATTTTTCTGTAGGAACTTGTTATATAACAGCCCTGGTGACACAGTGGTTAGAATGCAGTATTGCAGGCTAATTCTGCTGACTGCCAACAGTTCGGCAGTTCAAGTCTCACTGGCTCAAGGTTGACTCAGCCTTCTATCCTTCTGAGGTCAGTAAAATGAAGACCCAGATTGTTGGGGGCAATATGCTGATTCTGTAAACCGCTTAGAGAAGGCTGTAAAGCAGTATATACACAGAAGCAGTATATAAGTCTAAGTGCTATTGCTATATAGTTACAGGTATATTCCTCCTTTAAAAAAATAGAACCCATACAACTAACCTTCTGAAAGGATGTCTGTGAACTGCCTCCTCTTTGAAAACCTATCCAGTTCAAAGGTCCTGCCACAGATGTTTCTTATTGTATAATCATCCTGCATCATTCATGAAATTTTACCACTACATTTGCAAACGTCTTTTTCTATTATTTGTTCATATTTCCTTTCTTGAGGATAAAGGCAGACTTCAACAGGGACTTTGGACTACTAGCATTTAGGTCAGAGGTGGATTTCAGCAGGTTCTGACCAGTTCTGGAGAACCGGGTAGCAGAAATTTTGAGTAGTTCGGAGAACCGGTAGTAAAAATTCTGACTGGCCCCGCTCCATCTATTCTCTGCCTCCCAAGTCCCAGCTGATCAGGAGGAAATGGGAATGTTTCAGTAACCTTCCCTTGAATTGGGGAGGGAATGGAGATTTTACAGTATCCTTCCCCTGGAGTGGTGTGGCAATGGAGATTTTACAGTATCCCTCCGCTGCCACACCCACCAAGTCACACCCACCAAGCCATACCACGCCCACCAAGCGACACCCACAGAGACGGTAGTAAACATTTTTTGAAACCCACCACTGATTTAGGTGCTATCAGCCTGAAAGCACTTCCAGGTCAAATTTAAAGAAAATAAAAGAGAACAGAGAGGTTTTGAAGTTCCTCATCATTTACAGATAGCTCCTGGGTAGGTGATTGAACAGGGAGACGTATCTGTCACTTGCATATCTGAATATATGGGGTATGGATATAAATATTTTTTGTAATTATAATCACTGACTATTACAGTTGGTAGTAGATATATCAATGGATAAGAAAAGTCTGCCTAATTTTACAGACAGAAAAGCAAAATTTAACTGTGTTCAAGGAGACGAAATCATACTGATCTGATAACAATAACAACTGCAACATAAAAAAGAGAATTTCCCTGGTGTTTTACAGATTAAAAGTATAGAGTAGGTCTTTGAACTCTTATTTAGGGTACAATATAGCAAGAAATTAATTGCAATTTCAATAGTCCCTTGTCCACAGGGACCTAATCTTAGTTCATACAGGACTTTTCTATCAACTCTCCAAAACTGCTGTGTGGGGAGCATTGAAGTGTGTTAACATAAGTGCTCTTTGGCATTTGGAAACACTTAACTGGTGTATCTCACTGGTTTGTAAGAAGAACTTGACTGCTCTTAAAATGTTCTTAAAGTAGAATAGGTTAAGTTTCCAGGTTTTTGATAGATTGATTAAGTGCACTGAGTTCACACTCAGAACCCATGTTTAGGAACACATCAGTAGAGAAGCCATGAGATTAAAGTTTTTGTGAGATTGGTCTGTACCATATTGATTTGTAATTGTCCTCAATAAGAAAAGAACTCAAACCTGTGGGAAAGAAGAGTAACTTCAACCAACGTGCTATGGTACAGGTCCATGTACCTGTTTCAATTCAAGATAGTCCTGCCTCCCTCCTTAATACTACATTTGGAATTCAAGGGCATACTAGAATATACCCCATAGATTGGACTCTTCCAAAAAGAGTAAAGAAAGCTTAAGGTCCTAGTTATGCACCAAAAAGTACTTGTGCACAAATGTGTCACTTGCCCATAGTCTTCTCTATAAAGATGGCATATATTATATTTCTATTTAATCACAATAATTATTTCCACATTTTGGTCTCTACATGTAAAGTGCATTCCCTTTGGCATGGGGTGCATTAAAGCAAAACCATTTTTTGAAAAGAGCCTTGGTGGCGGAGCAGATTAAGGTGCTGTTAACTAGCACCAGCTGCCTGCAATTACTGCAAGTTCGGATCTCACTCAGCCTCAAGGTTGACTCAGCCTTCCATCTTTCTGAGGTAGGTAAAATGAGGACCTGGATTGTGGGGGCAATAAGCTGACTTTGTATAAAAAAGAACACCGCTTGGGGGGGGCCGAAAGCCCTACTAAGCAGGTATATACAAAAGTATGAAGGCTATTGCTTAACCCATTGTAAGCCACCCCGAGTCTCCAGAGAAGGGCGGCATATACTGTAAATTGAACAAATAAATAAATAAATAAATAAATAAATAAATAAATAAATAAATAAACAATGAATAAATAATACATAAATAGCTCCCCGATTAGGGTTGTTCTGACTAACATTTAAAGGAGAGATAAATGGGTAGAAATGAGGAATTTTGAAACCTGAAAATGTTTTGGATGCTGTGCTCTTAAACCATTTATCCTTTTTTCTATTTATAATCCACTTTCCATGTTAGTTCCTTTATTGTGGGATATTTCTCCGCTTTTCTCACTACTTTAAAGCTAGAGCAGTTTCAACCTTCGTAAGGAAAAGCTCTGAAATGCTTTGAGTCAATTCATGTTTCCCTAAAGTTTAAAGTATCAAACTGACATGGCAATGGTGCTGGGACACTTTTAAGCTCCCTGGAATAACAGGATTGACTGGTTGTTCTCTGAATGAGCTGTGATCTGTCAACAAGAGTTTCTGATTCCCAACAGTTTGACCACAAGCGTGCCGAAAGCTACCACGTCACTTAAACTGGGCTGATAACACGAAGATAACTGTGAGTGGGGCTGCTGTATGAGTGAACTCTGTACTGAAAACAAAAGAACAACTTGTTGTTCCTTAATTCTAAACATAGGTTTTCACCTGCCCACCCTTGTTTTGAACTTGACAAATTAGTAACTTGTACAAAAATAGTAGCTCATGGAACTTTAATGTCTTCAAAGTTTTTAAAATGAGGCTATTTAAAAATAATTACCATTGTTTCCCCTTTTTAAAAAGTATAAGAGAGTCAGCTAATTGGGCAAGAAATTATATTTAAGAAAATATTTAAGAATCGGAGAGCAAAAGCCTAATGTTGAAGTTCTAGAGGAATTGCCCACCTAGATGGCAACATCAGGCAGTCATTGGTTGATTTCAAAAACCTAAACAAGCTTGGGCCTTGTTAGAATTGAAAACCACCAAAAAATCTCAGGATTGTAGGCTGGATCAGAAAATTGGGAGGGGGGATGAAAAGTAACGCGAAGTATTTTTATACTGTTGTCAAAAAAACCTACAAGCTCATGATCTCACTCAGAATTGAACTGAACTTGAGACTTTAGCTTTTGAATCAGAAATTATTACTGCTCAATACTGACATTTTCTGTGGCCTTTCTAGTTTCTACACTACTCAGGAAAAAAAAATGGCCCAAAACTTGAAATAAAGATATATAGATAAATAAAGACAAAGTAATAAATTTGTTGAAATCCGATCACATGCGGTTGACTCCAAGGGCTATGAGAAATGCAATGCAGGAGTTCTATCAAGAAGATGAATTTTCTGTTAAAGAGTTTGGTAGAACCGATTGCACAAGCTGAAAAACTAGCATCATATAATCATTGTATGATTGAGATAACTAAGATGGAAGAAAGGTATATGCATGGATTCTCTTCCTCTAAGCCACAACTCCCCCCAACTTTCCAAGGCATTATTTTAAACCAAAATATTAACCTAGATAATACAATTTACTATCAGTAATCAAATAAGTGCTCTATGTCCTTCTCAGGTGTGAAATCTAAAATTTGTTACTACTGGTTCTGTGGGCATGGCTTGGTGAGGGGGGGTTAATGTGACTGGATGGGCATGGCCAATTATTTATTTTTTTTACTTTTAAAACCATTTTTTCTACAACCTCTTTGGCGAAGAGGTTGTAAAAAAATGCTTTTAAAAAGCTCTGGTGATCCCAGCTGAGTTGCCTGATCGGCAGAGACTTTTTTTTCTTTTAAATGCCTCTGACGATCAGGCAACTCAGCTGGGATTGTCAGAGACATTTAAAAGAAAAAAAGGGGTTTTTTTCTTTTAAAAGCCTTTGATGATCCCATCTGAGCTGCGCGATCATCAGAGGCTTTTTTTTTTATTTTTAAAAGCATTTTTTCGGCCAAAAAAAAAAAAGTAAAAAAATTTTAAAAGTAAAAAAAAAAAGCCTCTGATGATTGTGCAGTTCAGCTGGGCATGGGGCGGGGTGGGCAGGGATTTTTGCTACCGGTTCTCCGAACACCTGCCTCCATCGCTACTGGATCAGGCGATCCAGTCCGAACCGGGAGCATTTCACCCCTGCTGCACAGCATAGCAATTGGCGCTCTAATTCACCTGGGAGTGCAGTTTGAGGAAGTCTGCTGAAATAAGAATTAGGATATAGTAACAACCTTACACAGTTCTGTTTTTGATAGAAATAATCGGACTAAATGTTCAACACCAAAGTTCAATTGCCACACGCACACACACATACACGGTCAAATGATAAACTGAGATGAATGCTGTTTTTTTGCAACTTGCCTAGGCACTTTGATTCATCTTTGGACCAGCTGGCAAATAAAGGAAGTTACCATGCTAATTAGTTTTCAATGAATTTCATTTGAAAACCATGGCTTCTAGTTAAGAGTTTGGGCTTGGAAGATAATATCACTCTATCACTTAGTATCTTAGTATCTTAGTATCTAGAAGACATATCTGTACACCAAAACATGCTATAATGCAAATTGAGGGGGGAAACTCTCAGGTTTAATAAATGACAGTTTATTATTCTTTGACAGTTTCAAAGAAATGACAGAAGCTAAATAAATAAACAAACAAACAAATAAATAAACAAGAAAATAAACACACACGCACACATCCACTGGAAATGGTAAAATCAGAATAGGTAGGATCAAGGATTAATGAATGAATATCAACTAAATAGAGGAGCAAGAAGCTAGCATGAAATAAATATATGGTGGTGTGAGAGAGAATAAATGGTAGTAGAGAGAATAAATTAGATTTGAATCACAAAACAATACATACAAGGGGAAGCCCCAGAAAGTCATGGTTGGATGGAGCTGATGAGATCCACAAAAAGTGAAAGTTGAGAAGTTGAAGTTACAAAAGACAATTTATGAGGAAGTGTATGGACATGATGGAAGCAAAGATAGCACTATCAATAGCACTTATAAATTGCTCGATAGTGCTTTACAGTTACTTTCTGAGCACTTTACAAATGTCAGCCCCCAAATATTGCCCCCAACAATCAGGGACATCACTTTATTGACCACGGAAAGATGGAAGGCTGAGTCAAAGACAGTCAGGATTGAACGTCAGACTATGGGCAGAGTTAGCCTGCAATACTATTTTTAGAATTGAATTATTGCACTCTAACCATTGCGCCACCAGGGTTTCTAGATGTTTTACAAAGATAGAAAAATATAGAGAGACAATCAAGAGAATTGGAGATGAGCAGCTATAGAAATTTCATTATGTATCTAACAGAGACAAAATCTTTGCATAATTTTTGTCAATATGAACATAAAAAATAACTAAGATTCATGTGCAAAATGCATTTATAAAAAGCACTATATGCTTCATTTTCAATAGGAAGCCCAGGAAAGCCATATTTCATAAAACATGGAGATGAAAGTGTGAGCTGCATATCAGAAGGACATCCTACACCAGTTCTTGAATGGTTGCCTTGCCAGGTTCCTGATGACAAGTATGTAGTTCCAAACAATTGTCTTTTTTTTTCTTTTCTTTTCTGGGACTCTCAATTTTTGCATTATTTATGTATCATCTGAGAGAAGATGCCCATAGAAGAAAATATTTGTAGCTCAGGGTTGAACTGTGGGATCCTTGGTGCCCTCTGAACTTGGTTTGCTTGTAGACACTTCATTACCCAACTAGATTACATCATCAGTACTAGAAAGGACTGGGATTTGCTTTCCGTTTATATATAAGTGGCTTGTTCTGTAAGTTTTGGCATAGTTGTCCTTGGTGATTCCTTGATTATGCTGTTGTTTATTGTCTGAGACAGTAGTTCCTTGACTGAGATATTTTTCTAAGAGAGGATGTTATGCAGTAAATTGACAAAGTGCTATGCAAATGCTATGAATTTATTTATATGGAATTTATTTATTTCCAATAACTTCCATACTCATCCACTGAAACTGCAAAATGATTTTCCTGCCTTAAAATTTCTTGCTGTGTGAATTTCATGGCTATGAGAGCAGTAGGCAATATCACTCCTTTAGCAAAAACCTCATTGCTTCTAGAATGTAAGAAACCTAGGACTTAAGTTTCAGAAAATGTTTGAACCAACTTTCCCTTATATTTGGCTATATATTTAAATACCCAGGCAACACCTGCTTTAGATTTTGTGTAGCTCAGCCTAGATTACAGGAATGTGTAGATGTTCTGAGCTGCCAATGAAATCTATCAAACAACGAAGAGACTTTGGTAGTAAAATAAGGATTGATATAATGGACTCAGATCTTTGGTTTTTATTTATTCAGTGTATGGCAAATACATGGACTTATAGTGGTTCAAATGTTAATGTCCAGTCCACCCAGCCATTCAAGGACAGGGTGGTCTATGTTGAAAAAATCAGGCCAGTGTAAGCTCTTGATGGCCATTCAGATACAATGTGATGGATATTTTGCCGAGGAACATGACGGTCACACTGAGGGGTAGAGACAAGACCCCACTTAAACAATGAGTCCTGGCAGACACCATGTTTGGTACGGATCCTGTTCAGAGTTGACTAATGCTGGCGAGGAAGGTCAAAACCTGGCACCTTTTACGCAGGGTCATCTATGTAACTGCCTGTATCTGGGCGTTCAGCAGCCCATTTGGCTTTCCATTGTGTGTTGATGTCAAAGTTGTTGTAGACAGCTGTTGAGCGAGTGCCAGAGAGGGCTTCCTGAATTTAAGCCTGCCAATTGATAGATGAGGAAGATCAATGTGCACAGGAAGAAGTGGTTTTCTCATAATTTTGTTGTACTTCTCCACTAAGGCTTCCTGCCTTCATAAAGCTGGTGGTGCAATGTGACTCAAGACAGGGAGCCAGCAAGTAGGAATAAATTTTATGCAGATCTTTGGTATATGAGCCCCTTCCTTATCGATGATCAATATCATTCAGTTTATATTAGACTTGGCAGTTTACAATAAAACATATAAGTATTTTGCAGTTATCACAATCTCATCTACTGTACCTCATTGTAACTGTGGGCATTTTGAAACAGCTACAGCTATTCAGCAGTGAAGCATAATTCTTAACTTAAATAGTCACTAAACTATTCAGATATAGTTTTTTCCCCCATTCCTAAATGATGATAAATTAATTAATCTTTATTTAGGAAGCAGCATAAAGTTCTATTCCTATGACCTGTAAAGAATAGAATATCATTACTTGCGCTGCTATATTTTTGCTATACTAAAAAGTTATGAAGAGGATTATCATTTAAATCAGTATTACCATCACCAACATTTTATATTAATCTGTTGCTATTTTGATTTATAGGTGTAGATTTGTTTCTGAAGACCTGATGAAAAGTAAGAAAGCACAGCTTTCCTTAAGAAAAGAGGGCTTGTCATTTGAACCACATGTATGGTGCTGTGCAACTATCAGTAATAACTGGAGCAAAGTATGCACAGAGCTTTATACAATAGGTAATACTCAAGTACAAACTGAGTCTGCCTTATGATATCTTCTTCTTCTTGTACCATATCTGTCATCGGACGTTGGCAATCGTGGTGGCAATTCTATTTTTATCAAAAGCAGCACAAAAAAGTGCTGCTGAGTTTTGCCCAAACCAGTCCCTTAGATTTTGAAGCCATTATGTTCTTCTTCTGCCTGGATCTTGTTTGCCTTCAATCTTTCCTTGGAGGATTAAGTAAAGTAGGCCATATTTTTCTGGGTGTCGCATCACACGTTCAAAATATTCTAACTTTCACTTTTTTATGGTTTGGTTTCCCCAGGCAGCTTATCACCTCCTCATTTCTGATTTTGTCAACCCAGCTTACACATAACAGCTGCCTGTAAATCCACATTTCAAATGCTTCTAGTCTCTTCAAGTGGCCTCTTTCTGTCAGAGGCCAACTCTCTGGTTCGTAGAGCTGGATAAAAAGATGTAACATCTGACAAGCTTGATTTTCAATCTTAGACTTATGTCTTAGGCTATATTGCTTGGAATATATTAATTTATGTTAACTGTGCCTTCGGATTCCTAAACTCAAGCATAAACTTCAGCACAGAAAGAACTACTCATGGGCATATAGTCAGAAGATTGCCCTTACTACTTCACTCCATAAAGAATTTAAAAGGTCCCCCCCTCCCAAATATTTGAAGCTATTGGAAGCATACTCCACCCAAAATAACTGAGAGTCAGGCGGCATATAAATTTATATTATTATATGGCTGGTCCCAAAGTCAGCCAGATGTTTAGACTAGATTTATTATTATATCTGGGGAAGACTGGTAAGTGTGTTTGGTTGTTTTAGCATATAATCAGATTCAAATGCACAAGCTCAAACATGAGCTACAGATCTTAATACCAGTGCAATTTAACTCTGACTTTAACCATCACTCTTTTGTTGGAAGTAAATAACACTGTTTGTATATATGTTATGTATTGGAGTGGTATTTGTGAAAAATGTTACAATACATTTTTTACATGTTCTAATATTTATCTGTATAAACTGGGGAAATAATTTTAATGTTTTGATAAATTATGGTGTTTTGTTTTTTGGGAGGCTTGGTATGCTGGCTGGGGAATTCTGGGAGTTGAAGTCCATAAGTTTTAATGTTTCCACAATTGGACACCCCTCACCTAAACTGAGGGACACAAATACATTCTTAGAGTTTAAATCATAGGCCAGCAGTTTACCATTTATGAGTCACATGGAACATCCAGTTCAACTCTGACATCCACTAACCCACCAATTTCATATTGCAAGAACTATAATGTCTCACCCTAGAAAAATAAGGCTCTTTTTCATGGTAGAAGTTATGAAAGATTTCAACATGTTGGTTTATGGTGTTTGGTCAAAATACAGATCTGAATGGAAAATCAGAAAGCACTGGGCAGGAACTATTTCTCAAAGTTGGAGATCCACTGTTCTTAAGATGCAGATCCAAATATAACACTCATCAATTTGGAAATAAGTGGCATTTTGGAAACAAGCAATTAACAAAGGTAATGAAATGATCCATTTTCTTGTGATAGTTACTACTAACAACTACAACTGGTTATATTAAATACTAACGGAAATAAAATATATGATTTTAGCATACTTCATTTCTCATACTTCCCAATTCAAATAAGAACAGCTACCACATTCAATTTGTTATGAAACATACTAACCGTTCTCTTTACAAAATGTTTGAGTTGTTCAGCATTCTTAACTTGCTAGATTCCTTTCAATAGCCTCCTTTCTTACATTACATTGGAATTGTTCTCAAAGGTTAATTCCCTTCCTACCCTATAATGTTAAACTGTTCCTTTGTTTGTTTGATTTGAGAGTTTGCTCTAAGTTTGACTTTTTACTTCTCATCTAAGAAGCTTTTCAGTTCTGACTGGACAGCGGGGAATGGAAGGATCCAGTCAGAGTTCAAAAAGCTTCTTGGATGAGAAAAGAAACGTATTCAAAGAAAAACAACGAAGTCCAGTTGCCTCTTGAAAAAGCACCTTTGGGACAACCATGACCTGGATGACTGAGAATCTCCATATTCATCCACCACTAATATATCCCCCAATGTGAAATTTTATATAGGTCCACCCTGAATAAAAGCTGTTGGCTCTTACATTCGAATCTTTATTTAAACATTTAGAATATGACGCTAGAAGGAAGATGGCAATTGAATTCATCTTGGGTTAAGACTCTGTATGCATTTATGTCATCTGTGGAACAACATAATGGTGGTAATTATACTTGTTCTTCTGAAGAAATTGCTGCCAAGAAAACTGCTATAGTTAGAATTTTAGGTAAGACATATTTATTTACATTGATATATGCAGTAGAGATAATTGATAGGATAAAATCAGAGGTGGGTTTCTGCAGAACTGGTAGCAGAAATTTTGAGTAGTTCGGAGAACCGGTAGTAAAAATTCTGACTGGCCCTGCCCTCATCTATTCTCTGCCTCCCAAGTCCCAGCTGATCGGGAGGAAATGGATATTTGCAGTAAATTTCTCCTGGATTGGGGAGGGAATGGAGATTTTACAGTATCCTTCCCTTGCCACGCCCACCAAGCCATGCCATCCCCACCAAGCCACACCCACAGAACCTATAGTAAAAGAATTTGAAACTCACCACTGGATAAAATGTATGTTGTTTTCTATAAAATGTTGACAATGAAGATAAACACATGTTGTCGTGTCGCCCCCACAAATACTGTATCTCATGCCAGTGGATTGTGGCCAACTTTTCTCTTGATTATTGGATTGGAGGATTATTGGCCAGTTAAGGTCCTCTGAGTCTATGCAAAGGTATAAGAATCTAATTTCCTTGTTTTGCCATTAGAAATTGGCAACTGAAACATTGATTCTATGATTACTTGTGGCTCATGGCTTACCCCTCATACTTTCTAATTAAAATTTAAGACTTAGAACATTCCACTTTAGACAGTCTCTCCATTCTTTTCTAGGCTTATCATATAGTCACATGATTGATTTAACTATGGTTAATTTCAATTGTAATAGGAGTTTGAACTAATATTTGTCATTATTCTTGATGCAAATGAATATTTGGTTTTGCTAAAAGGGGAGGAAAAATAAGCAATCAAATGTGCTAGATATTTCATCCCTGTATCATCCCTGTCTGCCCCACATGATATCAGTCAGAAATTAGAAATCAAATGTAAATAAGTATATATCATGGATGCAATCAGAGGTGGGTTCTACTTACCTTTACTACCGATTTACAATGGGGCCGCACATGGGCATGCTCTTCTGTGCAAGCACAGAAGCATTTTGATGACATCAGGGTCAGTGGGCGGAGCCTCCCACCAGTTTTACTACCGGTTCTATAGAACCGGTGCGAACCAGGGGCAACCCACAACTGGATGCAATACAATTGCATTGCTTTTATTTTGAACGTAACTGGTTTTTTAAAAATTTACATATGTGAGTCCATGGGTGCTTATATATCTTCACAGCCGCAGTTTTTCACATGGCCTCTTGGGAAAATTAATTGTCCACCTCTGATATAGGAAAATAGAAATGTTACTACAATTGAGTTATTTGACTTTATGTTACACTTCAGATCTTCTCAATCGTATTCAAATATGCATATCATTGTCTAGCAATGTTCAAATCTATTTTCTTCTGCACAGAAAGAAATTTATTTTTGTAAAACATAATTTTTGATAGATTAGAAGGAACTACTGATGAAAAGTCAAAATAATTTGAACATGTTATGCTCTGATTGCAAGGCTTACTAACTCTGTTGGTTTCAAAACTTTGTATTCAAAAGGTATTATGTTTAAAGATAGGCCTTCCAGTAAAGGTAGCAATGACCATGATCATTGGATGATTATGAAAACTATAATTTAACATCATCTTTATTGGAGAAAGAAATGGCTAATATCTATTAATTGAGAGTCAAACAGAACTTCTATCCTCTGCCTCTCAGTTGCCAAGGAACATACAGTACGGTATAACAAGGGAATATTATCACATTAAAGATCAGCCTCTAGCCTTCCTTAGCAAATTTAGTGGCCACTACTACTTGTAAACATATAGCTGAACTATAAAAAACATGATCTAGCAGGGCTTACAATGTATCATCATATTTGTGCCCCTGTCAGAATGAAAGTCTGACACCCATTCAGGGATGAAATGCTCCTGGTTTGGACTGGATCAGCCGATCTGGTAGTGATGGCAGCGGGTGGTTCAGAGCACCAGTAGCAAAAGTCCCTGGACCCCCCACCGGTGCTCACCCAATCGCCTGGTCGCCCACTTGCCCTCTTACCTGCTTGCCGCTTCTTTCTGGCCCACTCACTTTTCCCGCCCAAATGATAGGAATCAGTTGTAAAAAATGCTTTTAAAAGGTAAAACAAGGGCTCTGACGATCACAGCTGAGCCGCATGATTGTCTGAGTCTTTTTTTTTACTTTTAAAAGCATTTTTTTACAATATATTTGGCCGAATAGACATTTGGCGCGCAACAAACGCAGCCAGCAAACCGGTAGTAAACCGGTTCAGATTTCACCACTGCACCCATCCATTCAATAATCAATACAGCAATAATTAATTGCTGTAGACCAAGGAATATTAAAGGTGGTTATGTTCAAATCCTTTGAATAAATACTGAATTCTGTCACACAATGTTGATCTATCATTTAACAGACAAAGGGTTTATCAATATAACCAATGCAAAGGAAGATTTTGAAGTTGGCATAGAAGAAAAAACCTGCCTTGAAGTTAAACTTAAAGCCTATCCACCAATCAGATGCATTTGGATATTTTCCAAAATGTCATTTCCATGTCAGCAAACTTACACAGACACTTACAGGTAATTTACTTTATTTGATTACTTTTCTGCAATGGGCTTTGGCACATTTTCTCCACTTCTGATAAGATGCTTAACACTATGCTATTTATTTGTTGTATATGTTTTCGTTTTTTGTATGCCGCAATCTATTGTTTCTCCAGTTAAATTAAAAAGTTCATGATAGAGAACTTTAATGTAATGCACCCTACCAGTGCCTTGTCAAATCAGGGGCTTTTTTCCAGAATGCAGCAGAGAATTATGAATACATCACGTATTCCACATGTTGAAGTTGCACAGATTTTTGTGTAAAAATTTAAGCATCAATCTGATTTCAAGGTGCTTCAGTTTGGTTGAGTTCAGTCTTCTCCCTTGGGGTATAAACTTAAGACAGACAGACAAACAAACAAACAAACAAACTCAATTCATTCCTATTGATGAATTTCCCAGTATGGGCTTAACGCCATTCTAGGTCAAAGTGTGAAAAATTACAGTAGCAGCTGCCAGAACCAGGGTATTTTTAAAACTGAGGTATAGAACAGGTGGTATACTAAGGGATATCAGGGCCGAGAATGCTGCAGAAAATATTTGTGTGTCTTCAAGTTATTTTCATTTTCATTTCTTCGTTCTGCATGTTCCCTCTTCTCTTCCAGCATTAATTAATTATCTGTCCCTCCTTCTATCAGGCAGTAATGAGGACCAGCAAGGCAATATTTTTGGTGAACTTTTTAGAGCCTGTGGCTGGCTTTACAGCAGTAGCAGCACTATTGATGATCGGCCCCACTATGGAGCTGTTTGATCACGTCATGTGCTGATGTACTTAAGTCTTTATTGGTTTGTGTGTGGGGGGGGGGGTGTTGTTACTGTACTTTTAATTTCTAGACCATGATGGCGAACCTATGGCACAGGTGCCACAGATGGCACGTGGAGCCATATTGGTGGGCACGCGAGTGTTGCCCTAGCTCAGCTCCAGCGCGCATGGACGCACCAGCCAACTGATTTTCAGGCCTTCCGGTCCCACCAGAAGTCGGGAAACTGGCTGTTTCCAACCTCCGGAAGGCCTCCGGCCTCTGGCGGAGACGGGAAAAGTCTGTTTTTGCCCTCCCCAGGCTCCTAGAAAGCCTCTGGAGCCTGGGGAGGGAGAAAAATGGGCCTACCGGGCCCACTGTGCCATCACATGCCAAAAGCAGGGGGAAGTGTGGGGGGGTCACATGCACATGCGCAGGAGGGTGGGGCACATTGAATTATGGATATGGGCACATGTACCCATGACCCCCCATGCTCCCCCCGCTTTTGGCACACAACGGCAAAAAGGTAAGCCATCACTATTCTAGACAATGGATGTTACATGTGATTTTGGAACATCCAAGTATTTTTTTTATTAAGATAGCAAGTTGGATACTTAAAAAGGTGCTAGTTTAGTGAAATGTGTCTTGGCTTCTATGACTCTGCAAACATTAAAGTCGAAAAATAAATGTTTCCCTTCCTGCCTTCAGCTTTTTTCAAACATAAGGAGGAAGCTGGTAGGTCTGTGTGCAACAGACCTTGAAAGTACATGGTGCCCCTATGCAGCTTTGTGGATTCCTCTACCCTGAAAGCATTTTGTTTATTTAAAGAACTATTTCAGAGCACTTTTTACTTAAGACTGACTAAGGAACCTACATTTCTCATCTGCTCAGCCTCCTTTTTCGATTTGGTTACCATGTACAGTGTATTTTTCTGATGTGATTATCTTTACATTTATTTTGATCCATATCGTAGATGCCCATCCCAGAGCCTGTAATTGGAACTCTTAAGAAGATTCTCCTAAGTCAGAGCTGATATTTAATTCCCTGCAGTTTCTACATTAGTTTTAATCCTGCCCTCTAAAGCAAAAGAGATTAAGTCACATCCCTAGCACAGAATTGGATGGAACTATGCCTTATATTATGAACGCAGCCTTAGGTTAATATAGTTGCTGTGCAGCATTGCTGGCTTATTAGTATGATTACTAATAATAGTTGCCTTTTTTTGTCCCTCTCGAATTCTTTTTGAGTCTGTCTCTATTTTTTTTTGTCTTGTTTTCTTTAGGATAGGTGTTAAACATATATATTATTCTTTGACTCTTTTTCTGCAGAACAGAGGAGACACAAGAAAGCAGGGGTCAGACCTGCTATTTCTCTGTTCAAAATTAGCAACGATCTCCAGGGGATTAAAGAGGGCAATGACTTCTATCAGGAAAAAAAGAAACAAGAAACTGTAGAGTAGAAGCAACTTTAGCAAATTTATAGTAAAAAAACAAAAAGCTGAAGAGCCTATCCCAGTAAAAATGTGAACAAATGTTCTCATTTTTTGCTCAGATGAAAAGAGGAGCAAGGTTTGGCAAATAATGCATAATACAATGAGAAGAATTTCTACATTTGAAAATAAATAAATAAATTCCTCGCGTAATTTTTTTTCTTTCTTTTTTAGTATTTTGATTCCACTCCACCTACTACTTCCTCTAAGATTTTCCACAAAGTGTTCTTGGTACCTTTTAGTTTTCTGTTCCTTCTTTATTTGCTTTCACTTCTTCAATCAAGCATAAAGCAAAACTTATTAATGTTGATACAACAAATCTTCCTTTATTTTGCAGCAGAAGTTGGTTTAATTTTCCAGACTGAATCAATCTTATGAAACTGAAATCTATGCATAATTATTTTTGTTTTTGTTTTCAATTTACAATATTGTAAATAAAGTCAGAAGGATTTTTTTTTTAGCTATTCTGCTGGAGGCTAGGAGAAGATGGATAAACACATTTCTATTACCATCATGGAGAAATTAGCTTTTTTTGAGCAGCTCACCTGTTTCTTTGTATTAAAGAAGAATGGAGAATTGTGTCCCTTACTCACCTACAAGCATTTCTGGTTTTCTATGGCTACCAAACATGCAGCAATAAAAAGCCAATTAATGCTTGCAATTTTGCCTTCAGAGATGGGGCTTGTAAAAAAAAGATTTCTAGTCCTTTTTTTTTAAAAGTGATCTTATATATCCCATATCACACGTAATATGCCTTGATCTTAAGAAAAATGTCATTAAAAAAAACGCATTTGGTGGAAACATAGTTATTTGTGATTTGCTTATTTCTTCTTATAATTCTTAAGCAAACTTTTGGACCCATAGATTTAGCTCTCTGCTTAAATATTGATAGATTTCAAAAATATCCTCCTATGGATTTCTGTTCAGTACCAGTGAAATCCCACCAACATGAATTTTGATGAAACTGCAGCTGAGCTGTTGTTCCAATACATTCATCATCTTCGTTTTAGATCAGAGGTCTTCAGCCAGCTATGCTGACTGGAGAATTGTGGGTGTTGAAGTCCACAAGTCTTAAAACTGCCAAGTTTGAAGACCTCTGTTTTAGGTAAATCTTACACCTGAAAAGCTCAGGACTAAAACAAACAAACAAAAATTAAATGATGAGATTCCTCCAATGTGTGTGGCTTTTTTTATTATTATTTCCCTGTCATCAGTCTTGATCAAAGGTTCCTTAAAGGGTGAAATACTACCAATATTCCTTTTCTTTCAAAACTGCTAATCTAGTAGCCCTTCCCCTGTTGAGAATTTATTCTCTTTCTTTTTGCCCCACCAGGAACATGTTAAAAACCATCTAGACTCTTTTCTAGCTACAGTGGAAACCAGCCCTTGTTGTGGGAACTGAAAGAGCTGCCACTGTGCTGGCATAATAGCATCTTGTTCTGATTCCCCTGTTTGTTTTCTGACTGCTGGGTGTTTTCTAATATAGACAACAGCAGGATAAGGCTGTGTGAATCGTCTTTTGCAGCAAGATTTAATGGCAAGATGTAATATTGAGGTTCTAAAGCTGTTCCAGAGATGCTGTGAATAACTAATAATAACCACTTTATAATGCCTTGGTAAGGCCACACTTGGAATACTGCATTCAGTTTTGGTCGCCACAATGTAAAAAGGATGTGGAGACTCTAGAAAGAGTGCAGAGAAGAGCAACCAAGATGATTAGGGGACTGGAGGCTAAAACATATGAAGAACGGTTGCAGGAACTGGGTATGTCTAGTTTAATGAAAAGAAGGACTAGGGGAGACATGATAGCAGTTCCAATATCTCAGGGGTTGCCACAAAGAAGAGGGAGTCAAACTATTCTCCAAGGCACCTGAGGGTAGAACAAGAAGCAATGGGTGGAAACAAGTCAAGGAGAGAAGCAACTTAGAACTAAGGAGAAATTTCCCGACAGTTAAAACAATTAATCAGTGGAACAACTTGACTCCAGAAGTTGTGAATGCTCCAACACTTGAGATTTTTAAGAAGATGTTGGATAACCATTTGTCTGAAATGGTGTAGGGTTTCCTGCCTGGGCAGGGGGTTGGACTAGAAGACCTCCAAGGTCCCTTCCAACTCTGTTATTCTAATAAAGACTCCTGGGTCAGTGATTGTTTGGTGTGTATACCAATAGCCTGTGTGGCTATCTTGATGCCTGACAGGGAAAGTGAAAGAAGGAGTCCAACTCATATATTTCCAGCTGTCAATAAATTGATCCTGAGTCTTCTGCCTGCCCCATCTTTATCTCCTTTGAACTACATGTCATGCTTTGCTCTTTCTTGCTCCTTGTGCTATGCCAGGTCAGCATCATTTGCTTCTGCTGTTCTTGAGTTCAGCACAGTGCAGGGAAAACAATTAAAGTACAATCTGCATTTTTGAGATGAAGTTAACATGTGGAGGTAGGAATTTTCTGTTTGAGTAATATGTATTTTTTATCTGAGATTTCCCTGCGGTAGTAAATTTGAGACCAGGTGAAAGAGAAAATGCATGCTCTTTCACTCTATTCATTTACCTATGTTATGCAGGGCTAGATGGCTGGTGCAGACTAAATGCAGGATTCAAACCTCTTTTTGTAATCTCTTTTTGCAAAATAGGAGGTAAGGTTTTTTTTTCCCGTTAAGGAAGTTTCGTTACTTCCCTTGAAATCTTTAGTTGCTACCACAGGACAGTCAAAGTCAAATATAGGTAGAAATGTGGTAATATCTTTATTTAGCATACCAGATGAGTGACCACAAAACTGGCAAAAATACATCCAGGCGTTTTCTGTTCTTTGCAATTTGTACAAGCTTTGTAGTTCATGGAGTAACTATGGAGCAGAATAAATGAAGAGGGGAAAAAAACCAAAATTTGAAGATTCAGACTGAAACACCTGGAAGACTTCATTTGATCCAAGAATTGAAAGATCTTGACCTCTACTATGTTAAAACTGTTTATTCTGATAGTGGTGCTATAGATTCTCACCTGTCCCGCCCCCCCTCCCACCAGATCAAAGCTGGACATGAAAGCTTTCCTTAATGGATACAAATCTGAACTTTATGTGTTATTACAGTTTTAAAAAGATTAGAAATAGGGTTATATCATCTTATTTATCTGTTTATCTACCTACCTATCTGTCTACATACCTATCTAATTACCTATCTAATTGTTTTTAGTTTATATAAATGTCTGGACTATTGATCAGAAATTTGGAGAGCCAGTGTGGTAGAGTAGTTAAGACAATGAAGTAGGAATAGAGACTCTCAGCTCCTAGTCTTAGCTAGAAATGTTGATCTGGTAGGTTGGGCTGGTCATCCCCCTAAGCCCCAGACCAGAAAATTTAAAAAGCAACTATCTACCAATCAGCACTTCAGCAATATGCTACATTATATGGTCCACTACCTTTAATGAAGAGAGTTTCATCCTGAAGAAGAGGAGGAAGAGCGTTCATAATTGCAAAAAAATTTTCTGGTCTCATAACAGGAGGGAATATTAGTACTTTTCAAATCCACAAAATCCATCTGTACCCTACTAATGATCAAATCAGCACAAGTGAGGGGTTGGGAGGTTTCTGTAGAGTAAAAAAAAATGGGGGGGGGGGTTTTGGTATTATATGGCATTGGAGGAAAGGTCAAATGACCAGATGCAAATGTAAAATTGTATCTGTGGTTGATTTCCTAAAAGTCTGTCTGGTTGGCCCATTTGTAGAGATACGGAAGCTTCCTTTCCTTATTGCAATATAAAGGGATTTTTCCCATGAGTTATTTCCATAATTTCAGATGCCATAGATGCTTCTTAAACCTTCATGGGAGAACAACATCACTTGGTTGCAATGTTATTTGGTGGTTTTTAATTCTTTGAGAGTAACCTGGGTAGTTTAAGAAGTCACCATAGAGCCTTTCAGTAAAGACTACACCTGAATGTACAGTTGAATGATCCTTCCTTTCTTCCTTTATGAAACAGCATCTCTGCAAGCTTCTGTGATCATAAAAACCAACCAGGCGAATATTTATTCTATGCAGAAAATATTGATGTGTCTGTGAAGAGGACATTAAGACTCTATGTGAAGAGTGAGTATGTTTTAAGAAACAAGATCAACAAAATTAGTACTGCTGTGTAATATCTTTTATTCTGTGCTAGGTTTGGCTTTAAATATACTTGACTTGGTGTCAAAGACAGATCCATCCATTTAGACAAAGGGGTTTGTAATCAGAACTAGTTAAAACAGAAAAGGCTTAAATTTGGGAAACTGTTCTGGCAATGTTTGCAAAATTGAATTACTGAACTATCTATCATCTTTGCTGCTATCTCTGCAGGCATGCCTAAAGTAAACATGAGCTCAACGTTTAATCAGTTATCTTGCATGGCTGAAAGCAATCCTGCTTCATCGTGGATCTGGAAAGAATGTTACAGAAAACATATCAAGTAAATTAAAAAAATTACTTTGAATTGTTCTATTGGTGTGAGTGGTTGCTCTCTATTGATTAACTATGATACAGTTATGGATCATACAGTACTGACATAATTGTTTTTTTAAAAAAAATGTAAATAAGATGCCACAGGAATAAAAGATTTGATTGACCTCACTGGGTCAGACAAATGGATTCTCAGTTCCATGACAAATCTCTTTCTAGAGCATCTGTCAGAGTTTAAAATATTTCTCTGAATAAATTATACAGAAAAGTTTCCATTTTGTCCTAAACCTTGAACTAAGAACTTAGTTCAAGAAAGGGAACACCTACAAATGTTCTGGCTAACAGAATAGGAGTCCCAGCCAGGGGTGGGTTCCACTTACCTTTACTACCAGTTTGCAATGGGAGTGCTCATGTGCAGAAGCTTCTGTGCATGCGCAAATCACCCATGATGATGTTGTGGTGGGTGGGTGGGTGGAGCCTCCCGCCGGTTTTACTACTGGTTCTATAGAATTGGACCAAACCATGAGCAACCCACCACTGTCCCAGCTTACCATTATCCAGAATGCTGCTCATTTTATTCTTCCTGCTGCAAATAAATGGTTACATCATGCCAGTTCCATTCCTGCAATCTTCTCATGCCAGGCCATCTCATCAATTACAATTCTGGTAGTTATACTTCAAGAAACTGTCAAATAGCGATAGCAATAGCACTTAAAGTTATCGTGCTTCACAGTGCTTTACAGCCCTCTCTAAGAGTTTATAGAATCAGCATATTTTCCCCAGCAATCTGAGTTCTTGTTTTACTGACCTTGGAAGGATGGAAGGCTGAGTCGACCTTCAGCCAGTCAGGATCGAACTCCTGGCTGTGGGCAGAATTTGCCTGCAATTACTGTGCCACCCAGTGGTGGGTTCCTCCTGGTTCGGTCTGGTTCTCCTGAGCCGGTAGCGGTGACAATATGTCACCAAACTGGTTCTGCCCCCCCCATCGCCCCCCACCCCCCACGCCCCCCTCACCCACCCCCCGTGTTATTCTTAGCTTTTATTTGGCTCCACCCCCAATCTATTGCTGCCTCCTGAGTCCCAGGAGGGATTTCTTTTACCACAGCTGATCAGTGGTAAAAGAAAACAAATGAGTAGACTGGTGCCTGCAAAAATACATGAGTAGATCAGTGCCTGCAAAAATAAATGGGTAGAACAGTGCCTGCAAAAAATAAATGCGTAGATCGGTACAGCTCTGCAAGCAGTTGAAAGCCTGGTAGACCAGTACCTCTGCTAAATCCTAAATAATTGTCACATGACCATCAGGCCATGCCCACAAAATAAGCCACATCCGCAGAACCGATAGTAAAAAAATTTAGAACCCACCCCTGTTGCCACCACAGATAAGATAAGATAAGGCCCTGCTAACTGATTCCTTTCTTAGTTCTGTTCTTCCAAATAATGGCTTGTAAGGTTGGTCTTCTTTTAAAGCAGGGGTGTCAAAACTTGCAGCCTGCAAGCTGGATGCGTCACATGCAGGCCACATCCACCCCAGCTCCATGAATGGGGAAAATGTCACAAAATGTCATATGATGGCAACATGATGCAGCAAGTTTTACACCTGTGTTTTAAAGCATGTAAGTATCAGAGTTTCTTGCAAAAATCCAATCCAGAACCACACACAGATAAACTGATTCAGCAGGATTCATTAATTTCTTTATATACAAGTATAACAGATGAGGTACTTACAATACCAATACAGATTCTTCTTCAACGTAGTAGCAGTTATAACACAAGGCAGGAGAGAACAGTTAGTTTCATTTCAGCAGAGAATTTCATTTTAGCTGATCACTAACTTCACCAGTTAGTGATGGTGAAACTAACTTCACCATCACTAACTGGTGAAGTTAGTTTCATTTCACCAGTTCACACACTGGTTTCAGTTTTAATTCTCTGCCCAGACTCAGAAGCTGTCAGTTTTAATTCTCAGTTTTAATTCTTCAGTTTTAATTCTCTGCCCAGACTCAGAAGCTGCAGACTAAGACACGCCCCAGCTCCAGTCTGTCTCACCTCCCAATTGGCTGACTTAGTTGCTATGCCTATTCATTGGCTGACCTTGTTACCATGTCTCTGCCAGTTCATGAATAATCTGACAGTAAGCAATATCAAAAATGTTTCTTAGGGTATGGACAATCAACAATGGACTGCAGAAATTAAGATGGCCTTCTCATTATCTTCCCTCAGATAAATGGGATACCCTAGCAAAAATCTATAAAGACAACATTAGTGAGGGCCAAAATATGCCCTAAGATTCGTTAATATATTACATCACTTCTAGAATAAATGGTGGTGGGTAATCAGATGGAATCTGAGAATTCCCTTTCTTTGAGTCAATATTCTAACATTTATTTATTTATTTATTTATTTATTTATTTATTTATTTATTTATTTATTTATTTGTCCAATTTATATGCCACCCTTCTCCGTAGACTCAGGGCAGCTTACAATGCATTATAGCAATAGCCCGCATACTTTTATGTATATACCTGCTTATTAGGGCTTTCGGCCCCCCCTAAGCGGTGTTGTTCTATATAAAGCTGTCTTATTGCCCCCACAATCCGGGTCCTCAATTTACCTACCTCGAAAGGATGGAAGGCTGAGTCAATCTTGAGCCTTGTGAGATTTGAACTCGCACTAATTGCAGGCAGCTGGCAGCTAAGTGCTAGCACTTAACAGCACTTAGTCTGCTGCACCACCGAGGCTCTTGCATTTCATGTTAGGTCTACCAAATATAAAGAACTTGTAACTTTAAAAAATGATGGCAGCTTAACCATTCCTTCATATCTAATGCTAAAGTATATGATTCTATAAAGTTCTCAGGGTCATTTTGTTTTGAGGGAGGGAGGGAATCCGAAGGCCAAAAACATCAAGATGCCATCCACAATCCAGTGATATCTGCAAAGGGGGGGGGGGCAGGACTTTACCCAGAGTTGCCATCTTGATTTTTTCTAATTCCTTCTACTGAACCCCCAGAAGTTCTCACTTATTTTTTTATTTGTAAAGTTGAATTTTCAATAGTTTGCATGAGCATTAGAAAATGCGAATACATTTTTCTTTCTTTCAGTTGCACTAAAATCACAGATGGAATTTCAAATGAAAGACATCAAGGAAGAATATTTGGATCCTGGATCTCAAGGAGTACTTTAGATACAAAGAACATACAAACTGGACATTTCGTTGAATGCTGTGCAAACAATTCAGTTGGCTATTCTTGTGAATCTTACTTTGTCGAGCCAAAAGGTAGTGTATAATTGCACGGTTTAGACTACTGAGAATATGGTGAAATACTATAGAGATAATTGGGTTTTAGAATTTAGAAGTAGTATGTTGAGCAATTTTGGCCAAATCTTAAAACATTGAAATTAAGAAATTCAACCCATCCAAATTTTTTTGCTTCCAATGGGGAACTGAGCCTGGAAAAAATTCCAGTGAATATATTTTAGCTGACTAATTTGCTCACAGGAAACACACTGGTATGTCATTCGCTAAATGTAGGTACCATATTTTTTGGAGTATAAGACGCACCTTTTCTCCCCCCAAAAAAGAGGGTGAAAATCTGGGTGCCTCTTATACTCCAAATGTAGCCCTGCCCAGCTTCTCAAACTGAGGTTTCAGAGGCTGAAAAAAATCATCAGAAATGACACTTCAGAAAAGAAGCCTCCAAACAGAGCTTTAGGGGAAAAAAACCCAAACAGAGCTTCAGAGGCTTTTTTTCTGAAGCTCTGTTTTGGAGGCTTTCAGAGGCAGGAAAAAAAGCCAAAAAAAGCAAGGCACAGAGCTCACAACCAAGGAACCTGTTGCTAAAATTCACCTCTGGGAACAGCTGATTGGGGTTATTCCGGGAGGCTAATCCACCTGCCAATCAGCTTTTTTCTTATTTTCCTCCCCAAAAAAGTATAAGTCTTATACTCCAAAAAATATGGTAAATCACCAGAGATACAGATCAGCCTCATGTATGGCCACTGTATGCTTACTTTCATTTTTTGCTCTTTTTATGAACAGTTCTTAACTTTCCATTTGATAGACAGAGGTATGTTCTTCAAAACATGAAGGCTTGGTCTATAAGAATTAATGTACTGTATATATAGTACTGTATAATGTACTGTTATATATATTTGCAAGTCTAATTAGGATCATGCAACACCTCAAAGATTTGCAAATTCTATCCTGGGAAGCTTTAGTACTTACTCTACAGTCAATTTTGTTGGAAAGCATTCATTCATTCAAGGAGAGTACGTATTTACTTCCTTCTTTCACTGTTTTTCAAATTGCGTGAATTTTTGCATTTGCTTTCCAGGTAATCTTTTGCTATATGCAACATTTGGAGTCTGCTTTCCAATTATCGCTGGGTTGTGCATATTAACTTACCGAAACTATAAAAAGGTAACAGCAAAATTGACACTCTCTATTCATTTCTGTCTCCCTTTGCGTGTTGCTTTTACCATTCACAATGTCCCATTCCCTCTAGCAATTTAGATATGAAAGACAACTGCATATGATACAAATGGTTGGTTCTTCCAACAATGAATACATCTACATTAATTTCAGTGAGTTGGAGTATGATGTCCAGTGGGAGTTTCCCAGAGAAAATCTGAAATTTGGTGAGCTGTCCATGGTACTCTTCCTGAAGCTAATCATGAAATAAGCAAATACAAATTGTAAAATAAGGAGAATACGTTCTTTTTTATAGGGCAAGTACTGGGCTCTGGTGCCTTTGGAAAAGTCATGAATGCTACTGCATATGGAATTAGCGAAGCTGGAGCATCCATCCAAGTTGCCGTCAAAATGCTTAAAGGTAGCTAAAAGATTAAGGAGAATGTGGTCTCTTTGTATCAACTCAATTTTCTCCCATCACTAAAGTAGTAAGCTTGGACTCTATACACTTGCTTGACAGATCCCTTTCTAAACAGTTATTATTGGTGGTCCTCAAGCACAACTAAAGAAAACCAACAGCTCTCTCTTATGACAAGTTATCATGCCATATCTCTCTCTTTTAATATTTTTATTGTACATTTTCCTTCATTTTACATCACAATTTGAATTTTGCAACAATGATATGCTGGTTGTATCAGCACCTTTTTAAATATACATGATGTTATACCCTTGTTACAACCATTTTTCTCTTGTTCATACCATATATTCTATAGAAGAAAGAATAAAAACTTGATATTATACAACATACTTATATCTATTGTATCCATGGTTATAACATATTTATCTATACATTTATCACTCTATATATTTTGATTTGCAATTATGTACAATCTAGTACCAATATTGCTTACAATCAGGGGTGAAATCCAGCAGGTTCTGGAGAACCAGTAGTAGAAATTTTGAGCAGTTCAGAGAATCGGTAGTGGAAATTTTGAATATTGAAATTCAGAGAACCGACAAATACCACCTCTAGCTGGGCCCAGAGTGGGGAGGGAATAGGAATTTTGCAGTATCCTTCCCCTGCCACTCCCACCAAACCACTTCCACCAAGCCCACCAAGCCACGCCCACAGAACCAGTAGTAAAAAAAACTGGATTTCACCACTGCTTACAATACATATTCTTCTATATAGCTTTATACCTGTATTTATTTCTAACGTGTTGATCCTCTTTCATCATCCATTTTCTAACGTTTGCATCTATTGTCTAGCCAATTGTACCATAAGTCCCATATCAGGTAATACTCTGTTTCTCCTTTGTCTTTAATTTCCATCGTTAACCTGTCCATTTCAGCGCAATGAAGTATTTTTCATCTATAGATTGCCATCTATCTCTTGAATGTGGTTTTTGGAGGCAATAGAGTCTTCTGACCTGAAATCCATGCTGTAGCATGTACTTTACATCCTAAAAGATGGGTTAGATGATTAGCATTCTGATATTTGTGTGTTATGAATTCTTTCTAAGATTTGAAAGCAGTAAGGAACAGATCAGAGTAGTTATCTCTGTGCCACAGATTGAACTACAATCTAGCCAATGACATTTTATTTCATTACCAACACATATAGGCAGAGTATAATTCAATGTGTCATGTGAATTAATTAAAACATGGTTTGGTTGTTGGATAAATGCAATGCACACATATAGCCGATATGAAGTTTATGTTGAAGTAGATAACTTCTAACTCACCAGTCTTATTGATTACATGCCATAAAGTCAGTGCTGACCTTTAGCAACTACATACATTTTCTCCATGAAAGTCACTAAAGTAATCAATATATTGTGAAAGTGAATCAATATATTTCTGGTCCATGTCGGTAGCCGGATATGTTGACCTAATATTATTCTATCATTGTTTTTACACTGTGACTTTGCTGTGCGCTCTTCAACATTCTTGTTATTAGATGCTTTTTTAAAAAAGCATCCATCTCAGTGAACATTGTCTTTTTACATCATTTTTCTAAAAGTCCTTTTTACTTAAAAAGCTAGTTTTAATATAATTTAAACTATATTAAAGGAATCTAATTTGAAATTATATTAAAGAATTCTAATTATAGAGTTCTTAATTTAAACAATTTCATATAGATATATTCTTTTGATATCCAAATGAATACCTTTCTAGGTGCAATATTTGAAAAAAGAGCAAGAGGAAAAATCCACTAAAGAGAACGATACCAATTGGTTCCATGCCATAAAGATGCACCTGAAGTACTATATATGATGGGAGAACTAGACTATTTAACATAGAAATAAATTTGTATTAAATTTGTCATACATCCTGGTGTTTTGCTAGAAACGTGTTGTCATCAAAACCTAGTGCAAGCAATGAACTTATACAACAGTTACAGCTGTCAACAATTGTATCATTTCCCCATTTATTTTAGGATGAGTTTCTCTTTTATTCTTTTCTTTAAAAGGTATTTCCTAATCACTGCAGGTGTGGGTAGGCATTTAACTCAGTCTTTCTTATTCTTCCTTATGTTTCCTTTACTTTTGAGTAGTAATGGACTATCCCATGATATCACAGAACCAGGAAACAAGGCACTTCTCTAAGAGCTATAGTCATCTTTTACTTGTTCACTCTCATTTCCTGCTTCAAGAGAAATATTTGACTGAATTAGTAATTCTGTTAATAAAATTATTTCTAATG
Source organism: Masticophis lateralis (assembly GCA_030761175.1). Classification (NCBI taxonomy): domain Eukaryota; kingdom Metazoa; phylum Chordata; class Lepidosauria; order Squamata; family Colubridae; genus Masticophis; species Masticophis lateralis. The sequence goes on along the minus strand of JAUDYJ010000004.1, from coordinate 23,254,262 downwards.
TATTTCAAGCTGTATATATTTTATTGTAAAAATTATGAATACCAGTAGTTACTATCTGCCATGTTACCTTGACAGAAAAATATGACTCTTTGGAAAAAGATGCTCTAATGTCTGAACTCAAAATGATGATTCGTATTGGAAGTCATGAAAACATTGTGAATCTGCTAGGAGCATGCACCAAGTCAGGTGAGCCACCTATTTCTGAAATGTACTAACAACTAGAGTGTTAAGTCATACATTCGGTATGACCTAGGCATGGGTCACAAAATTATCTGCTACCTGTCCTATCTGCCAATGACTACTTCAGCTTCAACCACATCAATACATGAGCACACAATAGATACAAACTTAAAGTGAACCACTCCAAACTCGATTGCAGAAAATATGACTTCAGTAACAGAGTGGTCAATGCCTGGAATGCACTATCAGACTCTGTAGTTTCATCCCCAAACCCCCAAAACTTTAACCTAAGACTGCCTACTGTTGACTTCACCCCATTTCTAAGAGGTCTGTAAGGGGCGTGCATAAGAGCACTAGCATGCCTACCATCCCTGTCCTAATGTTCCCTTTAATTGTATTCATTTGATGCATTCAATTCATGCTTATACTTATATGTAATATTTAATATGTACTTGACAAAATAAAAAATAAATAAAATTTTGAGGTCCTTGCATGACACTGGTGGGCATCTGTGTGTTCATAGCCAGCTACTGTAGCATATTTTTATTTCCAAGAATGGTTTTAGATATTACAAACCCCATAGACATATTGAGAAAATAAAATGTCCAATACATTGCCTAACTGGCCAGAAAAAATAAAATATAAACTAGAGTAGTAGAAAATATATTGGATGGTTAGAAGGAATGACAAGAAACGGCACCATTATGACTTCTGTTAAATGTATTATTTTCTGGTGAGCAACATTCACTGTATTAACCATTTAGGAATGGGAAGCCCTCCCATTATAGTCATTTGAAAGAACATCATTGCATTTAAAGGATACCCATCATCTTGAACAGTTTTTAGACCCCTTCCACAATTCAGTGATGTACTTCTATACTATTTGATACCTCCAGATAGTGTATTAAATAACCTCTCTGAAATATCCTGTAGAGCTAGGTCTTCAGGATTTAGATATTTTTAGGAACAGCAGTCTCAGAGAAGATCCCTTACCATTATATGAAATAAGTTGGACATAGAAACAAATTTTCTTAAACTAGATAAGAACTTCTCGAGTATTACTACAAAGTGAAAAGAGTTGCTACAAGTAAGAATACTGCATCTTTCTTCAATCTGGTGTCAAACAGATGTTTTGCTACAGTTCCTAGAATTCCTAGCTAGCATGTCTTACAATGAGAATTCAAAGACTTGTAGTCTTTGGAACAAGTATAAGATACAGAGATTTCATTTTTATATGATTGAGGTGAAAATTTCTAACGACATTCATTTCCTTTTTTCTACATCCAAGAAATGTCTATTTTTTTTCAATATGATGCATGCTAAGTATATATTAAGTAAAAGATGCTTTCTTATATTTTAAACATGTATTTTTAGGACCAGTTTATTTAATTTTTGAATATTGTTGCTATGGGGACCTCCTGAACTACTTACGAAGCAAAAGAGACACCTTTCACAAAACATGGACTGAAGTCTTCAGTCAGCACAACTTTAGTTTTTATCACAATTTTCAAGGACAAATCAATTCAAGGTAAAGATCACCATGGTTTAATTGTGGCTAGCAAAAAATAAGGGAGAAATAACTATCTACATTATGCACAGCTGAAGAAACTGAGCAAGTTTAAGGACAAATTGTCATTTTTGCATCATATGCTCAATCAATCATGGTAACACCATTTCATATCTCAAGTAATTCCTATTTTAAAATAAAATAATAAGATAAAATAATAACTTTATTGTCATTGTACGTGTATACACAGATACCCATACAACAAAATTCGCTTAACACCCAAAGACCAGGTCCAACACATATAATGATCCCCAAACACCACTCACCCACCCACCACAAATTCCCCACCCCTAAACCACCCAAACATCCACACAACAGACCAAGTGTACCTTTAACAAAACAATACAAAAAATAGAAAAATTCTGATAGAAACAAATATTTACAGCTCAGGGTTGATCTGTAACATCCTTGGTACTCTCTAATCTTTCTTGTTTTCTTGCAGATATTTCATTACCAAACTGGGTAATGATCAGAGTTAGAAGGGAGTGGAGTTGCTGTCATATTGTATACTACACTATACTTGATCTTAGTCAAAATACCGAGAAGTATACTAGTGGTTTGCTCTGTCAGTGTTGGTGGGAGTATTCTTGGTGGTTCCTTAAATAGGCTGATGTTTACTGTTTGTTTGTTTGTTTGAGTTGGTGGTTCCTTGTATGGGGTATTATTTACTTCTTGATTGTTGATATAGTGTTAAACTTGATGTGCTCATCTGGATGTTGATATTGCTGATAAGCAATATCAACGTCTTTTTGTTTCCTTTTTGGCTTTTTGTTTGTCTCTTTTGAGTGATATGCAGATATTGTTTATCTCTATGGTCCAATTTGTCTGACTGCCAGGCTTCCAGGAATTCTCTTATGTTTTTGAATTTGGCTTGGTCTATGATGCTCACAGTTTCCCAGATGAAACTACAGTTCAGTTTGTCCATATGTTGTGAGATTAGGGAGTTTTCATCATGTCTAATGACTAATAGTGGGCATTCAAGGATATGTTCTGCTAGTTTTCTAACTATATGGCATTACCATAACAGAGAAACCAGCTAAAGCCCTCCAAAACTTCCTAAGTACACCAAAATACCCAGCAGCCCTAGAATACTACATCCAGTTTTGGTCACCGCACTATAAAAAGATGTTGAGAGTCTAGAAAAAGTGCAGAGAAGAGAATGGTTACAGGAACTGGGCATGGCTAGTCTAGTGAAGAGAAGAATCAGGGAAGACATGATAGCAGTCTTCCAACATTTGAGGGGCTGCCACAGAGAGGAAAGGATCAAGCTATTTTCTAAGGCACCTGAAGGCCAGACAAGGAATAATGGATGGAAACTGATCAAGGAAAGATTCAACCTAGAAATGAGGAGACATTTTCTGACAAGTGAAAACAATCAACCAATGGAACAGCTTGCCTTCGGAAGTTCTGGGAGCTTCATCACTGGAGGCTTTCAAGAAGAGATTGGACTGTCAGAAATGGTGCTTGGGCGGGGGGTTGGACTAGATGACCTACAAGGTCTCTTCCAACTCTGTTAATCTAATCTAATCTAAGAAAAAACAGCAGCCCCATAAAAAGTCATCTACAACATAGTGTTAAGGACTATACCACTATATCAACTATTATGCAGGACAAACAGACAGAAGGCTTGTAGACCTGTCAGGGTAAGCCTTTAGTATATAAAATGAAAGCAAACTCTACTCCCTTCTAGTAATGATGATGTTACCTAGTTTGGTAATGACATCTCTGCAAGAAAATAATCAAGCTCAGAGAGCACCAAGGACTCCGCAGAAAGATGCATTGTGCATTACCAAAAATTGCTGGTAACAATGAATCTTACTTCCAAACCCATATAACCCTACAAGTTCCAAAGAAATACAACAGATGGAAATATGCATATAATCAATTTACTCTTAATAATTTTTTTGAAGCTGCAATAGTTGACAGGCCTTTGATCATAAGCTGCAGAAAGAATGTGGCCAGACAGGTGACAGGATAATTCAGGCAGATAACAAAGAAAACTATAAGCAGTGGAAAACTAAATTTAATATTAACTGGTTGAAAATATTGAGAAAATCTCCCTCAGTAATATTTTACTCAGATTAAGCTAAATTTTAAGTATGATGTTTTGTATGAGGCAGATGACTGGTCAATTGACTCCTCAATGTAAGAAAAGTCTGGGAACATTCTGGGAACTTCCCAATCAGGCAATTTTATCTGGCCCATGCCTCTGTTTAGGAGCCCAGATGCCCTTTTACAGTCTCAGCCATTATTTTATTGTAGTTCATAGGGCCATTTTATTAAGGCCACCTAGTTTAATACAGTTTCAGAAGTGCATTTTGATAGAGAAATCCCTATGATGCCACACGAGACTGGTTGGTTTCATTCTGTTGTATATTGTCTGATTAGAAACTGTCACTAATCATTTAAAAGATTTGGTCACTTAAAATGAATACAGTAATAGTGAATTCCACATTGTAGGAGATAATATTTTGATTAAGCAAGATTACACTCTTGCTTAATCACACTTACACACTTTGTAAATTTGTTTACAAAAACAATGCATTATTATCAAAGTTTCAGTACAAATTTATTACATTTATTATTTCATGATCAAGCTGTGTTTGTCCTTATTGTTATATTAGATGCTTTAACAAATTCTTTTTTTTTTAATCTCCAGAAATGGAATCAAACTAACAAATGGATCTTACCTGCCAGTTGGCCAAATGGATCACTCACATGCAAAACAAGACTTAGATGTGATGTCTAAAACATATGGAAATGCCCTGATTTCAGAGAAAGGTAAGAGGTTATAAAAATTGTTGTAGAAATTAGAGGTGGGCTGAAAGAAGTTTGGAACTGCCATAAGATGTGCTTTCTCTGTGGTGCCGTGGCTAGAGGTGGAGCTCTTGCCTCACAATCACAAAGCTGTGAGTTTGATCCTAGGTAGAGGCAGATATTTCTCTCTCTGGGCACACTGAAAATAGGTCTGCTGAACAAAACTCTGCATTGGCAACAGGAACGGCATCCGGCCATTAAAACACTCTGCTAGCTCCATTCAGTTGCCCAGACTCCACCCCATAAGGGATTATGGGGACATTAAATGAAGAAGAAGATGATGATGATAAGGTGCCTTTCTCTAAATAATCTTAGCAATAGAATCAATGAAAGCTGGCATTAGTACATGCTAGGACTTTTCAAGTACCTAAAGAGATATCACACTAACGAAAACTGAAGATTTAATCAAGCAGAAAACGCACAGCAATCTGCTTTAATTTTTATTTCTGCACTGAGCAGGAGCCTAGATATGGTCTAAAAGGAAGCTTCCAACAGAATCTGTAATTCTGATTTATATCTCAGTAGAGAACAGAGAACAAAGGCACCTGCTTTCCTCTTTCTTAAGTTCATTGGCATCCCATGATTTTCTCTTACCTTTTTGTTCTCTCTTGAAGAAATTAAAAGAGAAAGCACGGTATTGGTATGGCCAATTTATAATCTTAACAGAGATATGGAGTGGCGTTTATCCGAAATAGGAAGTTCACAAACCGCATGCAAGTTCTGAATGCTTTTTCTCTACTTCTCTCAACCCTCCAAGTGCTAGAATGCAGCAATAAATTATCAGGCAATCTCCTGCCCCTCCCCCCCAAAAGAATAATGTATTTGTTCTTTTGAAAATGAAATCCCAACTCATAAAAAAAGAGAGGGTGAGCAAACTAAAAATCCCAGCTCTATCTCTCCAGTGAAATACCATGTACTTGCCTTGTGAATCTTAGCCATCCATAAGATGGCATCTGCTACCCAAACACTGCCTGCTTCTGAACAGCATCAGATACTATTCTACTTACATTCTGTGCTTTGTGTTTCAGTCTCTCATTAGTACATGCGATTACCTATTTTATTTGCAATGGTGGTTGCTAGTGCATAGGAAAGAGTGTGATATATTGAATGGAGGCCACATAACAAAATTAAAAATGTAGTTGTCCTTTCTGCTTGAGAAATCAGCCAATCACCATTTTTCATTTGCAGATGAAATGAAATATGTGAACAGGAGACTAGATGTTGAAGAAAGCCTCAATATATTGACTTTTGAAGACCTTCTCTGCTTCTCATATCAAGTTGCCAGAGGAATGGAGTTTCTGGAATCAAAATCAGTAAGATTGTTCTGCAAAAAATAGTTCTGCAAAAAATAGTAAAGATTACGGGGATGGGGAATGCTCTACTATCTAAATTCATCACTAGTTAGACATTTGAGATCAATCTGGTTGAATACTAGAATTATTAGTATTAGAATTTTTCTAGAAAAGAAAAATGTCACTTACTGTATATAAAGTATATGCCATTGTTGTTTGGAGTTAGATTTTTATGTGGTACTCTCTGAGCTTGGTTGTCTGTTTGCAGACATCTTATTAGCCAACCATATAACATCAGTGTGCAATTTGATTTCCAAATTTTCTAAAAAAAACGTTTTTATAGTGCTATTTGATAGGTATTTCATCCAAATTAAAATTGGGCAAAGAAGTTATGTGGGGAGAGAGAGGTTTTCCAATAGGGAAAATCTGTCTTGTCAGTCAGAACTGGGAACAGGCTTATAATGTGATTAAAACTATGCTTAAAGATCACGTTTAATTTATGGCGTTTCACTTCTGTGTGTATGCTTTCTGGCATACACACATGTAATATTCACTATCTATTTTATGCCAGTGTTTCTCAACATCAACAAGTTAAAGATGTGTGGATTAATTTATCAGTTTAAGGCATCCTAACATCTTAAAGTTGCTGAGGTTGAAAAATGCTGCTTTATAGAGTGCTTAAATTGGTAAATAAATGCATAAACCCTACTTCCAAGCAATAGGCATTCTGTGTTTATGCATTTAAAGAACAATAACTGTTTGTTATCAGTCTCGCTCCTTTCCTTGCTTAGTGGAAAGAAGAAAAATGAATCTGGTTGGTTTCTTGGAGGCCCACAGTTCATACTGAAGCATAATTCCAGGATATTGTCAGTTGTTAACTGCCCTTTCTTACATTTTAAGAAGCATTTTTAAAATCACAGAAAGAAATTATTTCTGTATTCACACCATCTTAGATTTTTTTTTGTGTGTAATGTTTTGTTTAACCTTTTGGCCTCTGTGTTGTTATATTTTTAAAGTTCTCAATTTAAAGTAAAGTGCTCTTTATTTTATTTTACTTTACTTCTGACACTTCATTAAAAAAAACTTACTACACTTTATTTAATGGCTTTCAGCAACCTGTATTATTTAAGTGGAAAAAGGCATTTTTAAAAAGGCAATCAGAGAATTAAATTCTGTCCTTTATACAACGCTTTTCTCTCTTGACAGTGTGTTCACAGAGATCTAGCAGCCAGGAATATACTAGTCACCTATGGGAAAGTGGCCAAAATATGTGACTTTGGACTTGCCAGGGATATAATGAATGATTCAAACTATGTTGTCAGAGGAAATGTAAGTTGATGTTTATGGTAGATCATAGTTCTCAATGTTTTCTGTGAAAGATCTGAAAGTAAAAACGAAATTGCTACTAATATCTTGCGCAGCCAAATCCAGGTTCGCAAGGGTGATAATATGACAAATTTCTTTTCCAACTTCAGTTGGTTTAGCGCAGGGTTCTGCAACCTTAAACACTCAAAGAGCCATTTGGACCCGTTTCCCACAGAAAAGAAAACACCAGGAGCCACAAAACCCTTTTGACATCTAAAATGAGATAACACTACATATATCATTTTTAACCTTTATGCCTATATGCATACAAAAAAACTATAGTATGTTGCATTTATGAAATCAATGACCTGCTACAGAGAAAACATTTTTTTTATTTCTGCACACAACAAAAACATTCTGAACTCCGGGAAAAAAAAGATGGGTCGAAAAGCTCAATAAATCACATGCCGGCGGGTCTCGCACATTGGCGGTTGTGACACATATTTTGAGCAACAGGGAGCCGCAGCAGGGGGTTACACACCCCTGGTTTAGCTGGATAGAAATGTGGTGTGTGTGCTTTCAAGTCCATTTTTGCCTAGGCAAGTCCCTGCAGTTTTCTTGGCAAGGTTTCAAAAGTAATTTGCCCTTCCCTTCTTCCTAGAGCTGAGAGAAAGTGACTGGCCCAAGGTCACCCAGGCAGTTTTCATGCCTAAGGCAGGACTAGAATTCATAGTTTCCTGATTTATAGCCTGGAGTCTTAATCATGGCACCAAACACTTATAACCACAGCACAGTTTCAGCTACAAATCGCACTTCTATATCTCCACATCTTTACTATTTACTATTGGTGAGTGTCTGAAATAGTCACTGCGTTTTCATGGCAGCATCTTGAGAAGTAAATGTCTATGGAGATTCTCAGTCATCCAGATCATGGTTCTCTCAAAGGTTCTTTTTCAAGAAGGAACTAGACTTTCTGATTTTTCTTTGAAAATGTTTCACTTCTCATCCAAAAAGCTTCTTCAGCTGTCTTTGTGCATATGGTGGGACTAGAACTTATGATCTTCTGTTTTCTATCCTGATGCCTTAACCACTACACCAAACTGGCACTACAAAAAATAGAAATATCTGCTTGAATCTTAATTATCTTGTAAGCATGGAAGAAGAGCTTGTTCATAATTTCTAAGATCCTGTATCCTATAGAGCTCAACCAGGTATCAGTGAGAATAGGATTGATGATCCCTTATTTTGTCATCAGCCACCATATACTATTCTCTGCGCGTGTCATTTCATTCCCTTGCATAAAAATTTGAGATTTCTAATATGGAAAGCACTTCCACATCAGAAATTGTTAGGCTGTATGTATACTGCCTTCTCAGCTTTACACATATGCACAAATTTATTTTATTATAAATATGCACAGCAAAAAGGCAAAACTGTTGGGTGTGGGTTTTTTTAAAAAAATAAGATTATTAAGTTTAAAACCGCCTTGGTTTTGCTAAGGTTCCTTCAGAGAGAAGGAAATAGTGGTTGAACTGCATGATTGATGGTGAAAGATGTGGTTCAAAACTGCATGATTGATGGTGAAAAATGTTGGGGAATTGCCGCTTAGAAACCTCTGAGATCTACAGATTCTCCATCCCCGAGAAATCAGCCAAAAGTTGGTACTCAACTTTTCCAATAGTTCCATTAGGGAATGATATATTATGTTAGAAGAGAAGGCAATTCAACTGCATATGTATATTAAAAAGTCTTATGGCACTTTAAAGACTACTATATTTGTTACTAGCTGGTAACCCAACATTGCCTGGGTATTTATAGATTTTGAAGCTTTTGTCTCACAAAGGCTCCCTCCATTGAGAGGGGCCTTTCTTTCACCTACTCTCATCATGCCTGCTCTCTCCCTTTCCCCTCCCATGCACTCCTCTTTCTCGCCCTGTCTACAATCCTGGCACTTTGCCCCAAATTCATCAGGTGCTTCCCCATTGCTCCACTGGAGGAAGAACATCATGGCTGCCTTTCCAGAGGAAGCTGTGAAGGAACTGACATCACAAACAATTGCCGCTCTAGGACGCCACACTTGCTCTCCTTACTGGCCCAGGCATTCCACAGTTATGCTTGAACACACACACACAGACAGAGGGGTGTCTAACCCCCACAGTATTTGTTTCCAGATAGTAAGTCATCTGTGTACCAAGTTTGGTTGAAATGGCTCAAGGCGTTCCAGAGTTATGCTGGAACATACATACATACATACATTTTTTATATAGATAGATTAAGTTTTCATGGATCACAGGCCACTTCATTAGGTTCATGGCATATAGCCCTGAGGGAGATTATTTGTGCCCATAGCTCTTTTGGTGAGTGGGAGTTTTACAAAACAAGGGAGAGGATATTTGATTTCAATCAAAGCTTAAAAGCTAGAGGTATTAGGAAGTATCTCTTGGAAGCAAATTAAGTTGGGTCACTTCTGCAAGGCACCACTTCACAGGTTAAGGTTAATTAATTATAAAATCCTAATTCAAAATCCAAAATCCCAACCTCCAAAAGCATTCCAACAGGAATGTTAGAGTACCCATGTAACCAAGAGTATTTTTACCATCTGATGGGATGCCAACAAGAGATGATTGTTCCTTAGGGGAAACCTATTCAGTAACAATGTGATTTTGCAGTTGGCCTCCCTATATGAGAACACTTTGTGGGGAAATGACCTCTCTCTTCTCTGTGCTTTCTTTTTCCAGGCTCGTTTACCTGTCAAATGGATGTCCCCTGAAAGTTTATTTGAAGGGATATACACAATTAAAAGTGATGTCTGGTCTTATGGAATCTTACTCTGGGAAATATTCTCTCTTGGTAGGTTCTGGAATATGTTCCTTAGTTCTCCAGTCAGAGATTTAACAGAACTATGTTTCATTCAGAGATCTAAGCAACCTGGAACAATGCCTTTAGAATGTTGTTTCTTGCTAGTAGAGTTCCAAAGTGGGGAATCGGGTGGCAGATACATTTTCATTCTGTAAATTGCCCTATTAGCATAGAAGGAGTGCGTGCACATGAGTTTTTAACTTCAGAATATATGTTCTTCCTGGAATACTTTAGGAGAGACATCTTTTTAAGAAGAAAAACAAATCATCCTTTATTCATCCTTTTTCATCCTTTATTAAATTGTCATAAATGTTCTCCAGAAACTCTTGGCAATGTCTTTGTTAACCACTTTTGGGTTTTCCATTTCTTTTGCTTGTAATATATAATTGAATAGTCATCTTTCTAAATATCTAAGAAGCATATGCCTTCTCAGTGTGGTCCAGGTTGCAGAATATTTGCAGGAAATGGTCAAAAAGATTAAAATGGCATGCAACGGAGGTAAAAAAAACAGGCAAAGCTTCAGTTGGACTGCTGTGGCTACCATTTTGACTTTTTGGACCACACCCTGCAGACAGCTCTGCAAGGTTATGCAAATTAAGAAAGCTTCTCCAATGAAGCTTCCTTCAAACATTCATTCTTTGCTTTGCCACTTTTTTTTTCTTTAGGTGTCAATCCTTATCCCGGAATGCAAGTTAATGAGAAATTCTACAAGCTTATTCAAAATGGATTTAAGATGGACCGTCCATTTTATGCCACAGAAGAAATGTATGTTCTGGGTATAAAGGTTAGGGTGGGACTGCCCAGAGTATAATGTAAGAAGACACATGGCCCCAGCTCTCATTTCCTTGCTTCTAACTAAACAGTTCTGTCACTTTCTTGGACTACTTTTGGACACAGTTAGACACCATTATGCAGTAGTCATATAGGCCAAGAAAATTAACCTTTAAAAGAGGATACAGGTGATTGGCCTTGGTGATTTGGGGTCTAAGGGTACTTCTACACAAGAGTCCTGCATTGCCTTGGCTCAGCTCTCTATTCCCACAATATAGGTAAATCCTCAACTTATAACCAACCAAAAAAGAGGTCTGGATTTGAAGTTCTGATAGTTGGCTCTCCATGGTTACATGACCAAACTTCAAGTACTTTGCAACCCGGCCATATATGCATCTGTTTGCAGCAAACATAACATGTCATCCTACATTTTTAAGGGATAATTTTAGTATAGCAATTAAGTTTAAAAACTTGTGCCACAACATTATCTCTGAAATGATGGGCCTCCAGTGAAGATTGCCATTCAGTTTAAACCATCTTGTTTTATGCACAAGATAAAAATATATAATACATAGTTTGTAGAAATAGATTTAGGACATAAATAATTGCAAGATACAACTAAGACAATTCAATCAGAAAGGGAATACTTAAGATTGTAGAAATGTTTTGATCAAAAATGCATCTCCAGATATTACTCAGACCCATTTCAATCCCCATCACTATATGCAATTATTAGGCCATACTAGTCCATCAAGAGCTAGATTATAGCAGGTCCTTACATCATATGTATTGTAAAATTTAAAGCATAATATTAATTTTCAATTTTCTGCTTTTTGATGCTTCATATTTGTAAACATTTATCAATTCCATATGAAATTGATGTTCTTCATAGTCTAGGTTCTTTTAACTCTGCATAATACCACAATATCTGTGACATATGTATGTCTCCTTGGTCTTATCAGTTAGAAAATACTTGGTATTTTTCCTCTCCCTTCTTTTATCTTGTTTTTGCAGATACTTATTACTGTGTTCCTGCTGGGCTTTGGACTCCAGAAAAAGACCATCCTTTTCGCAGCTGCTTTCCCTTCTGGCATGCCAGCTGGCTGAGGCAGAAGGAACAGTAAGTGAACCTTACAAACAAGCCATTTTTTTTCCTCCTGTTCTAGGTTTGCACCATATTTATTAGCACACATGTCAGGGGACTATGAACGATATCCTTGCTGCTGATTCTTTTTAGAAAGAGTCGTCTTTTCTTGGGATGAAGGATGCTAGGAATCTAATCATTTTCCTAGTTGTTTAAGAAGGTCTCAGGATAAATTATAATCGTCCTTCCTCCTTCCTTCCTTCCTTCCTTCCTTCCTTCCTTCCTTCCTTCCTTCCTTCCTTCCTTCCTTCTTTCCTTCCTTCATTCTTTCCTGTTGACACTGGGAGTTCAAAGTTTTCTCTGTTCCATGGTTTGGGAGACAATACAATTGAAGCATCTTTTCCAATAGTTCCAATATGTAGGAAACAAGAGCTGATGTTGGAAGAGAAGGCAAACCTAACATTTATCACCTGCAAATTAACAGTTTGCAGTTAACATGTTTCACTACTGTACAATAACTCTTTCTCCTTTCAAAACATTTGGTAGCTAGGGGTTACCTAATTTGGGCATGCTTGTGGTGAAGATGATTTCTTTCTAAAAATTTATTACCATCTCAAAAATAAATACCGACTTCCTTTGATTGGAAGACACTAGAATGAAAACCGTTTTTATGCACAGGTTGCATAAAACGCACAGATTCAATTTGGCAGATTTGACTTAAATGCTAATAGAGGCTATAATGTAGCTGTTTATCAGAAAGAGAGACCTCGGTCAAAATATTATAATTATACAGCATGCTAAGCTATAATATAGTTTGCTTGGTTTTAGTTTAGTTGTATGAGCCCAGCAATTGCAATTAATAAATTTTGCCCAATAGCCTAATATATAATCAAATACACAGTTTAGATGTAATTGGTAAACAGTAGCTGCCTGCAGTTTTAGCTAGAGATATTTGGGAGGTTCATATATAGTGCATCAGTAGTTTATTATTTTGTGGAGCGGAAACCAGATATTGCTGTATATTCAACAAACCATGATTAACAGAAACTAGCACTTGACTTCCTGCTTCATTGGGGGGGCGGGGTTGGACTGGGTGACCTACAACAGAGGTCCTGAACCCCCGATCCATGGACTGGCACCAGGCCATGGCATGCCATAAACTGGGCCACACAAACAAGCAAAACCCCATCCGCGGGATGCAGGCAGCACATAGAACCATGCCCCCTCTGGTCCGCGGAAAACCTCTCTCCATGAAATTGGTCCCTGGTGCCCAGAAGTTTGGAGGCCGCTGACCTACAGGGTCCTTTCCAACTCTGTTATTCTAAAATAAGTTCTTCCCAATTGTACGAAGTAGAGAACTGTTTCTCATTATATTTCACTCCCCTCGTCCTTAAGCCCTGAAAGAAGTCAGCTCCTAAACCTGACCAGCTCCCAAATGCATCAAGGAATTACTGGTTAACTATTTGATTCCATGGCAACATATTGTCTATATGTGCATGAGAAAAGACTGCACTGGGGGGGTGACCTGTCCAGCAGGTGAAAATAAAGATGAGAGAAATTGGGTGTTGTTCAGGGGTGAAATGCTCCCAGGTCAGGCGATCTGGTAGCGATTGTGGCAGGTGGTTCAGAGAACCAGTAGCGATGGTGGCGCAAGGCTCCACCCACCCACCTGGGTGTCATTACTTCTTGCTTTTAAAAGGTAAAAAAAAGGGCTCTGACAGTCGTGAAGCACAGCTGTGATCGTTAGAGCCTTTTTTTTACTTTTAAAAGCTTTTTTTACAACCTATTTTCCTGAATAGGTTGTAAAAAATGCTTTAAAAAAGTTTTTTTTAAAGTTGGCCAGGCCCACCCAGTCACATTACACCCCTCACCACCAAACTACGCCCACAGAACCAGTAGTAACAAATTTTACGTTTCACCACTGATGGTGTTGCTTTACAAAAACCTTCTGCCCCAACACATGAGTGAGGGTTTTTTAGGTGCCCTGAGACATCTTCACCTTGTTCTTAAAATTTTCCCATACCTCAGCAAGAGAAACGACATGTAAAATACTGAAAAGAGTTGTATAATGTTCTTCCATTAGTAATGATGGTGTTAATTTTGCTATTTATGTTCACATCCTATAATTTAGGCATGCTGGACAGATCATACTGATACCTCTAAGCACGTTTCCAGTTCCAAATGCAACCCGCATGTGACAAGAGAAGCAGAGCTCACTATTCCTCTGTTGGATGAAGATATTGCAAGGGAAAAATAAAGCAGACTTTTTTTTTCTTTTAAAAACTAAGCCACATAAGCTGAAGGAAATGAAAAGAGATTACTTTGCCTTCCTGAAAGGGTCTGATTTGCTGCTATTGCCACTGAATTTTTCATATCAGTTCTATCCACTTTGCTTCTCAGCTGAAATCTGGTACGGGTCTCCTTCAATTTCATTAACAGAATGGAAGATCTCTTTGATACAAGCCTCATTTTCAAGCATGGTTGACCCTCAGGTTGTTGCTGAATTTCTTTCAAAGTTATATGCATCTCTAAAGTCAAGGTCTGCATTCCAGATCTTTGTATTTCAAGCAGATGCAAACAGTAAAAACACATCCATATATTTTGCAATTGGAACATGAATGTATTATAGCCTGAGCTTAACTCACACAGTTCAGCTAACTGCACTTATATTATATCCTCACTAAATGTATAACCAAAGCGTTATATCAGCTATCAGAAGGACAAGCATATAGATATGGATATTTATGGAAATAGTGAATTTAGGTAGATTATCCCTGAATGTCCCTCAGACCACAGACTTTTTAATACTATTTCACAGCGACGTAAAAGATAAAAGGTTGCATCGGGCATGAAATACTGGAATTCTTTATATATTGTTACTGAGATTGATAAAATCTAGAAAAACAATATTTGGGGCAGAAATGCAAGAAAATTTCAAATGAAATCTGAACAGGAGCATCCAAATTTTGGGAGCTAAAATTTGTTCAGAATTTCAACTGCAGGCACTATTACAAAATACAGCAGCTGCTCTACGTTAGATGTGGCCCATCACAAAGCACCTATTGAAAGCAAGCTAATTAGGATACGTCTTACCATCCTTTCCAAGACCTCCTACATACTATCTCCCACCACCTATTTCTTCAGTCAATCACCATTTTTATTTTCTAGAAACATAAGCTCTTATAAAGCCCAGAAACTTAATTACAAATTATACAAATGGTGAAAGATAGAGCCTTGTTTTTGGCATGCCAGCATCAAATCAGGGGAGCAGGCAGGCTGGTAGAGGATTTGGGGAAACCTAGGTTTAGAGCAACCTTATAAAAAATATAACTAATTGGCCACATTAATAAAAAGCAGGGGAACATAATCTTCAAAAGCAGCAAGAAAAGCTTTGGGAGCGCTGCATACAGAACAAAGAAAAGGCTGATGTACAAAGTACAAAGTAATGCATACACACACCCTTCTTTCTCTGCTTCTCTAAATAAAAGGCTGGGCAGGAGAACATCTACAAAAGACTTGTTCAATTTGCAAGCATAGCAGGAAAGAAAGAGAATTAAAAATGCTAATTTAGATTGTCCAGTCCACTATAAACTCCAATGAACTAGATCCAGAACTAGAACTGTATTCTTAATAGAAGTTAGCTGCTTTATAATTCACAATTAGCATGTAACATTAGTTGATAGGTGAGTCAACGGCTGCATTCGCCCTATACGAGTAATTCAAGGGTGAAATGCTCCCAGTTCAGACTGGATCGCCCGATCTGGTAGCGATGGCGGCGGGTGGTTCAGAGAACTGATAGTAAAAATCCCTGCACCCCTCCCCATGCCCAGCTGAGCCACAGGATCATCAGAGGCTTTTTTTTTAACTTTTAAAAGCATTTTTTCTACAACCTCTTCCGACAAAAAAAATGCTTTTAAAAGTAAAAGAAAAAAGCCTCTGATGATCGCACGGCTCAGCTGGGATAGTCAGAGGCTTTTCAAAGCATTTTTTTCTGCAACCTCTTGGCCAAAGAGGTGGTAAAAAAAATGCTTTGAAAAGTCTCTGACGATCCAAGCTGAGTTTCCTGATTGGCAGAGGCTTTTCAAAGCATTAGAAAAAAATGCTTTGAAAAGTTTTTTTTAAAAAGTTGGCTACGCCTACCCAGTCACATTACCCTTCCCACCAAGCCACGCCCACAGAACCGGTAGTAACAAAATTTACATTTCACCCCTGGAGTAATCTGTTCTGGTGTTATTCTAAAGTAAATACCTAGTGAGCCAGCAACAGATGATCAGGGATATTCTAGGGAACAGCCATTTAACAATTCACAGTCCTGGGGGGGAATAATCAAATACTAAAATATTTGCTGACTACTAAAATCAATTTGTTCTCTGCAATTATCTTCAGCATTAAGGACTGTATTAAATGATTGTTTGAATATTCAGTATAATTTGATAGCAGTTTATGCTCATACTTGATAATGAATGTGTAGCAATATTTGACAGCAATGTGCAACTGAATTACTGTAGTACTGAATTATCTCTTACAGTTGGCATGCAGTTGATTTCAATGTGCGCTTATATATGCCTTTTATGCCTGCCAAAATCAAAATATGCTATCATCCTTAAATTTCTGTGGCAATGTGAATTCCAGGTTTCAGTCTTCACCTTTGAAAATGGTTTGGGGATTAAGGCAAATTTATAAGTTATTTTTTAAAGTTTACTTTCATTACAATAAACATTGGGGCTGGAGCATAAATCAAAGGATATGAGTCATCTTCTTTTTGATGAGAGAATGACAGGTTACTGTTGAAAACTCTGGCATATCTACAGAATAGAAAACTGATTGTATGTATGTATTCCAGCTTCAGTGTAATAGCAATAGCATTTGGACTTAAATGCTGCTTCACAGTGCTTTGTATTTCCCCCAACAATCAGGGTTCTCATTTTATTGACTTTGGAAGGATGGAAGGCTGAGTCAATGAGAATCGAACTGCCAAACTGCTGGCAATCGGCAGTCAGCAGAATTAGGCTACAATACTCCATTCTAACCTCTGTGCCACAATGGCTCATAAGTCATAACTAAATTAAATGTGTGGCTCTCGACTGTTGTCTCTATGAAACGCAAATGTTCATGAAGTGCCAATTAAATGTAGCAGGATGCAGAAATTACTCTGTGGATTCTGAATGGAAACTTGCTGTATGGCCTCTGTAATATCTATTTGTACTTCTTGTATTGCCTCTATAATATCTATTTGTAATTAATTTGTGACCTTTGGCTAAATATGTTCATTATGATCAAATAATTTAATTCCACAGTTATGTTAAATGAGTTCAGATCTATTCTTTCTTTATTTTGAGCAGAAATGGTCATTTTATTCTGATTACCTATTCTTTTTGAAAGTTTTACACAAATATTGCTGCTGCTTTGGGCTGATTTTACCTGATTAATTATTATTTACTTATCTATGCTTTTTATATTTTCAATTGTACACATTTTCAGAGAAGTAGTGCATAGTTTTTAACCAGCTTATATGTTTTTACAGACTTTTTGAAATCTAGGATGAAAAAAAAATACACTGAAAATAAAGGTGACTTTTATTGTGGCTGACGTGTCACATTTTTTGAAAAACAATTGGAGGAATAGTGAATAACCATGATGACCATAGATAAATTATGATACATACATGCATGCTAGACCCAAATATTTCGTTAAAAAGAATTGTCATCCCTGGACTGAAAATGGACTGTTTCAGATTATTTCCATTGTATTAAGGACTAGATGGCTCTTGTGGAAGCATACAGTAGCTGATCAAGTTTTGACATCAGACCTTGTGAATCCAAGGTGGAGAGAAGTTCTCAAGATGTTCCCAAGTGTGCTACAAAAATCAGTTCATCCCACATTTTTAGTTGCTCATTATTTTTTATTCTACAACTTTGATCGGAAATGTCCCCAAATGACCGGTCATAAGATTGGTAGGATGGTTGCAAGGTTCATTTAGACTGCTCTCTTTTGCTTTACTGTGCAGTGCTCCATTACATATGCAACCTGTACCTGTCATTTAACTAACAAGCGCCATTGAATAACGTAGAGCAGGAGTCTCCAACCCCGGCCTATGGACTGGCACCAATCCTCCGCATGTCAGAAACCGGCCTGTGCCAACAAGCAAAGCTGCATTTATGGAATGCAGACAGCACAAGAAACCATGACCCCTCTGATCCATGGAAAAACCTCTCTCCATGAAACCAGTCCCTGGTGCCCAAAAAGTTGGGGATTGCTGATGTAGAACAAAGTGAATAGGAACAATAAAGAAGGAAAGAGCAACACTGCAACCAAGTTACTGCAGTCAATCGCACCAGAAAGTAATCCTTGGACAAAAACCATGCTCCCTCAAGTAATAAAAAGAGCAACAATATGGCCACTCAAAACCCATTGTTAGCAAAACAGAGGAACAACTTTAACACATTTATTTGAGACACCTTTATTCCTGTTTCTAAAACACAGATTTTCAAATATGTGTTAAGTCTGAGTTTAAAAATCAGGTCTAACCATATTTTCAGGAAAGTACTGTGCCTGGATAGGTAAGCAGCTGTATCATGCCTGGTTAACACATTCCAGGCAGATGCTTTTGCAAAATCCAGATGCCTAGTCTTCCCTATAGCCCAAGCCAAAATGGCCTGGGGGTTAGTGCCCAGTGCCCAGGGGAAAGGGGCCATACTTTCAGCAGCCTAAAATGGCCAGTAGGACTTGGGCAGATCCAAATTTGTAAAAGCACCATCAACAAGTCATTGATGAGTTGTTGGTTGTAGATTATGTCTCATGATTTGTACTGGGGGTTGGTGGTGGTGGTGGAAGGAAATGCTCCTTTAAATTGGAAGCATTAAACACAAGCTGAAGTTGCCTCCCTAATGGTCTAGAGACAAAACACAGGCAACGTGATATACGCCATCCTTTAGAAATGCTTAGCATAGTATGTTAGTGAGAACTGAAAATGAGTATGGTACTGTATTAGGCACATTCTATCCAGCCTGCACAGAGACATGGTGGCTCAGTGGCTAAGACACTAAACTTGTCGATCGAAAGGTCAGCAGTTCAGCGGTTCAAATCCCTAGTGCCACATAATGGGGTGAGCTCCCATTACTTGTCCGAGCTTCTGCCAACCTAGCAGTTCGAAAGCATGTAAAAAATGCAAGTAGAAAAATAGGGACCACCTTTGGTGGAAAGGTAACAGCATTTCGTGCGCCATTGGCATTTAGTCATGGCGGCCACATGACCATGGAGACCTCTTCGGACGGCGCTGGCTCTTCGGCTTTGAAACAGAGATAAGCACTGCCCCTAGAGTTGGGAACAACTAGCACATATATGCAAGGGGAACCTTCACCTTTACCTTTAGCCAGCCTGCAAAATTCAGAAAACCACTAGATGGTAAGAAAGTGACACAAAAAAACCCATTTTTATTGCTACCTAACAGCCTATACCTATATTTGTACTGCTCACATGATATGATTTAAATGTCTTCCTAAAAAGAAGCCATTTAAAAAAGAGGGTTTGTATCTCTTCTGCATTAAATTCTCTGAAAGCTTCCTCCAGTTCCATTTCTTGATGGTTAATAATAAGGTATAGAACATGGCATTTCTCAGTTGTTATTTTGACTTAACATTTATGCCTAAACAGAATTTAGAACTCAGGCAGTAATAATCTACAGCACAGATTTTGCAGCTAGTAGAAAAAGCTTTTTCATGAAAAGACATGTCCACCAAAGGGTGTGGCCAATGATGCAATTATAGTATGATGAGACATAATATTGAACTTTCAGTCCTTTTTTGACAAGATCTTGGATGTCTAAATGGAGCAAAATATATACTTTTTAAGATTTCAGAAACTTAATGCAACTGTTTTGATCCTTATTCCAGTGATAAAGAAAAGGGGGATATAGTGCCAAAAATCAGTATTTTCTTCAGAAATAAAACATAATAATGGAATTGTGAATTGTATTTCTATCTGGTCATTGACCATAATACATGATTTGTCATTGTGATGGTGGTTGTATACCAAAGAAACAATGATTCCCTCAATCTTTATCTCAGTAGCTCTTCCTAATACAGTCCCAGCTCTTCCTAATACTTCTTATGTAGTAGATTCATGCAGCAGGAGACTTGAACTAAATTCATTCGTTTTTTTCAGTGCTTGATTGCCACTAGGTGAAAGAAATTGCTATTTCACTTGTTTTTACACCTTCAAACACAAGGTGGTGCTGGAAGATCATTTTTGACAGGTGCAGTTTTGGGGTTTGTTTTTTTTAAAACTTCTGTGGTTATCAGAAGTTAGGGAGAAAAAATCAATATTTTGTATATACCTTTCTATTCCAAAACGAGTTGTAAAGAGCTAGTTGCTTTAAAGGTGGTGGATTTAAAGCATAATAACCATCATTTGTTTCAAAATTGTGAACGATATGCATATAGTATAGTACAGTACAGTACAGTATAGTATAGTATAGTATAGTATAGTAATATTTATTTATTTAGCACACTTTTCTACACTGCCCATTTCACCTAAGTGACTCTGGAGGTCTACAATAAAAACATGTCATAGTGCAAAAAAATAAATAAGAACAAAGTTAAAATAAAATTTAAAATGATGGGATTGTGGTATCAAAAGTCAAAAAGTTAACAAGGTGTAGAAAATACCCTCACAACACCAACCATTCCCATGGTTGCATATCACTCTTTGACCTCAAAGCCAATTGCCAGTGTTAAATCTTAACATTCTTTCTGAGTGATTGTAAAAAACATGACTCTGTTCTCACTTTATAAATGTTATATAAGTTTGGGTTCATAACAGTTTTATAAATATTACGGTAGCAAATTATAGTTCACCGAATTCCATGGAGGTTCTACTTTGTCTCTAAAACAACAAATTACATTTGTCTTTTAAAGCCATTTATAATAGAATTTTCCATTGGGTAAAGGGATGTAGGACTACAGATTTTGGAATGTCTAAATGCTGTTAGCCAGGTATAAATAAGACATGTGGAAGGTTGGGTGGATCAGCTAAAAATGGAAAGATCTTTTGGTTCAAACAACATAATAATTAGGGGAAAGGAAGCAATAACTTCTTGAAAATGTTGCCTTCTACAACCTACATGGCATTCCAACCAAGGTGGACATCCCAATCACCCAACATCTTCAGTTGAGAGGGTGTTAGATCACAGTATCAAATCTTGAAGAGTTACAGGTTTGCCATCCTTGATCTTTACAATACTTCCCTTTTCTAAAAATTAATTAACTTATTAGGAAAGCTGGGTTTAGATCCCTCCATTTCAAGAAGTTGGAGGCAATCTTTCCTTGAATCCTATTCTGTACAAGATAAAAAAATAGCCCATGAGACAGATAACTGGTGGCTAGGCAAAAGGCTTTCTTGCTTTGAGAATGGATGATGTTTCAATAAGAGATACTCTATCAAGCAAGTTGCTACAAACTGGAATCCAAATAACCAATAGAGAAGAAAATTAATTCCACCAACTGCAAAAAGCTTAAAGGTAAAGGTAAAGGTTCCCCTCCCATATATGTGTTAGTCATTCCCAATTCTAGGGGGCGGTGCTCATCTCCATTTCAAAGCCGAAGAGCCAGCACTGTCCTAAGACGTCTCCGTGGTCATGTGACCGGCATGACTAAATGCCAAAGGTGCACGGAATGCTATTACCTTCCCACCAAAGGTGGTCCCTATTTTTCCACTTGCACTTTTTTACGTGCTTTCAAATTGCTAGGTTGGCAGAAGCTGGGACAAGCTCAGCCCATTTCGTGGCACTAGGGATTCGAACCACTGAACTGCCGACCTTTCGATCGACAAAATCTAAAAATAAAATCTAAAAAAAAATAAAAGCTTAGACAGGGAATATTAAATAAAGGATAAAATCGGACCAAATACTTTAATATATTTTCTTATTTGTATTGTGCTACAGAAGCATTCTTTTATATTGATTTCTGCTGTTCTCTAAAGAGAAGTTGCTGTAGGAATTTATTACTGAGGAGAAGAAATTTTTAATGAAATTCTAATTGGTGGAGTGGATAATTCTGCATTTCTTTAATTACGAAGTTACCCAGATGGGTGAACGAATTATAGCTGTGCACAGAAGTGTTGCATAGAAATACAACAAAGATTTGTTATACCTTAACGAAAATTACTTTTCCAGAAGCCTAAGCAATACCTATAAGCATTAAGGTGAAGCTAATCAGCCTGAAAGTGGCTGCCTCATTTCTAGAAAAGTGATTTCTGTGCATGCCTAGAAACTGTCTTTTTGAAGGACCTGAAGGAAAAACAAGAAGGAATAGATGGAACCAACCTAGAAGTAAGGAGAAATTTCCTGACAGAACAGTTCATCTGTGAAATGGCTTCCCTCCAGAAGTTATGGGTGCTCCAACACTGGAAGTTTTTAAGAAGAGATTGGACAACCATTTGTCTGAAATGGAATAGGGCAGGGGTGTCAAATTCAAGGCCCGGGGGCCAGGTCCGGCCCATGGGGTGCTTAGATCTGGCCTGCAGGGCCGCCCTGGAAACAGCAAAGGACCGGCCTACAGTGCCTCTGCCAGCAAAAACAGAGCCGTTTTCAGAGTTGCAGGAGGCCATAGCAGCCAAAAACGGAGCTTGGGAGACTGTTTTCACTGGCAGAGTGCTCAGGCCACCACAGACACCCCCTGACATGAGTGATGTTGAGCTGGACATGCCCACCCTGGCCATGCCCCCCCCAAGATCAAACACAACCCCGATGTGGCCCTCTATGAAATCGAGTTTGATACCCCTGGTGTAGGGTATCCTGTTTGAGCAGCGGATTGGACTAGAACACTTATCACTTAAGAACACTTAAGATCCCTTCCAACTCATTATTCAGTTAGTCAGTTAAGCAAAGTGAAGTGGCATGGACATTTCATGGCTTAGAAGCAGAGAGATGCTTCTCTTCTTTAAGGTGCTTTCTCCATAAGTGTGAAGCATCCCTTTAAATCCCTTTGCACAACCCTACAGTGAATTCTTTCATTGTAAAAATATCTCTGCAATATCTACTTTTTGCCATGCTTAATGTCAATCTCAAGATTAGACATAGTATGGAAACTCCTCCCTTCAGCCTTTTACTATTAGAAGTATAAGTAACCAAGAAGGCTGCAGAATTATGGAAAGAGGTGAACAAAAAGTAACATCATCAATAGAACCTTCCATCAACTTCAACAAGCAATTTGGCTCAGAAGCACCATCAAAAGAAAAGAAAAATGGGGAACATTTCAAGCAAGCTGAAAAGAAGTAAGGAAAAGTAGTCTCTTTCTCGGGTTTAAAAAAAAAACCTTTTGAGAAATTGCAACACAAAGTTTAGGATAGAGTCAAATTCAGAAAATAGGCTTGTGGGTTTCATAAAAGTGGGGAAAAAAGCATTTTAAAGGTGAAAGTTCTAAAGCAGCTCTTTCCAATAAGGAAGTTAGGAGGAAAAAAAAACATAGACTCCTAAGAAGAGGCAGCTAATCCCTCTGGATCTTGGCAGCAATGTACGGCTTTTTTCCCTTCACAGATTTCCATGTAGCTAGTACTCCACCTATGTTTACCCTTGTGTTTATTACCCATGACTGAGCTGTAAAATGCCATGTTATGTTTTCCATAAGTGGAAAAAGTTCAGGAAGCAAAAGAGAAAGATGCGTGTGAAATGATTGTTTGAAACAAATTGGTGAAATGACGATACAACTAATCCACAAAAGAAACCGGAACTTTTTCTGCTTCTTTTGGATAGCTTATATCAGATTCAAATGCCTGTTTGGTAATGGATCCTGAGGGAGCTTTGGAAAAACAGTGATCTCCCAGGAAAGATTCAGTTTATCCAATGCTTTGAATGCAAAGCAGATGGGAGATCTGAATTCTGACATAATGCTACTCCTTTGGGTTCATAATTTCTGTTCCAATATGCATTTCATAGAAAAGAGATTTTGAAAGCACACGAGAGAAAATCTTCTTCCTTTTCCATTCATTTAAGCTACTCTTCTAACAAGAAGGATCAATGTTTGTCTGACTGGGCAGGCATTTTATAAATAACATTTTAAAACAGGATCCCTTACCCCTATAGCCCAGTGGGGGTTGCTCCCAGTTTGGTCCGGTTCTATAGAACCGGTAGTAAAACTGGTGGGAGGCTCTGCCTACAAGCCCCAACGTCATCATGATGATCTCCACATGCGCAGAAGCACACGCTCCTATTGCAAACCAGTAGTAAAGGTAAGCAGAACCCATCCCTGCTATAGCCACTATGATCTATAAACCTTCCAAGTTCCTAAATAGCAGCTTTCTCTCAACCTGCTGCCTTTCAAATGAGTCGGATGGCAATGTCTACTAGTGTCTGGAAGGAGGCACCACCAAACTCATCCATAAGATCTCCAAAAAAGACCCGTGAAAGGGTCATATCCATGGAGTCAACAGGAAAGTTCTCTTCCAACTCTTTTCATTAACATCAGGAAGAATGAGTTTGACTTTACCTTTTCATCCTATGAATGAAATAAATAAATAAAAAAAAAATAAAAAAATAAATTAGTTATTTGATTTAAAATACGATTTTATTGTACATGTTTCTTAACTTGTGTTCGCCGCCCTGAGTCCTTCGGGAGAAGGGCGGCATATAAATACATGTAATAAATAAATAAATAAATAAATTCAATGGGGCTTTTGAAAGAATAGGCTCAGATTGATCAGATTCACAAATAAATAACATAATTGTGATTTGTTTAGCTATGCTAACCCTGGTAATTATTCAGCAAGCTTTGACTAAGCAAGTTAGTTATGAACCTAGTCAAAAGCTAGAAGAAGTCTGGTGACATAAACAAAAGGGACAGAAGTTCTAAAACGTGCTAGTTTTGGAGAAAATGTCAACTACACTTTATTTTTATGATCTTAAGTACATTTTTTTTCATTACAGTCATATATTGATTAATTTAGCTGTTTGACAGTTTTGTATCTTACATAATTTAAAGCTGAATAAAAAAGTTGGGGAAGTTTTATTCACCAACATTTTCTTAATTGCAGGACCCTGCATTACTGACGAGAGCAAAAAGCAAACTGCCATCAAAGTTAACTCTTTTACTTGATTTCATGCTTCTGTTCCTAATACAACACAGATTATATTATGGGTGGATATCATGGAAGATTTACTAGTCTAGACTAGTCTGTCTAGATTCCCTAAAAAGCTCTTTTCCTCATCCCACCAAAATTTGAGGCACTTTTGGAAGGACCCTTTCCAGTGGCTTAGCAAAATTATGTGGACAATCTAAGATAAATTAAGCATTGATTTTTATTGTGTGTTGATGCAGCCTCATTCATATATTTTTTTTTACTTATGTTTAAACTGTAAAAATATCATAACATTTTTCCACAGTCTTCTTCTTCCAATAGCAGAAAAATTTGCAAGGAGAAAAAGACAGAAGAGAAACTTCCTTCTTTTTATTCATTCTTCTTAGGCTTAAAGTACATTTTAGCTTCTATGACCTTTCTGGTAATGTTTTTATTTATGCCTATTCTTCACAGCCTTCAGCGGATAGTGCAAAAAGGCAAAATAAATTGCAACCATCCCTGGAGGTGGAGATCATTATAAATTGCTTCCTAAATTGTCAACTGTGCTGGCTTTCTATCTGCAGGGAGTTTATAACTTAGAGGAGTTGTCCAAATTGGGTTGAGATTGTGTTAAATTTCCTATCGCCATATTCTGTCTATGGTACAGCAAGGTTGAGATGCTACTATTTCAGCTCTCAAAACTTGGCTGTTGAGTTGTGCTCTCACCTTGGGTACCCATCGTTTAAAATGAGTTCAGCTGACATCAATAGGATTTCCTTCCTGGGAAATGAGTTTAGGTCCAGGATGTCATAAAAGCAAAGGAAACAACCTGGAACATCTTTCTTGGAGGGAGGGCACTTACCCTGGGGGAAGGAGTTCCCAGACTCTAATTTCTAGTTGTTGTGGATCTTGTCATTAAAGATCGGATGGAATTGAAATGTTGCAAAATGAGCCACAAATAACTCATTTCTATACCAAATGTTGTTGTTGTTCTTGTTGTTTTACAGGGATGGCAAGGCTGATAGGATCTTAAGACAGTTGCAGCCTGCTAGTTTGGCCATTATGGAATTAGAAGATAAGTATTTGTCTGATTTAGAATAAGGAATTTGAATTTGTTGTACAAAGAATGTACAATGCACTGAATCAAAGGTAAACATGAATGTTTTAATCACTTTCAATTTCACATAATGCAAAAGAAGTCAGACATATTGCCGATTTATTGTTTAATCTGATTTACTGAATCATCACATTTTCTCTTTCTGCACAATATATTAATAGATTGATTAAATTGGCCTATACAACGCACTACCGCTACTACCCCACTGCTCAAAAGCTAATCAAGTTTGATTGACATGAAAGAACTTTATTGCATTTTATTGCAAATGCTGCTAGTGTGGCTTTACATAACTATAAATGTAAAATGTAAAATACTGTAGCTTTTCCCAAGCTGGTTAAGAGTACTGTGTGAACACAGCTAAGAATTATCCAATGGGATCATAGTCTGAGAAGAGTAATGAGTTCTAGTCCCACCTCAGCCATGAGAGCCAGCTGGGAGACTTTGGGCCAGTCACCATCTCTCAACCCAACTCATCCCACAGGGTTGTTGTTGTGGTGGGGAAAATAGGAGGAAGGAGTGTTGATTATGTTCGCTGTCTTGAGTTATATGTATAAATAAGAAGTGTAGGAGGGGTGTGTGTGTGTGTGTGTGTGTACATACCGGTATATACATTCATATACATATACATATACATATAGTCCAGTACCTGGAGCACTGCAAATATCCTCTTCCTGATCCCACAAGACATCCATGTTGCTTCTAGACCATCAAAATCCTCCAACAAGCAGAACTTGAAAACATTATCACCACATAGCATTGGTCTGCAACCTACAGAGGATTATGAGAAGCCACCATGACTAAGAGCCACTGGTGTCTCAATCTATGTATGAATCCTCTATGAGTTTTTAGAACTTCTCCCCCAACTTTAAAAACATTTAAATTGATGGTCATCACCATAATAACAATTAATTTCATGCCTCCCTCTGTATCAACTTTGACATCTATGTGTTCTACTTTTGTCAGTTGAAGCAAGTTTTTTTTAAAAAAAACTGTCGCTGTTCACATCACATAGCCCAAGTATGTGAGTTTCGCCTAGTTGATCTGCATCTCAAGAAGGCTGCCAGCCTTATATATTATTGATTCTAATTAGTTGGGGGAAGATATTCCATCTCTGAAGAGAACCTAAAGAGAAGTGAGCTTCTGTAACCTGGCCTCACCTTCTCTGGAGACCTCCAACGGGACCATACATGTTTCTTTGTAATGTAGTTGCTTAGAGATCATACATTCATGCCCAACTAAGCCAGTTCTGTAGTTTTTCCAGCCAGTTTTGGTTCACTGCTCAATAAACTGGCCCTGGGATCTCAAGGCGTGTATTTCAACAATCCCAATATCATCTCCAGGATAACAGTATTGGCTTATTCTGCAACATAATCTACATCAAAGCCTCCGGGGTAGCTAGCTTGAAAAGGGCCAAGATGCTTTTTAACTTCTTATCAGGCCTGTGCTTAAGGGTAGTCATAAATTCCACAAGTCGCTCTCCCACAGGGTCCCTCCTTTGCTTCTTCTCCTCCTCTCCTCCTCCTCCTCCTGCTCGGCCACCAAAGGCATGCAGAGAGTGGTTTTTTTTTTTAAAAAAAGGACTTGCAAATAACATTGTGGCGGGACGATCGGAGGCAGTTCTAGCAGGAGCCAAGCTGCCACAGGGAACGAAAAGGGATGATCTGGCTCTGATAAATGCAAATCCCACATAGAGTTCTCCTCTGCTGAATACAACGTATTTTCCTCCTGGTTTCAGTCTGGCCAGATTTCCAAGAGCATGCCAGATAAGCTCAAACAGAGTTGGGTAGTTTGGGAGTGACTCGTGAGAACCCAGTCTTCCCCTTGGCATGTGGTGTGAAGTGTGAACCAAGTCATTGCATTCAGTCCCAATCTAGTTTATTTTAAAGGATTGACTCATAACCCAGATTTTAGCATAGTGGATAAACACTATCTATCAAGGCTTAATTTATTTACTTATTAGATTAATACCTAATTTTTTGTTTAGGAGTTGAAGGCAGCAGATAAAATACTGTTGCTTCCCCTTTTTCTACATAATAACAACCCTTTCAGGTAGGTTGGGCTTACTGAAGCCACCCAGTCAATATTTGTGGCTAAGGATGGACTTGAACCTCTGTCTTTCCAGTGCCAGACCCATGCCTTAAACCCTATAGACCACTGATACGGGGAAATCACGTTTCTGTATTGCTGGAGGAAACAACAGCAAAGTTGGGTGAGTATCAGGAAAAGAGTCACAAACTTAATATACAAGGTGATTTCAAGGAAATAAAGGCTCATTCTCCTCCTTATCTTTCTTGCTATTTATCCTCCAAAAAGGCCTCTCCAAGGCATTATGGAGAACCTCAGCCATGCGGGTTGGAAAACAGGAAAGGAAGAGAAGAATGTTCCTTCTGTGATTTTTATTAAGGAGCTTGGGATCGATGCTAAGGCAGGGGTGAAATGCTACCGGTTTGCACCAGTCTGGGCGAACTGGTAGTGGCGGCAGTGGGTGGTTTGGAGAATCGGTAGCGGCGGCAGCGCAAGGCTCCACCCACCCACCCGGATATCATTACTTCCTGGTTTTAACCAGGAAGTAACCTGTTTTTTTACCCTCTGTCATGCACAGAAGGCTTTGCACATGCGCAGAGGGTCCAAAATCGCATGTGATGCGTGTGCACGCTTCCGAACCAGTAGCGAAGGTAAGTAGATATCACCCCTATACTAAGGAATATGTCTATACACTGTGATTATCCATGGTTAATTGAATTAAATTAACTCCATACCCTGGGTTTGTAATATTTATTGAACCAAAGCTAAATACACAGGCTGTGTTCACACCTGGGGTGAAATGCTTCTGGTTCGGACCAGATCACCCAATCCAGTAGCGATGGAGGTGGGTGGTTCAGAGAAACCCCCCCCCCATGCCCAGCTGAGTCGTACAATCATCAGAGGTTTTTTTTTTTTTACTTTTAAAAGCATTTTTTCTACATCCTCTTTGGCCGAAAAAATGCTCTTAAAAGTAAAAAAAAAAGCCTCTGATGATCGCACAGCTCAGCTCGGATCATCAAAGGCTTTTAAAGAAAAAAAAGCCTCTGCTGATCAGGCAACTCAGCTGGGATCGTCAGAGGCATTTAAAAGAAAAAAAAGCCTTTTTTTCTTTTAAATGCCTTTATAAATGGGTTTTATATTGGGTTTTAAATGTTTTTAAAATTGGATTTTAATTATTTCAGCCTAATTGTATAATTTATTTTAAATTTTTAACTTTTGCATTATATTGTATTTTTAATTGGCTGTTCACTGCCCTGAGTCCCTTCGGGGAGTAGGGCGGTATATAAATCTGAATAAACTTAAACTTAAACTTAAACTGAGTTGCCTGATTGTCAGAGGCATTTAAAAGAAAAAAGCCTCTGTCGATCAGGCAACTCAGCTGGGATCATCAGAGACTTTTGAAAGCATTTTTTTACAAGAGGTTGTAGAAAAAATGGTTTTAAAAGTATAAAATAAAATTGGCCACGCCCACCCAGTCACATTACCCCACCACCACCAAGCCATGCCCACAGAACCGGTAGTAACAAATTTTAGATTTCACCAGTGGTTCACACCATACAAAGGCTCACATACCAGCTTGATGTGATCACTGCTTCCATGTGAAAAATGTATTTCAGAAACACAACCAATGCTTATAAAATATTCCCCAGGTGGTTATTTTTGCAATTTAATTCTGAGCATTTACTCCAGTTCAGACTTTAAACCCTGCCCAGAAGCTTGTATGAATCAGTTTGATGGTAGTTAAGACATCAAGCTAGATATCGGGAGACTGTGAGTTCTAGGCCCACCTTAGGCACAAAGTCCCCTGAGTAATTGTGGGCCGGGCAGTCTCTCTCAGTCCTAGGAAAGAGGCAATGGCAAACCATTTCTGAAAAATCTTGCAAAGAAAACTGCAGGGGCTTGCCCGGGCAATCGCCAGTTAAAGTTAAAACTAAGTCAAAGACACAAAACCAAACAAAAATTGTATTCCAAGCAAATAGTTAAAACCATCTAAACTCATTTTTGTCATATATGTTCACATTTCATGGAATTAAATCAATAACTAATTTAATTCAACTGAAAACATCTAGTTCTACAGTTGGGTGTTTCAAATTTTAAAGTAATTTGCAAAGTATGGTGGGAGAGGGAGGGAGGGAGGGAGGAAGGAAGGAAGGAAGTTGAGACTAAAGACATTTCAGAAATGGCTATCCTTTGCAGCTATAAGAGTTAAAATTTGATCTCTTTTAAAAGAATGCCAAAACTCTGCTTGTTTTTATTTGTATAGATAAGATTAATTAAAATGAAGAAGGATTTTGGTTAAAACAGACAGACACCGTAATGGCATTAACAAGAGTTCTTAAATTAGCCTTGCCTGTCTTCCTGAGAGCTAGAAACTTTTTAAAATTCAAAACCCCTTTATATTTTCCCCCAGCTTTGCCTGAATGATGTTAGTGACACTTAAGGGAAAAGATGTTAACCTCTAATTACATCTCTACATAGATCTAAGGAATACACACATATGCACACACACACACACACACCATTTTACTGCCTCTTCTTTGGTTTAGGATTTCTAGATTTCACAATGACTTGTGTGTGCGTGTTCCTGTGAGCGCTTCTGAATGAGATTTCCCGAGGGCAAAAATATTTGCTGTGGTAAAAGTGAAGTTTCCCTGAGTGGCTTGAGAATTAGGTTGTGGTTTTGTTGGAGGGGAAGGGTTGGGGAGTAGGGTTGGTGCAATAGTTTAAATAATCTAGAAACTGTTCCTTTCAGATATAAAGCACTTTATAAATAGTAGCAGTGAACAATCAAATTGAAGATTTCGTGACAGCTTAATTCCATGATGGCGAACCTATAGCACGCATGCCAGAAGTGTCATGCAGAGTCCTCTCTGTGGGCACGCGTGCCGTCGTCAACTGCTCTTTTTGTTTCCAACATGTGCATGCACCCCAGCCATTTGGTCTTCACATGCACTGGAGCGCCGAAACCCAAAGATCAGCTGGCTGGTGCGCATGCAAATCTAACTAATGATTAGGGGATGTCTCCTGTGGGTAGAACAGCAGTCTGCATGCATGCACTGGAGATCCGGTCTTCAGGTTTCTGGTGCTCCGGCATGTGTGAAGACCAGCTGGCCAGGGCTCTGGTGTGTGCACACACGTGTGCGTTCTGGTTTCGGTACTCAGTCCCGAAAAGGTTCTCCAACACTGGCTTAACTCAA
The DNA here is from genome assembly GCA_030761175.1 of Masticophis lateralis. NCBI lineage: Eukaryota > Metazoa > Chordata > Lepidosauria > Squamata > Colubridae > Masticophis > Masticophis lateralis. The sequence continues at coordinate 23,222,998 of JAUDYJ010000004.1, read as the reverse complement.
TGTTGAAGTTACCCTTTTGGCTTAAAATTGACCACAGTGAACCCAGGTTGTTTCACTGGGTGATAGAGCAACCTCTGAAAAAAGGAGTACACATTTCCAGTGGAGGAAAAGTTAACAACACCCATTTCCCAGTATCCAAACTATCAGAGACGAAACCCAACTAAACTTGACTACGTGGCCACCAGCCTTCTGATGGCCCCATATCCACTCATGTAATAGTATTCAGTATTAATCATATAAGACAATGAGACACAGTGGTAATAGTAATTTACTATTAAAGTAATAATAACATGAGACAATGAGACATAATAGTTATCGTATTAGTCACATGAGATTCTTATCCATGACCAGGACAATTTTTTTCTTTTGGACTTACAAAATAGGCTTGTTAAAAACCCTGAAGAACACTATGCAATAGGAAATCAAATCCTGTTATAACACTGAATGAACTAAAGATTAAGACTATTAGAAGTAAAAAGTAGGAATATATAGTTGGTTTATTTGATCAAGGTTAAAAGAAGATATGTTGTTACTTCTGGCAATCCTTCATGGACTTTCTGCTGATATCAGGACTGAAAAGACAGTGCTTTATGGGTTAGTTTACAGATAAAGGATGGGATATGGGATGAAGAGATAATTGTTTGGAACATTAAAAAGGATAAGGACTCATTAAATTTGTTAGTACTTGTGATGAATGTTGGAAGTCACTTCTTTATGTACTTCTTTTCTTGTTCTTACTTTTCTCTTTCTTCTCTTTTTCTATGCCTTTTTCCTATTCTATTCTCTTTAAGTTCAGTTTGAATTAGATTTTACTATTATAATCAAAATTCTTAATAAAATTATATATGCAAGAGATGATCTTGTCCATGATCAGCTTAATCATACTTCACCATCCTGAATCATGAACTACCTACTTGCTCCCACTGGGTTTCCCACATTGTGCTAGGTTCAAATGTGGTTGGCTCATTGGAGGTTCAATGTCTGTGTCATGGGAAAACAACCAATCAGTATTAATCAAACAGTTTTGCCCTCTGGGCTGAAAGACCTTGGTGTTTTTCCCTGATCAGCACCCTATTTTCACTACTCAGATGTATTCCTTCATTTTAGGGAAAGGTCCATGACTCTTGTAGGCAGAACATGAAATGGAACATTTGAAGCAAGGTGGGTTCTACTTACCTTTACTACCAGTTTGCAATGGGAGCGCACACACTTCTGCACGGGCGCAGATCGTACTTTGTGACGTCCAAGCAGGTGGGCGGAGTCTCCCGTTGCTTTTACTACCACTTTGGAAGAACCGGACAGAACCAGGAGCAAGCCCCCACTGATTTGAAGGTTTCCAAAGATGAAATCAGAAAGTCAGCCCATCTAGAGAATTGTTGCACAATTTTTCTCTGTTTGTTTTATCCCGGATACCTGGTACAGTATCTACCAGCATGCTATTCCTGGCCAAGGATGCTCAATTTTGATTTGGATAATAAGAATCACTTATCCTTTGTGAATCTGTTCGGTTCTGCCTGTTGCAGGTGGCAATATATCTCCATATCTCCTGGTAGTGAATTCCATAAGCTAATTATAGGTTGCACTATAAAATTCCCAGCCTATTTAGAGATAGCCATTTTCTTTGTTCATGTTCTCTGCCATCCTTGTCTTTGTAATTTTACAAGCCTTCATTGTTTACAATAGGGATTTGGAGTGATGGATAAAAGTAGGAGAAAGGCCAAGGGTGTATGTTATTTCCTTCCACAGCACCATTATTTTTCCAGGAAGGAAAAGTCCAGTCCAGTATATTGAACAAGAATATTTCCTGTCTTTGATTACAATTTGAGGAAAGCCTGTCTTTCCTATGAATAAACAGGACTCCTTCAACTATCTCAACAATAACAACAACAACAAACCTAGGAGGTAGATTTGACTGAGAAAAAATAAGGGATCCAAAGTATCAATTGAACTTTCCTGGCTGAGATGGACTTGAACCTTGTTTCTCCAACTCCTAGTCCAACATTACATCCCTAGGACTCCCTAACATGAATGACTGGAAACTGAAATACAACTGGCAGCATTCACATAACACATAAAACTCTGCTTTATTAAACAAACCACAGTAGGAGCATTAATAAGAAGTGCATCCAGAGCAAAAGATTTAATAAATGAGAATGATATAAATGATTGAGATAAAAAAGAGATAAAAGAAAAAACAGAACAGAAAGCATGAAAAGAAATATAAAGAAATGAATTTCTATCTTCCTCTCGTCAGTGCACATACAATTCTAACTAAATAATATTACATTAAACTAATTACAGAAACTAACTTTATAGTATTACGTCATAATTTCTTTCTTTATATAACCTACTCTTTCTAATCACCAAAACCATATGTCACAAAGTAATATGCTTTTTTTATGCAAAAAGCCCATAAGAGGTTTACAATCATCACAAAAAGTCCATAATGGATTGCCAAGTCATTAGTACGGTATCAGTTTTACTCTTGAACTAAAATGAAAGGTTTTGATTGCCTGTCATCCAGATTTTGGAAAGAAAAAGGTGGCTGCACAAATTCAATATCTCTTAGATTGTCGTTTGCATGCTTGGCCTGGATTTGTTTGCAAACTAACCTTGTTCCACACTATATTAAGTGGGGACGCCTCTGTTGTCCCAACAACCTTAGCTCAGGAGGCTCAGGCAGTGGACAGTAACAAGCATTCTTGCTGTTATTCATAATTGCCTGGGCCCAGGAAAAAAGAAAGAAAGAAGAAAGAAAGAAAGAAAAGAAAAGAAAAGAAAAGAAAAGAAAAGAAAAGAAAAGAAAGAAAGAAAGAAAGAAAGAAAGAAAGAAAGAAAGAAAGAAAGAAAGAAAGAAAGAAAGAGGGAGGGAGGGAGGGAGGGAGGGAAGGGAGGAAGTTGAGTCTAAAGCAGTGATGGGTTGCTCCCAGTTTGGTCCAGTTATTGCAAACCGGTAGTAACAGTGGCAGGAGTCTCCGCCCACCTGCCTGGACATCATCATGAACAATCTGCGCATGCGCAAAAGTTTCTGCACGTGTGCACTCCCGTTGCAGTAGTGGAGGTAAGTAGAACCCACCCCTGGTCTAAAGACAGGGAATTCAATCAATAACTAATTTAATTCAACTGAAAAGATCTATTCCTGAAGTTGGTTGGGGGGAGGTGGGGCGCATAGAATTATGGATGTGGGCATGCGTGCGTGTGACCCCACCACACTCCCCCAGCTTTTGGCACGCGATGGCAAAAAGGTTAGCCGTCACTGGAATAGGGTGTCTCTTCCAAAGATCCAGAAAGTACTAGGTTTGCAAACCCAATGGCAGGTTGTTCCCGGTTCAGTCCGATTCTATAGAACCGGTAGTAAAACCGGCGGGAGGCTCTGCCCACCTGCCACATGTCATCATGAGTGATCTGTGCATGCGCAGAACCACGCGCATGTGCTGCCACTGCAAACTGGTAGTAAAGGTAAGTGGAATCCACCCCTGTGTAAACCCTGCCCCAAATGTCATAGTCGTGTTATGAAAGCAGCTGCTCAGTGGATGGGGAGCAGCCTGTTTCTGCATGATTCAGGTTGTCATTTGGAAGCAGCAGGAAAGGCAGTGAGGCTTCAGCTGAAGAAACTGTTCTTGTGAGTGAGCTGAACATTTTGAAAATATAATCAACCCATATTTGTTCAGAAAACCGTTTCAATTCAGGAGGATTGATTCCCAAGTAATTATTTATAGGATGGCAACTTTAATGTTTGCTGACAAAACTCAGAAAAGCAATGGTTTCAATTGGTCTTCAGAATTAAAGAGTACTTTTTTTTTTCTTTTATTTATTTTCATTCATGCTAATACACAACAGAGAAAATCAAAGTTAAGGCCTGGTTTTCTACAGTCATAAAAGCAGCAGTTAGTTCTGTTCAATATAGCTGCTAACATTTGTTCTAATGATTTCAAATGTCGGGACACCAACTACAGAAATGTTGGTTATATTTTATATTTTAATAATTAACTAACAATTATCGTACTTACTTCCCTCCTCCTAAAAAATGTAAATGGCATTGTCTCATACATGCATGAATGCTGGCATTGAACTGCACATAAGCAGGCAAATGTGATTTACTCAAAATCCTTTTCTGTGAAATTCAGTAAATGCAATTGGGAGACTTCTCACATTTTTACTTGATCGTTAAACTACCTGGTTCCATCTAGATCCCATTTCTGTCTTTCTTGAGAAATATTGAAAGACTGCTTTTTAAACCAGATTATGTACCTTATTTTTCAGAGTATAAGAAACACTTTTCCCCCTCTAAAAGAAGGTGAAAATGTGGGTGAGTCTTAGACTCCGAATGTAGCCCTGCCCACCTGCCAGCCACCACCCTTTGGCCTCTGCCTCCCAGCAATTTACCTCCTTGCAGCAAGCAACAAACAGCAAAACAGCCCATTTCAGCTTCAGCACAGCCTGTTTAGCACAAGCAGTTGATTGTCGGTTGGATCGCCTCTTGATCCTCAGCTGTTTCAGGCTGCAGGGATTGCCATTGCCTATTGCCACGCGGGCCTCCGCTGCTTGCTGCAAGCAGGCAAATTGCTGCAAGCAGGCAAATTACTGCAAACAGGCAATTTTTTTTCTTCTTCTGCTGAAAATGAAAATGAAACTAAAGCAGGCTGCTTGCTGCAATGATGCAAACTGGGAGGCAGAGGCAGTTATTGTGAGTGTTTTATGAGTCTTATTTTCTTCTTTGTATCCTTTTGTTGTAAAATTTCTGTCTAGAAACAACAATTAGCTGGAATTTAAAAAGCATTTAACTAACTTAATTAAAATGTTACCTGAAGGAAAATAAAGAGAAGGGGAAAAAGCTTTACATCTAACAGATTGCTTGCTAAATAACTTACTGATTCTGATTACAATACCAATCTATGCAAAGAAAAAAACTTAAAACAGTTCCAAACTGGTAAAATTTCATATTATTTCCCATATACATGCACTAGCATATATCTTGTTTTCCTCTCCCCAAAAGCTAGGTGCGTCTTAGAGTCCGGATCATACGGTACCGTCCAATAAATACGGTATATGCCTGAGATCAAGTCCATTTCAAATGGACTTCCGCTGAAGTTACCTTGTATGAATATTCCATGCCACACATCTTTAATCAAGAGACAAATTAGTAAACATCAGGGACTCTATGCATGTGAACTCAGAGTTCATTGGAGTTTACACTCAAGCATATTTCAGATAGTAGCGTTATGTCAAAAATTTAATGAAAATTCAGTTTAATGAAAAGAAGGATTAGGAATGGCCTAATAGCAGTGTTCTAATCTCTAAGGGGCTGCCACAAAGAAGAGGGATCAACCTATTCTCCAAAGCATTTGAAGGCAAGACAAGAAATAATGGATGGAAACAAGGAGAGAAGCAACCTAGAACTAAGGAGAAAATTTGTGACACTTAGAACTGTTAGAATCAGTGGAACGACTTGCCTCCAGAAGTTGTGGATGCTACAACACTAGATGTGTTAAGAAGAGATTGGACAACCATTTGTCTGAAATAGTATAAGGTTTCCTGCCTGAGCAGGGGGTTAGGCAACTTCCAAGATCCCCTCCAACTCTGTTAGTCTGTTAAATAAGGGCGTGATAAATTAGGTGACTTTGTGATGGCTGTAGGATATAGACAGCCAAGAAAGCAAACAAATGAATCATGGAACAAGTCAACCAGAATTCTCATCTGAGACACAAATGACCAGGCTCAAATTATTGTACATGGGACACATTATGCAAAGATCCAGCTCTCCGGAGAAGGCACAAATGCTGGGAAAGGTGAAAGGAAAGAAGAGAGGATGACCAGCAATAAGGTAGATGAAGTTGGTTACACTGGTGAAGAATGCACTATTGGAAGACTTGAGGCATGAGTTAAAGGACAGATTGTCATGGAGGAAGTGTGTGTGTGTGTGTGTATGTAGGTCTTTGGTTATTCGGGTCTTCTCCCGCGTAAAATTGGAAGTGTCTTGGCAACGTTTCGACGAAGTCTCATTCGTCATCTTCAGGCTGGTGTTCTCGGCTTCGTGCTGAAGATGACGAATGAGACTTTGTCGAAACGTTGCCAAGACACTTCCAATTTTACGCGGGAGAAGACCCGAATAACCAAAGACCTACATACAAACATCCGCGAAAACCTCAGAAAACAGATATATATATGTGTGTGCATGTGTGTGTGTGTGTATGTGTGTGACTGTGTGCATGTGTGTGTGTGTATGTGTGTGTGACTGTGTGCATGTGTGTGTGTGTGTATGTGTGTGACTGTGAATTGCTGACACCAATCTGATGGCAGATACCAGTAATCAAGGATATACAATAGAACAGCCTTTTCTTTCATCCTCAGTCCACCCAGTATAAAGGTAAAGGTAAAGGTTTCCCTAGCACATGCGTGCTAGTCGTTCCTGACTCTAGGGGGGGGTGCTCATCTCCATTTCAAAGCTGAAGACCCAGCACTGTCCAAAGACGTCTCCGTGGTCATGTGGCCGGCATGACTAAACACCAAAGGTGCACAGAACGCTCTTACTTTCCCAGCATAGGTGGATCCTATTTTTCTACTTGCAATTTTTATGTGCTTTCGAACTGTTAGGTTGGCAGAAGCTGGGACAGGTAACGTGGCACTAGGGATTCAAACTGCTGAACTGCCGACCTTTTGATTGACAAACTCACTATCTTAGCCACTGAGCCACCACGTCCCTATGCACCCAGTATAACTGAAGGCATATAAAAAATGTTCTACTGCAGTGTTTCTTAGCCATAGTGACTTAAAGACATGTGGACTTCAACTCCCAGAATTCTGGGAATTAAAGTCCATGGTTCTTCAGGTCACTAAAGGTTGAGAAACACTGTGGTAGAACATTATTTTTAATATGGCTGCAGCTATACTGAGTGGAGTGGGAATGAAATAAGATAAAACCATATTTTTTTCCCCAATGGGTATTTGGAGGATAATTTAATTACATTCTCTGTTCATATAGTCATCACTATTTAGCCCCATCATTTAATAAATGCCTGAGGAAGAGAGGAAGAGAGGAAGATAACATGAGGAAATGTAGTTCCATTAAACTAATATCTCATTTCCAAATGTATTGTTGTTGTTGTTAGTTGCAAAGTTGTGTCCGACCCATTGCAACCCCATGGACAACGTTCCTTCTGGAGTCCATTTAAGCTCATGCCTACTGCTTCAGTGACTCCATCCAGCCACCTTGTTCTCTGTCATCCCCTTCTTCTTTTGCCCTCAATCTTTCCCAGCATTAGGTTCTTCTCCAATGAGTCCTTCCTTCTCATTAGGTGGCCAGAGTATTTGAGTTTCACCTTCAGGATCTGGCCTTCTAAAGAGCAGTCAGGGTTGATCTCTCTAGGACTGACTGGTTTGATCTCCTTGCAGTCCAAGGGACTTGCAGGAGTCTTCTCCAGCACCACAGTTCAAAGGCCTCAATACTTTGGCACTCATCCTTTCTTATGGTCCAACTTTCACAGCCATACATTGCAGCTGGGAAAACCATAGCCTTGACTATATGCACTTTTGTTGGCAGGGTGATGTCTTTGCTTTTTAATTATCTAGATTTGCCATGGCTTTCTTCCCCAGGAGGAAGCGCCTTTTAATTTTAATCTAAATATGTAGGGCTGAATTATTTTGAAGGAAGCCATAGACCATTTAACTTCACAAGGATTTGAGACTTCTACGCAATATATACAAACAGAGTGCAAACAGTACAGGTAGTCCTCAATTTACAAAAGTTCATTTAGTGACGGTTCGAAGGTACAACGGCACTGAAAAAAGTGACTTACGACTGTTTTTCACATTTAGGACCGTTGCAGCATCCTGATGGTCACATGATCAAAATTCAGATGCTTGCCAACTGACTCATATTTATGACAGTTCTCGTGTCCCGGAGTCATGTGATCACTTTTTGCAACCTTCTGACATGCAAAGTCAATGGGGAAGCCAGAATTCACTTAACAACCATGTTACTGACTTAACAATTGCAGTGATTCACTTAACAAATGTGGCAAGAAAAATCATAAAATGGGGCAAAACTCACTTACCAAATGAGTTTCTCACTTAGCAGCAGAAATTTTGCACTCAGTTGTGGTCGTAAGTTGAGAGCTACCTGTATTGACTGAAGAAATCCTTTCTGAAACCTTGACCTAAGTCTGGATAAAAACAAAGCAAAACAAAGAAATGAAAAGACAAGTCATTAAGATGGCTATAGGGATACCAGCTACCAGGGATACCAGGGGTCTCCAACCTTGACAACTTTAAGACTTGTGGACTTCAACTCCCAGAATTCTTCAGCCAGCTGCTGCCTGAGGAATTCTGGGAGTTGAAGCACACAAGTCTTAAAATTGCCAAGGTTGGAGATCCCCGAGCTAGACTATGCCTTTTCAATAAGTTGGAATAATTCCCAGAAATCCTCAGATCGTGATGACTAGCATCCGATGCTTCTGGAGAACATCAGATAGATCTTCATATCACCCCTTCTCTTAATTCCCACCGCCTAGCTTTCCTGAAAAGAATGATGGGGTTCTTGCTAATTACGACTTGAACAATTGACAAACACATCTTGGCATGCTTCTCTTAGGTCCCAAAGTTATGTTCTTCTTAATCCGGGAATGTGTCAGGAGAGTCCATGGAGTATTGTCTAAAAGTAGTCAAGAAAGATGGTTGTGAAGATACAATCAAAACTGTGCCCATTTTTAATGTGTGTTAATGTGTGTTGACCATTGTGGGTGCTATCTTGACTTTTTTTTTTAACCCTGAAGACATTCCAGAAGTGTGTAAACACACATCTGGATCATTCCTACTTTGACAATGCTCAGTGTTATGGAAGGTCTTTTGGATGGTAACTAGAAAAAAAAATTCTTTAAGCAAGATGGGATGGAGGAGGAAAAGAGGATCTCAATCCAAAATACTCAAAGCCGTTTATGTGAAGTACGGCTGAAAACAATCAAGCTAGTAGTAAATGCAGCTGCTTTAGATGTGCAGAATTCTACTTCTAGGAAATTTATTCTCTTTTGCTTTATTTACAGCTTGAAAGATATTCGTGGAACTTAAACCTACAAAGCATGTGACTTTGCCAACAGGATCTCCCTTTTCCATAGAGAGATTGGTCCAGGTTTTAGGTCCTAGATCAACTAATAAAATTCATGGTTTTGATTGCATTTGAACCTGATTGTATCTGCAGCATGTAAATCAGCTCTCAGTCTCTGTGAGCAAATTTTCCAATGTCATATCATCTCATGTCCCAAGAGATTATAGAGTCAGGGCCCACAATCTATTCAGTCATGGTTTACTGAATAGTTTTCAGAATCAAACAAAGTTGCTAGGTTCACTGAGTTTGCGCAAACTAACCTATCATTTAAACAAGCAAGCAGCTCTATGATGCAGAACGGTAATGGCGAATCTATGGCACGCGTGCCATAGGTGGCACGTAGAGCCCTCTCTGTGGGCATGCACGCTGTTGCCAGTGCTCTTCTGATTTCTGGCATGCCAGCTGGTCTTCGCATGTGCTGGAGCACCGGAAACCCAAAGGCATGCATACATGCACCGGAAACCCAAAAACCAGGTGGCCAGCGCACGCATGCGCACCAGCCGGCTGGTCTTCAGGTTTCCGGCATTCTGGAGTGTGCACACACATGCATGCATTCCGGTTTGGGCACTTGGTGCCCAAAACGTTCACCATCACTGACATAGAATATTAAGCAAATCTGATGTCAGAGAGCAGGAAGATGAAAATAACGTAGAGTTTATTAGGATCCCACTTCCATTCAAGGACATGTAGAAAATGTTGCCCGAATACAAGTGCTGAAACACAGCACATCTGGAAGTGAGGATCATACTGACAAAGGCTACTAAGCATGCTCTGTAGAGCGCAAGCCTCACTGATTTCAGTGGCTTCACTCAAACTCAAGGTCGACTCAGCCTTCCATCCTTTCTAAGGTGGGTAAATTGAGGACCCAGTTTGTGGGGGCAATAAGCTGACTTTGTATAAAATATACAAAAGTATGAAGGCTATTGCTTAACGCATTGTAAGCCGCCCTGAGTCTCCGGAGAAGGGCGGCATATAAATCTAATTTTAAAAAAACAACCAGGGAATCCAATAAAGAGAACGTGTGAATGCTACCCTTCTCTCCTGACCTGAAGTTAGCCACAAGGGAATGGGAAATAGGTGACAGGCAACTGATTATGCTGTACATCGTGTTTTTCATTGCCTTTTTATAACTAAGTCTAGTTCAGGGTCCATGGTAAGTCTTAGCATTGCTTGTAGACCACAGTTGTGACTTGATGCCATCAGCCAAAGCAACATATATATTTTTTTCAGGAGGTGGGGGTGGAGGAGGGCTCCTTGACTTGAAAGCAGGGGTGCTATTCAGCAGGTTCTGACAGGTTCTGGAGAACTGGTAGCGGAAATTTTGAGTTGTTTGGAGAACTGGCAAATACCACCTCTGGCTGGCCCCAGAGTAGGGTGGGAATGGGGATTTTGCAATATCCTTCCCCCCAGAAGTGGGGTGGGAATGGGGATTTTGCAGTATCTTTCCCCTGCCACGCCCACCAAGCTACACCCACAGAATTGGTAGTAAAAACTTTGAAACCCACCACTGTTTGAAAGGGGTTCTTTTGAGCAGGCATAAGTACTCAGCACCGGAGCCCTAAAGCAAAGCTTGGGGATACCAGCATGGTATCATTGCAGTTAGAAGAGAGGACTCGGTCAGGGTAGATGAAAGTTCAAGGTCTCATTCAGCCAAGAAACTCCTTGGCTGAACAAGGGCTACAGAAGGTTGTTATCAGGATAAACATGGGTAGGCAAGGGAGAGAAAAACATGAATTCCACCTTGAACAGCTTGAAAGATAGGTGTTGATAAAAAGTTTGCCCCTTTTTTTTAAGTTTAGCTGAGTAAAATCATACCTTATTATTTGTTTGGTTTCTTTTAACTGTTTTATAAACTCCGAAATACTGAACAGCTGTATTTATAAGGATTGGGGTGGAACGGAGGGGTTCCTTTAACCCTGGTTTACTGAATTAGCCATATCTGGTTAGGTTAACATAATATTCTGAACTTTGGTTTGTGCCTCACTATCTGAATTCCCATCATTGCTAAGTCACCCAACAAGCAAGCAGCATTTTGACTGAGTGTCATGTATGAATTTTTTCCAAGGTATATTTTCTTCCTCATCTTTACTTAATCCACACACCATAGATTTCAGGTCAGGCTATTATCTTTTGTCAGCTTTTGTGTCTGTGTGTGTGTGTGTGTCTGTTTTTGTGAGCTGGCGTCCTGTAACTCACTTAACTCACGGCATCCAATGGTGTTTTCTCTGGATAGATTGACTTCGATGTGCACAGGAGCATAAACCAATGTCTTCTTTCACCTTCACGTTACAAAATTCCCCCAGTTAGGAAAATAGAACATGTGAGGTATGTGTGTACCCACAGAGACATTCAGATTCCTCGCATGCAATTGCCCAAAATATGCGGGGACTCTTCTAATACAATCTATCGTCAGTCTAATTATCTTGCTTTCTCCTTTATTGCATCACTCAGTGCACAGACACTAAGATCTGCTCTGCTCCAGCTTATCGGGAAAAAGCGATTGCAAGACTCGGCCTTTGGTCTTGAGGGCGGCGATGAGGGGGAGTGTTGATGTTAGAAGAAAGCCCTAAGGTTCCTCCCCCTCCCCCCCTTCAGCAAGTAAAACAAATTGTCTTGCTTTCGTCTCTCTTTTCTTTTTTCCTTTCTTCCTGAACCATATCCTAATGGGCAGCTTCTGAAGGAGAGATTACTTTCATTCCTTGGTGGGATAGATGCACAACCTGATTCTTTTCTGGTATTTGTTGGAAAGTGCTGTGGATTTGCTCCCACCCAGGAAATAAGGCACACTGCAAGTTCTTTGGACTCTGGGCTTTAGGTTCCCACCAAGACAGCTTCTTGAAATGACAATGCTTTTCTCTTTCAAGTGTTTTGCTCCATGGACTCGGTCCCACTGTGTAGGGAACTCCAAACCTGATTTAAATAAGCAGGACAGTTTGCAAGCATCCACTTTCATAACCAATCATCTTTTGTGAAGGTTGTTCTCTGCTGGATTTAGAGCTCACCTTTCTGCCCAGTGATAATAAGTCAATATATTTAGGAAGGAGGAGTTTCAAACAACCCTTAAAAATGTGTAAGAACCCTTCAACATTCAGTAAAATAGCTAGAGGAGGAGGAAGAAACGAGTAGAAAAAGGATGGAAATTGTAATTGGTGTTTCAGTCTGGTCTGCATGTGACAAGCAGAGAGCTTTCACCTTTCACAATTATGAATACTTTGTGGGGACATTCATGACATTTTACCATTAAAATGTGGCTGGTGGATAGCAATTCTTAGGAATCTGAGGATTTTTCTGTACAGTAGGGAGGGACAATTTGGTGCCCATCAGATCTTTTGGACTTCAACCTCCAAAAAGTCGGTTGGTCAGTTGTGCTATACAGAAAGCAAAAGTTGGGATTGTTAATCCTACTTCTTCCTTTGGTTGTCTTTCCTTCCTGATTATGTGGTCAGGTAGATTCGATTTCCACTTAAAGCAACTTTCTCCAATCCCCCTCCAGATATGTAGGACTTCAATTCCCATCCATCCTGAAAAGGTAGCTAAGAATGAAGACAGTGGGTGCCCTGCATATTTGGAAAGAAAGAGGTAGGGAAGAACTGACTTAGAGCTATAAGTAAGTTTTATAAGTAAAACTATAAGTCTCTGCTGTAGGCTGAAGGGCTTTTTTTGATTCAACCGTTTCCCCTAACAATTGTAGTCTGCTGAAACTGCTCAGCAGCATTCTTTAGGAAACTACAGTATCAGAAATATTTTTTGGAAAAAAAGGCCCCAAGGTGGTCACACACGCTAAAATATCCCCAGGGAAAATCCTGAAGGTTTAACCTTAGCTGTGTTGGCACAAGAGGCTTGAGCGGGAGAGAAAATACTTCTTCTCACAACATGTTAGCTTGTTTAGTTTCAGCGAATGGCTTTAGCACGTTAGGTGAACTCAGTTCCCTTGTTTCTTTAATTATTATTGCCTGAAGTCTGCAAAAGCATCATTTATCAATAAGCAAAGCATGTTGTGAGAATGCAGGCTCAGAGCAGCAAAGAAAGTTGTAGCAAATTTAAACTTTGAGTGGAAGCATCTGGAAGCCAGAAGTCCCCCATTACCATCAAGTGGGTCCCAGTAGAAATTCAGCACTAGGTTACACAGTCTGGGTTTATACCTTAACCTTCTGTGTGTGCTAGCCCTATTTATCATGATCAAGCATGTCTGAACACAGGCAGTATTGATGGACCAACCTTGCTTTCCCCAGAGCCTGGGTCCATATTCCCAAATTCCTTCTCCAAACCATTGTCCTCCAGATGGCTGGCAAAGCATAATGGAACTTGAATTCCTACATATGTACAGGACACTAGGCTTAAGGTAGTGCTCTAGATAGCAATAGCACTTAGACTTATATATCACTTCACAGTGCTTTACAGCCCTCTCTAAGCAGTTTACAGAGTCAGCATATTGCCCCCAACAATCTGGGTCCTCATTTTACTGACCTCGGAAGGATGGAAGGCTGAGTCAATTTGGGCCTGGTGAGATTTGAACTGCCAAATTGCAGGCAGTCGGCAGTCAACAGAAGTGCCTGCAGTGCTGCACTCTAACCACTGCGCTACCATAGCTCTTTATAGCGAGTTGTTGTAGTTTCCCCAACCCAATTTTGCTATTTAGGTTTTATCTTATGTAATGCTCCTTATTAGTACTTAAAACCAGAATGGGTTCAGAAAAGGAGCAACAGTAAAGAAAAGCGATATAAGGCTTGCTTAGTGATCAGCAGGTCTTGGAACCAAGTTTCTTTGGTGACTCCAGCTGCCCCCTTTGGCATCTGGCATCACATGATTCCTCATTGAAATAAAACTAACTCCTAGCTTTCTATGTTCAAACAACTGTTCCTCAGAGTAGCCCACTTAAAACCTGTAGAAGCTTTTATTGTTCTCAGTATGTTTGTTTTAAATTGCAAGTAGCCTTTATTTGACCCGAAAGGAAGATTATTGTTGGGTCCAATGTGAGTTTATATAGAAAAAAATCTCCAAAAAAAAAAAAAAAGAAAGAAAGAAAATCCAAGCTGAGAAGATCCTCCTTTTTCAATCAATAGTTAATATTGATTGAATATCAATACTGATTTTCAATATTACTTATTATACTTTAACGACATTTGGATGGTGCCTTTCTGGCCCAGTAGGGCCATTCAAAGCAAAAAACAAAAACAAAAATCAAGGGAAACATTGCTGCAAAAATCAATAAGTGTATTATTCTGACATGTAATTTATGAGAAAAGAAAATTCTTATGCCATTCCTATAAAACATCATTATCATCATCTTTATCATTAAATAGTCAAAAGACTTATCTAGGTTGCCCTGCGCAGTGTAGAAAATCAGGTAGGTAATCTAACAATAAATATTTTCACTTCACTTTTCAACTTAAAACTCATTCAGAGTTACCATGATAAAAACTTTTGGCTGAAATCATTCATATTTTTCTCCCTTGTGCTGAACTATTCAACATGCATGTGGATGTTGTTTCCCCACTGGTATCCAATGGAAGCATATTTTCCATTGATACACACTAAAGCAATATAATTGTTTTACATATTTTCCCTCCCCATCAAGCAAAATTTGATAAACCTATTTTATTTATTTATTAAATGTCTACACCACCCAATTCATCTAAGCGACTCTTAGAAAATCTCTTCTTCCCTAAATCCATCTATGCTTAAAATTATGAGATACAATTTATACAAGTTCTTAATCTGCCAGTTAGACTGAAGAGTGAGAAGGGAGAAAGGAAGTGGGATTAAAGAGAGGGTGGGGGAAGCAAAGAAATAGTCCCTTTCTTCAAAGGGCTTTGCAATTACAGGTTTTATTTATGTATTTATTTATTAAATTAATACACTGCTCCTCTCGTTATCCAAAGCAACAGATTGGCTGGTTTTAATACTTTTTATATTTAATTCTACATATAAAAGGCCACACAGCTTAACATAGACCACGGACCAACATAAATTTCAATTTTTTTAATAAAACAAGCAAAAAAATAATAATAGTGGACCGCTTTCCCATAAAACAGAAACTTTTCTTCCCAAGCCATTCCCATGACCTCCTTCATTTCCTGCCTGCACAAACCAAGTTAAAAGCCAGAGAAAGGGGAGGGGTGCGTGTGTGTGCGCGCATGTGTCTCTGTGTGTGCGTGCGTGTGTGTGATCTTTTCCATTAGCACAACGTGGTGGAGCGCCCTGGGGACGGACCGAGACTGCCAGGTGTTTCTCTGGCCTGATGGGTTTGGTTAACTCCGTGACCTGGTCGCGAAATCCAAATCGCAGCGTCTCGGCAAAGGAGATACAAAATGTGACTTTGATATGAGAATGTTCTTTTGCCCTGCAGGGCTTCCTGGAGCAGACCGGCTTTGCCCTTTGAAGATGCGCCAAGCCCCCTCCTCCTTTTCTTCTCCCCCCCCCCCACACCTCCTCCTCCAGGCCAGCGCTTAGCCCGATTCACTGGTTTGATTTTTTTGCGGGTTAACTTTTCACCTTGTCTCGGGCGTCGTGCAAGAGGTGACCGAGCGAGAGACAGTGGCATCTGCACCCAGGCAGGGCAACCTCCCCCGGTTCTCCTCCGGATAAATCAGCTCTGCCTCTAAGGTGGAAATATTTTCCCCATTTTCCACACACTAGAACGAGCTGCAGTGTTTCTTGCAACAGGGAAAACTTTCTTACAGGACTTTCTTCAGGGTGGCAGCCAGATAAGGGGCAGGGAGGGTGGGGGAGGGGAGGGAAAGCTTTCTTGGCGTATGACAAACCCCTAAATAAATTAAGATAAGGCTGTTAATATTCGAAATTCACTTATCGGCTTTTTTTTTTTTTTTTTTTTTTTTTTTTTTTTTTTTTTGTAATTGGAGCTGAACGCTTCCCTTCCCGCTTCTCTGGGATGATTCTGGCCAATGATTATTAAAGAGCAAATGGTTTTAAAATTTGAAGAAGTGCTTTTAAGAGGGTGGGGGAGAATCTCCCGCAAGGCTCTAAGCAAGCCCCGCTTTGAAGTGGAGAATAGGCGCTGGCAAACTTTCCCTTGAAAGCAACAAGATGTGGGTTAGGTAGCCTGCCAGGTTCCTTCTTCAAATTATTTTCCAGAAGTTACTGGGTTCGGGGGAGGTTTCTCCCTCCCTCAATCTCTCGGTCTCCCCCAATATCTTATCTTGTCTTGTCTTGTCTTGTCTTGTCTTGTCTTGTCTTGTCTTGTCTTGTCTTGTTCTTTCTTTCTTTCTTTCTTTCTTTCTTTCTTTCTTTCTTTCTTTCTTTCTTTCTTTCTTTCTTTCTTTCTTTCTTTCTTTCTTTCCTTCTTTCTTTCTTTCTTTCTTCTTTCTTTCTTTCTTTCTCTCTCTCTCTCTCTTCTTTCTTTCTTTCTTTCTTTCTTTCTTTCTTTCTTTCTTTCTTTCTTTCTTTCTTTCTCTTTTCAGACGCCACCCTTACACACGCACAGATACACACGCGCGCGCCTCCTGCATTCATCCTTCCCAGACTTCTCGGCTTTACTGGGTTTCCATTCCCACCCTACCCTTTCCTTAACCGGCTCTTCCCCCCACCCGCTCTGTCGCCCCCCAGTTGCTTTCTCTTTTGCAAGTCCTTCGGATTGAGTCCTTTGAACCTGCGACTGGAGGTTAAAGTGCACCAGGTTGCAATGGGAGAAGGAAGCTCTTAAAACAATAAATGCTTGGGCTATGTTGTTGTGATCGGGTCGCTGCCCTCTCGCTTATCCTTTTAAATGCAAATCTTCCTTGGGGGGCGAGGAGCAGCGAGACTGCCCCGGTGCCTGCCCGCCTGCCTCTCTCTCTCTCTCTCTCTCTCTCTCTCTCTCTCGGCTCTCCTTTCCCCTCCCTCCCTCCTCCCTCTCTCCACGTCACCTGCCTCGGGTCGTGGGCCTGGCCTGGCCATTTCCAAGAGAGCCGCTTCAAGAATCGTTCATCCTCCGCAGCTCCCGGCGGTGCCGGTTGCCTGAGCCTCCAAAGCCGGCGGAGGAGAGTCTTTGCGCCCGGAGGAAGCCGCAGCCCTTAAAGGCCGGGCAGGCGCGCGGCTCAGCTCGGCTCAGCCTGTTCCCCCATCGCCGGTCCGCCGCTTTCCAAGACTCTTTTCCCGCAGCAGCATGCAGAGAAGCGCCGCTCACCTCGGACCACCATGTACGTGAGCTACCTGCTGGAGAAAGAGAGCCCCTCCATGTACCCCGGTTCGGTGCGCCACGCGGGGGGGCTGAACTTGAGCGCCGCGCAAAACTTCGTGGGCGCTCCGCAGTACCCGGACTACGGCGCCTACCATGTGCCCGCCGGGAGCGGACTGGACAACGCTCAGTCGCCGGGGTCGCCCTGGCCAGCCGCCTACGGCGCGCCTCTGCGAGATGACTGGAACGGCTATGGGCAGGCGGGCGCGCCCGGGACGGCGACCGCCGGCGCCCTGCACGGACCCACCCCGGCCGGCTTGGCTTACAGCCCCGCCGGTGACTACCTCCCGCACCCGCACCCGCACCACCCCTCCCAGGGACCTCCGGCGCCCCCCTGCGGGGTCCCCCCTTCTGTGGGGCTGATGCAGCCTCTCAACCCGCCGCTCGGGTCGGATCCTCTCTCCCCTGGCGGCCAGCGGCGGAACTTCTGCGACTGGATGAGGAAACCCACGGCGGGGGGACCCGGTAAGGCGGAAGGGCTGGCTGGCAGACTCTGGGTGTGTGTGTGTGTCTGTCTGTCTGTCTCTCTCTCTCTGTGTGTGTCTTGTGTGTGTGTGTGTGTGTGTGTGTGTGTGTGTGTGTGTGTGTGTGTGTGTGTGTGTGTGTGTGTGTCTGCGTGATTTCGAGGAGAGGTGCCGAGAGCTCGCCTCGGCTTTGCCTCTCCACCCGGGAAGGGAAGCAGTGACAAGGCTAGGTTGCGCAGAGGCGCCTTGCTAAAGGCACTCTGCACCAGCTCCGAGGCCCTTTGGCAGGGACACTTCTGACTGCCAGATTTGAAAGGGAAGGCGAAGAGAGGCAGCTGGGGGCGAGGGTGGTTGTGGTGGCTGAGCTGGCTGATTCCAGATTTACGGGACCGATGCTTCCATTCATATGGCAGGTTAGATTGGAGAATCGCTGATTTAGGGGTCCGTTGCTTAAAAAAAAAACACCTACGGTCAACCGCCGGCTTTCTTTTGGCAACCCAGTCTGTGCTAACCCGGTTCTTCATTCATAAAGAGAAAAAGGGCTAACGCTCCGGAACCTGCTTGGCAGGGAATCAAGGATGCGGCAAGGCTGACCGTCCCCGGAGACAGGTGGGAGAGTTCGGTGGGGCGCGAACTCTTTGCTTTTAGCGCCCAGTTTCCTTGATACCACCACCACCACCACTTAAAAGAAAGAGTCCCTGTCCAAATAACTCGCAACTCCTGGCCAGCCTTTCTTCCCGGGAGGGGTTAAGCAAAGAGGCTGTAGTCTTGTCCCCACCCCCCACCCCCATACCTAGAAGGACTGCATCCAAACCACAGTCGCAGGTTTGAAAGTTTCGGATAGACTCGTGAGTTGTTCGCGTTTGTGTTTTGTCATTCAAGACAGTTGAACTCACTGAAGATATAAATTAATTTCTATTATCTGGAGTTCTTTGTTGAGCCGTTGATTTCAAAGAGGGGGTAGGTGGGAAGAAAGAAGGGAGGAAGAAAACGCCTTGACATAAAATGAGGGCGAGGAACGGGATAGAGCGATTGTGCTTCATTTTCTTCTATAAAGAGTCCTGATCCTACGGTTATTCCTGAGGAAGTGCCCCCACCTCCCCCATCCCTTTCTATTTATTGCTCGAGATGCCTCGAGCGGCATTTGATCGGGCAGTTTCACACGGCCTGCAAAGCTTTTCACACCGGCCTGGGAATCACTCCCACTGAAATCGAGCCGCTTCTGATTCCTCGAGGGCAAATACCGGTAAAGTGGCTGATCTCACAGGCAGCGCCGCTTAACAGAGGGGCGAATGCAAAGTTCGCTTTTTTTGCAGTTTTTTTTTTTTTTTTTGAAGGGGAAAGCCTGTTTTTAGGCTAAACTGTCTCATCGGCCACAAGTGTAGCGAAAGAAAGAAAGAAAGAAAGAAAGAAAGAAAGAAAGAAAGAAAGAAAGAAAGAAAGAAAGAAAGAAAGAAAGAAAGAAAGAAAGAAAGAAAGAAAGAAAGAAAGAAAAGGACTGAGGGAGGGGCAGAGAACAATCTGCAAAAGGAAATTTTATTCGTTTGTTTGGAATTTGAATGGGAACTGAAACTCACAACACAGAACCCACGACGTCAGAGCGCTGGCCAGAGACGAAGAATAGGAACTCGCCTTTCCCAGAAACTCCAAAGATTGGGGTGGAGAGGGGGAAGCTTCCCGGGAGGCCCCTAAATCGCTTTATGACTCTTTTGGACCCCTCGATCAGGCCCAGTGCAGCATTACCTGGCCGGGGGGAGGGGCGGGGGAAACGGATAAAGATTCTCCTCCGACTCAGTCTGGATCTGATGCTCCAACTCGCCCGCTAGTTCGCTTTACAAACCCCGATTAGCGTGGGTGAGTGCTGTGCTGTCATCGTCTAATCTAACGACTTCCCCCAACCCTTTTCAGCTCCGTCAGAGGCTCTGGAGATGGCTGACTTGGTTGGAGAATATATATATATACACATACATACATACTTGTTTTCTGAGGTTTTCGCGGGTGTTTGTATGTAGGTCTTCGGTTATTCGGGTGTTCTCCGGCATAAAATTGGAAGTATCTTGGCGACGTTTCGACGAAGTCTCATTCGTCATCTTCAGGCTGGTGTTCTCGAGAACACCAATTCGTCGAAACGTCGCCAAGATACTTCCAATTTTACGCCGGAGAACACCCGAATAACCGAAGACCTATCTACCTACGTACCTACATACATACCTACATACATACATACATACATTGAAGGGGCTGGAATATATTGGTTTTATATATATATATAACCAATCGAGACTGGAGCAAACTATCGGGATAGCATCTTGTCCAAGCCAACAAAATTGCATGATGAGTACCCTTCACAGCAAAGCTATTCCGTGCCAATGAAGAAAATTTATTCCGGGTACTTCGGCTTCGAAAGGGTCAAGAATGAAGGCCTCGTTTAATTTTCAGCTTCATCTCATACCTCTGGGCATCACAGAGCTGGGGGCGTCCAGGACTTTTTTTTAATCATTTCAATTATTGAAATGAAGCCTTTCAAGAGCTCAAAATGTTATACCGTAATTCCTCAACAACCGCGTTAGGCGGGCCACTCTTCACAAGCACCTAAGCAAAGCTCGGAGAATCTTAGCAGGCTCCCCTAGAAATTCGCTTTCTTTTTCAAGTGCGTTTTGCTATAAAGACAACCATTTGCTCGTGGAAAGTCTAGTGGGCCCTCCGGAGGTGAAGTAGAGCCGGGAGAACAACGGTTAACACGGGAAAACAGGGAGGCCGAGGCTTCCTCTGGCCCTTTGTCCTTCGAGGTACCGGACTTCAGAGTCCAATAGATCCAGGCCGGGATGCTGGTGGGTCTGTGCAGTTTCACATGAGTAGTCCAGAAACAACGGGAGGTAGCGGAGTGGGAGAAGGCTGAATGAGCCTGAAAGAAACATCGGTGCGGGCGGGTTCACCAAGGGCTGCCCAGAACCTGGCAATCTGTCGAGGTTTTGATAGACAGCGCCTTATTATCCATCCCGGAGCAAGGATCAAACCCCGGAGCAGGTCGGGCCTAAACGTCTTCTCACTTACGATGTTTGAACCTGAGGCAGCTAGAGAGCCACTGAAGGCAGTGGGGCTTTTGCCCCAGAGAGACGCGAAACCATTTTCAGGGACCCCTGCTTCGTCTGAATTGTTCCGCCCCCGCCCCCGCCCCCCGACTTCTCCAGATGTGCTGTTGGCAGGGAATAACTAGGGACACATTTCAGCGATTCTAGAACTGGTATACGGCTAGAGGCTAGAGCTAAATTCTAGTGAGTGCGGGATTAATACTTTGATATCGCCTTCCATTTTCGGTATTAAAAGATACTAAACTCGCATGCACGGAAACAAGCAATGTTGGCTGCAAAGCTGGGGTCGGAAATCAACACGACTTTCTCAGAGATAAATTCAGATCAGAACTGGAGGATGAGGAATTGTTTTTCCGGCAGTCCAATGCAGATTTAATATTAATTACAGTATCCATATCTAAGATCTGGATTCCAATGAGACTGGAACCCGGTTGACATCCAATTCTTTTGCATAAACCTCGAACCATGTTTTAGGAGAAGGTTCCTTGAAAATCCACAGCCTTTAGCCCTACCGATGCATATAGGCCATATATACTGCTCAAAAAAATAAAGGGAACACAAGCAGAAGACATCCGAGATCTGAATGAATGAAATAGCCTTATTAAATACTTCGTTCGTTACATACAGTAGTTTTGTGTTCCCTTTAGTTGTTTGAGCAGGGTATAAACTACTGTTTGTAAAGAACGAAGTATTTAATAAGGCTATTTCACTCATTCAGATCTCGGATGTCTTCTGCTTGTGTTCCCTTTATTTTATTTTTTTTGAGCAGTATATTTTTTTAAAAGCGCCGAGACTGGAAGATTCAGTTACTGTATATAGTTCCAATGAGCTCGGGATTCTTGACTAATATTCTGTCCTTGTATGTTATGTATGAATCGTGTGCGTGCACACAAGCAAACAAACTTACACACACACACACACAGAGGGATAGGCAGAATTGCTCGAATAGAAGGTTCGTGTACCTTCTGGGGATGAGGAATAAAAACGTTTTGAGTGCAAGCGGGCGATCAAGACTTTACTTTAATCCAGTTCTCTTAAGCATTTAACTAAAGAAATATAAATAAAATGTGGAACCTGCTCTTTCGGAAAAGTTCAAAGCATTCAATATAGAAATTGGTGCGAGGCGAGGATTAAGGGAAGTCCACAGTTTCCCAGATTCTGGCGACTCTTTTCTCCTTTGGCTGCCAAGAGTGGGGTGGGGTGGGGGGAGGCTCCGACCTTCCTCCGGACAAAGCCTGTCTTTAGATGAAGCCAACAGCAGCATCCGCTGAAACGACTCCCACCCCACCCCCCAAAAACGGTTGGGTTTCGGCTGCTTTTTTTCCTAGAAGATGAAACCCTCGTGACGTTTGCGCGCAGGAACTTTCCCGAGATTCGACAGCCCAAAGGAGCCGGAGAACTTCCCCAGCCTGGTTGTCTGAACTAGCACCCGACTTGGCCAAGTGCCCTGAAGTAGCTTCCCAATCGGAGTTTCTCTCGTTCTTGCTTGACCCTGGTATTCGTCACCCGTGGCCGTTGATAGCCCTGCCTACGGATGATGGGGGTTATAATCCAGAGCAACTGGGAAGCACCGTTAGCTTTGGTTCTTACCCACTTTAGCTGGGGTGGAGGGTCCAATCGCAATTGCCGGAATATCCTTCCATCAAATTCTACCTTTCCTGCAACTCAAAGCTGGCGTGGAGGAGAAAGCTTTCCCCTACCCCACTCCGCAGCCCTAAAACGATCTGTTGGCCAAAAGAAGGTCTGTGCCAACCTCTTTCTCAGGCCCTGGCGTACAGCTCAAGTGAACGAAAGCTTAGGTCGTAGGGAAGGGGTCCTGGGCAACCTGAGCCAAGCTACGAATCTTATTCCCCACCCCACCCTGGGCAAGGAAAGGCTGCTTAAGGGCGATTGTCCGAGCGCTAGTTCCGGTGGAGCTGGTGTCGGACTTCAGGGGAAGCGAAGCCTGGAGGCCTGGTTACAGCCACTTAAAAGATTTTTTATAACCAATTACAGTCCAATAAATCATCGGTGACTGCGCGGTTAGCTTTTCTATTGGTTTCTGACACGCTGCGAGCATGCCTTTGGATTCTTCCTCGCAGCTCGGGCTGCTCGCTGCTTTTAACATCTCGCAGGGCGCCCTGCTGTCACTCCTGCTGTTGCTCCTTGTTTTTAAACGGCCGCTGTTCCTGTTCCGATCCTTGGAGAAGGAACACAGAGGGCTCTCCAAAAGCCTCTGGGACAGGAACATCTCCCATCTGTCCCGCTTCCCAGCTGAGGCTCTGCGTTCTGGGCCTCGGAAAGGCGTCTTGCCTTCCGCCCTTGCTGGGCCACTCTTGAAGGATTTTCGCCTGGCAAAGGGAACGACTTGACGAAACAACTAACTTTTTTTTTTGTCTCTTGTTGTCTCTTGTTTCGTCTGGCTGCAGTGTTGGGTGCTTGAGTCCAGGGACTGATTCTTTCTTTCTTTCTTTCTTTCTTTCTTTCTTTCTTTCTTTCTTTCTTTCTTTCTTTCTTTCTTTCTTTCTTTCTTTCTTTCTTCTTCCTTCCTTCCTTCCTTCCTTCCTTCCTTCCTTCCTTCCTTCCTCTCCCTCTCCCCCCCCCCCCTCTCTTTCTTTTTTTCTTTAGTTTGACCAAGTTGCCTCTTTTACTCTTCTGGATTTGTTTCCCTTCCAGGAAATGGAAGTCTCTTAGTCGGTTACGCAGAGAGCCAAACATGAAAGATTTCTGGGCCTGCCTGCTGCCGCGTCAGAGATTCTTTCCTAAACCTGGTCTCATTAGCAACTGATCATCTGACATGGCCACCTTCCCTCTTGTCATTCCCCCAAGCAACTTCGCATCTTTGAAAGGCATTGTTGAACTTAATCAAAAGCATTGTAATCAGGATTCACTTTCTCTAACTCCCCCCCCCCCGCCCCCAATCTTTCTCCCTTTCTTTCCTCTCCCCGGTCTTGGTTGTGATGGTAGGGAATGCCCAAGTTAAACTGGGATGGCTTCCTTTCCAAAACCTAGAGCATCCAGTCCAGGAAAGTGTCCCTGGCAAAATGGGAAAATGGGTATTATTTCCGTTTAACTGGATGTGATTTTCTTTTCAGATGAAGGCTAGCTGGATCATGGAAAGAAGGGAAATGTGATTTGGTAGCCTGGTTACAGGCCCTCTGGTGTTCCCCTTTTATGGTTTGGTAGGATTCACCGTATAGCAAGTGCACTTAGGACAGTAGTGATGGAAGATGCCACACAAAAGATGGCTGGGGGGAGGTTCAGGCACCCTTTGTAATGATAACAGTGGCGCTGCTTGGAGCCCGGACTTTCCTCCTGGGCAGACCCCCCCCCCCAATCCTTCACTACTGGGGGTGGAAGCTCATCTTGCTTTGATCTACACCTTTCCTCACCATTGTTTTCTACTTTTCCCTCCCCCGGAAAAGAAGAGAATGGAAGGAGGCAGAAGGCAGACTTTCACAGTCAATACTGAAATATACCGTGCCCTTTCCAGACCTCCTTTGTTTTGGGCAAAGAAGAAGTGGGGAGGGGTGCTATGAGTGTAGAGGACTGGTTCTGGTTAGATCACAAAATCCCTTTCCCTGGCAGATCAGCAGGGAAAGGGATCCATTGCCTTCAGATTTCTACTCCAATAAACAGCTTGATTTTTATGGAGTCATCCCCTACAAAACATATAGTGGTTCTCCTTAAGGATCATAAAACCCAACAGCATCATATTGAATAGTATGTGCACAAATGCATATCACGTGCATATACCCACATACACAAACAAGATACACAGACACACACACATCCTTGCTGATGTATGAATATTGTATATTGTGTGCATCTCATATTTTGTTTTTAAAAATACGGTTGTTATTATTTTGAAATGTTTTATCTTTTAAAGTGAAACAGCATTTAGCCAGCCTCAGATCTGAATAATCAAACAAACCAAAAGAAAACAACTGCAATGCCTATTTCCTTATAATAAAAACTCACCTGGTCCCTTTGAAATTTATTTTTCACTAGGCATCCATAGGTTTGTGCTAAAAGAAAAGAAAAGGAATCTCTATAAAAGATGTTTGCTTTTAAGTGTAAACACATACATACCACAATCCATTCCAGAAGAGATTCCTAGAATTTGTTTTTATCTTCAGTCTTCTCTCAAATGTTTGAGAAATCCTAACAAAGTTAGTTCCTTTTGGATTCACTCTGCAATCCAGTTGATTTCTTCCTCTCCTGGTCTGGATGGTTTTATATCTTCTCTATCTTTTTATCCATCTTGTTAAAGCAAAAGTCTGATCTTCCAGAAATGGACTGATTTGAATCTCCCTCAACAGCTTCTAGCCTGCCCAACTCCCCTGAGATGAGACTTGAAGTCCAGGCCAAGTCATATTGATTTTTCCTCCCCTTTTGTATGCTCTGTCCTACAAGGCAAAATATCCCAAAGCTAAGAATTTCTCCCACCATCAGTGAAAAACAATACTTTCTATTCAATTGGGGCTTGTTATGTACAGCTATTTAAAACACACAATAACTATTATTTGTTTTAAGAAAAAAAAATCATATCCATTCAAAAGTACCAACATATATTTTTAAGTAGTCAGAAATCATTTGTTTTCCAAAACTCTTCTACAAGAGAGAGTGCCAAAGGCACCTCATGATTTTTATGAATGTACAATATTGATATAGGTCCTATCATTTCTCCATTGTTTTAATATCAATATTACAATGACCCCATCACTGTTACATACTGTGTATCATCAAAAGTGTGCTAGGACTGAAGTTTTTCTGTGATATGAGGAAGTATGATTTGCCCATATTTAGAGTTATTACATAGATTTTTAAAAAATTCTGATACTACAGTGCTTAAAAAACTACTCAAATAGAAAATGTATACTGTATGTATGAAAGACAAAAGAAAAAAATAGATCAGGGATTCCACCTTTATGGCTTAAATCTCAGGAAGTGCAGATCACATTTTGGGATCATCTCCTTAATCCCTCATTTTCAGACAATTTGGCTAAAAGGGAATGGGATCTTGATTAACGGGAAAACCCTTTTAATTGTATTATTTATTACTGCAATGTTATAATATTATATATTATTATAATGCAATATTATAATTTATTATAATATTACATTTTATAAGTCAAGAGGTCAGCAAGCAGAGCGTGTGGAAACCAAAATAATCACACAACCCGCGGGGTCACCTTGTTTTGACAAACCTTTATTAATGTTTTGAGTGAAAAATAAAGAAGCAACTATTTTAAATCCTGAATTATATCCTGGAGAGAGGCGGTGTAATCGCCTTTCACCCTCTTTTCCTAAAAGCGCGGGGGTACCTCCCTAATTCGACGGGGTGGAAAACACTGTCCATTCCGACGTTCTTCTTAGAAGCAGAAATCGCCCCCCAACTCTTCCTAGGCGATGCATACCGAGCCCCCACCCCACGCCCCAAAAAACCAGGCGGGAGGCGATGCGGGGTTGCGATGCGGGGAGCCGGCGCTTTGGCTCAGACGGAGCTTGGGGCGCGCTCCTAGGCGCTGCGTCGGCCCTTCCTCAACTCGGCCGCCGGTCCCCCCGAGGCACCCGCTCGGCTCGGCTCGGGTTGCACCAGCGGCACTTTAAGGCCTGGCTTTATTGGCCTAGTCGAGCCAGACTCCGCCTGAACCGACAAGGCCTCTCGGGCGGGCCCTTTAATCCTGGCTGGGCGGAGAGGCGAAACCCAGGGGGAAAGAAACACTGCAAGACAATTCGGGGACCCCGAAAGAAGCCAGGGAACTCGGGGTCACGGAGGTAGCCGGGGTAAAAGCAGGGGCTGGCATTGGGTCATCATCCCGCGATTCCGTCCTTTCCTCTCGGAAAACCTCTGCTTAAACCGGGTTTAGAGGGAGGTAAAAAGAATAAAGACTGCAAAGCTTCCGGATTGACTAGTTGGCCTCTCCAAAGGACCTCAGCCGGTTTGGTTTTGTTTTTTAAAAAAGAGAAAGCCAGGAAGGATTTCAGACTCAACAGTCCAACCCAAAGAGAGAGAGAGAGGAAAACATAATTTAATGGAAAACTCTCTTAGGGTAACTACTGCTGCTGCTGTTGTCAAAACACATGAAGTTCAAATTGCTGGATCAGCAGGTTGAGAAAGGAAGTTCTAGCAAGGGTTTCCAAGCTGTCCCACGTTCCCGTTTTTTTTTTTTAATTTCTTGATCTTCTTGGATTCTTCCTGTGAACTGAAATGGCTTCTTGATGCCACGTCTTGAAATGACAATATCAAAATGAAATATGTTATGTTCTTTAAGATCGGTTGGAGTATAAGCGCTGAATATATCACTTGATAGGCAGATCCCAGATTTTTTTTTAAAGAGTCCTTTTGCTATGACTGGTGTGGATACCCCCAGCCAGAATGATTAGAAAGAAGTGAAGATTTTATGATCATTGATATGAATAGGGGAAGCACCATCAATCCTTTTCATTACTTCTACTACTATTATACTTAGAAAACATCTTTCAATTAATATTTTTTTTCTGGGGAACCTGAACAATCTTTGGGACAGGATTTACTAATCCAAGCATCAATAAGAATAAACAAACAGAATAGGAATAATTGCACAGTTAAGCAAATTCATTTTGCTTCAAGATGATGACTCCAAGGCAAGCCTAGATAACTGGATACCATCCCCAAAAGGGATGTGTGCTTCCAGATTCCTAGTTCAAAGCTGACAATTTCTCACCTGTGTTCTCATCTAACTGGAGTTCCATCACAGGAGTTCTTGTCGAATATAGCTTGTTAAACTAATCAAACTCACAACTTGCCAAATCAAAGGTGATTTTAAGATGACCATCTTCATCCAAAAGACATTGTATTTGGCTAACATTGTATTTATCCCTGTATGTACGGTAATTAAAGTTGCCGTTCTTTATTTGGAAAATCAGAACTTGGAAATAGAAATGTATACAAATGTGACTTGGGGAAAAAAATCTTTCTGAACCTTTTAGGTCTTCATTCTAAGTTGAAAAAAGTGTCAGTGTAGATTGATATGAATGATTGAATGATTGTACCAATTATTTGACATATTCTACACCACAAATATAATTTAGTAGGATTTTGCCCAAGCCTTGTTAAAATGAATTGTCAAGCTCCTATGTGCAACTCATTTCAGTAAGTCTTATGCCTCAAGGATATCTTGTAAATGAACTAACATGCACTTAAGTCTCTTTCCTTGCACTCAGAATTGCTTAAGAGTGCTTATTTGTTAGGTCTGCATTGTGTATATCACCCATGCTGAAAGCTGATTTCCTAAGTACATTTTCAAGGATAAATTGCGTTTAATTCTAAGTCCTGATCATAACAGGCCCAGTTACAATATACACCCACAAATCAAAGTGCAACCCACCCTCCAACACACTGGCTTGTGTGGATGTGTTTGGTTTGGTGGCCATAAATCCCGCAGCTGCTTGCTTTTTACAAGCACTCATTGTTTGAAAATCACTTCCTCTTTGAGCCAGACATTTAAGGGTTTAGTAAGTTTAAACTGGTTTTTTAAAAAAGAGAATACTTCTATAACTTATTGGAGTGGGAGGTGGTAAAAATAATTAGCAGCTGAGTTTTGGAAACTGAGAAGAAAGATCTTATTTGGAATTTGATCATACTTCCTCCTTTTTCCCACTGTGTTCAAAAACTCTTCATTGCTGGAAGCTAGTTGGCATTATATGTACAGCCTATGTTCTGGTTATATATAATTTCAGAAATGGGCATTTAAATATGATGCTGCTAGTATGCTTTTTTTCAACTCACTTATGTCTCTTTTTCCCAGTGAAAACCAGGACGAAAGACAAGTACCGTGTGGTCTACACAGATCACCAGCGACTTGAATTGGAGAAGGAGTTTCACTATAGCCGTTACATCACCATTCGGAGAAAAGCTGAGCTTGCAGCCACACTGGGATTGTCAGAGAGACAAGTAAGACTTTGCTCTGTGTAAAGTTTCCAAGCTTAGCCACTCTGTATTCAGCCTCCCTCCCTCCTTCCAGAAAACCTTCCTGAACTCACTTTTGTTTACAATGATAAATGCACACAATGACTAATAAAAATA
This sequence comes from Masticophis lateralis, assembly GCA_030761175.1. Classification (NCBI taxonomy): domain Eukaryota; kingdom Metazoa; phylum Chordata; class Lepidosauria; order Squamata; family Colubridae; genus Masticophis; species Masticophis lateralis. Next base: position 23,194,116 of record JAUDYJ010000004.1, on the reverse strand, counting down.
ATACACCAAAGTGTTTGTATTAAACAAGCCACCCTGCCTTTTTAAGAATATGTAAATTAATGTCCCTTTCAGTATGAAACAAACTGTGTTTTAAGAATGGAAAAAAATACCACCTTAATTTATTCAAAGTCACTGTAGGATGATAGACAGCTGTCCAGGGTTTGGGAAACCAGTTCTATCCAGCCTGCAGTGGAAATTTCAAGAATGCATTTCTTATGCAAAGTAAGTGCTCTGCTACTTTTGTCCTTCTATAAGACCCAGCATTATTACCTGTTGATTGCATTTGTTGAGCATATCCTAAGTGGAAAAGCTAGACTTATTCTTGTACAATGAACTAGTGTTTGGATTTAAACAGCCTTCCTAACTTGGTGGCCTCCAGGTGTTGAAAAACATGTTAACTTACTCATAAAGTCAAATAAAGCCTCATTATAAAGAGTCTGGTTTTTTAATGTATGAAAATCTCTTTTTGTCTCTAATTTCAGCCAGAGTTAGTAAGAGTAGCCTTACATTTTGTGATAGGTGATGTAGAGGCCATTTATCTTTCAAATTCTGTCTCTATCCTGAAGCTGACTTTGCTGTTTCCTGCAAGGAGGCAAATTGCTGGGAGGTAGAGGCAGATTTTTTTTCTTGTTTTCCTCCCAAAAAGCTAGGTGCGTTTTATGCAGGGGTGCTATTCACCAGGTTCTGACAGATTCTGGAGAACCGGTAGCGGAAATTTTGAGTAGTTTGGAAAACTGGCAAATACCACTCTGGCTGGCCCCAGAGTGGGTAGGCAATGGAGATTTTGCAGTATCCTTTCCTTGCCACATCTACCAAGCCACACCACACCACGCCCACCAAACCATGCCCACAGAGCCGGAAGTTTAAAAAAATGAATTCCACCACTGACCTTATAGTCCGGATCGTCATATAGTGTGAAAAATACGGTAAATCATGAGAAATTGCAAAAAATCTTTCACCTAATGTATCAGCCTATCGGTATTTCGGAATATGGGGATCTTTCTATATCTGGAGTTATATTTTTCCATTTTTGTACTTCTTTTAGTGAAGAAGGATCAACGTGGGGAATGATTCCATGATATTGCACATCTACAGGAAACTGCAATTGTTTGCCTTTTGCCTTTTTTTTTGCATGTTTTGAGAGAAGGAGTGGTTAACATTTTACTTACATGTTTTAAGTCATATTGATAGCTTATAAAATTAATTTCTTTTGTTGACAAATGAAAGCTGGTGGGAAAATGCAAATTCTGATTGTGGTTTGCCATTAAATGTTGTTAGCCAGATCTAGAGGCCACTGAAAAATGGAGGGGTCTAAGGGCTAATTGTCCAGCAGTTGCTCACTCTTGCTCACTCTTAAAGGTTAGGGCCAATCCTCTGAGAAACAAATTTAAATGCACATAGCAGGATGAAAATTTAAGGTACATAGAGCCTGTGTAGCGTAGAGGGCTAATGCCTCCTACTAAAGGCAGCAATTAACACCAGCTGCCTGTAATTTCTCTGAGTTCAATCCTAGCCAGGCTCAAGGTCGACTCAGCCTTCCATCCTTTCTAAGGTGGGTAAATTGAGGACCCAGTTTGTGGGGGCAATAAGCTGACTTTGTATAAATATACAAAAGTATGAAGGCTATTGCTTAACGCATTGTAAGCCGCCCTGAGTCTCCGGAGAAGGGCGGCATATAAATCAAATTAAAAAAAAAAAAAAAAATTGTAGGGCTGCTAAGAGATGCTTTTCAGGTATTTGAAGAGCTTAGGTTTGCAGCTTTTATATAGATTCAGGTCAAAGAAATTTAACAATAAATGATTTGGATATTTTACTCAAAACTTTACAAACCATAACCCAGAATTTGTTGCAACTATCTGGTTAATTTAAATGGAGACAGTTGATATAAATGTCCTTTTAAATGTATGTAGAATTAATTTTTCATTAGTTCAGAGGCATTGTTGGTGTTATCACTTTCTTTTCAACAGGAGAGGTTTTAGGGGAAGAGCATCAAAAAGAGAGGCATAAATCCCTGTCATTTAGAGCAATAATAATTGTCATTGTTTCACCCTTTATTTTTTACTTTGTTTTTACTACCATAGTGAATAATTTATTTGTATTAATTAGGTTTTCTTCAGCTTATACTAGGACTTGAATTGTGATCCAAGAAGAAGATATAGGAAGTTTAATAAAACTTGCTATCCATGGATGGATGGATGGATGGATGGATGGATGGATGGATGGATGGACGGACGAACGAACGAACGAATGAATGAATGAATGAATGAATAGATGGACAGATGGTTGAATGGATGAATGGATGGATGATCTGTCATCAGGTATGTGTTAACCTACAGTAGATGGATCTTCTCCAGGATTATCTATCCCCACCTGCCTCTTCAGGTCTTCCAATACTGTACCAATTACCATTGTAATTGACTCATCCACCTTACTGCTGATCAGCCTCTTCTTCTCCTTCCTTTCTCCTGTCCCAGCATGCCTTATAGACTTCTCAAGACAGCTCCACAATTATAACAAGAGACTGCTTGTTTGCCAAGTGTCATTTGAGCGAACACTTTGGAATGGTTTGTTCTATGACCCACTTGTTTGCTTCTTGACGGCCCATGGTATTCTCAAGAATATTCTCCAACATCATTGTTTAACAGTGCCAATACTTTCCTTTCTTGCTTCTTACTTCTTGTTGTGGCCCCGTCCTCTGAGCCTATCCCATTGGAGGAAGGAAGCTCTGAGCAGGAGGAAGAGGAGCCAGCCAGATCTCCCAGCTCCCCCCCTCTGGCACCGTCTCAGGTGCCAGCTGAAAGAGAGCCAAGTAGTGGGGAAACAGGTGTCTCAGATGAGAGTGAGGGAGAGACGTCATTCCTGGACGCACGCCAAAGAAGGCGAGAGAAACGATTACTGCAGCTGCGGAGACGCATGAGGGAATAGACCTGAGTCACTGGATTGGAGTCACAGGATCAATGAGTCACTGGACCACACCCAGAGAGACTATATAACAGACAGAGGGGTGGTAATGATCTCTGTGATGAACAAATTATACTATATCGGTTAGGCATTGGAGTTTACAAGCTGAAGCTGATCAGAGACTTTGCTGAATATTTGTGGTGTTTTTCTTTCTGTGTACTATTAAAGTCCTTGGCAGACGGTGTGCATATCGCTGCCAAGTTTGAGATAAGAACTGTGGAGTGTGCCAAGTGCTTCTTAACCCTCGACTGGCTGTGTTTTTGTGGGTCTCTGAAGGGGGGGACAGATCATCTCTTCCAAGTCCAGCTTTTGTTTCCATAGAGCATCATAAGGAAAAGCGTTGCAGGATTCTGATGTTTGTAGGCATCATGGAATTTGAATATCTTTTCCATCTTTACTCTATCAAATGCTAGTCTCTGAGGTATTTTTGGATGCTAGTTATTGTACTGTTGATCATTGATTCTAACATGCAGATACTATATACCATTTCATTGCCAGTTGGTTGTTCTACCTTTAGTCATTAGTTTGATCTTTCATTCTATTCAATTGTAGTCCCATTTTTTGCTTCATTTCTTGGCTTTCATTACTAGAGCTTGCAGATCATTTACATTTTCAGTGATTCTACATAGTGAAGATTATTGTTGTTTCTTCCTCCACTTTTAAACCACATTCATCTTCTTCTAGCCATTCTACATTTATATAAGGAACAAGCATATACAGATAGTTCTCTAGTTACAACAGTCCATTTAGTCATCTTTCGAAGTTCCAACAGCAATGAAAAAAGTGACCTATGACTGTTTTTCACGCTTATGACTGTTGCGGCATCCCCATGATCATGTGATCAAAATTCAGATGCTTGGCAAGTGACTCATATTTATAACCGTTGCAGTGGGTCATAGGACCACCTTTTGCAACCTTCTGACAAGCAAAGCCAATGAGGAAGATAGTTTCACTTAACAACCGCCCTGAGTCTTCGGAGGCATATAAATTGAACTAATAAATAATAAATTGAACTAATAAATAAACCACGTTGCCAACTTAGCAACTGTGGCAAGAAAGATCATAATACAGGGCAAATCTCACTTAACAAATGTCTCACTTAGCCACAGAAATTTGGTGTTCTGCCTACTTAGAGCCAGACTATTTTACTTTCTTCTATCTGGGCTGTGGCTTTTTGTTCTGTGGATAGGTTTTACAGAGAGGTGGATTTCAGCAAGTCCTGACCAGTTCTGGAGAACCGGTAGCAGACATTTTGAGTAGTTCGGGGAACCAGTAGTAAAAATTCTGACTGGCCCCGCCCCCATCTATTCTCTGCCTCCCGAGTCCCAGCTGATCGAAAGGAAATGGGGATTTTGCAGTAACCTTCCCTTGCCACTCCCACCAAGCCACACCCACAGAACTGGTAGTAAAAAATTTTGAAACCCACCATTGGTTTTACCCAAGGACAATGATATGTTCTAGGATTCCTAATTTCCGTTGAGTCATTTTACAGCTTGACCCGATCAAGACAATCGAGGGCCTTTCTAAAGTTACTAAAGTACAAAGTGCTTTCATTTTTATATTATTTGGCCTTCACAATTACCCAGCTTGTATCAGCAACGACATCTCTCATTTCTTATGTTTTCTAAAGCCAGTTTGAATATCTGTCCTCTCTCTTTACATGAAGGGCTCTCTTGGATGGTCCTAAACATTATTTTAATAGCATATTAAATTTAGGATAAGGATGCACACTCGTTAAATCTACTTTGCTGTTGTGTAGCCCCTATCCAGTTGTGTCATTCTTTGCTGGGTCAGGGTGTTGATATTGATAATGTTGGTATTGGTATTCCTGAGACGGATGAGCAAGGAAAAACCTGTGAGTTCCTCCCAAATCATAAGTATCTTTTCTTTGCTTTCTAAACATAGGAACTACCATAAATATAGAAAATGTGCATATAGTAAATGCACCATGCTTGCTTGTGTCTCTTGTATCTGAAGCATCAAAATGCATGGATTGAAGATTTTTGTAGTTTATTACCGGTATTTATTTTATTAAATTTATATGCCACTCATCCCATTGCCCAGTGATTATATGAAGACTGATGTAGTTTTTATATGGCGTAATTATACTTATAATTTTAATTGTTTCTATATTTACCCTTTTACTGCTTGTAAGCCTTCCAGAATTATCTTATCAGTAAAAAGGACGGCATATAAATTTAATAAATTAATTAAATCCAGTTATTAGGAAATCTCTTCATGTTGTTCACAATGTTTGATAATATGTGTCTTGTAGACTATCTATTTCCTATTAATGCCATTAGTCACTTGAACTTAAACTTCTTTAAAAGCTCTGCATGGATTAAAAATTAAAAATTAAAAATTAAGTACCCCGTGGGCAATCTAGAAGCATATGAAATTTTTAAAGATTGTGTGTCTGTCCTTCCTCATTTCATGCAAAGATCTTTACTGTTGGCTGCTTTTCCTGTCATCTCAGAAGTGTGAGGATTGATTCTGTGAACTCAGGGTCTGGTATATTACCAGAAAAGGCATTTACTTCCATATTATATCAAGAGCACTGAGTGCATGATACAAGATAGCGTAATAATTTAGAAGTAAATAAGCAGTAAGCCAGAAAATTCCTAGTTCAATTTTTGAGTGGGCTAAACTATTATCCCTCTGCTCTGTTAACAGGGGTACATATCAAAAAAAGAAAAAAAAATTCGGGATCATTTTTTAAAAAAATGCATGCAAAGTATGAATGCCCCTAGGTACTAAATATCATGAGGAAAGATCTTACTGAATAGGAGTGGGTTTAAGGTCCCTTTGATCTCCATGGAATCTAGGCATGCCTAAATGTTTGCATTTAGATTTGAGGAGACTTAAATCCAAGCGTGCATGTGTATCTATTGTACAAAGTTGGTTATTTGCCACCTTTAAATACCAACACTGCCAGATTTTGTTTATTCCCTTGGTTATCAGTGAAGACATCTTAGCATACCCTTTGCTTGCTTAGTTGTTATTGCAAAACACACACACACCTTCGTTTTCAAAGTCCAATAGACTTGTATTTCTAACTTCTGAGCACCACCCCTGCTCTGGGTGTCCTTGGCATTCCTGGAGGTGCATTTGTTCTGAGTCATTTCCCACATGACTAGTAGCTTTGCTTCCCCCCCCCACCAGCCCGCCCCCTCTTTTGCAGGTGTTTTGGTGAATGCTAAAAAAAATCAGTCTCTAATGTGTCCTAGATTTTGCTACTTACTATTGTTGAATTTTGAATATGAGTCAACGATATACTTTCCCCCAATCTGTCCTCTCCTTTCCTTTCCTTTCCTTTCCTTTCCTTTCCTTTCCTTTCCTCCTCTTGCTCTGAAAAACACAAAAAGGCCCCAGCTTTCTACTTTGATACAATCACTACTACAAAGAAACCTTTCTGAATTCAAATTTAATGCACAACGCACACTACGTTCAGTCTTAAGCCTACAAAAGCTTATTCCTGCAAATAAGGAAATTCCCTACCCTTATTAGATGGTGGCATTGATGTAGTTGAAGACGACAAAAAAATATTTCACGTGTCAGTGGATCCTGGAAGCATTTTGATCTGATGTGGAGTAGTGTAGAGCTTTAAACCCAGCTTTGGTTGGAAGGCAGCGAGCAGTATATTTAGGAATAATGTGCTCTTTTTTGTCATATGCTGATGGTATAAAATCATCGGAGGGGGTGATTTATCATATTCCTTTTTCAGTCATGCTAAAATTTTGACAAAATGCTTTCTACTATCTCATTGGTAGACAAAAACAACTATATGTTCAATATAGATTTGAAACCAGAAATAGTTTTGTTGGGCATTCTACCAGAAAAATATGATAAAAAGACTACATATTTAATCCGGCATATACTAACTGCAATTAGAATGGAAAACAATGGAAAAATGATGAGATCCCGTCTGAGGGGAATGAAAGAAAATATTAGAATGTGCAGAAATGGACAGATTAACACTTACTATTAAGGATAAAGAAGAAACTGAATATGTTTTGATACAGGACATATTCTATCAATGGCTCGATAACAAAAACATAAGTTAGAAAGGAGGAGATATAAAGAGAGGAAATGGTAAAGTGGAGAGTTGTTAAAGAAGATGCTGTTAAGTATTAATGTTATTATATTATTCTGTTATTATATTATTAATATGATGGAGATGAATTATCACAACAAAGATGTGTAATATGACTATTTAAACATAACTGTACCCAGAACACACACTGTTCGATGAAAATTAAATTGTATATAAATAAATAAAATATGGGGTGGGGGGGAGAAAACTACTATATGTCCTGTTTAGGCAGTCACAGATAACACATGTACTATTTATCCTAGTGAATTGTGTGGTAGGGTTTGTGGTTCGTAAATCACTTAGGTTCACAATTAAGATCTTGATGGCCATAGGCATTCTAGTTATGTTTTTTATAAATGTTCTGAAGCAAGCTTCACTGGATTAATAGCACCGAGTCTTATAAAGATGCACATAGGGGCTGCATTTACACCCTCAGTATCCTGGGTTATATCTAGCAATGCTTAACTAGGGAGAGTCATAGCTCAGTGCTAGAATGCAGGTTTTGTATGGAGAAACTTTTAGGTTCTGAGTTCCTGTGTGTAATCTTGGAGTATCATATATGGGATGGTAATAGGCTGCATGGAACAAAAGCATAATTTACTTGTATAAGATGTTTTACAGGTGGCATCTACCCCCGACAAGAATTGCTAGAATGTTCAAGAATAAATCGGAAAAATGTTGGAAATGTCATCAGGCTCATATTACCATATGTAGTGGACGTGTGCAGAAGCTAAAAGATACTGGACTAAAATCCACACATGGGTGGAAAAAATGACACAAAAACACATAGACTTTAAACCAAAGATTTTTTTTATTGGGGATTGTACTTGAAATATACAATAGAGAATTGAGATATTTGCTTGTGAATGTATTAACAGCGGCTAGAATTGTGTTTGCTAAAAATTGGAAAAATGAGAAAATGCCAACGCAAGACGAAGTTATTAAGAAAATAATGGAACATGCAGAAATGAGTAAATTGACATTTGAAATTAGAGAACAAGAAGATAAACAATATTATAAGATATGGGATCCATTTTACCAATGGTTAGATAAAAAGACATGGAAATGAAATATGGTAGAGATTTTTCCAATGCAAGAAATGTAGAATTATATAAAATATAATAAAAAGATGTACTGTTATTGGAATGATTTAGGAGAATGAAGGCCATAATACAAATTAAGTTAAATCTTAGATTATTTTGTATGAAATGAGGGAAGAAACAGCCATAGTTAAACATATGATTAATGAGGATAACAATACATGAATAAATATGAATAGAGTGAAGATGCACAAAAGACTTGTAACCAACCGACACACTGTTTGTATTTACATTGAAGATGGTTTCTTATTTGTGTTTTATATATTTGTTTAAAAATAAAATTTTTGTCAAAAAAAAGAGAGCATAATTTACTACTAGTCACATTGCTTTGATCCACATTCCCAGATTTTGGTATATAAAACACTCAATTTTTTAAAATGTTTTTCAAAAGATGATGTTATCATACATCATCTAAGATTTAGAACTGAGTTTCTAGTAGTCTGTTCCTTGGCCTAGAGGCCATTTGATTAACGCTGTAGTCCCCCAGCATGCTGGCTGGGAATTCTGGAAGCTGAAGTTCACACATCCTAAAGCTACCAGGGTTGAGAAACATTGTCCTAAGGCTGGTCAGATTGAGAAGTGGAGATACTTTAGACATAATAGACAAAATTCTGATTGGATATATCTGTTTCCCATAAGAAAACAAGATGGTCTTCTCCTTCCTTCTAAAAATAAGTGATCTTTCTGCTTAGATTCTCTGGAATTTATTACAAGCCTACCTTCTTTCTACAAATCTCCATTGAAAAGAGGGTAGGAGGGAGAGCTTTGCTTTTCTAATCCAATCCCTTCTGTATGTTTACTCAGAGTAAATCCTGTTGTATTCTATAGGTAGATTTGCATAGGAGTGTTGTATGGATAAACTCATTGTGCCCAGACTCACAGACTTGAGTATAGTCCATCCAAAGCAGTTTTAGCCAAGCTGACCCTGAATCTCTGCCCTGAGAGTTGGTGCCATCTCAGTGACCTTGTCTGGATGGCAAGTAATAAGGACGGGTCTAGTCTAGGTTGGGGGCTCCAAAGCAAAGCTGGCTGAGGAATTCTGGAGTTGAAGTCCACAAGTCTTAAAGTTGCCAAGGTTGGAGAACACTGGTCTAGTTAATACTTGGGAGGAAGGCCCTCAGGAATTCCAGGTTGTAAATTAAACTGTGAAGTTGAAAATATCTAGCTCACTATTATTGACGCCAACTCTGTCTTCCTCCCTAGGTGAAAATCTGGTTTCAGAATAGGCGGGCGAAAGAACGGAAAATCAACAAGAAAAAGTTACAACTATCTCAGCCTGGAGGAGTGCACAGTGGATCCGAACCCCTGAGTCCTGTCTCCTCCATGCAGGCAGGGACACCTGGGTCTGGTCCCAGTGGAGGTGTGTTGGGTGCTACTGGCTTGACCCCAAATGTTGCACAGTGACAGACGTCGTCGTCAGGAAAGACTGAGTAGCTGAAAAGTGTTTCTGCATTCCATACAAAAGAGGAAGAGACTGCCGGCCACATACCAGCCAACCCAGGAGGAAGAAAAACCACTCATCCAAGAGTGAAACCGATGAAGCAAGTGGTGACTCTCCATATCCTGCACTAGGATGGACTGCACTGAACAGCATCAAACTTTGGGATGTTCCACCCATTTATACAAAATACACTGCGGGCCAACCCATATACTTTGGGCCAATGAGGGAAGGAAGGCAATTGATTTTCCTTAATTTGTTTCATTCGTGTCCCGGACACTGCCATAGATATCACATAACTGACGTTTAACTCTGCAATGAAAACAAACACCTTTTCTCAGGGAATTGGGCCTGAAATGCCTGCTTGTTATTCTTTTTATTTTGTTTTGTTTTGTTTTTGTTTTTTTTGATTACCAATGTGTCGGGTTAATGATAAATGTTAATGGGAAAAAGAAGAAATTAAACCGTATTTTACTTCGTTTTTCTGGTATCCTAAACAAACTGAACAGGAGAACCTCCCAAATGGCAGGAAAGCGTAAGAGGAAGCAAGCTGCTCAGATGCTTTGAAACAAGTCACTGGATGGTAATTTATTGAAAACAAGCATATAAATAAGTGGTGATGATATTATGTCCTGATTCTTATCTGTCATCTCTTTATCTCTGATGTTAGCAACACACTACGAACAAAAAAAATATATCTATTTTTATGAGGACTTTTTTTTTCCAATAGAGAATATTTTTAGAATCAGCTTGATAGTAAGATTCACGCTGAGCCTTACTTGTGATCAGGAGCATCCTTTAATCCTTGTTATCCTGTCACTGTCGCTGACATCCCCTTCTAACTCATTACTGCCAGGGCTGCTTAACAAACTATAATGTCTATATTTGGGAACTGGGGTAAATACTTTGACAATGTCATTTGGCTGTCGAAATACATTTTCTGCCACTTCCTAAGATACAGGCAGTGTTCTTCCCAAAGTGTTCCAATAGCTTTTCAAGCCTAGCCCTCCTACATCAATTTCCCTTCTCAAATATGCAGGAGGAAGAAGAACATCTATCCACGTTGATTCAGTGATGGATGACACAGCAGAAGCTAGCTCTGTTACTGAACGATTAGCAGATTTTGTGACATATGGGCTTGAGCATAGAAAGCCAATGTTGTGTGCTCAAGAAGGGGGAATACTGGGGTTACTACCAGGTCATTCTGGAACTGATTTAAGTTGCAAATGAGGAAACTAGATTTCTTGAATCTGGCACTACTGGCTGCAGGTTTTTAAAATCTAATATAATTAGAGAATCCTGACTGGGGTATAGCACCCTAATCCTTAATTAGAACTCTGTTCATTCTGATAAGAAAAACATCATTTATAAGAATAAAGGCAATTTTGTGATCATTCTACAGGGCTTTCAGAGGGGGACCCAAGAAAATCTGCTGCCTAACTCTTAATGCCAGTTTCTGCAAAAGTCTGTCCCATTTGGAATGGGCAGGACCGAACTCACAAAGCTGTAACCCATGGCATGTGAATTTGTATCCACGGGCACCCATGCTGGCGAACTGGCATCTGCCAATGATATTGATTTCTCTTTTCGCCATTCATCCCCACATCTGCTGACTAGCATCTTTGGGGGGTCATTTGGGAGCTGAGAGGTCAAAGAAAGTGCAGCAGGATCCACTCGCCTTGATCATCATCCTTTTACTTGAAAATAGATTTCCTTAAAAAAAAAAAAAGGAAACGGAGTCATGTAAATTAATAATAAACGAAACAATTTATGTATTGAATGTATACGCAAGCATCTTTTTTAAATTTTTCATGTTTAAGCTGACTTTTAAACAAAACATATAGAATTCATACTGTGAAAAGCACGAACAAGGTTCAACAAAGTTTTTCAGGGAAAACTTTTTTGAGCTCAAGCCAACTTTATGGAAGTGAAGCCATGCTCTTTTTGCTTGGACCCATTCATTTCAATGGGATGTAAGTAGAGCACTATGGAACTAAATTTCATCCAACTCAGAATTTCACATGAAGCCTCAGAGGGGCCCAGCTGAGAACCATAGGACTACATGTATGCCGTATGGCTTGGTTTACTTAATATGATTGTGTTTATGAACAGATAGATAACAGACAGATCTCCTAATAGCAATGTGTTTCTTCTATGGTCAAAGCAATATGGAATCTGTCATACATCCTGTTATAAATCCCATTCAGTGATTTCCATGAAAAATGACAAGTGCTTGGAATTTTTCCTTTCATCAAGTCTCTTAATATGGGCTACCACACCAGGGCTGCCATACACATATAGCCAGGGGTGAAATCCAGCAGGTTCTGACAGGTTCTGGAGAAGTGGTAGCAGAAATTTTGAGTAGTTTGGAGAACCGGCAAATACCACCTCGGGCTGGTCCCAGAGTGGGGTGGGAATGGGGATTTTGCAGTATCCTTCCCCTGGAGTGGGGTGAAAATGGAGATTTTGCAGTATCCCTCCCCTGCCATTCCCACCAAGCCACTCCCACCAAGTCACACCACGCCCACAGAACTGGTAGTAAAATAATTGAATTTCACCACTGCATGTAGCCTCTTGGTCATCTGTGCAATTTCAGAGATATAGCTCATTAGCATTTAAATACTAGTTCCTTTGAAAGTTTGAAGGACTTTCGGAAAACAGCCTTAAGAACGGAGAAAGACTTGCCCATTTTGGCAGGTAGTGATGGTCATTATCACCCCACACACCTGGAGGACACCTAGCTGGAAATCTGCTTTAGAGAAAAATGGATGGAACTTAGAAGGAAGGCTCCATAGTGGAAGAGGAAAAAAGGAAATACTTTTTGAAACTTTATGAATGGTAGAAAGGAGGAAAATATAGTAAGACCTTAGAGTAAGGCCTGTCTATATCCCAATAGAAACCAACTTCAATGATTTCAGTGGAAATCATTTCTAGTAAATGAGCTTTAAGGTACCAGTTTATTGCAAAAATAAATAAATAAATAAATAAAACCTCATTTCTTGCAAGTCTGAGATCTAGATGATGTGAGAAAGCATCTAAATTCTCTTGGTTAAATTCTTTCTAGCGAGTCCCCCAAATTCCAGCTGTTTAAACAATTGGAAATGAGTTTAAGTGTGTAAACATTCATACTTGCCTTCTTTTTCTTTTGAACACATCAACGGTATGATTTAGTGAAAACTCATTCAAGGAAATCACACTGTTACTTTCTCCATATAAAGTGGGTAGAAATATTTAATAACACCTAGACTGTAGATGTGGTTTAAAAATATTAATCAAATAGTGTTTTGTCTTCCGTGGAGAATAATCTAACTTAATTATGTTGGTATTCTTGAAAGAGTTTGTTATTTTCATCAGTAATCATAACTATATTCTTTGAAAAAAAACAGGAATCCTGATGGAGCTGGAGGTAATATTAAAAATGCACATGAGCAAATCAATGCATAAACTGTCATAATCAAAACTTTTTGGACACAAAAATGAGAATGTTTGTATTTGAATACGTCTTTTCTAACAACAACAATAACAAGGATAGTGACAAATATGAAATTGCAGAGTCCTTTTATTAGCTCAGGATTAACATATTTGGGGGGGAAAGTCACTCAGAAGACTAACGGATGAATCTATAGCTGTTGCTAGATTTGTTAAGCAGAGGTACATCCTGCCTTTTTAAAAAATTTCTGATTGTTAATTATTTTAAGATTTACATCCTGGTAGCTCTTCTTCTATTAGAATTGCATATGTGTATTCTTGTATGAAGGAAAACTAATCCACTTTCCACCAGTGGAGTGAGATATTTATTCAAGGGCAACACTGAATTAAGGTTGTGCAAAGCATGGAAGGAACATTTTCCTTCAACAAAGATTCAAGGCAGCAGCATCATTATCTGAATTAAGTCTTGAGGCCGTGTGGTCCCAGCTTCTGGTGAAGAGATTGTGAAGAGCCAAGGGCCAAAGGGGGTTTCTGTGCCTGCATAGTGTTCCAAAAATAGCTGGGACAGAATATCGTGCAAACTTCTTGTCTTCTCTGTTTAGTAGCAAGAAAGAAAAAGAAGGAAGGAAGGAAGGAAGGAAGGAAGGAAGGAAGGAAGGAAGGAAGGAAGGAGGGCGGAAGGAAGGAAGGAAGGAAGGAGACAGAGAGAGAGAGAGAGAGAGAAAGAGAGAGAGAGATAAAGAAAGAGAAGGAAAAAGAAAGAAAGAGAAAGAGAGAGAGAAAGAAAGAGAGAGAGAAGGAGAGGGAGAGGGAGAGGGAGGGAGGGAAAGAAGAATGAATGAAAGGAAGGAGAGAGAAAGAAAAGAAAGTGAAACATAATATGTTAAAGATCTTCAAAAATCCAGACTATCTTCTGTATCCTAGTCATCTGAATTTTTGCTACCCACAGATCTGTAGCCTGATTAAAGATGAAATATAGGTAGCTCATTGCATGCCAAAGCAACTAGACACAGAGAGTTTTTTCCCCTCATGCCATCACTCTGCTGAACACCTAATTCTCACACCACTGTCTTATGTATAAGGATACACGTAGCCCTTGACTTACAACAGTTCCTTTAGTGACCATTCAAAGTTACAATGGCACTGAAAAATGTGACTTATGACCATTTTTCACACTTATAACCATTGCAGCAGCATCATGATCATGTGATCAAAATTCAGATGCTTGGCAATTGGTTCATATTTATGACCATTTCTGTGTCCCAAGGTCATGTGATCACCTTATGTGACAAGCAAAGTCAATGGGGAAGTCAGATTCACTTAACAACCAGGTTACTAATTTATCAACTGCAGTGATTCACTTAACAACTGTGGCAAAAAGGTTGTAAAATGGGGCAAAACTCACTTAACAAGTGTCTCACTTAATTTAACAGAAATCTTTTGCTGAATTGTGATAGTAGGTCAAGGACTATGGTATCTGTACTAAGATGCCTGAACTAAGAGCTGCTTCTTCTGACTAGTAACAGTGGCCATTCTAGAATTAAACTAGGAACTGAAGTCCAATTCACTCCTTTATTTTTCAAGCAGTATTATGAAACACAGAAAACCCGAACTGGTCCTCCATCAACCACAGCTAAGCCAAGAAAAAAGCTAGAAGGATCTACCCATATCTTTATCATTTGGGCTTAATCTCATTCTTATAGGTGGCAAATATATGAAGCCTGGCCCTTGATCCTCTTTTCTCCACCACTAGTAATAAAACATGATGCCCAGATGTTCTGACCCACAGCAGATAAATTTGAACAGACAGGTTCTGCAAACTTTTATTCATCAACCTCTTCTTACATCAATATTGTCCAGATGTGCATCTTCGAATGCACAGAGTGCATTCGAAGATACCTTTGTGACCTTACAATCTTGCAAATGGAGTCCCAGTTTGGAAAACAAAAACTGAAGAAATTGTTCCTCAAGGTTGACTCAGCCTTCCATCCTTCCGAGGTGGGTAAAACGAGGACCGAGATTGCTGTTGGGGGCAACATGCTGACTCTATAAACCGCTTAGAGAGGGCTGTAAAAGCACTATGAAGAGGTATATAAGTCTAAGTGCTATTGCTATTACTTTTAGTAGTACACCAATTGGGTACAGGTCACCCTATGATTTTCTTAGTAGATTTAGATCCTGTTTTTATTCGAAGGGGGCCAAAGGGCTGACAAGCATGGCCATTCTTCCTTTCAGTGCACCTAGTGAAGAGACCTGGTGTGCTTGGCTAGCTGAACTTGCCCCATCCGCTTTGTCTCTTCCCTCCTCCTTATGGGGGGAGGGCCAATGCATGGAATCCGGCAGGGCTCAGTAAGAAATAATCAACAACATTCCATGTCCTCTTCCCCACCCTTGTCCCCCTCCGGCCAGCCTGGAGCCCCGGTACCTCTTTAAGAAGCGATTAACCATAAACTAATAGCTGGAAGGACGCGGAGGGCAAGCCGTCTGGTGGTGGGCTTGCTTTCCTGAAAAGATCCATCTTGCCCAGGAGCACTGAGAGACGCCTCCACACCCGGACCACAGCCTGCCAGGCAGGCAATGGAGGAAAACCCCAGATACCTCCGTTGCTAGGGAACGGAAGGTCAATAATGCGTATTTGGATTGTGGAACGGAGCGCAAGTTCTGTTTGCTTAGTGGTTAGAGGTTCAAAAGTCAGCATTGTCTTACTAGCAAGCAGAACTAGCAGTCTGTGGAAAGAAGAACAAGCTCACCAACCCATTAAGCCAATCAAGAAAGATTGGGCTTTAAACAGAACCGAGTAATAGAGTTGGAAGCGACCTTAGAAGTCTTCTAGTCCAACCCCCTGCTTAGGCAGGAAACCCGATACCACTTCAACAACAACATCTTAAAAACTTCCAGTGTTGGAGCATTCACAACTTCTGGAGGCAAGTTGTTCCACTGAGTAATTGTTCTAACTGTCAGGACATTTCTTCTTAGTTCTAGGTTGCTTCTCTCCTTGATTAGTTTCCATCCACTGTTTCTTGTCCTGCCCTCAGGTGCTTTGGAGAATAGCTTGACTCCCTCTTCTTTGTGGCAGCCCCTGAGATATTAGAACACTGCTATCATGTCTCCTCTAGTCCTTCTCTTCATTAAACTAGACATACCTAGTTCTGCAACCATTCTTCATATGTTTTAGCCTCCAGTCCCCTAATCATCTTTGTTGTTCTTCTCCGCACTCTTTCTAGAGTCTCAATATCTTTTTTACATCGTGGCGACCAAAACTGAATGCAGTATTCCAAGTGTGGCCTTACCAAGGCATTATAAAGTGGTATTAACACTTCACATGATCTTGATTCTATTCCTCTGTTTATGCAGCCTAGAACTGTGTTGGCTTTTTTGGCAGCTGCAGCACGCTGCTGGCTCATATTTAAATGACTGTCCACTAGGACTCCAAGATCCCTCTCACAGTTACTACTATTGAGCAAGGTACCACCGACTACACTAAGTATATTCTGACTTATTCAGCAGGGTATAGTTAAGCAAACCATTACTATGATTGTAAAAGGGCTGCGGTTTCGGAAGCCATTTTTTCCAGGACCACTCAACTTTGGCAGAGCAAAGATTCCTGATCTCTTTCTTTCTATGTTTTCTCATCCAAGATTCATATTCTGAGTTTGCACAATGTGTTAGTCTAGGCTACAATCAGATCTTGCATCTTGGGTTTCAGCAAACCTGTGTGAACTAGGCCGTCACTTTAATCCACAATGTATTTGTCACAGAATATTGTGTTCATTCACCAATTGCCCTTTGACCACCTGGGATTGCATATTTGTTTGAATCCAACCAGTTCAACTTTTTTTTTTTTTTTGAGTTCTAGTTTACAAGTTAGTGACTCCATAGAATATTGCAATTCAAAACTCCCCAAGAAAGAAAACCAACCAAACTCAGTTACGTTTGCTTCTGGAGTAAAGACACATAGAACAAGGTTGAATCTAACAGATTTCAAAGCAGGAAATTTTATTAAAAGCACAATGACTCAGGGTCTTTATTCCACAGAAAATCCCATGCAATTTCACTCCATGCAGCAAGCATGCTTAAGGGAACATCTTCAGCTATGATTGGCTCATCTGCAAAATCAGCTCTGAAATTGCTGCAGACCCTGAAAAGGGGTGAATTAAGAATCTTTCCAGAGGTGATTTATTGCACAAAGAAGGTGCATCTGTTACAGAGGCTCTGAACCTATTTGCTTTCCACAAACTCCCTTCCGTTTGTTGCTAGGGACACAGGATTCTCTCTTTCCAGTCAATGCCACATTACTGTTATGTTGAGTACTAACAGATTTAGGGTATATGGCTGTGATTGCTTTTTTATCCCCAGACTCCAGGCATTTTCATTCCTGGACTTTTTGTGTCACCTAGGAACAGAGAGGCGCTGCTTAAGGAACTCTATTAAAGCTACCTTTCACAGTTATAAACCCAGAGTTGTGTATACTCTGGACTAGACAAACAACAAAGAATCCTTTTCTGCATACATCCATGCCAAATGCAATAGGGTGCAGAAAACATCAGAAGCCAGTATTTCTTTACCAGCTATTTATGTGCCTTTCACCACAACGTAGAATAATCTATAGGCCAAAAATGATAACATTTATCTCCATGCTGCATGAATGATTGATCACCTGTAGGGTTTTTTCAACAAACATAAATTTGGAGCAGGTTTTTTTTTTAAAGATAGCCACAGTATAGATATACCGGTAGATACTTCCCAGCAGCTTGTACACTATTCAATATGTACAGCAGATTCCAAGCATGTAAATTCTTAATAAACTGTTCCTTGGGTCAACGGGTTGCCCTAAGACCACACACAGCTTTTATTTAATTTTATTTACCCTTCTGCCTCATTTCTGCAGTTGAGAATCATTCACTGCTTTCTTTGCAATCTGCTTGTTGGTTGGAGGAGTCAGAACTAAAGGCTGAGAATGAGAGAATGGGTAACCCTAGTTGCTTTTGCTATATTGGTTTGGGATCCTAGCAGATTATGCCATGGGAATGCCACCTTCATCAGGTAAAACCTTGCTCACCGTTGTGCCAATCTATTTCTCATTGTCCAGTATAACCTTTGCTCACCTACTTTTCATCATCCAGCAATAACAATGAGAATTCTTCCAATTTCACAGGATGCTGGAATCCAGGGAAATCAAATCTGGAATTGTAAAAGATAACAACTGGAAAAATACATTGTGCACCTTATCTGCTTTGTGGTTTGTTCTGTCAAGTAGCTGTTGCTGTTTTTCATTAAGCCATTCTTAAATAAACCATAGCATTGCCTGATATTTGAATGCAGTCAATATATTTTGATATGACAAGTAGGAACTCACTTGGAAAAAAATTTTAAGAATTGGGCATCATGCTACAAATCAGATCATACTAAAAACAAAGCAAACCATGGAAAAAATAATGGGGGAATTAATCCTGAATCAGCCTCTAAAAATGTGTTCAATTCCCTACAGATAACAGTGGGATTTTAAAACGAATTGTTAATATTCCTTTTTTCAAGCAAGTCAATTGGCCTATAGCAGGAATTGGAAAAAAATGAGCCAGATTAAACTGAGATTGTGTTCATATCTTGTGTTAACATGATTTGTGGAACGTGCTTCATTATCTGGTTCATCTTAACCATAAATCATGGCTGGGTGTTCATTTCTTGCAACAAATAATCAAAAGTAGCAACGTTTGCATTTCTTTATATATTGCAACAAAAAGTCAAAATTCTAATAAAGATTAGATAGATTACAATAGAGGTGTTGATGTTTCAAATTTAAAGTATTTATTGATCTGAAAAAATTTACAACTACCTCTGAGCAAGTTGTGCTCATAAATACACTTTTGCACTTTGGTAACCAAAAAAGAAAATAAGTGGAATCTGAAATTTCAACTCTCTCTTTTCTGGAAAAAGCCTATCTCTCTGTGTGTTCAATGAAGTCCCGCCTTACTCCCTTCCAGCCCAGCCTTGGATGGTTATCCATTACAGATAATTTCTAATCCTATCTGCAATGGAAATGTCCATCTATTCAATTCTGCTTAATTAACAGAAGTGACTTCCCTTTCTTCAGAAGTGCCCTTCTTCCTCCAGCTGGCCATTTACAATCTATTGACCCCTTGTACTGGAAACAATTAGTGTCATGGCATATATATATCATCAGGTACAATTAGCACACTATCCAAGTTCCTTTACCCCAATGCGGGAAAGACAAGGGAAAACAACAAGAGGTACCCAATCGCTTCCAGTCCTTATAGGAAGGAGGGAGGGAGGGAGGGAGAGAGGGAGGGAAGGGAAGGGACAACATTAAAGGGGGAAAGGTCAAACAATCAGAGGAAGAGCACACGACAGCGACAGATATGGTTAGCTTCGAAGTCCCCAGGGTCTTGTTCACTGGAAGCATTTCTAGCCCCTTTAGTCATCTTCCAGGTGCTCTTTGATGTCAGAAGCTTTTGTTAACTCTTCTGGTCCTTTTACCAAAGCTTCCCACTCGAATGCAAACCAGTGGGCATCTTTCTCTTGCTTTATTTAGTTGATTTCAAAATGAGAAAGGATAGCTCAAGATTAATTTTTAAGAAGGGCTCTGGCCTTCAATTTATGAAATTCTCGTAACAAGACAGCAGCCCAAACTCCCATTCTTTCTGTCCATCCATCTCCAGGTTTTAGAAGGTGCCTTGTCCATCTGTGGAACAGCTGACATTAATCATTGACTAGACCAGGGGTGTCCAAACTTGACAATTTTAAGACTTGTGGACTTCAACTCCCAGAATGAGGGAATTCTGGGAGTTGAAGTCCACAAGTCTTAAAGTTGCCAAGGTTGGACACCCCTGGACTAGACTATAGTTGAGAAGATGGGTCAGGGTAGGGCTGACTCATGCCACATCACACTTTTAATGGTAGTCATAGAAAATGGTTTTGAGCCTCCAGTTGGAGCTAATCAACCCATCTCCACAGCTCAGAAAACTCAGTTGTCCAGTGCCTCTCCAATAGTATCAAAAAAAAAGATGTCTCTATTTGGGAGAGTTTAAGACCCAACTTCTCCTAAAGACATTGCCATAGTTCTCTGGAAGGATGATGTCAGAGTAGAAGGTGGCACTATATTTACAATGAACAACCAAAGAAAAGAAACACCCTTTAATCAATATATTAGTGGCATCCAGCTCTATTTCTTTATTATTTTTAGCACTAATCATGTAAGAAAAAGGGATGTGGTGGCTCAGGGGATAAGACACTGAGCTTGTGGATCGAAAGGTTGGCAGTTCAGCAGTTCAAATCCCTAGTGCTGCATAATGGGGAGAGCTCCCATTACTTGTCCCAGCTTCTGCCAACCTAGCAGTTTGAAAGCACGTAAAAAATGCAAGTAGACAAATAGGGACCACCTTTGGTGGGAAAGTAACAGCATTCCGTGCGCCTTTGGCATTTAGTCAAGCCGGCCACATGACCACAGAGACTTCTTTGGACAGTGCTGGCTCTTCAGCTTTGAAATGGAGATGAGCATTGCCCCCTAGAATCGGGAACGACTAGCACATATGTGCGAGGGGAACCTTTACCTTTACATGTAAGAAAACACATAACATCCTACTTTTCATCCAACTCAGGTGAATCAATGAAAGTGCTACATTCATACCTTGTGCAAGGCATAACATAAGTCATTGTTTATAAGCTGCCATGAGTAAATTCCTACAATGTCCTAACTGAAAACAATTAAATCACATTCTTGCATAATGTAAAGTGTGGATCCAGTCTGTGGCAGGAATTAATGGAAGGCTGAAGGTGAAGACGGAGCTCCCGAGGTAATTACTCTCAATTAATTAAGCTTTGGATTCCAGCCTCAGGGTTAGATCTAGTGCTGCCTAGTGGTATCTATGGAATAAATGCTAGGAGCTCCTTATCTATCCACATTGGCCTTTGCTTCTGATTCATTTCGAAATTGAGCAAGATACAATGCATTCTTTGCCTTGATGTCCCTCTTTGTATGCACTACAGTGCATTCTTTTCCCTCACTGAGCTTGCCGAGCCCTATTCATATCTACACACAGTTCAGTTTTGAAGCAGGCTAGACCTGAGGCAGCTTTTTCTGACTTTTGGTTTTTAGAGAGCAGGGATGTTGAAAAACCATTTCTTAGTTGCAGAATTTCTGGCATGGTTGCCTGGCTAGGGAGTAATGTCTATTCACCAGATGGCCAAGTGGAACAATCATCTCTAATTATACCTTTAGCTTTGTGGCAGGGAAGTGGGTCCATGTCCAAACAAAGAACTTTATTTCTGAGAAAGCCTTATGTGGCCACTCTTGTAATGTAAAGATGATTCAAAACCTGTTTGGTTTTGTTTCACAAAACACCAGCTTATATTATGTTATGTTATGTTATGTTATGTTATGTTATGTTATGTTATGTTATGTTATTTATTTTTATTTTATTTTAATTTTAGGCTGGGAGCTTGGTTGGTGCCATAGAAAGCCTGCCTAAAAATATTATTGTTGCCTGCCATCACTGTAGTGCTTTCTCCTAGTCTAGTTAGTTTTATCTCTTGTTTACTATTTTATTCATCTGCTATGTTTGCATTAGATGTATCACCATGATAGAGAATCAAGAGTTGTAAGTTAAATGACCCACAGAAATGTGATTATTGTATGCTGCTTTGAGTCCATTTTCATTAGATGGATGATTATATATATTTGATTAATAAATAAACAAACTTGAAATGTTCTTTGTTAATATCTCATTCAGTGCAGGAGTCTTATAATGGATGTGTTCAAAGATCCCACCAGCTCTTGATACCAGTTTTTTAAGTCAAAGAAAGTTTCCAGTTCCAGGAGAGGCCCTAGCTGATTTCAGTATTCTGCAGTAAAAATTATTGTTTTAAAATATTGGCAGCTGATGAACTTTCATTGGAGAACAATTAATAATCTGCTGGGAAAATGAAGGAATTGTCAAAATTCTGAGTTGGTGTACCTCCCCCCTGATTCATCCAGAAGAAAGATAATGCAAAAACAAAAATGAATGAAAGGAAGGAAGGAAGGAAGGAAGGAAGGAAGGAAGGGAGAGGGAGAGAGAAAGAGAAAGAGAAAGAGAAAGAGAAAAGAAAAGAAAAGAAAAGAAAAGAAGAAAAAAATCAACCGTGAAAAAGCATTATATTCAGTAAATTGAGGGCTATGGGGTTCCATGGTGCTCTAGGTATGTGTGTGTGTGTGTGTGTGTGTATGCGCGTGTGCACGTGCACGCATGCATATGTACACAGGTGTGCGCATGCACACCCGCATATACTATTACTGGAAACTCCCTTAATGTAAATTGATTAATTCAGAAATTGCATTTTAGGGTGATATCATTACAGTGTATACCTTAAATCCATCCACTTCTGTGGAAAACAGCATACCATCCTATTGTATCCTTTCTTCTGATTGTTTGATGGACCTTAAGCTAGGACATCCTTAGTGGTCCAAAGCAAGTGTGAACTCAAATATTGATTCCTCCTTACCGGTAGGCAGGGGTGAAATCCAGCAGGTTCTAACAGGTTCTGGAGAACTGGTAGTGGAAATTTGGAGTAGTTTGGAGAACCGGCAAATGCCACTTCTGGCTGGCCCCATAGTGGGGTGGGAATGGAGATTTTGCAGTATCCTTCCCCTGGAGTGGGGTGGGAATGGAGATTTTGCAGTATCCTTCCCCTGCCATGCCCACCAAGCCACACCTGCAGAACCGGTAGGGACAAAATTTGGATTTCACCCCTGCCGGTAGGCCATAAAATGAAAAAGAGTGACTCCTGGTGAATACATGGATGCAACCATGCAGTTTACTTCATTGTTTGCCTTTGCTTTCTTCTAGGACAAGGGTCTCCAATCTTGGAAACTTTAAGCCTGGGAGACTTCTGGGAGACTTCAACTCCCAGAATTCTTCTTTCTATAAGCCAGGCTTAAAGTTGCCAAGATTGGAGACCCTTGTCCTAGGATGTGTTTTTTTACTTCCTAGTCTAATTAAGGCCTAATTTTACCTAGTGGCCTTCCAGATCAGTACTAATTTAAGTCTTAGCCAGGTGCTGCCACCTGCTGAGATTCCTGGGACATTGAACACAGGTAATCCTTTGCAGCATCCCCATAGTCACATGACCAAGATTCAAATGCTTCACAACCGACTCATATTTATGACGGTTGCAGTGTCCTGGGGTCATGTGATCCCCTTGTCATCCTTCTGACAAGGAAAATCAAGGGGTAAGCCAGATTCACTTAACAACCATGTCCCTAACTAATGACCACAGTGATTCATTTAAGAACCATGGCAAGAAAGGTTGTAAAATGGGGCAAAACTCACTTAACAATAAATTTGGGGCTCAGTTGTGGTTATAAGTCAAGGACTACCTATATATGTGAACATCAAAAGTCCACCTGAATCCATGATTACACCATCACTTTGTTTCTTCCTGATTTCCAAAAAGGCCTACAAATGAATTACTCCTCTTTAAATGTCAGGTGAATCACCCCCTTTCAAGCTAGAGGAACCCTACTGAAGTGGCAGAAATCCTGATGGCCACTAGATGCTGCTACCTAATAACCATAATAAAGACTTTACTATTGCCAGTGGTACTACAACTATTACCAGTGGCGATCTAGATTTTTGCAGCCTTGATCAGTGGTGAAATCCATATATTTTTACTACCGGTTCTGTGGGCGTGGCTTGGTGGGTGTGATGTGGCTTGGTGGGTGTGGCTTGGTGGGCGTGGCAGGGAAGGATACTGCAAAATCCCCATTCCTTCCCCACTCCTAGGGGAAGGATATTGCAAAATCTCCATTCCCACTCCACTCTGTGGTCAGCCAGAGGTGGTATTTGCCGGTTCTCCGAACTGATCAAAATTTCCACCACCAGTTCTCCAGAACCTATCGGAACCTGCTGGATTTCACCCATGGCCTTGATATAGAAACCCTGTCTTTGATGGCATTGTAGTAACAGATTCCAAAGTTTGACTGTGCATTGTAAGATGATCTATATTGACCTCTTCATTGTTCAACCCTGTTGGGTGACTCCAACATAGCTGAATATGATTTCATAGGATGATGTATGAGAAGAAAGAGACAGTCTTAGTGGAACGATCTCTCATGTTTTGTTCCTTATCTTTGTTGCAAAATAATATCCAGATGTGGCTATTGTGACATCTCACCAGTAGATGGCAATATTTACTTTTTCTTGGAAGCAGATCCTGAAAAGAAGGAAGGAATCAAGAGAAAGTGGCTGGGTCATCATTTTAGCTATTTCCTTTCTTCTTTAGTGCCTGAGATCACAATCCTTCAACTATTTTCCAGGCAGTCAACACCAGTGAGATCACTGGCTCTGTTCTCATAAAGTGTTCACTTTAACCACGGCTTAAAAAGTTAACCTAACTTTCTGGTTATGGTTGAACACAATAAAACATTGATTCAATATAGTTTTCTGTTTGCTAAGCTAATATGAGTTTGGCTAATTTTAGCTCAGTTACTATCTTCACCCAACCCCTTATTAAACCAAGTGCTTTGGTTGCACTTTCCGTTTGTAAAAGGTTGGGATAGTTTTTACTTTGGTTCCTTTGTGTGTGTCTCAGTGAATTCCGCAGACCCATCTCTTTTAGATCCATTAAGAACAGTGTAGTGTGAAAACTAAATCCAAGCAAATTAGAAAGCAGATCCAGTCCTGCTGAATACATTGTGTGAACGAGACAAGTAGGACTTCTTTAGAACAAATTCAAAGCAAGTATACACTTTAAACAACAACTAGTAAAACAAGGTTACATAGCAATAAATATATTGTGGACTAGTTCTTGTGTATTATAAATCACATTTCTCAAAATTGCTTTGGATTGGGGATGATGACAGTTGTAGTCCAAACCATTTGTAGGACATCTGGAAAAACTGTTCTAAGCAGATAGTTTTCAGCCCAGCCCAGCCCAGCCTGTCATTTTTTTTAATCTGCAAAAATATAGCTGCTCAGACAGTAGCCTTGGGCAATGGGAATGCAGTTTTCACAAGAAAGTTGCAATGGGTTGATACGTTTTCAAATCTTGGTATGGCCTATTTGTCACCTCTCCCAACAGCTATAACACCTTTCCATGAGAATGAATAGGGAGTTTGTATGGTCCACGTGACAAACAAGGGAAGAAGATAAGGAATTAGAAATAATGATGCAAAGTCTTGCTGGTTTCATTTTGAAAAACAACCTTCATTAAGATGGTATCCCTCAAATGCATTTCGATGGGAAGAAGCACATTTTTAACCTTGTTTGTGTCATCTTTCTATCCATCAGTATGAAGGCTGGGCTTTGTAGTCCAATAGCTCTGGGGGAAAAAAACTTTTGGAACAGGTGAATACAACAGATTTCATCTCCATACCAGGGGTGAAATCAGTGATAAAATCCAATTTTTTTACTACCGGTTCTATGGGCGAGGCTTGGTGGGTATGATGTGACTTGGTGGGTGTGGCAGGGGAAGGATACTACAAAATCTCCATTCCCACCCCACTCCAGGGGAAGGATATTGCAAAATCACTGCTCCCACCCTACTCCTGGGGGAAGAATATTGCAAAAACTCCAATCTTGGGCCAGCCAGAGGTGGTATTTACCAGTTCTCTGAAGTACTCAAAATTTCCGCTACCGGTTCTCCGAACTACTCACAAATTTCCGCTACCGTTTCTCCAGAACCTGTCAGAACCTGCTGGATTTCACCCCCAGGGGAAATGCTTCTGGTTCCAACCGGATCACCCGATCCTGTAGCAATGGCGGCAGCTGCTTCGGAAAACCATTAGCAAAAATCCCTGCCCTCTCCCACGCCAACTACCAGCTGAGCTCCACGATCATCAGAGGCTTTTTTTAAAAACTTTTAAAAGCATTTTTTCTACAACCTCTTCGTTTAAATTAAATTAAATTAAAAATGCTTTTAAAAGATAAAAAAAGTCTATGATTATCACAGCTGAGTCGCCCGATCGTCAGAGGCTTTTTTTTTTACTTTTAAAAGCAATGCTTTTAAAAATAAAAAAAAGATTGCGCCCCACAGCTGATCACTTCCCCGCGTGCGCTGTTCTACTTACCGCATGCCTCCTTTTGGAATGCACTGCACGTGCACACCTCGTATTTAGTGCGCGGTGCACACTGTGCATGCACAGCCAGCAAACTGGTAGTAAACCGGTTCAGATTTCACCACTGCTCCATACCTGTCCAAGGTGGGGGACTTGAGGGAATAAAGTCATCTCAATATTATTCAGCAGTGCAACACACCAAGGGCCCACAATCTCCATGGCCCCAGATAACCCTTCAGAGTTTATCTGATAACGTGCAGCAGACTCTGTGAAGAAGTTGAGGAAGGCAGGCTCGCTGAATAGGAGTGAGAAGTCATGGTGAGGCAGGTTACACCCCTGTCTTTCTTCCCTTCCACAATCTCTTTAATCCTCTTTTTCTTTTGAAATGAAAAACAGTTCCTAGTCAGAATCCTTGTTCAGCATGAAAAGAGATACTAATGCTCTAATTCTTATTTAAAAGAAAAAATATCTTTTCCCCCCTAATATAGTGCAATCTAATCCTGACCAAGACATGGTCAGTGAGTCATGCTTACTTTAAAAAAGATTTTCTGAATAGAGTATTAGAATATTCTTTATTGGCCAAGTGGGATTGGACCCAGAAGGAATTTATCTCTGTTGCATGAACTCTAAGTGTACATGCAAACAACAAAGTAATATAATCATAAGATACCAATATTAGAAGGTTATAGGAAAGGTGACACAATTGAGCACAACATTTCTGTTGCTCAGTGAGATATTTAGCTGTGCTAAATATCTTACTGCAGGCTACTTCTGCTGCCTGCTGGCTGCCTGCAATTTGGCAGTTTGAATCTCACCAGGCTCAAGGTTGACTCAGCCTTCCATCCTTCCGAGGTGGATAAAATGAGGGCCCAGATGGTTTGTTGGGGACAATATGCTGACTCTGTAAACCGCTTAGAGACACTGTGAAGCTATATATAAGTCTAAGTGTTATTACTAACTGCTATATTTGTCAAGTGAGTTTTGCCCTGTTTTATGGCCTTTCTTGCAATCACTGTTAAGTGAATCACTGCAGCTGATTCTGCAGTTAACCCTGTTGTTAAGCGAATCTGGCTTCCTCGTTGACTTTGCTTGGCTAAAGGTTGCAAAAGGTGTTCACATAACCTTGGGACACAGCAATGGTCGTAAGTATGAACTAATTGTATGTATGAACCAGAAGTATGGTGGCTCAGCAGACTAAAGCATTGTGATTAACACCAGCTGTCTGCAATTACTGTAAGTTCGAATCTCACCAGGCTCAAGGTCGACTCAGCCTTCCATCCTTTCTAAGGTAGGTAAAATGAGGACCCAGTTGTGGGGGCAATATGCTGACTTTGTATAAATATACAAAAGTATGAAGGCTATTGCTTAACACATTGTAAGCTGCCCTGAGTCTCCGGAGAAGGGCGGCATATAAATCAGATTTTTAAAAAATTGCCAAGCATCTGAATTTTGATCACATGATCATGGGGAAGCTACAAAGGTTGTAAGCGTGAACAATGGTCATGTCACTTACTCCAGTGCTGTTGTAACTTTGAACGGTCACTAAAGGAACTGTTGTAAGTCGTGGGCTAACTGTATCCTTAGATATAAGACAGTTACCACTGTCTTATGTCTGAGAATTAGGCAGTTGTGAAATCCAAATATTTTTACTACCGGTTCTGTGGGCATGGCTTGGTGAGTGTGATGTGGACATGACTTGGTGGGTGTGGCTTGGTGGATGTGGCTTGGTGGGCATGGCAGGGGAAGGATACTGCAAAATCTCCATTCCCATCCCACTCCATGGAAAGGATATTGCAAAATCTCCATTCCCACTCCACTCTGTGTTTAGCCAGAGGTGGTATTTGCCGGTTCTCCGAACTGCTCAAAATTTCCGCTACCGGTTCTCTAGAACCTGTCACGACCTGCTGGATTTCACCCCTGGAATTAGAGAGATGGCATGAGGAAAATAAAACGGTCTCTGTGTCTAGTTGTTTTGGCATGCAATGAGATATCGTGGCCTCCTGAGGGGAGGAGTTGAAACAGTTTATGCCCAGGATGTGAGGGATCTGTAGATATTTTCTCAGCCCTCTTTCTGACCAGGTCTTCAATGGAAGCCAGGCTGGTTGTGATTGTTTTTTTCTGCAGTCCTAACTATCTGTTGAAGTCTATACCTGTCCTGTTTGGTTGCTGTAGCAAAGTGTGGCCTGTGAATGGGCCACACTTTGGATGAGTGACTGAATAAGCTGCACTTACTTTGAGACATATACACACAATATATTTGACCACAGCAGGGCAACACCAAAGAATCATGATTGGAGCACTGGTGAATGTGAATGTATAAAGTATGTCAAAAGAAGTGGTCTCTGTTCTTCCCTGTATTGAGAACTATAATATCTGGTTTCCCCTAAAATATGACATGCCTTGGTAATAGGCTCAATCGGGCTTTTGAGTGCATGCGCTAAAATAAGCCCTCCCTGAAAATATTTAAATGTATGTGCAGCCTACATTTAAATATTTTTATTTAAATGACAGTCCCCGCCATTTCCTCTGGTTTCTTCCACGCACCCTAAAATAATAAGTCCTCCCTGAAAATAAGGCCAAGTGCTTATTTTGGGGTTCAAAAAAATATAAGAAAGGGTCTTTTTGGGGGGAAACAGATAGTGCTTGGCTCATCACCACAACTGGGACCAAAATTTCCATTGTTAAGGAAAGCAGTCGTTCAGGCCTGATTTTACAAACTTTTTGCAATCGTTTTTAAGTAAATCATTGCAGTTGTTAAGTGAATCATATGGCTGTTAAGCAAATCCAGCTTCCCTCATTGACTTTGTTGGTCGGTGGGTGCTGGCAGGAAATGGTGATCATGTGACCCCAGGACCATCGTAAATACATGCTGTTTACCAGGGGTGGGTTCTAAATTTTTTTACTACCAGTTCTATGGGTGTGGCTTATTTTGTGAGGTGGCTTGATGGTCATGTGACAATTCTTTAGGATTTAGCAGAGGTACTGATCTACCAGGCTTTTAACTGCTTGCAGATCTGTACTGGACTACCCATTTGTTTTTGGAGGCACCGGTCTACCCATTTGTTTTTGGAGGCATCGGTCTACCACCACTCTGCCTTTTAACACTGATCAGCTGTAGGGCGGCCCTTTGAAGCCCCCAGCAAGAGTTTAAACAGTTTTTTTCCTTCTAGCCAATTAGCTGGGACTCAGGAGGCAGCAATAGATTGGGTGTGGGGCCAAATAAAAGGTAAGACTAACACGGGGGGGGGGGGGGCAGAACCAGTTTGGTGATGTCATATCGTCACTGCTACCAGCTTGGCGGAACCAGGCAGAACCGGACGGAGCCCACCACTGCTGTTTACCAAGCCCCCAACTTTTGATTATGTGACCGTGGAGAAGCTGCTACAGTCGAAATGAAGAGAACAGTTTGTAAGTCAGTTTTTTCAGTGTTGTTATAACTTTGAATGGCAGCTAAATTGACGATTGTACATTGAGGACTACCTGTAATTTAAGTGAGGGGCAAATTAGCTCATGTTACTTTTGTCAATTCTCACTCCACTTTCTTTTGTAAGGTGAGTTTTCAAAAAGAGTTTGTTTAAGATAGGAAAATGCAATGAGTAATGGTACAATGACAACTTTTCTAAATATCCTCTTCTTTGGGCCTAGAGTAGACAGCAAGCATGTAGACTCTCTTAAATCTTGCCACATTTTTAGGGCATAGTTTCTCAATCTTAGCAATTTTAAAATTCTGACTCCCAGAATTCCTCAGCCAGTACATTTTAAAGGTGCCAAGGTTGAGAAACACTGTTTTAGGGACCAGCCAGTTGTGAAATTCAGCCAGTTCTATCCTACTCAGGCGAACTGGTAGTGCCACCGGTGAGAGGCTCCACCCACCCACCGGGATGTCATCAGATCCCCTTTTTGACCCTCTGCGTGGAGAAAGTGCGTGAGCATAGCGAGCGAGCGAGCACGCGCTCACATTTGCAAACCGGTAGCAAAGGTAAGTAAATTTCACCCCTGGGACCAGCTATAATAAATAAGGATCTTCCTTTTCAGTTTTAAAAGCTGCTAAAAATATTTGGCTGTTAATAGGCATATTTTAAGTTTTGATTCAGGTTTACACAGGAAATCAATACTGTGAAATAATTCAGATTTGAAAATAGCAGGAAAGATCTTCAACTGGAACACTTGGGCCAAATAAGGGAACAAAATATAATTTATTATTAATGGCAGCTTTAAATCCTTTGAGAGATTCCATTTTGCATATGATTTTACTCATTTCATTCACTTGGCGATATATACAAGGGAAACGTGTGATGACAAAACCGCATGGCCCAGATACTTTGGCAGCTTCAGGTATACCTACAATCTTAAGAGATACATTTTATATTTTATATAGAATTTTTAAATAAGAATTAAAGTTAGCATTGGTTACATACTTAACCTGTGAAACAGAGAATTGGAATATCCAATCTTGGAAAATCAGCACCTAAAAAATGTAAAACATACTTATGCTTTAAGAATGACATTAATTCATGAGAAAATATCATTTTCATTTACCATTTTTTTAATCCAATAATGTTGGTGGCGTTGTTCAAAATTTACAGATTCATTTAAATAAATGATATTGTCTTGTCTAGGGATCACTTCATATTGGTTTCAAATCATAGCAGAAGTTAATATAATTTGGAAAAGAAATATAAGAGTTAAGAATGTAAATGTGATGTCAAAATATATTTCTAAAATATGAATATAGTATTTTATGGGGAAAAAATTACTTCACTGTGCCTCAGGATCAAGAAAGAGGATAATCTTATGTATATGGAATGAAATTTATCCTCCTATTAATGAGTGAGTGGACTTAATAAATGATTTTTTTTTATTTTTTGAAAAGACTATATTCTAAAAATGGGAAGCTGCATCACTGGAATAGATTTAATCAAAAGTTTAAGGACTGAATTAACACCATATGGTGTTGGTGTGAAGGTTTGTGTAGGGCTGTGATGGCGAACCTATGGCACGCGTGCCAGAGGTGGCACGCAGAGCCCTATTTGTGGGCACACACCCCTTCTGGGTTCCGCCAGGTTTGCGCGAAGACCAGCTGCTCTTCCGGAGCGCTGGAACCCAGAAGAGAGCAGCTGTCCAGTGTGCATGCGCACGGCCAGCTGCTCTCTTCCGGGTTACGGTGCTCCGGTGGGCGTGCACTCCAGTTTTGGCACTTAATGCTGAAAAGGTTAACCATCACTGGTGTAGGGCATTGGAATAAGCTCTTAAGCATATAGAGTAGTCCTGGGTATTTTATGTCCCCTGGGCCTCATCTGGCCCCTTGACTGTTCCTTTCTGGCCCACGTGACGTCAATCAGCAATTGGAAATCAAATATAAATAAGCACACACCATGCATGCAATACACCTGCATTGCTTTTATTTTGGCTTTTTTTTTTTCAATTTATCTGTGCACATGTGCATGTGCGCGCCTATGCACCTTCACATAGAGGTGAAATGTAAAATTTGTTACTACCGGTTCTGTGGGTGTAGCTTGGTGGTGGTGGTGGGGGGAATGTGACTGGGTGAGCGTGGCCAACTTTTTTTTTTTAACTTTTCAAAGCATTTTTTCTAATGCTTTGAAAAGCCTCTGTCGATCAGGCAACTCAGCTGGGATTTATTTATTTATTTATTTATTTATTTATTCTTAGATTTATATGCCGCCCTTCTCCAGAGACTCAGGGCAGCTTACAAGGCATTAAGCAATAGCCTTCATACTTTTGTATATTTTTTTATACAAAGTCAGCTTATTGCCCCCACAAACTGGGTCCTCAATTTGCCTACCTTAGAAAGGATGGAAGGCTGAGTCAACCTTGAGCCTCGAACTGGTGTAATTGCAGACAGCTGGATGTTAATAACAGGCTATTCAGCCAGTTGAGCTATCTGAGGATTGTCAGAGAGGCTTTTTAAAAAATACCTCTCTGCCGATCAGGCAACTCAGCTGGGATCGGCAGAAACTTTTCGAAGCATTTTTTTTACCACCTTTTCAGCCAAGAGGTTGCAGAAAAAAATGCTTTGAAAAGCCTCTGATGAACCCAGCTGAGCCGCGCGATCATCAGAGGCTTTTTTTTTTTACTTTTAAAAGCATTTTTTCGTCAGAAGAGGTTGTCGAAAAAATGCTTTTAAAAGTAAAAAAAAAGCCTCTTGTTTTTAAGTGTTTGCCTAGGTCTTTAGGCACAGCACCCAGTGTGCCGAGTACCACTGGGATCATCTGCACTGGTTTATGCCAGAGTCTCTGCGGTTTCTTCTCAAGTCCTGATATCTGGTGACTTTTTCAAGTTGTTGTTGTTATTGTTGTTGTTGTTATATAAACTAAATATGGTTGGCTTTAGGTTTGGTGGGATGAGACAAAGGCAATGTCATGGGGACATGTCCATAAGACAGGGCTTCCCAAATCTGGGTAAATTGCCCCAAATTGAGTAAAAGTATTTTTTCATTAATAACACATGGACTCATTATTCATTACAACAGGGATGTTTAAATTGTCTTAAAGCTTGCCACGTGTACTGAAATATGCTAAAATAACCTCCCGAAGTATTCTAAAGTATTTTATCCAAAGATGAAAATCGGTGAAATTACCAGTGGTAATCTATTGAAATGACATAAAGATAATTCAGTGATGTTGGTTTTTTATAATACAAGTAGTCCTAGAATTACGATCATTCGTTTAGGGGCCAAAGTTATGACCATTCAAAGTTATATTAAAGGGAGGGTTTTACATCCAGTTCTCAAAATTTAATAAGTTCTGATAAGCAATTTTGGGTAACAAAAGGAAGAGTTTGGGAAGCATTGCAACAAGGAATTCTCAAGCTGAAAGTAGGAAACTGTGGAGATGATGCTCAACTGTGGATGATGCTCTCATCCATCCCAACCAGGATAGGAAGCAGGCTCATTAATGCTGCCACCACCCTGGAAAGTTCTTATTGTCAACCTTGAAGAATCTCCAACCTTGAACATTGCCAGTTATATTACCTTTTTAATTTCCCTTATGTTTCCTGTAACCCTAAGCAGCCCTCCAAGATAATATAATCTTAAGAACATCTATCTCAAAGATGTCCACAGTATATGATAAAAAAGCCCACATAGCAGCCACAAGCACACAACTGAAGTACCACCTTTTTGGGGTTTTTTGTGTGTAATGCACACTGAGCCATGGTGGTGCAGTAGTTAAAATACAGTATTGCAGGCTAATTCTGCCAACTGCCAGAAGTTCGATTCTGACCTGCTAAAGGTTGACTCAGCCTTCCATCCTTCTGAGATCGGTAAAATGAGGACCAAGATTGTTGGGGAAAATATGCTGACTCTGTAAACTGCTTAGAGAGGGCTGTACAGTAGTGGCCAAAATTGTGGAAACCTTTTCGGAAAAGTGTATTTTCTAAAACTAGCTAATAACATCACTTTTTTTTGGAGTAGTACCATAAAATTATATATCAATGGAAAGATAATTTAATCAAGAATGTAATGCAATAACTTTTATGAAGGATTTGCTATTAGAATATCAGTTACAGTATAAAGAAGAAAAGGGAAACATGTAGAAAAGTGAGATATACAAAAATTATCACCATAGAAAAAATGAGATATATAAAGATTATCACCATGTCAGTTAATACTTAGTTGGGTAACCTTTAGCATGAATTATGGTCTTACAACATCTTCCCATGGAGTGAATCAAGTCTTTTAGTTCTGCAGCTGTTATAATGTGAAACCAAGATTAAATGATTGCTTCTATTAACTGGGTTTTATTGGTGGGTCTTCTGACTAACAAGTTTCTTTTGTTGGCTCCATAGATTTTTCAATTGGATTAATGTCTGGGCTATTCTCAGGCCATTCCAGCAGTGGAATATGATTATCTTGCAACTCCAAAAAAAAGTGGTTATTAGCCATCAAACCTCAAAAATACACTTTTCCCAAAAGGTCTCCACAATTTTGGTCACTACTGTAAAGCACTGTGAAGCAGTATATGAGTCTAAGTGCTATTGCTATAAACAGATTCAAAATGCACTGTCACAGCCCCTCGTCTTGACTTTTCACCATATACTGCAGACATCCCTGTCGTCTGAAAGGAACATATTCCCAAAACAGTGTCTGTTGAATTGCAGCTTTTGTTGAAAGGCGTCTCTCTCTGTGTCACACATGCACAGTCTCATAAAATGGTTGCAGTGGTAAGTGGAGTCATAAAACCCTGATTTAACTGAAGAGGAAGGAAGGGAGGGTTTTCTCTCCAAGATCTCTTCCAGTTTCTCAAGGTTGCAACCACTGACCTGCTTAGTTTTCAGAGACGGCTTCTGAAAGTTCAGGCATCGCTGTAAAGGAAGGTTATGCTCGACGTTTGGCTTTGCAACATGCTGGTTTCCCATTTTGTTTTTAATTAGAAGAATTTGAAAACAGTAAAGATCACCTAGGTAGCCCAGCGGGCATAGGGGCTACCCAGGACATATAATAGCTCCAACATTATCCAGTGCAACAGGCATTTTTCCTTTCTCTTTCCACTTCCCCAATTCAGTCAGTGGCTAAGTGTGTATCACATGGAGGAATCATTTAATTAAGCAGGTTTGTAAGCATTAAAAATAAACTTTTTTTAAAAAAAACCCTCAAGATTGGATTAAAATGGGGGAGGGGAGACAAACAAAGTAGAGACAAATGGGAAGGGACATGGCTTTTGTTCCTCTTCCTCTCCAACCTGGTACTCAGTTGCATCGGACTACAATTCCCATGGGCTTCACTTCTCATGGGAGTTGTAGTCCAACATATAGTCCAAGTCGCCCCCTCCCAAGAAGACCCTGCAGAATCTCTCGAGAGGCGCGAGATCTCCGCCAGGGGGCGCTCGAGGGGCTGTCCGCGACTTTCCGTCCTTCACCGCGTCTCCGGGGGCCGACAGGGGGAGACGGTGGGGCTGACGGGGAGCAGCAGCTTGGCGACAGGGGACTCGACTTCTTGCCCATCCTCCTTCCCGGGTAATTCCCCCGAGGACACGGCGGAGTCCTGCTCAGGCTCCTGGCTGCCCCCGCCGCCTCCTGCGCTTCGCTTCTTATCCTCCTCCTTCTTCCACTTCATCCTCCGGTTCTGGAACCAGATCTTGATATGCCTCTCGGTCAAGTTCAGCATGACGGCCAACTCCACCCGGCGCGGCCTGGAGATGTACTTGTTGAAGAGGAACTCCTTCTCCAACTCCAACAGCTGCGCCCTCGTGTAAGCCGTCCGGGTCCTCTTGTTCTCCTCGGGTTCCATCAGGTAGGAGCCACCTAAGGAAGAAGGAGAGTCAGACATCGCCCGGATGCATCTTAAGGACTAGAAACTTGAGAACAACACGAGAAACGCCCCCAGACCCCTTAGCTGCTGTTTGCTTGTAATCGTTTGGGAAGAAAAGAATTGCACTCGCATGAGGAGCAGTAGTGGCCAAAATTGTGGAAACCTTTTGGGGAAAGTGTACTTTTGAAGTTTGATGGCTAATAACACCCCCCCCCCCTTTTTTTTTTTAGTTTCAAGATAATCATATTCCACTGCTGGAATGGCCTGGGAATAGCCCAGACCTTAACCCAATTGAAAATCTAGGGAGCCGACTAAAGATATGGTTAGTCAGAAATGACCCAGCGATAAAACCCAGTTAATAGAAGCAAACATTCAATCTTGGTTTCACATTATAACAGCTGCAGAACTAAAAGACTTGGTCCACTCCATGGAAAGACAACGGGAATTATGGTCTTACAACGGGAAGAGTTGGGTAAAGGTTACCCAACTAAGCATTAAGTGACATAATTTTTGTATATCTCATTTTTTCTATGGTGTTAATTTTTGTCTATCTCGTTTTTTCTACGTGATTCCTTTTTCTTCTTTATACTGTAACTGCTATTCTAATAGCAAATCCTTTATAAAAGTTATTGTATTGCATTCTTGATTAAATTATCTTTTCATTGATATATAATTTTATGGTACTACTAAAGAAAAAAGTGGTGTTATTAGCTAGTTTTAGAAAATACACTTTTCCAAAAAGGTTACTGTATAGTCAAACGGAGGAACTATCTACCGACTGATTAAGCCTAGCTCTACACACCATATAACTAGCCTCCGCTGATCATGAAAAACTAACTAGGGTCAGTATTTGGATAGGATACCACTAGGAAAACTTAAGCGGTAGAATAGACTGGGAAACGGGGGGCGGGGGGCACGACGACTCCCTGGTTCTGTAAAGTTGCCGAGAAAACTATATAGATGCATGCATGGAGACATCAGGAGCTAAATTGGATTTAAGAAGTACTTTAGCCTTTGGGAGTAGAGAACTGAATCTACTGGTATCAGACTATCTAAAACGGCGATCTGTTATATAAGGAGTAGTTCATTTGCTCCCTGAATAAAATTTCTTTTGCTGGATAAAAGCAAGATCCACTCCCAATTACTTGGCATTTTTTCTCAACAGAAAATACCCTGATATTTGGGGCAGCTGCTTCAATTAACTCTATATCTATTTGTGAGAACCGAATAGTGGGGGAAATTGTTATTTGTTTAAAATGCACCCTCACCCTTCAAAAATCGAATCTTCTGAGTTAGTTGCTCCATAGAACTCCTTTCAAACTCAGTAGCAGAAAATAAAAGATGTGGTGCATTTCCCTCTTGCAAAGAAATGTGGAATTGGGGAGGGCTTCCCTGTATGGTATCAGCAAATATACCAGCAGATATCATCATCTCCCTTCCCATTCCACCTTTCCAACCTCAAGAGTTTTTCTGAGAGTTTGAAGGATACACTGGTGCTGGCAACTGGTTCTATATTAAACATTTCCTATCTTGGATGTTTATGGATATTGTTGACTTTTCATTCTGAATTGTTATCCCTTGAAAGGCTCTTGGTCTGAATAGTTTCTGCTGGCCTCTTTATCCTGGAAACACCTTTTCCTCCTCCTCTTTCTTCTTCTTCTTCTCCTCCTCCTCCTCCTCTTCTCCAACTCCTCCTCCTTCTGCTTCTTCCCCTCTTCTCCTTCCGTCTCCCACTCATCCACCTTTCCTTCGCACCTGTTATTCCGTCCCCTGCTCCTGCCCTGCCCATTCGGTAGAATTCTTTCCACCTCCATTTCTTAACACCAAACTTCATTATAACCACTCTCAAATTTTCAAAATATTTCTCATCTAGGATTTCTTGGAGAGTCTTCCTGTTTGGGTAAAACAACCAAGGATTCTTCCTATTTCAAGTCTTCTTCCCTTGTTCCCCATTTGAGAAGATGAATGGCATTTAGTCTCTAGGCAGGTGAACGTGGGCATTATGCTATAAACCTGAACCATCTTTCTGGCAATTGCTTTTCTCGTGGGTTTAATTAATGAAGAAACACAACAAGGATGGGAGGCAGTGAGGTGGTGCTTGCATTATGCCCAGGGTTTAATTTAAACTCTGCATATATCATTCCCCCCCCCCACCCCCGCCCGTTTAAATGAAAGTTTGTTTCTCTCTGAGATACCAGGACCAAGTCCCTGCAGTTTTTTGGGCAAGATTTTTCAGAAGTGAAAAATCTTCGCCTTCCTAGGACTAAGAGAGAGTGACTGGCCCAAAGTTACTCAATTGGTTTTGTGCCAATGGTGGAACTAGAACTCGCGTCTCCTGGTTTTTAGCTGATGTCTTAACTACCACACCAAAATGGCTCTCGTGTATCTTATTAAAATATAACGAAGAAAGAGTGTGTTCCTCTTCAAAGAGACAAATCGTGTAGCTGCAGGAAAACACTAGTGTAGGGGTCTCCAATCTTGGCCAGCTTTGTTGGCTGGGGAATTCTGGGAGTTGAAGTCCACCAAGCTTAAAGTGGCCAAGGTTGGAGAGCCATACACTAGAGGACAGGCTGAGATTCAGCCGCCCAGATGCTCATGTTTCTCACGACCCATTACCTCATTTGCTGATCGGAGGCACCCTATGAAACTTTTTTAAAAATAAAACGTTTGTTGTCCTTTTCAATTATACCTGAGATAAAAGCAGGTGCTTCACATTCTCCTTTGGATAGCATTTTGACATTGTGCTTAACCTTGGTTATGGCGACTGGATTCAGATAACCACCTCGGTTGACAAACCAGGGCTACAAGTAGTTTTTATAACGGCTAGCCTTCATACACGTATTGTGGAAAACGAAACCATCTGCTAACTTTTATTTCAGATTGTCTGTATCTGGTTTCACCTCAATGGAATAGGAATAAGCGAAACGAAATCAGATTGCAAGAGTAAAAGGAGCTTTCCTATAAATTGAGTAAGATGTGGGCGGGGGGTGGCTATTTAAGAAATCAAGGGCTTATATCCGAGTAAATCTGCACAGGATTTCTTAGTGCAATGCCAAATGGAACCGTAATTATAATTTTTAAAAAAGCATTATGCCATTTATGAAATCCTTTTGTAATTAAATGAATTTTTCCAAATCCACTTATCCCTTATTTTAACATTTAAAACCTCTTTCTTCTGTGCTTTTTGTTTCTATCGCCACTTTTTTTTCTCTGATGCACCGTTATACAACATCCCCACCCCACCCACCCCCCCAATATTCGGAGAGTTACAGAACTTTCCAGTTTGGCATGCATATATTTGCATGGATTCGTCTTCTCGACAAGCGGAGCATCTAAGAATCTTATCATGCCCTGAAGACTGATTTATTCTAAGCAAAAAGTTTCAGGGTCTTTAGCTCGCATTTTCGCTTTGCTGTTATAATGCGGAGTGGTAGGCATATCCTAACGAACTGTATGTAGTTGGTTGGCAGGCTTTGCTACAATGGATTACCATTTGGCCCCTGAATAACCCTCCCGGAGTGCCCAACGGGGCTTTTTTAAAGCCTATTTCCCCCTTTTTCCCTTTGGGGCTTTTCTGCCGGACCGAGTCCTACAAACGAGGGGCAAAGTGAACGTAGAAGTTCTCCGGTCCGCTACGCATCTTTATGTTCGTCTTAATTCAGCAGGACTAATTCCTGCTGAATTCAGTGGGGCTCACACCTTTGGTGAGGAATTAGTCCTGTTGAATTAAGATGAACATAAAGATCGCGCCTCCGGCTTCGGGCTCCCTTGCCATCGGCGCGTTATCAGTGCCGCGGCGACCGTAAACCGACGGAGTTAAATAATACAGATTTTATTCATCGCAACAATAGATTTCCTCCAGCATCACCTCAATAATTCTCCCGCGTTTAAACAACGGCCGGTAAGCGTGCGCGCAAAGGAACGAAAAGGACCGGCCGGCGAACCTGAGTTTTCATTCTTCGCATGAATCGGATTTAATTAATCCGATTTAATTAACCAGAAAGACGGGTTGAACCTATTGAGACGAAGGAAAGGGGTGGCGGAGCAGGCCTTCTGGGCAGTGGCCTCGCATTTTGGAGTAGCCTGGCCGCTCCCATGCTTTGCGCCATGGCATGGCCCCTTCTCAGGTACCGCTTCAAAACGCAGCGCAGACCTCGCTTGAAGCAATTGCCTCAGAGAGATAGGTTGTATCTCACTCGGGGACTACACGATGTGATTGAACAC
The DNA here is from genome assembly GCA_030761175.1 of Masticophis lateralis. NCBI lineage: Eukaryota > Metazoa > Chordata > Lepidosauria > Squamata > Colubridae > Masticophis > Masticophis lateralis. Next base: position 23,154,549 of record JAUDYJ010000004.1, on the reverse strand, counting down.
GCTATAATAAGTATTTATTGTGTGAGCTAAGTTTAATTAAACCGCTCAGAATCATAGGAGACGTCGCCATATAAGGGTAAATATAGAAATCGCTATTCCTCAGAAAAGTTTGATTGCTTCACACTTTTTCTCAAACCTGAGTAGTAACTTGAACCTCTTCACACTGTTTCTCCAATTCGACTAGTAACTTGAAAGAATTGCAACTATTCTGGTCTTGACCATGCTGTTATGAATTCACAGGCTAGTCTACATTTTAAAGTTTTCTATCCCATTGGAATAACGGGACATAAAAATTAAACCCTTGTCTGTTTGAATTTAAGCCATTAAACTGACAAGGATTCGATTTTTTAAAAAAAATGCCATATGCTGACTAAAATAATGTGAAAAGCAAGCGTGTGCCAATAATTCAAAATAATATATAAATATAATATTTTTTCAGTCAACAATTTTCAAGAAAATATCTATTGATATTCATAGGTTTCAAATACTTTTGGGTATTAGTAGGGACATTTGTGCTGGATCAAATGTATAGCATATTAACAAAGCTTACTTATAAAATTAGAGAACCAACACATTTTCTTTTAAAACAGTATCCTAGAGCTCTCATTTACATAAGTGAATTCAAGAGTAGGAATGTTTACAAAAACGTTCTTATAAAGATGTTAAAACCATCCCAATACATGATATATTCTAGTACAAGAAAATGCACATAGTCTTCAATCATCAAATTAAATATCAGTTGATTGTCTGCTTAGCCTTGGATGTATAATTAAGGCAGAAATATTCGCAGAACTCGAGGAAGTTAATTTTATGGACAAATTATTGGTCATAAAATAGTAAGATTGTCCACCAAAACGTTTATCCCATCTTTAGTTCAGAAACTTAGGGAGGCTTACAAAGAGTTTTCTCCTATTTTCACCCACAACAACTACACTACAAGGTTGGACTGAAAGAGTAGGATTAACCAAAGTAATCCCACAAATTTCTATTATCCAGTATAAAAGACCTAAGAAACTCCAGATTCTAATTTAACAACTAAACTAATTCACCCACATTGTCTCTCCTTGAGATGAATTAACCTCTCAAAAAATCAGAGTTGAAGCTTTCTAAGTGCAAATTAGTGGCTAGTTAGTTACTGGAATGAACATGTATTTGTGGCAATTGAAAGCGTAACCCCTCGTTTACAATTTACTGCTTCCTATTGGAAATACCGCTGTAAATGCACTGTAGCTTTGATTAATAAAGCTAGATAAAACACACTGCCCCTTATGTGGTTGTCCTGCTCCACAACCATGACGCATCTATTTGGATAGGGCAGGAATTCTACTCCATTCATTAAATGATATAATGTCTGTTACTTGGGAAATGATCCAGCACAAAGTTAGCCTGACCTTGGTGGAGTAAATTAGTGCCAATCTTTTTAAAAATAATATATTTATTAAATTTCAGAGTCAAACATTAAAATGCAAACTAACATAGAAGGAAAATGAGAAAGGGAATAATAAAACAAATTGAAAGTGACAAAAATATACATCAAGCATATCATGTATGCTGATTTTGATTAGATGCTGGATGGGAAACACTTCATTAATACTCTGAGATTTTTCTACCTGACCAACATTGGTTTATAAATTGGAAGTGGTTTTTAAAATATGTTGACTTTTTTTTTTCAAAATGTAATTGAACAAGCTGTTTGAACTTGAAAATAAATATAATTTTTAAAATCCTGTTAATCAAGGTTCATTTGCTGAATTTGCAAATGAACCTAGTGTGATGGGTTTTTTTTAATCTTTCAGTCTATCTCTGTGGTTCTTTTACTCCATCTTGCTCCCCTCTAGGATTCTAAGACTTTTAGTCTATCATTTTTACTTCCTAGGACTGGCTTCTAGAATCTGGTATCCTTCAGATATTTTGGAGCATAACTCCCATTAGTCTACAAGGCAACAAACTCAGGAATAATGATCCCCATTGTAAACTCTAAATACTTGAAAAGTATCCAGCTGGGAAAGACCCCCCTTCACTGACTTTGAAGTTCATGCACCTTCCTGACAGACAGTTTTCCACTACAATTCAGTGTCTGGTTATTCCTGGGCAAATACTTTAGGTTTGTCATTCAATATTGCATCACTAAAAGGGGACAAGCTCAGAGTTCAGTTCGAATCCTAGAGCTCCTGTTACTTGTCCCAGCTTCTGCCAACCTAGTAGTTCGAAAGGATGTAAAAATGCAAGTAGAAAAATAGGGACCATCTTGGTGGGAAGGTAATAGCGTTCCGTGCACCTTTGGCTGCATGACCATGGAGTCGTCTTTGGACAGCGCTGGCTCTTCGGCCTTGAAACAGAGATGAGCATCGCCCCCTAGAGTTGGGAACGAGTAGCACATATGTGCGAGGGAAACCTTTACCTTTACGTTATTGCAGCACTAACACACCAATTATCTAACATTTTGTGAAGGAAACCAATCCCTATGAATTCAGAAAGAAGTTGATGAAAGCTGAAAAACCTAGATGAAGTTTCCTTTGAATAAGCCTCTGAACAGGCACCCTTTCTGTAAATGGGAATTCAAGAATTAACAAGATTTATTAAGGCACCAATTCTTAATCAAACGCTTTCTGGGGAATTCTGAGAACGGCAGTTCACGCATCTTAAAGCTGCCAAGTTGGAAAAAACATTGCTTTTACATTAAAACATTCTCATCTTGGGAGGCACGGATGCCATCTTCTCTTGTGAACTTCACTGATTAGCTAATAAGGCAATTCGTATTTCCCTCGAATGTTAATTTGTAAATGTTACCATTGGTTTTATTGCAACTGCCATACCTGCCTGTTTTCAGTATACAACTTTTTATTGCAGGTTTTTAAAATGATAACTTAATGATAGATTCAATACTATAGTTAGTACTGAATAGATTTAACTATTGTAAATATTCTCAAGTAATGGTGGTGCATGCACATATGCATATATACCCATAAACATATTATTAAGGGGATTTAGTCACCAGTAATGCAGTTAGCACAATACATGGATTTTTGCTTTAAAAAGATAGATTCTTCGCATGAATTATTAATTTGATTGTTTCAATTTTTCTGGCCCCCTTCCCCCCAAAAAAGCCCTCAAGGAGGAGCATTTATTTATTTAAGACTTTGCCTGGATTGCACTATATATTTTGGATATTGTAGGTGGTCACTCACAACCTGCTCACCTCACAATTGGACTACTGCAATGCACTCTACATGGGACTGCCCTTGAAGACTATCTGGAAGCTATGGCTGACATAATATAGTGACATAAGTAGTAATGGGTACTTCTCAGTCGAAGGTGCTGATGAGCCTTTAAAGTTCTTTATGACATACCACATACAACATACAATTGCCTTCATTACTACCTACAGTAGTGGCCAAAATTGTGAAAACCTTTTGGGAAAAGTGTATTTTCTAAAACTAGCTAATAACACCACTTTTTTTTAGTAGTACCATAAAATTATATATCAATGGAAAGATAATTTAATCAAGAATGTAATGCAATAACTTTTATGAAGGATTTGCTATTAGAATAGCAGTTACAGTATAAAGAAGAAAAGGGAAACACGTAGAAAAAAAAAGATATACAGAAATTATCACCATAGAAAAAATGAGATATACAAAAATTATCACCATGTCAGTTAATACTTAGTTGGGTAACCTTTAGCATGAATTACAGCCTTACAATGTCTTCCCATGGAGTGAACCAAGTCTTTTAGTTCTGCAGCTGTCATAATGTGAAACCAAGATTGAATGATTGCTTCTATTAACTGGGTTATATTGCTGGGTCGCTTCTGATTAACAAGATTCTTTAGTCGGCACCACAGATTTTCAATTGGGTTAAGGTCTGGGCTATTCCCAGGCCATTCCAGCAGTGGAATATGATTATCTTGAAATTCAAAAAAAAAAAAAAAAAAGTGGTGTTATTAGCCATCTAACCTCAAAAATACACTTTTCCTAAAAGGTTTCCACAATTTTGGCCACTACTGTATCTGGGTAACTGTAGGCAGAGTTAATGCACTTCCGCTCTCTTCTATTAAACATTGTCATTTTACAGGAGCTAGGAAGCATGCCTTCCCACTGTGTGTGTCTCCATCCTTTGGACCAGTTTCCCTCCAGAGATATTTTTTTCTAAGATTCGGAAAAAACCCTTTAAAATCTTGTCTTTGGCTTTATGTGTCGGAGGGATGTGTGCATGCATGTACAGAGGTGTATGATGCTTTTTTTTGCTAGTTTTTGTTATATTTTTGTTTTTAGTTATTATTATATTGAATTTGGCTTTTGTTTCATTTTGTTTTTAATTATTTTAATAAGCATATTTTGTAAGCCACCCAGGGTCTACTGGAGTGAGCAACTATATTAGGTCTAAATTAGTATAATTATTTTGTTTTCAGAAACGTGAAATGAGAAGCTAACTTGTGGAACAAATACCAAGAACAATTTAAAACGTACTACCCTCTGTTTGCCTATCTGATTTTAAATAAAAATATTTTTGACATTCTTTCAAAATTTAAAACTAATTAGTTTTTTCACCTTCTCATCCCAAGTCAATTATATGTTAATACTCCAAAGATATTTGAGTATTTAGCCTGTATCTCATGGTTAACATTTTTAGAAGAGAAACGTCATAGCAAAAATAATTTTGGTCTAAAAGCATCATCAAATATAATCACGATAATTTTGCTTTATCTTTCAGAATAAACCTTGTGTGATTTCGGAATTCCCCATTGTTGTCCTTGGAGAAATAAAGAGGGGAGGAGATTAAAAATTAATTTATCATATGGCTGGACTGTAGCTTGGAATCTGGTTGAGCAAAACATGAGCCCAGCAGTTACATTTAATGAAGTTGTTTAAATCATGGCCCTTAGACAGACTGGCTGGAGATTTCTGTCAAATCCAGTCTCAGTAAGGAAAATCAACTTTTCCTGTGGAAGAAATTAGACTTTAAAAAGTTGTTTTTAACCATTTACTCGTGTCCGGACTCTTGGCGAATTTATAGGCAAGTGCTCTCCATGTTACCCTCTCAAACACAGCTTCTTTCCATTGTTGGATGTTCAACTTTGCATCAATTTCATGTTATCAAACCAATGTGTTCTTTGCTCGCTCCTTCTTCTTGGTCCACCAGCCTTTCCTAGTATCACTGCCTTCTCCAATGAATTGGCCTGCATAACATGGCCACAATAAATCAGACTATAGGTAATTTTATTTACAGTATGTAGATTTTAAAATATAGTGGCTAAAATGAGATGATTAAAGCATGATTGACAGATTACCTGCAGTAGGCACCAACCAGTGAAAATAATCCACCTCAGGTTCCATTGAAATGAATGGGGAGCTAGCAAGAATGCTCTGGTTCAGCTCTCATTCCTTTCAATGGGTTTTTTTGTCCCCAGCCATTTTTAAAATTTTAATTGTCTTCGATAAATTGTCTTAGAATAAACTCAAGTATAAACGTTCATCCACACCGATGCAAAATTGATTACTCTTGAAATTATTTCTGAGTAGGGATATATACAAAATTGTGCCCTGTATTATCCTTAAGGCAAATGAAAATGTCTTACAGGGAAACATTGTCAGAAAATGTATCAAATTTTCGTGATAGTTTTCTATCACGAAAATTTGCACCAAAACATTAAAAGGGAGAAAGGGAGATAAATCTACGAAGTCAAGCATATTTCCCCTAGGGCAACTATAAAACAAATACATCCCAGAGAGAAACCGTCTCATCACATAAATTCAGGAGACCCAAACAGAGAGGTAAGTACTCAGATGCCCCGCAATTTTGAAGGATCTAAAAACTTTTCTTTCAGGAGAAAAACTTGGTGCTGGTTAAGTTTCAATGGCAGTGGCTTCAGGCACTTGAAAAATGCAAGCGCTTCTCCGATTCTAAGTCTTATTTTAATTTTTTCTACATTTTTCTTTCTTGCTGCTGCACTGCAGATCGAGCTGTCTTTCCAGCCTATTTATAAAGAAAGATCCATTGAAATCAGTGGGACACAATCTTGGAAGGGCAGTGAATTGCAATCAGAGATTCGGTGGGATTTTTTTTTTACAATTGGATTTACTTTTGTGTAGCTAGATACCCCTTGTTGCCAACTGCCACTATTCAAAAAGAAATTATATTAATTATACTTGTGTTGACTATGAATTTATCTCTTACAGCTAATCCAATATCTACGTAGAAAATTTAAGGCATCTCACGAAATCCTTTTCGGTCCACACAGATTTTTTTTTTTAATGTTACGTTGCTGCTGTATAGTTTAATGCGTTTCGGAGTATGCATGTAAAAATAACGCCAGTGTTCGTCTAAAACGCATATTGTGATACGACTTAAAACTACGTAAACAGGCCCACACACGCGCGCTTAAATAATAGCCCTCTGTTTTTTAATTTCCCAGTATTTTTGCTTTTTTGGGGAAGTGGCATTGTTTCTGAGAGCTTCTGCACAGGAGACAAATAAATTCCTTGTGTGTCCAATCACACTTGGCCAAATAAGGAATTCCTTTCTCCCCTATCCTATTCTAATTCCATTTGGGTTCCTAACTGAAGTGGCCCCAGACGAGAGTAAGTCTTACTTACTTACTTACTAATTAAGCTTATATGCCTCCCCCCCAGGACTCCGTCTTGCCCGAACGGTTTGTCCCAACTAAGAAAATGTAGGCATCCCACCCCCCCACCCCCCATTTCTCCTATCTGTTCTTACAAAGCCCTTAATGCAATATTTGCCCAAAGGCGTGACCCGCTGAGCGCAGGACGCAGGGCGCGATAACATTGTGCTGCTGGAGACCGACCCGCTCTTCCCCCAACTGCCCTTCCGGGCGTTTGGCTCACTCTCCCCGGATCGGAAAGGCAAGGCAACCCCTCCTCCTGCTCCCCGGGAGGTGTGAGCCCTTGGCAGCCAAAAATAAACCCCCGAGTCTTGCTCTTGTTCTCGGGCCAGGCCGCTTCTGCTGGCCGGCCGTTGTTCTTCGGCCGCGTTTAAAGAGTCCGGTTCCTTCCGGAGAACTGAAAGGGGGATGATGTAAGAAAGGGCGCCGCTTACTGCTTAGCGCGGAGGGAAGAGGGAAAAAAGACTTGGCGAGTCTGTTGCCCCAAGGCGAGTTCCAGATATTGGCGCTCCTGGCCTGGCTCTGGGGCTTCATTCCAAAAGAAGCGGAGCGATTTCTTTGGAAAGGTGGGAATCGGGATCCACGAAAGCTTTGTGAGTGAACGCCTGCGCCAGCCGCCTTTCCGGGGCCACGAGTGTTTCTGAAGACAGAAAGTGTGATTGTGTTGGGGTTTTCTCAGCTTGGGTAGATCCAAGGACCTTCCTTAGTCGAAGGGCTCTGCTTTTAGGTTCTCCGTCTGGGACTGGTTGCATTTTCCTGGTGGAATCCCACGAGGCCTTCTAAAAGCAACTCGCACCGTTTAACGGCGCAGTTTTCACTCTTACTTTTCGCTGAACTTTCAATAACTGCAATGCAGACGCATTATTAGGACAGAGAAGTCCTGGAGGATATAAGAGGGATTCCCCCTCCCGGAACTTTTATGAACAATCCAAAACTCCAAGCTGCCAGCTTCTTCAAATAAATCCAGGGATTTCCACAGGGAATAGATGGGTCCATTCCTAGATGGGTGAGTTGGGGGATAAGATGTTAAGGCCTCGACAGATCTTCTGATCTTACCAATGCTGATCCTAATCCAATTCTGGTTAAATAGGCATTCATAACTGATGCTTTCGGTGGGCATAACAATTTTTATTAGCATCCATCTCTGTTCATTAGAAGAGGCAGCTAAAGCTTCTTCCGGTCCTTTTCGGGATTCTTACAAAATGTGTGTTTGCACATGAAATTTCCTGCACCCTGTTCTCTTTGCAACAAATTATTTTATTATTTCTCACTGAATGCAGACAAGGCATACATGTACAGATACTTAAACTATATTTACTTTTTAATCTTTAGAAGTTAAGCGGAAGAAGGGCGATGCAATTTTCATGCAAATAAGTTTGGAATCAGGGCGCAAAGTTTCTTCTAAGCGTAGATCTCTCTTCTACAGTTCCACGGCTCTATTGCAATAGGATTCGATGGTAAATTGGTGCCCGCAGCTTTACCACTTTCACTATGTTGAATTTGCCCCTAAAGGGTATAAACGGGGTCTCTTTACCCATTAACACAAACACAAGGGAAATGCACCAGACTTACAATGCAGACCCTACTGTCCACAGTGCAAACTTTTATCATTTGCAATGTCAGCCAGCTCCCTGGTATTTTAAGAGGGTTATTCCTTGGCAAATGCGTGAAGGACTCTTAATCAATTTGTCCGATTTCAGTGTCAGTCTTCACAAAATCCAGGCACCACCTTTCATTGGTTTCAGGTAAAATCGATACGGTCTCTCTCTCCACAGCAACCTTCATGTTTTGGTCCTAAAAGCAGCCCTGAGAAGATCTTGGCCTTGGTGAAGCAATTCAGTCTGATCTTCTGCAGATGTAAGGAACCGAGTTCTACTAAGCCGAGGAAACGGCCCTCTCTCTTCCCCCTGGCTGGAGCAAGAGTCAATTCTGCCCTCTCGTGAAGTCGCCTTTTAGTAGCTTGCAGTCCAAAGGCAGCCGGGCAACGTGCCTTGTCGGCCAGCGTTCCTACTTTTTTCTCTCTCATTTCTGCTGCAAAAGTGGATTCCTCGGCACGGTCCTTTTTCCTGGACAGGTAGCAAATTTTTATACATATCTTCGGACAGCAAAAGCCACATGAGGCACATAAATTATTTATTTATTGTACCCTATGGCTATCATTAAGTGTTGTTCCTGGTTATTATTAATGAACGTATCTTTTCTTTTATGTACACTGAGAGCATATCCACCAAGACGAATTCCTTGTGTGTCAATTACACTTGGCCAATAAAGAATTCCATTCTATTCTATGAGAAAACCTCATCATTCTCTCCGCTGAGATTTAATTAGAAGCGGTGTTTTTTTATCAGCACAAAATCAATGAATGCAAACTGCTTGGAGTCATTGACAGCTAAAAACGATTCGGATTCTTGGATTCGAATACATCGATTCACTGGTATTTTTTTAAAAAACCACAAACGCTTCCATAGTTTTTAAATCAAAATATAGTGTCATGAATATCACACCCAGCACTCGTAAAGACAGAGCTTAAAATTAAATTTCCCCACCCTGAAAAATGTAAAAGTTCCAAGTATTTGTAATTAACATTTAATCCTTTCAAAGAGATAAAATACTATACAGTACAAGAGAATAGCATATGGTATATTCTTATTATCCTTTTCTTTTTTTTAAAAAAAATTAAAAGCTGTGAGCAAATGCCCAGGTACAGGACAAATATCTTACAGAACTACTTTAAAGTCATATCCCAATTAATTGTAAATAAAGAGGACTTGTGTAGGTCTACACAAACTTCAATTGAAATATCCTTTACAGACGCATCCCAAACAAGTGGGGTATGAAAATACACATAGACCAGGGGCGAATTTAATATGAGACTCACCTCCAGGCTTGTAAAAACTCAACAGTTCATTAAGACTCACTATGCTATTAATTACAAATAATATGATATATTCAGTTATAATCTTGCCAGCCTAGTTTATTTTTTCCAAAGTGTTAATTCATATTGCGGTAAATTAACACTTTGAACATTCACAAGATATTTTTTAAAGGATTAACAAATAAATATGTGAACTACACTTCCTTCATTAGATACCACTGAAGGGGAACTGTGGGCCCCACGAAACCTAGGCCATAATAAACATGCCAGTGTATGAAATGACACATCTGATTCCTTATTTATCAATTGGGCTCCTTTGGTGCTTTGCAGAACTAAAAATATCCATGAAAGTAAGGTTTAATATGGTCCAGTCTTTTTCCAAAAGCCTTTGGACTGGAAACAGTGGGCTACTGGATTTTAGAATTCCGCTTATCTTAAGCGTAGGTACTCAAAAATAAGTCTCCTTGTGTTTATTCAGGCTGATATTTCTGCAGCAATGATCATTAAGATTGCAGGATTTCCTTCCCCGCTTTCTAATTGCATCAGAGACGTGAAAGGTGCTGCCATTTTGATAAATGCATCAATAAAACTTTTGAGAGCCAAAATGGATAATAGTGGTAACAATGACAGTGAAGATGGTGCACATTCTCTGCTAGATTCCTTATAAAAATCACCAGCTCTCTGCAAAGAAATCAGACTGTTGTCTGTATAAAGTGTCTTCCCAGTTTCAGCCAGAAAATAGAAAGCTTCATTCTCTGAAGTGGACAGGCCGAACTGGGGTACCACAGAGCACAGCCCCTCTGCAGGGAACGATACCGCAGGCTGAGTTTACCACAATGTGAAAGAAGAGAAGTTTACTAAGGCAAAATGTGCAATTTTTACCAGGATGAGTGATGCCTTTAACTCCCTCCCGAGTGGCCTGCAGAGTAGCGAATGGACGCAGAACAAAAAACGCCATTATGTTTCTTGCATTAAAATTGCACTACTGTACTATCAAAACAATTACTCTCCAGTCATAAATTTAACTGTTTCTCTTTTCATTCACACTCAAAGTTACACACGTTCTCTGGGAGTATTCTCAAGGTTTTCTGGGTGCAAAGGGCTGGGAAGCTTTCCAGTCGTGAATCTCTAAACAAATCCTCAAACTTCCATTTCGTCTAGAGACAAAGGTTATTTCACAGAGTGCTGCTTTAATATTTGGAAGCATGGCAGAAGGCTTTGAAAACAGCTGCAACCTTATTTGTTTTCTTTCTTTCTTTCTTTTTTGGCATCCAATGTTTTTGTTTGACAATCTCTAGAAAGTCAATCATTGATTGATTACATTTTTATATTTGTTACATTTCTAGAACATTTCCCTGTTTCAATACATGCTATTTTAAGTGGCTTAGGGATTACTGACTTCTGAGTAAACAAAAAGATTTATTGCAAGGCAAATCAGACAAAGAAAAATACAATGTTATATGGTGTTACTTTCTTTATATGATATCCTCAAAGAATTTAGAGGAAGTATCTTTGGTCATATTAGCTTATTAGCATATTAGCATATTACCCAGCCTTCTATATAAATTGTAGCAAAACTCACAGTTTCTACAACCACTTTTTCTGGGACTGATGGAAACTGTATTTCAACTCATATGAGAGTTCCAGGACTTCTCTGGTAGGAACTCAAATATTCTACATTAAGGCATCATTCATTAAATTTCAGTGGCATTCTGATCTATTCACTCCTGGCTTCAGCTCACAGGAATCCTTTCAGGATCAACAGGCAGAAGAGCATGCTGTAATCGAGGCTGTATTTACACTACAGCCTTATGCTTAAGTGACATTTATTCCATAATTTATTCAACCCATTTTCCCAGCTTTGCACATCACACTAAACTATAAACTAATGTGGCTAAAACTGGCTCTGCAGAAACACTTTAAGCTAAAGCACTGCTGGATTTGGGTGTTTTGTTCTTTTTTAATGGTGAACCAACTCCATCCAATTTTCTTTCTTGCTTGGCCAGCCTTTTTAAACTGGGTGGGCGCTCTCCGGATATGCCGGACTACCATCATTCTCAACCAGCAGCCGCGGCGGCACTGACCGAGGATGATGAACATTGTAGTCCAAGCTATCCGAAGGAGCGTCCGGTTTGGAGACGTCTAAGGGCCGGTCCCCCACAAAAGGCAAAGGAGCGGGGCCGAGGAGAGGCGTTCTTCTTCGGCCCTGGGCGGAAAGAAGAGGAAGGGCGCCTTACCCGTGCCGGCCCACTGTCCCTTCCACGCGTGAGACTTGGTCGACTTCATCCAAGGGAAGGGCAGCGGCGCTCTGGGTTGCTCCAGCAGCCCGGCCTCGGTCCCTTCTCCGAAGGGAAGGGTCTCCTGCTGCGGTAGAGAGAGCTGAGCCGGATGGTGGGGGGGAAGGGGGTGGAGGTGCGGGATGCCCGGGTCCTCCGAGAGGGTGGGCACTTCGTAGGGGGATATGTCCGGAGGGCTGCCTTGATCCAAGCCCCCCAAAACCCCGGCGTAAGGAGAGGGCTGTTGCTGCTGCCGCCCCATGTACAGGCAGGCGGGGGGGCTGGAGTTGTAATCCGGAGGCTGCGATCTCTGGAAGGCGCAGGGCTCCTTGTAGAGCGGGTGGCCGGTGCCGCTGCCGGAGGCGTAATACTGCTCTTCGGCGTTCATGGCGAGCGGGGCCCCGCGCGAGAAGCTTCCCGGGCGCAGGTGAGGGGCGCACCTTTGACAGGCTGCTTACACCTGCCCGAGCAGCGGATGGAGTCCCAGGTCGTGGGAGGGGGGGGGGGAGAAGCATCCCGCAGGGCTTTTTCGATTGGTTGGCTTGACAGTCCGCGTGAACCGGACCTGGGATTCTATTGGGCGACCGTTTCCCAATCAGAAGGAGCGCTTCTGATGTTTGGAACTTTGGCGTTTCTTTCGTTTTCTTCCTAACGGAGTGATTGATTTTTTTCCTTTCCTTTTTCTCACGTTATCACAGAACAGGTCCAGAGTTGTTCTGAACTGGTGTAAAACCCCATGTGACCCTGGTCCTTAATCATAATCAAGCAAATCAAGTTTGGCTTAGGACAGTATGTATGTACTGAACCTAATGCAGAACCTCATATTTTTCTCCTTTTGGCAGTAATGTAGTGTTATGTCCTTATAAGGACATCCGCCGGGGGATTGGTCGATCCCACCGGCGGGAGGTTTAAACTGTTGTCATTGGCCGGTGGGCATGCCTGAGCAGGATATAAGGAGGCTCAGCAGCCCAGCCGGCAGTTCAGTTGCACTCTTAATAAAGGTTCTGAACGAACAGCTGAGTCGCGTTTCTTTCCAGCGCCGAGCCAACACTGGCGACGAAGGACTGAAGAAGAACCGACGAGCAGCCAGCACAACCGCACCCGCCAACCAAGAGCTGAATCACTTGAGCAAGTCACTGAACCATGTCGGGACCCCAAATTTCTCTGGCTCCATTCAATCCAAGCCAGGAAAAATGGAAGTCCTTCATGGTGCGATTCCGACAATTCCTGGCGGGCAGCGGCTTCACAGACTTGGACGACAACAGGAAGAGGGCTCTCTTCCTGGCCCACTGCGGATCCGAAGTTCTGGAGATGGCGATGGACCTCGTGGCACCCAGAGACATCGAACAGATGCCATGGTCCGAGCTCCAAGACGTTCTCCAAGAACACTACGCGCCCACGAGCACTCCTCTAGCCAACCGCTTCGAATTCCATCAACGGAATCAGCATGAAGGGGAAACTTTCAAGGAGTTCGTATCAGCGCTCCGGAAGATCGCGGCCAGCTGTGAGTTCGAAAACGTGGACGTCCAGCTGCGAGACCGGATCGTCTTCGGCATGAGGGACTGTACAGTCCAAAAGAAGTTCCTCAGCCGAAAAAAGATCTCCCTCAAGGACGTCATCGAAGAGGCTACCGCGGCGGAAACGTCCGACAGAGCGGCAGCAGCGATGCGACGATCAAAAGGGATCCACAAGATCCACAGAGACCACCCGCAGTCATCTGAAGACATCTCCACGTGCTCGGAGTCAGATGGGGAAATGGCCGTCCATAAGGTCACGAGGCCCCAAAGGCGGGAAAATCACCAAGATGGCAGCCGAGAGGACAGATGCGCCAGCTGCAAAGGGGACCACCCTCGCGCCAGATGTCGCTGGCGAGATGCAACCTGCCGACGCTGCGGACGGAAAGGCCACATCGCCGAGGCCTGCAGAGCGGCAGAACCAACATTCGAGCGGCAAAGACCTGCGGACCGTGAATACCAAAGGTCATCTAGACGATCCCAGCAGCCGAGGCGGAACGACGAGCGGAAATCCAACGGCCGGCAAGTCAACAAGACGACCATCGCCCACACCGCAGCTGAGGGATCCGAAAAATTCCACGTGACCGTCCACGTGGAAGGGGCACCATGCCCCATGGAGATAGACTCTGGCTCACCATTCTCCATCATTGCCTGGCATAACCTCAAGAAACTCCAGCCCAACATCTCGAAGGGACAATTGAAGCCAATCCAGGCGAAGTTGGTGGATTTCGGCGGCCACCCCATTGGCATCCTGGGACGAACAAACATCAGGGTGCAATACAAAGACTTCAACGGAGACCTCCCCATCGCCGTCGTCAAGGACGCCCGACCGACCCTACTGGGAGTGGAGTGGTTCAGGCCACTAGGGCTCACAATTGGCGGAATAAATCAAATCAGGACTAGCCGACTCGACAAACTCCTAGAAGACTTCCAGGACGTCTTCGACGGGAGCTTAGGTAAATTCCTGGGGAAACCCATTTCGCTAAATTTAGACCCCCAAATCAATCCAATTCGGCTAAAGCCCCGCAGAGTCCCGTTTGCCCTTAGACCAAAAGTGGATGCACAATTGGATAAACTAATCGCCCAGGGCATCCTCGAACCGATCGATCACGCTGCATGGGAGACTCCCATTGTGACCCCCATGAAGCCAGATGGATCAGTGCGCATCTGCGCCGATTATAAGTGCACCATCAACCGTGCGTTGCAGCAGAGCGCATATCCGGTGCCAGTGGTGCAACATCTGTTGCACTCACTAGGCAAAGGATCAATTTTTGCCAAACTGGACCTGGCGCAGGCGTATCAGCAGCTGCCAGTGGACCAGACAACTGCGGAGGCGCAAACGATTGTCACGCACCGGGGCGCTTTTAAATGCAACAGGCTCCAGTTCGGAGTCAGTGCTGCCCCGGGGATTTTTCAATCGATGATGGAACGCCTTCTCCAAGGCATTCCAGGGGTAGTGCCCTACTTTGATGACGTCCTAGTCTCAGGGACATCGGAATCCCAACTAATGGAACGGCTCAGGCTTGCCCTGCAGCGGTTCCAGGCGAAGGGACTACGAGTCCGACGGGACAAGTGCGTGATCGGAGTCAGGGAAGTCGAGTTCCTGGGCTATTTAATTGATAGCCAGGGCATCCACCCCACTAAAAACAAGGTGAGGGCTATCCACGAGGCTCCAGCCCCCAAAAACAAAACGGAGCTTCAGGCTTTCCTGGGACTACTTAATTTCTATAGTGTGTTCTTACAACAGAAAGCCACCGTCGCTGAACCACTACACCGACTCCGAGGGAAGGCGGCACCTTGGAAGTGGGGGAGCGAAGAAGAGGAAGCCTTCCAGAAAGCCAAAAGACTCCTATCATCCGACAGCCTCCTCATCCAGTACAACGGAGAGCTACCGCTAACCTTGACCTGCGACGCCTCACCCTACGGGGTCGGGGCCGTCCTAAGCCACCAACTACCGAACGGGACAGAAGCACCCATCGCCTTCTTCTCCAAAACGATGTCCCCGGCGGAGAGAAACTACGGCCAGATCGATAAGGAAGCGCTGGCGATGGTGGCGGGCGTAAAGCGATTCCATGAATACGTATATGGAAGAGCTTTTACAATCGTCACCGACCACAAGCCCCTACTGGGCCTCCTCGCGGGGGACAAACCCACCCCACCCTTCATGTCACCCAGGATGACACGCTGGGCCATATTCCTGTCGGGCTACAACTACCGCCTGGTCTACCGGCCCGGAAAAGTCATCGGAAACGCCGGCGGCCTCAGCAGGTGCCCGCTGAACGAGCAGATCGAGGACCCAGCACCGACACTCGGCCTCCACCACATCGACGATGACCAGTCCAGCCCGGTGTCCTCATCCACGGTAGCACAGCACACCGCTAAAGACAGGATTCTCAGGCAAGTCGTATCCTGGGTTTTGCGGGGATGGCCAGAAGAAACACAGAAGCAAGAACTTGCCCCATACCAGAGAAGGCAGCAAGAACTCACCACCATGCAAGGCTGCCTCCTCTGGGGCGACCGGGTGGTCATCCCCCCATCATTACAAAAACGGACCTTGCAAACCCTCCACTGCGGTCACCCGGGGATCGTCAGAATGAAGGCCCTAGCACGGAGTTACGTCTGGTGGCCCGCCTTAGACAAAGACATTGAGGCGTGGATTGCCAGATGTGACCCGTGCCAGGCAACGAGACCAGCACCCCCGCAAGCACAGCCGACGGAGTGGGAACAACCATCCGGACCGTGGTCGCGAATCCACATCGATTTCGCCGGGCCGATGAATGGGAAATCCCTCCTGATCGTGGTCGACGCATTCTCGAAGTGGCTCGAAGTTATAGCCATGCCCTCCACAACGACGGAAGCCACCATCAGAGCCCTACGACGACTCTTCGCCACGCACGGCCTTCCGGACACCCTCGTCTCCGACAACGGGCCACAGCTGACGGCGAAGGCGATGGAAGAGTTCCTGGCCGGCCACGGAATCAGGCACGCCCTCATCGCCCCTTACAGACCGGCCGGAAACGGACAGGCCGAGAAAATGGTGAGGCTAACTAAAGAGACACTGACCAGAATGGGAAATGGGGACTGGCAGGAACAAATCGACCAGTTCCTCCTGACCCAACACATCACTCCCCACACCACAACAAAGAAAAGCCCGGCAGAGCTACTGATGGGGAGGAAGCTGCGCTCACCGCTAGATCGCCTGCACCCGATGTACAACCCGAAAGACAAGCCGAACAAACCACCGCCATCAAGAAGCTTCGCCTGCGGAGATTTGATTTTCGCGCTAAACTTTCAGGCCGATCCGAAGTGGCTCAAGGGTCAGATCGTGAGGGTGACAGGACCAAGGTCCTACGAGGTCGAGCTGGACGACGGCCGCACCTGCCGGCGACACATCGACCAGCTCCGGAAAAGGTGGAGGGGAATCGAGGAGGTCGAGGAAAACCACCCCGACGAGGTAGGCCTGCCCCACCCCGACGAGGTAGGCCTGCCCCACCCCGACGAGGTAGGCCCGCACCCACCAGATAGGGTAGGCCAGCCACTGACTGACGAGGTAGGCCTACCCCACCCCGACGAGGTAGGCCAGCCACGACCCCGCGGGGTAGACCTACCGCACCCAGAAGACGAGGGCCAACTACACCCCAGCCTGGAAGGACGCCGCCACCCCGGCAGGGTAGGACAACAACAACCCCAAAAGGGAGTCCTACCCTACCCCGGCGAGGCAGACCGACCCGGAGAGGCCAAGATGGGACTGTCGCAACCACCCCCACCCGGGGGTCAACCCACGGGGACAGCCGCCGCACCCCCTGACCTGGGGGCACCCTGGACACCGGACGAGGACCCGGGAACCGTACCGAGGTTCAGACGACCGTCTCCCGACTGCGGCAACTGGAACAGCCCGGAGGGCCACCGGACTGACGGCGGCGCAACCCGGGCACAGCACCCGGAGTCCGGAGATTCCCGAACGGGGGAGCCGGAGCCAGCAGGGGCTCGACCCGTCCGGAGCAACATCAACCCACCGACGGGGCCGCGCAGGTCCGGCAGAACTGTCAGGCGTCCCGCCTACCTGCGCGAGTACGTGATCGCGCACACGGACTGATGGACTAAGGACTAGGAGGGGAGGGGTGTTATGTCCTTATAAGGACATCCGCCGGGGGATTGGTCGATCCCACCGGCGGGAGGTTTAAACTGTTGTCATTGGCCGGTGGGCATGCCTGAGCAGGATATAAGGAGGCTCAGCAGCCCAGCCGGCAGTTCAGTTGCACTCTTAATAAAGGTTCTGAACGAACAGCTGAGTCGCGTTTCTTTCCAGCGCCGAGCCAACATGTAGTCTTGAAACATTTCTGTTATCTTGCCGTCTCTCTCCCTCTCTCTCTCCCTCTTTCTCCCTCTCTCTCTCTCTGTCTCTCTCTGTGTGTCTCTCTGTCTCTGTCTCTGTCTCTCTCTCTGTCCCT